>OX940949.1:8566177-9975927 GCA_954870475.1 Euphrasia confusa | reverse complement strand
TGGGAAATGAGGGTTACCAAGCGCGAATTGTCATTTGGTTGGCACACATTGTCATGAAATTGTGCTGTGTTTTCAAGTCAATTTTTCAAATAGTTGAACCATTAAAACTGTGATGCCCGAAAAAAGTTTGATAAAAAAGATGAAAGAAATCGATGTAAAGGCTCATCAAATTGTGCTATAAGATGTTAAGAACTGAATCACTTTATAACTGAGACTTATAAAACAAAAAGAACAATTCCAGTATGATCAATTGTTAATTTTGTAAGCAATTATTAATTTTACGTGTAAATAACTAAAATCTTATTTGTACAAAATTGCCTATTTATATACACAATAGATTCAATGATAATAACAAATAAATACAAATACACATCAATTACCATTATTTACTGTATTTTTTTTGTAATAGATTAATTGTACTATCAATGTCAATTACCATTATTTACTGTTACGTTTTATTTTATTAAATACAAGTAATATTTTTTAAAGAACTCAAGGGTTGCAATTTTTCAAACTCTGTACAAGTAATATTTTTTAAAGATCTCCACGTCGGCGTAATAAATTCAACTAAACATATGTATGATCAAAACAAAACCAACAATAGAATCCACATTTGCTAGTTTAAACAACTTGGTCATATTTAAAACATAACAAGGTTCACAAAGCAATCAAATCCATCAAATGCTCTATCCTAACAAAGAAACTAAAAATCAAAAAGATAATTAAAAATGGCATCCTAATTCCCATGATCCACATAAGCTTAAAGTCGTATTAGTAGTAGCACTGCCATTACCATCCACTAATCAACCGTACTGAAACACACAAAAGAAACATACAAAGAAACAATAACAAGGATCCTATAATTAAAGAAAAGGTTAACGAACAAGTACCTTAATGAAACCGATTTCCTTGGCATTGCTGCGGAAGCACTGCCTGCAGCACACGAGACCATACTTTCTGATGATGGCATGGAGGTTGCCACAAACACGGCTGCACGATAGCACCCGACAAAGTTTTTAACACTCTAAATTGTTCTAATTAAAAACAATAGTTTACATGTCAATATCAAAATCAAAGAACTACACTTTCCCCCGCATTGACAGTTCCCAGCGGGTTCGAACGGTAAAAATGGTCAAGAATTGAACATTACAGTAAACAGATAAAGTAGATGTAGCAGAAAATGCAGGGGATATTTTTCTAAGATTAGGGCAAATATATAGAATGCATACCAGCTTAATTCAACAACCTAAAAATCAAAATAAAATCCCAAAATAATACAAAGAAAACATATAAGAATATACGATGATTCGGTGTTCTAAATGATTCGGATCAGCTATTTATTCAACAGCAGAAACAAATACAATAGATAATAATTTCGGATTAAAAATGGGAAATGAGGGTTACCAAGCGCGAATTGTCATTTGGTTGGCACACATTGTCATGAAATTGTGCTGTGTTTTCAAGTCAATTTTTCAAATAGTTGAACCATTAAAACTGTGATGCCCGAAAAAAGTTTGATAAAAAAGATGAAAGAAATCGATGTAAAGGCTCATCAAATTGTGCTATAAGATGTTAAGAACTGAATCACTTTATAACTGAGACTTATAAAACAAAAAGAACAATTCCAGTATGATCAATTGTTAATTTTGTAAGCAATTATTAATTTTACGTGTAAATAACTAAAATCTTATTTGTACAAAATTGCCTATTTATATACACAATAGATTCAATGATAATAACAAATAAATACAAATACACATCAATTACCATTATTTACTGTATTTTTTTTGTAATAGATTAATTGTACTATCAATGTCAATTACCATTATTTACTGTTACGTTTTATTTTATTAAATACAAGTAATATTTTTTAAAGAACTCAAGGGTTGCAATTTTTCAAACTCTGTACAAGTAATATTTTTTAAAGATCTCCACGTCGGCGTAATAAATTCAACTAAACATATGTATGATCAAAACAAAACCAACAATAGAATCCACATTTGCTAGTTTAAACAACTTGGTCATATTTAAAACATAACAAGGTTCACAAAGCAATCAAATCCATCAAATGCTCTATCCTAACAAAGAAACTAAAAATCAAAAAGATAATTAAAAATGGCATCCTAATTCCCATGATCCACATAAGCTTAAAGTCGTATTAGTAGTAGCACTGCCATTACCATCCACTAATCAACCGTACTGAAACACACAAAAGAAACATACAAAGAAACAATAACAAGGATCCTATAATTAAAGAAAAGGTTAACGAACAAGTACCTTAATGAAACCGATTTCCTTGGCATTGCTGCGGAAGCACTGCCTGCAGCACACGAGACCATACTTTCTGATGATGGCATGGAGGTTGCCACAAACACGGCTGCACGATAGCACCCGCCAAAGTTTTTAACACTCTAAATTGTTCTAATTAAAAACAATAGTTTACATGTCAATATCAAAATCAAAGAACTACACTTTCCCCCGCATTGACAGTTCCCAGCGGGTTCGAACGGTAAAAATGGTCAAGAATTGAACATTACAGTAAACAGATAAAGTAGATGTAGCAGAAAATGCAGGGGATATTTTTCTAAGATTAGGGCAAATATATAGAATGCATACCAGCTTAATTCAACAACCTAAAAATCAAAATAAAATCCCAAAATAATACAAAGAAAACATATAAGAATATACGATGATTCGGTGTTCTAAATGATTCGGATCAGCTATTTATTCAACAGCAGAAACAAATACAATAGATAATAATTTCGGATTAAAAATGGGAAATGAGGGTTACCAAGCGCGAGATCCAGGGCCGTAACTTTTGGGATGAGAGTTCCAGACATTAGAATGACCCATCTTCACGGCGGCGATTGCTCACGATCTGGATTGCTAAATCGGAGAGAACAAATAAGAGTAAGTTGACTGTCCAAGGGTTTTATAAGTACACAACCCTAATCTTGATTGATTTAGCAATCCAAATTGAAAGCCCAATTTTTAACATGGACCAATTTTTTTAGTATTACACCACCCGGAAAAAAATCAAACTAAAATTATTTACAAATATTAATTTAATTTTAATTTGATAGTAGCATATATTTTACAAAGTGAGTAACTATAGTATCTTAATTTGATTATGAAACATCGAAATATTTTTCTTTGAATAACGTCTTATCATAATTTTAAAAATTAATAAATAAATAATTATAATTGAAAAAAATTAAAATGTATCATTTCTTGTAACAAACCGAATTTTTAGAATAAAAATTAGTTAATTAAAATAGCTATTTGTCCACTGTTAGTCGAGATTAGTATTTTTAATTGAGTTTCAACATTTTATTAATTGGACTTGAGTATTATTATAAATTGGGCTTCTTTGTTAATTGATAATCAATGGGCTGGGATGATATTAAATTAAATCTAATGGGCTACCCAAGTTTTATGGGATAAGTAATATAATTAACCCTAATTTTATATAACTAAACCAAAAAGGACAAAAGATGAAAAGGGGAGAGGAGAGACGCGTGAGCGAGAAGAAAGGTAGGGAGTGGCGTCGGGCGTGCGTACGGGAAGAAAGAAGGGATCAATCGAGATGAAAAAGGAAGAATCGAATGCTCTACAATTTCACGTAATCTCGATCGCATCTTAATCAAAAGGCAAGTGGGTTTTAGGTTTCATGTAATTATTTGAATCTAGGGTTCATGGTTGTTATAATTTGATTTATGCGATTCTTATACTTGTGTTTGTGCCTATGAATGATCATATTTATAACATATAGATGTACGTATATACATGTGTGTGGTTGTGCCGGTGTGTATAACTAAATTATTTGTATGTGGTGATATATAACATGTCCGTATGTGTAGTTAGGCCGATATATACATGTGTGTATATGAGGTGACGTGTATGCATTTATATATCTCGTATACATATTAGATGAAGGGCGGCTGCTTCTTGGAGCAGTAAACAAAATATGCATAAATCTATATATATTATTATAAATTGGATTTCATGTAAATTCGGTTGGCGTGATTTGATATTCTGTTACTTCACATGAGTTAGTGTTTTGAGATCAAAGTATAATGATTTTGTTGCTCAAGTATAATTGGTGTATCATATCTACCTTGATTTACTTTGGTTATATGATTTATGTTACTTACTTTTAATGTTAATTTATCTATATGATGTTCATATAAAGGATTCACTTTTGCTTTAGAATTTCATGTCACGGTCAAAATGTTAAAGAACGAAAGTTAATATTTAGTAAATGTCAAACCTCACGTTTCAGAGGTTAACGCGCTAAGTTAAATGTTAAATTCCCGTTTCGGAGGTTAACGTGATTAGTTAAATGTAAAGTCACGTTTCGGAGGTTAACGTGGAAACAAAATTACTTGAAGTTTCAAATCAAGTTTATGATCTAAGGTTTAAGTTAAGTTTAAGTCATATGTCTAAAGTTAAGTACGTCGTTGCATTGCATTAAACATATCAAGATTTACATACAAATTAATTAAGACGACAAGTGAAAAGATTAAAGCATATAGACGAATGCATGCCTACTTGCCAGTCAGTGGACTGACCCTTTCTAATACAAATGTTTTCAGGTGATTATATTGGTTAACCGGAGTAGTCGAGGATGCTTCTGCGCCATGATTCGTACAAATTTTAATAAGTACAATTTCATTTTAATTATGTGTTAAACGTGTTAAAATCCCTCAGTTAATTCCGCTGCATTTACTTTTATTTAAACCTTTTTACCGTTGAAAATTTATGATCCCGACGTGGAGTTTGAAAAATTGCATCTCGCGCTCTTGAAATCTTTAAAAATTATTACTTGTATTTATTTTATTTATTAAAATAAAACGGGGCGTTACATTTCTAGTCTTATTGTCATTGTTATGAAAAATATGAGCGTCAGTAAGTAAATTTTTAAGTGAATATAAATATGTACGATAATTTAAAATTTTAATAAATAAATATAATTTCAAATAATTTGCATTTTGTTAATTCCAAATTAAACATGACATCATATAATATTATACACAAATAATTATAAAAAATATTCTAATTTATTTTCACTTTTTTATTAAATATTCTAAACAAATACATATTAATTATTATCAAATCTCTTATAATTTAGTTTAAATGTGGAAGAATAAAACTTATTAAATAGTTTTGGAAAAATAGAACTCTTATATATTAAATGAATTGTTAAAAAAAGAAGGGTAAGAGGTTGGGTATTATGCAGTAACCATGTTTACAACTATATAAATATGGAATTTATCATAACAAAAACTACAAATGTAATTTATCATAACAAAAACTACAAAACAAAATTGGTGAAATTTTTGTTAAATTTTATAGATTTTGGTATTTCAAAAGGTTATGATGATATTAATTACAATGATATTAATTACAATCGTTTCACCCTCATTGGAATACTCCTCCTCATTGGAATACTCCTCCACCTCCATCGCCACATGAACGTAGTTAAATAATTATCTTTGATAGGATAATTAAATGTGTTAAGAGAATTTTGAACGTAAATAGTTAGAAAATCACTATTGACTATTAATAAGCTCCACATTCCATATTCATCTTTATGCTCCACATTCCACATTCATTTTTATTTCACTAATGTATAATTCAAAATTATAAGTAAATAGTTAGAAAATCACTTAAGATTGACTATTAATAAGCTCCACACTCCACCTTGGAATAAACAAATGGACGCACAAAATGATTTGGATACATTCCACATTGATTTGGATACATTCCACATTCATCTTTATTTCAGTAATGTATAATTCAAAATTATAAGTAATATATAGGCATCTTGGAATAAACAAATGGACGCACAAAATGATTTGGATCACTGGAAATAATAGAAGCGAGATGAAAAACCTTGAAGTGTAGTTACATAATAATGCGGTATCCAATTCATAGGATAATTAGAGAAAGAGAATTTTTACGGTAAATAGTTACAAAATGATTTGGATCATGATTTGGATCACCTGTAAATAATAGAAGTACTTTCCGAGATTTCTTCACTCCATACTCTCCCCACATGTTGGATCACCTGGAAATGATAGAAGTACTTTTCAAGATTTCTTCACTCGTATTCTCATAATAATTATGATTTGGATCACCTACAAATGATAGAAGTACTCTTTCCAAGATTTCTAAAGTATCCTTGATAATATGAAGGATAATTAGCGAGAATTTTTATGCTAAATAGTTAGAAAATCACTCAGAGTGACTATTAATAAGTTTCACATTCATCTTTATTTCACTAAATGTATGATTCAAAAATATAAGTAATATATAGAATTTCAAAATTACAATAGAACTCTTACATAGTAGGTGAATTAAAAAAAAAAGTGTAATAGATCAATCTAATCTTATGGTGTTGAGTATGATATTAAAAAAATATTTTTTTCACACTGAATATAAAAAAAATGTATAAATTGACTATACTTATTTCACTTAAAAAATGTTTTTTTTTTACTTATTTCTCTTAAAACTTTTTTAACTTCACAATTTTTTTTAATGTTTTTTTATTTTTTTAAAATATAACTCAATTTAATGTTTTTTTTACTTATTTCTATTAAAACTTTTCAACCTTTTTAAATATAACTCAATACTCAATTTTTAATCGCACATTTTTTTTATTTTTTTACTTATTACTCTTAAAACTTTTTTAACTTCACAATTTTTTTTTTATTTTTTAAATATAACTCGATTTAGTGTTTTTTTTACTTATTTCTCTTAAAACTTTTGAACCGCGCATTTTTTAAAAACATTTTTTAATGTTTTTTTAAGAATACAATGTATTTTTTAAACATATTTTTAATGTTTTTTAAGAATATAATATATAGTCTCTTAAGTGAAGTTAATGAAACAAAATATTGAAATTGTAACGAAAAATATCAAAATTTTGATATATTGAATTTTTTGTTACGGATATTGAATCAATATTTTTTCTCGTAAGTATAATATAAAATTTTATAAATTTTAGTATTTCACATATACCGATATAACAAAATTTTATCGATATAATTTAGTATTTCAGTATATATATTTCAACATTTAAAGAAATTCGATATATTTCGGTATTCTAAAATTTTCGGTATAATTAGATAGTAAAAAATTAGTATGGTTCTCTATAGCCACATTCTCGGTATATGGAAAGTTCGATAATGTATCGGTATTAATTTTTTCGATTTCATAATTAAGTAGCATATTCAATTCTTTTAAGCCTTTGAATTTTTGGGGGCATTACAATCAAAGTACTGAAATCGAATTAAATAAAAAATTGACAAATTTGTTTTAAAAAAATTAAAAATAAAATAAAATAGATATCCATGTGCATATTTATTCATATCAAGCATTTTTAAGCTAAACCAAAAAAAAACATTTTTAAGCTATTAGAGTAAAATTTAAAAACTGTGGGACCAGTGGACCACGTACCTTTTCCATATCGATACGAGTCTATACTATATGTATATCATGAACACATGTTCACATGTTAATAAAATTGTTTTTTTTTGAAGTATTGAGATGTAGAAGTATAAATTGATCGACGTGTACCATGTAACTTTCTTTTGACGAACGGACAAAAAATTGTATAGATGTTTCTCATTCGCGTGTAATGTAACTCCATTTTGTCATCTCGAATATTGAAACACCTATCGTTCAATTCGAGTGTTACTTGAACTTTGGACTCGATTCCATCCTTTCTTTTTCAAGGGAAAGTCGTAAAATAAAAAAGCAAAGTTGACAATTCAGGGAGGCATGATCCATGTATTGCGATGCCTAGTCGAAATGGATTAGAAAAAACGCAAATGTTGACATCAACTATATTGATAATTAATTTATAAATAAGTGGAGATAAAATACAAGACGAAACGTCATAATGTATTAATTATCCGTAATAAATGAAAAATGTTATTATTCAACTCAAAATACAATTTTCCATGAAAAAACAAAAGCATACTCTTAAAATTTTCTTTTAACGATCACACTAAAAAAATTGTTGCACTGAAAAATAAGATAATAATGAAGTATGAGAAAACTCCTTTCGAAGATTTTCCACAATCACATTATCTTTATTCTTACTAAACTGAAAACCAACAACACACATTCTAAAAGTGTTGAACCCTGAATTTCCACTCCCCTGGGACCGGATCATACGAAACAAACTCAGCTCCCTGTTCTGATCCCTTCTTCATCAGCATCTCTTTGTAACTTTTCACCCGAGGTCCGTCGATGTACTGCTTCTCCTTGTTCCTGCTTATGCATTTCAAGTTGAGCAGAGTAATTTCAGCCGCCTTGTTCAGCCCTTGTCCGACCGGCGGCTTCTTGCTATCATCCGTGTACACAATCACTTCAAGATTATTGATCTCGATGGCAGACCCAATATCAAGAAGGCGGATATCCGTTTCTCCGAGAAACCTGATGCTTCCGTACCCCTTCCTTCCGACCAAAAAGTCCTTCACACGGCTGCAGCTTCCCGGCTCAGCCATTTCCTTTTCCACCATCTCCTTCAACGTTGGCTCTGTGTAGTAACCATCCCCATCTGGAAGCTTCGGCATCAGTGCTAAAACTTGGTTCGATAAGTCCTCTTCCTCTGGAAAGTAAGCATCACCAATGAGCTCCACATTAATTTTGAAGGGAGAGCTATGAAGATCTTTTTCTTCGCTACATTTACCTATAATCGAGAGATAAACATAAGAACCTCAACATCACAAACTAAGATATGCACACAGATTAAAAGCTTACCATCTGCAGATGAATGGACAGACGACAGTGGACTCCTAACCCAAGACCTTGGGTTCTCCCGTGCCAGAAAAGGAGGAGTTGGGCCCGGTCTATCTACATCATCATTAAAGAATGGCACCTGCAATTGAAGATAGCGTGACCAACGGCTGAAAGATAAGAATTCAAAGGGTAGGTTTGGGTTTGGTAATAGACTAACTAACCTTAGGCTCACTGCTTCCACTTCTGCTCGAGTATTTCTGAGCAGGCAACCAGTTTTGTTTTATCGACATATGTCGGATTCTCATTAAGGGCCTCATTCCGTTGGATGAGAGCTTGTTTGAAACCTGCACAAATTCATGAATAAAAAGGAAAAAATTAAAATTGTGCTACCGACTATCATAACTCATAATTATAGTCGGATTTCAAAAAAAAAAAAATCATTAGGACTTCAGAATCCCTTCGCGTAGCATGAATACAATTGATTTTATTTTTCTTAACATCCAAAAAGGTAAGGACAACTTACAGGTAAGCTCGATATCCCATGTGGTTGTACTGTATTGGATCGATCAATTTCAGGTCGCGTGGAAAAGGGAGACACTACGAGTGATGGCTGCACGTCCACAGTAATTGACGGAACATACCTACCAGCATCCGGGTGTGGGTTTACTGAATCACCTAATGGTGATACTGAGGTTGGTGACTGTGTAGATGGTGAGACTGTCGGTGTAGGGTTACAAAAGGGTAATGGGCTAGGAGAGGGACTAGTTGATGTCGTAGGCGTTGCAGGGAATTGAAATCTATTTGTGGACTCGTTTACAGTTGCAGGGAATTGAAATCTATTCGTGGACTCGTTTACAGTTGCAGGGAATTGAAATCTGTTTGTGGACTCGTTTAGCTTTGCAGGCTTAGAGGTTTGTTCTGATGGAAAATGTGTCCATGCCGGGAATATGGTGCTGCTATTTTTAGGAGTAACCAAGTCTTGTGAGTTCGTGGGTAAAAAGGGATTGGATTCAAAGAGATTGGGTTTAAGTGGCTGGATGGGAGAAGTGACAGACGAAGATTGGTTTGGAAAACAAAAGGGATTTAATGTAGCATCACAAGTTCTAGAAGCAGCTGGAGTTGAAGATTGACCACCTAATCAAACAGAAAAAACAAAAGTTAGTGAATCTCATTCTATAGAAACCTTCATCAAAACAGGAGTCTAAATAATTTTTACCTTTACTACGTCCTAATTCATAATCCTCGAACCTCAACTCCTCGTGACTTTTATCCTTGTAAGATGGCATTGCGGAAATGGACTGCAATAAAACAGGCTTATCGCCTTCATTATCTGCACGCGTCGCTACTCCACTTCCTAATCGAGTATGATCAGGTTTTGCTGGGAATCCTGTCGTAAGAAACATCAAATGCATATATAGTGAGTGTTGATTCTAAGTATCACAGTTAGAGTAAAGACGAATTTTGCTTCTCGAGTGAGATCATAGACGAGTACTGACCAGGAAAACTCTGGACTCCAAATATGGAACTCCCACCAAATGGCGAAGTTGAAGACTGACCTGCTGAACAAACGGAAAACAAAAGTTCAGTACATAAATCTCATTAAATTAAAACAGAAATTTAAAATTAAGGCTTTACCTTTATTACACGATAATTCATGATCCTCCCATCTCAACTCCTCGTGACTTTTGTTCCTGAAAGCTTGCATTGCGGAAATGGAAAGTAATAACGCATTCTTATCGTCTGCATCCGCATGTGTTGCACGATAAGATGCTACTCCGCTTCCTTGAGTAACAAGAGGCCTTGTTTGGAATCCTGTTGCAAGAAACATTATAATGCATATATAACGAATGTTGATTCTAAGTTGAATTTCACTTCATGAGAGAGTCAGGGGGCACTCTGACCTCCAAATATGCCACTGCCATTAAACGATGGACTTGGAGTGAACGTGAATGCCGGATTTGTTGTTGTTGGGAATGGGACTGGTGAGACGGAAGCCATACCAAAAGGTGTAGATGTTTTAACTTCGTCATTCTCAGGTGTCGCGTGATAAGGCACCTGTCCAGTTCCTCGAGTAGGCTCGGGTTTTGCTATGAAGAATCCTGTAGTAACAAACATGAAACACATACACATACACATACATAACTAGTGTGAAGAGTAAAGACAAATTTTCGCTTCTTGATAGAAATAAGAGTCGAATACTGACCAGGGAAACTCGGTACTCCAAATGTGCTGCTGCTACCGGACGATGCGGTTGAATTGAACCCGAACGATGATGATGTTGTTGGGGCTTGGAAGATGTTTGTCGTACCAAAAGGGGCCGATGATGTTGTTGGGACTTGGAACATGTTTGTCGTCGTACCAAAGAGGCTGTTGCCGGCAGATGATGCCGAAGCAAACATTGTGGAATTTGATACAAGAGCTGGTGTTGATCCAAAACCACCATTGGTGCCGCTCCCCGGACGGAAGAGGCTGGAACCAAAACCACCATTGGTGCCGGCAGATGATAGGAATGGACTGGGTATTCCGGTTCCAAAACCACCAAAGGTGCCGCTCGCCGGACCGGAGGAGGTGGCGCCGCCGGCAGATGATGATGAAGCAAACATCGAGGTCCTATTTGATCCGAGAGCTGGTGTTAGGAACGACGGATTGCATGCTCCGGTTCCGGAACCGATTGCGCCGACGAAAGGGGGCGGCTGCGACACGCCGAACGGCGATGAGTTGAACTCAGTTCCTGATCAATTGATTTTATTCATCGTTAAATCCATGAGAACTGTATATACTTATATTCATGCATCAATTGATTTTTATTCATCCAGATACTGAATTATCTAATTTATTCCCTTTACAGAGTACCAAAAAAACCTAAATTGATTCGAAACACAGAATCGCGTCGTGATGATTATTCTATAGTGCGTGTGTATGAGAGAGAAAGAGAAAACTTACTAGGAGGAGGACACACCATTATCGCAAATCCGAATCGTTGTTTTTTAGTTTTCAGAGGAGAGAAGTGATTTAGATGGTGTATGTGCGTGTATGTATATGTATATATATACACAGTGCACGTTGCCGCGGGAGTATTGGATTGGGGGTGGGGGGAGTGGCGAGTAGCTTAGAGAAAAAGCTGTTTGATTGATTGATTGTATTTGTAACCGTGTAGCTTTTGTTGTAAGCTAAAATTTAAAGCGAGGTTTTTTGGTAACAAAATCTTATACAGTACTCCCTATTCCCATATAACTATGTTTAAACTTCCTACCCCTTCTTTATTATTATATATTTCAAATAATATTAAATATGAAATTATTATTATTATTATTATTATTATTATTATTATTATGGGGATTTTAATTGTTAAAGGCTTGATTCTAATTAAATTAATTTCTTATTTATTTTCATATTTATCAAATATTTAACGGGTATATACGCATGTTTTGACCGTTTTGGTTTTGGTCAGGTCAGATGATACCGAGTTGGGCTGTGTTTAGAGAAAACGATACCAATACATGTAAATTTATATTTAGAAAAAAGGTTGAATTAGAAATAGATGAAACAGAGAATTTTAGCTTTGAAACTTTTTTCTCGGATCGTATTATCCAGATTTTATTTAATCGCTTTATTCACTCATTAGTGACGCTCTTAATTCGAAAGGATAAAACACCTATTTACAGTAACCCTCGATCATTTACATGCAAGCCACGTTCCCTACTGATGGCATTAAATGCGCTATGTTACGAGCTCCGGGACTCGGGACCCGGCTTCGATCAAGGTCTCGTGGGCTCACTAGGGTGACATTTTCGAACCTTCCACGCCATGCAACTCCCCGTGATGCCTTCCTGACCAGTAACCCGGGACTCGGTGTTTGAGCTTCGGTGACGGCGCTTCCACTGCATAAGGCATGTCAGTAGGCCCGAGTATACGTGTCCGAAATGGAATTTTTACCCCTCAACAAACGCAAACTTTGTTTATCAAAAGAAAAATAAAAAAAATATTAAGTTTCAAGAAAGGTGACTGCCTTATTTGTAATTTACAAAAAATATGGATATCAACTTCTCTAAAACAGAATATTATAACAAAATATGATTAAAACGTAAAAAAAATATTATCATTTTAAAAAATAAAATATTTATGAATAACTTTTAAAAGTGAGGTGAAAATATAAGAATAAGATTGTATAATATTTTAAATCAAAAAAATAATGTATTTACTTTTAAAGATGCGTATTATTAAAGTTTGAAAAAATAATATATAAATAAAGGTGATTTTAGATAAAGGGAAGTTGTTAAATTTTTATTAAAATTAAATGACTTTGTTTTTCATAATTATGAATAAGAGCAAATTATATAATATTATTTTAATTTTGTTAATTTATATCGTTATTAATTATTATTAATTATATTTTGTTAATTTATGCGTGAGTAGTTATTACACCCTTAATAATAATATCGTTAATTTTAAGGGAAAAATGGCATTTAGGCCAATTTTCAACATTTTTTGACCAATAAGGCCAATTTCTAATTTTGGTGTCAATTAGGCCAAAATGTTCCAATTAGGCCACAAAAATGTATATGGAAGGACGAAATTACCCTTCCATATTAATTTGCAATCGAAATCGAGCTGGGGGAAAAATCGACACATTCAATTCTGCTCTCTCTCTCTCACCCTGCTCCGCCGCCGCCGCTGCTGTTATTCACAATCGAGCCGAGGGAATTCATCTCCGTCGCCGCCGCGCGTTCAAGCCAAGGAGAGGGGGAAGGTCTCCACCGGTGAGCAGCTTCAATTCTCCGCCGAAGGAGAATCAGTTTCATGCAGTCCGTCTCCCTTGGCATCGATCGATCGATCGATTTCATCTCCGTCGCCGCCGCCGCCGTTCCTGTCTCAGTTCAAATGTCAGATGCGCCGCCGCCCTCCTTGCCGGCGATTTCGAATCCAGGTACGTGATTTCGAATCCAGGTACGTGAATCCACGTGCCCGATCAGTGCTTAAAAGCTCGATTCAGCATGCATGCACAGTGTGCATTGAGCATGCATTCAGTGTTCATTGTTTTTTATTATGCATGTTCAGTGTTTTTTCGTTGCATTCAGTGTTAATTGAGCATGCGTTTCAGTGTTCAGTGTGCATGCACTCAGTGTTCCTGCACTGAGCTTGCCATTCAGTGCTTAATTGGTTCAGTCAGTGTCTAATTCACCATGCACTCAGTGTTCCTGCACTGAGCTTGCCATTCAGTGCTAAATTGGTTCAGTCAGTGTCTAATTCACCATGCGCTTTTTTCAGTCAGTGTCTAATTGCTTCATTCAGTGTGCATTGAGCCGGAGTAATTGCTCTTACACACCGTACACACCTGTTGCACACTGAATCCATATTCAACCATGTGGATTCAGTGTTGATTTGATTCATTCAGTGTTTAATGGCTTTGTTCAGTGTGCATTAGGCTTGGCTAATTGCACTTACACACTGTACACACCTTGTTGCACACTGAATCCATATCCACCTTGTTCAGTGCTGATTTGCTGCATTCAGTGTCAGAATGAAAAACAGCTTGTTTCCACTAGGATACCTGTCATTCAGTGTTGGAAATGCAATGTGTTACAGGAATCAGTGTGTGTTGACTTTGTTTTCTTTGAGGCATTGACCTGTCTCCTTTTCAATAAATGCCTGCCATGTTAGTTGAGGGTTGAGGCATTTACTGCCAGTGTTATAAGTGTGAGGATGGTTATAAATACCTCGTCTTTTCTCGGGTTTCCTCATCTCATTTCTGTTCGATCGGGGGGGCAGCCAGCAACGATGCCGAGGCGCAGGGGAACACTCGATCGAGAGCCAGGACCGACACCAAGCGAGGCAGAATTTTTCAATAACAGTCCTCCCTCGTCGCCCGAACAAAGATTCAATGGCCGGCCAATCAGTCGGGGGCCACCAATGATGCCTAGGCGACCGGGCGCACTTGATCGGGAGCCAGGACAGACGGCAAGAAGTCGGGGGGTTGAATCTTGGAATGGTTCTCACTGGACCGAACAAAGATTCAATGGACGTTGGCATAAAGAGAAGTTTCCTCTCCCGGCTGCCTTTGTTCGTCCGATCAAGGACGAAATGGGGAATTTCATCGTTCTGACGGACTCCCTGGACCAGAAATGGCACGTTCCTCTCACCACTCATCGGAATCAAACGGCCATCCACGGATTCAACTGGGAACGCCTCGTTCGAGAGTTTGGAGTGCATGAAGGCTGGAACATCCGGGTTACCTGGACCGGAGGAAGAAGTTTCTCGGTTGGCGTATTCGATCAAAATGGCCAGTCGATGGTGCGCCCGGTCAGGGACCCCCCTCGTCGTGACCCAAGACTTCCTCCGTCTCATTATTATTGTTGTTAATCTTGTTTTTTGTCGTTTATTCTGTTTCCTTTGATTTTGACGACGACTTGTCTTCGTTGTACTGCTCGTGATTGAATTACTTGCTGCTTGCTTAATAAGACTGTTTGAGTTTTTTTTAAAAAAAAAAAAACAACAACAACACACTGTCTTGTCTGACTTTGACACTGAACAGGCCTCAAAAACACTGTCTGTTTGACTGTGCATTTAACACTGAACATGTCTTAAAAACACTGTTTGAGGCAACACACACTGAACCACACAATCAAACAAACACTTTTATGGCACTGAACACACTCCAATAGCACTGAACAGCACTGAACACACTTTAATAGCACTGAACACCCTTTTTTAGCACTGAACAGACAGGGACACACATTGAATCACACTGTTTGAGTTCAGTGTTTCATTTCATGCATTCCAGCCGTTCGTTAAAAAAATCGTGCGCTGACTGTGAGTCGTTATTTTTGTGTTTTTTTTTTTTTTTTTTTCAGCAGGGGCCGATGTTTTTGCGTTTTGTGCATTCGGCGGTGAGAATTTGGTGTCCAGAATAGATTCCTCCCGTGCGGCCGCCCTTCACCAGCTGAAGGAAACAGTCGAGCTTCAGTGGCCTGAGCTCCGAGACGTCGCGTACGGCATGCATTACTCTGTACCCGATTTCCCAAACTGTGTGCTCTCAACCGATGCGGACATGTCGAACATGGTATCCCTAGCTGCGCTTCACAAGCTGCCTCGGGTGAGCATCGACATTTCCGTCGCGACTGAAGACCACACCTCTAGTTCTGTGTTCTCGACGGTGTCCAACAGTACCGCTGTCAGTGCGACTGGAGCAGAAAACAACGAGGGATTCGAAGCAGAAGATATGCTCCGCCTGTTTGGTCCGTCGAGTTCTAAAGTGCTGTTAACCGATGGCTGGGACAAAGAGATCTCGGGTGTCGGTCAGATGTTCAGAGGAGGTGCCCCGGACTTTCGAAACGCACTCTGTAAGATGGCAGTCGGAGTGGGATTCGATTTCGAGTACGTGAAGAACAGACCCGAAAAGGTTTCTGCCGTGTGCTCGAAGAAAAGCAGCACGGGATGCGGCTGGTCTGTGTGCGCCGTGATGGATCGAAGCAACGGCTTCTTCTACGTCAAGCAGCTGAGTAACGAGCACAGCTGCGGCGCGTGCTTTCGATCCCTGAAGCACAGGCGCGTCTGCTCGGACTTGGTTTCCAGTTTGATAGTCGAGGAGGTACGGAAAAGCACACTGACTCGTCCGATCCAAATCGTGAGAAACTTCCAGCATCACTACGGCCTGGAGATCTCGTCTGGCCTCGCTCTGGATGCGCTCGAGAAGGCCAGGAAGATGATTCACGGCGACGATAAAGATTCCTTCGGCGCGCTGACTAAGCACCTGCAGGCAATATCGGATTCCAACCCTGGGTCGCACCTGCTGCTCGAATTCAACGAGGCGTCCAGGAAGTTTCGCAGAGTCTTCATCTCGATGAAGGCTTGTATCGACGGGATGAACCATTGTCGCCCTTTGCTGTTTCTGGACGGCACATTTCTGAAGGGAAGGTTCAAGGGCCATTTGCTCGCTGCTACGGGCAAGGACGGCGACGGAGGTATTGTGCAGTACAGTTTTGAGCACGCACTGAATACATCTTTTTAACACTGACTGGTCTGAAATGCACACTGAAACTGACCCTTGTTGCTTGCAGCACTGAATATGTATTTTCAACACTGAATGAGTGATATTCACACTGACTGAAGTGTTTCTCACCTTTTTTTTTTTTTTTTTTCTTTTTTTTTTCGTGTCCCTCGCGAATGCAGGTTTGTACCCGCTGGCTTACGCAGTTGTCGATTCCGAGAACTATGCGAACTGGAAGTGGTTTTTGGACAACCTGAAGCACATCCTATCTCCTTCTCGCACTGTCACGTTCGTGTCGGACAGGAATCTCGGGCTGCTCGAGGCGATGAGCAGGGTGTTCCCAGGGTCCCCGCACGGCTACTGTATCCTTCACTTAAAGATGAACCTGAAAGACAAATTCAGAGGCAGATGGGCGACCAAGGTTTTACGAGACAGCTTGGTGTGGAATTTCCTGAAATGTGCCTACGCAACCACCGTCGAAGCCTACCAACTGAGCATGGACAAGGTGTTGGAAGAGGGAGGCCAGACAGCGAAAGTGTTTTTCGAGAACATGGATCCAAAGCATTGGGCCAACGTGTACTTCTCGGGGAAGAGATACGGGGAGATGTCGTCCAACGCCGCGGAGTCGTTCAATAAATGGATCTTGGAAGCCCGGCATCTTCCGATCACGGCGTTGGTCAACAACATCAGGCTGAAGATGATGACATTTTTCCACGGTATGAAAAATAAATAAATAAATACACATCTCAAACACTGATGGCTCTTTTTTAACACTGTTGGCCCTTGTTCAAACACTGACTGGCCTTGTTTAACACTGTTGGCCCTTTTTTAACACTGTCGGCCCTTTCTCAAACACTGACTGGCCTTGTTTAACACTGAATCAGACAGGGGGGCCAGGAGCAGGGGATGGACTAAGGGATTCTGCCCGTCCGTTGAGAAGAAGCTGAGTGAAGCCATCAACGAAGGCAGGAAATGGGTGGTTGTGGGGTCGTCCGAAACTGTTTTCGAAGTGCAGTGCGTTCCGTCCGTCGTGGTCAACATTGCCGATCAGACGTGCACCTGCTGTCAGTGGCAGATTACGGGGGTTCCTTGCTCCCACGCAGCTGCGTGCATTCTGCGGTCCGGGAAGCCGATGGCCTCGTTCGTGGACAAGTTTTACCGTGCAGAGAGCTACGTCAGGTCTTATGCCGATCCCCTTCAGCCGGTTTCCATGTTTGATCAACCTTCGAACGTACCAGAGAACGTCCTGATCGAGCCGCCGACAACGAAGAGGCCTCCTGGAAGACCTAAGAAGAAGAGGATTCCGTCCAGGGGTGAGCACATCCCGAGAGCCATGAAGTGTGGGAGGTGCGGACGTGTCGGCAATCACAACAAGAAAACGTGCACGGAGCCTGTACCCTAGTTAGTAGGCTTTTTTTCTTATTTTGGATCTTCTTTGTGTTTTTTCGACATGATTTCTGTGATCAGTGACACTGAATGGGGTGAAAAAACACTGACTGTCAGTGACAGGCACTGTTTGGCTCATAAACACACTGACTGACTGTCATCTCAAAAAAACACGGGATTTTAACATTATGTGATTTGTTTCTTGTTCAGTTATGGTCTTGGAGTGTGTTTAATTGTTCTTGTATCTTGTAATTTTTGCATTTGCTTGTTTTTCAATGTTTCAATTCAATAAGCCTTAGTTGCTGACACTGAGTGGACAAGATTAACACTGATGGCACTGAATTGGAAGAATAAACACTGCCAACACTGAACAGACAGAATTAACACTGAATAACAAGCAATATCATCACAACTGTGTTCAACTAAAAACTGCCCAGAAATATGAACAAAAAACACAATTTTTTGTTTTTACAGAAACTAAACCCAAACACAATCATGTTCATACATTTACAGAAAAAACACTTCTTGTTTTTTTTCAACCAAAACTAAACAGAAAACGCGCACAGCCCCAAGGTCACTACTTCTCCTTCATGGTCAGGATGGTTCGTATCACGTGACCCTTGAATTCTTGGAACTCTTCCGTCGTGACCTTGTCCGGAATGGGCTCTTTCTTCAGAATCTTCTCCATGTAGTAGCATACGTACAAGGCACATTCATTCCTGGACAGTGACAGACGTGGAGGAGTCAGACGAAAAAAAAAAAGAAACACTGACACTGAATGCATAAAAATAACACTGAACAGGCATAAAAATGAATCTTTCAGAAAACACAACACTGAATGTGTTAATTATGCACTGAGATACTTACAGAGTTGGGGCTTGCTGTGGGAGAGGCTTCACGGCCTCGATTCCAAGTATCGGGAAACCACACTTCCCCGCTTTCTCCAGCATTTGTCCCACGTTGGTCTCCACCTTTTCTTTCTGAAACGTACGAAACAATACAGTTTGTAAGTTATCGTTAGAAAGGGAACCGTTTTTAAAAATCGACTAAAATACAGTAGACGTACCAATTCCGCTGCATTCGCCATGTAATGGTCCTTCGATTTCGACCCCCTGGGTTGAATCGAGTTGTAGAATAGCCATTTCTCTTTGACGAAGTCGCAGACGAGCAGCGTAAAATGGTTGGGAGTTGCAGTCTTTTTCATCCCAGGAGACAAAATCGGGAACATTATAATCCCTTCTCGCACGCACGGGATCATATCTGTGATTGTTTGGTACATTTTCTGGTTGTCATGACGTCCCGTGACGATGGAAGTCTGCGAGAAAGAAAAAAAAAAAACAGAGTTTTTATTAAGAAAGGATGAACTCAATGAGCACTGAACAGGGCATTATAACACTGAACATCACATATTAACACTGAATGTTGATGATAAACACTGATCAACCTTCAATAACACTGAACAGAAAACACACACACTGAGCAGCTCATTAGAAACACTGAGCAGCATACATAAGCACTGATCAACAGCAATGACACTGAACAGCACATAAAAACACTGAACAGACACCAACACACTGTACAACCACTAAAAACACTGAATGCAAATGCAGGAAAGACTCACCCAACAGTGCGAGGGGAGTATCAGAGCCTCCAGCTTCTTGTTGTGGTCTCGATGCAGCGACTCAGCAAAGGCGTCGACCACATGATTGCTGATGAAGGTGCACTTCATCATGTCGGTAATGTCAGCCACCGTCACGACTGTGTTTATACGGGGAAAGAACTTCATCGTCCACCTGATTGTCAACAAAAAAAGGGAAAAAAATAAAAATAAAAACACATTCATAGCGCACAAAAAAAAAACGAAAGAAAGAAAGAAAGAAAGAAGGGAAAGACAGAATGTGAAAGAAGGAAAATAAAAGAAGCTTCACTCACGTTTTCGGGTCGCTGTTGTGGAGGATGATTTTGTCGAGGATTTCCGGCTCCAATTCCAACCCGCAGTTCACATCAAATTTCTTGTTCACGCTCATCAAGAAGTTGAGATGATCCTCATTGTAATCACTGCGGATCGGTTTCTGGCTCGCCTCCTGCACCACCTTCTTACCCTTCTTGATCGCCTTCTTCTTTGCGGCAGGGGCAGGGGGATCGTACTGAAAATCGTCGTCGTCGCCGTTGGCCGGCTTCCTTTTCCTGCCCTTGACCCGTCGCACCATCGACCTGGTCTTCGCCTTGCTCGAAGGCTCTATCTTTTCAGCTTCCGGTCTCAACGGGCTCCCTTCTTCTTCATCGTCCTTGTTGCGGTCAATCTCGTAGACGCACAACTCCGCCTGGAGACTCAAGACTTCATCTTCCCGTTCCTTGACGACTTTCTGCAGAGCCTCGATCTGGGCTCTGTGGACGAGTTCTTGCGCTTTCAGGTCCGACTCCAGAGACTCGATCTGGACTTTTTCGTATTCGTTCATGACCGACGACATCTGAAGGTCGGCCAACGCGTTCTTCAAAACTTCCACTTCGTCCTCGAGCTCTTTCACTCTAGCCCTCAGAAGCCGCACTTCCTCCTCCTCCTCACCGGAGCTTCGAGCCTCTCCCGCCTCGGTCACCGGATTATTCTGATCGTTCGCCTTCTTGATCAATTCTTCCTCGAGCTCTTTCACTCGGGCCCTCAGATTTTTCAGCTCCTCCTCCTCCTCGGAGCTCCTCCTCTTCAGACGCTGGTTTTCGCCTTCCAGCTCGACGTTAGCACTTGTCGCTTCGTTCAGCCGAGAAGTCGTGCTATCGAGCTTGGATTGGAGATCCCTCACAGCGCTGGATAGATCTTGATTCTCCGACAGGAGGTTGTTGAGCAACCTCTCGGATTCAGCAGCAGAAACAGCGGGGCGTTCCTCATCGGGCTGCTGCTGTTCGGAAGGCCCACCCTCGTCCTCCGGCTCCGGGACTATGCAGGCCATCTCCTGATGCCGCCCGGAAGAACTGTCGTCGTCGTCGTCGTCGTCTTCCCCCCCATCTGACGACTGCTCGTCTCCAGAAGGCCCGCCCCCGGGGCCTTTTCTTTTTTGTTCCTCTTCCTCCTCAGGGCTCGACGAATCAGAGCCCGGATGCTCGTCATCGTCATCATCATCGTCATCAGACCGCCCTTCGTCCTCGCTCTCCGCCGCACGCGGAGTGTTCACGATTGCTTTGTAGGAAAGGTAGCCCTTGTACGCGTGGATCTCCGCCACCGTCTTTCCGTGTTTCAGAAGACGAGCATCCACCTGTCAGACACGGACATCACGCGTTAGAACTCAAAAAAACATCATCACCCCTCAAGTGAGTGACACTGAACAGCATTAATAAGCACTGAACATCGCAGTTATCCTACTTTGACACTGAACAGCATAAAAAAGCACTGAACCAGAACATCATTCACACTGTCCACCCACAGGCACTGTGTGCATGAATATCACACTGAACAGCAAGCAATAAACACTGAACCTCAATATTTCACACTGAACCTCAATATTTCACACTGAACAGCAAGCAATAAACACTGAACCTCTATAAACACTGTCGACGGACACTGAATCATAAAACAAAAACAGAATTAAAAGAAGAAGCAGAAGAAAGAGAGAAGATATTTACCGCCTCGTCCGCGAGACCCGCCAGGGTCTCCTTGGTCACATTCGAAAGGTCATTGAGATGCCAGTTCAGGACCCGGGGGAGGTGCTCGTTCTCCAGCCTTTTTGCCAGCTTTGTGTGCTCACAAAGCCAGAACTGCACAAAAACCAAACAAAAAAACCCGAGGTAAATATCAAGGAATGAAAAAATAAAAAAGACGGCAAGACGATTGTGAAGAACATCAAGTAGAAGCACATACCAGAAGCAGTATCGTGCAGCCTTGTGTATTCTGCGGGTTGCCCCTGTTCGCAGCTGCCGAGTCGCAAAGGGCCTTGAGAATCGCCTCGCCCCAGTTGTAGCTCTGCATCGACTCCAGATCCACAACATAATCCAACCACTTCCATTGGATCGTGACGGAGGAAGTGGAGAAGAAGACAGTGCCGATCACTATCAAAGAGAGGAGCCGAGCTACATCAGCAAGAGCCTGAGGCTTGCGGCTCCGACGCTTCACCAAAATATCGAGCTTTTCATTCAGCAGCTTCGGGTTCAGCGTCTTCTCCCCCGGGAACATCCTCTCCCTGAATCTTTTGTTATCGCACTTGGACCTCGAACTGATATCGAGCTTCCTACTCCCGCCTACGATTCCAAATATAAGATCGACATCCTCGGGAGTGATCCTGACATCTTTGCTGCCGAGCTTAATAGTACGAGCGCCGGCATCCATCTGCTCCAGCACGGCAGCTATCGCAGCGTCGCTCTTTCGGGTGTGGAGGATGGTCAGCCTCTGATCCTTAATGCTCTTGAAGAGATGGTAGAAGGGGGTCATCTTCAGATACTCGTCGTGCCCCGGCTTCAGCTTGTCCTTGATCTCATCAATCGTCCGGATGATGGTCAGCAAGTTGGACCTCATCTGTTTATAGGACCTGGAACGAACACCAAAAAAACACACACCGATGTGAGTACAAAGCAATGAACAGGGCATATACAACACTGAACAGGCATATACAACACTGAGTGGCCATGTAATTGCACTGAGTGGCACTGAAGAGGCACTGAACAGGCATGATGAGGCACTGAACAGAACATTTTAACACTGAACATACACCCAACACACACAATCAACACTGAGTGGCACACACAGGGCACTGGGTGGCATGCAGAGACACTGAGCAGGCATAATTTCACACTGAGCAGGACAATTTAACACTGAACAGAACAATTTAACACTGAACGGCCACCAACACACACAATCAACACTGAGTGGCCATGCAATTGCACTGGGTGGCATAAAGAGACACTGAGCAGGGATAAACAAACACTGAGCAGGAAAATTTAACACTGAACAGAACATATTAACACTGAACGGCCACCAACACACACAATCAACACTGATGAACACACAACCACACCGAACCTCCATCAAAACACACAAAATTCATTCATGCAATGGAAATTAACAGATTGAAATTGAAAATCGGTTGAATTAGGGTCCGAAATACTAACTTCCTCTCCTTCTTCTCGCCGGCGGCAGGCTGAGGGATAGGGCTCGCCTGCTCTTCACTCGACGGAGTGTACTGAACAAGCCTCCGTTCCGTGTTCTCTGAAGCAGCAGCGGCGGTTGGAGTCGATTTCTTCCCGGCGGTTCTCTTCGCGGCGGCGGTTTTCTTCGACGGCGCCATCTGATAATAATCGAACTGAGCAAGCAGAGAGATGAGAGGATTTCGCGGTGGTGGTTACGAAGCTTGGTTTCGGTTTTTTTCTGTGAGTTTTCGAGCGGGAGCCGAGAGAGAAAAGAGAGAAAGTAATGGAGGGAGGTGTGGGTTTCGTGTGTGTGGGAGTTCGTGTGTGCGGGAAATAATGAAATTAATTGCTGAAACCGTTTGTTCAAATGTGTATATATGCGAGGGCAACGATGTCTTTGCACATTTTAGGCGGCCTAATTGGCACGCGTAATTTCTCGAAAGCCTTATTGCCGAAAAAAGGTTGAAAAATGGCCTTATTGCCATTTTTCCCTAATTTTAAACTACTCTAATTAATAAAAAAAATTAAAAAATGAAACATTAAATTGTAAACGTTAATGTTCACAATTACACACCCCATATGTATGTGTATCCATCCACCCTTTATGTATTGTGTATCCATCCAATAGTTGATATACCACTTGGAGCATCTCACCCCTTATGTATTGTGTATCCATCCACCCCTTATGTATTGTGTATTCATGCAACAGTTGATGTACCACTTGGAGCATCCCACCCCTTATATATTGTGTATCCATCCAATAGTTGATATACCACTTCGAGCATTGCTGGAGGAGTAATATTAATGATTTTACAATAAAATTTAAATATTTACTAATATAAGCTGTTTTTTTCATACTAAACAAATCATGAGATAATCCAACAACACGTCAACATAAGTCAACCAAATCAATTAACCCTATAAAACGCCTTAGTAGATTTTTTTATGCAATCAAAGTGTTCTAAACCCAGTTATACACACCTTTCTAAGGGCATAATATACATTACAAGATCAATCAAACAGCAGCTCGATTAGGTCAGCTTAAAAGGGGATTAATCAGGACAACCAATTTGATGTGAAACGGCATCGTTTCATCAACCACATTGGGAATATTGTAGTGGCTTTATTAAGGGTCCAGTTTTAGTACTTTGGAGTCCAAACCATTGGAGAAGACAAGAATAGGCTTAAAACGGAGTTCTGAGTCTTCTGACAACAAAAGAGAAACCAGACGGTCCAAATAATTCATAAAAGAACTCTTCATGAACAAATTTCCATCAAGCCTCTTCAATTACAATTTCCCACGCCTAAGAGCTTGGAGTTTGCATTCTCATAGCCAACCACCAAAAACCGAAGGAAATAGGACTATCGCCGTTGTAAGAGCGACACCTAAAAAAATAGCAACTCTTGCAGTAAAATACTACAAAGCCATGACTGAACCAACACAACGTTAAACTTGCTGACCACAAAAAACCATGTCAAATAATACGAGTAATCTCTACAGACTTAATTGCCCAACCATTTATTTTGGGACAAGAACATACCTTCATGTCATTTAGTCCTGTCCTTTTGCTTGGCATCCGAGATGTGAAACATAAGCTGCGGGCGTTTGGATTCATAGATCAGATCAAAAATTGCCCCAAAAAACTAAAACAATATTGGGTCATTTCTACTGCATCTTACCTTGGTTCCAACATAAAATGTAATTAACAAGCCACCAAGTGTAGGCAGACCTGCAAAACTCACAAAACGTGGCATCTCTGTTTCTACAGAATAATCACTCATAACAAGAAACTAGAAAGTATATCAACAAACCTTCTTTTTGGAGGAATACAGAAACCAACCAATTAACGCCTGATGGCCCAATTACAAAAACAACAAGATTAGCAACCTGCAAGCAGTATACCTTCAAATCAATCTCCTTAGATATACAGTTATTTATACATAGCCACATAGGACAGAAAAATGATTGATTTGTGCAACTCAACTGAGGCATTTCAATGCATAAAATAACAATGATGTTCTCCAAAGGCAAAAAAGCATAGGCAATTTACATATCCTGAAAGGAGTGATGAATGTAAGCAGTATTGTACTTACACCAGGATACAGTTTAGATTAATGATTTAGCCGAAGACTAACCATGAGACAAGTTATAGTTATTGCCCCAGCAACAGCTCTAAGTTCACGGAAAACAAATTCCCTGAAAGCACCCTCCACCTGAAAAAATCATGGCATAGAATCATGTGAGAAGTGGGGGTAACTTAGCACTTGGCAGTCCAAATGGATGCTTTACTCAAATCATCTGAACATTACATCTCTACGTCCTGCACATGCCCCTGTGTCATGGTATTAATGACATCCCAATTGGATATTTCATAAATCCCAGGCAGAACTCTTTCCGATTTCCTTCTAATAATTTACTTTCCCTTTTTTGTTTCTAGAAGAGTCTCCTTGAGGAGTTTCTCAATGATAATACATCCAGCTAACATCTTAAGGTACAGTTAATGTTTTTTAACAGTAAATTTTTATTGATCCCCAACTGTTGATAAAAAAATATTAACTGTACGTTTCTTATTATTTTTCCCCTAAGCTTTAACTAACTTGGAGGTGTATCATTTCCCATCGAATTGCGTCAATAGTGCATGAAATATGTTCGGAACACCTTTTCATATAGTACATGTGCCTTTAACATTAAGTTTTCTAAAAAAATCCCCAAATTTAGTGAGTTCCTTACTTCCTTCCGGTATGAAGACCTATGAAAGATATTTTTATATATCCCAAGTACAAAACATGTTCAACTCAATTATCAGTTGGTACATGCGATGGTGGTTCTATCATCTATGACACTAATGAAAATATAAAAGGAAATGGAGATATAAAGATACCGGAAAGGCTTTCGCCGCTGATTTTACAAGCATTTCTGGTATAAAGAATATACATGTCAACCATGCCCAAGAGAGAAGCTTCCTGAAATCGATGAAACAAGATGTCATGTTAGAAAGTTGAGGTGGGGGTGGGGTGTGGAAGGGTATCATTGTCTGTGAGAATCTGGAAGCAAACAGTACCACTCTAAATCATGCCACACAGCAACAAATGTGAAGATAACCCATACATTCAGCAGCTTTTTTTGAGAACCCCCAAGTGGGATATAGATGTACCTAAGACACATTGAGTAACTTAGCCGTACAACTTAATAATATTGTAAGAATAAAATGAAATATGAGAAATGAAGAGAAAAAATTATACCGAACAAGCCATTTGTTGAATGAAGCGTGCCAATTCTTCCAAAAACTTTCCAAGTTGTGGCAATTGTTTACACACCTAGGCATATTCTCAGGAGCCACAATGCCATTAATCTACAGACATATGATAGTATCAGAACACTTCTTCACCAATGTCTCCATCAAGTTCATTAGCTTTGTTGCATGGATATGGGCAAGGCACGGTATCCAATACGACACACATACAGCGATGGGGAAAATCCCAAAAATCAGGATAAGATACGGCTAGAATATGACAAATATATAATATATATATATATATATATATATATATATATAATATATATATATATATATATATATATATATATATATATATACAAAATAAAATTTCATAATAGTGTCTGCCTTATTGCTGATTATCATCAGGCAGATGCCAATATTATGTGTTAGAAAAGAGAGATTCTATAATCAATACCCTAAAAGGCAGCCCATAATCAACCGATGATATTATTTTTGCTGTATCCAACACACGTATCGGAGTGTCGTATGATCGTATCCATATCCGATAGTCCAGAATATCGGTGTTACATAGGAAATTAGCATAAATAAGGAAGTCATGGTAACAAGACTTACCATGGACCAGAATCGGAAGTAGCGCCAGATCAGGAAAAATTTCAGCCACATGAAGTTAAGAACCTGTTTTTATCAATATATTGTTATATACAGAACATCATGCCCAGACGAAAAAGAAAGTTTCACTCTTTAAGGTTATGATCATCAGAACTTGGTTCTGTGGAAGGAAATGCACTTATTCTACTTGAACTGCAATTGACTTGTAATTTATAAATTGGAGATTAGTTCAGATAAATACTAACACAGTACCACTAAAACAGTTGTTGATTCTTGCCTAATACATTTTGGCCTCTAACCCACTTTGATGCAATTCAAATATCTAGAATGGGCTTCCTTTTATAATCAAAATAAATAAAAAGACACATGTACACTTGAGGTTACACATTTACACTTGAGGTTTAGCATTTAGTAAAAAAATAAGCCAAGTTTTGGAAATAAATAATAAACGAGGTTTTATTTTATCTAACATTTACCATTGAGAAGCTAAAAAAAATATTCAAAACCGTCCATTTTTATAAAAATATTACAGCTGTTTAGCTGAACGAATGGGGCGCACGCTAGCCCATTAATATATTCAGGGGTATTTATGTAATTATAAAAGTAGCCTCTATTTTTCCTGTAATTTTCAAATCTGAAGAGAAAGTTCTGTAACTAACCCTTAAAAAATAATAGAGTTTTTAGCTATGCTTTGCATTTAATACGACTATCTTTATTAGCAAGACTGATAAAATAAAATGGGGATCCACAAAAATAGAACTGTTAATTCAGAGGAACAAAAGATCAAATCAAGAGAATAATGAAACAGACGTACACCATATCCAACTATGAAGATGTCCATGGGAGATAACTGTTTCCACACACCACTGCAAGCACAACTTCAGATCTCAGAACATCATGCTGAATAATTAGATAGATGTCATCTATTTCTGCAAATCTATTAGAATCTCACCTAATGGCAAAAGTGTTATAATAAAGGAAATGTGTCATTAATTCCATCAAGAAAAGACAAAAAATCCAACGGATTCCATATGAAGCTACTTCTCGAGGTGAGTAAATTTTCTGAGGAGAATCCAACTGCCACAAACATGAAAAAGTCTATATTACTTTCCTTCGCATAATTCATGAGATAACAATAAAATATTCATCAAGGGAAGAATGCATTTACTTGGAAGCTAATAATATTTTCAGCAACTTTATTACCTGGTAACCAATATAAATACAAAATACAGATCCATCCAAATCCATTGCTAATTATCGAAGTTTTAGTAAGCTCATATTTAGCTTATTACTTCTATTGGGAAGCTGGGAATAAAACAATGTAAAAGAGAAGATAGAAGAATTTTTGTTTGCATTTCATGTACAATGACTCCCATATTCTTAGAGTGAATAAAGACGTACAATACTTACCAAAACAATATCTCTTCCTACCATAAGATTCTAATCTTGCCTAAATAAGTAAAAATATACATAATTATATTACCAACAATAGTAATAAGAATGCTAATAATTAAACTAATGTCATTTTAAGTATTTAACTTAACAACCCTATGTATGTCGAGTAATAAAATCAAAACAACTTTAACCAATATGATATGATGACGAAGTATTTTTCTAAATTACAGGACATCAAAATATATGTATAATGACAGAATCACAATTTATTGGTAAGCATAACAAACCTGTGAAGCAAATGCATTGAAGCTAATGATAGGTCCAGCAATGTAAAGAGGTGCATATACCAAATAACACAAGTATATCGGAAAGGAGAACTTGTCATTTGTGACTCTTTTTTCCTGTGAAATGTGTCGAGAGTTGATCCAAAAGACTCAGTTGTTTTAATCACCAAAAGTTTTCAAATCATTGTACCAGCATAATTGTAGATGAGACAGAGTAACCTGTAAGAGCATGTAGCATGTCTTGCCTGATGAACAATTGTCACAATGCTGAATATGCTTCTACATAATGAAAAGAAGTATTATGTCATGAATATAATTAACAAATACTGACCCATAACATCGATGAATACAAACACTAAGTGATCGTATTAGCTAATAAGACATGCTGCAAGCTATTGAAGTAGGTAGTATGTTTATTAGTTTTCTTAAACATGAGTCAAAAGATAGATGTTTATCTTAAAAATGGATATATTCACATTTCATGCAAGCCATATGGGTGTCATATTTTTGTATGCAAGTTTCCTGACAACTCACACGTAATTACATGACTTCTAGGTTCCAGCCTGAGCTCAATTTATGGTTTAATGTCTAAATTGTATGTTGAAAACATCAGAGAGTGGAAGTTGAAAGTAGATGACTCGTAACAATATCAGTGGAAATATTCTTTTTGTCGAACAATCATATATGAAGCATTCCCTACATGAGAAAATTATAAATTGAGCAAACTAAAATAACTTCAGCGTATGACAAAGGTGATAACCCTATATCTCCGAACAACAGATAAGAGGGGCGTGTTGGTGGATGGTGGTTGTGGATCAAAACACAAGTGAAGGCTGGTATTGAAAGAAATGTGACACTATAATCCATACCTTCCGATCAAAACGATTATATTGGTCAGTCCAATGGTAGTCATACCCGAAACTTATCATACGCAAAACAACTGAAAAGACAATAACCAAATATACAGAGACTTAAGTATCATTGTCAGTGCAAAAGTAATGGCCAAGAGGCATGCTAAGGAATATACACTTGCTTTATACAAATTACATCAATTAACAAAACATTTGAGGTGTTACAGAGCACGCACAAAAAAAAAAGGCTGACTGACATCTACAACTCTTTCTCTTAGAGAAGGCGCACCCAGAAAATGGAGTACTGTTTCTAAAAATACAAAATAACATCAGAGACTGAAAAGGTAAACATTCATTCGCATCATGCAATTCTATGTCATTTGAGATTTAATATTTTCCCATCTATTGAAGTCAGACTAATTGCCTTGTACTACAAATTTTGATTTTTTTGTTTTTTAACATGTATCAAGAATCAAGATGACTAACTTGCTAATCATTTTTTGTTCTTATTAGTTGGAGAGGGAGAAGAAAATTTAACAAACACAAAGGTACAAAGTTTACAGTTCAGCATATTCATTGAATGACTCAGTTAAAATTAAGGAATAAAGAAGGATAATAAATGTGCACAGAGGACAGTAGGACACTACTAAGACACAAAAAGAAGGAAAGAAAAGGATACCAAAATTGAAACATATTTGCCATCTGAATGTTCCGCGTAAGTTATCCAAATAAGCCCAACGTTGCCTATAGCAAGATAACAGAAATGTGATTATGAGCTATAACACTTGAAAGCTAAAACTATGTATGTTTCAAGATCAGATATGCCTTAAATAGCTTACCCAAAACTGGCAAATTCGTATCCCTCATAAATACGATTACACACAAGAAATGACAAGTTAAAAATCCAAAGCACAAGTGAGAAGTATTTTGTCCTTCCAAATATCTGGTGAACATGAGAGTATTAGAAGTTTTGTTTGATAATATTATAAAGGATGCTAAAAGCTTCAACTTAGAGAACACTATGATGTCATTTCACAATTTAACAGAACACAACCATAAAGTTGTTAAGGGAAGATTAAAAACAGCATGTCCTATCAACAAGAACTCATGCTTTTGGCACATTTACAAAAAAAAAAAAATAACTGCATGAGATGTAGATCATGTGGTAGCAATCATGGTGAACAAAAATTAAAACAGGAAACACACCTTTACGAGGAAAAAATTAGCTGAGGCTATAGCAATCACAAACATGATGCTGTAAAGAGTAGGAATGGAAAAGAAACTGTTAGCGGAATATTCATAGCAGGTTAGCAAAAATTATTTATAGCCTTACAACATATTTACCAGGCACCGTGCAGGTACAATAGATAGGCCATAGAAATCAGAATCCAGACAATAGACATACCCCTTGCTTTCAAAGAAAATGATGCTTTAAGCACATTAGCAACCAATGAAAAAATCACAAGAACCGTGGTGAGGATTGGCATGTTGCCCTTGAAATTTCTCCATTGGGCATCAGAGGCATCCTACAGAAAAATACGAAGAGAACAACATGAAACTAGAATGCAGACGGAACCCTAATGGCGTCTTAGTATAACATGGTCAATATGGATAAAGCGGACATGAAGTAACAATCGCTCGACACATGAATTTCTATCCCTCTGTCTAATTGTCATTCAGGCTTCAAAGTTTCAATCTAAATTACTCTAATTAATTGGCTGATCGTAAACCGAGTGCCATCAAGTAAGAACTGATCCAGAAAAATCTATAAATACGAGCTGCGTTTTTTCATCTTACACAAGGTTTTCTAATCAAATTAAATCAAATCTAAAGGTAATTAACACAAATACAAAAGGTATACATTTAGTCGACCGGCGATCCAGCCGGGGCGCAGGCCATAGAGCTTGGCGTAATGATCTGCGATAAAATTAGCAGAAACAGATGAGTGAAGTCAGGAAAGAAGAAAAAGAAGGGCGGCGAGTGTACCGTGGGAGAGCTGGAGCGAGCGGCGGATTATAATGGCGTAGAAAACGAAGGCGTACAGAGTGAGAAATAGGAGCTCCTTCTGCTTCCAGGAACTGTTCGCCATTAATTTCTCAAATTCGCAAATTCCAGTTGAGCTCAGAGTGTATCCTGTTTTCTGTTTCCTGATGCGGAAAACCCCAAAAAAATATAAATACTGAAATTTAAAATTTAAAACCTTTAAATATTCCGATATAAATTTAAGAAAGTGCAGTTTAAATAATTGAAGGAAGTGTATTAATAATAATACTAATTGTGATTATGAGAGTTTAAGAAGCCAGTGATAACTTTGAACATGTTTTGGAGATGCTAGTTATAGATGTAAAATATAAATAAGTTTATACGAGTCCAAAATAACCAATTGCTCAACCAACTGACCTAACAATTCTTGACAACTCTTTTTTTAGATTGCTAAAGAATATGAAATAAATCAAGTCATATTCAATTCACATGTATTTTAGATTAGTAACGAATATGAAATAGATCAAGTCATATCCAATTCACATGTATTGTACTTTGGTAACTTGATAACCAAGACAAGTTATACTAGAGCAAAAGCAATAAATCTAATTCCATCTCGCATTACGATCATGACTTATGATCTCGGACAACTCCGATGAGTCCAACTTTAGCAGTATCTGAATTGAAGTTGATCGGATGAAAACCCGGGGCCATGCTCAAACAAGGTTTACATATATTGTTTTTACACATGAAAAAAAAAAAAGATTTGTTCGATTCACTCAAAAGAAATCTCCTCAACATGAATTTCTACATTTGAAGATACTATATAATTATTTACTTAAACATCAAAATGAGTCCCTATGATATATCTACAACATTCTACTAATCTTGGCCCTCTTCTTCGCTCGATCTCTTCCTTTTGTAGATGTCGACAAGTGACCCGTACCGCTCTTTTCGTCGGGGCAAACCACCATCATCCTCGGCCGTGCAATTCTCTGATTGGATAATTAAGCTCGACGATGATGAACATTCACCCCCGTAGCCTGCAGCAGCACTCGTTTCATCTCGTTTGGTTTTTGTTTCCCCTCTCGCCCTCGGAAAGTTGACCAAGAATAATGGCAAATCATCCACTGTGCAATCGCTGCCGCTGAGCTGAACCAGCTGCAAAACGGCCATCATTTCGAGCTCTGTGAGCCTCGTTTTTTCCGATTCCATTTCGGTTGGATTGGTTTTTCTTAAGGGAGAAGTTGTCATGTTTATTTATATATATTGACCTGAGATCGTATAATAATATTATTGGATGCTCTTATATAGTAATTTCATGTGGAATGACAAATATACACTCTCTTATAAGCAAGTCTGGTTTCCTTTTAAACCGACTCTTGCGAGGCTAAAAAGGTCATTTGAGTAGCGCAATTATATTAGTAATCATAAATGCACATTCCGTCTCCGTGTTGTGGTAGGAATAGGATAAATTCAATTAATTAAAATCATTTAATAAATAATCCTAACCGACCTTATAAAAACATGTACTGTAAAAAGTTCGGAAATTTTGAAGTCATCAAAAATTGTAAATCAAGTTCAATTCTTGAAAAAATGTAGTAATGATTACTGCTATATTTTAATTAATATTTTTTCATTTTAATACTCCCGATTTTATATGATTACGGCTATATTTTAATTAATATTTTTTCATTTTAATACTTCAATTTTATCTATAGTACTGCTCCAAGAGTAAAATCTTATAGATCATAAAACTCCTAGTTTAAAAAAGAAATATGACCATTAATTTGGCAAAGAATAAAAAAAAGGTGTGACTGTAGTAGCGAGTATATGTCAAAATACATTACTTATCATGTTTAAAAGAATCATAACATTTGAGATCTTTCAATTCGGAACTCTCAATCTCTTGCCATTTTTTTTTAAATGTTTCTAAAAATGTTCAAAAATACCTTATAAACGCACCGTAACCCTTAAAAAAATTGAGTGTTTCACAAACATTTCACAATGAAACCAATTTCTATTAAATGGATCATAAGAATCTTGTATCACTGATTGTATTACAACCTCTCCACTTTGTGTACTGGTTGAGATTTTGGAGCATATGAAGTTGACAAATCTGAACCATTCAGCCTTCACACCCTTCCCCCAAGAACATATGGTTTTGTACAGCTCAAATTTTGAGCTCCTCTCAAGTGGGACTTGGTATTCTTTACAGACAAGACATATATTGATCGACAAATTTTACGTCCCGACTTCGCGGTTGGAAACCACATGAAGCCAAAGTGGAGACTCGGTATAAAAAAAAATAAGAGTGGCATGTGCAACGGTCCTAACTTCTAATCAAACGAGATTTCTGCAGTGTGGAGCCTGCACAATAAAGAAAAAGTAAAATAATACAACTTTTATGAACAAATCGTGTAATGTGAGATTGGAGGGTCTCCTCGTTAAACATCAGAGTTGAGAAGAAACAACTATAACATTATATAAATGGTTAAACAGAAGAAAACGAGATGAAGTATATTATTATTGTTGTTGAGCACATTATCTCATATGCTTCATGGTTTCAAAAGGAGAAGTCTTTTAGCATAAGAATTCACCTAGCAAGGTAAAACAAAAGAAACATGGAAAAAACAGAATTATGAAGAATTGCTCGACAATAAGGCAGCTTCTTGAGAGCAACTAGGATTTCAATTCAAGCACATTTATTTGAATTTCACTAAACTCTGAATGGGAACCAAATAAAACTAAATGTTTAATGGAGTAAACTGTTGTTCTAAAGAACATTAATAATCAAGTAACCATTTATCTGGATGGAAAATAAAAATATATGTGAATGTTCAGCACCTCTAAGGTTTTGTTCTTTTGGACCTAATTTCAGTTCAGATTCATTCAGTTTAACTCTCGATTACTTTTATTATTATCATCACACTCACTTTCGATATTTTATTTTTTATATTTTTTTCATAAAATATACATATATGTTTACTTAATTAAACAAAAATATTTCAAGAATCGCACAATAGTAATTTTTTACAATTATTTGAAAAAACCAGTTCTGCTCCAATAAGTTCAGTTCATTTAATTTCAATCCAAAAGAACAGAACCTTAACTCTCTAAGATCTGAGGGGGGGCAGAGGGGGATGAATTTTCATTTGTCAAACTAAAAGTAAAAAAACTTCAAATGCCTGAATAAATTTAAATTCGGCATTCTTTCGTTACAAAAGGAACCCATTAGTTATAAAGCCACTTCAGCATCACTTAAAAACACACATGCCTTGACTGTGAACTTACTTGTGTGTGCACGCGCATAATTCAAATCATTCTACAAACATAACATATTACTGAAACACTAACATAACATATTAATCAAATGAATCTCGGTATTAGAGATGTTACGAACATAAAATCACATATACACCTAACAGAGTAGAGCACCCTCTAATCCAAGAGACACGTCAATAAAGAAGGATAATTCTTACCAGAAATGACGAAATCAGATTTGATTTGACCCTTGTACGATCCTGACTAATAATATTCTAGAAACAGCAGTACAACACACTCTGCTCATGCATATAGATGATGCAATCTTCATCCAGCAATATCTAGTCTTCTCTTCTGCCAAAAAAAAAAAAGAGGACTTTTTCTCAGATATTTTTCATCAGTGGATGATGTTTTGCACTACAGATGTGTGTATATTAAAAGATCCAAACATATGGCAGACAAATATGAAACAAACAAAGTAGTAAAAACATTTTTTTTCCAAACACAAGAAGGCAGATACAGAATCTGGTAACGAAATAAATAAATCAGACGCATGCGTAGTTGTTTCACTTTTGAAAGTACAACTGTAACAAGGAAAATGAAACCGGGGCAGTGGAAAGACAGGCGGAGACTAAAGAGAACCTCAGTGTACGACTGTACGGTATACATTGTCCCTACGTGCAGAGAACAGAAGCTACCAAATCAAGTGGTGAAAGGGCAGGTTTCAGAGAAGTCCAAATTCAAACCATGCCCGTATTAAGGGGATTTTACATTTTTATATAGATTATAGTATAATACAAAGTCAAAAGGTTAACTAAAATTAAACACCCCACACCAAATACATAAAGTGCTCACAACTTAACAAGGCTATAGCTTTGATTTTTCTTCTCCTATATGTTCAGCAAACCAATTTTTGCATGTCTTGCTGCAGGCAAGACATCCTCTAATAATCAGTGTGTACGATATCCGTCAAAAGTTTTCCCTTACTTTTCTTCTAATTTACGTCCCAAATTTTATTCGATAACTCTAACAACAAATAGACATATTGACCAAGAGAAAAAACAAGAAGGGTAACGCAACACCACTTACCTCCATGGAAATACAGTCCATAAGAAATGTCAGAAATATCAAAACAAGGAGATGTGAATAATAGAAAGGCTATAAAAAATTACCCATAGCTGGCTTATCGATGGGAATACCATCTTCATTTGAGTTGTTCGGGGTAAGGGCCTCATAAAGAGCGCAAACAAAAAAACTCTTTATGAGTACACGGCCACTGTAACATTCACGTTATTCCCAACACAACTTGTTCTTTCCCGTGATGAAGAAGCCGAGTGCAACAAGGTATTTAGCGCCTTTTGCTCTATACCATTCGCTTCGTTTGCCATGCCCGCCTTCCTAAGACAACCCACCAAAGAACCTACCGTGATATCATCCGGCACACAACCCACTATCAACATCTTGTTATACACTCCCATAGCCTCTGACATTCTACCTTTCATGCAGTGCCCCAAGATGAGTATAGTGTAAGTCATCTTATCATGCATGCATCCTTTCGCCTCCATTTCCGAAATAATCAAATTCGCCTCATCAACATTTCCGGATTTACAGAACCCGTCAACAACTGGATTGTATACAAAGGGCGGGACCACCATTATGTCCTCCCTCCGTCCCAACTGCCTCAACAAGTCACGGGCCTCGATTAATCTATTCTCCTTACATAAAGCACTAATTAAAACGGAAAAGGTAAAAACATTAGGTGGTACCTTCCTCTTGTTCATTTCGTCCCATAGAGTCATGCCCTTTTCCAACTCCCCTAGCCGGCAAAACCCATCTATAAGAGAAGTGAAGGTAACAACATCAGGATTTATATTGAGACCACTGTTGACCATTCTTTCGTACATTTTCCTCGCCAAAGTCAACTCACCTTTTTTACCAAAGCCGTCGATAATGACGTTAAAAGTAAATAAATTTGGTCTTATCCCATTACTAATCATCTCGTCAAGAAGAGATGAGGCGGAAGCCATCTCACCTATTTTGCAGTATCCTGAAATAACAGATGTGTAACTCACGACATCTGGAGGGAACCCGGGTTGCAGTTTAACTTCTCTTAGTAAGGCTTCGGCTCTACCCACTTCACCAACTCTACATAACCCATGGATGAGGGTATTTTATGTAACAAGATCAGGATAGCAACCAAAACCTTTCATGACATCAAGAAATTCGAAAGCCTTCTCAACCTTACTCACACGGCACAATCCTCTCATCACTATGTTAAAGCTACAAGTATCCGGGCATAAGCTTTTTAACCTTAATACATGACCCGTAAAAAAATCAACAGCCTCGCCGATTCGATTTCTACTCATTAGAGTGCTCAAGAAATTATTATACACAAAAGGACTAACTATTTCCTCCTTCTCATTGCAAAATTCAGCTTTCGCAACCAAAATTTCTTGGGCGATTCTGAGCTTACCGGCGTTGGCAAATGACAAAACTGCAAAATCCAAAGCCAAGCTTCCGGGCAATAGCCCATCCGCTTTCATGGATTCGTACACTATTTCAGCTGAATCGTGAAATCCCATTTGGCAGAGGGACCTCAAGAGACAATCAAATGTGGGTTCCGAATGAATGAGATTCAGGGTGAGCCTCGAGTGGCGAAAAAACCTGAATGCTAAATCGGGGTTTTTGAATCTACTCTGTATGTGGTAAACCACGCCGAAAGCTACAAAGGGGTCCAAATTCTCCCGGAAATAATCAGCGTCGAAGAGGGAGAGTGACTGGGAATGGCGGATGCAGAGGGTGCAGACGACTTTGATGAACCAGAGAGTGGACGCAGGGGAGGGAGGGTGCGGTGATTCTATGCGGGCGTGACCATGGAACAAAGCCGTGGAGACAATCTTCGAAACGGACACTCTCTGAGCCCCAAATTGCATTCTTGTCGATCAGAATCAGGAGATTGTTGATTACGAGATTGGCGATGAACAGCGTCGTCTTCATGCCATTGTTTTTCTCGTATCGCGGAATGAGATTCAGATACTACAGTGGGAATGGATGATTAAGAATGAGATTTTGATGACGGAAGGAATTTAGGGTTGAGGACGGCGCCCGGCGGAATTGGTCACCGAGTAAGGGTAACGCCAGGGGAAGAAAGAGGAGGGTTAAACAAGGAAAGGCGAACATAAAGACATTTGATTATTTTATGGAATTAATAATTACAGTATAGTTATACATATATTTCACAAATACTTATGACACCGAATTTTTTAATCAGGATGAAAATACATTAGCATCATTGGTATTAGACCGATTTATGGGACAAAAAACGTGCTACCTATTTTAAGTAGAATTATGCGAGCACGTGTATTAAAAAAATATTTAAAATAAAATAATTGTGATTAAAATTTTAAAAAATAGATATAAAAACTTTTTGATTCAAATTTAAATAATAAAAATATATTTTTAAGTTAAAAAGTAAAATATTTATGAGTAAAGTTTATACGGTAAAATATAAGAAAATAAAGATGAAAGTGTATTTTAAGATAAATAGATTTTTTTTTAAAGTTTTCATAATTAGTTAAGACATAATATTTAATAACAATTAAAGAGCCTGAAACATTAAAAACACCTAATAAAATTGTTGGTGTTATAAAAGTAATATTTTCTAGATTTAAGTTTTATTCTTTCAAATTTATTTTTCAATTATTTATTTTATTGTATATACTATTATTCAAAATACAAAAAATATTTTTTTATGTGTGTCAAATTCTCAGTATAGAGTTTTGGCGACGAAATGAATAATAATTATATCAATTATTTAATACTCGTTGTCTCAATCATACTTCATCGTATCATATAAAAGAAATATAAGGTTCAAAAAATCATAGACATTGCAATTGACATATACCAAAAAAACAAAAAAAAAAATCTAGAATAAATGTAATATTATTCATTATTTATGACTATTCGTGCTCATGTATTATTAGGTTATAACAAAGTATATACAGTATGTATTATTATTTATGTTTCGAATCAATGGTTTTTTTTTTTTTTGTAAATTACAGTACCAAAAAAAGGTGAGAGATGTAGTGTTAGGTTTTTGAATTTTGAATATATTAACTCTTTGAAATTGAGTAAAGAATCAATAATGTGATTTAAGCCTATAAGATTTATGGCAAATTGGCTTAAATGGAATTTATCGAAAATTAATTTCATAAAAATAATACTCCGTATTTTTTAAGTAATACATGATACATACAACATCATTAGTGAGAGAGAGCTAGGAGGAGTGTAGAAACCAATTTTTATTCGGTAAGGTATTCACATACTCTCGCAAGCCGCCAATTTTTATTCTCAAGAAGTTGCTCTAGAAAATATATGTGATTTTGTCACACTTTCATTAATTTGGCAGATTACTTGCTAAATATTGCAAGTCACTTATTTTCATGAACTTCAGGTTCAATTGATTGGTGCGTGAATCTATAATTGAAGACGTTTTCATTCAATGAAATTTCTCGGCATTTATATCTTTTATATACTTATCTCCCCCTAATGCCGGGAAATGATCTTCGTTAAATATGCAACTCAGCGTAATTGGTTTAAACCGATCTTCTGGATCGTGATCTTCTGGATCGTGATCTTCTGTTATAAACTCAAGAGAATTGAGAGAGAATAATATAGTAGAAAGACAAACAATATGACAGGAGAATAGAATTGTTATGAATTCTTGTATTCATTCATATGGGGAGACCCCTTTATATAGGATACAAAGTAGGGTTTCTGTCTTGTTCACCAAGAAAGGGTAAACTAGTCATTCACTAATAATAATATTCATAACACTCCCCCTTGAATGACTATTTACAGGATGCTGCCTCGTTAAAACCTTGCCAGGAAAACCCAGTGGGATAAAACCTCGACGAAGGAAAAAGAGTACATCTTGCTCCCCCTGATTGTAATCACCGAAGATCTTTGACTTCTTGAAAGTAATTATTGGTGATCAATCAATCTCATTAAAACCTGTAACTAATAAAACCATATAGGAAAAACTTAGTTATATATTTTGGTCTTCAGGATCCAACTTTCGAATTGTCGAGTTTCACATTCATTTGTATTGTTGTATATTTTTCGTCCTTCAGGGACATGCTTTTACCAGACATCTATATTGACTAGAGCATTCGCAATTGCTATAACCGGCCGGTAATTCTGCTGGAGTATTTTAGATGCGTCTAGTGTTCAATATACATTTCTTCACAAATGAATAATAATGTAAACTTCAATTCACAATCATTTGAACTTCAAGTTCAATATCTCACTTTATCTCGAAAATAAACTCACATGGAACATTCAGATGTCCTCATTATTATCGAATGATGTACATGCCTCGTTAAAAACCTCGTCATAAAACCCTGTAGGAAAAAATACTCGAGGAAAAGAGTACATGACATTCATATTTATATTGTGTGATTACCTCGTTAAAAACCTTTAACTAAGAAAACCCTGTGGGAAAAACTTAGTAGAGGGAAAAAGAGTGCAATCAATGATTCACTGGTCTTCGGGACCAAAATCACTGGTCTTCGGGAACTTGTCTTCAATATCATTTGTGTCCATAATGACATATGTAATATGATATTGTATATGGTCAAATCATACATTCGATGCATATATCTATCATTGTTGCTGCCATAAATGTTAAGTAGCGGAACTTAATGTCATCTTTCAAAATATTTGATTAACATCGAGTTTTTGCGAAAAACTCTTGAGCAACTATTCTCACTTTTATATCTCACCACACCATTACTCGTTTTTCTTACGAACATCCACGTATATCCTTCTGGGATAATATTTTGAGGTGTGTACTATAGAGTCAATATATCTCTTTTATTTAGCGAGTCATGCTCAGCCTCAATTGCTCGTTTTATATTTTTCGAGTGCTGCTGGCACACTATCATTGATTTAAGCTTTAGATCCAATTTTTCTAGAGCAACTTCTTGAGGCAAATATGTCATTGACGACTTTCTATTTTTCCATGTTGATGACAATTCAATATATCAACCAAATCTTTCATCATTTCCCAAAATATTTAATTTGGCTGTTCCGCAATCCCACGATTTTCTATTATCATGTGCACGTGCTTTTTCAATGGGATTTCCATCTAACTCTCTTCAGGAGATTTTGAAGGTGACTTAATTTCTTTGTTTTTTCGCGGATTTATTTTATATTTTCAGATCGATCTACTACGCTTCAGGAGTATATTAGAATCAACATTTGGGTTGATCTCTTTTGAACTCTTATAGTTCATTTTATCACAAATATATGTGATTTTGTCACACCTTCATTAATTTGGCAGATTACTTGCTAAATATTGCAAGTCACTTATTTTCATGAACTTCAGGTTCAATTGATTGGTGCGTGAATCTATAATTGAAGACGTTTTCATTCAATGAAATTTCTCGGCATTTATATCTTTTATATACTTATCTCCCCCTAATGCCGGGAAATGATCTTCGTTAAATATGCAACTCAGCGTAATTGGTTTAAACCGATCTTCTGGATCGTGATCTTCTGGATCGAAGGCTCGAGATATTATGCCCGTTCATAAAAATGCACTTTAGTGGTGATATGAATATAAGTTGCATATTTCAAATTAATTCGCAGATGGGAAATAACAATTTCCACGCACAATCATGATATGCATCATTTTCATGTTTAAGTACATTTGTAGTACCCGTGGGGATAATTAGTAAAGCTCTTCCGGAGATAATTAGTAAAGCTCTTCGGATACCACTCTTAACATGTCATCATTTGCATAACAATATTTTTACCAATAATCCTTCAGGGATACAGTATCTTTAACAATAATCCTCCGGGGATACAATATCTTTAACAATGATCCTTCGGGGATCAAAATAAATTTAAATACATAATTTTCTCAGAAATTACATTTAATTGGAATCGAATTTTTCGATATTCCATGAGTACCCACATAGTACATTTATTCTCGATTTTCAAAATATATCCTTCAGGGATAATTCATATGTAATCAAGTTTCAACGAGAACAATCGAATTTAGCGTTTTACTATGAGTATCTTGATGTAACTTTATTAAAAAAAATTAATGTTTGAACTTTGCTTCTTCCGGAGCAATTAATAAAAATAATTGTTACATCAGAAGCCATTGATTTGATATTTTTGCGGGAATATCATATCATAATATTCTTTGGGAACATTTAAAATTTATTGCTATTACGGGAGCAATTTAATTTGATAATTCCAAACTTATTGCTACTACGGGAGCAATTTGATTTGATATTTATCGAATAATATCAAATCAGAATGATCTTAAAGATCTATATAATATTTAAACTAGAGTTTATGTTCTTCAGGAACATTCAATTTAATTGATATATTAAAGATAATTGATTTGATAATACTTCAGGAATATCAAATTTTCATGGGGATTCAAACTCATGTGGTTATCCCAATATTCAAGCAAATAACCATCGGACTATTCAACAAGGTTTTGATTTACTTTTCCTAAAGTTTCACCCACTTTGGAATTCAGTAAGTCCATCAATTGATTCATGTGTCGAGTTCGCACATACATGACTTGACCACGAAAAACTCGCACGATGTTCTTCAGGAACATTTAATTTTGATATTTCTTAATATCATATCACAATGTTCTTCAGGAACGTTAAAAATTTAATTGATTTACTAGGCATAATTAAACATAATTAATTTGATATTACTACAAGAATATCATATTATAGTTATTGATTTGATATTACTTCGGGAATATCAGATTATAATGTTCTCCAGGAACATATGATATTACTTCAAGAATATCAGATTATAATGTTTTTCGGGAACATATGGATTTAAGAAGAAGGGAGGAGAAGTAGATATATTTATAATTATTAATAAATATAAATATAGATATAAATTCTTGCCTTTGAGTTCAGATCTTGGATGAGTAGAACTTCGATGAAGAACGCAGTTGAGCTTTCGTGCTGATAACGTGTTATAAACTCAAGAGAATTGAGAGAGAATAATATAGTAGAAAGACAAACAATATGACAGGAGAATAGAATTGTTATGAATTCTTGTATTCATTCATATGGGGAGACCCCTTTATATAGGATACAAAGTAGAGTTTCTGTCTTGTTCACCAAGAAAGGGTAAACTAGTCATTCACTAATAATAATATTCATAACAACTCCGTATTTTTTAAGTAATACATGATACATACAACATCATTAGTGAGAGGGAGCTAGGAGGAGTGTAGAAACCAATTTTTATTCGGTAAGGTATTCACATACTCTCGCAAGCCGCCAAAGTCTGCCTGCATTTTTTATGTAATCTCTGTCTCTCTCACTTTTCTCTTCTTCGCATTTTTTGCACTTTTTCTCTCTGTGTGTATATAATATATCTGTATGTATAACGCTCAACTCCCCTTCAATTCCAACTCTCCCGTGACTCGCGCTGTGTAAAGAAAGTTCAATTTTTTTTGTTTCTTGTTGTTAATTTTCGATGGCGTCGTCGAAGGTGATGGCTTCCTGGTCACCGACCAATCAGGACCCGCCACGTCAGCCCTCGCCGCCCAGATCAAATCTCCGTTCCGATTCAAGCCGGGGCTTCGGCTCCATGAATTTCGACGACATACTCAAGAACATTTGCCCCGAATCACAGCCCTTCGCGTTCGAGACCGTGGTCGGCGGCGCGGGGGATCGGGATCGGGTCCGGGAAGAGACGGCGGAGGAGGTGTGGAGGGATATCGTCGGCGGCGGAGGCGGAGGGAGCGAGGACCCTGGGATGACGCTGGAGGATTTTCTGACTAAAGCCGGGGCAGTGGATGAGGAGGATGTTAGGGTTTCGGCCGATGTGACGATGGATCCGCCGCCAAGTTCTGGTTTTGTGATGGCGGCGGCGGCGGCGATGAGCCCTGCTACTGGGATCCGGGCGGTTCAATTCGCCCCGGATGGGATGAAGGCAGGAGGGTTTGGGGTGGGATTTGGGAACGGGATGGCGGCAGTGAGCGGCGGAAGGGGGAAGAGGAAGGTAGCTGTGGAGCAGGTGCCGCTCGACAAAGCCACACAGCAAAAGCAGAAAAGAATGATTAAGAACAGGGAGTCGGCTGCTAGATCAAGGGAGCGAAAGCAGGTGCCTTTTCCTTTTATTAACCATTGAATCGATTCCAATTTTTTTCCGGTTATATTGCGATTTTAGCTGCAGGGGATGTAACAAGAAGAAACTATTACTCGAGAAATCACAAACTATTCCTACAATACTTTGATTTGCCAACTCCCTATAGGCTATATAGCTATGGTTAAAAACTGTAATTTCGGCCATTTGTTGTGGTGATTAGTTCGTATTTGTTTGTTTTGCCATATGCAAGGCTTACACTGTGGAGTTGGAGGCATTGGTTTCACAACTAGAGGAGGATAATGCCAGGCTTTTGAAAGAAGAGGTATAGGTCTTCTTTTTTATATTAATTTTTCAAAATCTTTCAGTCTTTGGATGTTTCAAAAAGGGTTTTCTGATTCTCGGATAGAACTTGCTATATTACCTGGGAAATGACAATATTATAATCTATAATTAAATGTATTGTTGATAATCATCGTAATGTGATAATCTCATGTATAACGGAGTTAGTATTACAGCATTAGGGGATAGTGTGATTTATTTCATGCACTATATTAGTATTAGTGTATTACTATTAATGGTCATGATATGACTGTCCTTAAATATTTGTAAAATTCATGGAAGTTCTAACTAAAACTCTTCATCTGCAGGCTGAAAGGAACAAGGCGAGATACCAGCAGGTATAATTCTTCTGAAGTCGTCTTTCTGCATGTGTTGTAGATTAGTTTGTGATGGTTGATTGGTTACCCTGTTTCCACCTTTTTTTTTTATCTTTTGTTCTATTCCCTTGGGCTTAATTTTTTAATTTTTTTTGGATTTGTGGGTCTGAAGAAGTTTATGGCTTCAAAATCCTAGTAACTAGTACATTGGTTGTAATGTTCGGTTGAACTCGTTCTAAACTGGGTTTCAAATCTGTGGAAGCAATTTCTTGGGTCATTTTGGGTATTTGCGAGGCTATGAAAATATTTCAAAATCCTTCTCATTTTGAGTCATTTGAAACCTTGTTCTAAACCCTCTCCCCAAATCATTTGAAGTCATTTGGACTCTTGTCCTGAATGATGGGGAACTAACTGTTGTGCACGTCTCCCTTGTTAAATACTAGTATCTTACTACTGCATATATTCCCTTCGTCCCAAAAGAACAGAGACACTTTCTTTCTAAAATACAAAGGACATGTTCCTGTTATTCTGGGTAATGGGGATCTAATTGCTGGCTTAAGTTTTTCTTTTTAAATAGTAGTATATTTTGCTCATAGGATCACATGAAATCTATAAAATTTGCTTATGATATTCTTTCACAACACACTCACCTCTCTCTTTTTTTCGTGGGGCTTCACCGATGCGTTTACTTATGTTATATATCATTTTTATCATCTTTCAGCTTATGAAGAACCTGATTCCAGTTACAGAGAAGCATGGACCTGCAAGGGTACTTATGAAGAAAGTACATTCCATGGAGTGGTAGGTGCCTGATAATAATAAAAATAATATGGAGTAATAATAATATTAATAATAAAAGAAGCTAGCTCTTCTTGCCCGACGGTGGGACTCGAGTAACTCTTTCTGGTTCGAACTAGGTATATAACTAGAGACTTGTATGTGTTTGTAAAGCAGATGAGATGTGTAATGCAGAACACAGAGTTGATCTGTATAGTTTCTGTGCAGCGTCTAGACGTATACATAGTTAACTGAAACGTGCGTGTTGTTTCTGAAGTATGGCGGTGTGATAGATACATATACAATGTTTTTTCTCGCTATACTCGTACATTTGTGTGGATATTTTGAACGACGAAGATGAAACTAATTGCTTGTTTGTTTGGAAAACATAGCGTGTTTTTTCACATTCAATAATTGTGCAATCTTACATTTTATGTCCATTAATCATGAAGAAGAAAACTGGATAAAAACAAGACACACATGACACGACACATTCTTTCCTCAATCAAGAAACAGAACATATACAAATGTAAACTACAAACACAACTGTTTCTACTCGGATCACAGACGAGAAACCCTTTTCGTCTCACTCTCTATTCACAAGCCAATTTGGTGTCGAAGCTGCTCAAGCATATCGCAAACGCCTGAAACGCAGACAACGGGTACCTGTAATCCATGGTGAACATATCCTTCCCCACTTTCCCGAACTGCAGAATGATCTTATCATGGTCCACCACCGGCTGCTGACCTGTCTGAGAACCCACCCCGGCAGCCGGCGGAGGAGGAGGGGGGCCCACAGCGGCAATCAACTGGAAGTTCTTGACAGAGGCAACAGTCACGCGTCCCCTGAAATTCAGGCACCAGCACTGCAGCTGCTCGTGCCACCTAGGCGCCTTGTTCTTGAGCACCAAGGGCCTGGATTTAATGTCTTCGTTCGATGGGCCAAGGGCGATTTCGGAAAACCGGGAGCTACTGAACTCGGCCGAGTGGTCGAGGGACTTGGAGAAGGAGATGCTCCGGAAAGAGTCCTCGAGGGGCCGCGGGAGGAGCACGCCACCAGGGTCGAGGCAAGAGATGGGAATGGAATGCATGGCGCAGTGCATTCTGCGTGGGCCCCGCGTACCGAGAACGTTGAGCTCGTACGAGATCTGAGCTATGTTGTAACTTCCGGTGGGTACTTTTGGTGATACCTTTTTGGAAAAACGACGGCTCGTTTGTCCGGGTGGTGGGACTTGAGCACAAACGTGAGGAGGCTGGGTGTCGTATATTATGAACTTGGTGCCAAGGAAATTTGATCTGTAACATTATGTAAATAATGTGTGTAAATAAACAAATACTACTTCACCCCTATTAATAAAATAAAATAAAGAAGAAGTACCTTAGTTTTCCTATGTAGGTGCTGCTCGATTTGGATATGTTGTCGGCATCCATTGAGATAACATACTCCGTACAAGTGGTTCTACGTGTTCTTTTCGCGGAGAGAAGAAACTTGGCGTTCTCAACTAGCAAAGCTGCAAAAAATTAAAAGAGCATACTAAATTTCACGACAAGAATACCTTAATAACGAACCCTGATATTCGTTGGAGAATAACTTGAGACAAGCAAATTGTTTTTGAATCGAAAACATTGTGCATTTGTTGTGTTGGAAACCTTTTGTGTGGCCAACGAAAAGGAAAGCACTGTCAAAACTCATTCTTGTACTAGACAATGAAACAAATTTGATACATAATAAAACACCATACAGAGCTAAATACTTACTTTGACTAAGACACAAAAAGAGGTGGTATGTTAAGTTCGATTTATCCCTCTTTATGAAGCATTGAATGGTTCCATCACGGGTCCCAGGCTGTAGAGACGAAAGTAAACTCAAAATTAGATTATCACAGCTACAAAATCCAAAAGGTCTTATAAGTTACACACCTGTTTCAATGAGACTGGAAAAGTAAGTTTCCCACATGACTCGGGATTCTTAACTATCTCCTTGCACATGCTCCTCCACGATCGGCAAACGGCGGCACATGCAACGACATGTTTGCGGGCAGGCCATGTGCTCTCAGTTTCTTCCAGTCGTCTAATCACGTCGTACAATAGCTCGGGCGGGAGATTAGCCCAGTGACTATTCTGGATAACCAAAGGATGGTCATTTAAGTCATGGAACGAGCCGTGGGATTTTCCCCTGTGATGATGGGCACCGGTAAGCCTCACATCAAAACTCCGGCGGGATAAGCTCCCAAAACTACCTCTAATGTCCCGTGCTATACTTCGGAATGACATTTACCGACAACTTGGGTGTGAATTCAGCTGCAATTGAGCAAGCGAAATCAGAAAAGAAAAAAAAGTTCTTGGTAATGGTGAAATAAAAAGATCCCAACATTCATGTTCGAAATCACACCGCAGGAAAAAACTATTTACCTAGGAATTTCGTTTTGAAGGAGTCTTGGGCTGTGATAATTACATGAGATTAGAAACCATAGAAATCTCCCAATATAAATTGCATGAACAAGGGAAGGAAAATGTCGAAGGGTATAATAAATCGACACACCTTTACCGGATTACATGCTTACAGCTCTTAAGGTTTCTAAAAGAGGTATAAAGTTTACAAAAATAATTCCACTTGCTGGGGAAGAAAAGAATAAACCAGCTAAGGGAACAAGTCATTATATTTTCCAGCTGAAATGCAAGGTCAAAATCAACAGCAAAATAAAACATTTACAGCAGAGAATTATATATCGCAAAATCTATTAATTTGTTCTTGAAAGCAATGTAACACAATCCGAAAATCGAGCTATAATTCGAAAACAAATCTAACAAACCCGAAGGCTAGCCCCAGCAAGAAGCAACAACAAACCTTTTACAAGTACTGCAAGACAGAACGCAGCTCAATATTTTCTTCAGAGATCTGCAAGATTTAGAAAGTTCAGTTAAATTTGAGCTCAGATATCTGCAAAAATACAAACTTCTAGAGGATTAAGAAAACAAAAAATAAAAACGAGAAACACTCAGAAAAATTAGACCCATAAATCAAGAATCTGAACTGAATCAAGGAGATTTTTGACCAAATAATTCAACCCAAAAAACTACAAGGAAAAGGGGTTGAGAAACGCACGAAAGATCTACCGAATCTAAATGAAGAATTCGAGTTACAGTACAAAAAAGCTTTCACCTTTTACCGTAAAATAAAATTATATTAAAAAACAAAAAGGGTGAAGAGGATAAGATCAGAGATCTGTACCTTTGAGCAAGAAGATATGAAACAACCCCTTGAAAAACAGGCAGCCCACGACTTTTTTTGGAAGTATGTGTATTTATGTACGTGTATTCAGCACCGGTAGAAAAAATGAAGCTGTTTTGAAAACAGAAACCAAGCAGATCAAGAAAAAGAAAAAGGGGTTCAGGACATAGTCATAGAGACACGTTCAATACACACACATTTCACCTTCTCTCACACAGTCAGAGTCACAGAGAGAGATGGGATTAAATCTGGATAAAGAACCAGACCGAGAGAGCGGAGGAGGTGGGGAAAGGGTTGGGTTTGGGGAGATGAGAGACGCAATTTTAAATTACTATTATTATTATTATTATTATTATTTTTATTATTATTAATCGTTACTAGTGTAGTTATTTTTAAATACTTTCTTGCATCACGCTCTATTTTTTCAGTTTTAAAATATGGAGATGCAACATTTGCATTATTAAGAAAAATGTAATTATTATGCTATAAATAATATTTAATTAAAAAAAAAGATACAAGTAGTAGTAATATATAGTATATCCATTTAATTAAAAAAAGTAATTATTATGCTATAAATAATATTTAATTAAAACAAAATTATTTAATTAAAAAAAAAAGTATTCAGTGTTTGTCTTGGTTACTTATTAATTGAATAATGGTGTTATTATATTCGGCACCAAAAAAGCAGGCTAACTACGAAGCAACTACCTAACATGGATTATCTGACTTTTTATCATTTTCATTCTTGGTGCAAAATGAGATCAATTTTGACTTGGTACAAAAAAATATGCCACCAGCACTCAAAAAAACTTTGTGAAAAAGATTTGATTCTTGAGTGTTTGTAGATTTTGAAAATATAACTATTTAATACTTTATTGAATATCACTTATTATAAAATATTTATTATGTTCGAAATAATAGATACTTGTGTTCCAATCACAAATTTTTTTTAAAAAAAATATTTTCTTGATTGTTTTTGTTTCTTATCAAATATTTATGAGTAAAAAAACTAAGTAATTATAATTAAAAAATTTTAAAAGTAAGTGAACCGTAAGAAAATAAAATTTCTTATCATTCTTTTTCGTGTGTAAGTAGTCTTTTTTTTTCCTTATTTTTACGCTAATGATCATTTCTTTTTAATTTTCAGCATTAGAACTCACGGGCAAAACACGTGATCTATGCGACAGTCAAATTAATGACATGTAGTGACACATGGGCCGCCATGGCACCTTACAAATTTTGAATTGTCATCTCAGCATACATGTAATTAAAGGCAATTTATTTCTTGCACCCGGGTTTAAGAAGAGCATCTTAAACTCTTTTCACAATATATAAACACATAATTTTTAGGTTACGTTTTTTTTTTTTTTTTTTTTCTCCTTCTTTTCCTTTCCTCCTTTCCCAACTTAGGTTTTTCTTCTTTTTTCCTTCTTCCTCCTTCCCCGTACATTGGATTGCGTTTTTATCACCTCAAGCAGGAAAAAAACGGATCGAGTTGATTGCAATCGTCTGTTAGTAACTTTAAATTTTGTTGGTGGCGGCTTCGTTTCTTCACCGAACTCCGTTTTTGTTGTCGGTTGCTCGATTTCTTCGACCTATATCGTCGGCTTCGCCTTCGTCTCATCGATGAATTCTACCCTGCACCGATCTCGGTTCTCACCATTGGCTACGTCCACCCATCGATCTTCTATTTATTCAGTTTCTATGTTATTCGATTTGTTATGTTTTTATGGAATTGTGTTTACTTGAAGGTATGCTATGAAATTCCATTTGATTTTCAATTCAATTTAGTTTGTTGTTGTATGCTGATTATTGTGTTTGTTAATTTTTGTTATTTTTGCACTACCTATTTGAATCCAAAACCCGATTTGAATCCAGATGTTGCACATATTAATTCTGGAATTGAAAGTTGTTTTCCTTTTCATTATTTTTGCATAGGTGATACCCATTTAAATACTAAGGTTATACATGTTGCTACTAGAACTTTTAATTCTGAAGTTGAATCTAGAGGTTACTCATGATTTATTTATTTTTGGTGTCCTTGATCTTCATTTACTAAAAAATTAGTCTGCACTCATGTATAACCTTCATTTTTATTTTTCGTGTCCTCTCCATGTTTCTCGAACAGGCTCTCGATCGAACAGTATGTTCGAGAAAAATTCCCCAATACTGATATCCCCCGATTTTTTGATTCATGTGTGTTGTTTGATATCAGAATTGTGTTATTTTGATTGTTTGTTCATGTGTGTTGTTGTTTTTATGGTATTTTGCATACCGTCTCCTGCTTCTTTTTTCCACCCTTGTCATGCTTCATTTTACAAATGAATAATTGTAAAAATGTGTGAAGATAATTTAATTATTTTGGTATGTTTATTGCTTTTTTTTGTTTGTTTTATTTCTTACTTCTTCATTTTTGTTTTGTTTCTTCCCCACTATATTATTTATTTAATTTTAAATGTTCTTATCTTTGTGTTACATTCTACATGTTCTTATGAGATTGTTTTGGTGAGCACATCAAATAAGACCAGTGACTTGTGAAATTATATCTTGAGATTGTTTTATATTATTTGACATTTGTCCAGCTGGTAAAATTTTCATGTTCATTGTTAATAAATTGTGTTTGGATTTCGAGATCTCCGATTTTTATGGCGACTACTCTTCCCTGGTGGCCAACTTGTAGCTATAGAGCCATCAAACTCTACTATTGGAGGTGGTCGACTTGAGCTATTGAGCCATCAAACTTGACTATTGGAGGTTGAGAGAAAAGAAAATCGAGGAATTGAAGAATGAGGATTCAGTTCTCGAGTTAATGAATTTATATCTTTAATATGATTGCGTGTTCATACAATATGTAGTGACATTGTGTATATTTTGTTATACACACTTTTAGTAATGGTGAATGGAAGAAATTACATTTGTAAAATAATAAAGAATATTGTGAAATAAAATGAAGAATGATGTTAATAAAAATGAAAACTTGTATTATTTAAAAATTGAGTACAATGATAAAATAAAGGATGAACTATATAATTATGAAAGATGACATTGTACATATATGAAGTATGACCTATTGTGTACAATTGACAAATACAATTGACAAATAAACATAATCTTTTAGCAAGTTCTGTTTCAATCTTAAAAATGAAGGATGAACTTCATTACTATGAAAGATGATAATTTTTCATATGACCTATTGTGTACAATTGACAAATACAATTGACAAATAGACATAATCTTTTAGCAAGTTCCGTTTCAATCTTAAAAATGAAGGATGAACTTCATTATTATGAAAGATGATAATTTACTTATATGAAGTATGAAATATATTCTTTTGAACTCAGTCTGCCATTTGCCACAAACAATCAATAATGCTTGCAGTTCTTAGTACCTCAAAAATTTCATTGGCCTTTTATAAGATTCATGTCAATCAAACAAGCAAACTCAAAATACAAACAAGATTCTCAATTACATAGTGATTTAACTTAAACAAGAACTCAATTACTCAAGAATATATTCTCGTCAATTCAATACAAGACCTTTCAATACAAGACCCCCCTTTGATCCCTTTATATACCGCCCTTCGATTATAGACCGTAACAAAATGAAGAATGATGTTAATAAAAATGAGGTATGAATTTTATTATGAAAAATGACATTGTACATATATTAATATTTAACTAATTATTTAATTATTACCTAAAATGTGAAATTGAGTACAATCTTAAAAATGAGGTGTGCATTTTATTATTATGAAAGATGACAGTATGACCTATTGTGTACAATTGACAAATAGACATAATCTTTTAACAAGCTCTGTTTCATTCATAAAAATGAAGGATGAACTCATTTATTATGAAAGATGATAATGTACTGATATGAAGTATGAAATATATTCTCTTGAACTCAGTCTGCCATTTGCCACATACAATCAATAATGCTTGCACTTCTTAGTACAGTAGAAACTCTATATAGTAATACTCTATATAGGAATAAACTCTCTATAGTAATAAAAAATCAAAGTCCCAACTTGGGACCTGTTATAATTAGGAATAAACTCCACATTGTCATAAGTCATACATTTTTCGAGTCCCACCTTAAGGATTTATACCTCTATATAAGAATAAATAATTAATATATAATAAAAAATATTTATTAATAATATTTTTATTTATTAAAATCTATAACATGTTTAAAATGACTCAAAATGTTTATCAAAATCAATAACATATACTATATGGTCAATATTTATAGTCTTTAGATTCATTATTATTTTATTTAATATATGTTAAACACAATTTTTACACATATATATAGTCAAATATTCATAGTCAAAACTATTAAATTTGTTATATGAACCTAAATATAGATAAATATAATGTATGTTATTTTTATATTTATATTATTTTTTATTCGAAAAAATTATTTTTATTTTGTAAAACTCTATATAAGAATAAACCCTATATAGTAATATTTTTTTCTGGTCCCAACGATATGACTGTATAGAGTTTCTACTGTACCTCAAAAATTTCCATTGACCTTTTATAAGGTTCATGCCAATCAAACAAGCAAACTCAAAAATACAAACAAGAACTCAATTACAGAGTGATTTAACTGAAATGAGAACTCAATTACTCAAGAATATATTTTCATCTTTCATTATCTGGGTAACTTGTGCATAGCTGAGTCACATAATAGCTAGTAATTATTATTATTATTATTATTATTATTATTATTATTATTATGTCCACACATGAAGCTTCATTCCTCCCTCTTCGCAACACCTAAAGGTAGAAGTGCAGATGAAGTAGTAAATAATCATGATGCCCCGGTTGGTCGAGCGTTATCACATCTTCTCCCGACGTGTAAGTCGTCGCATTGTTAGGGTCCGTGATAACCATATTTGCTCACCGCCACAACAATATTCCACTCTGAATTGTCGTATCTGAAGACTGCACGTAACAACAACAATAATAATAATAATAATAATAATAATAATAATAATAAACATCAAATTAATTAATTAATTGATTAATACGGAGTTTATCTCCCGTGTAGAAGGTCTTGTGTTTAGGCCAATGGGCCACTCGAACATCGGGATACCAGCTAGCCACCGATACTAGCTAGCCCCAACTTGGTACGTGGCTGCCTCACAATGGAAAATCAGCGTCGTCGTTATCATCACGGTTACAGCCGCCATGCTGGCAATAACATGTTCACAGCCATTTTTTAAGTGAGACATATATATAATGCATACACAAATTTTATTACATATGTTTGAGTTTCACACAATGTTAGAACCCAAGTGCAATTTATAGATGTGTAATTGTGTGAGATAAGAGAGCCTCCTAGTTAGGTTAAAAAAAATTGTTTGAAATAAAATTTAATTAATTAATTAATTATATTTCATTGCCTGATGCATGCATCAGCCTTAAATTTTGACTATATGCAAGTAATTATAAGGATTTTAAATACCAATTTTTTCTTCTTTTTTACTTGCACGGCTTGAATTAGAATCAACAAATACGGAGTAGTTTTTTTTATTGATATGTTTTGTGTCGATCAATTAATAGTAATGTAATTACAATAATTTATGTATCTTTTAAAAATTATTTAGTACATGAACTGATGAACCTAGCTATTTTAGATATAGCATTAATTTTGAAAATTAATTTTTGACATTTTTACACAATTTTTTTTATTTCGAAAATGACATACTGTACATTATAAATCTGCTTTAATAAGTCAATTTATTATTATTACTTTTACATATTATTTTAATATCTATTATTAAGATAAATAAAATCGATCATAAAAATACTACTCTGTATAAGCTAAATTATTAATATTATCAGTTCAAAAATTAAATATAATAAAGTAAAAAATTGTAATATTAATTAAAAAAATAATTAGTTATTGTCATTTATCATTTTTTACAAAAATTAAATATTTTTCTTTACTTCATCATTTTAAATTTAAATATTTTTAATGAAAAATCAAGCATACAAAGGGTGTGTGCACCGGTAAAGCATACGAAACCAAACATACACTTTAATAAATCACATGAGACTAAAAGTCTATTATAATTATCAATTTATACATATACTCAGGTAAGATACAAATTTATATATCAAAGGTCCCATTATTATACATATTTTTATTTTAATCACATAAATATATTAAAAGAGAAATAATAAAAAATTGGGCTCACAAATAGAATTGTACTTAGTACAATATCAAAGTTTTGATACTCAATTTTTTTCTTACCTATTTATACATCATCTCCTGATGTATCTAAGTACAATCTCATGTCAGCATTAATATTGTGAATTAAGAGTACTTAGATATACCAAGAATATATTGCTAAGACTTTTGGTCGTCAAGATTCAAGAGACTATAATTTTATATTAATTTTTATTTTATATTCTAATGATATAATTAGTTTTATTTAGATATCTAATTAGACACCTAATGAGTAATGAGAATATGTGGTTGTAGAGAGTTTGTCAATAAATAAACTGACAATTTACCACTGTTGTTATTTGCGAGAATTTAATTTTAAAGTTACATTAAATTTTAAATTGATGGAAATTTGTGGTACAACCAACTCATTCTTTATTCAATTCACATGTTATTAGATTTTGTATGAATTCTAAAAAAATAATTAATTGGATTTTGAAAATCCTTAAAGACTATTCAATTCACATTTTATTGAATTTTTATAAATTTTAAAAAATAAATAAATTTTAAAAATATTTAAATCTTTTTAGAATTGACTGATTTTTTTTATTAATTTATATGAAAGACTTTAACAAACTATTATAAAATTTACATTTTCATTATTTAAATGAATTTTCATAGACTTCCATACACTATTGATACAAATGTGTATAAAACACATTTGCAAATTAATAAAAAAATATTATTATTCTTATCTTTTATTTATTTCACTAAAATTTTTAAAAATATTTTTGATTTTTTTTATAGTTAATGATTTTCCCTTTAATATATATATATATATATATATATATGTGTATATATATATATATTTAATTTATTGATAGTTAAAGTAGATGTTATTAAAAATATTTTTAAAAAAAATCTTCAAATTAATAATTTAATATTTTTTAAAAATAATTTAATTTATTAAAAAAAATTCTTAAAAAAATTCGTAATTATAAAAGATTTTATAGTGGAATTTCTTTATATTTTATAAAAAGTTTTTTTATTTTTTTAAATTTATAAAATATTAAATACTTATAGATTTTTTTTAAAAATTTAAAATTCAATTTTAATACCTATGATTTTGACGATCTCTTTTAAATCCGTATTGAATAGCCATTAACTTTTAAAGTTTAAAAAATCCAATAAACTCCAAATCAATAAAACCTTTGTTCTTGTTTAAAGTGCGACTTCAATTCATCCTCATCCCTTCATCCGGAAGAAAGCGCGAGACCACCATGACCATCGTTTGTTCTCACCGTAAATGTCATATATTCACGATTTACAGAAAATAAAAAAAATAATACTGTAATAATTAACAGCGATCGAACTCTTTGCGATCTCTGATAGCGCTTGTCCACCGTCGCTCTCTGTTTGCGGTATTACTCCAAGGCAGTATGAGAAAGCGAACGGCGTTAGTATGGGGCGTCGCAATCGTATGTTTCCTCGTACTGATGTTAGTCACTCCGGCGATTCCTCAGTCTCAGGCATACCACGATTTCGCCGATAATCTTCGATTTCTCGGTAATTTATTTGTTGCTTTCTTTTTACCACTTCGTCGTTTTTCGTTACCGTCGTTTTCGTGTTGCTTTCTCCCTAATTTAAACAGTTGACTGTGTTTTCAGTTTCAATCCCACCTCTTAATTTGGGGGAATCTTAATTTGTACTGTATTTATCTGATTACTATTTCGTTATCAAATGAATGGTAAGTGGGAATTCTAGCTAAATGAAAATATATATGTATCTGCAAGTTTTTTTTGTTACTTTTTTTGTCGAAATTCTCCTTATGAAAGTTCTTTTTGTTACTTTTTTTTTCGGATTTCCCTTTCTGAAAGTTTGTGTTGATGTGAATCTATAGCAGATACAGTATATAGGATTTTTGTTTTGGTTGAGTTTGAGGAATAACATGAATTTGAGTATGCAATCCAGAATTTCTGCATCTGTTTTTCACTTTTAGTTACCGGTTATAACCATTTGACGAAACATTTTCTTACCCAACTGGGCTTTTTACTTGCTTGACATTTGATTTTCCTCAGGAATACCAAATGCGTTGAATGTGCTATCCAACATCCCCTTCTTCTTTGTGGGTCTAGTAGGTCTTGTACTTTGCTATTACGGGAACTACTTTAAGCTGAGGTATGTATGATATACTCTTGCTTTTTAATCATAGTCATGGAGTTCACTTTTGATTTTTATATCTGTATGCGCGGAAGCTTGAAGGGGGAGCTTTGTGGCTGGACATTTTTCTTCGTTGGAGTGGCAGCAGTTGCTTTTGGGTCCTCTTACTATCACCTCAAACCTAATGATGATACTCTCGTGTGGGACCGCTTGCCGGTGTGTTTTTACGGGCTATTGTGAACTCGTTTTTTTTTTTTTACTTTCTTTATTTGATTTGGAATGTGGTTATTGTAGATGACTGTGGCATTTACATCTATCATTGCGATCTTTATTATCGAGAGAGTAGATGCGCGTAAAGGGACTTGGTCCCTTATACCCCTCCTCTTGGCGGGCGTGGTCAGCATTTTGTATTGGAGGTAAGCATCCCTTATTTGGTCCGAGACAAATACATTATATTTTCTGTTTAATAAGAATTCATCATGTATATCTGCCTCTTAATATGTTATGAAGCCTTGTGTTATATATGTTTTGAGATGTGCAAAAACAATCACGAGCGTCCTTTGTTGCTTTTTCACTATGTTCTGCTGGAAATCATGTCTTACAATCTTTTGTTTTCAGGTTTTTCGATGACCTCCGTCCTTACGCCTTGGTCCAGTTTGTTCCTTGCATAGCAATCCCAGTAATGGCTATCTTATTGCCTCCAATGTACACACATTCTACTTATTGGCTTATAGCAGCAGGTTCGATTTGTTATTTGTTTTGTTTCTACAATCCTTGCTTTGAGTCTCTGACATAAGATGAGTGAGATTTCATATTATCTGCAGGGTTTTATCTCCTAGCTAAGGTTGAAGAAGCAGCTGACAAGCCAATTTATAATCTGACTCACCATATCGTGAGTGGGCACACGATTAAGCATTTATGTGCTGCTATGGTCCCTGTGTTCTTGACTCTTATGCTTGCAAAGAGGGAAGTCACGGAAGAGAGGTATTGTTTTTTGCAAGCCTCGTGGTCCCCGATAAATTCCCGTGAAATTGCTTTGCTATTCTTCTAACATTCAACCTTGAAATGCAGTCATTGATGTGTGACAACTTTCCCTGCTGCTATTTGTAGAGTTTGAGGCATATGTTAGAAATATTATTGAGTTCCTATTTTATCCTTTGCTTCAGGGTTAGTTTACTACAAACGTGGAGAATATCATGGACCAAGGTTAAAGAAGATGGCAACGATGTGGAGAATATCACGTACAACTATTCTGCTGTTCCTGTGATGGAATCAAGATAATATAATACAGAAAATAGATGTACATTGGGATGATGCCATCGATTTTTTTACATCTAGAAACCTAGATCTTGTATATTAAAGACGTAGTCCTTGCGAACAATGATTTATCATAACTCACATCATGCACTCCAAATCTTGTGTTAGGCATTAAGGGCTCTCATACTATACACTTCTTTCAACATGTAAGCCTTATGACAGCTAATTTGCTATTTCAAGATAACGATTACATATAGTGCTAGCCTCGTCTTGTATTGTATTGTATGGTGCAAATCCAAGAAGCATATAGTGCTAGCCTCGTCTTGTATTGTATTGTATTGTATGGTGCAAATCCAAGAAGCATATAGTGCTAGCCTCGTCTTGTATTGTATTGTATTGTATGGTGCAAATCCAAGAAGCATAAGCAACGATCATTGTATTCCAAGTGACCAAACACCGCCAAGAATTCGGTAGACGAACCAATGAGCACCCATTTGGACGGAAGGTTCACAGTAAAATCCCTTCACATGGACAAAAGGGATTGTCTGGGTATGGGTTTTAGAAGGTCTTGTATGGTGGGCTTTGTGATCTCCATATATGTACGTTGCTTCCAATCCATTTTAATAAATGATCGAATATGACTTTATATAATTAATCGTTGTTATAACTCCACGTCTCCACAATATTCCATATACAAAAATGTTAACAAGTCATAAAATCAGGCAATCAAGGAGGGTTTAGAATATATTGCATATTACTCTAATGATAATTATTATGAATACAAGAAAGCAAAGTTACTACAGATGATTAATTAAAAAAAAAACAATAATTTACATATTCAGCTAAAATTCATTGTTACTAGGATGCCAATGGTGTTTGTGCATGGAAAACAAGTAGGATTAATGCTTGGATTGACCAAATTACCCCCAGTTCAATAATTACCATGGGCTGGTTTCCAAGTGCATTTTCATAGACAAAAGCTTCAGCTAGTTTCCCTGATCAAGTTGCTTATCAACTTTGAGTACTTTTCGAACTGCATAGACAAAATTATTGTAGCAATCAGTTTCAAAGAAAGTACTAGTAGCATTTCAACTCTCCCCAAAAGCAAATCACTCAGAAGTTACTATGAACAATATAAACGACAGGGTTGTAAAACAATGAACTGGCGATTTTGAACTAATTCATGAGGGTCATCGCTTCTATGGTTTGGTATTTTACATCATGAATGGGTTTGGAAGAGATATTCAAGTTGGCTAAAAATTATTTAGATTACATAACTACAACTGCTGTCTATAACATTTTCCGGAACAGATATTTTAAATTCATGAATATTTCAAACTACCGTGCCAGTAAATCTCATACTATCTTTAACAGTTTCTTCAAACATTCATACTCCCTGTATGAAAACTCTTAAAATAGCTTCACCGTAAAGTTTATACCATCAATACGAAACTACATATACTATCAGCCCGACATTGGCGACATATGCTTCCAGTATAGAAATTCATACTACAATTTATGATACTTCACACTACCAGTCCAGAAATTCATAATACTGGAAGGGAATTTACGTACTAAGCTTGCGGTGTAATGGAAACAAATTTTCACAAAGTATAATTATAAATAGAAGTACCCAAGTACCCATCAGTATATTAATAACAGAAGCAATAGATATAACTTATAAGAGAGTACCTCTCCAACAATCTCTTCGCATTTACGGTTCAATTCTTGCATTTTAGCTTCTGCTTCCACTGTCACAGTTTTTCTCTTCGCCGTTGTAGCATCCCCCTGAATAATGTTCAATATAGAATAAACTAAATGTAAGAGAAAACTATGCAAAAAAACATCACATAACCATCAATCGCAGAGCTAAGACAAGAAATTAGGTTAGTTTTAAAGTTTAAAATAAAATAAAATTATAATCCCCACATTTTTAATTCTTTTAACACTGTTTAGACGATGGTTTGTGCCATTTTATTATTTAAATAAATCACACAAACCCACTTTATTCTTTAACACTACTTGACAGAGATGGCTGCCCCCCTACGGTCCTACCTACGCCATTGATTACCAAAGAAAAGAAATGAAATAACAACAGTACCTCTGAAACCATCAATTCCACCTGTCTCTCCCTCAACTGTAAATCATTCTTCTTTGAGCCAACTTCCAATTTCACATTTTTCAACTCTTTGTCGACCTCCTCATGGCTCAGAGCTCTCTCCTTGTCCAGCTGTTTTTTCATCTCTTTTACCTGATCGGCTGGATAATAATACATTTTACTTTGAGTGCAAGGGAAAAAGAAGAAAGGGTTATAATTCAAAGCAGATTCAAACCATGACTTACATTTTGATTGCAGATCTACGAGTTTTGCTTCGAGGGACTTAATTAAAATTCCATCGTCACTGAGCTTACTTCTGAGAACCTTCACATCTTTATCAACTGTTTTTGCAGAATTTACCTGTGGTACCATTAAAAAAAGTACCCCAGCCAGCAAGGCAATTGTTCATTTCACCGTAAGAAAAACACAATTCAAATAATGCAAACAGAACAAAAGATAATGGTAATGCAAAAGTATTTAGTACTTAACAACCTGCTCTTGAAGGGCTTGCATCTGAGCAAAGTGCTTAGATAATTTCTTGCAAACCTGAGAGGCAAAATTAATATCGCATCAAGCTCATTAAATCTAGAAAATAATAATTAAATCAATGCATTCATAATTAGGTCATCAACACTCCACTAAATTTAATTTAAATAGCGAATGCCAAAGTTATGGTTGTCAAATATTAGCCCAAACTTAAGATAGTGAAGGTAAAATATACTGTAATAATTATAGAAAGAACACCTTAGCATAAGCCTCGAGTGTGGCAGTCTTCTCCTGAAAGGATAGAACTGCAGCTCTTTCAGAATTCTTTGTTTCAGTTTGGATCAACCTCTTCTCCTCTAAAGCCCTCTGAAGAATTTTGACATAGACCAACAGAAATATAAGAATATCTATATACAGTATAGCTGTAACGGATTCAATTAAACGAATATTATGAGATAAATTAAACTTAGACAAACAAAAGATGCAGCATAGTTTCATCAGTAATTTGGTCCCAACAAAGCCCCAATGGTAAAAACTTAGACCAGAAACGCAAAACTTTGTATGAGTTCAATGCAAACAAATAGATGGTTCTACTTCACATAATGAGTAAAGACAGCTATTTGCAATATCTTGATTAAATATATAAAGACAATATTTTAAAAAGTTCACAGAAGTAACTTTCAATATCTATGCAGAATGCAACAGAGATTTTGACAGCATTGTTAACAAAAATTACCTGAAGTTTGTCTGGTGACTGGACAATTTTAGAACGTAGACTAGCATTTTCTTGTACACTTTGAACTAGTGCAAATTCTGCATTAGAAATCTGATACGAAAACAATATGATTCAGTAAGGACAATAGTTTAGGAACATGATTAAATTAAATGAATATTCAGTTTGGTATTTGATGATGCAAACCTATACCTAAAACCTATAAATAATACAGCATCCCTGTAGGATAAGACACTTTGCAAGAAATAGTTACCCTCGCTTATAATTTTAATAAATGATTTAAACTCGAACATCAGAAATAAGAATTAAATTCCTGACTGATTTACCCTCAAGTGAATGCCCGCCAACCTTTAGATCACGTTTAGGCATCTCCCCCAACTATGGAATTTTTAATGATTGGATTAGGGATAAAATTCGCTGAAATTCTGAACTATATATATTAAAATTAATTAGAAAAACAGAAACACAAGCTAAAATGTCAACTGAGTGGGTAGTACTGTCGGATGTGGATAATCTATATTATAAAGGTAGAAGCAAATTAGAACAATCGACAAAAAGGAATGTCACAATGCCAATAAAAAAAAGTGTAAATTAAACCAAAAGGCCAAACCTTCTCATCCATTTCTTTGGCTTTCTCCTTCACTTGTTTAATTTCAGTCTTCAATTTCATTTGATGCTTGTTAAGTTCCGAAACAGTCAGATGCAGCTCCTTGACTTTAGAATTGACTTCTTGAACAAGCGGCATCTCCCTCTCTCTCGACTCTTCAAACTCTGCTATTTCTGCATTCAACTGAAGAATTAAAAAGTTAATAACTAAACACGCAACCCCCCATCCAATCATCCCGGCTGCGAAGACAATAGATAAAACAAATCTACCTCTTCAATTCTCTTTTGAGCATTTTCTTGCCGCACCTCGAAAAGATTCAAATCATCCCCATACGGCCTCAACAGACTCAGTTTCGTGTCTCTAAACAAAATGAAAAAAATGTGGTTTCAACAGAGTGGCTACATTACTAAACCACAAAATTGAACAAACAGTAGTAAGAAGATTTCACCTGTGTAGGTGGAAATTGAGAAGGGCACCGAGAAAGAGCTCGGTTCGGTCGGTCTCCGGCTTTATCAGGTCTTTAGGAGTGAAGTCTATGGGGCATTTCACGGCGTCGACAAGCTGCCGGATTTTGTTGTACAAATTCATGACCTGAACGGAGTGCGCGTGGTAATCCGGGTTCTCTAGCTGCTCCAGCGCCCCGAACTCGATTTGCCCCTGGTCCTCCCTGGAGAGTTTCAACAATAAAGACTTTACCAAAAAAAAGGAAAATTTATAATTAAATAAGATTTAGGTTTGGGGATTTCTTCGCTGAACTGGAAAGTGTCTATGCGGGAGATGATGCGACTGTAGAGGTCGCATATTAAGTCCGGGTCGGGACGGAGGAAATCGACCTCCGACACGGCGGCGATTTTGGATTCCTCCAGCACCGCGATGATTTCGTGACGGGGGAGCCTTGGGTACTCGAATTTCGACATTGTTTATTTTTCCTCTTCGTTTATTCTGATTACACGCAATTTTGCTGCTGCGCACACGAAGTGTATGTGTTTTAGCCGCACTGTAATTGGTGGGTGAGGGTCTCTCTCTCTCTTCCCGCCTCGAGGAAGAAGAAGATAATTTCAATTTCAATTCGACTTCGAGTATTTCAAATTCTTCGGGTTGAAGAAAGTTAAAAAAATAGTAAATGTTTTATTTACTCTCTCCACAGTATTTTTTTGGCATCGAGTTTAAACAAATTGTTAATTTTAAAAATTTTAAATAAAATATAAAAATGAATTTTTAAAATAATTGTAAATAAAATTTAATAAAGTAATTGTATCGTACAAAAGCTTTGTACAATAAATCACGAGTTAAATGGATCTTGATGGGATTAGTGATCGATAAAGCGTTTCAAAAGATTATTTTACACATTACTTGAATGATTTCTTTCGATTTCGATAAAGCAATTTCGATAAAGCGATTTAAAATTATTGAATACGGTGATTGAATAACTCCTCTCAATTTCGATACAGCAGTTTCGATAAAGCATTTTAAGATTACTCTACATAGTGATTGAATAATTCCTCTCGATTTCGATACAACAATTTCGATAAAGTGTTTCAAGATTACTGGATACGATGGTTGAATAACTCCTCTCAATTTCGATACAGCAATTTCGATAAAACGTTTCAAGATTACTGGATACGGTGAGTGAATAACTCCTCTCGATTTCGATATAGCAATTTCGTATGTTGTGCAATGGTCAAAAATCTAATAATAATAATAATAATAATAATAATAATAAGAGTTAAAGGTCAATTTTATTAAATAATAATAATAATAATGGAGTTTAAAAAAATTGTTAATTTTTAAATTTTTTATTAAAAAATAATATTATAAAAATGTATTAGTAAAGTAAAAAATTAATTTAGTTATGGGTCAAAATTTAAAAGGTTTGTAAATAAAGTAGAATAAAATTGTATTTTAAAATGAAAAAATTAGAATAATTATTTCTTTTTTTTTTGTGTGTCAACTATTGTTAAACACCTCGAGAAAAAAAAAATGTATGTCAACTATCTTTATACCGATGAATGTAGTGTTTTTTTTATCAAAAATTGTAAAAATATACTTCTTTCCTTTTAGAAATACTTATTAAAAAAAATTGGGCAAACAAAATAAAAAAAAGTGTTACCTTTTTAATTTTGACAAAAATACATAGCTGGTTAAAAATGTATTTTTTAAATTAATAAGTTAAGTAATTGTATTTTTTAAATTAATAAAATTTTGTTGGTTATATTTGCATAAGAATTTTAAAATTAATAAATTTACTAGTTTTCTTTGTATCTCTTACGCCTTTAGATTCATTGGATTTATTTATTTATTTATTGGACTTTGAATTTGAGTCAAGTTTAAAAAAATTATTCTAACAAATACTATGTATTATAGAATAATTCAGATGCAAATATAGCCAAAAGAAATTGACATTGTTTTTGTTGTTCTGTATATATGATTAGAGGTGTCTCTTGACTCTTGCTATCCTTATGCGTTTAGCTTTTGGTTCAATTTTTTTTATTATTATTTCGCTTTCAATTCGAATTACTACATATTAACAAAATTTTATTTTAACTTAAGTTTCATGTAAACTCAATAATCCTCAAATCTACACAACTACAGTGATCCCAAAACTCCAAATCCAAAAAACTCCAAATCCAAGTACATTATACAGTATATCGACCAACTGCAGTATTTTCTGCCCTACCCCCTCCGTAACTTCAACGATCATAAACAAGTTTCCATACAATTACAAGGAGTGTTAGTCTTATGGGGTGCAGTGCAGGCCTAGTGGCCATTGGTTTAGCATAAGACTAATGGATTGTTTTCTCTTATATAGATAAATAGACATGGTGGAGCATAGAGGGGTTATGATAAGTAATCCCAGGTAAACATCATTTCAAAATTCAGATCTTCAGCTACTTCAAGAGAAACTCTTGTATGTCAGCAGCTTTGGAGTGCTTGTTGGTTTTATAGGCAGGAAATTCAACAAAACCTATCAAATCAAAATTCCGTTCATGTCTCAGTAGAAAAACAATAACTCGCATGGAGTGAAGAAATTTAATTAGTTATATCAAATGCATAAACTACAACTCGTCAGCCAACAATGACATCAAAGCATGTGAAAGAAAACTAATCACAAAAAAACAAAAAACACTTCAAAGTTCAAACTAATAGATCGAAAATAGAGTATTTCAAATCCACAATAAATGTATAAAAATACAAGTAAAGTTGAGAAATTAAAACCATTTTTTCAAACCCAATGTACAAGTTAAAAACATTTTTTCATAAGATTTAGGTATTAGTGCTCAAGTGAAATAAATAATAGTAACATTACCGGAGATATCAAGAATATCTGGTTTTTTAAGTTAAGAGTGCATGAGTGTGTGTATATATATATATATATACATGCCAAAATTGGATGGCAAATATATCACCAAGCGGTATGATATTTGTCGTCAAACAAAAACAACTACGTGTATCTTGTGAGTGTGGGCATAGTTACTATGATATAAAGAGTGAGTGAGGCAGGCATATACATCCAAAATCTCTGCATCTAGAAACCTCCCATTTCAAGTAGATACCAGAGGTACACTGCATGAATGATGCCAGTAATTGTTCAGATCAATCTGTTTTCTTAAGAACATTTTTTACTTATATGAGATAGTTGTACCTTGTGCAAATTATCTGATAACATTTCCTACCACAAGTCGTTGACCTGTTGATCCATTTCCAGAGGACTTTGCATCACTTATAGTATGGAACTGCAATTATCTGTTGAGACAGTGCAACCAATACAAGGCAGTTAGTTGGATTCACTTCCATCATTAACCAAAATATGAAATCCAGTTTGAAGGTTTAGCTCAACATCTAGCCATTGAACTCAACTTTTATCTTTGTAAGGTAACACTAATACAACGAATACCTGAAAAGCCAGAAGCTCTAACTCATTTAGTTCTCCCCTCGCTTGATTTAATTGTCTTCAACACTGTGTAATGTTTAGACAATAATTCCGCAATAAAATGGCGACCAAACAAGTGGGAATTTTTTAGTAACAAGTCCCTTGTAGATGAATCAACAGGAAACCCTTGACCAGGCATCCACTGTAATAGATGAAAAAGTAGGTCTTTCTTTTCGGGTTGCTCAATGTAACGTGAAATGGCCATGTGAAATATGTCCTGAACCAGAGGATGCAACGTATTACTAGTATAAAATTAATTGTTACAGCACTTCCATCATTTAAAGTTATAATAATATTGACGATGCGACAGAAAAAACCTCTATGGTAGTAAAACAGGTAATGCTAAAATGGAGATCAGTGAGGTTGTAAACGGATAATATTTACCTGATCAATTTTGTAGCCTGAGTTATGGATAGTCTTGATCACATCATTCACAAGGTTAATATTGCCATTTCTCATAAAGGTGGTGGAAAACTTCTTAATAGCAGGCTCAGAAATGAATTTCGCATTGTCCTGAAGAATGGATCGCTTACAAAAATACATAGCAGAAGGCCAATAAAATGTAGATCATCATGATAAGAAATATATACCTTGACCACTACATACGCATCTTTTAGTAATCCACCCGCGAGTAAAATATGTAAAATCTTCTCATGAAGGGCCTTGTTTATTGTTCTCTTGCTATATCTCACCATGGTGTACACTGAAAAAGCTTCTGAATGGGCACCAGTTTTGCCGAGACGATTAATCAACAAGGCTGAGACATCCTGCTAGATGAAAACACATAAAAATTAACATACGCTGGACCATATCCTGTTCTACCATCTTGACACCATTAATGGAAATTTGAGCAGTAATCACAACACAATTAAAAAAACTATGAGAAATATTTAAAGACCTAAATATTCAAATATTAAAGAGACAAGTAGTAACCTTCATTCATAATAAATCTGAAACTTCTAACCATATTTTTACCTCCTCAGGCTGGTGACCTTTCTTGTGCATGTCCTCCATAGTACGATAAGCGAGTAAGTACAACTTCTCCTTGTAGAAATACTTTATTAAAATGTGGAAAGTGGTGTAATCAGGACTAATTGCTGACTCGTCCATTTTCTTCATCGTTTTCATCACATTATCCATTTCCCCAGATCTACAATACGCAGAGAGCATTGAGTTCAAAATAACCACATCATACTTGTTGTACTTGATCTCAAATTCACAAGCCAACTGCTTTGCTTCTTCAATGAACCCATTACGGCACAGAGCTGAGATCATAATACTGTAGGAGTATCCATCTACACACAGTAAAGAATGTGATCACTTAGTATGACGAGAAACTACAATGAGGAGGTTATAATATCTCAAATTATAAAAATAAAATGAAGACAATGTACAAAATAAATAAAACACTTATAACCTTTGTTCAGATGAATAAGATGAAATTGTAAGATCTTTTGCAAGCATGCATTTTTGTGCATAACTTTGAATACACCTAAGTGGGTGCCCATAAATAGAATCCCCATATTAGAAACGGGAAATTTAGAGCATCAAAATATTTTCATGGGTACAGAGACTAACATCCATGCCAGGATGAATCAATTTCATGCAACCAAAAGCATTTAGAAACCAAGTTGTTTTACTCACGCAAAAAACAAAAATATTAAGTTTCACAGACTAAACTACATCTTCTAATCAGTGACATACATTCAACGAGCACAGAGCAGATCCAGATGGATTCCAGCTAAAATACTATGAAATTCAACTACACATACCATTCTTCACTTCTTTTTGCCTCATTTCGTCAAAAACCGTTTTTGCTTCTGTAAGCTTCCCAGTCTTTGCAAGGCCATCCATCAGTAAACAATATGGCATCTGCAGAGAATAGTATGTTTGTAAACAATTATGCCACAAAACAAATACCAAAACTGGATCAGAATTAATAAATTATACAGTATGAACCAAATGCATAAAGTCGGTTATGAGCATAAGTTAAATAACAATTTTCTTACTGAAAATACTAATGAGTCGCCCAATGTCTATCCGCAAATTTGAGCAAATTAACAATGTTCATCCAAAGAAATAAAGATTTATTTTTATTTACATAGTTTTAGGCTGTCAGGTTATGTGATTTTGTACTAAAAAGGGGACTGATTTAAATGTAACAAAATGCCTTCCCTGGAGGAGGGATGAAGTAGATTAATTGAGTCTATTCTAGAAATGTAAACCCGCCATGCAACAGAAGTTACTACAAAAGAAAGTAAAAGCAAGGAAGATGCAATGAGCAGTTCATGGCACACGGTAAGGCCCAAACAGCTTAATTCTTGGAGAAGATGTGAGGACTTCTTGGTAATTATCTAACAGCACAAGATCACCTGTAGAAAAACAACCTTCTAATAGCTATTTACCTTCTTTTTTTCTAATCATGGAATGATCTAAGGTCATTCTTCCCAAGGATTTGATGTTGTAGCTATGATTATACAAATAATTTACATATTATTATTATACAAATAATGTGCATATTTTTATACAACCTAAGTAATTATCATTTGTCCTGCCTGCTACATTAAGATCAACTACACGATTTTTTGGTCATGTTACAATCGTTTTCAGACAATTTCAACATATTTGAAAATATTCAAACTTTAGAAACTATTATTGCATTGGGTAAAAGTAAAATGTTTCATCACATATAGCTAAGAGAAAAGTGAGATAGAGATACAGTCACAAAATATATACTATATATATACACATACACACACACGCAAATAAAAAATCATTCACTATAGATGGTCCACCTCATCTTCTGCGTAGCCTAGAGCTTGCAGTTCCTCCAGTAGTTCTCTTGATTTCTCAAACAAAGCACCTTTAACATATACCTTCAGCAGGGTTGTTAGAATAACCTGTATTAAATGACCACCACATATTTTTTCATATAAGTATAGCTAAAAATAAAATTGATGTATTGCATTGAATTAGTTCATCCCTTCCAATCATGTGTGCAAATTGAATGAGAGCTTCTTTATCAGTCTTGAAAAGTTGAAAAAAGGAAGAAGAGAGAATTCCAGGAAAATCGGAATCTGTTTCCTCTGTCATGATTGAAGAGAGGAAAAGTGTAACAGTTAAAAAAATGCTTTTAGTACTTATTCAAATTATGCGACTACAATGACATATTTAACGAAAGATTATAGAGACTATGACGTCATTCGATGGATGAAAAACAGAAAAGAATACTTTTCCGTGCCCATTGAGAATACTTTGTGCTCTGCAAATAGTTCTCTAACCAATTACTTTTCCTTTTTCTCACCAGAGTCCAAGGTCCAAGCGTTAAATAGAATTATTTTATAGGCCTTCCTATGCCATTCGTTCATGCAGATATAATAATGCACAGTGAACAGATGAAAGCAAGGGCAAAATTGACTTGTTGGTAAGAGAACTTGGAAGCAAACCTTATTCAAAACTAACCCTGCAGATCTCATTTCTTGAATCAACTCATCAGCCCTTTTACAATTTCCATCAACTGCGTATGCATTTAGCAAAGAGCTGTAGTGGAAGGCATTAGGAAAATGGCCTTCACTCTTCATCTCATTAAAGTATTTCTCAGCTGCTTCACATTGATTGTTTGAAGCGCAAACTGATATGAGTGTCCCATACACTACACCATCCATGCGCAACCCCATAGACTTAATTTCATGAACCAGTTCCACTGCCTTGGTGTAACCACCTTTCACTTTTGTGCAGCCCACGAGTAGCTAAGAAGCAGAACAATACAAATATAAGGTAATGTGAAAATACATACATAGCAAAAACATCCACAGGAAGAACTACACTGGACTGAACAGTAGGAAATGCCTCCAAAACCCAAAAGTAGCATATAAACTGTACATATGGATTTATTTGACAATAAATATCATGACCATTGGATAACTGAAATATTATATTATTCCTGTGTTATGAAATGTATCCATCTGGATATAAAACTAATGGCCATCCAAAAATGTAAATCAAGACAAAAAAAAATATAGAAGTTGGTATAATATGGGACTGCCAAGACACGAGAATATTACTTGTCATGCTTTGGCCACATTGCATAAGAAACTGAAGTTTATCAAAACAATTGTTTGCACGTGGCTTTCTCAGAGGTAAAGGTTTTGATGTATACATGCATATAATAAGGAGTAAAGAGAAAAACAAAATTTGCATATGATAATTTATCCATGATATCTTCACACGTGGTTTACAAATGGCCATATAGAGAAATGGAGTAGCATACCGTACTATAAGTTACAATATCAGGTACCACACCAGCTTGCTTCATTTGATTATATAGCTTAAGGCTGCTGTCAAACTTGCCGCTCTTTATTAGACAATATAGAGTGGCATTACAAACAGAGACATTGTTCCTTGTGGGTTCATCTTTGATACTATTGTATATTTCCAGGGCTTTCATCGAATCAGAATCCTTCCCAATGAACTTTATGTAACCGCTGTAAGAAGCAGTATTAGTCTTGTCATGCTGCCGCATCCAATCAAATAGCTGCAAAGATAGAAAGTGGTGTATTACCATGATTATTATTTTTTATAATACAAGAAAGAAACATATACAAAGATAACAAAAATAGGTAAAAGACATCCTAAACTGAATACAAAGTTGGATTGCATAGCATAGTACCAATTTCTAGATACATCATATATAAAATTACACCTAAATGCATTATGATTAAAAAGAGCACAGAGCCGCTTTATATTTAATTATATTCCTTATCTCATCAAGAGAATCGCATATATCCCCAGCATATCAATTCGTCTCAAATCAAATGTACCATATCACCAGAAAATCAAGGACACGATCGAATGGGATAACCTAATGAATGCTCGATTCATTGAAAGCCTAGCACCACATTTCTCGAGCAAAAGAAAATTAGAAAAAAGAATTGTGGCATAAATGTAATAGTGGCAAGGGCAACTAGAAGACTTACTGAAATAAAATAAAGAAATCATCAATACAACTTTGCGATATCGCTTAGAAAATCAACTTGATCAGGTAAATAACACAGATAAGACAAGAATCTCTTCAGAGCTTTAAACAAATACCAAAAAAATATGTGTCGAATGATTGTTCAAACACGTCCAAAAACTGTCAACAAGAGAGATACTTAGGTTCCCCGTTGACAGTAAGAAACTAACCAAAAGATTGATTCTTTAGTCTAACTTCCAGTAAGGAGTAAGGACACACTCTACGATAGGAGATCAGAGTATCAATTAATTAATTTTATGTTTAAATATCAACCCAGTGAACTGAATTTATCATCCTAGCTTTTCAGTAATTTTCATAAGGCATACAAAAGAGATTAAAAAAAACATGTGTTTCTTGTATTTACAACAAGTCAACAACACAAACTGATCGGGATTCATCAGGGCAAATGAAACTGAATACATAATTGACATACAATGATCATATCATACATCACAATTTGACACCCTTTGTGCCAAGAGTGAAAGGAAATCTGCCAGGTATTTGGCTTTGAATTAGTAAACCACAATGTGTAAAAAAACATACAGAGAGACATCTGACAAGAAAATACGCATCAGGCTATCATAACAAAAAGTTCAAAGAGAAATGTTAAAGTTCAATAAGCTGTTAAATTAAAAACCTGACAAAGATCCTTCCGTCTATTTTGCTTCCCATAGTGGCGCAACGCCACATTCAAATCGGAGGCGTTCAAAGCTTCTCCTGATCTGCAAGCAGACTCAGGTTATCATTATTTCATCACATTGCCCAAAATTCAGCACGCACGCACACACATAATACGAAGAATTACGAGTTATCCCAACACGTTGTTAACCCAGAATTATGAAGGAGAGAAAGAGATACCGATAACCTATAACACAGCACTCAGTTTCGCAAGGGAGTGTTTTCGAACCCTAGAAAAAGGTGATTCTCAGCTTTCTAGGTTGGAATTCAAATTAGAAAATCGGCAATTATACCTCAACAGAGCAGACGTCAAATCAGACGAGTTCTGAATATCAGCAATCGCGGATTCCCGTTTTTTCTCTGAAGCTCTTTTCGGAACACTGGTGCGCTTGGTCCGAGCTTCGCTGCGCTTTCCGGGGTCATTGGAGGAATTCGGAGGAGCCGAGACTCTTTGCGGCGTTGCAAATGCGGCGGCGGTTGGGTTGGAATACTTGACGGGGCGGGTCGTGGGGAAAACAAATGCGGGTCGAACGGCGTTTACTAGCACCGGGCAAACCTCCATATGTGGATAAGGGGTCAGGGTCAGGGCCAGGGAGAACGAAACGCTAGTATTATCTGAGGGCTATTTTTGCCTGGTCGATTGATAGCCGGAGTAGTCAACATTGTAGAGGAAAGATCGTTCGATTATAATTTTTGAGTCGTCGACTTTCTAATTCCAAGTCGGACAGTCGTCGGCCTTTGTTCGATTCCAACAAACGAGTCGACCTCTAAGACCATGTACACTAATGAATATTTCATCCTTCATCTCTTTTTATCTCTCTCCTCCACATCACTATTATTTATCATCCACGTCACTTTTCTTTATTCATCCTTCATTTACAAAAACACTACACAACAATGGGTCAACATCACATTCTATTTTTTACTTTATTTTATATCTATTAAAAAATTAATTCAATAAATTTTATTATAATTTTATAAAATAAATAATTAAAGTTTTTTATATAGTGCAAAAAATAAATAAAATGAGAAAAGCAAAATATGTATTAAATATGTATTTTTAATTAAATTTTAAAAATATGTATTGGATAAAAATGTAAAAAAATTAAATAGGGATATAAAAAAAATAACAAGATTTTAAAGTTTAAAAACTGTATATTATTATTTACATTATTTTGTAAAAAAAAGTAAAAAGAAATATAAAAACAAAAGTTAATCTTTTAATTAATCATCCAAATCTAAAAAAAATAATAAGATAATAAATTTGGCCCACTGCCTCGGTTTCTTCCCCTCCTTTTGAGCTTCACAAAACAGAAGGAATCCTCCTCCTTCCTTCGTCCTTTCTACCACTGCTCTCTCTCCTCTTGCCACATCAGCCCCATCACATCCCCATCCTTCCACAATTTTTACCACTGTGAGTGCTCTAATAGTCGGTATGACTAACAAGTTGCTGAATTGATAAATTTAATTATGTTTGTTTAATGAAATAGACATATACTTCCATCTGCCTCTATATCAATTTTGATTTTTTTTGTCATTTCAATACATCTGATAAATGATAAATAGTACTCTTATATAGACAAAAAAAATCAAAGTTAACCACATTCCACATATGCTCATTAGTGTGGGGCAAAGGAAATATAGTCGATAGTATAAATCGGGACATACAAATGCCAATATTTTTATATCATTTTGCTTGGCTACTTACATTTCCTGCAAACTATAAGACTCCCATTGTAGAAAAATGAATTTGAATCCAAGTTATACCCTCAACATTATCGTAATAAATAAATAAAATAGAATTTTTTTTCTCATTTATCCATCAAATAATTAGCCTCATACTTATTACTTAAACCACAAGCCTTGAACTTGAACAATCAACCCACAAGCGATTTAATTTACACGATTATGTTATTCATAATCACACAAACCCACTTTACGGAAAAAAAAAAAACTCTTTACAAAAAATTACTACTAGTCCTTGTAATATATTGTTACTGCAGGTACGAAGAATTCCTTGTAGTAATTAATATGTTTGGTGGGTGTGGTAATTGAATAGATGCTGATGAGTTGAGTCTGTAAATTAAATGCTTTTGTACTCATTTAATTTAATTTATTAAATGGGGTGATGTGTGGTGTGGTGTTTCCTATATATTCACAGGGCTGTGCAGATGCCCCCAAATGCATGATTTTAATGCACACATTCAATGCCTATACTCACACGTTCACCACCCTTTTTCCCTAATTTTCACTCTTCATCAAAATATCCATATTAATGATCAAATAATAATATCATTGAACATTCTAGCTTATGTTTAATTAGTTTTTTTTTTTATTTAAATGTTTGTTTAACGATTTTGAGTCGTGGTCGTTTATTAAAACATATAAATATGTTCACGTATAATTATTCAATTAATTCACTTATAAGTATCACACAAGTTAATAAGTTGAATTGTGTCTCATCTCGTATTTGTGTGACACCAACTCATAGTGGATAAAGTGACATGCAATCAAGATGTCCAACACGATCAATATATATATTTAACGTAAAAAAATCAATTTAAAATCCTAAAATATACAGTGAATACTGAGTTTTTTGAAATAAAAAACTAAAAATTAAATATGAAATCAATGGCTTTGAGATATTATACTTTAATTTAATTGATTGGGAAACATGTATGATTATTAAAAAAGTATGATCATTCTTTTGAAACCTATTAGAGTAAAAGTGATTAGTTTAATGATAATTTTATTGATAAATGCATATTAATTATATATGTTATATTGTATGTTTAATTTTTGTCATTTTGTTACTACGTACAGTTAAAACTTGAGAAATTCGATACCATATTCATAACTCATAAGAAACAAATCAAAAGAAACAAACTTCATATTAATTAACAGATCGACTACATATAATATTGATTATATAATATCTTTCGTCTCCAATCAATCTTCATAATCTGATGTTTTCCTCCCGGAGATCGATTCTTCAATTAGGTATAGAGTTATTATGTGAGATAGAGGTTGTTCATGGTAACAACAAGCGCCAGCTCATCCGTGTTTTCTGGGTGTTTCAATTAGGGTTTACTGCGTGTGACTATGTGTGAGAGAGAAAAACAAAAAAACATGGAAAATCAGTGTGTATAGTGTAGTGTATAGGTATGTTGTTCATCATTCAAACGCCTACAATAAACCTAGCTCTGACCAACAAATTAATTAATTAATTTACACTCAATTTCATGCTTCAAAAATAATTTATTTTATTTTAAGAATAGAAAAAATCGCAAATTAAACCCTAAAAATGAATTATTATGAAAATAAAAATAAATATATATAGATATATATATATATATGAAAGGGTAGTATTGAGAGGAATGAAGCCTGTTCCGAAGCCTTCACGCAGTTGATCGATATAATTTGTTTCGATAATATTCTCGATCGTACGTACCGCCGGTAATTGATTAATTAACAGCTAGCAAGAATATATCGATCGAGAATCGAAACATGATCATCGTGCGTGGTTGCGTCGAGCCAGCCAACATCCCCCACAAACCTACTTTCATCATCTCCCTCACGTATACTCTCAACGCCCCCGTATACGTATACATATATACAATATATACATATATACATATGTGTGTGTGCATGTATACTTGTTTTTGTACACTGAAAAACCTAGCACAAAACTTGGTCATTTATAGGAGAGAGACCGCCCGGGTTTTGGTTTTTTATTTTTGGGTACACGTGGAACTTCCTTGTAGCATCATGAGATAAAAAAAAAATACACAGCTAATTTAATTAAGTTCTTGTGAATATATATCTAGTTAAATTTATAAATTGATTTATTAAGAGTCTAGTTTTCCTTCACTCTATTTCACACAAGTCAAAAGTCAAGATTTGAGTCAAAGTCAATTAGTGTAAGTAATTAAGTTAAATTAAAGTCTATGCGCATGAAAATGAAGTGTTTGTTTGGGAACGTAAGAAGTTTGAAATTGCAAAAATAAATAATTGTGATTGGTAGACACAACACATAGCCCAAGGTGTAGCAAAAGGTGCTGCTGATGAGTGTCACCCACCGCATGACCCGGAATACAGTAGTTTACCTGTTCGGGTACCCGGATTATTATTATAAGCTACAGTACTACTTAAGAGTGAAAAAAATATACCAAAATTATTGTGAAACAAATTGGTTGGGACTAAAGTAGTAGTGTATAGAGTAATGCAATTAATAATCATATTTTCGTTATTTCATAATAAGTCATAACACAGTAAATTGATGAATTTAATCACACTCTATAAATTTAATTTGTATTATCAACAAATTAATCTTGGACTCCATGATCATGTACGAGTATTCGAACATGCACTTCAGACACGTTCGATATCAATATTATGAGTCGTGATTTTTCCCTGCATTATTTGTATCTAGTAAACGGTCATATATAACCTAATGAATAATGATGCTCTTCTTTATTTATTAAATCATATTGCGTTGTAATCAACGAAATTACTTATATAGCTGTCGTGAATAATTAAATTCAAAGTTTGAATAATTAATTATTATAAGCTGCCATTCTGCCAATAGACAATTCAATATCATGTAATTAAGTACTCCTATTAAATTAACATTAAGACATAATTTTTAATTTATTCTTGAAAAATACGCAAAAGTGATTTTTTAATATATTTGATTAGAATCCGTTAAAAACAAACGACAATAAGCGGCGTACACTACAAGAAAGATGCTGAAAAGAGTCGTTGAGATGTCGAAAACTGATCAACTGATCAATTGAGTTAATATTATACTAAGTTGATACATAGTATCGTGTAAATACTCACTTATATTATTACTGATATTTAATAACTTTAATCTTCTCATGACCAAATTTAAAATTGCGAGCTCAAAAAAGCATAAAATTTGCGACTATGGGAAAGGAGTACAATTTGTTGACTCATATTTTATTTATTTATTTGAATATGGAAATACTCGAGAGGGGATAGAAGTGTCAATTTGTGGTCAATGGGCAACGTGAATAGTGGGTGACGATATCAACGTCTGAGATTAGCGGGATGAGAATAAGCGGTTGAGATCAAACAAAACAAACCGAGTCTGAGAGGTATTCCTCCCTCTCCCCCCCACTCCCGACGCAAAGGGGTTTGGGTTGGGTGGGCCCCCTGTTGGTTATTTTTGTACAAAACGTCTAAATCCGGAACATAAAATAAAAATAAAATCTGGACTAGAACAGTACTACTGATCTTTACAATTCCAGAATAAAATTAAATAAAATAATTAAATAAATTAACCTTTATCGAGCTTCGATCAGAAATTTGTTGCGGGTAGTCGAGGCGCTTTCGCTATCCGCAAGACTAAAACGCCCCGTGTATGCTACGGTTTTGCGACGTTAGTCCCCAAAGATACAACGACTTTCAATCGTCTTCTAGTCTGAGGCACACCAGCTAGAAGCTCCGGCGAACGAGGAAAGAGCGAGAACCGAGCATATGCAAATGCAAGGAACTAATATTGTCTACACAATATTCCAACACTAGAATGTTTATGAACTTAGAGAGAAGAGATTCTGATGTGGGATATTTGTGTTTGATGTGTTGAATTGTGTGTTCTCTTCTCAACTAAAAGCTCCTATTTATACCCATCAAGGGGGAGTATCAAAAGACAAAAGGCATTCCAAAGGTCACATGTAACTCAAAGGTTACATCAATTATGAGGAATTATTTATATATTTTATTAAATATATAAATAAAATGCTGATGACTTTTCAAGTCTTTTGGGCCGTCTATTCAAATTCTGTACAACCCATTGGGCTGACTATTTAAATTCCGTACAACCCATTTAGGCTAGCCCAACAGCTTAACCCAATTAAATATTTCAACTAATTTACTCAGCCCAAAGGCTAGCAAGCCCAAACCATGATAACAAACGTGTTATTATTTAACAGGCCCAATACAAATAAAATTTGTACTTATTAGACTCTACTAGGCCCAAGAAAAATCTCGGAGGCCCAAGTCCAAATCGTCAATTCCCAATTGACCAAGAATAATAATTCAAGTCAATGGGCTTACTCAAAGTTGAAACATTTTCTAACTCCTCATATAACATCACAAAAGTATTAACTTTCTCACCACATTTAATGTGGGATTTGAGACTTTTCATATTCTCAATAATTAATACACAAGACCTTTTATAATGGTTCTCACAAACCCATTATCTACCACATTTCGATGTGGGATGAGACCTTACAATTCTCATTCAATAATGCCTTTTCACTTGGCTAATTCATTATTTATTTCTCACTCACCGAAAAATCGGATCTTGACGAAATAAAATACTATAATTATCTACGCAACACCGTAGAAAATTATCAACAAATTAATTCCAACTTGAATTAATATTTAGCCATAAAAAATTAGTCAAATATTGGTCAAACCAAATATTTTATTCCAATTTTTCCAACAATCCCCCACATGAGTGGAAATGAATGCATGCAATCTATGCAGACCTAGTGCTCGATTCTCAAGAGAATTTATTGCTTCAGGAAAGGTAGTTTGCGGCTTTGAACCTCCCGTAGTAAATTATCATCGGAAGTACAGGAGGCCTAGTGGACGCGATGCCTTGAACTATTCCCCCACAACGTACAACGAGTCAATGATATTTACACAATAAATCCCCAACAATTTCCCGTTCTTATGTTGTGTCCGTTTTGGCCATGGACTCACTTTGGATTCATAAATGTTTACATTTGAAGCGGCCCTCACTTCACATTTATATAGGTGACCTCCCACAAAAGTATCCTGACATACTTCACCTTTTCAAGGTTGGGATTCATTAAAAGTCTCCACGAGAACTTAACCTTTTACCACACATCAGGATTTAGCACTTGATTTGCCCTTAGGGATGAGTTCACAAAATATATAAATATATAAAATATATAAATATATTTTTCAAGTACTCAACTGAATTTTCATAACTTAGTTTTCCCTTTGAACCAAGTTCCTGGGATCTCCATTCATCATGGTAGGGTTACCGTTATGATCGTTCATTAAAATGTGGTTTTTCAAACCCAATCCCTTTAGCACATACTCAATTGATCTCTATCAATTCCTTTCGTCAAAGGATCAATCAATTTTATTTTATTTTTCTTAGACTTCACACATTCTAAGAAAATTACTCCATTTGAGATCAATTGTCCAACGGTGTTAATTCTCCGACGAACATGTCGAGATTTACCGTTATACAAAATGCTCTATGCTCTTTCTATAGCAACTTGGCTATTAAAGTAAATCATCACAGAAGACACAAGCATTTTCCATTACTTTGGTTCAGGTTTATACACCTTTGCCAAACACCCCCACACTTTAAAAATATTTATAAGCCGATTTACGATTTTTTCAAAAATCCGTAACACCTCTCATTTTATTTTTAGTGGGTATTTTTTTCAATACGAGGTTACTTGTCAAAACAACTTCCCCCACATGTTCTGAAATAACTCATAATTAATCAACACGACGTTCAGAGTTCTATATAATAATAATAATTTTATTATTATTTTTTTTCATTCAACCACATCATTCAATTGCGGTGAATATGAATCGTCGTTTGAAAAAATTATCTTATTTTCAGAACAAAATTAATTTCTCAAATGCAACACTCATTTGGAAATACTCATTGATCGACATGCCTTCATCGGCTATGTATGCATCAATTGGTACTCTTGGAATTAAAAAATATCACGATCTTAGTCACGATCATTTAATAATTCAAGAACATACCGACGATGAACATTTCAGTTCCAATGTCCTCAATCTTGTATTTCTTCTCTTTAGCAACCCAAAGTGCTTTAGACGAAGTCATACTCTGTACACATCGTATAGTTCAATATTTAGTCCGTTTAGGACAATATTCCGGCAAAGGTAACACCTTGCTCACATGCTTCAAACGTTACACGTTTCTCAGCATCTATACCATTCTCGTAGATGACCAAAGGTCCATCTTTGAGATACCAAACCGGACCCATCAGTTCCGGAGGTAGACATTTAGTACGAATAGATTTTAGTCTTGCGTTGTTGGTTATTTTTGTACAAAACGTCTAAATCCGGAACATAAAATAAAAATAAAATCTGGACTAGAACAGTACTACTGATCTTTACAATTCCAGAATAAAATTAAATAAAATAATTAAATAAATTAACCTTTATCGAGCTTCGATCAGAAATTTGTTGCGGGTAGTCGAGGCGCTTTCGCTATCCGCAAGACTAAAACGCCCCGTGTATGCTACGGTTTTGCGACGTTAGTCCCCAAAGATACAACGACTTTCAATCGTCTTCTAGTCTGAGGCACACCAGCTAGAAGCTCCGGCGAACGAGGAAAGAGCGAGAACCGAGCATATGCAAATGCAAGGAACTAATATTGTCTACACAATATTCCAACACTAGAATGTTTATGAACTTAGAGAGAAGAGATTCTGATGTGGGATATTTGTGTTTGATGTGTTGAATTGTGTGTTCTCTTCTCAACTAAAAGCTCCTATTTATACCCATCAAGGGGGAGTATCAAAAGACAAAAGGCATTCCAAAGGTCACATGTAACTCAAAGGTTACATCAATTATGAGGAATTATTTATATATTTTATTAAATATATAAATAAAATGCTGATGACTTTTCAAGTCTTTTGGGCCGTCTATTCAAATTCTGTACAACCCATTGGGCTGACTATTTAAATTCCGTACAACCCATTTAGGCTAGCCCAACAGCTTAACCCAATTAAATATTTCAACTAATTTACTCAGCCCAAAGGCTAGCAAGCCCAAACCATGATAACAAACGTGTTATTATTTAACAGGCCCAATACAAATAAAATTTGTACTTATTAGACTCTACTAGGCCCAAGAAAAATCTCGGAGGCCCAAGTCCAAATCGTCAATTCCCAATTGACCAAGAATAATAATTCAAGTCAATGGGCTTACTCAAAGTTGAAACATTTTCTAACTCCTCATATAACATCACAAAAGTATTAACTTTCTCACCACATTTAATGTGGGATTTGAGACTTTTCATATTCTCAATAATTAATACACAAGACCTTTTATAATGGTTCTCACAAACCCATTATCTACCACATTTCGATGTGGGATGAGACCTTACAATTCTCATTCAATAATGCCTTTTCACTTGGCTAATTCATTATTTATTTCTCACTCACCGAAAAATCGGATCTTGACGAAATAAAATACTATAATTATCTACGCAACACCGTAGAAAATTATCAACAAATTAATTCCAACTTGAATTAATATTTAGCCATAAAAAATTAGTCAAATATTGGTCAAACCAAATATTTTATTCCAATTTTTCCAACACCCCCACCTTGAGGCGACAAGACAAACATCGGTGAGTCAGAGGGGTGGGTCCCATTTTCATGCAATCATGTGTTAATGATAAGTGTGTCGTTTCTCTCTCATGCATTTATAGTATCTTTAATTTTTCATTTATTTTGAGTGTATAGGTAGGTGGGTGGAGTGGAGGTGGGTGGTTGCATTTTGTGTTTGTCCATTTCAATTTTCAAGTAATGTTTTTTGTTTTTTTGTTTGTGTAATAAATGGGGGATGAACGAGAATACCAGATCAGAATACGAGATCACGGTCTACGTTGTTTGTCGTCCTGATCAATTTTATAAACTTACAGATAGACCTTAAACGCAATTAATTAGAAGTTTTGGGGAGCTTAGAGAATATAATTAACAAGAATACCTTCTTCTTCATCTTTGTTGCAAAGCTACAATACATGCTTCATTCGAATCCGAGAACAATGCGTGCAAATCTTCCATCAATATTCCCGAGAAAAATAATACAAAACGTCGCGAATACAAACACGAACAAAGGGGAATGATACAAGAGAGTAGAAAAAAGGATAACATTTTTTGCCAAGGTCATTTGAAACCACCAAGGGCAAAGGAGACTTTTGGGCGGGATTTATTCTTGCCCAAGAGCTTGATCTGATTAGCTCTTTCTTCCTCCTCTTGTTGTTTCTTTATCCGCAAGGCTTCTTCCTTCTGTCTTTGGCGCTCTTCCAGTTCTCTATAACGTTCCTCCTCTCGTCTTTGCTGTTCTAAAGCTTCTCTTCTCTGAGCTTCTTCGACCTTTTTTCTATTCTCTTCCAACATCCTTTCCAATTCATCTTTCTCCCTCTCTGCTTGTTCCTGTGCCACACCCGAATATATTTGTCGAGAAAAATGATTAAATGAGCGACGCGAGTCAAATATAAACAGCATTAAAAAGATTATGATTAAATTACGAAAAATGCTACCAGGAGCAAACCAGGGCGCTTGATTTATTTAAGACGAACAATTAAACATAGCAATGCCATCCTTACAAGGGGCCACAAGTCTAGAACAACATAGATGGTTATATACTTTAAAAGCATACCTCTACCTGATTCCTGATCCAAAATATTTCAGTTTCAAATCTGGTGAACAGAAGAAGTTAACGAGGCACCCAAATGGACCCATCAAAACAAACAATATCAGACAACTTCCTTCAAATAATCCTGTGGAGAAGAGTGTCAAGTAAAATGCTGCACTTTCTTAGTGCTAATTGATTAAATACCTTCATCACTTATGGTAGAAATGTTAATAAAGAGAAATTGCAATAGTTGTGACATATATGAATGCATGTGTACGTGTATATCAAGCAACGACACAATATGTCCCTGCTCCGTGATATTCACTCCAGGAAGTATTTTCAAGGAGACTTGTAATTGGAGGGGGCATATTAAATCACATATGGCACTTCAGAATGCTATTGATTATGAAATATAAGTCGAACCAAACTTTTATTCAAGGTGGTCCGTTTCAAAATTAGTTGAGATTGACTACAGGATAATTACCTCACTACTTTTCCATGTAATTTCAAATAAATTCTTTTTCTAGGACAATTAATTAGTTTTATTAAATAATATAAGAAAATTCGAACTGTAAAATAAGAAGAAATCAATACCAGAACCAATTCAAAAAATAAGAACATAAATAAAAGCAAAAGCATACATTATAGATATGAGCGAGCGTAAGGAAAATGAATATCAAGAAAGTGAAGAAACAATTGATAAGGTCTGTGTAAGTTTAAAAACCAAAAAGTAAAATAATGTGTGGTCTCTTCTTTAAACGAATCCAATGTGTCAAGTATATACTGACTAATAGTTAGCCGACATGTGTAACGAGTTACACAAAAGCAAAAGGAACTGAAACAATAAATATTGCATTACTTCTTATAAAAATTCATCAAACATCCAAAAATGATGAAAGATATTTAGAATGAAAAGGAGGCATATATATGAAAGTAATAAGTCATCTGGTCAGTAAGACTGAGCATTGAGCAACTTATGGATTATTAGAGAGAGAGAGAGAGCAAGTCTGAATCCGTATCTCGGATGGATACAAGATAAAAATGAATAAAACACATCTATTCACAATTAGTAAAACAAACCAGGTGAAAAGGATTGCATGAAAAGAAATGCACAAGTTGCAATAAATATACCTTTTCCTTGCTTCTGCATCTTTTCTTAATTTTTCACTGGCATCTTTCGTCTCTTTTGTACCGATTCGTATGCTCGCAGATGCACTTAACGGTGATGATGAACTACTCCTTTTCCTTTCTCTTTTATTCTGGTTTCGTGAGGGAGAGCAACTTTTACGACGTGTTTGACTGAGGGATCGGCTTTTTCTGTGCCTAGAGGTTAGTGATAGACTTCGTCGTCTGAGATTTACAATAAAGTAGATTAGCTTCAAAAAATTCCTATTGGCCACTAACAACAAGCCCGCAACCTCAGAAATGAGCATTGTCCAAGCATATCAACTATACTCAAAAGCAGGTACAGTTACCTCATATATTTGCAAAAGAATTAACTGGATGCACCATCTTTTATCATAAGAAATCGCTAATATCACAACCGAGCAGTAAAATGACACCCATCGGCACCTGCTGACTTCCCCCAGTCAAAGGGAAGCCAATGTTTCTTTTCTAAAAAAATCTCAAACATCATTTAACTTCTCATTCACCACTATGTTTTACATAAATATATCCCAAATTCAAAGTTTTATTTTGAACAGAAGCCAAAAGGTATGATAGGTCAACAACTCAACAACCATAAGCATATCGAATTATGAAGGTGATGATAGAAACTCTCATAGGCAGCACCATGGCATTAGGACAGCAAAGTTAGAGAATCCATTAGTCTCTGCTATATCATCTAAAACAAATAAGCCAACATCATGAGCAATTCTTTCTTCCAATATCCACAAACCTTATCAATTGTTTTCGTATTAGAATCAGTATGCTTAGGATACCAGTTCCGAACTATCAAAGATTAAACTTGAATAATTTATCCCCAATACTACACAGTATAGAACATAAATTCCAATTATCTTGCACAACACTGTCCCCTCTGTTTTTCATATTTACATTGTAGTAATATTTACTTTTCTAAAGGCAACAATGATGCAAATTAAATTTTATTTCCGACGAAATGAATTTTACCATGGAACTTTTCGGTAAAGCTGAGACTGTTTCTTGAACATTAAAACCACGCTTCACATTTTATTGATTTATTGATTGAGAGCAATTAAGTAGTACAGTACATATTAAAAATCAGCCAAATACAACACACTACTATATGATCTCTTCCACGCAATACACAACAAAGTATAAGCCAAAGGGTGTCACCTGCTGTGGGAACAAGGGGATCGGCTTCTATCTTTCCGGCTCCGGCGATGTCTCACCGGAGACGGTGACGGAGAGTACTTCCTTCGGCGAGACGGAGAACGAGATATTTTCCTATCTCTTCCCATCTCAATTTACTTAATCCAAATACGAAAACAAATGTAAATCCACGACCTGCAATCGGAAAAAAAAATTCAAAATCCCAATGAAACGGGCGAGTTAAACTCCTCATACAAAATTAACCAACTTCGGCAATTAACGACATTTGATGAGAGATTGGCAATATCATACGTTGAAGATAAACCCTAAGATTTGGGAATTGCAGAGGCTTCAAATAGAAAGTTAAATGTAATTTGTTACGTTTGATAATTGCTACAGTATTTTTGTTTGTTTTTATGTCGGCCTTCATTAAACATGGGCCTCAAATGTATCGCTGTATGGGCTTCTGTTTCGCATGTTAAACTTTCTGTTGTATACCCATTACCCAAATACTGACCAGTGCTCTACCGATCAATTTTACGGTTCACCGGGAATTCGAAAAACTGGTCCAAGGACTTTCAAATACCGTGTATGGAATTTTATTTAACATTTTCAAATTTCAGAAAAGTACGAAGCTGATCATATTCAAGTGGGGCATAACATATGCTTTCAAAGCGTCAAAATATATTGGTAGTTTATTGAAGCAGGAACTCAACCAAATGTATCTCAAAAGACAGATTAATATAATTTAAATTAAATATGTATATATTATAATCATACACCATTAAATATGAAGAAACAAGTGTACAACGGACGATTGCATGTGGATGATCAAAGAAACACATCGTTCTCAAGTAGTTTCACCACCTCGTCTTGGTTGTTTAGTTTAGCGACTTCGATAGGTGTCTTCCCGTCCAAGTTCTGAATGGTGCTGCAAAAATGAAAGAAGAGGTGGAAAATGAGAAGAGGGGTCTAACAAACGTAGAGAACAAAGTAACCTTGGGAAGAATAAAGGTCTTACACAGCAGAGCCGTTTTTCAATAGAAGTTCCACGCAATCCTTCCTGCCATAACCGGCAGCATAATGAAGAGGGGTGTTCTTATTCTTATCCAAAGAATCCACTTTTGCCCCTGCCTCTAACAGAATCTGAGCACACTTGACCTGGAAAGGAATAGACGTATATAAATACATGTATAATCGGTTATATTTTAAAATAACAAATGCAACCTTGGCTATTACAATAGTATTTTATAATTTCAAAAGTCAAAAACTACACCGAGGTTTACCACAAGCACTACATAGCAGGGTTGTTCCCTTTTTTCGTTTAAAAGGGTCTGCGCGTGCGTGCGTGTGTGTGTGAGGGGTTATTTTTTGTTGTTATTAACACAAGAAAAGAAATTGCACATTAGTAGTCAGTGAGACGTAGGTAAAAGACCCAAAAATGAAAGGAGAGAATTAGGAAATACACTAGGTCATAACAAAGCCAATTGTCCCCGAAAATATTTAGATTACCTCGCCATATCCACATGAGAAATGCAATGCAGTTCTTCCCTCAGAATCTTCTTCGTCCTTATCGCCACCAGCACCAAGAGCGCTTTTCAGGCCCTAATTTGGTTCCATAAACAAAGCAAGTGAAGTGAGTTTATTTCAACAGGTGACTCTAACACTATTCATAAAATTGTGATATTGAGTGAAGTATTACTCAGAGATGAACTAACCTCCACATCACCAACACTAGCTGTGTGGTGAACAATGGACTCTTCCTCGTTGACTTCCTCTGTTTCATCTTCAGCTGCAGAAGTTCCGCTTTCTCCTCCACCAGAAAATCCCATTGCCTCGCCCAACTTCTGGAGAACTTCCTTATCATTCCAATACCTGTGTTCATAAAACATTAGCATAACATAAAAATACAATCACACGTAGAATGGAAAAAGGAAAAAAGAACAAAACAATCAACATCAACATAAAAGAAATAGGAAACTGCCTATTGTTTTTTTTTTTCATTTTAAATCTCAACCTTATCGACATATCTACTTCTTACTAGTAACTCCTTTAAGATTCCTCATGAAGTACCAATCCAAAATCCTAATTTGTTTTTTTGGATAAACGACTGGGCTTTGCATGGAATCAAAGAATTAAAATGGTTTCATGGTTTGAAAACAATATTCGATGATCATTAATGTTTGAGGAAAAAAGATTTAATATTTAATTATTTATATGCATTCAGATATTATATCGAAATTGACTTTATGAATGCAGAGATGCAAACCATTTTCGAAGAAAATTTATATGAGAATTAGAGAATAACAAATGAAAAGAGCAGAAACTGAACCGGCCACAACCAGGTCTAAGAACCAAAAATTTTGAAACATGACGAGGAAATATCAAGTTTATGATGTCTAGGGGAATATTTGAGATATGAATACAAAAATTATTTAAATGCAGATGAAAGATTTTACTAATTCTTTCATAACTGACTAAGTAGAATTAGAATTGCAAGTTCTGGAACCTCAAAATAATACGAGCTATTCAAACCACATCATTAGGTTATTTATTATCTCAAAACAAAAGTTAAAAATCTTTTTAAAGTACAAAAGTTGGAAACCCATACCTCATCATTGCAGCAGGGCCACCGTTTTCAATCTCGTCCAAAATAGGCTTCAAAGATGGATCTTCTTTCACACGCGCCATTCGTTCTTCAAGTTGTTCTTTATTGGAAGGGTTTGTCAAATTCTCAAGCATGCCAGACATGGCTGGATCCTGTAATTAGTATGATACACTTGCTTATGATATCTACATCAAAAAAATGATAAGTCTATCCTTAGTTAGTTCCATGAACATCGAAACAAGAAATAAATACCTGCATTAATGCGCTACCAAGCCTCTCAGCCATGTTCATAAATTGTGGGTTTTGCATTACTTGTTGCATGGTCGAATAATATTGCTGGGTATCAAAGTTGGGTATGCCTTCTTCAATCGGACCACCTTGGAAGGTTTTCTGGAGCTGTTCTGCCATCTGATTAAATGAAGGGTCCTTTGCAATCTGTTCGGCTAATTCCTTGATGCTCGGATCCTGCACACACAATTTTGTTATAGCAAACACAATGACTATCACGAGCTGAGAAAAATTACAATTTTAAATCATCCAAACCCCACTAAGAAATAAAAACAATAAGATATAGAAAATAAGTTACGAATGAAACGCAAATAATAATATTGCCTACAAATTGATATACAAATGAAAAACGGAGGGCGTATTTTATAAATTCTTCAGTCCAGATTATCATATTGCTTTATACAGAAATCAATATCAAATTCACTCGCCGACTGGCTACCGATTCACAATCTATAAAAACGTAAAAACTCTACAAAGAAAGACGGGAATAGAAAATATCATGCATACATTAAGCAGTCCTGTCATAGCTGAGAAATCAAATGGATTAGGCATTCCGGGTACAGAAGGAGGGGCTGCTCTTCTCTGGCCAGGTGACGCCTCGGCCGAGGTTGTGCTTTGAGCTGCATCAGACTTCTCTTCTGAAGAAGATGAATTACTTTTTCAAGTTACATAAAACAAATTTAAAACAAAATCCTCTAGGTTTATATTAAAACCCTAAATCAAATATGAGCTGCTAAAAAAATTCAATCTCAATTCCCACAGATAATAATATCCAACATCTTGCAAGGGAGAAATCTCACCTTCTTTAGGGTTCAGAGGAGTTTCTGTTTTCTGCAAAATCCACAGTAAAAAAATAAAAATCAGTACATCAGCTGCGAAAACGTGAATCGGGTAAAAGAATAAATCGATCATCGAAGATTTCTCAATAACCAGTAGATCAACCGAAAAAAAATAAAATCGGGTCAATACCTCAGACATGGTAGCTGTAATCCGGTAGAGATAAGTGTGTAGAGAGATGGGAAAATGAAGAAGATGAAGTTTTATAGAGAGTGGGCCACCTCAATCCTCACCTATTCTATCGAATGGTCAGATTTGTTTCGTGTGATTACGGCGCAACGCCTTGTATAAAATAATAATATTAAAATAAATAAATAAAAACATTTTGCAATTATAATCTTACTAATCTGCAAATTTATCAGTTATCACTAGCTGCAAACAAACGAGGCAGCTCGCAAGCCGCTCGAGTTGATCGTTATTTTATACGAGCCGAGCTCGAGCACCATTTTAAAAATCGAGCGGTTCTCGAGTATTATTTTATACGAATCGAGCTCGAGTACCGTTTTTAAGAATCAAGCAGTTCGCGAGCCGTTCGAATAAATGTATTTTTAATTAAATATATTTAATATGTGTTTAAATATCAAATTAAGTCGAGCTTTTCGAGTAATTTGAATCAAGTCGAGCTCGAGCTATACAAGTTGAGTCACTCGAACAAGTTGAAATATGAGCGAACAGAAGTCAGGGCCGTTCTTGAGTTTACAAGGACCCTAGACGAAATATCGTAAACGAGACTCACATAAAAAAATGTTCATCTAAATTTTTATATTTTTTAACAACGAGTATGTAATTTTATTAAGTACGAAAAAATATTAAAATTATTGTAATAGTACATAATTTTTTTAAAAAAATTCAAAATTCTAATTTTTTTTCTTGTAAATTAGAAAACCGTTATCAAAATTTAAAACAATAGAAAAAACTTGAAAAAAAATCAAGAATTCAATAATTAAGACAAACATAGAAAAAACTAGAAAAAAAATCAAGAATTCAATAATTAAGACTAATTATTTTTGTTGAAAAATAGATAAATTATGATGAAAAAATTTAAAATTTTTGTTGTTAAAAATGTAAAATAATTAAAATAAGTATTTAAATATATAATTTTTTTTAAGAATGAGCCTCTAAAAAAAAGGGGCCTGAACCGTCGCACCCTGACCGGCCCTGACAGAAGTCGAACGACTCGATCGAACTGAGCTCGAGTTGCTCGATCCAATCAATCTCGAGCATGGTAATTTTTCGCCAGCCGAGCTCGAACTCGAGCCTATTAATTTTTTTTCCGAGCCAGCTGACTTCGGCTCGACTTGTATGCGGTCACACAATAATATTTCACTTTCCTCTAAGAGGGAGACAAGACGGTAATTATACATAAATTAAAATATTAGTTAATTATATTTTTATTTAATTATTTTTTAAATGATTTTTCAACTAGTAATTTTTTATTTGATCGTTCAAACAAAATTGGAAAAAATTATATTCATGACACAGTGTATTTAAAAATATAAAATTAGTTATATTTTATTGTTAAAAATAGAGTTAAATAACTAAAATCAATTGTGAAAATGAAATATTACTGTTAATTTATTAAATATAAAAAATGAATTTAATTATTATCTTTGATTCATATTTAATATCTAAATGAATATCGGTTTTCCATGACTTTTATTCATAGAGCCCCTTTGTTTCAATGCACAATGAATCACGATCTGAGTTTTGAAAATCAGGCATTAACATTTGTTCCATTTATTAATAAATATTTGCGCTGATGCATCGGTTTCGGTTCCGACCCGATTACTGTGTTAGACACTAACTGCACAGTGTAAACACTTGAGAAAATATTCATTTTATGATTCACCAATTCTTGCACTCATCAGGTTCTTCAGAAAGTTCACCTATTCGAGATCAAATCAGATCATTGATCCAGAAGATAAAAACGTCCACATGGTAACCAAAAATACTGACCCGATGACATACCAGATCGATCATAGTATCAATGATCATAAAGTCGGTATCAATTTATCGAAATGATCAAGCCAAAAACACTTACTGATATCACATAAATTCCATCTTCTATATATAAAAATCTGAAACACTTATCACACACATTAAAAAGTAAAAACATAAATCAATTACATCAAAATCACCGAACAACAGGATTTTGTGATTTTATTTCCTTTCATTTATTTTCACTATTTTTCACTTAAATAAATAAATTAGGAAGGATGAACCTTATTGGGCTTGGAAGCGATCGCCCGGACGGCGGATTTCATGGAGGCGGTGGCGGAATTGAGCGCGGCCTCGATATACCTCTTCGAAGCGAAAGTGGCAGCCTTCTCCAGATTTTCCCCCAAATTCCGAGCGTCGTCGGCGGCGCCGACCAAGCTGTCGTGCTCGGCCTCGGCGGCTCTGTCCATTTCCTCTTCGAAGCGGCGGAATTCGGCCATGGCGCTGTCCATCACCGAGTCCAAATAGTCCTCCGCCTCCGCCATCTCGTCGTGAGCCCGCTGGGCCTCGTGCTCGCTTTCGAGGTCGAGATTGGCCCAGGACTTGTACGCCTCGATCTCGAAGAGCTTCATGAGGTTTTCGATGGTCGAGGGGTCGAAGCTTTTGTCGCTGAGGGCTTGATCTGAGAGGAACGAGAACTCGGATAACAGGGCTTCCATTTTTTTTATTTTTTAATTTTGATTTCGGTGTGTAGGTTTTGTTGGTGTGGATTGATTAGAGTGGTAGTGAGGTTGATGATGATGGGGTAGGTAGGTTATAAAGTTTAAGAAGGAAAAAGGAGTTTTGTAAAGACTAAAAAAGAGTTGAGAGACGTTATTTCTAAAAACAATCATATTCATTTATTGTTAATAAAAAAATGGACTTATAAAAAAAAATTACTCATTATTTTAATTTGTTTTTTTAAATAATGGTATGTTTTCATATTGTTGAGTATATATATATTTTTTGTTTTCATTAAAACATTTGAATACAAAGTTTATTGCTAGAAGAATGAACTTGTTATTTGATTAAACAAATTCAAAATATGAAGGCGAATATAAGAAGAAGAAAATTGACTATCAAAAGTGTGAATTCAGATTAGAAACCAGTAGAATTTCTACCGATATATACTTGGACTTTAAATCGGTTTGAAATTTAACCGTTTTTATTCTGCTAATCTAGTCAAAATATAATTACAAATATTAATTGAAAGTATAATTATAGACCAACAAAATTGAAAATTTGTGATTGTTCAAATTATACACACCTTATCTACATCATAGTGGGGAATCTTATAGTATTTAGGTAGTGGCAAAGTGGGCCCATTATACATGTGACCATGTTTTGTGACCGTTGAGAGTAGCCCATAACGTAACTGGGCTATTTTCGCAGGCCCACAATTAGAGAAGAACACAAATCTCCAAAGCCCAATATGACAACGGGTTTCTCGAGAAAAAGGAAAAAAAATGAAATACGCCATTGATCTGGATCACGGTAGCAAGACGATTCAGGTGTCGTAAGCATAAGATTTGCACAATCAACCCGAATCTACCTGAAAGCATCGGACCTTCCGATCCACTGTTTTCCGAGATCGAATCGTAGGTCTACCGCATACGATGGCGACGGGTGCTAACGTGCGCGCGGTGCTCCTGTTAGTTTTGCTGTGTGTTCTGCGGAGGAGCTCGGCCTTGTGGCTGAACTTGCCGGCGGGTGGGACGAAGTGCGTGTCAGAAGAAATCCAGAGCAACGTCGTCGTTTTGTCCGACTACGTCGTCATTTCCACTGACACCACCCAACCCACCCCCACCATCTCCGCCAAGGTTAATTAGTTTTTCTTTTTTCCTTATTGTTTTCAGTTTTCTGCAAATTAAAATAGTTTCTGTTTAAATGCCCGTTTCGAAAGATATAAGCTAACAAGGAAAAAACTGTTGCTATATTAATGGTGGAGATCTTAAAAGTGTTGCAGACTCTGTGAGATACTCGGGCTTCTAGGTAGACTTGAATTTCTTGTCATGCTACTTTCTTAGAAAAAATAACACTTTTAGAGGGGCCTCGTGAACTCGGTGTAGCTGAAGTTCAATCGGCGTAATTTTCATTGAGCCACATTTTTATTCGACAAGCTTGGAATTCAGAAATCGATTATGTAGATAACCTTGATCCTAGGTGCCCCTGACCTGATTAGCTGAGCAAGAATGTAAGACACCCCTACTTAAGGCCATCGGATGCCTAATTTAGAAACATGTACGGGGAGTTAATTCAAGCTAATTGTGTTTATACCTTAAAAAATGTTACCCTTTGCATTGAATATTATTCATAATTACTCTTTGAGCCAAGTAGTTTGTACTATCTAGTAGACATGTGGAGTGATCATGATGTAGTTGTCCTTTTTTGAAGTAATTGACTACCCATAATCCTTTAGGTTCCTGAATGTGATCTTGGCTTGTTTTGATTACTCTGTAGATTGAGATCAAGAGCATCGGGCTATTTGCATAATCCGGTTGGCTACTCTATAAGTCACCTTGTGGACTTTCCAATCTTTTTGCAATTGTCTGCAAGACCGTAGATCAAGTCTCTCCTATCCACAAAATTAATTTTACCTCATCGAATTTGTGACTGTATTTAATAATTTACCATTTAAAGAAGTTATTCTGTGTTACGATTTGGCAAGTTTGAGGCCTTACCTTTCTGTGTGTACACCAGTCAATGCATGAGTTTCACAACTAGTTTTTGCCCTAAATATCATCCATCCCAACCATTTATCACAAGAATTATTTTAAGTTTGGAAACATAATAAAATAAGGGATCTTGAAGGCTTGTACGTGTGCTCGACTGAAATTTGCTTTATATTGAAATATTATAAACATGCTTTTGTTGATTGAAAGTTAATGTTTTTCTTTGAGTTGTGTGAACCATATGCACCACGGTTACGTACCATCATTCTTGGGCTTACGTGCAAAGAGAGTCACTCGTCTAGTCCAAGTGACTTGTAAAAACTAGAACATACGATTTTCCGCTTTTTATGTTTTTCTAAGTGAAAAAGAGATTGACAGGGGGAAAATAACATGTAGCCTGTGTCTGATACCTGAGAATTTCTTTCTAGTAAATATTACAAAACCTCCCTTGAGATTTGGGCAAATTACAATCCATCAAATTTTGAAATTGCACTAGATTCCCCTGGCCTTGAGGCTACTTTTGAAGGTTAATTTTGAAAATTACAAAAAACAACCCATCGATTTGCTTTCAAAGAAACCAAAGTGGCCTTCTTATTATTATTGGCTTGTATTTTACATTTACATAACTTTATTTTTCTAAATATTATAGTCTGATTTGGCATTATCTTTATCGTATTTTCAAACCAACTAATGCGCGCTAATTCTCCCACTGTAGGTCACTTCACCATATGGAAATCCCATCCATCACCAGGGAAATGTGACACACGGTCAATTTGCTTTCACAACCACAGAAGGCGGAAATTATCTAGCTTGTTTTTGGGTCGATGGCCATAATCCAAAAGGTGACGATGTCAGTCTTAACATTGATTGGAAAACGGGTATTGCAGCAAAGGATTGGGATTCAGTTGCAAGAAAGGAGAAACTCGAGGTGATCCCAAACGCAACTTTATCTGTTAATTACATTTAATCGTGCGGGTTCAACCCGCTTTATTTCGTGCGGGTTTCGAGTCGTGTTATCGGGTCGTGTCCAAATTGACAGGCCTATGTATAATATACATTTTTGTTCTTTCATTTTTCTCGCACAGGGTGTTGAACTTGAGCTAAGAAAGCTAGAAGGAGCAGTAGAAGCCATCCATGAAAATCTTTTGTATCTTAGGAGCAGGTGTTTTATTATTATTGATTATTTTTAGAATTATTATGCCTTTTTTCCGTGCTTCTTGTCGGTTAGATGTCAATATTATTTTTGACTTTTTTTGTCATTGTAGAGAGGCGGAGATGCGGATTGTTAGTGAAACGACAAACAGTCGGGTGGCTTGGTTTAGTATAATGTCGTTGGCAGTGTGCATTGGGGTTTCAGTTGCCCAGATATGGCACTTGAAACTGTATTTCCAGAAGAAAAAGCTGATTTAGAGTAAGATAGATAAGTAGAGTGTTTGTGTTTCTTCCATGTATTTGTGTTATGTTGCACCTCTTGAAATATTAAATTTTTTTGCCTCGTTAATTAGATTCTTATTTTTGCATTATTTATTTTATTTCATTTTAATAAGATGGAAGCAAAAAAATAAAAAAATCCATGTAAGTTAACGGTAATATATGGTCTTTGTGGCCCCTTGAATTATTACTTGCTCCGTATTAGATAAGATTACACTGGGATTTTAGATGTGGAATAAACTATTCTCTTGTTTGTGGTATTGATGTGTATAATACTTGCACCTTTGCTTCTTCTCGACTCACTAGACACGTTGGGTAGTCAAATCATTAGATTTTATTATCACATTTATATACGACTGCCCTATATTCACGTAATTTACATTTTTGACTACCTACATTCGAGAACTTCATTATCTTTTCCAATAATCTCAAAAAAAAAAACCTAAAATTTTATAAAATCAACTTCAATTGCATTATTTGACTACTGGTGAATTATTCAATAATTATAAGTGAAATATAGTAATGTATTATTAATACTACATTATTGTATTTTGAGTAATATTATCTTAAATTTTACAAATTCGATCAGATTAAATTGAATTTCAAAAAATGAATTCTAAATATTATCCTAATTATTATTTCAAAATGGATGTACAAAATTTAAGCATTTAAGAAAAAGTTTGTGATGATAAAAAAAAATTAAGGACAAAAATAAGGTTTTAAAATGAATTTGAAAAGTCTAAAGAGACAAAAGAAAAAGTTTGTGATGATAAAAAAAAAATGAAGGACCAAATAAAATGATTTTGAAAAGTCGCAAGAGACAAAAGTAAAAGTAAGAAACTTTTAAATTAAATTAAATGAATTTTGATCTATTAACTTTTCCTAATTATTTCATCATTTAACTAAAAATTTACTAATAAATTTAGTTTTGAAATTAAAGATTAATGATTTAAAATCCACAAATTAGAAATAAACACTGTAATTTGTTAATCTAATAATAGGGGAGAAATTCTTTGAGTGCGTGCGTGATGCTGTGGTGGAAGTGGGGAAGGCCGGCGATCAGCGGCTGCCTGTTGCTCAGCAGTCTCACGGCAGCAGTGCTTCTAGAACCTTCTTCTTCCACCGGGTATGTGCGACGGGGGGTTTCTTCACCGTTTAATGCGCCGCCGTTTGGATCCTCAGTTTGGCCGCTTTTCTCTCCGCACTTTTCCTGCTTCTTCCCATGCGACGCGGGCAACACGGCTTTGATGCTGCAGACTCCATCAAGCTCAGTGGTAAATACTTTTTATTTTATTTTATTTTATCTTCTAATTTCGCGTTTGTTTAGTTGCTCGAAGTGTGATTGGGGCTTGTGTTCTGTAATTGCTGTGTAATTAGGTTTCTGTTTTGTGTTCTCAGTTCATTTTCTGGTGATTTGGTGTTGATATTGAGAGTTGTTTTGCATATAATCTAGACAAAAAAAAAATCAGATGAGAAGCTTCTTTAGGATCTTGTACTTTGAATATACTATAAGTAGGCTTGTATTGGGTTATGTATCTCTAGTGCTTACAAAACCTAAGATCTCGATTATCTTTCCGAGTCATCAATATGTTTTTTGTCTGCAGCCACAGTTCAGTCATACTTCAAGCTCGAGAAACCAGTTTTCGAGCTCGTGCCATACATTTCAAGAATAGAATACGATATCAACGAGGAGATACGCGTGCCTTACTCGAAGGTTGTCTTTCAATTTTGCACTATCTACGTAGAACTTGCATTTTGTAGTTGTTTCGCTTGACCTAGAATGCTTTGATTATTATACTATTATTTTCCCATCAGGTTGCTGTATTGTCCATGCACAAGGCAGACTTGCCTAACTGGACGGATGTGGTGTTTGGCTTCCTTCCGGACCCGATCGATAGTGCATTAAATGTAGTCTCCTCGAGTTTGTTGAAATCATCCTTAATAGACCTCTTTCTTCAACAGTTCAATTTGACATTGACCTCTTCAATTTTCGGAGACCTTTCTTCGTTTGAAGTCTTGAAATTTCCAGACGGTGTTACCATCATACTGGAGCAAGCTAATTTGATATCCGAGCCTCTCCTGAATTTCAAACTCATTAGCTCCATTTTTGACATAAAGGAAAATCTTCTGCATTTGAAGGATCAACTGAGATCTGGATTGCGTCTGATGCCCAATGAGGTAAATAACTCGTTATATATCTTAACTTCCCCTGAACCGTAATTTCCGATCAATGATATTTTTCATCTCTTTAGTTTTACATTTTGAACTTTTGCTTTGATCTCTTTGAGATTTGTCTTATTTATCCACTTGCATCTTCTCCCTTGATAAGTTAATTTTTTAAATAAAATTTCCTTTGCTTTTCTCTCTCTTGATACAGGTGGTGTACATACAGGTGAACAAAAGATCCTCCTGTTGTAGTCGAAGCTTCAGTTGCATCCAATATGGGAACCATGCTGCCAGAGAGATTACTACAGCTGGCTCGGATAATTACTAGGTCACCCTCTATGGAGAATCTTGGCCTTGACCACTCTATTTTTGGAAAAGTCAAAGAAATTAGCTTGTCCTCATTTCTAAAGCATTCACTTTCCGCACCCCCACCAGCTCCATCTACGGCACAAACCTATTCTCCTGCCTTTGCACCTTCATCACCACCTGATGCAAGTCAGTCTTCTGGGCACACTCCACATATATCTACTAATCCACCAAGCCCTTCTCCGATTTCTCATCCCAATAAAATGCCGCCTAATTTATCACCTCAATCGACTTTTGCACCTCGGAATTCGCCAGACCACTCTCCATTTCCTGGTGCCACTTATGGTTCTCTGCATGCTTCGTCGTCTTTTGTGATTGCCCAATCAAGTAATTTTTTTTTTTCTTTTGCGAATAGCCACTCAACTCAAGTTAGTATACAAAAAATTGCATAGTGGATATGGATGGCAATATGGCATGCATTACATTGGGCTCTCATATCATTTCTGTGATCATCAACATGCTTTTTATAACTGGATCTTATGGTTTGTAAGTTGTTGTTTTTCACTGGACCATAGTGAAAACAAGTTGTGTTGATAGGTTAATAGCATTGAGATACTCATTTTCTCTTGCGGTGCTTTGATTTTATGGAGTTTTACTCAAAAGTGACGGTGCTCTATGTTTGCATAGAGATCTTGTGCAGAGGTAAACAATATATTTAAATAAATAGAAAAACTAGAAGAAAAAAAACTAAATATTTGCAATATGTGACTGATACAAAAGAATAAAAAATAAAATGGGGAAAAAGAAAGACAGGACCGACTTCTAATGCAACTAAATATGTATTAAACCTATATAGCTCCTTAACTAGGTAATAGAGAGTGAAAAATCACTGAATCCTCTCACTTCTTAGTGACTAGTGAAACTATGATTCATTCCGAGCACACGATTCTATTTGATCACAAATTTGCAGATATTGTTACTCAATGCTTATCGTTTTATCTATTTTATTGGAACTTTTGTATTTGTCAGTGCTTTGGATTTGTGGTGGCTATAATTTAAGCAAACAGGGTTACTTGCTTTGTGTATTAAAATTTCGCCAACTAACCACTGCAAACTAACAGATCAAACACTTTTTCTTTTGCAGGTTTCTTAGTAGGCACTTGGAGGATCCCATGGTTCTACCTTAACAGACTTACCGCACTTCTTCTCCTACTCTGGAATATATCCTAGACCACACTTCTAACATCTAATCTAAAGCTGGAAAAAAGTTCTGAAACACCTTATTCACGTATTAATTAGTTGCTTATAGTTTTGCTGGTGGAGAGTGATTAGCCAACAAGCATCGAGGTCAAAGCCAAGAAAGATGGCAGGCCTCAGTTGTCAACTCTCGTCATCTCAGAGGATAATGTTTGGGCTGGGTTTTTAATATCAAAACTATATGTATATGTATATATGCGTGTATAATTATAATATACGTACCTGGTAATTTTCTTGCTCATCTTCTTGAAATAGTTTTACCTTTTTATTTGCAGTTATAAGTTGGAAGTTAAGGATCTCCACCACGAGCTACCTGCTAAGATCAGACATGTATAAATGATATAAACACACATGTTCTCACAGGTATACGCTTATTACCATCTTCACCAGTAACATTATGAACTCGATCATCAACAAATTCCAAACACAGCTGTGCGAAATTCAGAACCCAACCGAAGGGCCTCGACGAGAAAATCTCCACCCAGCTCCAGTTTCGATCGGAATCATTGATCAAGTTTCCTTCTTGCTCTCCGAAATGGAAGCCTTGGAAATCATAATCACTTTGAGAATCCTGGAAATCATCATCAATTCTGTCGATCGACGCGCCTTGTACTTTGTGCCGGCAAACTGGACAGGTGTTCTTGATTTGAAGCCAGGGCACAATGCATTCGGAGTGATAGAAATGTTTGCAAGGCAGCTCCTTCACTTGGACTCCCGTTGCAAACTCGTCCTTACAAATCGGGCAGCATGTGTTGTCCGAATTCGTCAGCTCCACCGTGGGAAGGGCCCGGATCACGGGTTCGGGCACTGCAGTCGGGCTTCCGGTCAATTCCTGGACGAACTCTTGGTCCGTGAAAATGGGCCTGGAAGGCTGATCGTCATCGGGCCCTATGAATTGGAGCAGAATCCCGGCCCGGTGGGCCGGTTCTTGAATCTGCTGCCCAGGGTAAGGATATGGATCCAACATTTGAGCGAGGGAGTCGAGGATCGGGCCGGGCCTGGAAACGTGGAGCTCGAGCCTGATTTGTCCGAGGCAATGTGGGCAGAGGATTTCGGAGGGGTTGGTGGTGGTGGTTCGGATGGAGCGTTGGCATTGTCGACACCAGTAGAAGTGGTAGGTTCTTGTTCGTCGAACTCCGTTGACCGTAACACGAGGACGATGATTCATTGTGGGAATGTTTGCTTGTGTTTTTGAGTTGATATGAAGAGGTTTGGAACAAATGATATGTTGAAGACGTTTCTTAACCCGTTTTATATGGGTGTGGTTGTGTGTGTGATAATTTGAGAGAGAAAATTGCATGGGAGGGCTTTGGGATTGTTTGTTTCTAAGTTTTCACTTACTTCTCTCGCTTCTCCTATTATGAAAGAAAGGAATGATTTCATATGATGGACTACTGCCTCCATAAGAAATTATGCAAATTTTATTGCATAGTTTTTTGAGACTGAAGTAGTAAATTATTTCATAATCTAAGTATTAATTTATTTTATCACTCTGTCACGATAAAATAAAATGTTGTATTATGAACTCAAAAAAAGTTAGAATTATAATTGCCATAAAAAAAATTAGAAATAAAGTACTACATATTATTTGTGGTAAGATTGAAATAATATAACTACACTAGTTGCAATACTTTTCATATACATGGTCTTGACTAGGGCTGGAAACGAACTGAGCAGCTCGCGAGCTGCTCGAGTCAACGCTCGGCTCGAGTTCGGTCAAACTCAAGCTCGAGTCGAGCATTATTCTAATCGAGTCGAGCTCGAGCTTCAATCTTAAAGAATCGAGCGGCTCGCGAGCCGCTCGTATATAAAAATATTTATTTAAATATTTTAATATGTGTATATATATCGAGTCGAGTCGATCTTTTCGAGCAGTTCAAGTCGAATCGAACTCGAACAATACGAGCAGAGTCACTCGAACAAGCTAGTGTTGAACTAATCGAGCGAGCAAAAGTCGAGCGGCTCGATCGAGCCGAGCTTGAGCTGCTCGACGAGTCGAGCTCGAGCATGAAAAAAATCTCGCGAGCCGAGCAGCTCGTCGAGCTCGAGCCTGCTAATTTTTTTCCGAGCCAGCTCGATAAGCTCAAAGTTCGACTCGGCTCGACTTGTTTCCAGCCCTAGTCTTGACATATTAAAACAGAAATAATTATTTTAATATTTTTACTTTATTTTTACTTATAAATACAATTTATTTAATACTTTTTAAAATGGGAAAATGGCAATAAGGCCATTTTTCAACATTTTCTCGGCAATAAGGCCAATCTCCAATTATGTGTCAATTAGGCTTTTTTGTTCCAATTGGGCCAAAAAAATGTATATGGAATGACGAAACTACCCCTCAATCTATCCTACCCACCCAAGCCCACCTAACACACACTCACCGTGTAGCAAAAACACATCACCCCAGACCCATCGATCCGTTTGGATTCTCGATCGGCGATAGTGCCTCTGCCTCCTTCTCCGTCGTCGTATCAATTGTACGGGCAGTAGCAACTGGACAGGCCCGCCGTGGCTTCCTCGCAGAGCGCGTCGCACCACCGCACGAACAACGACGTCCCGACGAGGGGCTCGCAGGTGCGCGGGTCGGGGGCTCGATCGCAGTCGAGGGCGGGCGGGGCACTCGATGCTGCCGACCAACGCCACCACCAGCGCCGGTGCTCCGTCCTCCTCCTCGTCCCCGGTCCTCCGGTCTCCGCCACGAGTCCTCCTGCAAATCAAATCCCGCCTCGAGCTGCACTGTCGCCCCCGTGTACTGGTGGCTGTTGTGATCATCGACAGCCCCGACGCAAACAAACGCCTCCACAACCGATCCACAATGCTCAAAGACGTGTCAGCCAGAACTACCTCCCGAGCTCTCCCTCGTGACCCCGCGCCAGGTGTTCGTCGAAAGTCCCGACTTACTCTCGGGCGGCATCGCTCGATTTTACGGTGGTCGCGAAGCCGGATGTCGATCAAGTTCATGAAGCCTTGAGAAAAATTGAAAACCGTGACGGCGAGGAAGGTGTTTGACGAAATGACTTAAAGAGCAGTTGGATGGGAATTTGGAAATGGATTCGTTTGCTGACTCCATTCTTATTCCTCTTCTCAATCCAAACTCCATTCTTATTCCTCTTCTCAATCGTTTTTTACATGTTGGAGGATCACAAGTTGTGCAGTAATGGTAGTTAGGCTTATATATATTTTTTTGAATAAAAATGACCAAGTGTTCGATTGTAAATGTGGATGATATTCAGTGCTTTTTGATGATATTCAGTGTTTTTTTTAATCAAACAGTGTAATGATATTCAGTGTTTTTTTATGATATTCAGTGTATTTTTTAATCAAATAGTGTATTTATGTGACATTCAGTGTTTTTCATTCCTGTTCAGTGTGTTTCAGTCACACTCAGTGTTAAAATATGACATTCAGTGTTAAAATATGACATTCGGTGTGTTTTTATGACATTCAGTGTTATAATATGACATTCAGTGTTAAAATATGACATTCAGTGTGTTAAAATATGACATTCAGTGTGTTCAGTGTTAAAATATGACATTCAGTGTGTTCAGTGTTAAAATATGACATTCAGTGTTAAAATATGTCATTCAGTGTTAAAATATGACATTCAGTATGTTCAGTGTTAAAATATGTCATTCAGTGTGTTAAAATATAACATTAAGTATGTTCAGTGTTAAAATATGACATTCAATGTTAAAATATGTCATTCACTGTTAAAATATGACATTCAGTGTGTTCAGTGTTAAAATATGTCATTCAGTGTGTTCAGTGTTAAAATATGTCATTCAGTGTTAAAATATTTCATTCAATGTCATAAAAATACACTGAATATCATATTTTAGATTTTAATTTCAATTGAAAAAAAAAGAAAAAAAAATATACTGAAAAAAAGAATTATAAGCCTGGCTCGTAATAGTAACACTACTCGCAGTCGAAAAATGAAACAAACATATTATTTGTGTACACATGAAAATGCAACTCAAATAAGACACAAAAGTTGATGTATAGGCATTTTGTGCCACTGCCTGTACAGCCCAACAATTCCAGAGAAAACATATTAAAACTCTCGAGCTCGGTCGTTGTCTCCATAACCGACTCGTCCTCGTAGTGATGGAATTTGTGGCTCTCGACCTTGCTTTCACTCTCTTGCACCAGCTGTGCAACGACTCCCTCAAGTTCTCGGCTAGCAAAGCTTTCTTGAAACGCGACCCCATCTAGAACAAAAAGTAGACAACGAAAAAAAACTACTTTAGATGAAGAAGAATGTTAATTAACAATACAAATTACACTAGTACTACTGACCGTTGTGACAATCACGCTTAGAGGGACGGTGCTATAGCTACACCAGAAATGAACAAGAACCCTGCATTTATACATACAAATATTCAGATGAATTGTAATATTTTTATATCGTACGAATTACGCTCAGATGAATGTGGGAGCTTGTGATTCTGCGATTTTCAAGCAAAAGCCTTTCTTGGTTATAATTAATACATATACATATGTGATGAATCAAATGAATGTACCCACTGTGATGAAGCCCAGTCGCAGCGTCATGTAATCGGATTTCTGCACCGAGCTCTTGAATTGTTTAAGAAAGCAAAGCTGCAAAAGAAAAACGAAAAAAGTAAAAAATAAATAAAAAAGACTTGCTTTTTCTTAATAATGATACAAATAAAAGAATTTACCATCCAGATGAGAACCCGACTTCTGCTCCAGGGATGAGACGCGTGATGCAATGCAAAGGAAGATTGTCGTCTCATCACTTTGTTCTTTGCTGCTTTGCAATAACAGCAGTAATAATAATGAATCAATAAAGGGGTCGATTTGTAATTTCTGAAGGATCGATCGAGATTCAAGGATGCTTTGATTACTGATATTTGATACCTTGTGCATTTGCCTCAGCGACTCGAGCTCCGCCTCCATTCCCAGCCTCTCGAAGGATTCCCGCAAATGGAGCTTCTTTGTGACTCGACTAGTTTGCAGTCCTAGGCGGCAGGCACAATTGCTGTTCTGAAAATTTACTCACAACAACACTCATTTTTCCTCTCAGCCCTCAAATGGAGCTTCTTTGTGCCCGTAAAAATGGAGAATCTCTTTTCGTCCGATTGGCTCTCTCGGATGGATGAGACCTACAGAACAAATATTCAATTTGTAAAAGAAGACCACATAGAACACATTTTTTCGACTTCGTCCCAATACAGAAGAACATCAATTCAAGCAATCGAAACACGCAAGTAAATGCAAACCATTTTCACACTTCGAAACTATAACCGGGCAAAAATCGATATCTTCCAATTCACACACACAAATAAGAGGATCTATCTATGTATAATATCCAGCTGAAAATAATGAGACCTTCAAATGGACTTCACCCACTGGGATCCAGCTTTTGGGCGAGGAGCTGCTGCTCCCATTCCTTTGGTGATTGTTATGGCTCATCAAAAACCCCGAGCTCCTGAATGCTATCGAAGCTCACTGCCGCACGCTCGGATTCGAAAAATTCGTTCAAATGAAGTTCGATGCTTACGATGAACTGACGCACGAGTTTTACACCACCTTCAATCTCAGCGACGGCGGCGGCGACTCTGTGTGAAATTTTCGGGTTTCCTCCGGGCGGACTCAAACGCGTGCCCAAAGAGTTCAACCGGGTGGACACTGATTCGTCCGATTCAGCGACAATTTCAGATTCTCCTCCGACGCGGTCGGCGACGAAGGGGAGGCAACGCGGGATTCGCGTGCGGCTGGCGGCGTAGCACTGGAGGCAGTCGTCGTGCGATAGATCGTCGTGGCACTGGGACAGGGCGAAGACGGAGGTGTTGGAGGAGCTCACGGCAACGGCTGCCGCTCCTACCTGCTTCTGGTTCAATTTCGACGGGGGGTCGCGATTTGTGAAGCGAAAGAAAGAAAGAATTGGGGTAGGAGGGGTAACGTGGTCTTTGCACATTTTAGGCGGCCTAATTGACACGCGTAATTTCTCGAAAGCCTTATTGCCGAAAAAATGTTGAAAAATGGCCTTATTGCCATTTTTCCCTTTTAAAATTTACTCAAATTATATTATTTTTTTAATTTAAGAAATATTTTTTAAATAATAGTATTTTTATTAATTTTACTAATAATTTTGAATTTAAAAATAATTTACAATCCGACCCGGACCGTTTGGATCCGAATGTTGCGTTTATTCACCCTTAACCTTAACTTGATCCTCGTGGCCTCACCCGCAATCTACTTCTCTCTCCAACTGAGGGAGACCTACCACATCAGTGCACCAAACCAACAAAAAAGGAAAAAAGAAAATTGAAAAAACTTATCTCATTTCTCCATGACAAGATAAACCCTAGTCTTCGAATTCAGGTCGGAAATTCAGAATTGGTAGGGAGAAGGAGAGAGAGATCACAAGGAAAAGATGTCTCACTCAGTATTCCACACGGCGCAGATTATGCCGCTGGCGCCGACCTCCAATTCATTATCGTCCAAATCCTTAGCGCCATCCGCCCCCGTTTTCCGGCACTTGTTCTCGTCGCCCACCTCCGGTAAGCTCCGCAAGTGTTCACTTACTATCAGGGCATCGTCTTCTTCGGTGGTTGACGGCGATTTTATTGCCGGCCTGGAGCGGTGCTTTCAGGCGTCTCCGCCGGCCGCGGATGCTCCGTCTTCGGCTGCTTCAAGCTCTGCGAATTTGAGTCCGGTTATGAAGGGGGGCGGGTACGGTGCGTTTAGTACGGTTACTTTGAAAAAATCGAACAGTCTTGGTTCGACGGAGCAGCAGCCTAAGACCTCAAGTCCTGAGGTACCTGTGATAAAAAAAATTTGTCATCTGCTTTGTGCTAGTCTACCTAGTTCAGGGGGAATGTTTGACTTGATGATATTTTATTCTACTTTGTTGCTTTAGGCTTTTTGTCATTATAATCCAGAGCTAAGGACAATTACCAGTAGTGAATTGTGCTCAGAGTGTCTTCGATTTCTGTCTTTTTTCCTAAACCCGCTATTATGAATTGAATAACTTCTATTAGAGTTAGCTAAACTTGATTTCCCGAGGAAATTGATTTATGCATTTGAGTTTGAGGAGCTTAAATGCTGCGTTACGTCGTGAAGCTCAAATTGTAGAATCCATTCATTCTATGAGCTGTTTTGGCTGTTTCCAAACAACTGGCTCCATAATTGTACACCAAGAATAACGTTTTGCTTTTAAGTGTTGAAGATAGTGTTATCTCACTAGATCATTACGAACTTATTGAAGCATATGATGAGATTGTAATGACTTTATTGAATATAATGACATAACTTTACGATTTTTTTATGCATTTTTACTGCTGATTGACTAATTGAACTATTGAATCACCTTTGATGGGCATCCTAGCACATAAACTACTTTTGGAAATCTGCAATGATAAGCTGTAATGAATGGATTGGTTACAAACTAACATGTTCAATAACTGATGTTTGCACCTTCTTTCTGCAATATCACAGCTCTCTACTGGGGGAGGAGGCGGTAATATGGGTAAGGGTCTTAGTCATGGAGGCGGTGATGGAGGCGATGATGGCGGTGATGATGATGATTACTTTGATGACTTTGACGAGGGTGATGATGGAGATGAGGGTGGACCGTTTAGGCGAAGAATGGTTCTGGGAGAGGTAAAAAACTGATCTGTCCACTGGCACACCATAGAAGTGGCAGTGTTTCTTTTTTGGGTAATCTAGCAGATATTTTATCTAATACGCTAATAATGTAATGTTTAAATATTCTTTGCCAGTTGTTTGATAAAAAATTTGTGAATGCCGTCTTGAATGAGTGGCAAAAGACAATAATGGATTTACCTGATGGATTTCGTCAAGCCTATGAACTGGTAATTCTATGGCCTTCACTGTTCCTTTTTCTTCTGAATGGATTACAACTGGAATGTACTCTAAGGTTAACATGGCTCTAGGGTTTAGTTAGTTCTGCTCAAATGGTGAATTATCTGGCCACCAGTGCCAGGCCTACAACTGCAAGGCTCATTTCACGGTCTCTACCACAAGGACTGTCAAGAGCGTTTATCGGCAGGTGAATTTTAAACTTCCTTGACTAATTTTTTCAAAATTTATTTTTTCAGTTGTATTCTGGCAACATCTTTTTTCATAGCATCAATCTAAGTTTGGCATGTATTTGAAAATACGTGCTGGAACATCTACTTGAAAATGTTCTGTCTGTCTCAGCAAAAAGACTTTTTTGCTCTTTTTTGATTTATTTATGAAGTGCCCTTTCTGGCTATTTTAATAAGCATGAATGATAATTAACCTGAATCAGGTGTAGTGGTTCCAGATATTTGGAGTTGCTGGAAGAATCTAAGCTTTTAATTTCTTACCCTCTGAGAAAAATATTGTTTATTGTAGTGGCACTTCATTGGTGTATAACATTTATTTCTTTGTGAGAAATAAATTGCAAAATCAGAACCAATAACTAAATGACACGAGGCTTGTTTCACTCGGAATTTATCAGGTCAATTCTTCTCCCCAGAACGCATGTTCGGATAGCAAAATCTTAAACCTGATCCCCTTAATATTCAACTCACTTTGATGAAATGAGTTCAAGCTAAACTATCCAGCTTTAACTGTAATTGTGCTGCTTATGTTATTTAAGGCCTTAAGCTACCTTTTTCACTTGAATTGATTGTAATTATCGTCCTGGGGATTAGCCATTTTTAGGTTAAGAGTTTTTTGTGTGGGAAGTTACATGGCTATCATATGATCATCGTGAATCATGGATGAGTCATGATTAATGTTGTACATATGCTCAGATTATTTTAATGGAGTTGTGATTGATTTAGTTTTTAGTTTCTTAACATGTGTGTGGATGTTTCAAAAATATTACTTGCTGAACCGTCAAGCCTTTTAAATTGGTTTCATGGGTAACTTGACTAACTTCTATAATTGATGATGGAAACTACGACGATTATCATTCGAACTACTATAATTAATGCACACTTGGTCTGGACAGGATGATTGCGGATCCAGCTTTTATGCACCGGATGCTTCTGGAGCAGGCAACCACTATAGGTTGCTCAGTTTGGTGGGAGATCAAGAATCGCAAGGATAGGTATATTCTTAGAAGTTGTGAGACAGAAAGGAAAGATACAGTGTGCATAGTTTCTTTTTTGGACTTGATAAACATCTGAAAATTTTCTATGCAGAATAAAGCAAGAATGGGATCTTGCACTCATCAACGTACTCACAGTGACAGCCTGCAATGCAATTGTTGTTTGGTCCCTCGCTCCATGTCGTTCTTATGGAAATACTTTCCAATATGATTTTCAAAATACACTTCAAAAGCTTCCGAATAATATATTTGAAAAGAGTTACCCTCAGAGAGATTTTGACTTCCAAAAGAGGCTTCAATCATTCTTTTACAAAGCTGCAGAATTGTGTATGGTGGGATTTAGTGCTGGGGCTGTACAGGGGGCTGTATCAAACCTTGCTGCCAGCAAAAAGGAAGGAAGGTAAAACTAAATCCTTTGGTTTTCTGTGATAATAGTTAATTTTGTTATTGTCCTTGTTTCTGACATTTATATTTTAACCTATTTGTTTTGCAACTGTCGGTTCCTCAGGTTATCAGTGACCATTCCATCTGTGAGTTCCAATGCACTTGGTTATGGAGCTTTTCTAGGTCTGTATGCAAATTTGAGATATCAACTCTTGTGTGGGCTGGACAGAGCAGTTACCAGCCACTTTGATGTTATTGGAGTAGCTCTGTTCTTCAGCACAGCCCTTAGGTATGTATTATTTGTATTTTGATTATATTCTTAAATGATTGTATTTGGTATGCAATTGTGATGCATTGACAGCCTTGTACCTTTACGAAGCTTAAATGATTGCAATTTGCAAGTCTTTTGTGGTGCCTCACTGTGGTATATAAGATCACAATTTGCTCATGCTTGCAGTTAAAAGCAAATTCATGTACTTCAAATTTAGCTCTCTCTTGATTCAAATATGGGTTCCTTGCCTCAAGGGTTACTACCCTTTTCATAAATTTTACAGATATTTGTAAACAAGTATGGACCTTGTTCCAAATAATTCTATTATCTTTAAATATCAGATTTCAGAAATACCCTTGACCTATGTTTTACAGTTTTACTACAAACAAATTGCACACATTGAGTGGGCTGAAGTGTGAAACAAGTGTTGGCTCAAGGGGGATATGTTTTATAATACCATTAGGAGTAACTACCATTATAAGATAATTTTTATTTTTTAATTAGGCTATCTGTTTCATGAATTCAAATCTATTTTGGCCTATCCAATGACATTGAAATCTGGGAATTCAAATCACCTGTAGGGTCCTCAACGTTCAATTGGGAGAGACATCTAGATTAGCATGGCTCGGCGTGGAGGTGGACCCATTGGCTCACTCGGACCATCTCCTGAAAGCGGCTTACAACAGGCCTTCAGAAGGAGTTGACCCATCTTCTTCCAAGTGGTTCATATCCAAGAATGCCATTGTCTCTGGGCTTGGGCTTCTCGGGATCAATAGTCAGGGGCAGACAGACTCGACTGTGGAGGGTGCACCTACTCCTCCCAAGGCTCGCAGGAAGCGAACTGTCAGGAGGAAGGTGGCAACAAGTTGAACCGAGTTTTTTTTCTCATTTTAGTTTGCCATCGACTCATCAATTTTGCAGCCTAGTAAGACCTACGCCAATATGCTTGACGAGAGAGGTACCAATGTGTGGTGCCATGTGTATGTCCCAACAAGTTGAGGTCTTTGTTAATGTCGAGCAATGCAAGAATTGTTTGTGATGATATATTGGTAGAATTTACTGCAATTTTTTAATGATTATTTTTCCTGATTTTGGTGTCATAAAATTGTATAACTGGGGATAGGACTTGCTCTAAGTTTAATGCGAGTGTTATGCTTGGTTGTGATACTGATGTGTTTGGAATTCGGATGATTTATTAGGAAATTGCCTAAACCATAAACACTTATATAAATACCTCAATAAATAAAAATTTCTGGTATATTTTAAATGAAAAAAATAACTCGATAAATTAATAATTTTTTAAAATTAATAAAATTTCTTCATAAATTAATAAACTTTTTAAATTAATAAAATTTCTTCATAAATTAATAAACTCTTTAAATTAATAAAAATTTTTGTTGTGATCTTTTAAATAAAAAAAATACCTCGATAAATTAATAAACTTTTTAAATTAATAAAATTTTACATGATACTATTAATTTATATAAAAGAGAGATGGCTAAGAACCTGTTCTTTTGGACTTAATTTCAGTTCAGATCGCTTCAGTTCAGATCGCTTCAGTTCAGTTCAGTTCGTTTCAAAATAAATTAAAATAAAATAAACAAAAAATAATTTGAACCAATAATTTTAAATATACAATATAGTTAATGTCACGATATTATTAATATTTTTAAAATAACATTTAATAATTTATAAAAATTATTATTATTTTTATTAAAAAATCAGTTCAGTTCAGTTCAAATCGCTTCAGTTCAGTTCAGCCGATTTCAGTAACAGGTCTAGAACAGATCCTAATGTGGATCGAAATTAATCTGGGAAGGAGTTAATATATTTTATATATTTGGATAATAACTAATAATAATAATAATATTTTTTATATATTATTTTATATAAAAAATTAAGGATTGTTTAAATATTGGGAAAGCACGTGGGTTCGCTCGCACCATCCTATTCTTAATCATACTAAATTACAACAAAAATGAATGGTCTACAAAATATTATCCATCGATTGATTTTGACTGGCTCTACTCGCCTCTTTCCAGAAACATCCGACGCCCCTCCCTCCCCGCGCGGCGCGTGATGGATACTCTCTACCCCACCATCCACTACTGGTTAGTCGACCACCCCACCATCGCCCAATACGAGTGGATTCCCTACCAAACCCCCGGCGCCTCTCCACTCTTCGTCGCCGCCGCCGTCTCCTCCTACCTCGCTCTCACATTCGCCCTTCACAGATTCTCCCCCTCACTCGCCGTCCCCCTCCGCCCCATCACCGCCGCCCACAGCCTCGTCCTCTGCCTGCTCTCCCTCGTAATGGCCGTCGGCACGACCCTCTCCTTCCTCCACCAGACCCCTCCCGACCTCCCCTCCTGGCCGATCTGTTTCCCCGCCGGCGAAACCCCGCCGCGGGGCCCCACGTTCTTCTGGGCCCACGTCTTCTACTTCTCGAAGATCCTCGAATTCGGCGACACGCTCCTAATCGTCCTCGGCGGGTCCCGGTCGCGGCGGCGGCTGTCGTTCCTCCACGTGTACCACCACGCGGCGGTGGTGGTGATGTGCTACGTGTGGCTGGCGGCGGCGCAGTCGCTGTTCCCGGTGGCGTTGGTGACGAACGCGACGGTTCACGTGGTGATGTACGCGTACTACCTGGCGGCGGCGATGGGGTACCGGCCGTGGTGGAAGAGGTTCGTGACGGACTTCCAGATCGCGCAGTTCGTGTTCAGCTTCGTGATTTCGGGTTGGATGCTCCGTTACCATTTCGGGAGCGGGTCGGGTTGCGAGGGGATAAGGGGCTGGTGCTTCAACGCGGTGTTCAATGCGTCGCTTTTGGCGCTGTTCGTTAATTTTCATCTCAATAATTATGCCGCAGCGAAGAAAAGGAGATCCGAATCCGATCAACATGTTAAAGATAATTAAGTTTCATCATCAGTTTTGGGGAATATTTATTTTCATGTCATTTTTTTGATAACTTCATCATCATTTTTGGGGACTATCTATTTCATTTATGTTTATTTCTTGAAAATTGGTGGTGATTCCGTTGATCTCCATTCATTGGAGTTGAGCCAGCAAACAAGCTGAGCGGTTCATGAACGCTCGTGAATAATTTGAAAGGAGTCCAAACGCATACGTTATATTATTATTACTCATCTCACCTGTTGATTTGCATAGTCTAACAATAGCTATAATCCGGATGACATATATCATCAAACAATTGCTTATTGTTTAGATCCATCATCGAATTAAAATCCGAGAAAAGCAAGTGCAGGATTTAGAGTACTGATTGGATGATATCTTTCTTGATAATCTGCACAGCTGCTGAAACACCATCCTGACAAATTAAAACATAGGCAAGTCAGCCTCGTTTGGCATTCTCATTTCTGAGAAAACAACCTCAATAGCAGCCATATACCATTCGTTTCTGTAACATAAATAATGGTCGACCAAACGAAAAAGTAGTTTACCTCCGTGGATAATTTATGAGCAATTTGTTTCGCACACAACTTGACCTCAGGAGACAAAGCATAATCGATTGCCCCTGCAAGCATATTTACAGCTTTTGACAGGGAGGCATCCTTGTCATCATCTGGGAACAGGCAAGCACCATTCAGTGGCTCGGGAGACACGCCGATCCAAAACATTCTTTCTGCCCAATAAAATTGATCCATAATGAACGGACAAATCACCTGTCGTAGAAAACATTAATGGTTTGTTGTTGGAGAGAGCATAATAAGCTGGTATAACCGGCTAAACTGATAAAAGATTTTGCTATAATAGATTTGGGATCCAAAAGAAATAGGCACAATGAGATAACAATGATTCTTCTACTGGTTAACTACAACTCATTTGGGTGGAGTCACTTCGGCAACTTAAACACCAATATCAAACATATGAACATATGGCAATATAACAAGCGACTCAGGACAAACCTGAGGAATTCCTGTACGCAAAGCAGCGGCAGTTGACCCACTTGACAAATGAAAAAAAAAAAGAGAGAGAAGTTCGGGATTTAGAACACTCAGTATTAAACTTAAGATTTGAAATGACTAGTATTGGCTAGCCTATACACACCTTCCACCATGATGAATAGCAGCAGCGCATCTTCGAAACAACCATCTGTATGGTATAGCACTATTTACATGAGAAAAAGATGGACATCAGCTCAACGATTAAAGCACAAATACATTTATCTGCCTACAATAATCAAATGAGGCAGGTTTCATGCTGGGCGGGATTTATCTTGTGGAGAAAATATTGTTCTTGTTCTATTTAATGCCATATTAATATCGATTGTTATTTTTCCTCGATTTTCTTAACCTTGATTCTATACGAATTCAGCTAACTGTTCAATGAGACAATGAAAAACTAATAAGGTTAATTTATTGGACAACATTTTCTTGAGCATCCGATAAGAGGTAAACCGTAAAATAGATTAATTAAAGAAATAGCAGCTAGTTTCCTTTCTCTTGTGTATGTCTTCCTGCATTAAAGTTCAATAACCTTAAGCTTAATAAGCATGAGAGACAACTCACGATAATCAAATTTAGTGGAACCAAGAATATTAGTCTTCAGAAGGTCGAAACCAAAGTTTGAGATCCTAGGAAATATTTTTGGATACATTTTTAATATTTATGCCTTTTGTAAGTACTCACTCACCCAGAAAAGCAAAATAGTCGGCCATCAAATAGGCAGCTCTGAATTTCACTAGATTGCATTTGTTCAATAATAGCTGATGATGAGGATGTTGTCTGAGAAAGCATTTTGATAGCTGCATCTAAAGGTCCGTAACCAGCAGAGAACAGAATAAACCTATGATTTGTGATCTTCAATACATTTGTAAGGACCCGAAGGAATGCCTCCGGATTCTTCAAATAACCCATGCTGTTGCAGATTAAACAAAAATCATTTATCTGAACCAAAAAACAAATTTATGAGAAGTTCGAACACAACACTTTAGGAAAAGGAAAAGGTCGCTCACCTACCAGCAGAGCTCAGACTTATGAAAATAGGCAGCTCTGATGAAGAATCCAGAAACTTTATTAACTTGGCATGAATTGAACACAATTCATTCTCAGCATTCAATTTCCTCAAAGACGAGATTTCTGCACATCTAGTGCAAGAGAACTGCCATTCATCAGGAGGAAACCAAAACCCACAAACTCGAACGGCTGCTGGCCAGTAACCTACAATGACGAACAAGACGAACAATTATTTAGTTTAACCAAAAATATAAATAGAGAAAGAAATGGAGAAAGAGATTTAGATAAAATATTACAACGATATTCCCAAGAGGACATAACTACTAGACCACCATATTGAAACCAGTGGACAAAAGATGTAAGGTTACCGGCTTACCGCAAAGAAACACAACTTGAAAAGTGGAGAAAGGCAACAAGAGTAAATACCTAATCAATACAGGCAAATAGAATTGAGCTTTGGGATATCAACCTTTTACACCTTATTTGTACAGGGTTCATATATAAATGATAAAAGCATGTAAATATGTGGTAAGAATTATTTGCTGACATCCTGTTCATACTCTATTGTTATCCAATGCATGTCTAAAAACATACTTTATAATAAAAGCAACCAATTTACTAATATTCTAAGACAATGAGCTTCTACAGAGTAGATTCAAAGACTGAAATCAAAGAAGATTTACAACAAATTTTGGAAAAAAAAATATATTCATTTAGTTGAAAATTACCAGGGCACTCTACAGCTTCTTGGCTAAAGCCATACCTGTTCAATCCAAAAGGTAGTGAAGGGTCAGAAACAATAACAGAGATTGACCTTGGTAACTATGTAACAATATGCAAGAATAGTATGAAAAGGTAATAAGAAACAAGAATAGAATAGTGCTTTAAATATGCGCGTGCTACTTATTCTGCGTCAAATATTGTATTGATTTCTGCAAATACATAAAGAAAATGTCTATCCACTGAACAATTAACAAAAAACAGACCAAATACCAAAGTTCTACATGAAGTTAAGGAGTCCAAGAAATTGTAACCACTATAAATTATGTAATGCATTAACTAAAAAATTTACAAGAAAAATCTTACAGAAGAAGGGGAGATGAAGGCCTAACATGCCATGTTGGAAGGTCGGTAACTGGATCCTGGTTTAGAACCATGCAAGATACAAATGGCCATTAATTATAAAAAAGCAGTAAACAACTATAATCTTACACGCATAAGATTTTACTGGACGTGTGGTTAAAATAACAACCGTGAAGGGCCAGAAGCTCAAGTGCAGATCATGGCTTCTCCATGTTCCCCAGTCTTCATTAAATAGTGGCCACATCCAATGGATAACATCTTCCCACCCAATCTATGATAAGAAAGTAATGCATAAAAACCAAGTTAAAACTTAAAACTTGTTTTTATCAAAACAACAACATCCTCTAAAGTCCAAATCTGGCTATACTATAGAAAGTACTGAAGAACAAAAAAGAATTCGAAGAGAGTGAGAGGTGATGCTAAATTTATAGTAGGGTTGAGTAGTTGACCTTAAACTTAAAGCATAGTCATTTGTGAAATTTGACAACTATGAGAAAAAGGTGGAGTAATCAAATGGATCCTAAATTTGGTAACACAACAAATTGCTAATACAGCAAATTAAAATCAAAATCCACGGAGTATAAGAGCAAGAAACTAAAAGAAACACAATTCATACCTTACCAGATGGTGCTTCTTGGAGATATTTATATACAAGAGGAAGTTCATTCCTAAATTGACGTTCAAAAGAAGACGGAGCACTGGATTATACAAAAAAAGGTTATTTTTGGAACTATAACTCATTTCATTGGTAGCATTAGAGAGTAAGTAAAGAGAAACAAGTAGGTCTTGACAGCATAAGGAAAATATTAAAAAATCAGAACACCAGATTTTAGATCCCCTAAACAATGTCCATATTCTCCCAAAGGACCCAAACTAACTATCGACTCCACTACAATAGATGTTTAATCATGCAAAATTTATTGAACGTATGTATTAATGTATACAGTAAACCTGTATGGAACAACATATGGAGCAGCAACATGACATTTGACATTAAAAAGTTCTGCAAGACTCCAACCTTCCTGAACATAAAAAAAGAAAAAAAAAACATAATATGGGGAACTCTCCAGTTATAGCTTCATCAAACTACTATCTACTTAGCGACTCTCGGCTATCAAAATAAAGAAAATATCTTGATTTTTTTAATTTACTATTTCACCGAACTCGGGATAATTGCATCTTCCAGATCTTAGTATGTTGACAAAATGAAGAAAGAAGAAAACATAAAAGATACTGTGGTTCGCCTGCTTGGTATAAAATGGACGAAATGAATATTGTGCATGAAATAACTGGAAGCAAAATTTAAGCAAAGCCAAAAATCTACTCTACTACTGTATCAAATTTCAAAGATGTTAGCTAAATGCTCTAGGTGAGGAACCAGATTACATAAATATAAAAGCAATTCGTTAGCTACTTGAACTAGAGTCTTAATTTGATGTTTCAAAGTAGATCCAAATCTGTTTTTTCAAAGTTAATTATTTTGAACAAAGATTATATGCAGAAGGTTCAAACAAAACGTGATTATCCAAATTGTCAAGTAAATTCAAAGTTTAACCAGTCTGTGAGCAATTTCATTAATTATGAAAAGTTTATTCCTGAATAAATAAACGCAGGACATCCATCACGAGACCATTAAAATTAATAGGTTACTATTAAGTATTTTTTCAAATGTATTAACATGCAATGAACTTGACCTCACTCTGAGTTTTTGCATATGTCAATTACCTAACTTTCTAACTAGTTACCAGGGCAAAGAAGTTTATGACGATAAAATCACCATCCATGATTGGATCTCCACCATAAATCCTTTCAAAAACTGAAAGACATTCCTGTCTGTGTTTTCTTGTGATTTCTTTCTTCTGCAGAGAAAAAGACTCATGCGCAGAGTCTGATAAAATATTCAGCAGATGGAAAAAACGTTTAAGAAACATCTTAAACCTACTACATATTTCTAACTTCATGGGGGCAGAAAAGTTATACTACAAATTAATAACTGTGAGACATTAAAAAAAGGTTTTCAGAAACCTCCAGCCGCACTCTCTTGCAGAGAAGATAAAACAGGTGGTGAAGAAATTGGAAAATATTCGACTCCTTTTGCTCCCAAATGAACTTTCAGGTTCTGCTGCCATAAAAAGGCTAATAATCATTATCGTACAAACAAATAAAGACCGTAGTTAAGATTCAAATTATACTTTAAGATTAACTTGTATGAAACTGTCAAAGGTGTTTTTGCCCAAAATCAGGATGTAGTAAATACTAGGAGATTTTGGAATTGTGCGATTGATAGTATAGAATCCGATTGCTCGGACACTGCCCCATTACCAAAATCTTAGCCCAATCGTTTACTTCTTTGTATTTGGCATATGGGCTAGCTAGGAGATTTTGGAATCAAGCGACTCGGCATTACCAACAATTTCAAAATCCAGATGATTAAGCCAATCCTCCTAATCCATCTCGGGAGCTTGTGTGCTTAACTTGAATACATATGATTCTTAAATACCAATCATTTTTTCGCACGTAAACAACAAGCCTAATCTTTTAATTCGTCACATGGAAAACCACAACAAGTGCAAGATATATTTACAAATAACAATCTATCCTAATCAATACCGGTGACATTTCGCAGTAATCGAACTATCATTTCTCTAAGACTGCCACTTTTAACTAAACAAATTTTACGTATTAAAACAGAAGAATCAAACAGTAACCTCGTGCGCTGAATGAGTAACAAATGCAACTTCATAATGATTCTGATCAGAAGCGAAAGCTGTTGATATGGCCTGAAAATCATTGAGGCAATAGAATGTATGTGTATCAGTGTATGTATTCGGACACTGAATTAAATTCACAAGGAACGAGAGATTTACGGCGACGGGATAAACGTCTCCTTTGGTACCAAATGCCATAAACACGGCGCTTGGTTTCTTCCTCTTCGCTCCGGACTCCATCGACGGCGACGGCGACGATGCCGGTCCGATAACATTCATCGAACCCTGAAGTTGTGGAAGTTCCTTAGAGTATTGAATTTGGATTGTGGACTGATAAAGAGCCCGGCCCAACCTCAATTTAAGATTGGGTTGATATTGGGCCAAAGCCCATAACATGAGAATGTGCGGCCCAATGTGTCCCCTCTCATAATTCTCAAAAGGACGCGAAAGAAAAACCTCTCCCAAAATCCCAAATTCATCGTTACTGTTAGCTGTTGCAGCTGGCCGCCATAATCATCCCTCCTCCCTCTAACTGAGAGATTTGGGAGGGGTGACCCTCCGAAAACAGGAAATCAGAAAAGTACCCCTCCCCTTCATTTTTCATTTATTTATAAATGAAAATAGAATTAAAATAAAACAAAAATAAAAAAATACTTTTACAAATTACCAATTAATCTAAACTCTTTTCTAATTTGCACATTGGCCCCTCAAACATATCAAACCCTACCCCCAAATCGCTGCCCCCATTCTCTCTCCCTCCCGTTTCAAAATTGCAGAAAGACACGAACGGCGACGACGAAAAAAACTAACTCCGACCGGCGAAGAAACGAACTCCGGCAAGTCGCGCCCCGCCCCTCTCACATTTCAGGTAACTACCATCTCTCATCCCGCCCCGACCCTCTCTCTCTCTCAGTTCGATTTTTGAAATCAAAAATCAAAATGCAGAACCGAGTTCATTCCGGCGACCTTGACGATGTCTCACGGCGAGTCCTCATCAACCGCAAGGGGCTCCAAAAGGCAACGTCGGCCGTCCCAGTCCCCGGCCCCCCAGTCGCCGGCTGCCCAGTCGCCGGCCCACTCCGGCCGCAATCAATTGCTCCTTGGATTGTCGCCATCACAGGCTCAGAGGACTTATCAGGTAATTCCGAGCCTCAATTTAAGTAATTTCGTAGCATGAATTGTTGAAAATCCGATTTAAAAAATTCTGGGTTGCTGTTCTTGGGCGTAGGGCGTAGGCTGAAGCCTACGCCCTACGCCCATTTTTTTTAATTCAGTGCTTGTGGGCGTAGGGCGTAGGCTGAAGCCTACGCCCATTTTTTTTGTTCAGTGTTCGTGGGCCGTCAAATTTTGTTCTGTTCAGTGTTCTTGAGCGTAGGGCGTAGGCTGAAGCCTACGTCAAATTTTTTTTGTTAAGTGTTCTTGGGCGTAGGGCGTAGGCTGAAGCCTACGTCAGATTTGTTTTGTTCAGTGTTCTTGTGCGTAGGGCGTAGGCTAAAGCCTACGCCCATTTTTTTTTCTGTTGTGTATGTGGGCGTAGGGCGTAGGCTGAAGCCTACGCCCATTTTTTTTTCTGTTGTGTATGTGGGCGTAGGGCGTAGGTCGAAGCCTACGCCCTACGCCCAAGGCAGTCCAGTGTTTTTGGTTTTTAACTGGTTTTTTTGTAATGTGTTTTTCAGGATGAGTATCGCCCTGTGGCGGCATCGGACATCGGTGAGCTACCCCAGCGCAAATACGGCGACGTGGTGATGAAGGGGAAGTTAACGACGCGCCACAGCTACACGAAAATCCCCGGCATAGCGGGACCTCTGCTGGCCGCCTTCCCGAACGTCGTGACCGATTACCCTCAGCTGGGTAATTTCTTACTCTTGGACGGGCAAGGGGTAGTGCCCAATGCGGCCATCCATCAGTTGATGGCTCGAGTCTGCGTGTGGCCTGACCAGAAGAAGCGAGGAAAGTTGTTCGTGACGAACAACATGGTAGCTCGTCTGAGCCCAATGGAGTTCAGCTTGATTACAGGGTTGCACTTTTCTGACTCCCGCTCCCAAGATGACGTGGACGGTGATGATGCGGACCTGAAAGAAAGAACATTTCCAGGTCATGTAGAGGCCAACAAACAGGTGCCGACGGACGATCTGCTTAAGAAGATCGAGTCATATTTGGCCAAGAAGCGTCCCGAGAGGTACCCGGATGTAGTCAACCTAACATTTGTTTGGTTGATTACGACTCTGTTAGACATACCTAACAGACAATCACATGTCCCTGATGAGTACTTCGAGGTAATACGCTAATTAATTTTTTTTTTATTGTGTATTGAAATTTATTTTTAATTTTTTAATTTTTGTATTTATTACAGCTTTGCAGTAACCTCGAAATATGCCAGAAGTATCCATGGGGACGGAGGGTGTGGAAGGCTGTCGTCGATGATTGCTTCGAGCAAATCGGTCCAATCGACGGGCACGGGACGCGCTCATGGAATGCTTATGGATTCATCCATTTTTTTGCGGTATGTTTAAAACTAGTTTGTTGATAATTGAATAGTTTTTGTAGTGTTTAATAATATATATTTTTTTTTGTTTTAGTTCTATATGATGGAGGCTTTCGAGGGTGCGGTTGTAAAACTGCACGCATCCCCCAGGAGAGAGTACATTCATTCGTACCCCAGGATGCTCCGATGGTCTCTGAGTAACAACGCACCGCAGGGCGATGATATCAAGAACTTCTTTGTTAGCGGTGTGCAGGTAAATATTTAAACAAGTTTATTGCGTGAATTAAATTTATTTTAATTATCCAGACTTATAAAATTTCAAAAACAAACATGCAGGTTGTGTATCCGCGCTTGAAGCCGGACGTTGACGAGTTGATGTCTCCTGCTTTTTACGGGACCCTGTGCTGGTTCCAGCGGAACTTCGAAGCAGACGATCTACGACTCAACGAAGACAACATCTTGTGCACTGACTACGTGAAGTTCGTTGCCCCAGCTCCAGCTCCACGACAGAGGACACCCCCACCTCCACCCCAGACGACATACTCAGCTTTTCCTGAGACAGTCTTTGAGCATGTCGGTCCGTCGTCTTCTCAGGCTCAGCCATCTGGAGGTCCCCCGTATTGGTTTGCTGATTTTCTGCAGATGCATACGGACGAGAGGGCAGCCGACAGGCGGCGAGACGAGGAGATGCGGGAGCGTGAGAGGCTGCGAGACCAGCGTGAGACGCACCGAGACGAGGCTCAGAGGCTACATAACGAGGCTATGCTAGCAGAGCTGAAGGAGCAGAAGAAGCTGGTTGCAGAGTTGTTTGAACGAGTGGAGAAGTACGGGGTGGAGCAGGGGAAGCAGGGAGAGATGATTGTTGAGGTTTGCGGTCGGATCGACGCTCTTCAAGCGGCCCTTAAGCGTTGCAACCTAGAAGATAGGGCAAATGAGGAGGTTCAGTAGCTGTTTGTTGTTTTTATATTTTTTTTTTGTTTGTATTTTTCAAAAACATGATTTTAAAAATTATATTACTATTAATATATTTTGAAAAAATTTGATTAGTTCTTTCTTTGTTTGTTCTTTTTTCTGTGTCGACCTAAATTATTGTTTTTTGTCGACCTAAATTTGATTAGTTCTTTCTTTCTTTTGTGTCGACCTAAATTATTTTTTTGTTCAGTTTCCTCCAATGGAGTATTACTCTGCTCCAACTTGGGATAGTCCACACCCACAACCGCAAGCGATGGTCGAGTATTATCCTACTCCTGTGCCACTCTCGCGCCATTCCGAGCAGCCTCAGGTCGAGCAGCCCCATTTCGAGCAGACGACCGATGGCGATAGCTATCGCACACTGGCACAGACTCAGGCTGTCTGGGGAGACAGCGGTCATTCTTCGCCACCGAGGGCGCTGCGTGATTTTCAGGGTGTCACCGGTCCCTTCTCTGCGATTCCCACCGACGGCATATTCACTCCGACTACTGCTTATCGGCCAGAGTATGATCCTGGTTTTATTGTACCGAGGGGGGCTGATATACCGCAGGTGATCGTTGATGAAGAGACTTATTTTCCTCCTGAGTCGCAGGTCCAGTTGTTCACTATGACATCTCCCGTGGAAAATGAATACGAAAACGAGATTGAATTGTCGGAAGAAGAAAAAGAACTTGGGGCTGATGAGGAGGAGGATGATGTCGCCGAGAGTAGTCTCGGACCCCGTGTGAGGAGGCCCTCGGCAGCTCTTCGGAGCCCGTACGTCCAGCAGTTCGCACGGAGAGGCAACAAGAAGGTTAGGGGGCTCTATTCGACCTTCCGTCGTGACGGGCATGGAATGTTTGTCAAAATCCCCTTCAACGGACTCACTCTGGACAACCCCTACTTCGAACGGATTGAGTCACTACATCATTGGTACACAAGCATGGTAAGTTAATTTGTAGTTAAACTTTGAAATTTATAATGTTTATTAAATTGTGTTTAACTGTGATATGTATAATTTTCAGGAGATTGACATGTACATTACGTACCTGCGGGACAAGATAAAGGAGAAGAAAGGTGTAAAAGATGATGTCACTCCACAGCTGACTATACTCTTGTGTACCGAGTTCTTCGTAAGATCCAATCATCCTATCAAATACAAGTTTTTTTTATCATTTTCCTAATACTAATCGTTTATTTTTAATTAACAGAACGCTATGAGGACCCAGTACGCTGAGGTTGAGATCCCGAATGCACATGCAAGGAGAAAGAACTTGGAGACGAAATATGAGAGATGGTCACCGCCGGACTACATGCTGAAATACATCACGGGGGACCATAGGCACGAGAGTTGGGAATACGCACGAGAGGTAATTTAAAGAACCGTACATTTTTATTTTTTTAATTCAATTTAATATTTTAATTTAATTGTGAATAACGTTTTATTTTATTTCTTATTTTTTTAGGTGATAACGGTCTGTAATACCGGGGAACATTGGGTCGTGATACGGATTGACCTGAACCTATGGACTATAGAGTTGTACGACTCAACCTGGTGGCGTTCTCCGGATCTAGAAGTCAAGTCTGCTGTACTAACTCCGGTGTTGGAGTTGTTGCCTCGTCTCTTGGTAGCTGCAGGATTTTGGGAGGGTACAAACTTTTTTCGTCGAACCCACAAGAAGACTTATATGCGGGTCGAATCCCCGACGGAGCAGTTTATGCAACTCGACAACAACAACTGCGGCCCGTACGTGTGTATGTATCTGGATCGTCTAGTCAACAAGTACCTCAATCACCGGGATAAAGAAATCGACGACGCGTACTTGATGAAGTATCGCCGATATGTAGCTCGAAAAATCTTCAGTTTGAGTCATCGAGTCGATTGATTTGTATTGTATTGAATTGTAACTATTAGAATTGCTTGACTGTGGTGTAAAATGTGTTTTGGACAGGTTGGAATCACAAAAAACGGGGAAATCCATGAAAAAATCTGTTCTGTGATGGGCGTAGGGCGCAGGCCACTGCCTACGCCCTACGCCCGCTCTGTCGCAGGCAAAAAACGGCTTCTTCATGGGCGTAGGGCGTAGGCCATTGCCTACGTCCTACGCCCGCTCTGTCGCAGGCCATTGCATGCACTTGATGGGCGTAAGGCGTAGGACATTGCCTACGCCCTACGCCCAAAGTGCCTTACATTATACTGACGCAGGGCGTAGGCCACTACGCTACGCCCTACGCCCATTCTGACGCACCCCCACCTACGCCCTACGCCTTCACAGTTTGGATTTAACGCGGTTTTGGCAATTTATCGACTTACCCGTGGATAATTAATGTAATTTGTACCTTTGGATGATCTTAAAATGTAGTTTTGCGTGTCCCGACCAATTTTCGTGAAAAAATAATGTCGGGAAGTGCTCGATCGGCTAATGTCGAGAATTTGTCGATTTTTGCGACATTATCGGATCGAGCACTTCCCGACATTATTTTTTCACGAAAATTGGTCGGGACACGCAAAACTACAATTTAAGATCATCCAACGGTTCAAATCACCTTAATTATCCACGAGTAGAAGTATTTAGTGTTTTCATCATATATTACATCTAAGTTACTTCTAAGTTTAACTTTAAATGTTATAGTTTGAGTTCAAGTTAAGTAGCTTCAAGGTACGACCAAACAATAAAACGTAATTTCGTTATTTTGAACCGTTGGATGATCTTAAAATGTAGTTTTACGTGTCCCTTCCAATTTTCGTGAAAAAATAATGTCGGGAAGTGCTCGATCCGATAATGTCGCAAAAATCGACAAATTCTCGACATTAGCCGATCGAGCACTTCCCGACATTATTTTTTCACGAAAATTGGTCGGGACACGCAAAACTACATTTTAAGATCATCCAAAGGTACAAATTACATTAATTATCCACGGGTAAGTCGATAAATTGCCAAAACCGCGTTAAATCCAAACTGTGAAGGCGTAGGGCGTAGGTGGGGGTGCGTCAGAATGGGCGTAGGGCGTAGCGTAGTGGCCTACGCCCTGCGTCAGTATAATGTAAGGCACTTTGGGCGTAGGGCGTAGGCAATGTCCTACGCCTTACGCCCATCAAGTGCATGCAATGGCCTGCGACAGAGCGGGCGTAAGACGTAGGCAATGGCCTACGCCCTACGCCCATGAAGAAGCCGTTTTTTGCCTGCGACAGAGCGGGCGTAGGGCGTAGGCAGTGGCCTGCGCCCTACGCCCATCACAGAACAGATTTTTTCATGGATTTCCCCGTTTTTTGTGATTCCAACCTGTCCAAAACACATTTTACACCACAGTCAAGCAATTCTAACATTGGATGATTAAGAACAAATACAAAGTCTAGAATTAAAACACTTCTAACATGAAAGATTCATACGAACTTGTTTGTTGCACAATTGTCTCAAAACACAAAATAATTGTAAAAAATCAAAGAGTTCTAGTCATGCCCTCTTCTTCGCTACACCCGAGCATCTACAACTTCCTCCTCTTGACATCACAACCTGCATAGTAAATATTTCACAAGTCAAATTACACAAAAATATATGAAAAAACACACACAACTACATAAAAATTCAACAGTGTTTACTCTGGTGGAATCGGACAAGTCTGTGCATTGTGACCCTCTCCTTGACATTTCCCACATCGATATGTTTTCTTCGAAAACCTCTCCATTCGACTCATGAAGCGGTCCATTCTCGGCCGTCCTCGAGTTCGTTTCGCCGGTGGGGGCAACACTATCATGTTTTGGACATATTCGGGAATCTCCGTCCATTGATCTTCTGAAGGAACAGGTATAATGTTCTCCTTATATGCTTCCATCATATACTCACGGGTGAAATAAAGAGAAGTCATATCATAAGCATATTGTCCTGCTCGACTCGGGTCCTTGGCACACGCTGCGGCAATGGCATGCTCACACGGCATCATGTCAATTTGAAACACACCACATTCACACGTCATTGCCTCCAAATCCACAACCCCACACCATCTAGTCGACTCCACAGTGTACATCCAAGTACTTATTTTTTTGGTAACCCATTTAGGAGCACGGTCATAACGCTCACGCAACGTTTTTTCCCTTATCGGTGTCAATACACCGGTGAACGCACGAGCTTCTTCACGATGTCTGCAAAACCATTCGACCATCTTATCCACGATAAACTTGATCAAGGAACATATGGGAAAGTCTTTAGCGTCTTTCATCACGGCATTTATCACTTCCACTGCGTTAGACGTCATCACCTCGTATCTATTCACACAGTGGTGGACTCTTGACCATTTCTCAAACGTGATATCTTCTAGCCACTTTGCACATTTCTCGCTCGCTGCTCTAAGCTCTGAAAAATGTCGATTGAACTCGGGTACAGTGTACGAGCACGCAGCCCTCTTAAAATGACCAACCAAGTCGTTTCTCCTGTTGTACTTGGACTTGATGTTTTGCATGATGTGCCAATAGCAGTGTCCATGTTCTGCCTTAGGGTAAACAGCAGCTACAGCATTTATAATTGGCTGACCTCTGTCAGACACGATTACCAGATCAGATCTATCTGCAATCAAAAACTGCAAGCACTGAAGGAACCAAATCCAGCAACTGGTGTCCTCTGCATCACCCACACCCCAAGCAAGTGGGTAACTGTGATGCTCACTGTCAGTAGCAGAAGCAATAAGAAGCGTTCCCTTGTATCTATTGGTCATGAACGATGCATCAATGACGATAACGTCCTTCATGTACTGAAATCCCCGGATACACGCTCCAATAGCCATGAAGAAGTACTGAAATTCATTGTTGGCGTTTGTCTGAATACGGGTGAACGTACCTGGATTTCTTTGTTCAAGCATGTAACAATACGAAGGAAGCTTCGAGAAATTATCTTCATAGGATCCGCGAACATTTTCCAGGCATCTCTGTCGCCCTCTCCATGCTTTGTCGTAACTGACATTGATATTTTCCTCAGTACGCATGAACTGCTGAATTGCAGCTGGTGTCATAGGTTTCTTTGCATTCAAGAACTGGTCCTGGAGTCGATTGCCGATAAGACTGCTCGAGGCCTGCCTGTGCACACCGCTTCTATCAATCAAAGAACAAGTGTGGATGTTGGTGTAGGTTTTAATCACGAACTCATCGGTCGTCTTCTTCCTCGTTGCACGAATTTTCCATTTGCAATTTTTTTCAACACATTTCACCACCTTTCGATTGTGATCAGATTTGGCCACAACAAATTCAAACTTGCCCTGCAATGCTACCCGACCGACAACGTAGCTGAACTCGTCTTTGTTCTTGAAAGTCTGACCAACTACCAAATCGGAACCATCATACCGACCACCCCCGTCTCGATCACAAAGTCTGAAAGCAGGAGCAACAACATCGTCCACAACAGGATTATTATAATAAGAACTACCGCCCTCATTATTACCGTCGTCACCACCTCCACCATTGTTATTATCATCGTCATCAAATACATCATCGTCGTTAGCATCGACCTCGACACCATCAAAACCATCATAATAATCACCACCCACACCACCATCATAATCACCAGAAACACCACCATCATAATCACCAGAAACACCACCATATGAAGTATTGCATAAATCAATGCTATCCCAAATAGATACAGACTGATCATAAGTAGATGGCACTATTACTTGACTGTAATATTGTGATGTTTCACCTGAAGTTCTTCGAGTTGGAAGTTTTTCTGGCCGAATTGGACTTTGACGTGCAGGACTTTGACTTTGACGTGCAGGACTTTCACGTGCAGGACTTTCACGGGCAGGACTTCTCGGTACGGAAGGACTGTAGGTCACAAACAACTCCATCTCATCTTGGTTTCTATAAATCCATACAGTCGTGGCCCAACTTTCTTCATCATTAACATATATCGGAGGAGACTTTTCCTTTGGGAATCGAGAGATCGCAACTTCATTACATGATGGATCGATGCCGATTTTTCCACACACTTTCTCAATAAGCGCATTAAACGAAATGCCCCTATCAATCAATATTGTTTTCGAGTGCTTCAAATCGCTCATTATCCATCTCCAATATCCCTCCAAGAGCTGCCACTCTCCACTAAAATGTATTGTGATTGATATCTTATCCATGCCTGCAGTTACAATAAAACGGGAAGAATCAGATTCAAAACTGCACTGATACGGGCGTAGGGCGCAGGCCACTGCCTACGCCCTACGCCAATCTGGAAGTATGCTGAAGGCTGCAACAAGTTGGGCGTAGGGCGTAGGCCACTGCCTACGCCCTACGCCCATATGGAAGTAGGCAATGAGCTACTTCCATATGGGCGTAGGGCGTAAGCAGTGGCCTACGCCCTACGCCCAACTTGTTGCAGCCTTCAGCATACTTCCAGATAGGCGTAGGGCGTAGGTAGTGGCCTACGCCCTACGCCCGCCTGCGATTCAGCTGCGATTTTGCAGAATTTTTTTGGTTTCGAAAAGCATTCAAATCGCAAAATTCAAGCTCGATATTGACAACAACACACCCACAAGTCATGTAGAAGTGAATGCTAACCTTTTTACGTCGAATTGTTGGTGGAAAATCGTCGATTTCGGAGCCGTTTTTTTTGGGCGATTTAGGGTTCGGGAGAGAAAAAAGAGGGGAAGAAGAAGAAATGAAAGAGGGGTTATAGTGTAAATATTTTGAGGGGTTAATGTGTAAATATTTTCATTTTAATTTCTTTTACATTTAATTTTATAAAGGGAGGGGTAGAAATCCAATTTTATTTTTGTAAGGGTTATTTAACCCTTACTTACTATTGGGAGGGGCATATATCCGATGGACTCCCTCTAACTGAATATTCATCATCCATCAAATTAATTTTTGCTGCTGCTATCGAGAATCTCAAAAAAAAAAAAACAGGCATGGCGAGCATCGCGAATGGAGGAGCGGAGGATGAACGTCAATTGACGGCAACCCTAAAAGAAGGGGAGCGAATCCTGGGCCCGACCCGAAGGCCCGACGGGACGCTCCGAAAGCCCATTCGGATTCGGGCGGGTTACGTTCCCCAAGATGAGGTCGCCATTTATAAGTCCAGAGGCGCACTCGTGAGTAGTATTGATTTTTTTTTTGACCTTTTTATTTATTTTTTAGTACTGTTATTCTGGTGAGGTTGATTTTTCTGGTTCGGCAGTGGAAGAAGGAGGTCGAGGCAACTCAGGAGGTGCCGCCGGGCTATGATCCGGCGGGGGAGGCTAAAAAGTCAAAAGCAGCTAAGAGGAATGAGAGAAAGAAAGAGAAGCGCCAGCAGGTCAATGAAAATTCACTTCTTTTTAGCTCAAATTGTTTATCTATTTTTGCCTGTTTCTAATGAAGTATATTTTGTAGCTTTCAAAATATCAAGTGTTTATGCAGACAATTGTGCATTAGTCGTAATAGGTTGAATACACGTCTGCCAAGAACAAATCTTTTAATTTTTTAAGGTGGAAACTCCAAGAAAATCAACTGACCAAGTAACCAATTAGTTCACTTTATTCAATCCAATAAATTTCTAGCCCAGTCTTTGCAGTAATTTCTTACTGTTTTCTTGTTGAAATTTTGCAATCGCTTCTCTATATATACCCCCGGCGAGTTTAAAATGCTTCGTAAGGTAAAAATAATTCTCTCTTTTGATGGGCATATAAGAGTTTGCCTCTTATTTGATGGACTTTGTGTTGTAGTAAGAAGGCACTGTCTACTGGTTGAATCTATTCATGCTAGAAATTCTTGATTTGCTATTTATATATTATCTCTAACTTGAGCAAATGTGATTGGTCAGGCTGCTCAGAGCAAGGGTAAAAACTCAGAGCAAACTGATAGCTTGCCCGCCGATTGTTCGGATTACCTGCCAGAAAATGTAGATTTGATTGCATCAAAGATTAACGGTCTCTCTGTTTCTGGAAATGCCTCCGTGGTCACACCTCCCGGTTCTTCAACAGAGTGTGCAACTCCCACGGATCAAGTTCAAGATATTGATAAGAAAATCCGAGCACTAAAAAAGAAGGTAGTTACATATTCCGCCAGTGGTAGGGCATATAACTGAGTTCAGGATTTTTCTATTAAAGCAGTCCCTTTACCGGAGTCCTTATTTTCTGCTAGTTTGCATGAATTGATATATAAATGACCATATTACTATTTAAAATGTTTTCTTCTTTTCAAAAGTTGGGTTTGCTTCCTACTATTTGCCTTCCCAATCTTTAGGGAAAAATAATAGAGAGAAAATTGCAACTCTTTCATCAAAATCGATTTTTTTTTCTTTCTAGAAATATATATTGTGAAATGGAGGAAGGGCCTCCCCACTCCTCCCCCCACCCCCACCCCCACCTACACACAACTGTTAGATATTATCTTCCTAGTCCCATTCGAAACAGAACAAATTATAAAATGATATTTTTGTATGGTCTTCTTCTTTGTAGATACGGCTGACTGAAGCACAGCAGCAGAAGGCTGTCGAAAAAGACTTGACGATTGAACAGATGGAGAAGTTATCAAAATTGGAAGGGTGGCTCAGTGAGTTGAAGCTTTTGGAAGATAAGAAAGCTGAACTAACACCATCCCTATCCTGATGGGGCTCGTGTAATTCTTTTTTCCTTGATGGAAGTATGGAACGAAAATTGCATGGATAGAGTAGTTTCTATTTTGTGTGTGGGGCTATTTGCACTTGATAGTACTTTCTCTCGTTTCCCACTCTCTGTTTATGCAGTGTGTTCATAATCGACTGTTTCATGTTGAAGGTCACAGTGCATTATACAACGGTGGTACCTTATTCAAACCGACACTTGTTATTTTCCATTCTGTACACCAGGTCGAGGCACACATTGGATGTCCTTATATGGCTATAATCTAGATGGAAATGGGATGAGTTCAAGTATTTTGAGCTCTTGTTTGGCTTTGTTGGTGTTTGATCGTTTAGTTGTCAGTAAAGCTCTAGTGTGACTTGTTAATTACAATCAGCTTATTCAATGAAATCGACTTCAAATTTGTTAAAAGTTCTAATTGTCTTCTTATTAACATTAAAATTTATTTTATTTATCTTCCATTAAAATTGGTTTTTAATAGTGTTGAACTTTGCATATTTTTTGGACCTTAACTCAAAGTAAGCAAATGAACCTCGACTGAACTTCAGCATGTTGTCTCCATCCTTTTTCAAGTCCGGCTTTTGTTGTGTCCATCCTTTTTCAAGTCGTCCGGCTTTTAGGAAGTCGATAAGAGCTCTTGTAGGCTGTAGATAAAGAATAATACAATTCACCGGCTAAAAAGCCAATAAGAGCTCTTGTAGGCTGTAGCTAAAGAATAATACAATTCACCGGCAAGATGTTAAAACTTGAGCATATTTTTTGTTTTCTCCATAGTTTAGAACTATAAATGTTAGACCTCTTGTTGAATTGTTTAATTTCAATTATGTTTATTATTTAAGTTTTTTACTTTAGTATTTTAAATAGGAACATGCTGGAATTTAAATATCGATATTATGATTATCGGTCCTGTACATTCCACTGGAAAAAATTATGATAACAGTTAAATAAAAAGATCTTTTGCAGTTCTATAATTTTTTACTAACCCCTGTTAACTATATCTCAGATAAAAAATGGAGTAAAACTTGAAGCTAACAAATAATTGAGACCAAAGTTGTCTTCACCGCCCAAGGCCAACTCCAGCCACCAAAGGGGAGAGGCGAACACAAATAGTCGAAGACACCAAACGTCTGCACAGACGAGGGGTAGACATCCACAGAGGTCAAAGAATGTAAAAGTTAAGAATTGGTCGAGCCCGGGATTTATTCAGAAATAATCCTTCGACCAACTGTTCCAAAAATAATGTAAAACAAGGTAAAAGCTCAAACAAATATACACAAATTTAACTTTCAGGAGCAAATGTTTTGGTTAGAAACAAAAAAACAATCAAGATATTAATTTCTATTAATGTGGATAGCAAAAACCAATCAAAATTAGAAAACATCTCTGAGGGGGGGAAATCTTTAAGCCCCTATAAATAACAGTTACATTTCTGAAAGTCGTTATGATGTATATCTCCTACAAAGTCGCAAATAAAATTCCAAAATTTCAGGGATGCACAAGGTAATCTTCTGAATAGGGAAGCTCTGGTAAGTACCAACAAGCAAGAGTTTATACAGCAACCGAAGTCTAAGATGATTCGATGTCTGAACCTTCCAAACCTTCTTGGTAAACTTCGAAGTCATCTGGGGTCCATCGACATAATAAGTGGAGTTTGAAGGTAGCCATTTTAATACCCAAAAGGCGCTGAAGAACAACAGCAGAGGCTCAAAATATTAAAATATGGAAGGGGACTGAGATTGTATGTGAATTGATATAGAAATATCCTCATGTTCTTTACATAAAATGAGACTCATTACTCATAGCTAAAGTTCAAATGAACAAGACTGACCAGAATGCGAGATGACTCAGGTGATAACGGTTTCCCTTCTTCAGACACAACAAAGTCTGATACAAGTTCCACAACACCTACGAACCATTTCATTTAAATACCATTTCATTTAAATACGCAATAATTATGACAAGACATACACACACGCATGTCTTGCTAAGTCGGATTAATATAGAAACAGGACACACCTTTGTTTAATCGAACAGGCATTCCCTGCTTGCGCAAGAATGGTTCCATTTCATGGGTGAATTGATCCAGAGGACCTTCTTTGAGCTCCACCTAAAGAATAAACCGAACATGAGAAAGTCTGGAAATTTACTTACAGGTAAGCTGTGTGAAAGACACAGACGATGATGCAACTCCAGTACAAAAAATAACCAATCCACAATCATCATGCATACAGACACAGACGATATACCAGTATACCACACACCTAAATTATTTAATAATCAAGATTATAATGTTTTTACCACTTCCATGATTTGTAATTGTAACAATTACACATAAGGTGACACAATATTAATAGTGCAAGCTTTGCAGATACCGTTTCTGTTGCAGTGCTTCCGGTCCTTGCAAAGTCATAATCTTCATATTCATTAAATAACCTGACAATAAATAAATAAATAAATAAATAAACATGAAAGCATATTACTAAATGGGCATAAAAGAAAGTGCATTCTTCGCAATCACAACTATTAAGCTACAGAAAATGACGATTCTTAGATAAAGCGGTGTAACCTACTACACAAACTAAGATGGCAAAAATAAACTACTTGAAAATAACAGAAGCATATTTAAAAAAGGTTTTACAAGAACACGATGTGTAAACTGTAAGCTTGTCCAGTAATCATATATCATGAATTACAACACAGCAGTACAGCATGCAAAAAAATTAGTAGCTCAGGTAAAGCTTTTTGAGTAAGCATATACCATAAATCACAACACGGCATACCTTTCGATGTCTTCCTTAGCCAAACTGGTGAAGCAAAGTCCAGAATCTCCACGCAGAAGCTGAGTGAAAAACAAAGTACCAAGCGAAAAAATAACAAAAAAAGTTGAATGTATTAGTTTACACTGAAATTTCTTCAATAACTTTTATATATAATGAATATACAGAACCCCATAATACCTTCGATATCTTGTGAAGGCCCGATTTGAGCTCATCGGCAACAGACCGACCCAATGCAATCTGCATAACCTTGTTCGAACCCAGAAAACATCTGGGACAAAGAAGGCACAGATGAATCAGCTGTATAATATATATTTTTTTCTGTAATTAGTGAGTCTTAGTGTATGCCCAAACCAAACCTGCTCGAAGACTTGAGCAGGTCTCTGAACTCCTTGAACTTGAGATTCCTCATGTTCTCGAACGTGAAAACGTAGACGGAGTCATACTTTTCGACAGCGTCTCGTATCGAGCTCACAACATTTTCTTTCTGCACCCTTCCCTTCTTCTTAGTCTTCGATAGAGTCACTGCATGATAATCATCGACCAACATTAAAAAAAAAAGGTTCATGCGTAAATCAATTGAGGATATAGATAGATAGAGAGACCTGTCCTGTCGCGCTTTGATTTCGGCATGTTCAGGAAAGGAGCTTCTGAGAGTGAAAACGAAAGAAGAGGGAGGTTGGAGCAGGAGCTTGAGGGGTTTGAACTAAACCCTAATTAAGCCTGAATCGATGCCTCATTTTTCTTCTTTATGAAACTGGACCAATGGTTGTACTGCGGGAATTTTCAGCCCTGATACTATTCTTGGGCCCAGCCCAACTCTCTTTTGTGTTCGTTTTGAGTCTTTGGGCGCGAAATTTCAGCCCTGGTACTATTTATGGGCCCGGCCCAAGCATTTTGCCTCCGCCGCCCTCCTCCCTGACGCTATCGCTCCATTTAAATTTGAAATTGAGTTTCTCTGTGTAATTTAATTTAGTTATTGACTTTATGTTTTTATTAATTAATTTTTTTATTATTTATGTATTTATTTATTTATTCATTAGAATAAAAAAAAAAATCTAAAAACTGAGTTATGTATTTAGTTATACACTTATACTTCCTTTTTAATTTACAAATAAAATATGACAATTGTTTTTGGATGAGAATATTAAATTTAGCACTGATATTATTCATGGGTCCGCCCCAAGCTTTTTGCCTCCTCCACCCTCTTCCCTGCGCCGATACTATTGCTCCATTTAAATTTGAAATTGAAGTTTCTCTATTTAATTTAATTTGTTTTTTTTTAAATGTCAATTTCATAAATAAATGAAAACGTGTATAGTACAAATAAAGACCATCAACGAGCCAAAACATATAACATTAGAATACAAAAATACTACCAAACTATAACACATTTTTCGGTGGCCTTACCAGAAGAGAATTAAAATTTTAATAAGAGATGATCCCCTCTTGTATAATTTAATTTAGTTATTGACCTTATGTTTCTATTTATTAATTTTTTTATATTATTTATGATTTATTCGTTAGAAAAAAAAAATCGAAAATCTGGGTTATTGTTTGCAGCTTCACCATAAAGTTTTTTTTTTTTTTGGGTAAAGGTCAATCACATATAAAGGAAAAAAGTATGATACAGAACAGCGCATAGGGAATGATACTCCTACCGCATCACCGAGCTAACAGACTAGCTCTCCAATCTACCAACTAAACATATAGCACAAAAAGAAGCCACAAATATGATTACCAAGCTATATGCCAAACCCTCTTTAGCGCTCGTGCCTGAAGTGAGTCAGGGAGCCGTAACGAGCGGATCCTCTCCTGTATGATAGAGATCGCCTGAGAGGCCACCACTACGGGTGAAACCGAACGAGCCTCGTGAATCCTCTTGTTCCTCTCGAGCCAAATGAAGTAGATCAGAGCAGCGAGAAGTCCACGATATGCACAGGATATCAAGTGCTTCCCACGCCATCGACTAGAAGCTCGTAAAATAGCACTATGCCAACTACCACGTGGCCATAGAAATCCCACCTCCACCTTGAGCCTCTGCAAGCACTCCCGTGAGAAGGGGCACTCAAAGAAAAGGTGAGAATGACTCTCCAAACTCTCCCCACCACATAATACACACGAGTCGTCCCCCCGACCAATCCAATGCTTATCTCGAGTCGGCAGCCGACCTCGGATAGCCATCCATAGAATGAAGCAATGTCGTGGAATACGTCCTGGGCCTGTCAAAAGTGTAGCCCACGGCACCCTAAGACCCTCCGGACAGAAAAGGGTATATGATGATGAAGAGGTGTATGCCCCTGATCGATGTATTGTCCACCGCACAGTATCTGTCCTAACCTCTATGCTCGGCAATCCATCCATAAGATCAACGAACTCCGCTGCATAAGATCACCATAAAGTTAATGTTTAAACTTTTGACTTCTTATTAGATACGGTCTATATAGTTCTTATATTTATTTTTAATTTACAAATAAAATATGACAACTATCTTTAAACGGAGTAGTATTATCATATACAAGTAAGTATAAAAAATAACACACACAAAATTCGTTTTTGTAATAAATATTAAAGAGACAAATTTTAAAATACACCTTTTAATATAGTAAAATTCTTTTATGCACCCCGTTTTAAAAAATCAGATTTTTACACTAAAAAATGACAATATGTCAAAAATATCCTTCATTTTAGAATCTGGAAGAATTATTCAGTTGTCCAGTATTCTTCTCTCGTGCAACATCTTCTTCACCAAATTTTTATGGAATAAAACTTTAATTCAAAATCTTTTCGTTTTTTTCAAAAACAAATTTAATCACAAATCTAAAATTTAACAAAATACAATTCACAAGAAAATTAACCCAATTCTATGGCGGGTGAATTCAAATCATCTTCTTCTTCCCCAAATTTTACAAGAACACAAATTAATCAAATTTAACGGATTTGCCTCCGATATATCAGCCCCGCTTATGCCGCCTCATGAGATTGACCAGCCCCCGCGAGCATCGCCTCCGATTGACCGAAACCCCAACAAGCGCAGCATCAGATCGACCAATATCACACTCTCCCACACGGTTCGATTCATTCAACTCCCACAGCCACACAACTCCACTTCATTGTCGTAGAACGTAGAACGGTGCTATCTTGTAATTTTCTGGAAACACTCGCTAGATGATTTGTGAATTGTGATACTGACAGTTGAAGACAAAATGGAGGTTTAAAAAATGAGTTTTCATTTTTTGTTAGAGAATTTAATAATAGGAGGATGATTTAGTCTTTTAGTGTAGAATAGTTATTTTTTAAACGGGAGTCTACAAAAGAGTTTTATTATCTTTAAAGTGGTATATGGGCCTATTTTCCCAATATTAAAAGATATCATAAACATGTTTTAATTATAAATAAAGGTGTGATTTTTGTAATTATAAATTTAATTTAGCTTGAATTTCGAGTTTTAATTATAAACATATTTTTGTAACATGTTTGCTTATAAATAAATGTGTGGTTTTTTTAGTAAACATGTTTCAAACTAAATTGAATTGGTAAATTTTAATTTAATCTGATTTTTAAACAGTTTAAATCAAAATAATTTATAATTTTAATAAATAAAATATCATTTTTAGTACTTAAATATTTTTAAATATATATATATATATATATTTTAAAATTATTTGTTATATTACTAAGAATAAATATTAAAATTATTTAATATATATATAGAAAATTTTATTTAATATAAGAGTATTTGATATATACATACTTATATTATGATACAATTCAGTCTTAAGACGGAAATTTACCAATAAAATACGAAATCAAACAAAAATTTATATTTACTTAAATTAAAAAACTAATTTAAAATTTTCTCAGTTCAAAATAAACTATACCAATCGGTCTGATTTCTAGTTCGATCCAAATTATAAACACCCATAATTTTATTAGGTGACTAACTTATCGACTTAAACTTGACGGTCGTGTTTGTAGCTCATTGGTCAATTACAAAAAATTTAAATACTCACACGCAAATGTTTTGAGATCGAATTTTGGACTGTAACACATGTCTCATGTCTCAAGTTCGAATCTTAAACTATACGGTACTTAATTCAAGTACTCAACCAACTAAACATTTTACAGTTTTTAAGTGTGTACACAAGAATTTAGTAATATTTAACAAAAAAAATTCAAATGACATTTTTTTCTTTTTAATTAAAAAATAAACATTAACATTATTATTATTAATAATAATTATAATAATAATAAAAAATAAATAAATAAATAAATAAATATACTACGTACTATAAAAATGGAGCTTGACCTTGATTTCGAAGTTTTCGAGTGCTTGTGAGTCCTTGACTGGCTACTGGCTAGGTAAAGCCCTACGGAGAAGTAAACATCCGCACGCTGAGTTTCCCGCCCACGCCAAAATTCTCACTCTTCATTAGTACACCAGCACACACCCCGTCTTCCCCATCCTCCGCCACCGCCACCGCCGCAATGGAATCCGTGACGGAGGATGATATCATCGCCAAACTTCAATCATCCTCCGATCTCTCCGGCATCCACTGTCTCTTCACCGCCCATCTCCACCCTTTCACACCTTTCCTCAAACCCTCCAACGCCGCCGCTGCCAAAAAGCCATCGAAAGTCTCAAAATCGAAACCCCCGGACGACCCCCCGTCCATCCGCTCCCTAGCCAAACAGTTCTTATCATTTATTCACAAGTCCCTCTCACTACTGCCCAAACGCCTCTCCGAAACCCCCTTAATCCTACGAGATTCCGCCATGGAATTGTTCGATAGTTACCGCCTCTGCCTCACCTGCCTTGAATTGATTGCGCCGGAGCTTGCAGGGAAGCCACACTCAGTTCAGGTGCAGAGAATCCGGTACATACACTGTTTGGAGCACTGGGAGTTGTACAAAGAGGGAGAAGCTGAGGGTTTCGTTGTGCTTGAGAAATTGCGTGAGATTTTTGGAGGTGGGCCGAAGGGAAAGTCGAGGAAGTCAAAGGTGTGTTTGGTTCCTGAATTTATCAAGGAGAGCGTGGATAGAGAAGTTGCGTCTGTAATCTTGGAGACTGTTGTGACCTTAGTGAAATGTGCAGCAAAGAGGAGGAGCAAAGTGGATGCTGATTATTGGAGAGTAATTTCCCTGGTGAATGAATCTGAGCCGTGGTTCAAGTATGATTTGAGCTTATGTATGTTAGACATTTTGCTAAACACATGCATATGTTAATTGGAGTCGTATATACTACTCATCTCCTGCTCTTAGTGGCTTTGAGCTTAGATGCCCTACATGATTTTATTTAATTTTTGATTGTAAACTGATCATCTTGATGTGAATGATTAGGATCCTGGAAGCTAAGGACTACGAGAAATTCCACCGTTTCCTGGAGACAAATTTGCATATAACTGCTCTATTTTTGGTAGCAGAGATAAAGTCTTTTGAAATGGATTTGATATATGAGTTCTCCTCGGTCACCTTTAGAGAGTACAAGAAATCACATGCTCATGATCAAGTGAACAAGGTGAAAGATTACATGCACTTATGAGCTTTTATCGACTCTGTATCACCTAATTGTTGTCCATAATTAAAGTTCTTATGTGTTTTTCTTTTCTGTCATCACAGGTTGCACTCAAGATTTGTTCTTCTGTATTCTCTCAGAGAGATGACCTGTCCGATGACATAATTGTTGATGTGTTAAAACATATCCTGGATTTAATGGCTTCTGAGTGCAAGGTATTTTTGCACAACAGCTAGCTATTTTTAATTACTACCTCTACTGGAATACATACGAGTGGCGATGTGTGATACCTAAAACTTTGTCTGGTTATATCTTGAATTTGTTCTGCAAGTTTGTACACCTTAAATGGAAATCCAGGATATCTTACAGATGGAAACTGTCAAGTTGGAGACTGATATACTGAAATATACTGGAGGCACTCTGATTGTTATGATTCAATAATTTTTCTTTACATGATAACAGCAATTAAGTTTTACGCCCACTTGTCTGATTTATCTTAGTGGCTTGATATGCAATCTCTCTTACTCCTAATGAGTCGTTTCCAAATATAAGGATCAACTTATTTTGGTTGGACTGAGAGACTTAAACACACATAATGATTGTCGATAGTAATAGTTTACTGTACTAAGCAGGCAAAGCTTTTAACAGTTTCTAACACTTATCCAGAATAAGATAATCTGTCCAGTTGAATCTCTAAGGAAAAATAATTAACTGGTGGTTTTATTTTTCTTAGAGAATGTCTAGATTGTGTATCACACACTTATAGAACTTTCAGATGCTCGAAATTGAATTTTACTCCAGTTTAACATGAATCAGATGCCTGTATTAGTAATTAACGTTGATTTTTTATATTAAGTTTTCTTAGTTCCTTTACAGGTCTTAAAGTAGGAATAACCTAGACATGTATGCAAATTATTCATATTGGGGTCGTTTCACTTAATAGTGTCCATGAATACGATGAGCATTCTAATGGATGTTTAACCAGACACTTTTAAAGTCACTCCGGGAATCATTTTCCTGCTTCCCTGCTGAACAAAGCTCTATTGTTGATTTAGAAAATGTCAGAGTATATCATCCAAAAAGAATTACACTGTCATTTAGACTTTCATACTTTGTGATACACTGCAAATATTATGCTTCCAATACTGGTTTTCTTTGCCTTCAAGTAATTTTTGTTGGTAATATATTAGAGATGTTAGATTATCTGAGATTTTATTCCCACTCCCTTCAAAAGAAAATTTTCTTTCGATTACATCATCATCATCATCATCATCATCATCATCATCATCATCATCATCATCATCATTGTCATTATTATTATTGTTGTTGTTGTTACTGCTTCCACAAGATTAGTGTTTTTTCAATAATATATGAAAAGATTACTAATGTCTTAAAGCATTGAGAGGTGCAGTTAAAACTTTAAAGAAAGAAGGCATAGGTTTCTCTATATTATCTCCCCTTTAGATAACATTATTGATTATTCCCGAGTCACATCTTTCTATAACAACTTTTATGCTGATGAAAATGATAGCCGCCATTCTTTTCTGGAAGTTGGTTCTGTTTAGAAGTTCTTCTGCAAACCTAGAACTCTGCATATGGAAGTACATTTTGATATTAGTTAGTGCTTGAAATCTCTCTTATTTATCATCAAGCATTGTCAGTAATTTTTTTCATCTTGGTTGTCAACGTGGTAACTAAATGCGTTCAACTTTTACCTAGCAGGTTGGAGAGGAAAAAACAACTCTTGGATTTCTTGAACTTGTGTGCTATTGTGCAACGAAATGTCATATTGTAACTTTGAGTTTACGGGATCCGGTTGCAAAACATTTGTATAGGTTAGCAGGTGATTTACACAAGGTACTTTTCACTTCCAAGATACGTGCTTCTCATATGAGCACGCAAGACTTTCCATTTCCAACCTTATTGTGCTTGATTTGACAAGTGTAATGTATTTTCCGTGTAGGATTTTCCATCGATCAGTTCTATTTTGAGGCTTTATGTGAGTGGAATATTAGTAAGTCCATCTAATAAACAGTCAAAAGGGGAAGAAATAGGAAAATGCAAATCGTCTCTTCAAGTTATACTCAATAACAAAGACCGACTTCAAGAAGTGTCTGATTTTAATAATTTATTTAATAGCCACCTCGGTATTGGTAGCAAAGAAAAGAATTCCCACCACAAAAGAATTTCACATTCACCTTACTGGGAAGCACTCAAATTCTTTTGCCAGTCACTAGCAGAGTCCATCTATTTTAATAGAGAAGAGTTTTTCTTGGAGGCAGAGAGTTATTTGGATGACTTGAGCAATATTCACAACGCTTTTCATAAGTATTGCCACCATTTTCTCCATTGTCTCAGGTACCTGAATAGGGCTATGTAGATTCTTGTCTCTATATATTCCAATTTATTTTAGATATAATTAGTTTCCTTAAACAAGCTTTTTTTTTTCTTTATTTACCTTTTTCAATTCTGAAGGTTTAAGATAAGATTACATTTTGATGACCTACATGGTGTACATTTCCTTTTGGATGTAGTGTGACTGAAAGGGAGAGAGAGACATCTGGAGACAACCACAAAGTAATATCTGTTGTAATTGTTGCTGCTCTTATGCTTTCATTCAAAACACAGCAAAATATTAAGGTTCTAATCAGAAACTTAATTAGGGACATTATTTTATTGCCATTATTGTTTTCATTCAAGATTTTGAATTCACTTTTTTTATCTGATATGCCTGCAGGAAAATACTATTTTGGTAAAGCATCTTATTTCAACTGAGTGGGTTCCAGTCAAAAGGCTCAAGTACTTATATGGTTCTCTTAACAACATAGCTGTAATTTTGAATCGGAAAAAATGGCTGAAGGAGGTAGTAGCAGTTGATATTTTTTTTTTAAATCAAAATTGTTGTGTTATCAGTTATGTAAATAATTCATCTTTTATATTATCAGCACTATCTCCTATTTTGCCTACAAATGTCTCTGAATGAAGCTATAAGCATGTTTGTCTCTAGGGAAGCATAGATGTGTACTTTTTCCTATGCTACCGACCAAAGTAATGTGAATGATGGTGGTAATGTGCTTCAATTTGATTCTATCCTGATAAACTTGAATGAATATTCATAAAATGCAATACATAATACCTATATATGAATATCAACCATTACAATATATTCACCTATACGGCGTACGACTATCTACTCATCATGACATAGACTTTAAAGTGTTCTTGACTAGGCAAAGCTTTAAGGATGGCTTGTATTCAGAACCCTTGCAAAAGGTTGTTTTTTGTGTAAAACTCCATTTGCAGAAGTGTTATGTAATTTAAACTGACTTTTTGGAAAAGTCATGTTCATCGAAACCATTTTGGAGTTGTCCAGGTAGTGGCTTTTGATTTGATTTTCTGGATGTTGACTAAAGCGATTTGGTAAAAACCTGGGATATCGATTCAGAAGGATCACACATCTATATTGGAGGGAGAGATTTATAAGCACTTCTTGAACGCCTTAATTGAAAATTTTGTCCAATGTTGGACTTATCAGATATCATTCTTGATGTAGACTTAAACATGACATATTTTTTTACACTTAGCAAAATGGGAATCCATTTGTCCTTTTTGGCATGCAGCAACCCTTCTTTGCATTTATAGGTCTAGAAAATCTTGATGCTTGTAGAATTACCTATATCTACTAGTATATTCTAATATTGATGTACACGCCTTCATAAAATTACATGCAGGCTACAAAAGCTTTGAAATTATGCTGTAAAGCTTCATGGCATTATGTGGTAGATCTTTGTAAAAGACATGTCAACAAGTCACACATGTCTCATGATGATCTGTTAGAGAAGGACATTGCGGATCTTGTCATGGATGCATCTGAAAAAACTGCGTTTCTTCTGGAACTTAATCAAGAAGGCAATTGCAAGATAAATGGAATCATTAAGGAAAGCCTTATATGTTGGTCTGTTTCAGAAAATTTGATTGGTACACTTCCAACTCCTGTGTCTTTGGTGAGGGAGTGGGTAAAGGTAACCTTGAATGGCTTGCTGCAGAATTTAACACATTTTAAACACCAAACCCAAGTACCCAATCTGATTGTGACTTTGTTTGCAGATACAGTGTTCACTGTCGAAGGATGCAGATAAAGAGCCTGGCATAATGCTGTATCTGTTGATTTCATCTTCTAAAGAAGTATCTAAGAAGTCTCTTGGAAAATTATTGGATGAGGTCTTCCCCTCTCTCTACCTCTTTCCCTCTCACACATATATGCTAGTTCCTTATGATTATATGTACCTTTGGAGTTGACTTCCTTCTGTCAACCACTTTTATTTGGTCTTTATTAGGAGCTTCTTGCATATGATGAAAAGAGTTACCTGAATCCAGGATACTCTATCAGAATGCGAATGGAAATCATGGGCGTCCTGTTAGAAAAGGTTTATGTGACAAAAGACAGTAATATAAAAAAATCCAGAATTCTCATTGAAAAGGGAAAAGTACTAAGAGCTCGTGGATCCGCACGGCTCGATGAATGCATCCAGTGTTTATCAGAAGCTATATCGACTTTGGTGAGCTATATTGTACTATCCCAGTCTTGGTTGGCACACTGATATTTAAAAAAGTTCATTTTAATTGACACAAATATATCCATATACAGAAGATAATATACGGCGCAAGAAAAAGCTGCAGTTCTTGCGTTCATCATCTGCTTGTACAAGCTTATATTCTGCATGCCATATTTACCCAGGAAGCAGCATGCAACTCAATGGATTTATCACCTAAAAGGCTAGTCTCTGAGTCAAATGAATATGTAACATAAGGTTATATTAGTTGATCATTTTGGATTTTTTTTTCTGTTACTGATGCTTTACTGCATTTGTGTGGACAGTGGTTTTCTTCATGATATTAATGCTGCATTGAATATCTATTTGAGCCCGGATCACAACCATGCTGATGAACAATATGAAGACTTGCTATATTTATGGTATCAACTCATCGATTTGTTATCAATCAAGGTAAGAGTTACCTTTTGTGTTTATGCAGTCATGGAGAAGGTTCTTGACATCGTTGTTGCATTGAAAATCGAATATACATTTTCTTATTCCAGGGCTACTTGGAAATTCACCCTAGATTGTATGATGTTGTGATCAAGTTATTTAGCGTGAAGAACTTTTCTTTGGCAAAGACTGTGGCTGAGCTCTGGAAATATAAAAGACTTAGTCATGCTCTCTGCCCTTCACCTGTAAATGATATGTTCGTGGAAACTTTTTCTAAGCATCAGAGTCAAGTTTGTAACTCTGCTGAATTTTGGAGAATGTGCATGGATGAACTGAAGCCTCATATAGTTGGGTTCAATCACATCAATAATGAGATAAAACAAGCATCTTCTGATCTTATCTCCAATGTAAGTTCCTCTTGTAATTTAAGTTGCCACTTTTCTACAGTTAGCTTGAAAACTTTTGCCCCACCTGGTATCTTAATCTAATTTCATATTGCAGGTTCCAGTATCCAGTTGTTCGATATTTCTCTCGTCAAATCTGTACTATGAGTTCTCTGAAGGATTGATTTCAAGTGGGAGAACCACCGAGGTAACTTGATTTGAGGTGTTGCTTTCAGAATATTATCATTTTTGAGTGCTTAAATGATGGGGCTGATTAATTAGTCAGATAATACTATTACTATCCACAACAGTATTTACTTTGTGTACTGTTAGTTAATGCTCCTTTGCTCCAATCTACATTAGGTGCTGAATTGATTCTCTGTATTTACAGAAGAGTTTTATTCAACAAAATTGTAAACATTCTCTAATTAAGCTTTAATGTATTCTTCTAATGCAACTTTATGCGACTTACATATTTCTGAACCAAGAGGGATAATCAATAGTTACAAATAATAGTTTATTTGAGTTATATGTCTTGTAGATGACAGTGGTTCCTAATGAATGCATTACTCATTGTTCAGAAAACATTTAACGACGAGTTCATATTTTATAGGCTCTTACATATGCAAAAGAGGCTCATCGCTTGCGTAGCAAACTTTTACGACAGAACTTTGAATACTCAGTAGAGAAAATGACTGAGACATGTGATGAGAATGGGATGATCATTGAAAAGAGTTATTATGGCATCTGCACCTTTAAAGTTACTGATATCGGTGTGCTGAAAGGTTCTTGCAATGAAGATGGCGTCCTTACTCCTTGGAATGTGCTGAGCTGTTACCTTGAAAGCACATTACAGGTATCATTGCAAACATGACATTTGAAACTAATGCTAATACAATCAACTTTATATTGTATATCAACTGTTCTTCCAGGTTGGATTTGTTCAAGAGATCCTCGGAAATGTGTCTGAGGCTGACATGCTGTTACGGTGGGGTAGAAATGTTTCCCAGTTTCAAGGCTTGTCACTTTTTGAAATATATTTTTCTTCCATGTTGGGTATGTTCTTTTTAATTGTAAAAAAAAAATCCTAGTCTAGTACATATGACAAAGTTACACATCGTTGGAAAGTCATTTACTCTGATCTGAATCTGATCAGGCAAACTATACCGCAAACAGAAACTTTGGAGCATGGCTGAGAAAGAATTATTCAGTGCAAAAAAAACACTAGTAGACAACCTTGACACCATTTCCTGCAAAAAATGTTCATGTATGTTGGAAACTTCCATTAATCAGCAAATTGGAGATTTATTCTCGAGTAGTTCTTGCAGTACTAGAGGGTCGCCTTTTACGAACGGGATTCTTAATGCCAAAAGCTTATATAAATCGGCATTGGACAATCTAAACCTATCTGACTGGAGGACTTCATACTCTACTTCTGAAGAAGCTAAGGTTGAGCACGTCATATCAAGAGAGATGTCTGAAATGAAAATTGAACCCAGAAGATCTAGAAGGACAAAGAAAGAATTAAAATCTGCTTCACAGAGACAGGATATTGTTTGTGGTCCTAATCGTAGGATAACTCGGTCCATCCATCAGTCTGTAAGGGAAGGCAACAATCTTGTACCAGGTGACATACAAATTGGTCCTGCTGCTGGTGTATCCACTAATCATTTTTCTACTGCTTCTGCTGGATCTGATCATAATGTGCTCAAGTCTGAATCTGAATGCTCTGCTGCTGATTTTCTAAGTGACATCACGTCTCTTTGCAGTAAAATGAAATGCTGGCACTGTCTTCACATTGAATCTGTTGGGTGCGACAGTCTTATTAGCTTCATATACATGAAATGGGAGTTTGTTTACAGAAAGCTTTGCTTAAGACTACTCATTAGTATAGGTATCCTATGATCCTCTGAAACATTATTTTTATATTTGAATATATCATCTTTGATTGACCCTCCGTTTTTCTCTAACGCTTTGTAATTTAATATATTTTATTATTACCTAAAACCTTGGGTAAACACTTGTTCTCCATCAGAAACATTCTGTAAATGTTATCAGGGGGAAGTATCTCTGAATATCATATTTACCCTTTGGTTGACTCGAACTTAAGAAAATCAGTGGATGAAGATGTCATTAACTGATCAATTGGACGAGTCACTATCCAAATTTATTTCTTTTGCTCTAGAAACTCGAGTGTTAGGCCCTGCCTTAGTTGTCAGCTGAATTACCTTGCAAATATTGTCTGATTTGAAAAGATTTGTATTGTGACCGCTGCTTCAATTTCAGATGAGATGCTCTTGGCAATTGGTTCCAGTCTATTAAACAATTAATTTTGCTTAATTAAATTTTATAATTTCTTGATATATGCATCTCATTTCATGATATCAAACAAATATTATGTGTACCACAGCAGCATGTGTTGCTTATTTGTTTTATATTGTGCCTTGTTAACATGTGAATCTGCCATTTGGTATTCCTCTATTTCCTAATATTGTGTATTACTTTGCAGGGAAATTCTATGGCATTTGTGGTAATGTTCATGAAGCACATGAAATCCTATTGCAAAGCATTTCAATTCTGTTCAGCAGAAATTCAAATTGTTCCAAGTACTCTTCGTATTCCCTGGTTTCCTTAATTGAGTCAATAGTAAAGGATTTTCCTGGAGATACATTGGCAGTTGAACGTGCAGCACTCCTTTACTATATATGCTGGTTCACTTTTAAAAGTTATCCTTACGAGTGCAGCAGGTATCCTTTAACAACTATTCATATGTTTATGCAAATATGTAGTAATGTTTTCGATTTTATGGCTGTACAAAATGGTTGTCCAGATCTTGTTCAAGACACTATTTTGACTTCTCTAGTTTTGGCCACGCGTCTGTTGTCCATTATTCTCTGTTTCAGCCACCACACTTGATTCATGCAGTAATAAAGGGATAGCCCATTTGGGCGGTTCATGCCTCTGCTTTGGCTGTTCTGATTGTTCTTTGCCAAACAGGAAATTGTGCTCTGAGCTATCGTACATTGGGGCTGTGGGGATAGTTTCATTGTTAAAGCTATCGTTTATACTTTGTCAAGAAATCCCTTTACTTTTTCAAAAGGTAAGCCCCTGCACTTCTCATATGTTTATGCAATTATGTAGTTATGGTAGCTTTTTTTACATCCCTTAAATGATAATCTACAATAGTATAGTCAAAGCCCTTTTCATATGTGGTAATTTGTAAAACCTAAAACAGGACTCATCGCCATCAGCCATACCTTGCAATGGACAACGATCTCTCTTCAGAACTCGAAAGTATTCACTTAACTAGAAAACTCTATTTATTTGGATCTTGTTGGACTACTGACTGTTGAAAAGCTAGCGAACTAGCCGTAAAGGGTGAGGGTGACAATTCCATAACCCGAGGCGCTGGTTTTGTACTGCACAAATTTACCCACATATATACATATATTTTAGATTGATAGAGGTACCTCAATAAGGGGTGGGTGCACCTCACAATTTTATCCGTCTCTTAAATAAGAGAAAGTTCAATCAAAGTGGAACACAAAAGCTGCAAAATCTACAAAAACTCGAATAAAACTAGTTTAAAGGAGGTTATTAGGATGTCAGATAGATATCTGTAGATTGGTATATTATGTTCTCCATACAGCCACACCATTGATATAAGTCTACATTTACCAACAGTAACAATAACGCTTTGGAGAGAACAATATTAATACAACAATTCATTTACTTTAAATTTTTACTCACTTCTCGAATATGGTTACTAAAGCACCGATCATCACTTTAAGCACCATGTGTTTAAAGTCATTTCATTTAATTAGCAGAACACCCAGATAAACAAGTGTTTCAAGTCACCGCCTTGTAGAAATTTTGTTGCCCTTATTCAATGATAAAGCCTGGATTTTGCATGAGCAAGAGAATAATCTGTGGTCATTTTGAGGATTTCTTTGTATCACTTGTCATGAGCATCATCGATTCATCGGGGTCTCTATGAATTGTTTTAAAGATATAAGAGTAAAATTATCAGTTCAATGATGATGTTGGAGTAAACAGCAAAACGAATATCTATGAGAATAATGGGGGAATTATTTAATATAGAATGCTTGACGTGTGATATAATAAGCTCATGAAATTGAAGGAAATACGGAGTTTTTGATACTCAAATCTCGAGAAAGTCATTCCGGTTTTTCAGTGCCCCCAATGTTGAAAATAATACGTAGAATCAAATTCTCAGTAGTTATTGTCTTGGATGGATATACTCTATATTTGGACGTGCAGATCATATATTTGTGAAAAAGTATGGCAGTGTTTGCCAGTATTCTAAAAAATGGCCTAGGCGGCGCCTGGGCGCTAGCTGGCTGCCAACCGTGAACCGTCTCGATTGCAGCCTAGCCGGACATGGCTAGGTGGGCTGGGGTCTAAGCAGGATTTAGGCGGGCTGTACCTTTTATTTGTTACAAAAACCATACGTGCCGCCCAACTCGAAAAAAAAAAAAATTAATAAAGGTGTTGCAATTCACATTCTTACCTTCGTATTCCAAATTCTAGATTTCAAGCGTTCGGCTCCTGCTGTTTTGGTCACAAATTCATCATCTTATTTCTCCTATTCTTTTTAACTTGCTCATAATCTATTTTATTAATAATTTTTGTAATGATATTAATAAAAAAATATAAATCCGCCTAGATCTGTCTAGGCAACTGCTTAGCCCCCTATGCGCTAGTCGGCGAATCACTGTTCTGCTAACGCCTAGTGTTTTTTGAAACATTGGTGTTTACTATTAATTGATACTAAACACGTATATAAAATGCAGTTACCTTTGAATTTATGCTAACTTGATTACTGGACTGGATGATGTCATTTAGGTAATTGACATCTGATTTATTATGTTGATTGGTCAGATCTCCAGGTTGCTGGCAGCCGTCTATGTACTTTCTATCTCATCAGAGCAATTTTCTATATCTCCACGCGAGAAAGGTTCTGAAAGTCGGCTGGCTTCCTTCTTCCATCAAGCATCCCTAGGGACTCAATTTAATCAGCAAATCATATCTAGCATGATGCAGAAAAGGCATACTCAAATTGCCACAGATTCTGAGGTACTGTGTCCTGGAAAATCTCTTTTCCAATGATGAAATGTCCGATGTTTGTGTTATGATGGAGTATCTTTCTGGCATGTCCAGTTTGTTCTCCTTGATTTGAATACTGGAACTTTGGAAATTCGATTAATTTACAGTTTCCTCTTAACAATATGAAAAGTTGCATTCTGACTTTCCATGCATCTAAAAGCGTTCGAACAGAGTAATGCTATTGAACTTGCTGAAAGAGAGTCAACAGGGAGGAAGTACTTACATAGTTGTATGTTGGATCACCATGACATTAAATCCTTTAGTGCTCTTTCAGTCTGTATGTTATGTAGATATGGGTTGATCCATTTTTGGCCTTTTCATCCTCACGTCCACTATAATATTATAAGTCTTCAGAAGTTGGACTCTTCCTATCGTGCTGTTTGTTTGTTTTTGTAACTTTGCATGGTATAGGCATTAAACTTTAGGAAGCCAAGTCTTAGACTTATCATTTTCACATCTCAGAATAATTAGAACTTGCAATTGAGAAGAGTGAACATTTCAAATTATAGAACCGGAACTTCATTGTTAGAAGATCCCCTTTTTTCTAGAACTAATGTGTATTGCAATGCTGCCACATAGGGAGTGTCTTTTTCTTGATTTTGTATGTCTAGGGATATGTGTGCCTCTGGAATATTGACTTGTTTGGCTTGCTATCTAACCCTTTTTTATGGTTTAAATTGGTTCTATTTTCACCAGGACTCTCCTCTTATAAACTCCGATTCAACCGTTCTAGACATACCTGGCTCGCTCAGGTTTGTCTGATGTATTTGAGAGTAAAGAATGTTTTATCTCAAAATATTGTAAGTTTGTTACACAATTTTCCTCTTAGCCTTCTCCCTTTCTGTTCAGGTCTGCACCTGAGTCTTGTGACGATCTTGAAGAATTTGTTCTAGGGTTTTTTCAGGGCCTGCCATCAACCCCAGTAATCTGCATCAGCATTGTTTCAGGTGCCGATGCTACCTTGATTAGTGAACTCTTGCATTGTTCTCCAGCCATTGGAGCATGGATTCTTTTATCCCATCTAAGCTCAGATAATCAGCATGTTGTACTCTTACCTGTGTTTGAAACATTGGAAGGTATTTTGATTTAAAAATATTGATAAATATGAATTGTTCTGCGTATTTGTAGCCATATTTTTTTGTATAATCTGTTTCATTATTTGATGCGAAGCTTCAGATTATGATGGTAGTTCAAACTCCGTTATCTTCAACTGCAAAGATTTTGTCAAGCGGTGGCAGTGTCCTTGGGTCTCCTCTGTGATTGATGACATAGCCCCTGTGTTCAGACAAATACTGGAGGGGAATTATTATTCTTCTTCTGAGTATTTTTTGGAATCTATTAAAGAAAGTACATCCTTGTGGTGGACACAGAGGAACATACTTGATGAATGCCTGAACAAGTTTTTGCAGTAAGTTTCAATACTCATTACATCGAAATCTTGCCTGGGGAGCTTTTCTTGATTTACCACGATCATGGCCAATGCTCCTAATTTTTTTCATTACACCATCCTCACTCCGCTTCCCACCCAAAAACAAAAAAAAAGTCACCAGCAATTTGATTTTTTGTTTCATCGAACATAGTGAATAGATATCATACTCGGTGTAATACTCTTGGATAGTTGGATGTTTCCTTTACTTTCTACTAATTTTTTACTGAGTCATTATTTATCCTTACAAAACCACTACATTTATGTAATGACATGTCAAAATACCTGGGTGTATCAGGGATATGGAAGACATGTGGCTGGGTCAGTGGAAGCATTTGCTTTTGGGGGAGTGGCCAGACTGTAAGAACCTCTCTGAAGATGAAATGCAACTTTTGCAGCTTGATGTGACCAAAAAATGTTATGTTGGTCAGAGGCCTAAAGCATCTTCCAAATCGTCTAGAAAAATTGATAACATGGGGCAGTTGTTCAGAAGAGAACTTGAAATGTACAACAATCTTGACGAGGTTGAACACATGAACCAAAAACCAATCATTTTGGTTTTGGATTCTGAGGTCCAGGTGCGTCGTTGGTTTCCTATTTCATTTGTGTCTATTAGCCTTTTAAGTGACACTTCATTGTTCTAATAAGTATTAATATATGTACAATATACAATAATACTATATAAAGTACTCTACTGTCTGTTCTACGATTTGTGTTATTTAAATGCATTGAGTGCTTCTTTGTACTTATTTTGCATACAATGCTATCATAAGAATGTGAATCGCGACAATTTTCCGCAGATGCTTCCATGGGAGAATCTACCAATATTAAGAAACCAAGAGGTTTACCGCATGCCTTCTATCAGTAGCATTTTTGCGACACTTGACAGATGCTGCCAAAACCAAGAACTATATGAAACAAGTGTTTCGGCCTTTCCATTGATAGATCCCATGGATTCATATTACTTATTGAATCCAGATGGTGATCTCAGCAGAACACAGGTTGAATTTGAGAGCTGGTTTAAAGATCAAAAAATTGAGGTAATCTTGCTTAGCGTGCTTTATCTGGGTTCCATTACATATATTTCCAGGGACATCCATATTCCTTAACGCTGAAGTTATTTGAACAAACCGTGTATGCAGGGAACAGTTGGAACTGTGCCCACGATTGAGGAACTGGCTGTGGCCTTGAAAAACCATGACCTCTTCATCTACTTTGGCCATGGAAGTGGTATGCCTTCGGAAAAATTACATTTTTTCTCTCTGCTAGTTAGGCAGCAAATGCAACAATATCTTAAAATTGATGATTGCAAATACTACCATTGGGTTCTTTGTTTTTTGTATAGAGCGAATTTCATTGAAAATGGGATGAGATACCATGGAAGTTTGACCTAATTACTAAAAGACCCTTCTCTTTAAAAAAATTACAAACACTTCCTGTGTCGTGTTTTTATATTTAGAAGTAGCACTTATTTTCTGCGTATTTGTGACAATGAAGGATGATATTAGGCTAAATTTCAGGGGCAGTCTCTGTTATCATCCCTTTGCCGGAATTCACGTTGTACTGATGTGATCTTCATCGTGACCTTTTTTTAGGTACTCAATATATCCCTGGTCACGAGATTCAGAAACTTGATGGCTGTGCTGCTACCCTACTTCTTGGATGCAATAGTGGTTCTCTCTATCTGAAAGGATGTTATTTGCCACAAGGAGCTCCGATATCTTACATATTGGCTGGCTCCCCTGTTATAGTCGCTAATCTGTGGGAAGTGACAGATAAAGATATTGACAGGTTTGGGAAAGCAATGCTTAACGCATGGTTGACAGAAAGATCGGCTGCGTCTGAGTGTGGTCAATGTAATGTGTCTCTAAGCAGTTGTAAACCAGGGAATTGTAGTCATAGGCCGAGGATTGGGTCGTTTATGGGGCAAGCTAGAGAAGCTTGCAAATTTCGGTTTCTCATTGGTGCATCACCGGTTTGTTATGGTGTTCCAACGGGGATAATTAATAGAAAAAAAACAGTATAATGCTATTTTTTTTAATTATTATTATTTTTTTCTTGTACTTTGATATAAAATCAAGTTTTGAAAACACATTAACCTGAAATATAATTGAAAACAAAAATAATTAATTGTTTTATGATCATTAAGCAAAAATCTAAGGTCAGAAAACATGAGGTTATACAAGTGGAAAATTGGATGAGCATGTAGTAGACTAATACTAATAAATATACCTTTGAAACATAACAATTAATAACTATAAATCATGCATAAAAGAAAATTATCATTATTGACAAGAATAAAATTTCATACTACAATAATAATTACAATTAATTTTTTTAACAAAAGAACAAAACAAATAATTGAATTGATACCAATATCCAAATATCCACAATTGACTTTAAAGAAAATTGACTTTAAAGAAGAAAATAAACTCGAAATAAAATGATAAAAAAATAAATATCCACAATTGACTTTAAAGAAGAAAATAAGCTCGAAATAAAATGATAAAAAAAAAAAAAACAATTGACCTTAAAGAAGAAAATAAACTCGAAATAAAATGATAAAAAAACAAATATCCACAATTGACCTTAAAGAAGAAAATAAACTCGAAATAAAATGATAAAAAAAACTAACACCACGAGTAACTAAATAAGAAGCTCAATTTTAAAATATTAAAGGATTTCATAGAATATAAAAAGAGCGGAAACATTAGGTTACTTCCACTTTCTCTCGGAGCAAAATGTGTTTCATTACAAGCACACAATTGTTCAAAATAGTAAGTCGCGAGATTTTCCTATTCTAGTCCTATTCAACCCTAAACGAAACTTTCCCATACCTCCTATATAAAGAGTACATTATACCTACGATTTTTTGATGGCTATTCAACACGAAATATATTATTTCACGAGCACCAAAAATACGAGGGAGACGAGAGTATCGAGTGAGACTCGATACTAAGGGTTCTTCGTTCGTTAATCGACGACGGTTCGTGCAACGAATTGAGACCGGGTATTTTCCCGGCTATTCCATCTACGTCCGGACATCAAGAATTTAAGAAGAATCACAAGGTACATAATTAATAAACTAACTCGATAATTGTTCTTATTACAACGTGCACACTAGATCCATGTTTATGATATTAGGTGATAAGCATTTTTTTTCCGTACTTAAACACAAAAAAATAATCTTAGAAACTAATAAAAGACATACGATTAATAGATTTGTCATTATTTAAGATGTTAACGGAAAAGAATCTCTATATATTTTTACCAAAGAATCTATATATGTTAACATGTTAATATCATTATAAATTAATTAAATAATAAATCATTTACTAATCAATTATAAGTACACAAAAAAATAATCTTAGAAACTAATAAAAGATATACGATTAATAGATTTGTCATTATTTAAGATGTTAACTGAAAAGAATCTCTATATATTTTTACCCAATTATCTATACTCCGTATATGTTAATATGTTAATATCATTATAAATTAATTAAATAATAAATCATTTACTAATCAATTATATTATATTAAAATCCACATACATGAAATAATAGTTAATAAAATATTTAAAAATAATCATAATTCAAATATTCATTTGCATAAACAATTATATTTTATGTATAAACAATTATATTTTATTTATATATGTATATTAACATGTTAATATCATTATAGATTTATCATGTACTAATAAATTATATTATATTAAAATGCACAGAATAATAGTTAATAATGTACTAATAAATTATATTATATTAATAGACACGGTAAATGAAATAATAATTAATAAAATATTACAAAATAGTTAAAATTCAAATAATAAGAATCTCCATAAATGGAATAATAGTTATAAAAGTACTAATAAATTATATTATATTAAAATACAATAATAATTAATAAGATATTAAAAAATAGTCTTAATTCAAATATTCATCTACATAAACAATTATATTTTATGTTTATATATATTTTAATATGTTAATATCATTATTAAAACAAATATCAATTCTGTTTTATATCAATAATTTTTATTTTTGATTATATTTATATAGTACTTAGTTTTACATATTAATTAAAAAAACACAATAAACTAATATATTTTATAAATGATGTATATATAAGTTAGTTTATATGAATAATATGGTGTATGTTTTTCATTTTTTTATGTATATACAAGTTAGTTTTATGTGAATAATGTACTATGTTTTATTGTTTATGTTTTTAATTTTATTTTTTGAATAATTTTATAAATTATTTGTCTTTTATATTATTTATCTATGGAGCACATTCTCTGAAGCATTTCAAAAATAATTGTTTATAAAACAATAACTAGGAAAATAATTCAAAAATAATTGTTTATAAAACAATAACTAGTAAAATAATTTTTCAAAAATAATTGTTTATAAAACAATAACTAGTAAAATAATTCAAAAATAATTGTTTATAAAACAATAACTAGTAAAATAATTTAGTAATGTAATATATTTTAGGTTGTTTTATTATCTCAAATAAAAACATATGATTTATATCTTAAAGGTTTTGTGTGTTGACTATCTCTAATCACAAAAAAGCTATTTCATCTTCTTTATTGATGGTATGTTTTGTGAATCTACGAAGTTAAATCATGTTAAAGAGAATTGTGTGGAGCACACATAAAAAATAACTGGATATACAAATTAAATAATAAAATAACACATAAAAATAATGATTTGAAAATTCAAAATAATATTTATTTGTTTTGTTTTTTGGGTGGATTATTCTTCTTTGTCAGTTGAAAATGTTAGACGTCATGAACACGTTGGCCGTACATCCTGCTAGAAGATATATATGGATACACGGAAAATTGGTGAAATATATGGATACACGAATCAAAAATGCTTTTAGATATACTTTAAAAATAGATAAAACTATATACATTCATAAATTTAATGCATGTATAAAAATAATGATTTAAAAATTCAAAATAATATTTACCTTCAAAATAATATTTACCTGTCTTGTTTATTTTAGGTCAATTGTTTTGGATATCGATATCAATTCAATTATTTGTCTTATATTTTTGTTAAGTTAGTAATAAAAAAAATTAATTGTAATTTTATTATTGTAGTATTAAATTTTGAAATGAATCTCAAAATAAGTTTTTTTTTTGATAAAGGCCAATCAAATCTCATAAAAAGTTATTGAAAGATTATTTAACTTATTGATAATTAAGTTAAATATTATTGATAATTATTGATAAATTATTTAACTTATTGATAAATTATTTAACTTATATTGAAAGATCTTAATCATTCATATTAATCGTTAATATTAAATAAAATGCTACAATTAATAATTATTGATAAATTAGTTAACTTGTGAAAAAAAATATTAATCATTAATATTAAATGAAATGCTACAATTAATAATTATTGATAAATTATTTGACTTATGGAAAAAAATACTATGTAATATAAAATTAAAAATCTTTTTTTCATTTGGGATCATTTATTTTTTTATCAAAATAAAAACATGTTTTTATATAATTTTTAACAATTATCCTGTAATATATTTTTATTATTATTAAAACTTATAGAATAAATAAATTATTGAAAAGTTAGATAGTTTTATCGGTTAAGATTTATTTATAACTTTCAACAATATTTATTATATACTTAGGACCTGTTCTACTATTCCCTCCTCCATAAATTTTGTTATAACTTTCAACAATATTTATTAGATACTTAGATTCCGTATTTTCTACTATTACCATAAATAGATACTGTATACTTTTTTTAGCATTGTTATTTTTTTATTTTTTAAATTAAAATGTATATTTTTAATTAGTTGTGAGTAATATTTAAAAAATAAATAGGTAAAGTGAATAAAATTATATATTAAAATAAAAAAATTAAAATAATATTTTTTTCGAAGTGTTTCAACTATTTGTTGAAATATAAAAAAAATGTACATAAATAGTATGTGTATTAATCTAAATGCATATTATTTGTAAAGAAAATATATAAAAATAATAAAAAAACATGTGTCAATTATTGTTGAACATTTCTAAAAAGAAAATATATAAAAATAATAAAAAAACATGTGTCAATTATTGTTGAACATTTCTAAAAAGAAAGTATGTCAATATGAAAGGAGTAATATTTATTTATTTATTTTTCTCAAATGACTGTCAATGACGAGCATGTAATTAGCAAATTACAAACTTAAATTACACACAGTTTAATAAGACCCTTCACTCCACATTCTTGAGATATCCATCCTATCATACAACTCAAGAAAGTATGGAAATAAAAAACAAAGAGTACAATTTTAAGTGCAAGCAAATGTTAAAATGTTGCATCTACTAAATGAACTTTTTTCTACCAGTTGACTCCGAATTAACCCCAAACAAATTAACCCTATCTCCTCCCTCCATTGACTTCCCCATGCCTTCTTCTCGACCTCACTGAAGCAACCCTCACCGGAGGACGCATATACTCACTTAACGACCCCCATTCCTCATCACCATTGTCATCACTATCTTCATCGGAGTAATCAAAAGCACCATTTTCTAATCCCCCTTCGAGACGTGTAGCGTTATTATTATTACTTCTGTCCAACCCCCCCACATTACCCACAGGACCAAACGCCTGCAGTAACAGAAAAACTGACATCAGATTCTGATCAATCCCAGCATCCCTATTGAAACTTCCATCCTCCCCCTCTCCATCGTTATCAGAGGAGGAATTATTCCCTTCTATCACATAATCCCCAAAGAACACAGCCCCAGGCGTCGAGGACCTTATGGTGCTCATCACATCCTGCCTCTCCCTATCCCGTTCGAGCCGTCTCCATTTCTGCTCCAGCGTGGGGTCCACCTCTCGCGGCTTCGCGCAAGGGTGCTCCTCTTTAACGTGTTTCCTTAGCTCCTTGAATGTCCCTATGAAGGAGCACTCGTCCTGCATGCAGCTTCGCCTCTTGGCGTTCAGATGTTCCCGTGCGGGGACCACAACAGTCCATCCCTTCACCTGCCCCCTGCAGAGTGGACACACGAGCTCTGCTGACAAAAGGTCAAAGGGTTGACCCCCAGTTGCCTCTGCTTTGATGTAAGCCTTTTTGTATTGGTCGAGGCAGTTGGAATAGCGGAAGCTGGTCCCACACATGTAAGGGCGGCAGCCCTTCTCATAGGAGGAGCAGAGGAGGAGAACGGCATTGTGTGGGCACTCCATGCAAACAGAACAGGTGGCGTCTTCCCAGTCTTTCTTCAATGTCTTAGAGCACTTCTTTGCGTGGTGGGACGACGGGAGGGGGTAGGGTGTTGGCCTGCACTGGCGTGAAGCGATCCCGCGTCTGCCTCTTGAACCTTTTCCCATTTTCTGAACAGAGGTGTAAAAATGATTTTAGCACAAGAGTGACTAGTTTTTTAGGGAGCAATAATAATCAACAGCTCATCAACACAAATCTTTATACAAGAATATGGTAATAACTAATAGGTTGTGACACTACAGTTTTAAAAAATGTCTAATGCTTCACTGCTTCAGATACTATAGAAAGATAACTAGGCTATCTTCTGTATTCTGTAATGAGGCTAAAACTCAGGTTTAGCTGTAATTATAGCTAGAAGTAACAATCAAGGTCTAGTATTCTTAGCTTGTCTTCGACATAACAGAGAATGACCACCCACGAAAAAAAAGGGCAAAGAGTTCGGTGACTAAAATCCAGAGAATGAAGTTGCATTGGCCACATGATGGAGAGAGCATGAAAGAGAAGCAGGTGAACTTATTATAATGTGACCATAAATTAAACAATTGAAGAAAATCATAATCTGGTGAAACTTTTAATCGGCTATATCCAATTATTCATATAAAACAAGCAATAAGGAAACAAGTAGTAATTGAGAAGAATTGACCAGAGATAACCATCTTTGCACACACATAGGAGCTAGAGCTTGAATATTAGTACGTGATAAGGCTACTAAAATCGCAATGCCTTATATTAAACTAGCCTGAACCAGATTCCATCTTCGAAGAAAAAAAGCTTTCAAGTTATATTAACTTGCCAACCCCTACCCTGCTTAAGAGACTTCAGGGATAAATGATCACCAATCATTCTCATATGAATAAATGATGAGGGCGAAAGCTTGTAGGGTAACCATATCATCATAAGAAATGGAAGTAAGAATTCATAAAATACGAAGTCTAAAGAACAAGAATGACAATTCATTTAAACAGCAGACCAGATCTTCCTCTAGCAGAAACAAATCCATCCCCCATAATCATCTTTCATCCGTAACAATTTAGTTAGCTAATACTATGAAAAGGAACAAAGCCCACCTCTCAATTCGAAAGAAACCAAATCCAGATCCCGGTCGAAGCAAATTATTTCCGGAGACCAAAATGCACTGACACAGTATTTCTATAGACGTGCAAAACCAAAAATCCAAACTTTGGGACAATTAAAATGCCACGAAATCAATCAAGATCAGATGCATAAATGCTGGTGCATACACATATAGATACAACTTGTGGAAGAGAGATTCGGATAACATTATTATGAAGACATCCAAAACAAGAAGCAACGTGCCGCAAGCAAATAATCACGCGAGGCGACAGGTAAGGAAGGGGTTGCCAAATGTTGCTGAAACTCAACTCAACCAATCAATATTTTTTTAAAAAAAAGTAAACCCATCAATTAATTAATAAAATAAATTCTTTATAATATTGCGAAAACATACAAAAGCTGGAGTCAGATTAAAATAAAATATTTAAGCAGTTAATCGTACAGGTACCTAATCACATGCGCCTCTCATCGCAGATTCCTTAATTTAATCCAGGAAAATCACAAAAATAAAAATAAAAAATTATGTGTTTAATTATCCAGAAAAAATGCTTGAACGTACCGTGTAAATCGCTCGGGTATGAAATCTGGTGGATGAGAAATATCAGCGAGAAGATGGTAGAGAGAGAAAATTAATTAGGGTTTGATGAAAAAATTGGAATGGAGAGAGAGAAATGAGATAAATTCAGAGCGCGGGCATCTCTTCCAAAATGTGAATTAGCAAAGGGAAATGAAAGGAGTTGCGTAAATCTTAAGTGCTTGATTAAGGCTGTGTTTGGCCACTTAGTTCAAACACCTAATTATTTGCTAATTAATTAAAAGAGCTTACCAGCTCTTTATTTCATCCAATTTTTGTTTGGTAATTTTGTAGAATAAGAATATTTTATTAAAAGAAAAGGAATAAGTAATACACCCATGACCCACCGTCCTATTTTAATTGTGTTATTACTTTTGAGTGTAAAATTTTAAAAACATGTTCACTTAAAGTATTTTCTTTGTACAAAGTATTAAGAAAAATTATTATTTATATTATTTAAAGTGAAAAAATAAAAGTAATTACACATAAAGTAAAAAATAAAGTGAAAAGTTCAATGTATAATTATATTTTAAATTTAAAAAACAAGTAATTTTTTTGAGGTGTGAAAATATATTTAAAATAACTAAAAAAAGGGTAAGAATGTTTTATCTATAATATACAATATTCATAATATATTCTTTCTCCCACAATAATTGATGTAGATTTTTTTTGGCAAGAATATTAAAAAATATTATTTTTTGACTTTTTAATAAAAAGTAAAAGTTAAAAATGTATTTTTAATTGAAAAATAAAATAATTGAATAAAATAAAAAAAAAATATATTTTTAAGTGAAACATAAAAATTGGTGGAACAATTATTATATTATTGTGAGATGGAGTTAGTATTCAATTAAGAATGTTTAATGGTTGAGAAAAGAATAGTACTGGTAGATAATTTTGGAAAATAATAGTAATTAAATGTAAGAGTAGTATTTAATTACTACAGCATGAAGTACTGTAATTAATCTGGTGTACTGAAAGTAGTTTGTGAAAGGAGAAAAAAAAATGGCAAATCACAGTAGCATAAATCACTATGGATTATGGAGTACAACAGCAATTCAGTTTCTATAGTGAAATAGTAATAAAAAAATTCCAAACTTAATGATACAAAAAAAAAAAAAAAAATCAAAAATCAAAAACAAACTAACTTAAAACTCACAGTCACATACATATATCACTTCTACATGCAGAGCCTTGCTCCCTCCTTTCCAAGGAGAACTAACTAGGAGCCTTTCGTCAATAGCTCGTCTCCAGGAAGGTCATCTTCGTCATGGTAAATATTATCCGCCATCTGCCAAATCTGAAGTATATTGTCCTCAGCCACACTAGCAACAACCCAATCCTCGCAAGGGTTCCACGAGAAGTCGGAGATCTTGCTCGTATGGCCACCGTGGACGAATATCAACTCCGGAGGGCCATCCTCAGCATCATCTGATGCCTGCTCCTCATCAATCCTACAAATTGATAATAGTAGAAACTAATCTTTTTGTAGCTCGACTAAACCTCAGGGGTAGTTTCGGTAATTAAATATATCTGCAACTTTACCTGCTGAGATCCCAGATCATCAATCTTCTACCAAGACAACAAGAAGCTAAGATAGTCTCGTTCTTTGGATTCCATCCAACCTGGTAAACCTCCTCCCTATTGTTTGATTAAAACGGGATTAATTTTATTTTTTCAAACAGTATTCGTCGAAAGCTAAAATTACGAAAGACTTGCTTACTTGTGGCAATCAAAGGTATGAAGAGCAGTAGAAATTTTTCTCAAGTCGAATAATTTGACAGTCTTGTCTGTTGACCCTGTTGCTAGAACCCACTCGTTGAATGGATTGAAGGCTAAGCAGTTCACCTATACAAAACACAAATTGGAAGTAACATGCTCAGGTGATAATTACACGAGAATCTGGTAAAATAGTGTGTGAATTATCTCCCAACACATTCTTTTTCCTCAATAGCTGTTTGTGTGAGCATTCAAAAACCAATGCTTCAACTTAATTAGATAATTTTGTAAGCACTTTTTCCGATTTAAGTGAATTAAAATCACGGTACCAACCTCACTTTCATGAGCAAGCACAGACTGTATAGGCTTGGTCACTGCGGGAGTACGAAGATCCCATAGATGCAGATATTGATCATCTCCAACTGAGCCGAACAAGTATTCGTGCCTGAGATGCCATGCCACATCTTCAACCACGCCTTCATGAATCTGCTCCCATGGCCACATGTCAGTGAATAACAAATAATAAGGGACAAACTTTCATAATACAGACCTATGCGATAAGTACAAAATATGGACCCTTGTGGTTTGACCTAATTGCATTAAATGATAGTTCGTGTCCTGTTGCGCTTTTTTATGGCTTTTTGGAACGACAGTTTCTACAAACAACACACTCTTAATTAATGTTGGGAAAATAGGAAACAAAGAGCTATACAAAGGCTTTCGCTTGTAATAAGAAAAATAAGTCCACGTGTTCAAGAAATTTTCGCTCAACTAATTCAATTAATTATCTCAATTCAAACCCAATTCACGCATTTATGTTATATTTATAAAGTGTTCATGTTTTAATTAAATGCCTATAGTCTTATTATCTGCATGAGCGACCGATCAAGTAAAGCCCATTTTTGCACATTATACATTACGTGATAAAGGTTTAATTTTGAAAATTTTGTTTGGTTTTCCTTGGTAAAGGTTAACAAAAAACCAGTCACCCCAAACAACCGGCCAAACCCAACCACCCAAAACCAGACCCAAAACCATAGCTTTACTACTCATGACTAAAGATACATAATAACCTACAAACAGACTTCGTTAACGCACCTTAAAAATTTGCATTGCATCAAGAGACTTATTCTTCGGAGTTCCATTTATGTCCCATAAACATATCTGCGCATCGTCTGAACCACTCAAAAGATGGCCCTGCTTCAAGTGGCTCCATGACAAACCGTACCCTTCGCTATTGTGTCCCGTGAGCCTCAGGTCAGGGTTGCATGCACCATCCAAGGGAGGCTTAGACGGGTGCTTACTGTAATCAAAGACATAAACCTCTGCACTAATCGTCTTTGTTGCAATGATAAACGAGTTTTGGGGCATATATCGAGCCCGATTGACTTCCCCATCGTGATTAATTTGCTGGATAACTTGCACCTGAAATCAAACATATCATGATCTAAAAAGTCGCATATATATAAAAGGATGAAAAAGCAAACTTAGCACGCAAATCGCATATTTTACAGAACTCGTTGCATCTCGCTTCAGCAATTTAATTGCCATCGTCAATATAGAAGACGTGCTAACATGCAATGCACCATTATTATTTAATCTACTCGACTTGCACCAAATCTAGAAAGTACAGGTAATGTACAAATACACAATTGGGCACGGATTGGCACATGAGACCCTGTGTTTCTTTGAAGGATCTAGTCCAAATCCGCCACGACCCAGTCTCCGACCCTACGGGTAAGGGTTCTGTTTGAAGATCCAGTCCTAAACATATACTTTACCTATTCAATAATATAAAAAGGTTGAATTTTTATCTTTATATACTAAATTTTACTAATTATACATCATTAGAACATAACAAAAAAATCCATCAATAAATCAATAAATTTATTTGGGTGGGAATTGAATACATGAATCTATAATCAACACAGCCGATACAGGTAAGGCCAGTTTCCTGTTCGACACCATTGTTGCCCCTACCAAAATCCCTAACCTAAACAAAAGAACCGATTTTTGTTTCCCAGAGCCTGACCAACGTCCAATTCCCAAAGCACGAAGTACAACAAAAGCACGAACAAAAAGAAAAAGCCGACCTTCCCATTAGCGCAGCCGAAGCCGCCGAAGTCGGAGCGGTCGTCGTCGTACTGGCGGGCATCGTTCTCGGCGTCGACGAGGGGCAGCTGGGCCTGGGCGAGCATCAAGTAATTGGGCTCGTTCTCGGAGGTGTGGGTCCCGAGAATCATCTTCTGGACGGAGTAATCCTTTCCCGGCGGCTCCTCCCGGTCCGGCAGCCACTCGACGGTGAGAGAGGGCCACTCGAGGGCGTGCGTGACGACCAGATCGTAGAGGAAGGGAGTGTTCTTCTTCCAAATCTTGTACTCCTCGTTCACCAGTCGCTCCTCGATCTCTCCCCTCATTTCCTCCTCGTCTTTGCCCATCCTTTCCCTGTGTTTTTGATGTAGAAGAGGTGAATGACTGAATTGGAATTGGAGGGAATAAATGTGAGGTTTTTATTACGAGTTTGTCGTCTTCCGTTCGATGCACTCACCGGCTTTTGTTTGTGGGGATAGGAGAGGGGTTTTGTTATACCTGTGGGCCGCTTAATGGGCTTTTCGTGGGAGCCCGACTGGAAAAAACACAAAATGCCTGTTTCATTCCGCTCGGCTTAAATACAATTTACTTTAATGAGAAAAGTTCTTATGTTTTTTTTAAGTTTAATAATTGTTTTCTTTTATGTGTATATTTTTTTCTTCATGTATGTATAATTAACTTCAGTTTTAATTTTTGTGCATTCGCGAGATGAAAGATACTAGTTTGTATTTAATTTGTGAAGTCTAAAAAAAATTCTAAAATTCATAATTAAATAAAATATATAAATAAATTATAATGTCATAAACAAATAAAAAATTACTTTTTTTTTTGTTAAAGATAGTATATAAAAGAAATTGAGGTACAATACAAAAAAACTATCAAATCAACGATCTAACGAGCTAACACTCTAAACAATCAACAGTAACCGGTAATAAATACCAGGGCTTTGCAATATTTGATTAATCACAATTATATATATTCCATTTACTATAGAAGTTCCTAGGGAATTCATTAGAGGAATGTTTCCAATCAAAATAGTTTGTTCTTGCATCTCCCTACTAGTTTTCCAAATTAATCCCGCGGATACATATAATTCAGAAGAATAGGTGAGTGATTCATACACAGTATTTCTTTCTTTTAGCAAAGGTTCTACTAATTGATATCTTTCCACAAATAATTGAAATTCGATTTCGTGATCGGTATCTTCCATTTTTGGAAACTTAGAAAGTTCTTCTGTCAAACCCCGGCCGATGAACCTACAAAATCCTTCAAATTGTATCTGATTAAATCTAGGTATTGTTGACATTGCCTCATTTGCATCCCCGAGCATTTTGAATTTCCCATTTCTCAAAAAATCCATTCTATATATTAAGATATTTAAGTACGTTTTTGATCGAATTAGATCCACGATCTAGCACCGATGGAATTGATATTCTGTTTACTGAATCGCATGAAATTTTATCCAACTCCCTATTTGGAATGAAATGTATGAACAAAGGAAAAAGGAAATTTTAAAAATGGGAAGTTGCAACAGATCAAAATGGAAAGCAACTGATAAAAAAATCCTAGAAAACGAATTATGTCACTTAGACTTATTAAGGTCGTCAGGTTTTTTCTAGAATAGAAAAAGAAAATGATTAAAGTCATACCATTCTTATGATATTACATATTGGAATTTGAGAAAAATCAAAAGATTCGGTACTTGGGAGACAACAAACTCAGATAAAATACATTAACTATGTTAGGGATTTTGGTGTCAAAAAAATGATTCGCAAAGAAGAGAGATGTTTGTACTTTACTAATTTTGGAGTAGAATATAGTTTGAAGAAGGGTTGCGTTTATTAAATACGCATGCAGATAGCTATAATATCCAACTTCTCTTTTGTTGCCGATTTTAGTCAGGACAGCCCGAGTCGTGTTCTATCAAAAGATAATTTCTATTTACTGCAAAATTGAAGTGAAGTAAGATAATTTTATGATAATTTCCTATCAAGAACATATCTAAAAATAAATATATGGTTAACAATTTTTGTTCTGGGGTTTACATATACTCATATGTTTTGTTATAATTGAAAGTGAGAAGGATTTTTTTTTTTGAAAAAAAATACTGATTAGTTCTGTCTCAATTTGTATTTTCTTATGTCATTAGGAAAACACAATTTGAATTTTAAGATTTAAATCTCAGACTCATTCATGAATTCGAAGTTTCAATAGTTAATGGTTCCAATTTGTCGACTAAAAATAGACATTTGATTTCTCAATATAAAGAATATTTTTAGCATTGTGTATTTTCAGATACTATTCAATGAACCGAAGGGCGGGCACAAATCCACTCAAAACAAGTTTTTTTTTAGGAATTAGGATTAAGGAAAACAGGACAAGTACAATAAAAATTCATTAATCCAGGAAAATTTGAATCTCGTTTGTATCAGTTTGGCGGCATGGCCGAGTGGTAAGGCGAGGGACTGCAAATCCTTTTTCCCCAGTTCAAATCTGGGTGTCGCCTGATCAACATCAACAAAAAACTAGAAATATCTTCTTTTTTGCTGATATAACTCGCAGAATTCTTACCTGGTAGAAGCATAGGAAACATACCATTGATACTTTATTTTTGTTTGATTTTAAGGATGTAGTCTCAAGGTTTGCTAAAAGAAAAAAGTTTGAATCCTCGTTCGGATCTAGGATTCATTTAATCTAGTGGTACTGGTAGTGGGCTAGCACTTATTAAGGGAGTGTCTAATGACTAGATCTTGAATCAGATTATAGCTCTTGAGGGGAAATTCAATTAATAGTTTTAGGAGGGGACATAAATTCTTTATATACAACAAACTCGTGAGAATCTCTGGGTATTCAGGTATCCAACCAGGATTGTATGAATAATTTACTTTGATAGATATAGAAAGGGAGTAAAAAAAAAGAATTACTTGTTGGCAACCCCAAAGAACAAATAAAAAACAAGTACCACTTGAGGGTCCGAATTGAGTCCCGGTATAAAAATTTATTTTGCAAATTTTCATTTGATTTTTTTTCGAAATTTGTGTTTTGAGTGTTCCAAGGCACAATTTCATAGTAAAATTATTTGGTGATATTAGTAGCGGAAATATATTTATTTTTAGGAGAAGAAGTTTCATAGTAAAATTAATTGGTGATATAAGTAGCTAAAATATTTATTTTTATTCAAAATCAATGTAAGACAAAAAAAAATCTTAAAGAAATTTTTTAAATATCAATCTATGGTTTGTGATTATGAGGTTGGTTTGGTAAATTTAAGGAGCTTGACTACTGTACTGTAAGTAAATTTAAGGAGTAAGTTTAAGGAGTAAAATTTATTGGTGTACGCTTCATTAGTCATTTTAATTATTTTAAATTGTATTAATAAATTAAATTAATTTGATATCTTACTTTTTAAATAAAAAATATATAAAAATAGTTAATTTAATCAAATAATAATTATGTATATACTAAAATCATTAGTTAATTTAATCAAATAATAATTATGTATATACTAAAATCATCTATCTTAATGTATAGTATTACTCTACGATAATGTAATATAATTCTTGAAATTAAATATATAATCATTTAAAGATAATTATATAAAAATATAAAAATTTATAGGTATTTAAAATATAATATAGTAAAATCTCTATAAATTAATACTCATATATTAATTATTTATCTCTAAATTATGTTTAATTTCTTTTTTTTTTTTTCTAAAATTATATCGGGTCTCTGTTTGTAGTGAAAAAACAATAAACGGAAAGCTAAATAAGATAATAATTTGGAATGCTTAACTAGCAAAGATAAAATTAAAAAAAAAATGTATATATATTTTTTTTATTAGTACAAAATAATCATTGTCTAGAAAAAATATTAGAAAGGAAAATCAAACAAAAGGTGACGTGGAAGTGATAAATTTGAATTGAAATATTATAAAATTTGTTTTGAGTTGAAACAACAATTTGTTTTGGCTGGAGTTTAATCTCAACTCGGTACTTTTCATAAGCGGGAAAACCAAAATTAGAAACCCTTATCCATCTCCGACGATGAGAGGCCGCCGCCGCCCAACGGCATCCCTAGCTCCAGATCGCCGTCCGCCACCGCCCACACCCACCAACACCGCCGACCCATGGCAATTCCTACCCACATCCGTCCACGGCCGCGATTCCGACGCCAGCTTCTGCAGCAGCCGCCCCTCCATCGCCTCCGTCGGCCGTTCCTCCACCGCTCTCCCCAACTATTCCGACCGCTCCCACCAAGTCTCCGCACTCAAAACCATCAATGCCTACCTCGCCTCTCATTCTCGCCCCTTCTCGCTCAAACACCCTCTGCCCTCCGCCAAAGACATAACTGAAACCTTCAAATTTCTACTGGGCTGCCTCGGATTCGCTTCGCAGAAAATCGACGAAGATATCACCCACGCGTTGAAATTCCTCAATTGCCCCTTGAAATTGAACAAATCCGCCCTCCGCGCCCCCGGCACGCCTCACACGTGGCCTAATCTTCTTGCTGTGATTCACTGGCTCGTTCAGATAATCAAGTACAACGATTTTATGGCGAGATCTTCCGCCGAGTTCGAGGGCGATAAAATGTTCATGTACACGGTGAATAGCTATTTGCTGTACATCAGCGGAGACGACGAGAGTATAGATGCTTTGGATGAGGACTGTATTAGGGAGATGAGTGGATGGAAGGATACACTGGAGGAGCGAGTGACGGGCCTTGAGGACACGGTGAAAGAACTGGAGGTGAAACTGGACGGGTTGAAGACGGGCCCCAGTGAAAAGGAGCGTTTGGAGCAGGAGAAAGCTGTGCTGGAGAAGGATGTGACAAAGTTTCACATTATGATCGATCAGTTGTCGGGCCACCTGGAGGAGGTGCAAAAGAAGTTAGAGGAGAAGGATAAAGCGCTGGAGGCAAAGGTGGAGGACAGGAAGCGGATTTGTGAGGAGAACGAGGAGTTGAAGAAGAGGATCGAGGAACAAGGGATTAATATGAGAGACGCTGAGAGAATGAAGCGGGAGTTGCAAGCCGTGGAGAGGGATATTGAGGAGACAGAGGGTGCAAGGAATGGTTGGGAGGAGAAGACATGGGAGCTTGATTCTGAGATTGGTCGTAAGTTTAAGGAGCTTGAGCAGTTGGTGATGGAGGGCAACCAAGCTATAAGAAGGTTTTTTTTTTCTTGTCACTTCAATTAAATTAATGGAAGCTGCACTTGTTTATTTATTTATTTTTATTTTTCCCTAACAGAAATTTTCATTTTACTGGATGAAGAATAAATTATTAGCGTTGATAAACTAAGTGAAACTGCTTTATGGAGGGGCTGGTTGATATATGCTTATTTGGTTTGTTGCACAAGCAAAGGCGACATGCTTATAATTTATAAATCTCCTAAGTAATTTCTTTCGCTTGTTCTGTGGTTTATGTCCTTGTTGTTGCTATATAGTTGTAGAGCAAAACCCCAAAGAATGGGATCACGAAATCAGGAAATCAGAAAAACCATTTGTTTCATGCCAAGTATAAAGTGTTTCATTTTTTTTTCTAAGTGCTTAATCGATGTTGCTTGTTCATGATGTGGAAAACTTGATCTGTGCCCTATTTTCTGATTTATTGCCTTTTGCATCTCCCAAATATGATTCTGCAGTGCTACCTTGATTTTTTATTCTTGTAGTTTGATTAAATGCATCTATGCGGAAGGCTTTTGTGTTCCTTTACAACTCACTTAAAGCAGAGCATATGATGGTCTATTATCCCTTTTTTTCCCTCAAGTTAAATGAGTCATATGAAATGGAAGGTCCTACTTTCTTAATGTGGCGGCTTGAAAAATCCGAAGAAAGGGGCGTTATTCAGGCAATTTTTCTCTATCGAGTGGTAATGTTGTTCAGTTACTTAATGGAACTACATCAAGACTTTCACGATGCGAATTGTAAATACTTTTTGTCTCAGGGATTATACCTTAGATTCTGCCCCTTTAAAGGGAATATGTAATTTCCTAATGAATTTTGGTGATGAGGCTCATTCATTATTTGATATTTAGGTTGAAGGTTGGACATGGATTTCAGTATCAGTTGAATGCTAATGGATCCACGCCATCTAAGGTGTTGGGGTTAGATTACAAATCAGTACTAAAGCCTGCACTTGTCTCGTTTAATGAGGACATCAAAAGAAGCTCAGTGGGGAAACTGGAAGAACTGATTTCTCTTCGGCAACAGTCTGGTGAGAATGCTGCCAAGCTTGAAGAGAGACGAAATCATATTGCTGCCCTTCAATCTCATATTGACGAGGTAATTATGTGCGACTGATTTCGGTATAGATACTTGTAATTTGTAAATGCCTTTTATGCTCCAGCCTCTAGACAATAAAAGAACCGCCTTCTCATTTTACTTGAAATCACAAAATATGTTGGGTTGGTGAGAACTTGTCTATGTTGGTTCTACACTGTCTTTAATGCTTGGCTTAGGCTGTTTTCCATTTAATGTTTTACTAACAGATGCTTTTGGTATTGAGGTGGTCTAAGTAGTTTTCCTTAGAAATTAATTGTTAATGCCTTCAAGCCTTGGGTGTTTGGTAGTTTGTGAACATGTACAAAAACAACTTTACCACATATTTGTAGTCGGCGTTTCCAAGATTGCTAACTAAACTAAGCCACCCTTTTTCTGCACTGCTGTTATATTTCTCGATATGCTTTTTTTCGGGTTGTCTTAGTAACAAGTCCAAATTTGTGTTTCCCTGTATGTAGCAATATTAATTGAGAATTTTATGTGAGACCCATATGCGGGAAGGCATAAGCAGAGACCTTGTTGATGACAATCTTGTTTCCATTAATCCAAATTAGAAGTAGTATAAGGTGCTTCAAATTAGATGATTTAATTATAATAATTTCATGTGCTTTGATTACCCAGATTGAAGGCCAGTTAAATCAAATTAGAAAAGAAACACATGAATATGCGTCTAGACGTGCAGAGGAAGCAAGAAAACTGGCAGAGGAAGTTGAAATGGAGGCTCGAAAAATGTCTGTAGTCGAGAAAGAAGCAGAAGCTTTTTTGAAGGTAAATTCCGATTTGCTGTGGTATTGTTGTTTATGGCATTTTAATATTTATTGAGTGAGCTACATTGCTTTTTGACATGCTTTGGCGAAGATGTCCAAGGCAGAATTGCAGGAAACCATCACACGAACCGAGGAGGAAGTTAAACTGTGCGCTCAGGAGCTCTTTGATTTGATTAATTCAGTGTCGACTTATAAAGAGTACGTGGGGTCCAAAATCGCTCGAATGAGGAATGACCTTCTAGAAACTGCTGGTGATGTGGCTGACATTTACAAAGGTTATGCTGTCCCTTTTTCAAGCAAGTGATGACAAAAACTTGCCCCAGTAGATCGTATGGAAGTATGGAACTTGAATGTTTGTTTTTGAAAGTGTATGATTTGGTGTCAGTTATGAAATGTGATTCGAGTAATGTATATGAATTAGTATCATGTAGTTGGAGATTGACATGGCTTGTTTGATGTTTATGTTAATGTTTATGTAAAGTTGTAGTACTGTAATGAATTTAATGCATACCAATGATACCATTTTCTAGGGATAATGTAGTAAGTAATGCTCATCACAAGCTCTAAAAAATAAACAAAAAGACAATAAGAAAACTGATTTTTGAAAACTTTCACTTTAATTAATTTTAAGAAAGTTAAATTATTTTCGCTTGTCGTTCAACTTCAAAAACACAAGTTCATATCTTATCATTCAATAAAAATATTTCAGGAAAGGAAAAACTCATGGCCTCTGCGTAAGATTTGTGGTGTGATGTATGTGCGAGTGTCTCTCTTCATAAAAAATATAAAAAAAATTAAATTCTATGTAAAATAGTAATCGTACCTTGTTTCAATTAGGGCTGGAAACGAGCCGAGCCGAGTCGAGTTTTGAACTTATCGAGCCGGCTTGCATAAATTTTACACATGCTCGAACTCGAGCTCGAGCTCGACGAGCCAAGCATTATGGGGCTCGAGCTCGGCTCGCAAACAATATTGGAAACTCGAGCTCGGCTCGTTCGAGCAGCTCGGGCTCGGCTCGTTCGAGCAACTCGGGCTCGGTTCGTTCGAGCAGCTCGAGATCGGCTCGTTTCTCAAGCTTTCGATCAGTAGATTTGAGGCAATGGTTATTTTTCTCGTGATAGCTCCATACTACTGTAAAATTAAATTACAAAATGTCTATAAAGATTTTATGTGATAGTTTGTTAAAATCGAAAAGAACATCCAATAAAAGTAATCCAATAAAAGTGAAATGAGGAAAAGTGAAATGAGGAAAATGAAAAAGATTAGGATTTGGATTAATATTATATATATATTAGAGATATTTTAATAAAAACATATTTATTCGAGCTGCTCGCGAGCAGCTCGTGAGCATAAAAACTAGGCTCGAGCTCGAGCTCGTAAAAAACTCGAGTAGCTCGAGCTCGACTCGAGCTCGAGTTTGACCGAGCTCGAGTCGAGCGTTGACTCGAGCTGCTCACGAGCGCTCGCGAGCAGCTCGGCTCATTTCCAGCCCTAGTTTCAATAATCATGTAAATACAATAAATAAATGTGTCAGTAATTTTTAAATATAATTTGGGTAGCTACGTGCCTACGTTTGCTAAGAAGGCGTTTTGCAAACACAAGGGTAATTTGGTCTTTACGTTAGCTAGAAATTCAAAAAAATTAAATAATATTGTTTCCAATATAGGTTCGCTATAGATACAGTAAGTAATTAGCGTACAGGTGAGATATTCCTAGCGATGCAGGGTTCGGTTGGGATAAATTTTCATTGAAATATTACGAAGGTTTGTCCTGAAGTTCGATTTGTCGCTCTCTCGCACATGTGTCTGCTACTCAGACACATCCCTCGATTTACATTCTACTCGATCGAGAGACCTCCGATCGGGTAAGTGAATTAAAAAAATATATATAATTAGCATACGAAAGAAAAAAAAATTAAATAAAATAAAATTATAGGGCTCTATAAATCAGACTTTTCTTCACATACACACGCAGACACGAAAGCTTCCTCTCATAAAATTCAGAAGGGCGTATACATACAAATATTCTATCTCTAATCTCTCTTGTTTCCAGAACACAGATAAAAATCTCCTCCTCCCCACTCACACGGAAATACCCCTGCAAATTCTGAACAATCGATCGCGTATCAATTGAGTATTGTATCTAGAAATTTCGAAGTTGTTCTGGAACAACGGCACTGCTCCAAGCGGCGATAGCCAGAACTAGGGTTTGGTTTTTTTGCCTTACAGAGCATATTGAGGGTATTGTGGTCGTTAATTTGAATACACGAATTCGGGCTCACCCTCTATTTTTGAAGTTATCGATAAATCATCTATTTCTGAATTGGGTACTTTATGTTACTTGAGTGCTCAAACCCAATACTTTTGTGGGATTCTGTTTGGATGGATTTTAGGGTATAGGGTTTGATGTTCTTCGGAGATTAAGTTAAAATGTATTCTGCTTGATGGAATTGTCCTGATATTCTGGCATGAGGTATTTCTGATTTTCCTGTTGTTGGTGCTACTGGATTGTTTTTATTGTGTTCTTGAGAAGCTTTTGTCAATGCAGTTTCCGAACAGTGGAATTGCGACAAAATCTTGGGATTTTCAGTTATCGGATTAGAGGTGTTCTTCTTTGACTGGACAGAATTTTCGATTAAGTTGTACAGAAAAAAATAAGCCTTTTTTTACCCTTTCGGAAGGATTCTTTAATTCGTCTATCGTTCTTAGGGTCGGGAACAGGTATTGCTGGCATCCAGGATACTGAGTTTCTGGATTGCCAAAATCATGGTATTGATTTGAGGCTGCTGGCATTAGTCTAGTTATCTTTCTTAGGGACATTTTATACTGCTGATGCCCATAAAAATTGAGCATTGACACGCCGTGATTCGAAGAAGCCTAGTCGAGTTTATTTATTCTGTTTCCTTTTGTATGATAATGTTTAATACTAGTCATGGAAAGAAGTGAGCCCAGTTTAGTACCAGAATGGTTGAAAAATGCTGGAAGTTCGACTGGCGGTAGATCTATTAGACATATAGGTAGTTAACTTTATTTTTAACTTAATATCATGTTCTAACATTAACTCGTTTATTAGTACCTGGTTTTTAATATATTATTTTGTCTGTTTTAGATGATCACACTGCATCAAGGGTTGCGAGGAATAAGTCCTTTGTGAATAATAGCAACGGTCGCAATTTTGGGCGATCATCTAGTTCTGAGAGAACTACCTCTTCATATTTCCGCCGGAGTACAAGTAGTATCAGTTCAGGTAATTCTAGGTCTTACAGTAGTCTTGGTAGGAATCAACATGACAGGGATTGGGAGAAGGATACATATTACAATCGTGACCATGATAAGTCATCCAAGGGTGGCCGCTGGTACCGTGACTTTTCAGTCGCTCTCGGTAACACACCAGTAAGTAAATTTGAGAGGGATGGGTTAAGGCATTCACACTCGATGGATTCCGAGAAACATGGGGAAACATTGCCTAAAAAAGTTGTAACCGACTCAATTGATGCCAGTGGGAGGACTACAAACGGTGTGCTTACTAGGGTCAGTCCTGTTGGTGGTGTGAACAAAGCAGCTTTTGAGAGGGAATTTCCGACTTTGGGGACAGAGGAAAGAGCAGGCACTGCTGAGGTTAGAAGAGTCCCGTCTCCTGGTTTAAGTACAGCTTTTCAGAGCTTACCTGGAAGCTCAGCTTTGATAGGAGGTGAGAAATGGACATCAGCTTTGGCGGAGGTTCCGGTGTCGGTTGGAAACAATGAAACTATTTCTGCTCAGTCAGGTTCTCCTTCTGGGGCTTCTTCAATGTCAACCATCAGTCTCAACATGGCAGAAGCTGTTGCTCAGGGTCCTAATCGTGCTCAGACTACCCCCCAGGTATGTTCCACCATAAAAGATGGATGCCCATTTTCTTAATATAGTTAATGCTCTTAATATTGATTAATATTATGGCTATGCATTATTGTAGTTATCGGTCGGATCTCAGAGACTTGAAGAATTGGTGATCAAACAATCCAGACAATTAATTCCTGTGACGCCGTCCCTGCCAAAACCTTTGGTGAGAATGCATCTTTCTAAATTTATGGTACTCAAGTTCTATTTGACATGCCTCGGTTTTTCCTTGTACACTGCTTTTCTAATTAATTATTTTTATGTTTCGGGGATTTGTCTAATGTTTCATGTTAGTGTATTTATTATGAAATAGAAGCTATTTGTTATCAGTTGATTGGGGGCGATAGTACTCTTCTAGATCTTATGATTCATTGACAGTTTACACTTTACAGGCTCTCAACTTATATCAGGTTTAGCTGTAGGCAATTTGTTGCACTGTTATTCGTATATTCCCATATCAGGTAGATTGTAAAAATGTAGAGGCAATGCCTTACAGTTAATGCTGAGATCATACAATGGGAAGACCATTAATCTTATTAGATGTTATACGAGAAATTAAGACTGGAGTGAATTAGAGACACATTTGTGTTGGATCAAGAAGCAAATGAAGCATCGCATAATCTCAGCATAAGGCCATCGCCTAGAAATGCTGGAAATATTTGACTTGTTGTAATGTTGTCTACTTGTAAATAAATTAAAAGCAATCAAACTGTATAAGTAGATGATATTAGAACTATAAGGAAGCTATACACATACCAATTTATGCAAAAATAGTTAGTGCAAAACTTTATTATCCAACACTACTTTAGTATAGCTAATGCAATGGCGTGCTTCCAGGATGCTCGTGAATATGTTTCATTCGTTGTCCACCCCCCCCCCCCCCCCCCCCCCCACCCACCCTTATTTAAAAAGTATTTTTACTCACTAAGAAATTCTAGGACATTGCAAGCATCATTTTCTCTTCGACCCTTCTCTTATTTTGAACAAGGTTACTATGTTGCAATCACTTTTCCTTCTATAGCTCTTACTGTGAGTGTTAATTTCATCTTCTTAAGAAAACACAAGGCTCTAGTAGAAACCTGAATAAAAGGTATATACCAGCACCTAGGATTTATGAGATAAATCATCAACATTTTAACTTTCTTGGAAATTTTTAGTCCCGAAACCTGTTGGGTACATGTTTGTGGTATTGTGCTTTCGTTTGAGCACCTGTGAATTTGTTATATAATTTGGGGGTAATCAATTTCTCCAATTGCCAATTGGTCTCTTATTACGAGGATTTAAGATAATGCCAGGAGATAATTTTAAACATTTTTATGCCTCTTCATGTTTATCTCATTTGATGCTAGTATTTTAGCCCATGCAATAGTTGGTGTCCTTCAAAAGGTCTATGCAGCTTCCTTAACATGACTCATTGAAATGGATATTCCTGATAAAATTGAATTGGTCATATTAGGAAAACTATATGTGAATTACTAGCTTGCTATCATTGTGTTTTGTAAAATAAAATGTATACCATTGGAGTCGTGAACTTTGTAATTCAGCTAGTACCAGAGATTTATAAACTGGACTGGTGGGCGAACTGCTCTCCCCACCAGTTCACGCTTCAAAGTGTTTAACCAGTATTAATGAGTGTAATATTTATACTAGTTGAAAATATAAATATTGACATAAATATGATTAATAAAGCTTTTAATCATATTTTTTATAAATATTTGTGATAATATGAAAGAAAAATTAAAAAAATCGGCTCTTGACTGTTCTTTTACCTGTGCAACCAGTTCTTGAACGTTCTTTTACCAGTTCAACTGGTTCTTGACTGTCCAAATGATTCGTGGGTGTCTGGATCGGACCAGCTACCGGTTTGAAGCTGAACCAGCTATTCTGGTCTGGTTGTTTAATCACTTATTAGTGCTACAATAATACAAATGATAATTTTGTGCTTTTTGGCTGATTTCTGGCTTCTTTTGAAAAAGTACCTCATCGAACAGATACTATATGCTCCTTCATCGGATACTTTATGTTTTGTGGATTTGCTCATGTGTTAAGAAATCAAATTTAGTTCTGATCCTTTTCTATTGGTTTCTTTTATGTTTGTTACTCTCTCAAAACTAATAATCCTATTTCATTAACCGCTGGCTGAAAGATTGAGATACCTGTTTAATAGAATTGCTGAACTCTTCTCATAGTCATGGATTAGTTCACCAGTTTTACAAAGCATTGTTTTCAGCTGGCTTTGGCTAGGTTAGTGGATGGAGAAGGAAATAAAGGACAAATGGCCTTGGGGTATATTATTGGGGAGTTTGAGTACAATACTGTGAAATGTAAAAATAATCTGATATCCTTTTTTAACACTTCCCTTTGATAAATATGTCCAGTATATTTAAGGAGCAGTCCTTCACCATCTTTGATATTCTACTGGTTTGGCAACATTCACTTGCTGATGCCATTACTTTATTACTTCCTGCTTTGAATTTTTTTTCAGGCATTGAATTTCTCAGAGAAACAGAAAAGTAAAGTGGGCCAGCAGCAGCACAATTCAGTTTCCTCTTCCCTTCCTGTTAATCACTCTCCTCGTGGTGGAGCCGTCAAGGGTGATGCTCCAAAGGCATCGACCATGGGAAAGCTCCACGTACTCAAGCCAGCGAGAGAGAAGAATGGTGTTACCCCTGTTGTGAAGGATAACCCAAGTCCAACAAGAGGTGCCAAACCCGTAATAAATTCTCTGTTCTCCTCAGCCATTTCAGGACCTGCAGAAACCCGGGCTCCACCAAATAATGTGGGTCCAGAACTGAAGCCTGCATTAACTGTTCTGGAGAAGCGACCAACTTCTCAAGCCCGAAGCCGAAATGATTTTTTTAATCTCATGAGGAAGAAATCCACTTCCGCTGCTGACTCAGCAGTAGTGAACGTAACGCAGCCAGCTGAGATGGAGGTTGGGCCCTCCGATGAGGGTTCTCGGGCTGTGGAGGCTCCTTCAGACTTCAACTCGAATGCAGTCTGTGAGGAGAAATCTGGGAGGTGCAACGGTGATGGGAAGAAGGATGTTGTTAGTAATGGGAATAGACATCCTACTAGCTGTGATCCTGTTATCTCGGAGGAGGAAGAGGCTGCTTTCCTACGTTCTTTGGGCTGGGAGGAAAATGACGAAGAAGAAGGTGGTCTCACTGATGAAGAAATCACTTCTTTCTTAAGGGATTTAACCAAGGTACTTCACTTCTTGAACTTCATTTTTTACGATTGTTGGAGGGAGGGGTTCTTGACTTTGATGTCCACATTATGGGTTTTGTAGGACAAAGAGTCCAGCAGCCTATTTTGTTCCGGTTGTCATTTAGTCCAAATCAAATATAAAAGTAACAATTATCCCTAGATTATTAGATGAGATTTGAGTAATCAGCTGAGGATTAAGGGTTATTTTAGTCAGAAATTCAGGGTTGTAGCAGTATATAACCAGGTGAGGAAGAAGGATTATTTAGCAAGGATTTCATTTTGTTGAACTTTATGACAATAAGTTATTGTGAGGGTTTACTAATTAAATGTACATTTTGTTGTAAGATTTGACAGTTGAACTCACTCCTTAATGAATTGTTATTTCCTTTTTTTTCTTTTGCAGTATATCAATTCTAAACCGTCCCTCAAAATACTGCAAGGTGCACAGCTGAAGTTCTTGTTACCTATGGATCCACAGATCAAGTGTAACGATGGCATTCCTGATGGCAAGCTAGAATCTTGATTTTTCGAATAGAGTATCTGAGTTCCTGGTCTTGGTTTTGTGGTCGGTGTGCATGATGGGAGCTAAGTAGATATAAAGAAGAGATTGATAGTTTTGGGCGTTCACTCGATAGGAAGTAACCGATATGGTCTATTGACTCTATTCTGTGATCACTTATAATGACACCGTTTGTCGCTTAATTTTCCTTCACTAAGTTGAAAAGGTAAAGGTTTGTCGCTTAATTTTCCTTCACTAAGTTGAAAAGGGAAAGATAAGTACGTACGCAGTAATAGAAAATAGGCCTTTCATCATCAAGCTCTGCCCAAAGACATTGCTCGGCTCCAACGTTTGACAGTTTTGATTCACTTTTATTTTATGTTTTATTTGTCATTTTTCAAATGAATGATTTCATTATTTTATTGCTTGATCATTAGAAAAAGAAAAACATGATTTTACTATTTTAAAGATACTATATATTTTAAAAAGATAGTACAGTAGAAACTCTATATAGTAATACTCTATATAGAAATAAACTCCCTTGAAATATTTATCAAAATCAATAACATATAGTATATTTTATTAAGTTTGTATGTTAAACACAATTTTTACACATACATTGTCAAATTTTATTATTCAAAACTATTAAATTGATTTTGTGAATTTAAAAATATATAATATTGTATATATATTATTTTTATATTTATATTATTTTTTATAGAAAAAAATATTTTTATTTTGTAAAACTCTTTATAAGAATAACTCTCTATAGTAATATTTTTTCACGGTCCCAACGATATGATTGTACGGAGTTTCTACTGTACGAGTACATTAAAAAATCATCAATTAAAAGTAACTTTAAATAAGAATATGTTGTGATTTTAGTAGCTCAGAACATAATAAAAAGTATTAAAAGTAACTTTAAATAAGAATATGTTGTGATTTTAGTAGCTCAGAACATAATAAAAAGTAACAAGAAGAGAAGTAGGGAGGAGAGTATTCTTATTATATTTCAAAGATTTGAGTGTGTATACAATGGATACAAAGAGACCTATTTATAGGTACACATGCATCATCATGCACTAAGTAAAAATAAATATTATGAATAAATAATATCATCAATTGGTGCTTTTCAATGGTGTGTTCATTTGCATGTCCACTACATGAGCACTCCAAGAGACATCCACTACTCTATTATTTCATGTGTTTATTGCTTGATCATTATTTTGAGAATAATGAGAAGAAAAAAAACATGATTTTACTATTTTAAAGATACTATATATTTTAAAAAGATAGTACTACTAGTACATTAAAAAATCATCAATTAAAAGTGACTTTAAATAAGAATAAAAATTAAATTTTAGTTTTGATTTTTTATGAGTTGTATTAGAAAAAAATGAATTATGAATATGAATTTCATAATATATATATATATATATATATATATATATATATATATATATATATATATATATATATATATATATATATATATATATATATTACTTCTCATTCCACTATTAATAAACACTATTAAAGTCAAGAGTAGTGGTTGAGGATTTGAATTGAGTATCAAATATTCTAATTTAGAATCAAGACATTGCAATTGACCTAAGAAAAAAAACATATTTTTTTAATTAATTAAATATAAAAGTTATTATAAATATTAGTATAAATATAAATAAAATATATTTTAATAAATTATTTTAATTTACATTACTTTATTTAACGAGAAGTAATAATAATATTTGAAAAAATGTACATATTTATTTACTAAAATAGCCCTATATTACTCATTATCATATTTAAAATTTTAATTAAATTGAGATAATGTATATTACTCATTAATCATTATCATATTTAAATAATATATTTTAATTAGATTAATTTATTATATCATGAAAATTTTAATTATATAAAATTCTAGATAAAAAATTATATTTTTAATTTATAATATGACTGGATGAAAATTTTAATTATTTAAATTAAAATTATTTTGGGTGACAACATGTTTTGATTATTTATAGATACATTATGTTGCTTCAACATTAAAGTCAAGAGTTTTGGTTGAGTATCAAATGTCCTAGATTGGAATCAAGACATTGAAATTGAAAAAAAAAACACATTTCTTAAATCAATTAAATATAAAAATTATTGTAAATATTAATATAAATATAAATATATTTAAATAAATTATTTTAATTTACATTAATTTATTTAACGAGAAGTAATAATAATATTTGAAAAAATGTACATATTTATTTACTAAAATAGTCCATTTTCATGTATATTACTCATTATCGTATTTAAAAATTTAATTAAATTGAGATAATGTATATTACTCATTATCATATTTAAATAATATATTTTAATTAGATTAATTTATTATATCATAAAAATTTTAATTATATAAAATTTCCAGATTCATTATCATATTTAAATAATATATTTTAATTAGATTAATTTATTATATCATAAAAATTTTAATTATATAAATTTTCCAGATAAAAAATAATATTTTTTAATTTATAATATGACTAGATGAAAATTTTAATTATTTAAAATTAAAATTATTTTAGATGACATATTTTGATTATCTATACATATATAATTACTGAATCTCTCCCTGCCAAGTGAACTAATAAGAAATGTTAAATATTATTGTTTTCACACTATAAATTATAAATAAAAATAATAATATTTAACTATAAATTATAAATAAAACAATATTATTATTATTAAGTCAAAATTTATACATTAATATAATTTTTTAGGAAGTTTTTATATTCATTAACTTTCCAAGAATATATAATTCTAATTAATAATAAGTTTTTTATTTTTTTCCATTTGCATAAATTTTTTTTTTTATTTCTATCAAATATATTCTCCTCTTATTCCCAAATTTAAACTGATCCGCTCATTTTCCAAAAATTATACGCGTTTCATAGAATATCTTGAGATCAATTCTTCGAGGTATTCCATGTTCTCATGCTTCAATATTTTTGGGTATATATATATCTGTCGGATTTTTTTTTTTTTTTTTTTCAAAATTTTATGTACGCTTTAATTATTTCATTACCCTTTTTTTTTCGTTTTTCTTTAATTCAATTTTTTTTGCAGAATCAAATTTTAAGTATAATTTATTAATAGATTGTTTTTTTTTCAATATTTCATAAATTGAATTGGAATTTTAGCCTACAGTCCGTTTGAAATGTGATTCTTTTCAGTAAGTGTAGACAAACGAAGACTATGGAAAGGTTTGCATATCTATTTGCTAATTGCAATGTTAATCAATCGGAAGAGAAATAAATTAACATTTTTTATTTTACAGATCTATTTTCGATGAGCTAATTACGTACGGATCGCAGTCGCGGTGGTTCTCGACCTTGATCTGTCCCCTTCACAGCTTAATCATGATTCTCGAATCTTGCTCTCTTCATTATATATTTTTTTCACTGTAGATGAGATCAATATGATGGTGTCTAATTTTTAAATATTAAAAATAATCAAATAAATAAAATGTTTTCTATAATCAGATTTTATACTTTATTTTCATAATTTTATTATTATTTAGTTGAGAATGAAATATAATTTAACCAAAAATAATAATTATTATTTATCAATTTAATTTAATAGATCAACTCATATACTTTTGAAATTTGAATTATAAAAAAAATAATTGACTTATAGAAATAATAATTCAACAATTTAATTTAATTGTTAAATTAAAATTTTATTTTTCTTTAAAATTTAAAAATTTATTTTATTTGTATTTTGATTATTTTATAAGTCGATAATATTTAATTAAATTGTTAATTTTATAATTTTATTTAAATTTTGGGAGGTCTTGATCCTGTCTCGATCTCAATCATTATAAATTACATACGAGACTAATTCCCCTAATCCCGTCTCATGTTCACTCTATAAATTCGAGTGATAGTAAAATTACGAAATAAAATAAAAATTTTATGCGAATCAATTAAAAAAAATAACACGTCCATCGCACGGTCAGCAGTACTAAGTACTAGTTTATATAATTGTTGTACTTCTAAGTGATATTGATTTGTATTAATTTTAAACTCTAAATTATTATACCTAATAAATTTAATTATTAAAAAAATGTATTAATAAATTAAATTAGTTTGAAATCTTGTATTTTAAATAAAAATATTTATAAAGATAGTTAATTTAATCAAATAATAATTATATATATGCTAAAATAATCTATTTGAATGTATATTACAATTATCTCTACAATAATATAATAAAATTCTTCAAATTAAATATATAATAGTTTAAAGATAATTATAGACAAATATAAAATTTATAAGTAAATGAATATAATATTAATAAATTATTATAAATATTACTCCTCGCTCTATGCAATACTTCTTTTGTAATTTATATTGCATATAATATATTATTTTTTCAAAATTTTAATTTAATTTTTATTTTTATCTGTATGGTTGTCTAACTATATTATATTTATTTATATATTTTTTATATTTTAATTAAAATAAAAATTCATTAAAATCCCACAAACAATAAAATTTATAAACTATTAAAATTCATTAACTTTTGAATCTGATATATTTTTTTTAAAAAATTTAAAATTTTTATTAAATAATTTAAGATTCTAATAGACTTTTCGGTAAATTAAAATAAACTGAGTTAACTGAATTGAAAATTAAACTGAAAAAAAAAACTTAATCTAAATTTGTGATCTATTTTTGAAACGACCAACATCAGTAATGGTTAAAACAAACCAAACAAAATCAAAATGTAAGTGAGTCCCAAAAATATGATTTATATATATATATATATATATATATATATATATATATATATGCACGGCAACACCTAGACCTGTAAATGGAGCGGGTTTTATCCAGATCCGCTCCTGATCCGTCACATTTAAACGGATTTGGATCGTAAAAATTGACCCGTTGACCCGTTTAATGACCCGACCCGTTTACCCGTTTAATAAACGGGTCGGATACGGATCAATACCGATCCGATCCGTAAGTGACCCGACCCTTACCAAATATTATATATATAGCTATACATAGTATTTAGTTACTATATAATAATTAAATAATTTATACTTGTTGAGGATTCGCACAACAAGGTCTAACCAACCGAATAAATCCGATCAAATTAGACTTTCATAAACCACACGACGTGAACAACTCAAAACCGAACGAATATGATTTGACTCTCCAGCTCACAATCACTCACGATATATGTGAACTCACAAGAATATAAAAGCACGATAAACAACACACACAAGACAAGATTTTACGAGCTTCGGCATCGCGCTGCCTATGGCGAGGCAGCCGCTACCTACGTGCTCGGGGGAGAGGGTGTTTCTTCTTTATTAAACGTAAACGAGATTACAATCACTCTTGATAATCCTGAGCCAACAAGGCGTAAGCGATTATCGATCTAACCTCACGTCTAATAACAAGTATTAAAACCCTAATACTTTCGGCCGACTCTCATCGAACGACCGATGCCCCTGCCTCTCTCTCACATCTCGCTGCTGAGCCTCGACGTGAATATATAGGCTTCCTGGACGTCGCTTTATGGTAGGAATAGGTTCCTTGTTCTCCAAGGATTCCGTTGCCTTTTGAATCACCTCAATCGGATAAGTATGGAAAGAGATATTCAATTTTTGGTCTCTTACCAAAAATAGAAGATTCTGCCTAGATCATGCCTCCTGCCAGGGAACCGGTTTCTGCCTTCGCACTGCGGCAGACTTAACGCCTTCGTCCTGCCGCATGGAACTGCCTTACATAAATTTAGAATTTCGAACATATTTTCACAAATCTCCACCTTGTTCAAACTTCTAAACACATGTCACCTATCTTGCAGTAGTGATCAAGTACTGCTCATCCCTGCCGAGTCAAGAAATCAAGCAAATCCTTTGCAACCACCTTATTCACCAATCCATGATCGAACCCGACCATCCGACTCCAGTCCCAGCATGATTTCAGATCACGCTGACCCTCCATATGATCATACCCGATCATATATATCTTAGTATTGTCATTAGGCTTCAGCCTGCCATGCCCAATACTACCGCAACTCCTGCCTTAGGTACTGCGTTCCCAATTCTTCAACACCATCTTGCGGCATCAAGAATCTGTACATGACATAAGTCATATAATCTGAAAGTAGATGTCACTCCACCTTCCCGCATCTCCTCCAGAGACGACTTCATCAAGTTAGCAACTCACAACCCTGCCTGCCGCAGCCTGAATCTTGTTGCCTAACTCGGCCCCTGTGGCAGCATGAGAATGCCTACCACAGCCCGCATATGACATAAGTCATATAATCCGAAAGTAGATGTCACTCCACCTTCCCGCATCTCCTCCGGAGACGACTTCATCAAGTTAGCAACTCACAGCTGTGTCTGCCGCAGCCTGAATCTTTTTGCCTAACCTGGCCCCTGTGGCAGCATGAGAATGCCTACCACAGCCCACATATGACATAAGTCATATAATCCGAAAGTAGATGTCACTCCACCTTCCCGCATCTCCTCCAGAGACGACTTCATCAAGTTAGCAACTCACAACTCTGCCTGCCGCAGCCTGAATCTTGTTGCCTAACTCGGCCCCCTATGGCAGCATGAGAATGCCTACCACAACCCTGCAGCACCACGAAAGTGCCTGTCGCAGCCCCTACACAATTTCAGCATTGTGAGGTTGTCCTCTTGGGACTTGATGCAAACATGCATCTCCGATATGAAATATGGAGCGCGATCCATTTTCATATCCCGGAAAGTTGATGTAGATCACCTTTCCCCACCTCCGGATATCACCAGAGCGTGAATCCTCCAAGTCAACAACTCACAGAACTGCCTACCGCAGCCTGAGTCTTGCTGATGCCCTTGAACCTTGTAATAGCATCGCAATGCCTACTGCAGCCCCTTCACAATGCTCGGAAGCTTGTGAAACAGTCCACGTGGGACCAGATGCCGATGCACGTCCCCACTGGTACTCTTTGCCGCAATCGCCCTTGCGGTAGTTGCTACCGTAGTCGCTATTGTAGTCTCTGCATGCAGTCTCTACCATAGCCAATGCCTCCACCTCGAGAAGCATTATATCCTGTTGAAGTATCTTGAACGAGTATAATCAACCCCATGCATCACATCACCATAACAAGAGTCTTAACATACTCGCTTCATCTTGTTATATCCGGTAGAGGAACGTTGTCTCTGCCCCTGCCATGCCATATGGCAGACCCTGCCATGCTTGTACCCTACCACACTAACACTTGAATGCTTCAATGTTGTGCTTTTCGGTAGTTACACCACATGGCTCCCTGTAGAGTTCGTGCAGTAGTACCTACTGCTGCCGTGGTTACTACTTGTGTGTACAGAGTTTTTTCCTACTTAATCAAGCCTTTCCAAGAAGTCTCTCTGCCTCTAAGCTTGAACAAGCATTACTAAGAAGAATTCCATCTTCTCTGCTTGAAACAAAGTGAATCAACACTTATCTATAAGCAACGAACAACTTGACACCAAATCCACCTTCAAATGTCACTGCCTTGACACTTGGCTCTACGGTAATCCCTACTGCCTCTGCCTAGGCAATAGTTTTCTCTTCCTCCACTTGAAATAGCGGAAACCATCTGCCTCTTTCCCGGACATATTTCAGGTCTTGTTGCTTTGTCCCTAAGTAGATTAATGATGGTTGAACCAAAGGTTCCAGCCCATCCCCTTGGTACATCTCTTGCACCTCCTTCTACTCATGAGTATAGCCCGCAGCAGATGTTGCCGCAGTTGCCGCTACACCAACAACAATCCTTGTTGATTTTATAGTATCAAGACTACCAAAATCAACACCCCCACATCCAATTAGAGCATCATCCCTGACCTCCATCTTCTTGGACGTGAAACCGTAACCAATGGTTACATTGACATACCTCAACAACCTTCGAACTGCCACCAGCGACACCCGCTCATACACCTCGATATCACACTCATAACATGGTCAATATCAGGCCTGCTATCCACCATAGCATGTATGAGACTTCCCAATGCCCTTCCATTAGGCACTGCTGCCCTGGCTGCTGCGACCGTTCAACCTGCCGCAGGGCAATTCTCCACAGAAAGTATTAAGTGCTGCCTAAGGGAAGTTGCGCAACTCTACCTCAAAATTAGCAACACTAACATGTCATTCGCACCTTCTTCCACCATTAGAGCATTTAACACAAATCAACTCGTGCAAACCTCTTAGGTTGATGAATGATCCTCCTTTCTACATAACTGGACAACCGATACCATCCCGATCAGTTTTATGTTGAGTATTATCAATCAAGTAGTCGCTCTGCCGCGAACTACCTCCCGACATTCGCTCTGCCGCAACCATTGTTGCTGCTGCTGCCATGTCGTTGCCATCGACGATGTATTGGCCATTGTCTCCACCTTCAACGATGTCTTCCCCATCTTGAAGTTTTGTAATATGGTAGTCGATGAAGTGAACTACCCCAGCGCAAATGCTGCCGCAGTCAATGCCACTGCCCTGCCTCTGCCACTGCCTTCGACAATGCCTCTGCCGCTGCCATGAGCGACCCCATCCGCCGATGCCTTCACCTTCAGCGATGCTTGAACACCCTGAGGCTATTTAATCCGGTAATCGCTGTTGCGATTTACCCCAGTGCAGTTGCTGCCGCAGTCCTTGCCACTGCCTGCTGCCTCTGCCGCTGCCATCGACAATGCCTCCGCCGCTGCCACGAGCGACCCATTCGACGATGCCCTCACCTTCAGCGATGTTTGAACATCCTAAGGCCATTTAATTTGGTAATCGCTGTTGCGATTTACCCCAGCGCAGTTGCTGCCGCAGTCCTTGTCACTGCCTGGTGCCTCTGCCGCTGCCAGGCATGATGAACAAGATATACTTTCCATCATCCCTTGTCCTTGTTCTAGATGGGCCCGGAGATCAGAATGAATGTAATCCAAGTTCCCTTGTCACCCGAAGTGACGGCAGACTCTACCGCAACTACTCCCGTAGCTACTGCCATAGTTGCTGCCTTAACTCTGCCGCAGGTGTTGCCTACCTGCTGCTGCCACCACAATACTGCCTGCCACAGTATTCGCAATGCCCTCAAATAACACACTCCATTCCTCTACTCTCCTTCCAGCACTAACGTGCTAATTCTCTTCCCTAGGAAGAATCCTCCATTAGAACATGAACAACCCTTGGTTAAAAGCTTCGACGAGCTATCAACCAACCTTCAGTATAGAGTCGAACCACCTCAACTTTCCAAGTTAGGTTAATTTCCAAGAATGACAGAACCTTCATCCATCTCCTCAAAACCATCAAACCACTGCCGCATGGGTCTTATGTGAGCCGTGCACCCTGAATCTTTGATCCACCTTGCCCTCATCCTTGAAGTGACAATTTAAGGCCTGCTGCAGTTCCCTCTGCCGCAGTTGCTGCCTCAGCAACATCATCATCGTGATGTGCTAGATCCATAATCCACTATGCCCCCTTCCTTGAAGTGACAATCGGAGGCCTGCCGCAGTTCCCTCTGCCGCAGTTGCTGCCTCAGCAACATCATCGTCGTGATGTGCTAGATTCATCCTTGATTCAGCTCCTTCTTAAAGAGATGATCCCTCCTTAAGAACCTGGTTTTGTTACCTTGAAAACACCCCGTGCCTTCATGAGATGATGCCTTGTTCTTCACTCTTTCGACTCCTCTTCTGAAGTTACCTTGAGTACCAACTCTCCAGTTCCTGCCGTGACGTATCGACAGCCGGCTCCTTGGACACCACAATAATTAGCGTGACTCCAAGACACCTAATCATCGTCGTAGTGCCCCTGCGAACAACCCTTGTCTTCTTGGTTCTGCCATAGTGCCTGCCTTTTCAGTACCTGCCGGAACTTCGTCCTGCCGCAGGGCCTGCCTGAGTACCTGCTGCCGCAGCATCAGCTGCATCATCCATAGGTTTATTAGTTCCCCTTGCCTGGAGAATGGCAGTGCTAGCAGCAACCTCCTGCTGTGTTTTCATCGCCTTGCCTTCGATCCACCAATGACCAAAGTTATTCTTGTCGACGCCTTGTCCTCATCATCTTTCTTCGATCCAAGCTTCAGCATCTTCTCGTGATTTATCTTCCCACAGACGGCGCCACTTGTTGAGGATTCGCACAACAAGGTCTAACCAACCGAATAAATCCGATCAAATTAGACTTTCATAAACCACACGACGTGAACAACTCAAAACCGAACGAATATGATTTGACTCTCCAGCTCACAATCACTCACGATATATGTGAACTCACAAGAATATAAAAGCACGATAAACAACACACACAAGACAAGATTTTACGAGCTTCGGCATCGCGCTGCCTATGGCGAGGCAGCCGCTACCTACGTGCTCGGGGGAGAGGGTGTTTCTTCTTTATTAAACGTAAACGAGATTACAATCACTCTTGATAATCCTGAGCCAACAAGGCGTAAGCGATTATCGATCTAACCTCACGTCTAATAACAAGTATTAAAACCCTAATACTTTCGGCCGACTCTCATCGAACGACCGATGCCCCTGCCTCTCTCTCACATCTCGCTGCTGAGCCTCGACGTGAATATATAGGCTTCCTGGACGTCGCTTTATGGTAGGAATAGGTTCCTTGTTCTCCAAGGATTCCGTTGCCTTTTGAATCACCTCAATCGGATAAGTATGGAAAGAGATATTCAATTTTTGGTCTCTTACCAAAAATAGAAGATTCTGCCTAGATCATGCCTCCTGCCAGGGAACCGGTTTCTGCCTTCGCACTGCGGCAGACTTAACGCCTTCGTCCTGCCGCATGGAACTGCCTTACATAAATTTAGAATTTCGAACATATTTTCACAATAATTAATTAATAAAAAATATTAAAATTTTCATTTTGTGTAATATAAAAATATTGATTATTATTGTTAGCACTTTAATCTTTAATTTAGTTTAATAAATTTTAATATTTTATTTTATAATTTTTTAAATGTTAAAAATTATTGTTAAAAAATTATAAAAAATTATTATTATAAACGGATCGGAAAAACCCGTTGGATACCCGTTGATCCGACGGATACGGATTTGGATCGAACTTTCGATGATCCGGCGGGTCGCGAAGCGGGTACGGATCGAAAATTTAAAATATTAAACGGGTATGGATCAATGCCGATCCGCTCCAGATCCGCCCCATTTACAGGTCTAGCAACACCATGTGCCCTCTCTCGGTGTCTTTAGAAAAGTAACCAAAACAGAAAACACAAACACAGTGAAAAAAGAAAGAGAGAAAGAAAAAGTAAGTAGCCACCATTGCCGTGGGGGTGGTGGTGGGCCCATCTAAACCCCCCTTTTCTTTTCCTTCTCTCACTACAGTATTTCCAATTTCTCCATTGATTAAAAAACCCTCCACAAACCCCAGAGCCCAAAATGACCTCCAGTTCCAGACCAATCGCCACAGCCCCTTCTTCCACCGCCGCCGCAAACGGCCACCACCACCACTACTACCCCCCTCCCCCTTCCTCCTCCTCCTCCTCCTCCTCCGCCTCCCTCCGCGGCTGCTGCTGCTGCCTCTTCCTCCTCTTCTCCTTCCTCGCCCTCCTCGTCCTCGCCGTTATCCTCGTCGTCGTCCTCGCCGTGAAGCCGAAGAAGCCCCAATTCGATCTGCAGCAGGTGGGCGTCCAGTACATGGGCATCAGCCCCACCACCGCCTCCTCCGCCGCCGTGTCCCTCAACATCCGGATGCTCTTCACCGCCGCAAACGACAACAAGGTCGGCATCAAGTACGACGAGTCCAGGTTCACCGTCATGTACCGCGGGATTCCCCTCGGCCGCGGCACCGTCCCCGCCTTCTTCCAGCCCGCCCACACCGTCCGCCCCGTCCAGACCACCATCGTCGTCGACCGGGTCAGCCTCCTCCAGGCCGACGCCGCCGATCTGCTCAGGGACGCCTCCCTCAACGACCGGGTCGAGCTCCGGGTCGTCGGCGATGTCGGGGCCAAGATCCGGATCCTCGGTGTTACTTCGCCCGGTGTGAAAGTCTCTGTCGATTGTACGATTGGCATCAGCCCTAGAAAGCAATCCGTAATGTACAAGCAATGCGGGTTCGACGGACTCAGCGTATGACCCGACCCGACCCGATCCCACTTACATTGGGTACTGCTAATTTTTTGAACAGGGTTACCCCACCCACCCCTTTCCTTCTCCATCATCCGATAAATTTAACAAGTTCAATTGTCTATGTCGGGCAAGTGGGTGGGTTTGAGCTCTTAGAAAAACACTGACGAATCGTGTTGAATCGTTCCAAAGGACGAGAACACGTGTTGAACAACTAAGTTGTAAAGTGTTTTGTATTTGATAACCGAGTGACTTTAGAGGTCTTTATGTTTGGTAATGCCTTTAGTCGGTCTAAAGTTGTTCAGTAACATGAAATGCATTGCGGCCTATTTTTAGTTTATTTTATGTAGTTAAAAACAGTAAGATGAAAAGTATCACTATCAAGAAATACTGAGTTGTTCAATCTATTTTTAGAAGTTGCTACTAGTTGATATGATATATAGGCAAAAACAGAGAATTATTTAACTGAATAAAACATAAATAGAATAGAAACTTATCCAGGTAACACGACAAAATCAGGATCCAAATTTCAATCTCTGAACCATAGAAAAGAAACGAGTTCAAACTCATGCAAAAATGTTTAAACAGAATAAAAGCGAATAATGTCCCGAGGGCAACTTCCATGTGAAATCCGTTCAGGCCTTGACACGACCATAGAACTTCTGCTTCTCCTCGACCGTCTGGAAACGACCGTGTCCAAACTTGGAAGAGGTGTCGATGAACTTGAGCTTGATTTCCTCAAGGGCCACACGTGAAGTCTGGTTGAGGAGAGTCTGGCGAAGGGTGACAACCCTCTTCTTGGGACCCACACAGCAACCCTTGATCATCAAGTAATCATCCTTCACGATACCATAGTGAGGGAAACCTCCCATTGGAGTGATATCCTTCTCAGTTCTGGGAATCATTAAAGGTATCAGACATTAGCTTTGAAAAACAACCAACTTCACAATTGCATTATTATAATGTAAAACCACAAGCCAAGTTCACACATTCATCAAGAAAAGAAGGTCGCAAACATAGATTTGGAATATAATAATAAAACGTTAGTAACGTGATAATTTATATACAAACCTAACACCCAAAATTCAGACCAATTACCAAAATAATCAACTCAAAGGTTCTGCTTGGAAGGGGGATAGCAACTGTAATAGGGTTATTCATAATTGGTCCAAGAAAGTTTTTGATGAAAAACAATAGATTTATAAGATAAGGTGGTCCTTTTCATAATTCATATGTTAACCAAAGGATAATTCATAAGTTTAAAAAATAGCTAATGAATTCCGGACGAAAATATATTTAACTCAACATTAAATATAACCCCTTGATAATTATAAGACTAACAAAAATACAACCACAAAGGATTTGTAAGGTGGAAAAAAACTAAAGGGAATACTTAGTAAGATTAAAAGATAAGCAGCTATTATTTTATCAGGGATGTTTTTAAAAGCACCTAAAGGAAGTTCACACATAGATATCCTTTAGACTTTGCCATTACAAATGAAGCAGTGTTTGGAAAATGTTCTAACCTGTCATACTCAGTACTGGCAGTGTGCTCTTCTTTTCCAACCTTTCCAAGCCTGTAGATCTTCTTATTCATCTCAGTACGGTGATGGTATCCATTCTGCCCAGCCCTAGCAACAGTATAGGAAACCCTAGCAGGATGCCATGCTCCAATACAAGCCACCTTACGCAGACCCCTGTGAGTCTTGCGAGGGAGACGTGTAACACCCCAACGAGTAACCACACCCTCATAACCTTTACCCTTAGTCACACCAATAATGTCAATCATCTCATCCTTCTGGAAGACAGCATCAATAGGGACCTGCTTCTCGAAGAAACCATATGCAAAGTCAACCTTCTGGGCAATGGTCCCACCATTCACCTGAATCTCCATTAGGTGAGCCTTCTTTTGTTTCAGCCCCTTCATCTTCCTTATCTGCATAAGATAAAAAAAGCACTCAAGTAAGATGAGTAAATAATCTATAGTTATTTTATGTAACTAAGAATAAGGTTATACCTGAGTGTGGGCTAACACACGGATAGCAACACAGTACTTTTTCAGTTTTTCAAGATCAGCATTGATGTCCTTCTTGCCTTCCTCAGTTTCCAGCTTCTTCGAGTACTTGGTGAAGGCCTTCTTCTTGGACTTGCACCAGTTCCTGTAGAACCTTCTCTTGATATCCTCACTCAAATGCTGGGCCCAGACTGTTTTGAGGGAGCGGAGACCACGGGGAGTCTTGATGTACCCAACCACACCAACGATAACCATAGGTGGGGTTTCAATGATAGTAACAGCCTCACAAGTCTCCTTCTTGTGGAGTTCTACAAGTATAGTTTCAGAATTAAAATTTTCAATTTCCCGATTCCAATAAAATAAAAGTCTAAAAAAATACAAGTAACTAGGAAAAGCACAAACTATATGCTTTTTGAAAGTATACATCATGCATCTTTGAATAAGTCACAAGTAAATTAAGTTAAAAAAGGGAGATATGTGCATAAAGAAAGAACAGAAGAGTTAAAAATAACAAAACATTACTTGATCCGGGTTTTTCAACTTCTCGGACAATGTGGGTCATCCCAGACTTGTAGCCCATGAATGCTGTTAGCTTGCAGGGCTTGTTGGGGTCATCCTTTGGGAAAGCCTTCACTGCATTATTCAGTGACAAGTTGAAAAATAAAATGAAATGATACGCAATCAAAAAACCTTATTATTGATATACAAAAACGGATGAAAAGGAACATACGAAAAAAAAACTACATCGAAATGAGATAAGAAAGCCAGATTCAAACCAAATAATTGGGAGAAAAAAACATCCCTTATGAAGATATCATCAATTCAAAACCAACAATTCAAATTTGTCTATGAGTAAATCTTTCAAAAAAAAAAACTGCAGTACATCATTCTGTAAGCAAAAGCAAAGATTTTTTTCACTGATAAGGGACGCATTTTGGATATTCAACACACAAATAATAAACAATTGGTAGAGCAGAAAAATAATGAAATCCGTACCTTTTCCCTTGTGGCGACTGGCTCTCTTCCTCGGGAGGAAACCGAGGGACCCGTGCCTTGGGTGCTCAAACTTCCTGTGAGACATTTTTCACCTCTTTCTGTATCTGCAGAAGCGGAACATATATCATAAACGAATTCATCCAACAGATACAACACACACAAGAAAACAAAAACAAACAACAAATCTAATTCGAAACAATTACGGTTATTTGAGACCTTCGAAAACCTTAGAATTCAAACATACGAATAAATAAACTAGAAAAAATGAAATGCAGAAATTCTTTCGTACGAGCTTTGGAAGAAGCAACGGCGCGTACCTGATCACTGAGCTCAGTAAAACCCTACTACACTGGGCTGCGTCAATTTATAGCATTTCAGACTGGAAACCAGAAATTGATTTTCTCGATTGGGCTGGATATATTGTTTTGGGCTTCATTAATCTGGGCCCATTTCACGCGCCGCTTACTTTTTTATTTATTTTTATCATTCGTAAATGTATTTTTTAAACCAAACCCGACCCGTAGAGTTGGTCCGGAGACACGGTCGGCCCAAATGTAAACTCGGGTCGAGCCGATCAAACAGGCCGTCTTATGTCTCACTCGCTATTAACCCGTCGGGCGTCCTCTATTGCTATAAAATTGTTTTAATTAATTAATATTTCATACATTTTTTTAAAGGAAAAAGATTTTTCAAAGTTGTGTGTTTTGTGTTTACGTAAATACATATTTAGATGTGAATGTGATATTTTTTAGTCACATTATTCTTATTTGATTATTAATAAATATCCATTTACACTTTGTTCCTAAATATTCACACTAAGTAAGCTTCTTAGTGTTTATATTATCATAAATTAATTTTCATTTTATCGAAACAAAACTCGTATTTATATTGAGATTTTAGTATTTGTTTTGGAAGAAAGGAAGTAATTTTTTATCTTGCTTTTCTCTTGTATCTTTCACTAAGCATACACATTTTTCTAAATTTTCATATTTAGGGGTAAGTAAATCAGACCCCATTACAAACTTTATATATATCATATTATGTCATTTATGAGTCTTGCCCCCAAGCCTAAATTGTCTTGATGAGATTTTTACCACGCACTTAAGGTTCGCATGGACTTTTTGGTCGAGCACTCGTAGGCAACACCTCAGCTCCAACTCATTCGGGAGACCGAGACTTCCTATCTACTCTTCCACTCATTTAACCTCGTAAACCTTAAGGAGTTTACTTTCAGTACGTACTTGCATATTCTATCGTGAGGGAGATATTGGAGCATCATGATGACTCAGATCGGCGAGCATATGATATGTCTATAATCACTATGTGATGCACCGTCTTGGTTAACTTGCTCCATATAATTGACTTGTGGCCATGGTGGATTTGACTCGCTGGCTGCACTTAGGAAGCTTGTAATGGGGCTGGTTGCCTTTACTTTGGCTTGATCGACTTTAGGCACTCGAAGTCTTCTTTTTTGCTTGGAATGGTTTCGTTAGACTCGGATTTCACTTGTGGGTTTTAATTCAGATACAAACTACTCCACGTACTTACATAACTTATCTGTTTATACATATTTACTTACAAATTTTATTACATCTTAACTTCAAATTGGTTTTTCATACAGCTAATACATAATATTAAAAAAATTATCACATCTTAACTTCGAATTGGTTTTTCATACACATCAGCTAACACCATGGTTTTTTCATACCATTAGCTAACACCATAATATTTAAGAGACTATAACACCCTCTTCACTTATAATATACACAAGTTTTTGAAATTTTCAATTATAATATACACTTTAGTTTTTGAAATTAGACAATATTGAATTACTATTAAAATCTGAGATTATATGGAGATATATATAGAGAAATAAAAACTCTAGATGAAATTATATTGTTTTATCACTTTCTAGTTTTATACACTTTATTTTCTAGAAGGAAACAAAAGTGAAAAAACAAAATATTAGAAGGTTCTGGAGTATTTACAAAACTATTGATTTGGGAATTCTTCTCTCCTCGATCACTTGAAGGATTTCTTACCGCGTTTGTTGATTAACGGGGTCGTGACACTGTAAACCTCATCGATCAATCGGAACCGCTTTTTCCTTCTAGGGAAGGCTTCGAGCTCGCCGTTGATTATCTTCATCACCACCGAGGATATTTCGTGAGAATCGCCGACGCTCTCTTCTCGGCTGTGCTCCGCCGTCTTGGACGAGTCTCCGCTGAGTTGGATCAGCTGAAGGGCCGCGTCCATCTCGGATTCCGTCAGGTGGGACTCAATCATCTCGGACTCGCTTTTTCTTCCGTGTGGAGATTTCTTCATTGGAAAGTTCTATTTTATTATTTTTTAATTATTTATTCTGAGTATTTAAAAGAGAATCAACAGATTTTTTTTCAGGGATAAAAATGTCATTTCGTAGTTTAAACACACGATTTAAATTTTGAAATCACCGCCTTAAATCGTACGTCAAGGGAGTGCAATCGTGGGGCCCCAGCTTTCATAAAGGAGGGATAATTAATTATTCCTCTTATAAGTACAAAGTTTTGTTTGTGTTATTTTTAGTTCGAAATTGTCTTTTTATAAATTTATCTCCCTGTTCAAATTCAGAATTTGAATATTTTATTTATTTAAATACATTTTTTATCTAATAAAAACCACAGAAACAATCAATTATCTTGGACAAAGTTTGACTAGATCCAAAAGATGTCTGGTCTGGCCCAACCCACAAAAGCCCAATGGCCCAACCATCCCAACGTGTATTAGGCATAAAACGAAGTAGAACGGAAGCCCAACCCAAATTTAGACCGGCATGGGTCGACCAATGTGCTTGGGTCAACCAAGCCCAAGCATAAGCTAGTTCATAGAGAAGCATTGCATTTATGATCATTTCAAAAATACTGTAAAATAATAAATTTAACAGTAATAACACAAACTGAGACTAAATCAAATACACAGTAGAACCTGTTGTATAGGATCATAAATCTCAAAAGCATGTGGTTACATAGTCTGCTAGATTAAATAAAACCCACAACTACTTTCTCTTCTTACCCGCACCAGCCTTGGCCTTCTTCTTCGCAGATTCCTTCTCATTTTTCTCGGTTGACTCCTGTTAATAAGTTTTTAAAATTAAAACTATCAGAAAAGTGATAAAACGATATCAGTCACAACAGGCAGCCATGTGACAAGCAATAAAGATAGAAATGGGTGCAACAGACTCAGCAATATTATAGAGCTAACATGAACCACAGAAAATGATACAAAGGCTGCCTTACCAGTTACCAGAGCACATATTATGGTGACCCACGACCCAAACCTGTGGGTATTCTGCTACAACTAAGGAAGCCGATAGGTTAACTTAAGGTACTGTTCCCTAGGAGAGTTGCTGTATATAAGCTCAACAGGGTGATATTCCCATTTAGCTAATAATTCATAGTAAGTAAATCTAATAATAAATTGCTAGTTGCTGACCATGTTTATTTTATTAATCCAAATAATGTACAAAAACAGTTGCAGACCTAGGTTCACTACTGATTTTCTTGAGGCATATGTTCCAAATGGAGAATTGTTGTTTTCTTGAAGAGCTGCTAGGCGTAGGGTTGATATTATGTTGCAAACAGTCAAAATCAAATTTCCACAAAATGGCCTTGGATCAGAAAAGGATATTATGCTTACATAGCATACAACTTATACTGATTTGAGATATTGAAGACCGAGGAAAACATATATTTCCCCATTAACAAAAGCCATCTTAACGATTACAAAATTGGGGAGTAATTTGAACATGTCCAAAGTGTATCTATTTGCATGCTAGAGTAGTTGGGGGATATATTTTGTGAAGGATCAGAAGTTTAAGATTTCGATCCATATCCATCATAATGATCAAGAAAGTAGCTTCAATGAATTGTTAATGAATTTGGCGTATATAGAACTGAAAATTATCCAAACAATACAATTGATTTGGAATCTTTAGATATTATCATATTAATTAATTCCAAGTGACTATGTACTCATGAAGGAAAAGTATACATAACAAAAAAGATAAGAAAACTCAAGTCAAACATACAGTCTTTGGAAGGTAAACTACTCGAGCAGATCAGGAATACAAAAAAGGAAAAAAAAAGAAATAGCATCAAATCAAAACTGCATATGCATGCATGGAGTAACAAATGAAGATAAAGATTGAAACATAATATTAAAAAAATTAGCCCCTCTTAAATACTTAGAACACAAGTGAGGACTTTTAAAAATCAAATACAATAAATTATATGCATTAGATCTCAGCTGATGAGCCCAAACCAGAAAATCAGGAGATTTACCATTAAAGCCAATGGTACAGTAGGAAGTTTCACCATTTTTTTAAAAATGGTACCTACAATGAAATTCCTATCTATCCAGGAATTACTGTGAAATCACACCCGGACTGTCCAATCTAGCAATCAAAAAAAGCGTTCTACTAAACAAAGAAGAACATACCTTCCGTTTAGCAGGTACTGAAGTGTTAGCAACTGGTTTAAAGAATGATTCTAGCCTGATAAGAAAACTAGAGTGAAAAACAGTTCTACATCAAGGTAAACATTTTTTTTATATTCAAACAGCTTCATACCGGCCCTGGGATGATTTGTTCTTGGATGCCTTTATCTTTTCTATTGCCTATACAAATCAGATTAGACAAATTGTGATGCTGTTTCTCTCTCTACCGGGAGTAGGGTGCAGAGTAGGGAAGAAGTTATATAACTAAAATAAAATGGGGACATACCTTTGTTATTCTGTCACTGTTGAACCCATTTTCATTCACCAGAAAGTTTATCAACCCCTAAAAAAGGGAGAAAAAATAATAATGAGTCATAAACCATCAAACTGTCATACACATGTTAAACCAATATAAAGAAGTTATTCAATCACTTCTTCGTCCGGAGGAGACCACTTAAGTTCATGTTGATCATCATCAGTGGAAACTGACGGTTCTTTAAAAAGCCTTCGGGCCTCTTCATATGGCCAATCGTCGGGTATTTGGTACCTTTAAAAATGTAGATGTATGTAGTTATAGCAAAAAGTCTCTGTATCTGTGGGGCATTAAATAGAGACGCACATGGGTGTAACTATAAGTCGACAAAGATATCAGTACTAAGATAGCATGCACTGCTCTTACTCCTGCCTTTTATTCTAATTTAGGCTAGTCGTATAATTAGTCAAGATAGTGATGTATGCACTTTAACGATCTTATAGAGATGGTAAGATGACCTCAATAATCAACGATGCTTTTCAAGTTGATGCATGAACCTTTGCTGGGTGATGTTCTTGACGGTGAATAATAAGTATGCATGAACACCAATAATCAAGCACATAATTTTTTGCTCATAAGTTTAGGTAGTTTATACAGGCATATAATATACTCCATCAGTCCCACAACGCACTGCATACTATTCTTTTTAGTTTGTCCCTCATAAGTTTGCACACACTAATGGAAATAAATTTAAAATAATGTCCACCCTGACTTTATACACTTAATTACACCCAATGTCGTTACTTTTTCTATTACTTTTTTCAACTTCCCTCAGAACCCTTCATAAACATAAAGTAAATTTACCATATTTATCCTTCACTTTATTTCCCCAAAAGCAAAAGATATGGTTTTCTTAAACTTCATGCCGAAAATTCCCACCAAGTTTTCCGAGACAGGGTGAGTATATCATAAACAGCAAAGAAAAGCAAGGCCTTTAACCCAAGAAGTATGAATAGTCATCAAATATTCCCAAGGTGATATATTCTATATGTAGACAATGCTACACGATTAAAAAAGCAAACCTTCATTTCATTAGATATAAAGTGTTAGAGTTCAAAGGGATTAACACACGAAATAGAATTTTATTAAGAGAAAAAAAGAAGTAACCTATGGAAGCACTCTTCCGCCCAAAGTCCGAAGACTCCTAATTCCAATGATCCCAAAAGATGACCCTAACCTAATAATTAAACACCTACTTATAGGAAGTAAAATCCACAAAACCCTAGTACTTAAAATCCATAATACTACTGCCAGTACTAATACTAATAATAATAATAATAATATAATTAAGAATACTAATTAATTCCGCATCATATCATAAAGAGGAAATAATATTTTCATATAGCGTGCACAGCATAATATGCAACTCATTAGAGATTGATTGGAAAGTCTCTACTTCAACTATCTGGCGCCACCACTTAATATAAACTTAGATAGCAAGCCTAGCAATGATTAGCTTTTTTGTTCTTATCAGGTATTGGGTAATAAGTTGGAAATTGAAACATAAGAACATGGAGTGTAAACTACTAAGATTTAATGCCTATTGAAAGATTAAAAAATAGGCTAGTCTTAATAACGAAACAATCTCATAGTCATAGAACATATTTACACATTCTATATTTGAATTAAATGGTTCGGAAAAATTCAGCATATGACAAAACAATGAAGCACCTTTCTTTACTAATATTCTCCAAAATTTTCTCAATCGAGCCATGTTGACGAATCAGCTTCAAAGCAGTTAGTCCCCCGATACCTGAGAATGTATATGCAAACATAATTTACATCCCCGGCAGCCAAGGATCAAGACCGGAAACAAAGATATATGCATATCAGTGGGTATATTCACATAAAGAATCAATGATAGCTTATATGACTATGATAATAAAGAAACAAGTAAAAACGAAAAAGAAGTGAGAAACACTGCCCAACAAAAATCAATTGATCCCATCAAGTATAAGGTATTACAATAGCCAAGCTATACATTGAAATCACCATCTACCTTATCTCTGCCGTCAACCCTATATTTATATTGAAGTATCACGAAAGGTAATACAGAATAAAAGAAGCCAGAAAAAATAACTGAAAAGACAATTAAGATCTTCAAATCTACCTCTTACATGCCCATTTATACACTATCCATGATATATGCCTTGTATTACTCAATCTTTATCAAAAAGTAGAAACAAATAAATATGGTTGTAGGATATTAGCTAGTCATATCTGAATCTTATATTGAAAAATAACCCAGTGCAAATCACTTCCCTGCTCAGATTAATTTAGCAGTCGTAATAAAGGGTATAAATATGTATAGAGTTAAATTAGTAAATTACCTCCATTCCCTAGACAAACAAAACCATGAACCTAATGTTGGCAACTTTTTTTTTTTTGTCTAAGTCAATTGCAGATATTTAAATACTCACACACACATGTCTCGGGTTCGAACCTTGGACCTTACGGTTCTCAAGTCGAATGCTCAACCAACTGAGCTAACATCCCTTGACAACTTATTGTAAGATATGATGATGGAAAATGGTTGCAAAATTGTTGTTAGATGCTGATGTATAACAGAACAATCAGGAGAACTTCCGTGCATATTGCAAGTACAATGAATCCAAAATATATAGAGGGAATACATGCTATATAAAAAAGAGTCTACTTCCGTACAAAGCAGTATTACCTCTAATGCTTTCACAGTAGTCACAACCAGAGAGAATGCAGAGATCTATAAACTGATCCATCGTGAGGTTCAATTCCTCCAGCACCTTTAAGATATCAACGAATCAGTAACTAAAACACTTATAATTGGCCAATATAAATTCCTAGTACCTTTGAGACTTCAAATTCCATCACAGGGATTTTTTTAGAACTAGGATCCATTAAATGGCGTAGAAACTTTGGAGCTCCAAATGTGAGGGAATCCATGTCTTCAGAGGCAACAGCATAAACCTGAGGTGCAATAAAACTTGTATAAACTTTCAAAAGCATGTATAATCCTAATAAATGAGACGTGTCACTTTCTTAGAGGTGTCTGAAGTCATAAAATTGTGGACGATGGACAGTATAGAAGTACAAATAAATACTTTCTCGTCAAATGCCAGAAATTATTGTGTGAAAATCAAAATCGAAAATTTCAAGTACCTTTAAAAATTCATTTTGGCAAGAATCAAGGAACAACATTCGTTTAGTAAGTATTGTTATGCATAATGACAGTGAATATAGATACCTTGTCTGATTTGCAAAGTGCAGCACATTGTGCTTCTGCCTCGGAAGGAGCCTAAAAAAAGGTGAAACTTATCTATCACGATGCACCAACTTACTCTCTCCACCATGAGGAAAAGGGTACTAAGTTTCAAAAGTTGAAATACAAGGGGTACATTGTATCACCTCTATCACTGGTACTCCCATAAGCCTAAGAAGCCTTTTGCAATCTTCATTGTGTTGCTTTGTGACCTGTGTAACTAAAAAGTGAATGCCTAAAATAGCTTAGGGAAAAAGAAGTTTCAACGGTTTAAACCTAACATAAAGTTCTGAATATCATTTTTACCACCCCTTGACGGAATAAACAGTTTTCTTGAAACTGAAAATGGCTCCACGAGCTGGTGTGAAACCATTACTGACTTGCTTGAAAAGTTCATGACAAAATTATAATTGAAATTATATATAATTAATCATTGTTTATGGATATACTAATTATCAATTATATGAAATCCAACTCACTCGCATGTTTTTTTTTATGAATATGCTTATATATGTATACATGACAAACCTCGTATCCAATATTGCTTCCAACAATGTATGTTTAACATACACTATCTAAAAAGATTAAGATTTACTATTGTACAGCCAAAACGACTGCAGATTCGAAGGATCCATATCAAAAAAACTCTTCAAGCTCACCTTTACTGTTCTTTTACTGAACTTTTCAATATCCTCCTTGTTCCCACTCTGCAATAATAAGCAACATACTACATTATGAGAGCATTGTATGATGGCGAGCAATGAGAACAAGGGTAATAATAAGTTAGTAACTAATCAAAGAAACAGATGGGCTTTTTCAATGAACATATATACACACAACTTTATTTATCTAAAGATCTAATTTTCAATAAAAATAAAATAAAATAAAGTTAACCTCTAGTGCATCATTTAACTCTTCGGTAGCATCAGCCCTTTTGGAATATCTGCATTGGGCAGATTAAAAACACATAACATAAATCAAACATCCAAGATGAATAAAAGAATCAGGCACTAAACAAATACACAAAAAAAAAATGGAGCATAAGATACCGTTTTGCAAGTTCTTGTTTCTTCATATCAGGAGGTTTTCCATCAAATACATAGCTGATGTAACCAAAACCAAAATCCTTAGTCGAGCTCAAAGATTTTCAAAACATGATAAAAGTACCAAACATTATGATGTGAGGAAAAAATTACACAGGTTTAATTCCAGCTTCCAAAAGTCTGATTGTCCTTGAGAACATCCCTTGCAAATGACTAGGAAAATAAAATGAAAATGAAAAACAAAGATAAATACAACAATTAGTTATTGCTAATCAGAACAATGGCTGAGTTAGTAAACACAGTATAACCTAATTAATCTACTTTCTCCTTTAAAATGTACTCTTGCAAAACTACTAAACGCGGGACTGTGTAATCAACTTTTGAGAATAGGCATTTGTAACACTGAGATGAGCAGCTAGTCCTTAATTCGGATAAAGCAAGGCTGTAAATAGTTTGATTAAATTTCAACTACTGATCCCCGTGAAAGAATATACCTTGTCACTTCACCGGATTCATTGGTGAGCATTTCAGTGCCTGTTCTTCCAACAACAATCTGCAATTACCATTCACCATAAATCATCAGCATTAAATTGTAATATATAGCAATTTCATTCTTTACATTTTCTTGTAACAAACCAACATCCAAATCAACACACTCCACATAAAAATTCAACATTTTCATCTAATAAATCGCATATTTAACAAAATCAGCCAAATTAAAGTACAGTAACTATTTTCATTCAGTGGGTCCCAGCATAATTTCTTCTTGTGCAAACAAATACTGAACAGATTATTACAAGGAATTGGTATATGCTCATGCTTGCATCAATGGCGATTTTTCGGCCGAAATAGCTCTCAAATTTCTGCTCCTTCATCGCCTTCGGCGCATTGTCGGCCAATAGCTTCGTTAAACCCTAGCAAAATCGCAACATGTATAATAATATAATTAATTTTCAGCGAATAGAGAATTTAAAACCAGGGGTTTACGAATTAGGAAATCGAACCTTAATCCCCATTTGGTTTTGCAAAACTGAAGAATTTGCCGGGATTTGTGTTCACGCGAGGTGAAAGGGGAGTAGGGTTTTTAATATTTTCCCGCCTCTTTTAGATCGCAGCGACGTGCTACCGCTTTTCCTTTTTTATTTTAAGTTTTTCACCACAAAAAGAACCCTATTAATAAGAGTACAGTATTATTCAAACACTAAAATAAATAATTAAAAAAACTTAGATGGAAATAACATTTGGACATTTGGAAATAATTAAAATTGATGCTAAAAATAATAATAAATTAATATAATAAAAAGATGTAATGAACCTCCAAAATAAAAAAAGTCATTGTGGAACTAAATTAATATCATTAAATCGACTAATTGAGTTTACAATATACTCGATTTCTCTCACCAAAATAGTTATAGGTGGTCAACTTTGATTTTTTTTGTCAGTTCCAAAAATTATGAAAAAATAACATAAATAAAATTTAACTATTAAATTTTTATTTTAATTATTTTTTCATAATTTATGTACAATATTTATCATATATATTGGAATAATTAAAAAAATTCAACATTAATCACATGTGACTACTTCTAAAGAGTATATTTATCAAAAATACTCTCGCAAAATAAATTTATACTATATTTTTCATCGTATATCTAAATTTTGATAGTTCAAATATAAAAAATGGAGGACTCTAGTTTATAGGTATAAAAATATATCAAAAAAACTAACACTAATTTTTTTAATATAACTCTATAATAATCACTTAAATTAGAAAATAATATAAAATTATTTTACCTTCAAATCAAGAAATTAACACTAATTAAATCTCAATTAATTGGGGTCCAAAAAAAATACAATGTATTGCAAACACGAATCATCTATAAGTAGACTCATATCGGGTGTAGCTACTCAATTTTCTTTCATATGCATTGCGCTTAGGGGCGCTTAGGGGTGTCAAAAGTTTGTTAAATCGATCAAACCAAACCAAACCGACACTATTCGGTTAGGTTTAACCGAACCAAACTAATTCAATTTAGTTTTCGGTTTAAAATTTTTGAACTTTTTGGTTTTCGGTTTGGTTTTGTTTTTTAACCGATAAACCGATAAAAACCGAACCAAACCGAATAAGAAATAAATAAATAATTAATTATATATATATATACAATTATTTTTAAATAAAATAATATACTAATAATTTTTAATGTTTATAATTTTATTTTTATTTTTTTTATAATTTAAATTTTATTTTTATACTTCATTTTTTTTAAAGTAAGAATTATTATTTTAAATTTAATTTTTTTTCTAATTTTTAAAAAATTTAATTAAAATTTGATTAAAATCGAACCAAATCAAACAAAACCGAAATAATTCGATTAAAATCGAACCAAACCATTTTTAAAACGATTTTGTTTTTCGTTTATAAAAATATAGTTTAAATATAGTTTAAATGGTTCGATTAACCAAATTTTGGGTTCGAGATTCGGTTTGGTTAAACTGAATTTAACACCCCTATAATTGCGCCTTCTTACCTATCACATCGAAGTTGGGAGATGTAACTTAATAAGCCATTAAGCCATATCATCTCTCTTTCTCCTCTAACTTCATGCCATGTATTAAGTTTTTCAAGCTTGGACACACACACACACACATATATATATATTTTTGATTAGTTGTCTTCGTCGTGAATCATCATGTTGAGAACCGAATATATATATATATATTCAAACACCACTGAAAAAACTCAAAATCAATAATTCGCGTCGAAGCTCCTGAGTCAAAATTTGTGTCCAACTTCATAATCAAAAAAATTATGTTCTCTGTATTTGTTTGATAACGGTCCCTGCGTACTTTAGTGATTGTTGACTAGAGGTGTCAAAAGTTTGGTTAAACCGACCAAATCGAACCAAACCGACACTGTTCGGTTAAATCAAACCGAACCAAACTAATTTGGTTTGGTTTTCGATTTTGATTTTTTTAATTTTTTGGTTTTCGGTTTGGTTTGGTTTTTAACCGATTAAAACGATTAAAACCAAACCAAATCGAATAAAAGTAAAATAAAAAATAATTAATATATATATTATTTTAAATGTAAATAATAATAATTTATATATTTATATTTATATTTTTTAATAATAATATTTTATTTTTAATTAAAATTAATTTTTTTATATTTTTTATATTTTATTTTAATTATTTTAATAAAAAATAAAAATTATTTTTAAATGAAAATATTAAAAATAATATTTTTTTATTTTTTTTTAATTAAAATTTGGTTAAAATCGAACCAAACCAAATCAAACCGAAATTATTCGGTTAAAACCGAATCAAACCATTTTTTAAACGGTTTGGTTTTCGGTTCTTGAAAATAAGTCTTGTTTGGTTCGGTTAACCGAAATTTCGGTTCGATTTGGTTTGGTTTAACCGAATTAACACCCCTATTGTTGACTCTCTTAATAGTGTTACATAGAAATCGCTATCAATCAATGACTGTTTAACATGAAATTTTGTGTGTGTTTTTCATGTTATTGAATTCAAGTCACTTTACATCTATGTCATTGTAACATCTACTTGACTTATCCGGTTCCAATTCATTTTTATGTCAATAAAAACAATGTACAAAAAGAATGGAGAAAATGAAGATATGGTTAACAAATTAGACAGCCATCCAAATGTTTTATTCTACTCTATCTTATACTATATGTGACATTTATTGTACAATTGCACTCTTCGATCCATTAAAGCATTACTATATAAGATTGTGGGGCCGACACGTGTGAAATCAGTTCTTCTTCTTCTTTGATCGTCTCATCAGAACCCCACGTAAAGTTATTTATTAAGAAAATGTAATCTCTATTACTAGTATTTTTTATGCTCTCAGTTTTGTGATTGTGTTAAAGAGGGGCCACAATTCCTAATATCATTAACCTCAACTTGTACATTTATTCGTTTTCTCTTATCACCAAACACGCATTCAGCATTCTGACGTAGCAAGCCGTGGACAAACCCGTCGGAATCGGTATACACCGACGAGTTTGCCGACCGTTATAAATCAAATGTGGGGTTTATGTAGTGGGTAAATATTTTGATCATGCGAAATTCAATTATTTTTTTTTCATATTTTATCACGTAATGTTTTGATTTTATTTTTTTTGTTCGAAACATTTTATTGAAGTAGTTTTTTTTTATAATTTAAACATTCACTTGTGAACAAATCAATGGGTTGGTATTTAAAATTATTTTTAGGGTCATTTAAATAATTGGTTGAATGTATTATCATTACAAAAAGGGAGTGTAGAGTGTAGTGTTGTTATGATAATTGTGTAAAATGGTTTTGACCTCTTCACTCACGAATCTACCCCTAGTTAGTAACAACATCCAAAAACAATAAATATATCTTTGTATGTGTACGTATGTATTAAAATTTCTTAATATGCAAACATCTCTTTTTATCTTCTAATTTTGTTTACAAATTGTCTACTTATCTATTGAACTTGGTCTTATTCATTTAAAAAAATATAGATTTTTTTTTAAACTACGCTTTTCATGTCATTCTAATATTCAATTACTTCTTGCCACAAAGTTAAGAAAATATATTTTATGTGTACAGTGGAGTGTGGTGAAAATTGTTATAATATTTGATTATTATTTTTAAATTCAATGTGCTTGTTTGATTATAATTATTTAATTTTTTTTATAAATAATCAAAAGGAAAATGAGACATTTTTTGTTTGACAAAGATAGTACAACAATAGTGGAGTGATGTATAATGGGTTCTACGGTAATTTAATGATATTTTTGGTATTTTAGGAAACGTGTGATATGTATAGTGCAATAGCAAAAAAAACTCTAAATATAACACACAAGATTAAAATCAGTGCAACAAAAGTAATATGAAAAAAAAGCTCATATGTTCAGCACTCAATAATCGTTTGGTGATTCGACCAAATAGAAGTAAGACATCCCCGATGTCATATTTTCCACCAAATTGACGTTTCTATATCCCTCTTTTTTCATAGTTGTTCGACTGAGAACACAATCTCTCTTAATGTGATCTGTCTTTCCACACCTCTAACATTTCGATTATCGTATCTTCAAATTGCATCTGCCATTATTTGACTTTGATCTCCTATGGCTATGTTCGAGTTAGCATTCTATCATTGTTTATTCATCGGTTCTCAACATTCAATTGTTAACAATGCGATTTCTCATTGACAAGTAAAATTAGAGTGAATACCTTATCACTGAGGTCAACCTCAATCAACTTCAACTTGTTAATTCAAAAGAGAGTTCAACTTGACCACATGAGTTGTTGCGATTGTTTTTTCTACCATCTTCAAGTTGAATAACTTCTTAATGATACTTATTTGTCGAGAATAACAAATGTACCATTTACGACACTTGTTTGTCGAGAATCTCTCATTCTCCCTCATCCATCTTCTCGAGCTTATTTTTCAATAAATAGTAGAGTTACTTCTCGTACATGTATTTTCAATTTGTATTCTCCAAAATCCGTAATTATTCTTGTGTAACCTCCTCACTTTGAAAAATGTCTTTTCAATCAAGACCATTATTAATTCAATCTTTCGAACTAAGGAGTTTTGATGCATGTTGTTGGGAATTCGCATCAAAATTTCTTGTTAACTTGAGTTGTGTCCACTTTATAACCGCTACAAATATATTTAAAAAGAATACTACATATTCTAATTAAAAAACTCGCAATCTCTATAACGTCAATTATAGGGATCCGAGGATCGTGCAGTGCCTATTTAAATTGAACCATAAGCAGTTGACTTTTCTACTGTAGGATTTAAAGTGTATTAAATTTAACGGTTAAATTAAAAAACAGATTTATCAATTCTCTCAAACCATTAAATTTAATACACTTTATATCATATCGTAGAAAAGTGCAATGCATATGCTTATGGTGCAATTTAAATAGACACTGCACCGCCCCCATCCCAATTCTAGCGGTAAAAGGGAACGTCTCTCTCTATATCTTCGTAGGTATATCGATTATTATAGTAAAATTATAAATATTTCCCAAAAATGTGTCATTTTGTCTTTTAAATTATTATAAAACCGGAGGAAAGAAATACAATCAAGGGCGGAGGACTTGAGCCTTAGGCCATTTCCAACCGAACACAAAAACTTAAACTCAAATATAAGTTTTATTTTAAGTTTACAGTAATTTGACTCCAACCGAGATTCCAATACTTAAACTTAAAAGAATATTCTCAAAATATTCTTCTTATACAATTTTTTTATAAATAACCAAAATCTTTACAAATTTGTAATTTAACCTCGTAACTTTTGATATTAAAAAAATTTAATAGTTATTATTTTTAATTTAAAATTTTAAACATAATAAAAAAATATTGTGATATCCCATACGGTTATTTTATTTTTATTAAAATTTATTTTAATTGTTAATTATATGTTTATTAAAAAAAATTACATTATAAAAAATATTAAATAAGAAACTAAAAAAATGTAGATAGATTATTTTTATTAATTTATATAAAAAGGATCATTTTATAAATAATAAAGTTTTTGGTTTGAGTTTAAGGTAAACGTAAATTTAAGTATTTTTTCTGTGGGTCCCACCTTAAAACCTATAATAGGTTTATGTTTTGGTATCGCTTGGAGCATTTCTCCTACTCCAAAATAGGTTTTTGGTATCGATTGGAGATGCTCTTAGCCTCCTAATTTTTTTTTTTTGTATTTTTTACAATTGTTTTATAAAAAATGCATTTTTTTTATGTTTAGCCTCTCCTAAAATATGTGTATATATATACATATTATATGTAAAATAATTTAAGTCCTTCCTATTCGATTTTTCGGGCTCCAATACAATACAAAGTATACAACTGATCAACCGACCTTATCAACGAACCGGCCGGCCCTCAATATTCCCAAAAGTTTTAAGTATGACTAGTAATTACGTATTACAACAAAGATTCTTATGTATAGCAGACATTAAAAGAAAATAAGTTAAATAATTTTTCCTAATTTGTCTGTATTCGAAATTGCAGAGACTACTCCTCCATTATTGTGACTGTCGGCCGTGGTCTTATACAAACAGCTTCACTTATTACAGTATTTTTTTCATTTTTATTTATTTAAGTTTATACTAATAATTAATTAAAATCATTTAGACTCGGAGGAGGGATGGGAAGAAATTTCATCATCGGGAATATAAATGAAATCGTAATATTTTATTGTGTCAATCATGGATAATGAAGAAGTTTCCTCAGTATTTTAATTTAATTTCATTTGATTCCCCTTGTAAATAATTTCATAAAATCATCCCCTCGATCCTGTAGTTGGTAGACCAGAGAATTTCAAAGAATATATATTGTACCCATTTTGCCCCTGGAATTTCAATGTAAAAAATTTGTCAACTCTATTTTTCTAATTACATTATACTCTTTCAAAACTCCCTTAAACATAGCAGTATCTGCTATGATATAATTTGCCCATTAAACTAGTATTAGGATCTCTTCTTTTAGACTTAGGAGGTTGTATTCATTCAAGACTCTAACGGATTTTAATGGATTTTTAAAGTCTAGGGGTATTCAATACGGATTTTTAAAAGTCCATTAAAATCTTGAAGTATTCAATACGGATTTTAAAAAGTCTTTAAAAATCTACCGGTATTCAAAAGTCAATGGATTTTAAAAGTCTATGGATTTTTATGTATTTCGTTTTCAAAAATACAAAAGAATTCAAGTCTTTGAAATCTCTCTTACTTACGTGAGATTTATATGGATTTCTATTTTAATTATTAATTTATTATTAAAAAAATAATAAAACATAAAAAAATATATAAATAAACATAATACAATTAAAAACATGAAAAAAAATAAAAAAACAAAATAAAATAAAATTTTCAAAAAATAATATATTATTATATATTGAATATATAATAATAAATTATAATAATATTAAAAATTAATATGTTAGTATATGTTGATATATATAAAAATAATATTAAAATTATTGAATATATTAATAAATTTTTATTTGGTGAAAAATTATACTTTTATAATAATTGTAAAAAAAAAGTTATTTAACATTTTATTTTAAAAAAATAAATACTTTTTGTAATTTAAAAAAAATAAAATATATATATATATATGTATATATATATATATAGTTTACATTTGAATTTATTATTTCAAAATTGAAATTTGGTCGAAAATTAAAATTTTAAATTTTCTAAAAACGAACAAAAAAATTAAAATTAAACATTTTATTTTTAAGTAAAAATCGAATTTTGAATTTCAAAATTAAAAATATAAAATATAAAAATTAATATAAATCAATAAAAAAGTCATTCAAACTCTATGAAAATCCATATAAAAGTCAGTCAAACTCTATATAGACTCTGTGGATTTTTTAAATCCATGAAAGTCAATAGACTTTTTAAAATCCAAAAAAATCTAATGAAATCCTAATTGAATACACCCTCCTTAATTTCAGTCCAGTTCAATTCAGTTCAGATCGCTTAAGTTCAGTTCAGTTCGCTTCAAAATAAATTAAAATAAAATAAATAAAAAATAATTTCAATATACAATCTAGTTAGTGTCATAATATTAAATCTAGTTAGTTTCATAATATTATTAATATTTTTTAATTTTTTTTTAATAATTCACCAATTTAATTAACACAACCGAGATTAGAATAACTGTGCGAATAGTGCCAATTGCCACCTGTCCACAATACATTACTATTAATATAGGCACACATGCATACACCCACATTTATATATACAGTATAGGCGTCAGGAAAGACAAGAGAATGTCCAACTGTGAAAGGATTTTGTTATCGTAAATTATTATACTATAATTAATGGCACATTAGTACTATCATTAAGCGCTTGCTAATCGTAGCAAATTATTAATTCGTTTTAACTCTACTCCATTTACCTATTCTTGTGACTTTTTTTAATGTTTCAAATCTCCAAAACTTGTCTGGGTAAAAATAAATTACTCTCTTTGTCTGTTTAACTCACGTAAAATATATAAAAATAGTGGCAATTGCAAGTGTATAATTCTATTTTAAAGTTATAAAGCAATATATTTATTATATTTTAAAGGTGTAAAAATATATATGAGATATTAAAAATTTTAAAGGTGTAAAAATATATATGAGATATTAAAAAAAAAGTACAAATATTAATGAGACAAATAAAATACGTACGTAGTATATTTAATTATTCTAAAAAACTAAACATTTTTCGATTCATGTTTATGTTTACGTGTATATTTAAGTATTGTTAAAATTGTGTTGCGATAATCATTTGTAAGTTTTATTGAATAGTTTTTTTTTTTTTTTGTAGTATTTTATAAAAAAAAGTTACTATATATACTATTATCAAATCGAAAGAAGGAGTGGCTTTATGACGCAGGTAAGCAATAAACACTAGATTAAAACTCGTTGATTCTGAGAATACTCGAGAATTAAAACATCAAACTTTCGTTGATTTCGAAGAATACCGAAATCTGATAAAAAACCTCAACAGATGAACCTTTTTATTTCATCATAAACAACTATCCAATAAATGAAAGTACTTGACATATAAATAGTACTAAAACCCTAATAAAATAAAATAAAATAAATAAAATAAAATAACTTGGACAATAAAAAACAATCTTTTACTTAATAATTAAATATATATCGCATCACTTTATATATTAAACTTAATTAAATTTGGGAAATTTTAGAATAAGAGTAATTTTTAAACTTTGATTAGAATTAAATAATTAAGTTTTTTTTAATTATTAATAAAAGTAGTTCACTTAAATTAACTTTATATTAATAACACGGTAGTTATTAAATGTAAGGGTAAAATTGTAATTAATTTTTTAATAATATATTTTTTATTATAATAACAAGGTAGTTATTACCCTAAAAACTAATTAATGTAAAATTTAAAACACTTAATTAAAAAAAATTATTTTATGAAGTTGAAATTCTAAATTTATATATTAAAATACCTTTTATCCAAAATAAATCATTAAAATTTCTACTATATTAAACCCAATTAAATTTTAATGGAACCCTCATAATTAATTTGAAATATTTATAAATGTTGGTTTCCACCAAATTAATATCTGTCTCTCTACCCCACCAAAGTGCTGTCAACCTCATTATTATTTTCCTAATTAAGTTGCAGACATCGGCAACTCATTTTCTTATTTCTATGTATTTTACAAATGACCAAAATTAAATTCAAAATTAAATAAATTAAATAAATTATTAACCTAATTGAAAATTGCAATATAAATGTCCTGAACCTCTCCTCTTTAAAAGCTCCTCTCCCTATTGACTCTGATTCCTTCCTTATTGGTACTTAGCTCTCTGCCTCGCTTTCAAGAACACACACAAACATTCATACATATATATATGGGCAGGCACTCATGCTGTTACAAGCAGAAGCTGCGGAAGGGGCTTTGGTCCCCCGAGGAAGACGAGAAGCTCATCGACCACATCACCCGATACGGCCACGGCTGCTGGAGTTCCGTTCCTAAACTAGCCGGTAAACTAACTTATAACCAACTCACAACTAACTAACTAACTAACAAATGACTATCTGTGCATGTTTTGATTATATATATATGATTGATATTATCGTTTGAATTCATCAAAAGGGCTGCAGAGGTGCGGCAAGAGCTGCCGGCTGCGGTGGATCAACTACCTTCGCCCCGACCTGAAACGGGGCACATTCTCCCCGGAGGAGGAGAGCCTGATCGTCGAGCTGCACGCCGTCCTCGGCAATCGGTGGTCGCAGATCGCCGCCCAGCTGCCCGGCCGAACCGACAACGAGATCAAGAACCTCTGGAACTCCTCCATCAAGAAAAAGCTCCGACAGAAGGGCATCGACCCCAACACCCACAAACCCCTCCTCCCCCTCCCCCTCGACAATAATAATAATAATAATAATAATAATAATAATAATCAAGAAATTGCCCCTGCAGCCTCCAGTGAACTCAGCTTCGTCGACCACGACGTGGGCCCGATAGTATCGAAATCATCGCCTAACAACAACAACAACAACAACGAGTTCTTCCTCAACCGGCCCGGATTCCTATCCTTCCAGCAGAGCAGCAGCTACGGCCCGACGAGTATCGGGCTTTCAGTCAACCCGCCCAACCCCAACGATTTCTTCTTCAACTCGAACATCTCTTCCAAGCAGCCTCAAGATATGAATTGTCATGAATATCCCTTCACTTGTACCAACAACAACAACAACAACAACTCATCCTTCGGATTAATCGCCTCCGATAATCACGCCATGAAGTTCGAAAACTGGGAAGCAAACAACAGAGCAACAAGCACTACTTCTTTCTCCGGAAACATGATCTCGGAAGACAACGGAGGAAAGTGGACAGAGTATATGCAGAGTCCATTTGTACTCGGCAACTTCGGTTCTCTACTACAACCCACGGAATTATTCGAGGCTGGCGGAGGCCTCCCGCCTTCAACCTTCGGTCAATTTTCATAGCCTTATAACTTTCAATCTGTAAATAAGGGACAGTATAGGGAATTCAATCGACACTTTTCGGATAGGAAAAATCCATCCATGATTGTTAAATGTTACTATTACCAACTCTTTATTGTTTGAGTCATTGTGTTTAATGTTTTTTTACAGGGGTTGTAAAAGTGTTTACATATACATTTGGAAAATCAATGTTTTCTGTTTTCTTATCCTCTCGCTTTTTCGATGAAAGTTCTCTGTACCGTACGAAAAACAAACAAACTCCATGATGATCATCTTCGCGAAAGCGACTACATATATATATGTGCAATTTTTAAAACAAGGAACTGTTTCCCGTTTCAATGTATGGTCCATCGCTGTCCCCGTGTGGGGATGGCGATGGTTTTAACCTTTTATTTTTTTCTTTTTCCAACAGAGTGTCTTTAAGTCAAGTCATATCTCCCCCACACCCCCCCGGCCTAAATCATGAACTCCAAGAAAACAAAATCATCGTTGTTGTTTTTTTTCTCTCTTGCCTTTATTATTTCCATTCCAAAACCCCCCGACAAGGGCGTGTACGTGTATGATCCACGCACGAAATGGTCATGTGCGCATAGGAAAATCCTCATTATTACGATCATGTTCTGATGTTCGGTTTCTGGATAGATGTTAACACACGACTCGTTTTAAACCGATGTTAAAATCCCTTTTTTGTAAAAACGACGATCACATACATCAACTCGATACACGTAAAACGGACCACATTTCTGATTTCTCTATCCGAGATCTTATGTATGTTCGATTTTGATCGATGATTACGAATGAAATAGTTGTAGCTGGCTATAGCTTTTCTACAACAAAGAAGATGACAAATAGTACTTTGATGTGTATAGAATAGGGTCCAATAATACATAGATGATTCTCAATCATAAAATAAGGATTTAAAGAATTACAAGGCCCATTCATATTGCTATTATTATAATATAATGTGTATATATACGGAGTATTATTATTTATTATATATTACAGTATTAATTTCAGGGGTCTCTTTTGTGTGCCCACGTGCATGCAAGAAAATGTACTATCCAAAGTAATTGAATATATGTGGGACGGATGATCATTAATTTCTCTGGGTCTATTATTAATTTTCGTGTGTATTAAATTCAGCTTTTTCTTGAAGATAAATGAATAACTCTATAACATACTAATAATACATATATGTAATTATTTAATTCGTTGATGCATGTGAACCACATTATTGAGGCCTTTACATTGACCCTACATTTAATAATGTACGCACAAAAAAACAAGGATAAAATTATAAAGGATTTTTAAGTCGTTACGCCAAATAATTAAATAATGTAAGAACATTGGTTACTTTATTTTTACCGTGTAAACATATTCCTTGGAACTGTATAATATATTAAATTAAGATCTTTGAATAAACTACATGTTCAATAAAATTGAGAAATAATACTAATTAATTAATAATTCTGAATTAAATTTATTTATATGTAGATATATTAATGTTAAGGTCATTGGACAATGGACGTGCTGCGCCGCTTATTCAGATTCTTCTTCTTATTATGTAATTATAAATTTGTTATAGAAAAAAAGTCTGCATATATATATATTGAATTTGAACAATCATGAACTTGTGTGTTTCTTTCAAACAATGCATGTTTTAGTAGGAGTATATTACTATATCATTAATGTTATGTTCAATTTTGATTTTCACTCGTTTTTTGATTACACAATTGAGTTGGAAGTTGGAAATAGTTTTTTGTCTATTTGATGGTTTAGAAGCCGAGATGATTGAAAAACTTGTAAGATAAAATTCGCATTGTGGATAATGATTGAAGTCTGCAGTACGTTTTACTCCGTACGTAGTTTTTTGTATATGTTGTGACTACGTTTTACTCCGTACGTAGTTTTTTATATATGTTGTGACGAAGGACTTTCTTATTAATTAATTGCTTTAAATATTTTATGTTGATTGAAAATAGATTATAAAGCTCAAATACAGTGTAAGCTGGACAACTATTTCACATTAACAAGATTTTTTTAAAGTATTATTGACTCAAATACTTTGACATAGTATCAAATCGATAAAAAAAATTCCAGCTTGCTCAAAATTGACATTATGTCCACGAGTAGAGCAGATAAAATCAAGCCTACTCATAGGAACGTGTTAAATATCTTACATCGATTGTAAATAAATCCTAAAACAACCTTATTTAAAAAATATAAGTATTCATATTTTTTATTTTAAAAAACATATATACAATTAAATATTACTCTGAACTTACTTAATTTATTAATTAAAAAAAAATATTACATTTTTATTCTCAATTTTTTAGTTAAAAATTCAATTAAATAATATTTTTTTAATTTACGTGTTCAGTAATGACCATTGTTGTGGACGAGTGAAAGTAAATTTTTTTCACATTACCACTTATTTTTAATTTAAATATTTAAGTATTAATTTGGTAGCATCAATTAAATGTACAATTTGCTTTGCATTTTTCAATGTAAATTCAATATATATTTTTTTAAATTGTAATTAACATTAATTAAAATGATTTAAATATTAATTCGTTTAATGTTTAATTTAAAATTATAACATAATTAATAAATACAGAAAACCTCTATAAATTAATACTCGATTCATTAATAACCTCTCTAAATTAATAGAATCTTTCGGTTTTAAATGAAAAAAATAACTCGATAAATTAATAACCTCTCTAAATTAATAAAATTTCACGGTCCGAGGCTATTAATTTATAGAGGTTTTACTGTAATCGAATAAAGAGTTAATATTTTTCTTTACGATGATTATATTTAAAATAAAATATTTATTATATTTTTTGGACAATATCATCTAATAGCATTTGCAAGATTCAAAGGACCGAAAGAAACAAACATTGCATGTAATCATAAAGAATCCCAATATCAAATTTGTTTGATTTTTTCAACTTTTTTTTTGTTTCAAAAAATAATGTCTTAATTTGTTTGATGCATTGAGACATTGATTCGGCGGAAGAGTTTGGTAATATGACATTGACTTTTAATAAAATAATTACATGAGAAAATTCAATATATATAGTACTGTATACCCCTGCATATACCCCTGCATTAAATTCAATATATATAGTCTGGTAATATTCTAGTTTTAAAATTTTCTCTCTTATATACCCCTGCATTAAATTCATCATTAATAAATTAATTTTACAAATCTTAAAATTGTGAAGAATAAAAAGATAAAATCAATAATTTTTTTTTATATGTTTGTGAAAAAATTTACGCAATTCAGTTTTGATATGGTTTAGTGTCCTACTCTATTTTATTATTTCTTTTTTATATTTTGGAATTTTACAAATCTTCAAATTTTATTATTTCTTTTTTATATTTTGGAATTTTACAAATTTTCAAATTGTGAACAATAAAAAATTTAAATCAATAAAATAATTACTTTATATGTTCTGAATTTTTTTTACGCAATTTAATTAAAAATACTTGTATATTTTAATGGAAAAAAATAATTCAATTGTGAAGAATAAAAAGATAAAATCAATAAATTTTTTTATATGTTTGTGAAAAAATTTACGCAATTCAGTTTTGATATGGTTTAGTGTACTACTTTATTTTATTATTTCTTTTTTCTATTTTGGAATTTTACAAATCTTCAAATTTTATTATTTCTTTTTTATATTTTGGAATTTTACAAATTTTCAAATTGTGAACAATAAAAAATTTAAATCAATAAAATAATTACTTTCTATGTTCTGAATTTTTTTACGCAATTTAATTAAAAATACTTGTATATTTTAATGGAAAAAAATAATTCAATTGTTATGGTTTTTTGGGAAAAAATAAATTATAATTAAATGAAAGGTAAGTTGAGAAAAATAAAATTTTATTAATAACTGTGTCAATGTCTAGGACGACAAATAAAAAAGATAGAAGGGAGTACTTATATAAGTATAATATAATTACTACTTATAAGAGTATAATCTAAAACCCGCCGACTAATTAAGACATTACCATTTCTCAAAGTATGCTTCTAAAGATGCCACAAATCATTCACAATCTCCACATATTTATAATTTAAAATTTTCGATTGATTTCAGAATCTTTATCCTTAATAGTATATTTATTATGCAACATTCAATAATACAGAATCAAAGTAATAAACAACTGATTAATGTGATGATTTCTTGTGAGAACAATAATACTACAATGTTAGCACTTAGCATAGTCCAAATTAAATGTTTCCAAACTAAATTCAAATTTATTATTCGGATCACAAAATTTGCAATGTTTTTTAAGTAATTTTTTACTACTATTTTCAAAATTTTTGTGAATAATTTGCAGCAACGTAATTAAGAACTGAATCCACGTATAAAAGGGCTATGAGTCAAAAGACTTGTTTTTTTGGACTGAAACTGGTTAAATTGAACCGAAGATGTTTGAACTGAACTTAATAGGTCAGGACTGAATTAAACAAATTAAGTTTAATTTAATTTTAAAATATTGAAATAATAATAATAAAATAAAAAAATAAAAAAAAGTAAATGAGTGAAGTGAATGAATCTGAATGAGTCCAAAAGAGTCTTAGTACACCCCTTTTTATCATTTTGAAGGTTAGTTAAGTTTATTATTATAATTTAGAAATCAATCAATTTGTATAATTTTAAAATTTTCATTAATTTAATGGCATTTTAAGTTGGTTGAATCTATAGTTCTTCATATTTGTGTTGCTAAGATAACAATATAATGGTTGTTTAGTTAATGTTACCAGAATGCTTCTGGATTACTATTAAAATTTGTTGAGAAAAATGTAATAACAATAGTAGTAGTTTTTAAACCCGACCGAAAACTTGACAGCATATGAATAAGAAATCTCCAACAATCGATTCAAAATTCAACTTGCACAGAAGCAATTAGATGATGTTAGAAACCTGGAAACCAAACCAACCTTGAATTTTCTCATTGTTTGTTAGTGATTGTAAGTTCTTATGAACAAAGGTCGACTCTACACTCGTCACTTAGACCGAGGACAAACGTCTAACCAAGAAATGTTTATCAGAAAAGCATCGAAAACTCAGTGAGCAAAACAAACAGCAGCATAGTATTCACTTATGCAGCACACAAGTTTATATACACACCAACTAATCAATCGAATCAAATATCCTCCCACATTACAATACATACACACCCCAGCAAATGTATATCACAATTCACACCTAAAGATTAAAGAAAAAACTGAACAAGGAATATCACCCTCAAACCCAAGCAATGTTGCACGCGCACGCAATCCAAAACCAAACTTAAAACAAAATCATCGAGTATATCACATGAATAAAACAAAACAAATCAAACCACAACTAGTTACCTTCGGCCTTTGTTTCCGAAGCTGGTGTTTTCGAGACATGGGATTTTCCAGTGATAGCTTTCTTCGCCTTCACCAGTGATTGCTTCACCATTTTAACAATCGATTGTTTATGTGTCTTCACCGGAACGTCTTGGGCTATCTTGGTGTCCTCAATTTCATTGGCGCATTCTGGAGTTTTGGCGGGCTCGTCAACTTCTTTTTCTCCATCTAACTCGGTTTTAATAGCTCCTACAGTTTCTTTTATGCTCTCTGCCCCCACATTTTTCTCTGGCTCGTCGACTTGTTTCTCTCCCTCTAACTCGCCTTTAACATCACCTACAGTTTCCTCGATTTTCACTTCAGTAGCTTGTAAAGTTTTTTTGATGCTCTCTTCTTCCACCACATTTTTCTTCGGCTCATCACTTGATTCCTTAGTATCCTCGGTTTTGACATTTTCTGCAATAAGTTCAGACAAAGGACCTATACTTCTTGCATCATTGACAGGCTCGTCGACATGCTTCTCTTCTTCTGACTCGGTTTTTATAGCTTCAACAGTTCCCTCGATTTTCTCTTGTATGTTCTCCGCTGCCACATTTTTCTCCGACTCATCAGTTGATGCCTTATTATCCTCGATAAGTTCAGACAAAGGACCTAAAATTCTCGCATCATTGACAGGCTCGTCGACATGCTTCTCTTCCTCTAACTCGGTTCTTATAGCTTCGACAGTTCCCTCGATTTTCTCTTGTGCATGTTCTTTTATATTCTCTGCTGCCACATTTTTGTCCGTTTCTTCACTTGCAACCTTTGTACCAGCCTCAGTTTTGACATTTTCCACAATAACTTCAGGCAAAGGATCTGAACTTCTCGAATCATTGACAGACTCGTCGACTTGTTTCTCTCCCTCTAACTCAGCTTCAACAGCTCCGACAGGTTGCTCGATTTTCAATTCAGTATGTTGTACAGCTTCTTTAATTATTTTCTCAACCGCCACATTTTTATCTGTCTCGTCACTTGCTTCCGTGTTGTCAACCTTGGTTTTGGCATATTCCGCATCAAGTTCAGGCAAAAGATCTGAACTTTTTTCAACATTGACAGGCTCGTCGACTTCCTTCTCTCCCTCAAACTCGGCCTTAATGGCTCCCACAGATTCCTCGATTTTCTCTTGTACAGGTTCTTCTATTTTCTCTGTTGCCACAGCTTTCTCCGTTTCGTCACTTGCTTCCTTTGTATCAGCCTCAGCTTTGACAATTTCCGGAAAAAACTCCGGCAAAGGATCTGAACTTCTTGAATCATTGACAGGCTCGTCGACTTGTTTCTCTCCGTCTAACTCAGCTTTAATAGCTCCCACATTTTCCTCGATTTTCAACTCCGTAGCTTGTACAGTTCCTTTTATTTCCTCTACCGCCACATTTCTGTCCGTCTGTTCACTTGCTTCCTTATTATCAGACTCGGTTTTGGAATTTCCAGCATCAAGTTCCGGCAAAGGATATGAATTTTTTGAATCATTGACTGGCTCGTCGACTTGTTTCTCTCCCTCTAACTCGCCTTTAATAGTTCCTACAGTTTCCTCGTTTTGCACTTCAGTAGCTTGTATGGTTTCTTTTATGCTCTCTGCTGCCACATCTTTCTCCGTTTCCTCACTTGCTTCATTTGTATCAGCCTCAGCTTTGACAATTTCCGGAAAAAACTCAGGCAAAGGATCTGAACTTCTTGAATCATTGAAAGGCTCGTCGACTTGTTTCTCTCCCTCTAACTCAGCTTTAAAATCTCTGATAGTTTCCTCGATTTTCTCTACAGTAGCTTGTACAGTTCCTTTCTCTACCGCCACATTTTTTTCCGTCTCTTCACTTGCTTCCTTACTATCAGACTCGGTTTTGGAATTTTCAGCATCAAGTTCAGGCAAAGGATCTGAACTTTTTGAATCATTGACAGGCTCGTCGACTTTAATAGTTCCTACAGTTTCCTCGTTTTGCACTTCAGTAGCTTGTACGGTTTCTTTTATGCTCTCTGCTGCCACAGTTTTGTCCGTTTCCGGAATAAGTTCAGGCAAAGGATCTGAACTTCTTGAACCATAGACAGGCTCGTCGACTTGTTTCTCTCCCTCTAACTCAGCTTTAAAATCTCTGACATTTTCCTCGATTTTCTCTACAGTAGCTTGTACAGTTCCTTTCTCTACAGCCACATTTTTTTCCGTCTCTTCACTTGCTTCCTTATTATCAGACTCGGTTTTGGCATTTTCAGCATCAAGTTCAGGCAAAGGATCTGAACCTTTTGAATCATAGAGAGGCTCGTCGACTTGTTTCACTCCCTCTAACTCGGCTTTAATAGCTCCTACAGTTTCCTCGATTTTCACTTCAGTAGCTTGTGTGGTTTCTTTTATGCTCTCCGCCACCACAATTTTTTCCGGCTGATCACTTGATTCCTTATCATCTCCCTCGGTTTTGGAATTTTCTGCAATAAGTCCAGGCAAAGGATCTGAACTTCTTGCATCATCGACAGGCTCGTCGACTTGCTTCTCTCCCTCTAACTCAGCTTTAAAGTCTCTGGCAGTTTCTTCGATTTTCTCTTCAGTAGCTTGTAGAGGTTCTATTACTTTCTCTGCTGCCACATTATTGTCCGTCTCTTCATTCGTTTCCTTCTTCTTAGCCTCGATTTTGGCATTTTCAGCATCAAGTTCAGGCAAAAGATCTGAACTTTTCACATCACCGACTTGTTTCTCTTCCTCTAACTCGCCTTTAATAGTTCCGACGGTTTCCTCGATTTTCTCTTCAGTAGGTTGTACAGGTTCTAATATTTTCTCCGCTGCCACATTTCTGTTCGTCACTTCACTTGCTTCCTTATTATCTCCCTCGGTTTTGGAATTTTCTGAAATGAGTTCAGGCAAAGGATCTGAACTTCTTGCATCATTGACAGGCTCGTCAACTTGCTTCTCTCCCTCTAACTCAGCTTCAAAAGCTCCGACTGGTTCCTCGATTTTCTCTTTAGCAGCTTGTACAGGTTCAAATAATTTCTCTGCTTCTTCATTATCAGTCTCGGTTTTGGAATTTTCGGCAATAACTTCAGCTAAAGACTCGTCGACTTGTTTCTCTCCCTCTAACTCGCCTTTAACAGCTCCGACAGTTTCATCGATTTTCTCTTCAGTAGGTTGTACGGTTTCTTTTATGCTCTCTGCCACCACATTTTTCTCCAACTCGTAACTTGATTCATTATTATCTGTCTCGCTTTTTACTTTTTTTGCAATAAGTTCAGGCAAAGGTTCTGAACTTCTTTCATCATTGACAGGTTCATCGGCTTGTTTCTCTCCTTCTACATCGCCTTTAATAGCTCCTACAATTTCCTCGATTTTCACTTTAGTAGGTTGTACAGTTTCTTTTATGCTCTCTGCCACCACATTATTCCCCGACTCGTAAATTGATTCAGTATTATCCGTCTCGCTTTTGACATTTTTTGCAATAAGTTCAGGCAAAGGTTCTGAACTTTTTTCAACATTGATAGGCTCGCCGACTTGCTTCTCTCCCTCTAACTCAGCTTCAAAATCTCTTACAGTTTCTTCGATTTTCTCTTCAGTAACTTGTACAGGTTCTTTTACTTTCTCTGCTGCCACACTTTTGTCCGCTTCTTCACTTGCTTCCTTTGCATCAGCCTCAGTTTTGGTATATTCCGAAATAAGTTCAGGCAACGCATCTGAACTTCTTGCATCATTGACAGGCTCGTCGACTTGTTTCTCTCCCTTTAACTCGGCTTTAACAGCTCTGACAGTTTCCTCGATTTTCTCTTCAGCACCTTGTACAGTTTCTCTTATGTCCTCTGCCGCCACACATTTCTCTGGCTCGTCATTTGCTTCCTTGTGATGTGCCTCGGTTTTGGCATCGATGTCCCTATCTGTAACCTCATCTTCTGCCACGTTTGCATCAGATGCTTCTTCAATTTTTCCAAGGTCGGAAACTTTCTCTTCAACCTCAATAGTTTCCTTGGCAGAAGAAGATTCATTCTCTTCACCAGTCTTTTCCTTGATTTCCTCATCGTCTTCCTTGGGCAACGTTTGATTTTGAACTTCCAGTACTACTCCAAGCGGCTCGGCTTCAATAACCTTGGATTTCTCGCATGGTTTCTCCTCCAGTGAGACTTGTTCCGCCTTACATTCGGCTTCTGTGACCTCCTTTGCCTCAATAGTTTCCGCCTTTTCAACTTCTTTCTCAACTGTGGTTTCCAGTTTTTCCTCCAATTTGCTCTCGGGTTTCTCAGATGGCTTCTCCTCCACAATAGGAGCCTCTGATGAAACTTGTTCCACTTTACACTCGGCTATCGTGACATCCTTATTCCCAATAGTTTTCACCGCTTCCGCTGGCAATTCCTCTTTTTCAAAATTTCCCTCCTCCAATTTGCTATCTGCTTTCTCCGCATGTTTATCTTCATCTGGCTTATGTTCGGCCACTTGTGATGTGCTTTCCTCTTCAGCAGAAGGAAGCTCAAGCTCAAGTGCCTTATTATGATCAATATCTTCAGTCTTTATTTCAGGTGAGGAAGTAGCAACAATATCAACCAAGGCCTCAGCTTTCGGCTTAATATCATCATCCTCCAGTTCCACATGTTGGATTGTCTCGACTTCCTTTTCCTCTCTCTCTGCTGATTCCTCATGTTTCACAGGAGGAGCAACACCTTCCATATTCTTCACCTCCGATTGCGATTGTGGTTTTCTCTCGACTTCCTGCGGTGAATAATACCAACTTAATATCATGTGCTAGATGATCATAACACCAACTTAATTTTTTTATTCTTATGACGCGCGTTACAATATGAACTTAAATCTCCCAAAACCCCACATACAATACATACATATCATAAACCAAAAATTCCAACTACTCACCATTAAAAAAGGCATAATTTTCAGTAACATATATACTACTACATGGTTTTCAACAAAACTTGAAGGATTCAAATTCAAAGGAAAAAAAAAACAGGTAAGCATGAATCTTATAAAAAGAAAAAAAAAAAAAGAAGCAGCAGAGGGAATTACGATTAATACCTCAGACGACGACGGTGCAGGGTGATCAGATGCAGTAGCAGCAGCAACAGCCTCAGTAGACATGGATATGAATTTTGAAATATTGATCAGAAAATGAAAATAAAAAGCAAAAAATAAAAAGCAAAAAAAGAAAATAATAATGGGGAATGAATGATATGGTTGGCAACAGCCACTTGAAAGGAAAAAAAGAGGGTCTCAAGCTTTCACATGATTGATGATCTGTCATAAGCACTGGTTAGTGTTAGTGAGCACCCTCACTCACTATCTATCGTATATCCAGCCAAAAATTATAATCTATAAATAATACTGTACCACTTTTAAGATAATCTAAAATTTAGTTAGAGGCTAACATTTTTAATTGCTACTACTAACTAACATTATTACTAATTTATAATACTCGACCGTCGACCATTATCGCTCGTTAAAAATGTTTTACGGTATTCGATTTTCTATACACGTAACAACTATATACAAAAAACAAAAAATACTGATAAAACATTATTTGTTACAATAATTATTTTTGTTATTAAGTCAGTGTATATATATAGCGGGATACATGCATAGTACATACACAAATAGATATATATAGCGGGATACATGCACATGATACACCAACTAATACATACATAGTACATACATACACAAATAGATATAAATACATATATTCTTGCACAACAGAATACACAGCAGCCCTTGAAGCCTTCTTAAAAAACAACAAATGACTACGTACAGGGCATGCGCATACTAGTGCCAGAGTCTAGGCAGCCTCAGCGAAGCCGAGTCGAAGATTTCCGTAATCGAACACAGTGTGATATGCACCCATGAACACGTCTCCAAGAATCCTGCAACCCACGATTATTTAGTTTAAACCGAGGTTATGTTCTTAACGTAATTAGCACAATAACATGCATTGTATTAATTGCACTTACCAAAGGGGTCCTCTTGGAGGTGGCACGTCCAAAGCCATGAACCCGCTGATGCAAATAGCCGAAACACCATCACCCGTTTTCAGAATATACTGCAAAAGAAAAAATCGTACTTTTAATGAATAAGGCGCAAAAGTAGGCAATTGCAATCGAGTGATCGATCGAACCTGTTCAGGAGTGAGCTCGTAAGATTTTCCACCGATTGTAAAGGTGACATTGGGCATGTCTGATATGGCTTCGCAGTCGATTAGGGACTCTCCTCCTGGGCTCGGTATGCTCTCACAGAGCTATCAAAAGTCAAAACGAGAGAAAATTATGTTTCGAATATTTACATTTATTTCAGTAGGTGTTATTACGTGTTATTAATAATAAGTCACCTGATTCACGTATTCAATCACTTTCTCCTTGACTCCTTCGTTTTTCAGCTGGTTCCTCATCCAGACAACGGCCATCTCACAAGCAGTGCACAGTGGATTTTCACCGACCGATTTCCCCTCAGAGTTCTTATCGACGACCATCTCAAGATTGGAGCTGCAATGAGTCGGATCGAATAAGCCACTCAAGTTAGATATTTTATCGAGACAGAGTCCAAATATAAAAGCATTCATAAGACCTGCAGGAAGTTTATAAGCTATTTATACCTCACGGACTGGGCTCCATCGGAAAAGCACAGACCTATCTGCGAACAAACTTTATCAGGTCGTACCCCTGATATCAAGAGATCCCATATCATCTCTCCATATTGAGAGACGATCAGTTTACATTCAGTGCTCACAACTCCTTCTGCCCCAATTGCATGGTTGATTTGCGTCACGATAGTCTGAATTGTTTTTAAAATTCGTCATTGAATGGGGCAATCTTTCTAATAATGAACCAATAATAAAACTAAAAAATAAAGGTCGAAAAACACATACTGTTGGACCGGTGAGTAATGATGTTCCGGAATCCACAATAGCAGCACAACCACCCTCACAAAAACCTGGTAAAGTTATGGATGATAGAGAATTCAAAATCAACAAATATTCTTACATTTCTAAGGAACCATGTTGCACATGTAAAATTTGTAATTAATCATTTACGATAAATACTCAAAGACTACGAAGATACAAAAGAAAAGCGTAACTTACCAGTTGACTGGTTTCCGACGAGGAAATCTCCCATTTCAAACTGGCAACAGAAAGATCAGAATTCACACAGAACAGATATCAGAAATCATGTAATTGATCAAGGAAAACGGATTGTAACCATACTTTCAGTAATAACGACAGTATGTATATCTTGATATACCATTTCAAACTGACAACAGAAAGATCAGAATTCACACAGAACAGATATCAGAAATCATGTAATTGATCAAGGAAAACGGATCGTAACCATAATTTCAGTAATAACGACAGTATGTATATCTTGATATACCTGCCAGTAACCCTTTTCTGTCACAGGGACATAGCTATGGTTTCCTATGTAGTGGTCCGGGTCAACTCCTCCAAAGACTATCTCACCGCCCACTTCTGCTTCCGGGTCACGGTTAAACCAGAATGAAAACACCTTCTCATCGACAAGTCCTTGATCTACCATGTTGTACCTGTTCATTAATGTTGTGCAATCAGAATCCTTTTTGTTCAAACGTTAATTATAAAAAAGTGATACCAGAGAAGAAAAGAAGGATATACCAGACTGGAACTGCATCGCCAACAGATATTTCTTGGAAACCAAGCCCGAGTATTCCATCGAATTTCGCTAGGACAAAGGTTAGGCTTCCCTCCTTTGTGGCCTCAATAAACACCTGGAAAAGAAAGTGATAAATTGTAAATTGCTTAGGGCATGCGTGTATTTGAATCATTTTTCACAAGACGGGGGGGTTACTAACTTGATCTTCGACAACAACGTCACCAACTCCAACATTGTCTTGGCTAAAATAGCCGGAGATTGAGCCAGAGCCATAACTAATCGAGCAAGACTTTCCTAAATCATCAAAATCATTAAAAGTTGCGCAACATTCAAAAACAATTTTTTTTTTCTTTATAATAATGTCAAATAAAATAAAAACTTTACAATAAGAATTTATATCCCATACCATTCTTTGTATATGTAGAGGACTTGCTAGACTTGTACCTCGCATGGAAATAGCAAGCAATCTGCACATGAATCATCAATTAGTTAACATAAGAAGAGCGTGAACAAACCTAACTAAAGAAAAAGAAATTACTCACGGAGAAATAACATTTAGCAGACGGAACCCACAGATTGGAACTGCCGGTGTCGAATATAACAGTGAAATTCTGAGGGGGTGAGCCGATACTAATCTCCCCATAGTATTGAGCATCCATGTAATTCTTCAAATACACAATATCCCCATCAGAATCGCTTAGTTTGAGCTGCCTATTCCCGACGCCTAACCCAAACATTCCTTCCGATCTAGCTTTTCGGGCAGCATGAATGATGGACATGTCCAAAGGCCTCTTTTTCAGGCTAATTTTCCTCAGCCCATCTGAAGAAGGAAGTAACAGGGAGCATATAACCGCCCACAGACAGAAGACTGTGAACAGAGGGCGGCACTTCATGGTTGGAGGTTGCCTGCCCCAGCAAAGTACAATAAACAAAACAACATGTTAATGCTCTCCACGGAGTTAAAACAAAAACCATTAATGATCAATCCAAGCATCATGAAAGAAGAAGATGAAAAAGATTCAATCTTTTAACATTAAAAGTAATTAAAAGCTTTTGAAAATAATTCACACCCAATCAGCAAAACAAAAAAAAGGAAAAACAAGTCCTCCAATCATCATAGTAACTCAAAACTGAAAAAGAAAAAAAAACATAATACTCAAACACAACCCACATAATCAAAACCTTCAAATAAAAACAAAGGAGATTCATATCGTTTATAACAAGGGCAGATGATCAAGAAAAACACAAACAAGAAATTTAGCGAATTATCGACTTCCATACCTTGTGATTTTGGGTCTGACTTCTGAGAGAGCGGAGAAGAAGTTACTGAAGTGTCTAGAGCTTTGTGGTTGTGGAGATGAGACTTTGTCTGCACAGTCCCAGATGAAGGGGTTTATTTTTTTTCGTCATTATAAAAGCGGTAAATCGATGACAACCACGTGTCATTATCTGAGTGGTAAGATGAAGGGCCACGTAAATTTTAGCGCGTGTCGATGAGTGATCGAGAGCTGGTAGGTTGGAATTGGAGGTTAGGTTTGAAATTTGGGTGCACGCGCTGTAGAGCAATTTGAATTTTGACTGTTTTCTGTTCTTTTTTATCAAAACAAAGAAAGGTTTGTGGAATGAAGGAGAACTATGGAAGCAACTTCCTAGAAATTTCCTATATCATTCATTCATGATAGTAATAATAATAATAATAATAATAATACGTATTAATATTACAATGTGATTCGAAAATACAATGTATCTCAAGTCTCAACACTTGATGATTAACGTGAATGATAACTTTAGACCCTTAAACCTAACACTTACAGGAGTAATCACTATCAAAATAACTGAATCTCTTAGATTCATGATCTAGTTTTACATGAGCAAGTGAACAACCATCAAAATAATAATTCTTCAAAGTCTTCTCTGTTGCAATTTTCCATTATTTTCTCAACCTATGAAAGAGATCTTGACTGTAATTGTTGTCGAGAAGAAACCAATGCTTGTTCAAATATACTTAAAAAACCTTGTGCAGATTTTAAATAGGGCAATTGAGACCGGAGATGGTTTTTCATTTTATTTATTTATTTTGATCGAAGAGGGTGACGATGTATGAAATAATCACAAGGACATTATATATATTTTGTATGTAATAACAAATAAATAAAAATAAAAGTGTGCAAAAGGAAAGTGTAAATATTAGGAGCCAATGAGTTTTGTTACTTTTGTTAATGCAAAATTATTATTGGGCTTGGGGCCCAAATCCGAATCAAAACTTGGCATTTTAGTGATCATTGTTTGTGAAAAAGGGCATGCTTCCGAACTTAAGTGATTTGAATTGAGCTGAACTAACGATTTGAACTGAATTAGACTGAAATTAAATCCAAAAGAACAGGTCTAGTGTTTTACTTTATTTAGTTTTTAAGGTAATAACTATCATATAGTTATAATTAAGTGTACTATTAATTATTATTTTACCATTTTTAAAAAATAACTACCCAATAAACTCAAAAAAGTAAAATAGGCACATGACTCATTATGTTAATTAAGAAAAATTGAATTATTTAATTATAAATAAACTTAAATATTAATCTATTATCCATTTTTTTTAATATTTACTATATCAAAAAGCATAAGAGTAAAAATATTATAATTCATCCAATATATTCACACTAAACTTGAATTTTAAAGTAAAAAAACTTTAAAATTAGAAATATGAATAAAAAGAATTTTGCAATATCTATACTACTGCTTCTAATAAGAATCAAGTGTTTTTATGTGTTTATTAGAAGAGTAAAAGAAAGATATTTTTTTTGAGAAAAACTTTATTTTTTGAATTTTTAATTAAAAAATAAATGGTAAAAAAATATTTTTAAAATGAAAAGTAAAGTAGTCGTGAGTAAAATTTAAAAAATTGATGAATAAAGTAAAATAAAATTGTATATTAAAATAAAAAATTAAAATAATTTTTTTTTATTGCGTAAACTATTATAGAACACTCCAAAAAAAATATGTCAACTATCTTTTAACTCATGAATTAAGCCGATCATTCAATCAATTTGGTAATGTAAAAATCCAACATGTAATAAGTTGGTACAAAGTTTGGGTTTACTGAGTATTCTCTCTTGATTTTTTTTTTTTTTTTTTTTTTACCGTCAAGCTTATCAATTTCTATGTATCTCTATCTCAAAAAAATGAAAATGAAATAATTTCTATTTATCTCTTTCGGTTACCGTCAAGATTCGATCATACCTTTGGGAATGGATTGGGGCCATACTCTGCACTTTTCTACCGTAAATATAAAATGTATTAAATTGAACAGTTAGATTAAAAATACTAGTAATTTAATCCCTGTGCGATGCACAGGAATATTTAATGTAAATTTTTTAATTTAAAAAATGATATCTAGATTATCATATTATTTTGTTTTCAATATCACTTAATATTTATTAAAATATAATTTAAAATATGTTGAACAAATTTATTTTATTAGTTTATTTATAAACAAAATTAGAAATAATACGTTAATTTTTGTAATTAATTAATTGCGTAATTTATGTAATTAATGATTTTTATAAAATTTCGCAATTGTGTTCTAATTAATTAATTAATTATATTTCTTTGCATAATTGCATACAAAACATATTAATTAATGGAAAAAAAAAATATTGTGCGTAATTATTGTAATTAATTAATAAATTTTATTTTTTTGAGTAAATGCATAAAGAAATATATTAATTAATGACATATAATGTATGCAAATAAGCAAGAAATTTATTGCTTTGAGAAATATATATTTAGCAGTTTATATAAATTGGGAATAGATATTTATTTCCATATATCAAAAAAATAGCATATATTATTAATTATTTTCGAGTATTATTTTAACTGTGTGGTATTTATTAATTAAAGAATAAAAAATAGTATATTTATTATTATTTTGAATTGATTTAAGAAGATAATTAATATAATTAAGGATTTTTAAATAAGTAAATGAATATCATACAAATTAATTTAAATTCAAAAATACATAACCGAATGTTTTAATTAACCTTTTTATTACATTAATGAGGAAGTATTGCAAAAAGAACAACAATTATGAAGACAATATTGCAATAAAAAAAAGGTTAATTAACCTACCTCATGAATACGGTATAATATATGAAGGCTGCACAAAAACAAACACAATTAGAGAAAATATATCCGAAAAATGATGGTGAGAATGAAGAAGAAAAAACCATTTAAATAGAAGTTCAAAAACTATAAATTATATTATTATATTAATATAAATTAATTAATTTTGTAAAGATTATATTGATTGATTTGTTTATTGCATAAAATCATATTTTTTATATTGTTTTTTTATTATATATGGTAAGAAATGTACGTGATTGAATTGATGAATTAAGTAACAAATCAATTAGATATTATTTATAGAACTTGGTCAACTAATATAATTAAGTAATTTAAGGAATTGATTAGTAAAATATTATAATTTCGGTAGTATAATAATGGAATTACTATTAATTTCGTTCAACACATAAATTCCATAAATTACTATTAATTATTTATGGTGGGATAAGAAAATAATTAAAATTTCGATTATAAAATACTTATTTATGGAATATGACAAATGTAGTGAATATGAAATTATTATTTAAGTAATTGAATTAAAACCCACATTATAATTATTAATAGTAAAGAAAAGCCATCTAAGAAAATCTCTACTAATAAAAGTTTTGTCTGTGCAACTTCACATGCTCATTTTTTGTAGTGTATTTTTTTGTGTTCACACTGGCCACCACGTGGGGAAAGTCTGGATTTATATATTAAATAGATATCATCTATAGGATATTCTTTTTTTGGGGTTAAGTTAGTAGTCCCTCAAATCTTTTTTTATTTGTGTCTAAGCATTTGCACAATTATTAATAAATAAAAATTATTCTTAAATTAACCCTATTTAATAACATTTAAAAGATAATTATTAAATGCCGGTTACTCCATTCAAAACTACAGAAAAATATTTATCATTTCTTTTCAAATGAAAAAAAAAGTTTTTATGATTACTGTATTTTGATATATAAATGATAGAGTATACTATTAATTAAAGGTATTTATGGTAAATTTATGTAAACCTTCAAATAAAAAGTTAATAGTTAAAAAACCAAAAAAGAAATTCATATAAAATAGGAAGGAGTATATTTGTAATTCTATATTTTTAATTCTATATAATATAATTAATTAAAAAAATATTCATTAAAAATTACATTTAGATAAAATTATTTAAAATACACTAATTTTCTATCTTATCTATTGTTTTAAGATCAATTAAAAGAAAATAATATATATATACATAAATATATATAGTATAATTTATCTATATCTATTTTTTATAAAAAAAACTTTTGTAAACATAAAAATTAATAATATATATTTAATAAAAAATAAAAGTAATTGTTTTATTTTAAATAAAAAATAAAACTATAATGTATTTAAATGTACATTAACTAATATTGTTATATTTCTATTAAAAGAAAGTGTAATTTTTTTTTTATAAAAAAAATATCGTCAATAATTGTTCCCGATCATAATTTCCTAATTATTCTTCTCGTTCATTTGCTTAGGAAAAAGAAAATTACAGAGCGAAAGATTTCGGGACATTTTCAAAGATTTGCTCATTTACAAGTAGTAGAATTTTAGATTTGCCGCGCTAAGCCCATCCGAACCAGGTTCGAATTTTGTCCCTTTCGCACCAACCGAGGCTCGGATTATCCGACCCTAACTTTGCATGATTCCCCCGCACTCAATTTATCATTTAAGCCCTCCTCCATCCATAACCGTCGATCACCGAATCGACGGTCATAAAATTCCTCCTGAATTTCTGTCGAATTTATTATTAATATTCAATTTGAATCCGACTTTCGTCCCGTCAGCTTCATCTCTGTCTTTCTCTCTCTCATTTAATATGTTTACATTTATATAAAAATTAATCAGAGAATTCATGTGAACTCAGTTACAGTAGTTTGATTTTTCTTTTCCTCTTTTTGAAAAAAAAAACCCTGACATCAAAATATCCGTGGTTTCCGATCGAGTAGCTCGTCCGTTTTTGAATTTTCAGATTTCGAATATGCGGCAGAGCGAAAGAAATAGTCAACGATCGATGGAATTCGAAATAGGAAATTAAATTCATCGGCTTCGATTGGAAGATTTTGAAATCGGGAAGTGTATTAATTGCTGCCCGGGTGCGGAGGGCAGCGTGTAGGGGCGTGCTTTCATTCATTGCGAAGTGAAGCGGGAGACCAAATTAATTAATTGCTCGGCGTAACCGTCGTCCTCGTCGGTCGTTTCAGGGGAATAATAATTAAAAAAAACAGCTATGTCAGCTCCTACGGTGGATCCGCTGCTGATGGATCTGGCGGAGAAGAAGCAGAATTTCCGGAGGAACGTGGTGTCGCTCGCGGCGGAGCTCAAGGACGTGCGCGGCCGCCTCGCCTCTCAGCAACACTTTGTTGCCAAGGAAACCCTAATAAGACAGGCACGCGCAATCTTCTTATCGAGGCTCAACTGTTTGATTGAATTTTATCATAGGTTTGGTGTGGGACCTCTGTTGATTTTGTTTTATTTTATTCCTGATTTTTCATCTTATGCAGGAAGCCGAAAATAAATTACAGAAAATGGAGAAGGAAGCTAGGAGATTGGAAAACATTTTAGAGGAGAGATCTGCTCAGTTACAGGCTTCAGCATCTGTGAATCAGAAGGTAGATTTTCCCTTTTTTTTATTAATTTTTTTTTATTGATTTAATCTTTGAATGCATTATCATGTTTTGGATTTTCTTGTTTGTTCTTTAGAAATTATATTTAAAATTCAAAACGTTTTTTCCCCCTTTTTGGAAAAAAACAAGTATTTTCATTTGAATGGTTCCAGGAACTTGTCTCATTATAAACTAAAAAGTAAAAACATATTCATTTCAAATTTGCATTTTTCTGATTATTGGTCCACTCTCTACTTTTTCCAAATCTTATTTACTTCACTGTTCTTTAAATTTAGTTCTGAAGCCTTTGTCAAGTTTTGTTGTTGCAGTATGTCAAAGAACTGGATGATTTGAGGGTGCAGCTATTGGCAACCAGAGCAACCGCAGATGCGAGTGCCGAGTCTGCGCAATCCGCACAGTTACAGTGTTCGGCGCTGGCGAAAGAACTAGCAGAGAAAAACTGCTCTTTGAAAGAGCATGAGACGAGAGTGAATAAACTGGGAGAGCAATTGGATCTCTTACAGAGGGATCTCCGAGCTAGAGAATTTTCTCAAACGCAACTTAAAGACGAAGTGTTGAGGATTGAGCAAGAGATCACGAAAGCATTGACCGCGGCCGGAGCAAATAAAGACTGCGAGCTCCGGAAGATTTTGGATGAGGTCTCACCTAAAAACTTTGAAAAGATGAACATGCTTTTGACCATAAAGGATGAAGAAATAACTAAGCTGAGAGACGAAATCAGGATCATGTCTGCCCATTGGAAGCTTAAGACTAAGGAGCTGGAATCTCAGGTTTGTTTCTATTAATACGATTCTTTCTTTTTGACTATGTACAACCAATGAACCCTACGCATTTATCGTTCTACAGCTAGAGAAGCAGCGTAGGGTAGATCAAGAGTTGAAGAAAAAAGTTCTGAAGTTGGAGTTCTGTTTGCAAGAAGCACGAGCTCAGACCCGAAAACTCCAAAGAGTAAACATTCTAACTCCGTCTTCAATACAATACATATTGCTCAATTGTGCACGAGTTTTTATATTTTATTTTTCGTTGTGTGATAAAAATGACTACTAAGCCCTGTCATCATTCATGCATTCTATCATGTTCTGTAGATGGGAGAGCGGAGAGATAAAGCCCTGAAAGAACTAAGAGATCAGTTGGCAGCCAAACAAGAAGCTCGACCCTTCGATCTGAGCAGTGATAAGCAGAATTTTTGGGAAATGCCCGGTTTTAAGGCTGTAGTTTCTGTGTCCATGTTAATCTTGGTAGTGTTCTCCAAGCGGTAGTGACTTCAGATTATCATTATTACTTCACTCTTGTACGATGTACATGAGAATCAAATGTGTTTAGGAGCAGACAACATGAGTAGATCAGTGGGGGTAGTAGCTACTTCAGATTATTGTTTTGTTTGTAGAAATTTTCAGTTTTTTGTTTCAGTCTGTATCAAACAACTAAGCACCCTCAATTATGAATGTAGCTGGTATTGTAATTTGCAGGGGCCCCATTAAATATGTAATCCAGAGATTATTCAGACAATTCCATTATTGTTCAGACAATTTCCATGTACTCTTCTCTAGTTGCTTAATTTTGAAATTGTTAGCTAGAGCATTGAAACATTTACTGTGGCTTTGCCGTCTTCATCGTGTCTGACAAACTATGAGTTTAATAGTACTTACTAATTGCCTGCCCAAAACCTCCATCACTAACAAGTAACAACATGACAGCCCCAGATTAAAGAGCAATAATCATAACATACATACCCATGTTATTCGTATACTAGGGAAAACAGAGATAGAGAAAGCTAATTTAAATTTTACGAGTGATGATGGCTAATATTCTACCAGATAGATTTTAAAGCGTGCTTAAACAATAGATGGGATCTAATAGTAGAAACAACCCCCTAATATATCTGCCTCTCAAAATTATACTACTACATGCTAATATCCAACCAAAGATTTCAAGAATCTAATCCTGGTTGGGTTCTCATGTTTCCTGCAAAGAATGTACCTCGAAAACCCGCACAATGTGCTTGACGGGTGATAAGCATACTCCTTGCTTGCCTCTAAATATCCAAAACCGTGACAATCGTCACCACCAAAATAATGAAGCTGATAAAGGGAAGCTGCAGACAGGCCGACATGGTGGTGGAAGAAGTGGTGCTGGTTGGAGGGTTATCACCAAAGACTGTGCTGCCGCTTCCGGAAGGAGGGTTGTTTCTGTTGAAGATGGTTGGAGGAGAAGCTAAGCTGCAGTTGGAATAAAGGGAGTAAAAAATATAGTATACAAAATTAGCTAGTGTTGATCAAGAAACAGTTTATCAGTAGAAGTGGCTATGAGAACTATTCTCTTACCCAGATGAAGGCGGAGTCATTGGATCAATGGGAGTCATTGGAGTTGTTGGATTAGGAGTCATCGGAGTTGTTTGATTAGGAGTCATCGGAGTCGGAGTTGCTGGATTTGGAGTCATCGGAGTTGGAGTTGTTTGGTTTGGAGTCATCGGAGTTGGAGGTGCTGTTGGCTGTGATGTAGAGGATGAGGTTGTCGGATAAATGCACGAACCAGAGCCTATAAAACGACATACACAAATCAGAAGTGCGTACTAAAAAATTCCACTCACTCAACCAAACCGCGCACACACTTTAGGGCGAGACAAATTTTCAGCCGAATTGTATTTGGAAGGAAATTACAGGTGCTTACTTGGGTTGACATAGGTTATCTGGGCAGCGCCTTTAAAGTCACAGCTGGAGGGTTGGCCGGAATGCTTCTGATAAAAGCTGCTGAAAGCATAGGAGGCATGACTCTGCAGGGTGTCAGGGTTGAAGCAGGTGGCCCCTTGCTGTATGGCTGCACATTCAGCTCCGGCCCCACAGGCGTAGTCCAGCGCCGCCTGAACGCTGGCTGCCGCCGCTCCAGCCTTGGCCACACACCAGCTCTGCCCCTGCCCAGCCCCAGCAGGTGGTGGAGGAGGCAGTGTTGTGGGAGGAGTCGGGGTTGCTGTTGTTGGGGGAGGCGGCGGCAGTGCTGTGGGAGGAGTCGGAGTCGGAGGAGCGGTGGCCGGAGTTGAGGAGGGGACGGTGATGAGAGGTGGGGTGGGTGAAACGGTGACTGTGACTTGAGGAGCGGTGGTGCTGATTAGGTGTCTTCGTGAGGAGAATTTAAGGTCTTCTTCTTCGATTGAAGCTTCTTGGTGCTTCATAAACACCCCTGAAAATTATAAAGATTTGTGCTTTCTTTAAAATATGGGGAAAAAAACAGGGTTTCAGTCTGTATGACATCATTTATATATATGACTTAAATGGTGATGAACAGATCTGGTAATTTCTGTCTCAAAATCACATTAATCTTTGTATGGATCAAGAACAGCTGGAGAAGACATATATGTATGTATATATATATACCTGCAGCTGTGGAGCACAAAATGAGAAGAGAGAGTAGGAAGATGAAGAAGAAGAGAATCTTGGGAGCTGCAGCTGGAGGAGTATTCATACTTCACACTTCACACAGGGAGGGAGAGACCTGCAATTCAATTTCAAGAATGGATTTTTTGAATTTCCAATTTCCAGACACGGAAGAAAAGGGTTTGTAATGGAATTATACAGAAAAAAGTAGCAAGTGAAGATGCAATAGAATTATCTAGAATACATTGCGAGCAAACGCAGCGCTCATTGGAATTGGAAAAGTAAAAGGAAAAGGAAAGATGGTGACTAGGTTGGTAGGCCCATTCTTTAACGGTACACTGTAGTGTACTGTGTACTATCATCTCTCTTTTCTTCAAAAGTCTTGTCTTTTTTTTTTTATATTAATACTCAACATGAATTTTGATGGATACAGTATAATGGAAATTTATTGCAGCAAATATATAAAATTGATAATAAGATCATCACAAAAATATTTGTATTTTATTGACGAAAATATTAAAAAATACAGTATTATTTATATTATGTTGATAAAAAAGTAATATTCATTTGATATATTTAAACTAAATAAAATAAAAATAGTTGTTTGTAACCTTTCATTCATTATCTTTTCTCTATCAAAAGCCACATGGAAATGTGTCATACATTCGATGACCGTTGATTGGTCTCGTCAACTACTGTATTACAGTAGGGTCAGACAGACCACCGATGTTCTTCAAGACTCAATTTGAAATTACCTAGGAAAAACAATACAAAAAATACTACAAAATAATATTTTTTTTATTCAAATATTTATACTGTATTCATATTCATAGTAATATTTGTGTTCAAATCATGAACATAGCAATGAAGTTATATCGCTAAACAAAAGTCGACAATTTGCATATAAATATTAAATAAACACAAAAAGAGTCGTTTAAATATAATGTTCATCGAGTCGGGCAATGAGTTAATTCAATGCAGAAATCACTCTATCCAACATCATCCTCACATCCAACAAACTTATATAGTTTGCCAAAGAAAAGAAGACGAAAAACAATCCAGAATCTCATACTAAAAATCAGCTCATTTCATTGAACAGTCAACATTTTATGTACAATGATGTCCAAGATGTACTATACTCGAGAGTCGAGACGAGCAAAGGATAAAAGAATTAAATGTTATACAAAAGCTTAAGGAGGCTGCAACATCTTCTGTTCAACACGCTCGAACAACTTCCCGTGTTCTTTCTCATATTCGTCCTTCAATTCCTCCAATCGCTTGGACACCTTGTTGTTTCTTTTGTGTGTTTCTGAATGTGGAAGCTTTGAAAAATATTGAATCACGTTTACACGTTTTCCTTAAAGAATATTTCGACCCTATAACAGCCAAGGTATCACGAAACTTCTTCTAGGATAAGACAATCACTACTACAAAAATGATCTTTAACAACGGATGATTTACATTGGTTCTACTAAAACCGATTTAAATAACGATATTTACATCAATTCTCTAAAAACCTGATGTTAGTGAGTCTGCAAACATCGGGTTTTGAACGGAGCCGATGTCCATAGATAGTTTATTCACAACAGTGGTATATAAACCGATGTAAATTTTCCCCAACATCGGTTCAGATAAAAGCGTTGTAGATAATTATGTTATGTACAACGGTTATGAAATAAACGATGTAGAATTGTAAGTAGATTAACGCAATCCACGATTATATTTTCTTATAACCGTTGTGTACTTACGCCATACTCTAGCGGTTATTATAAATAATTGATGTCTGATGTCTCTCTACAGTCTACAATAACTAGGGTTACTCAGTTCTCACAAAAAATTAATCTTTCATATTTTCTCCAAAAAATTCAATTGCGCATTTTATCCCAGAGATCCCCAATGGATCGTCGGATGTGGTTAGGAGGGATGAGACGAATTGGCAAAGAAGTCGAGCTTGCCCCGATTTCCACCTCAGATTAGATTGTACCGAGAATTTTTACGCCGATTAATTATCGGGTCCGAGGTAATACTAACTTTGTTTCCCTCCTGTTAGGAGAGATGAGAGGTTTGTTTGTGCAGGAGATGGTGTGGCGTCCAGCCTTTCGCGTCAATGAATTTGAGTTTTAACATGTTTATGGATTCAGATGGTATTTTTCTTTCAATATCTTGTGTTGTTGGATGTATTAAAGGAGGCACAAATTAATATTGATTTCTGATGGACTTTCTATGTTTATACTCCTTTGTCAGCCCGGTTTTACACTTGGTGGTTTGACTTTAGCATTCAATTCAAGTTAAACAGGGATATGTATTTGATTAAGAGAATTTTGACCTCTACACTTTATGAGCTGAGGAGACGCATATTGAAAATGGTTGGACAAGTCATACGCACCAATTATGAAATACTTGTTTCTATATCTGATATGAGGAGCTAGAGTTGAATATCAGAGGGAGAGAAAAGATGAATATGCTGCTGTAGTATCTCAACAGTTAGAAGGTGAATACAGTTTTTAATTCTTCTTGTTCCATTCTTTTAATTCCAGAAGTATCAAATGTTCATACTTTTTATAAATTGGACCTTTTAATAAATTTCTTTTTCGGTTGGATTATTTACTTTCACGATACTAAAATAGCTATTACTTTTTACCTTAGATAGAGTTACGTGTTTCGCTACTTATGTTGTTGAGCATGTGATCAGGAAATATAAGCATTAGAATCGTTGATATAATTAGATTTTTAGGCTTTAATCGGAACATATATTATCTCATCCATGTCTCTATAGTCTATATATTGTAGAAAAAAAAGAAGATTAAATTTCGTTGGATTCCTCTACTGGTAAATTGATAAAAAATTCTCTCTTTTTTATGCATTTTGTGATAATAAATAATGACTGTATTTGAGATGATTCCTTCCGTGCTTAATTTTATGATACCAAGCTTAATGGATTACCAAAAGAAGTTTTACCCAAAACAGAGAGCACAAGGAACAGAGGAGGCTATTTCATGGTATAAAAGTGTCCTTAGTTTCCATATTAAATGTTGTAATGGGAATTAAATTCCTATGTCATGCTGAAAATTTTTAACTACTGTTTTTGTATTTTATTTTCACTATTATCGATTAATGTTTTATATGTTGTCAAAGTATCTATTGTTAGTCATAGCAATGTGATAATGTTGGGTATTCGTTCTGTTCAATATTATCGATTAAAGTTTTATATGTTGTCAAAGTGAATTATTACTCAGAGAATTGTGATCGATAACACTTGGTATTCCTTTTATATTGATTGTAGGCGGTTAGTAGAGGCAACTTCTTGTAAATATCACGGGCTTCTTACATTTGTAACAAACACGCGATGCTTAAAAAAATGACATCTTCATCAAGAATCAAGTCTTGTCTTCTACAGAACTATTGAAGATGATCAAGTAAGTCTTAAATTCTCACAAGTCTTGTCCTTTTTGAATAGTTAAATCAGTGTTAGAAATAGTATGATCATATAATTTGTCAATATTTTGTTCTCTCAAATGATATTGCGATAGAGTACATAATGACAATGCTAGATTATTTGCAAATACACAAGATTAAATAGGATTGACCATATAGTTGTCAGTGTTTTTACTGTAACTTTTAAAGTAATAACATTTTTTTTACTTTTCTCTTGCCAGGCCTCTTCATGAGATATCGTTTAATGCTTAAAGTTGTGGTTCCAAGAAGATACATATTGAGCTTTTGGTATTGGAGTCCAACAAATGTTTGTCAATATTTAATGTAGTGATAACAAGTGAATTTGGAATTTATTTGTATTTTTTATGAAATTTAATGTGTTTAAATATATATTTTTAAATAATTATTCATGAATACAATGATTTAAAAATGTGTTTTTTTTATTAAGAAATTACATCGGTTGGAAAATAACTGATGTTAATATATCCAATTTACATCGGTTTAATCAGAGAACCGATGACTAAGTGAAATTTAACACCGTCAAGTTGTTGGGATATGTCCTTCGATCCTACGTGTGCAATCGATAAAGTCATAAGGTCGTCTATGGATGTTAAATGATTATTTGATAATATTAATTGTTGGAAACAATATAATATTGATCAATTAAATCATACCTACAGGGTCACACACGGACTCGAAGATGATGTACAATGCTTGATATATATATTGATTTAGAATCAATATTTACGTGGATTTAATACACATGCATGGGATGCATGGCTTGTATGGATGCATGTCACATAGTGTGACATGGCATGCCACACAAGCAAGTGGGACCACATACAATGCATAGTGGCATGTGTATGTGGCATGACCTTTCACCTCCTTTGTAACTCCTTTTGCATGTTAATGGTGCATATTGATGCCCATTATGTTGGAGGTTACATTGGGGTGTTATGGCATGCATAATGATGCTAATATATGGATGAAAATCAGATTTTCATCATACATAACATTGAACCACGAAATCCACACAATAGAGAGAAAGGAGAGAGTGTTCTTGGAGAACCGACTCGATCAAGCAAAGTGTTCGTCATCCGGGTTCGTGTGCAACACGTAGAGGCCGAGCCATTTGTGCGGCTTCAACATCCGGGCGATCTAGACAAGAAGAGTGACGAGGTCATTCTCAAGGCTGATCCATGAAGGTGGTTCAATCGACTCAACACCACCTTCATCAACATCAACGAGGCACGCTACACCGGTTGTAAGTGTTCTTGTTAATCTCTATAAATATATATATATTGGATGTGTATATATATATGTTTATATGTGTTCTTATACACATTAAGTGTGCACTAAGATCCAAGCATGATAGATTTATATGCTTTACACGCTTCCGCACACACGGTATATCGATCGGATCGGTATACCGGTACCTTCAATTGGTATCAGAGCCTAGGGCTCGTGCACACTTTTGTGTTGGACACAAAGGTTAAATCAACATAATTGGATTATTTGTTTATTTGAATCTATGTGATTAGATGTAAGGTCGGCCACCGTTAGTGGTCGGGTGAATGATTTCGTCGTTTTTTACGTTTCGATTGGCCATAGTTTTGGAGGGCTGCGTCCCTTGGAATCATTTGTAATAGATAGGTTTTCTATTTAAATATGTATTGTTCAAACTTGTAAGCGTTGGACTTGGTCCATGGTTCGATGGAGGATCTCGTCTCTCCGGCGAAAACGAGAAGAAACGAAGCAAAACGAAGCAAAACGAAGCAAAGCGGACAAAACCGGGCTGCTGGAGCCAAACGGCGGGCGCCGTTTGTGCTCCAGCGGGCGCTGTTTTGATTCGGCGGGCGCCGTTTTGGAAACGGCGACCGCCGAAAGCCCTGATTCTTGGCAGATTTTTTCCAAACCCTTTTGGCGGGCGCCGTTTTGGAAACGGCGACCGCCGGTGGTGTTCGGCGACCGCCGTTTGTGAAACGACGGGCGCCATTCGTGGTTTTTTTGGGTACGGAATAGATTTGATCAAAATCGGAGGGCACGGAACTAAAACGGAGGGCAAAGACCAGTCCAGAAGATGTTCAAGGCTTTTGTTGTTATTTTAATCTTTTCGTTTGAGAGTTGTGAGGTTCTAGGGGCCTTTCGATTTCGTATTTATATGCTTTGCTAGTTATAGGTTGTTTTATGTTATAAATGTTCAACTTACATATAAACAAACCTATGCATGCAAGTTCTCAATAATAATGAGTATAATGTCTTGTCCAAAACGTCACACTCATGAAGCCCTCGATCATAAGTTGGTAGGTCCGCCTCAGCGGGGTACTACTTGTTATCTTGGGATAGTGGGAGTAAGGGTTAGACCCTTACACGTGAGTTTGGTTTTCTCATCGATAGATCCACTGCAGGCGTGGCTATCGAGACATGAGATAAGAATGTGATTCTTATCGACCGAGAATGACATTAGATGTCATTGACATGGGATGTCTACCTATCTTGTTTTTCTTAAGTGCGGACTCAGTCGGCTTAAGGATTCACAAGATGAGGGTCTTGGGATCGTTTTGTTCAAGGGAACATAGATATTGTATATCGATTGAACAAAATGGAACAAATAAGTAGTTTTGATAGACAACCTTATTTGTTTACCGCTTTGTGGATGTTTACATACTTTAGTTATCTTACTTTTATAGTTTATCATGTCAAATATCAACTCAATTCAAGTTTGGTTCAATTCTTGATTATGAAAAATTGAACAAATTTTCTTGATTCACAACGTAATTTGAGGATGGTCCCCAAATACGAAGACAAGGAAAATGTGTTAGATAACCACATCCTAACATATCATTGAACAACTCAATAGCATGTTCGGGGAATATGCTAAGATTGAAAAGTTCTGAATAACCAGGGTCATCGCTTCAGCTAGGCTGGAAAAGAGAAACCTATAGGGACCACATGTACAACAAATAATTGGATTATTTGTTTTAAGTGATCTCCTAAATTTTTCTAAGATGATGAGTCGTCAATTAAAAAGGACTCTGAGAGGGATATTCTTATGATAAGGGATGAGGTATTCAAAAGAGCATGGGCAAAAATGCTACTAGGGTTCCTAGGGAATCTCAATGCGTCTACTGCAAAAGTGTTGGACAATACTTGCAAATATGTAGAAGTTCATATTTATTCAATTTCAAAACAAATGCCTAATTTGTCTTTCAATGATGGATTCTAAAGTTAGGATTATTTTCACCTCGGGGAGTGATTTAATCCAAAACACTTAGTTCATCAATGACACAAATTAGAGACTTTCGAGCCATTGGATGGCGTGAATCGATTGTCTGGTTGGCTCCCTCATATTTTATGAGAGATAGGGCTTCAATTGCATGATAATATCGCTGGTTAGAAAACATCAATTTTTCACTTACGATTTATCACGTTTTGACATTGAGATAATTTTGAATGGGAAATTTGAATGAAACTCAATTATTGGGAATAATTGAATTTGCCCAAAGTTCAAAGAAGATGTGAAGAACGGGGTTGCTTCATCTTCAAGTATTAATGATATAGACATTAAACTTCACAAATTCTACTTCTTGGGTATTGGATGCCAAATGTGGTTCTCACATTTTTATGTGGAGGAACTACATAGAAGTATAAGTTTGGTGAATAGAGATGTCGACTACAGGCAAGAAATGGAGCGAAGGTCGCTGCATTAGCCGTATGATCATATGATGTTGTTTTGCCTTAGGGCCTTGTTTGAGTATTATAACTATGTAATTTCGTACCTTCAATAAACAATGAATATTGGTTCAGTATTAGATACTGATGGATTAGTTTTTCACTATTAAATAGTTTGGTAACTATTTTAATTGTGAATTATTCTTTGTTTTGGTACGATTATTATATTGTTTATGTATACTTTAAACTTGACAAATCATATATATCATTAAGACCAAAGGCCAAATCGAATAAGTATCGATGAGACATAACTGAAACATTGTTGATTAGATCAAATCAAAATCTAAACATGTAACGAAACTTCTTTTAGAAGGAATTTTAGAATCATTTGACTTGGAGTCATTTGATACATGTGAATGATGTGTGATTGAAAAGATAACAATGTCATCTTTCTTGGAGAAAGGAGAACATGTGAGTAATTAGGGATGATACATACTGATGTATGTGGAACCTATTAGTTCACAAGCACATGAAGGTTATGTTTCAGAAAAGAGAAAACAAACTATATTAGATATAGTTCGACCATTCGATGAGAGGTCTAAATGAACTACTGGTCTCTTTTGGGAACACACAATTCTAGACTTCAACTTATACACTGAATAGGAAGCTGTCAAAAGCTGTTGATAAGACACCATACTAGGTATGGAAAGGGAGGGTCCCTAAATTGTTTTCATCAAAATTTGAGGTTCTAAAAGCTTCTCTGACGAGATTTATCTCTATAGAGCTTGAACTCAAATGGGATAAAAGTTTCTTTATGGTATCCATAAGAAACTCGAGGGTATAACTTCTACGATCTATCTGAGAACAATATTTTGTTGCTCGAGATAGTGATTTTCTTGAAAAGAGTTATCTTTCCTAGAAATTCAGTGGGAGCTCGGTTGTCTTGAACGAGGTTCAAGTGAAACAACTAACGATGAATACTCAAGACTGGGTTGAGAGTATTCTTATGGTTTTGGAAGCCGTACCAGCCCTCGTAGGTCCGAAAGGCATAAATCTATCTCTATTATTCAAATACTTAGATATTGTGACCAATGAGAGATATGAATTCATGCTTTTGGAAAGCGGTGAACCTTCGACCTAATTCCAAGCTATGACGAGTCCAGCTACTGAAAATTGGCATGGTGCCATGAAATCTGAGGTGATATCAATATCTGATAATCAAGTTTGGAACTTGATATATTTGCATCACAGGGTTAGACCCAATGAATGCTAATAGATCTTTAAGATCTAAACAGACAGATGGAAAACCTAGGGTTTTCAAAGCAAGGTTGATGGTAAAAGTTTTATTCACGAGGTGGATTATGGAAAAACTTTCACCAATTGCTTTGATTAAATCATTCAGATTATCTTAGCCATTACTACTCATCTTGATAATGAGTTATGGTAATATTGGATGTTAAAACTAACTTCTTGAATTGGATTCTAGAAGAGGCTGTGTTTTAACACAGCCAAAGAGTTTTATCGATCTTAATAAGGCTGAGAAATTATGCAAGCTTATAGTTCTATTTATGGAATAAAGAATGCATATCGGAGTAGCAATCTTCAGTTCAATGAATCCATACTGGGATTTGGATTTCAGAGGAACTCGGAAGAGTCTTGTTTTACATGAAGATCAGTGGGAGTTACGTTGTATTAATTTTGTTGTATGTCGGTGACATACTCCTTATTGGAAACAATGTTTCTATGCTTAATTCTATTAAAGAATGGCTTGGGAATTGTTTTTCAATGAAGGATCTTGGAGAAGCACAGTACATATTGGGCATCAAGATCTGTCGGAACAGATCGAAAATGATGTTTGGACTTAGTCAAGTGACCTATTTTGATAAGCTACTTGATAAGTTCAGGATGAAAAACGCCAAAAAGGGTCTCATTCCAATGAGTCATGGCACATCTCTTAGCAAGATGCAAGGCCCTACGGGACTTGATGAGCAAAAGAGGATGTAAAACATTCCTTATGCTTCGGCAATAGGGTCTATAATGTACGCCATGATATGTACACGACTGGACGTATTGTATGCTTTGAGCATGACGAGTCAGTTTCAAGGAAATCCAGGTGAGGCGCGTTAGACTGCGACCAAGAATATTCTTATGTACCTTAGATGGACAAAAGAATTTTGTTGTCTTTGGAAGACAAAAAGAGTTGATATTAACAAGCTGTTTGAATGCTAACTTCAAAACAAACTAAGATAATTTCCGATTTTAATCTGGTTATATCTTTTGTCTGGTTAGAGGTGATATTTGCTGGAATAGTTCCATGCAATGCAATATAGCTGATTAAACTACAAAAGCTGAGCACAGTATTGCATTGGATGCAGTAATGTTGGCAGTTAGGATTTGAAAGTTCTTGAATGAACTAGGTGGCGTAACTAGCTCAGCCCATCCGATAGTTCTCTATTTATAGTAGAGTTATCGCGCAAGCCAATGAGCTAGGAAGCACCACAAGTCTAAAACTGGTGCTCAGGAAGTTCCACATTATCTGGGAGATAGTTTTGTGGAGACATCGAGATAATAAAGTTGCAACTTTTGGTAAGGTTGCAAACCCGCGTTCTAAACCTCTCCAGCAGTTTAAGCTTGAGGCTTTCACGACTGCAATAGAGATCAAACATCTTAGAGATGGGTTGTGATTTCTATTACTGTATTAGATACTTTTGGAGATTTGGTAAACATTCACTCATATGTATAATACATGTTTCTTCATATAAATATGGTTTAATTTATATAAATTGTCCAAATGATTAAGTGATATCAATTGGGTTATGAGGTCGACTTACCGCATAATGAAGTCCCAATGGTTGAACTGATATACTTAAATCATATAGTTGTTCCTGGTTCGTATAATCGAGTACGGACAAACCGATAATACAATGAACTAGTTTGTAATGTGTACTATAGCGCCGCTTCATGGGCTAGTGATGTGGGACATCGAGTACAATTACATAGATATTAGCTGGGAGCTAATGATCGAACAGACCCGACTGGAATAGTATTTAAGATTTCGAGTCATAATACTATTTCATTGACTGTCGAGCAATTTCCTCTGACCTGAGTAGTCCAGAGTAATTCCATTGTGAAATGGTGTACTTTGATACAAGTAAACGCCTTTCGTAAAAGGAGGTTATAAAACTTGTTATTGGGTATATCAGGAAGCAAGTGGGAGAGCTTGGATTGACAAGACGGGATTGTCCTCCAATTTTTATAATGGGATACATGTCTTACCGGCCACTTGGAGAGTCAAGACTGTGGAAATACGTGGCCACGTCCAGATTCGTATCATAGTGATAAATCTGGTTTTACAGTCTGTCTCAAAGTCCAAGAAAGGTTTGAACCGATTGAGGATGACTCGAGTCTTGCCTCAAGTTCAAACTTAGACATAAAGTAACAACAGGAAATTGGCAGCACACTGGCTCTGAAGGCCAAGTGGGAGATTGTTGGGATATGTCCTTCGATCCTACGTGTGCAATCGATAAAGTCATAAGGTCGTCTATGGATGTTAAATGATTATTTGATAATATTAATTGTTGGGAACAATATAATATTGATCAATTAAATCATACCTACAGGGTCACACACGGACTCGAAGATGATGTACAATGCTTGATATATATATTGATTTAGAATCAATATTTACGTGGATTTAATACACATGCATGGGATGCATGGCTTGTATGGATGCATGTCACATAGTGTGACATGGCATGCCACACAAGCAAGTGGGACCACATACAATGCATAGTGGCATGTGTATGTGGCATGACCTTTCACCTCCTTTGTAACTCCTTTTGCATGTTAATGGTGCATATTGATGCCCATTATGTTGGAGGTTACATTGGGGTGTTATGGCATGCATAATGATGCTAATATATGGATGAAAATCAGATTTTCATCATACATAACATTGAACCACGAAATCCACACAATAGAGAGAAAGGAGAGAGTGTTCTTGGAGAACCGACTCGATCAAGCAAAGTGTTCGTCATCCGGGTTCGTGTGCAACACGTAGAGGCCGGGCCATTTGTGCGGCTTCAACATCCGGGCGATCTAGACAAGAAGAGTGACGAGGTCATTCTCAAGGCTGATCCATGAAGGTGGTTCAATCGACTCAACACCACCTTCATCAACATCAACGAGGCACGCTACACCGGTTGTAAGTGTTCTTGTTAATCTCTATAAATATATATATATTGGATGTGTATATATATATGTTTATATGTGTTCTTATACACATTAAGTGTGCACTAAGATCCAAGCATGATAGATTTATATGCTTTACACGCTTCCGCACACACGGTATATCGATCGGATCGGTATACCGGTACCTTCACAAGTTTGACGTTACACTGATAAAACTGAATGGTTTCACATCGGTTCTCAATAACCGATGTTAAGATTACAATGTTTACATCGGCTGTTAAACCGATGTTAAATAACCAATTTATTTACATCGGCGCTTTGGACATCAGTTGCAAAACCGATGTAAATGGGCACTTTTAACCGATGTGAAAGCCCTTTTTTTTAGTAGTGAATACCGCACTTGTTTCTTTGGCGTAGAAACAAGTATACTATAGAATGTTTATTCGCTATACTTCGTTAACACAAAGCTCTTAATTTTCGTGGGTCTTAGAATCTGATTTTCAACACCCTTATATAGGTGTTGAAACACCCCTTTGGATAGTGAAAATACCCTTTCATGAAGGGCTGCACCCTTTGGGAAGAGTTGCACCTTTTAAGAATGGTCATACCTCTTCGAAATCACTTTTTTTAGGTGCCATGCATACAATTTCGTGGCTGCATATTACAACCATGCAAACCATGAAATTAACATATATTTCATGCTAATTTACACACAATAAATCAACACCAACATTCACTTAACCAAACAATGATCCGTTATCACTTTTATACAACCGTGCACTCCGCACTTCGCCTAAATCATATTGTAGTGCTTTAGGATCATTACCGAAACTTTGTATGAATCCAATTACATTAAATGGACAATGATTTCACTTAAATCATCAACACACCTAAGTGTATAAACGGATTTACATCAACATGAGAATATAAATGAGCAGTTTAACAATCATTAACTAACCTTGATCTAGTAAGTCATTGGTAGTAAGATATCAGGGTTCATAGATTCCTCAGGAAAGTTGTGTAATGCGATCATTAGTTTTTCGAACTTCACATGCGACGATATAATTGAAGATAAAAAACAAAAACTTTTAATCCCCGAAGCAAAAATGAAATTTGGATATACTCAGATGCAATATAATTGAAGAAAAAAGCAAGAATGGCTACTTTTAACGCTTTCCTTTTCCCCTTTATTTTAATTGAACCATATACAAGATAATACACATCGACTGGTTGTAATTTGTAAATGCATCAATGCATTGTGTGAAACTCAAAAAGTAAACACAGAAAATGTGAATCAAGTTGTTTCCAAAAAGGAAATTCAAAACATAATATTTTCTTGTCAACTAATTAACTACTTAAGTTCTAATTCCAAGGATAAAGTGGGTTAGCTCAAGTATTAATTAAGAGGGTCCGCTATCTAGCACTAAGGTCATGAGTTCGAGTCACCTTAATTATGAAGGGGCTGAGAAAGGGGACCATAATACACAGATTAGTCCAGTTCCAATAAAACCGCAGAATAATTAATGTTGCAATATTCTTCTACGGAAGGCCTAGAAGAAGATTTCAAGTTCTAAAAACGGGTTATCCAACAACTTCAAAAGCTTTGCCTCGAGATTGTGTGAGCTTATACTAATCGATTTCCAAATCTAGAGATAAAACAAAACTCGGAGATTAAAAAAATATCAAATATAATCCTTCCATTGGAGCATGGACCGCTCCTTTCACCAGCACTACCAATGACCAGAATGCATCTTCTTCACTCATGTAAAGGAGCAAGAGACCTGCCACGAATCCCATCCCCACCAAAACTCAACAAAACATAAATCAAATAACAAAAAGATGGTGAATCAAATAACATACGAATTATATAGAAGAATAAAAAAGTACACTTAACAGCAATTAAAATAAAATAAAAAAGAGTTAAAGGTTATATGCTTGTATAAAAGCATACCTCTCATACTCCGAGGCAGATCTTGTTTGGTTTCGCAAATCCATCAGGGGAATTGCTCTTGTTCGTCCCTCTTTATTTTATCCATTATACAGTATTACCAAAAATCGGCAAACCCCCGCATCAACTTCATAACATCACTGTATATATTCTTTAAGCAAAATTTCCATTCAATCTCCAGTTTACGCAACAAATACAGACCAACAACATGCATGGAGATTGCTGTGACGACGAAACAACAACACCTATATGAAACACTATTAGTACCTATATAACCCACAAAAATATTTTAGAATTAGTCCCATTGGAATGTTCGTTCATTCGGAAACAATCCAAGAGGATTGGTGTTACTTCAATGGAAATAGATTGTTCTAAAAAAATGAGGAAGAAAACAACAAAAATATTAAGCAACCCCTTATAAAATATTAAGAATTAATAATAATAATAATAATAATAATAATAATAATAATAATAAGTAGAGCAGGGACTTTTGGCCCGGCCCAACCAATGGGTCAGGCTGTGCCAGAGAATAAGCCACTCAAAAAAATTTGGGCCTCTTAGGCCTGGCCTGATGGGCCGGCGAGCCAAATGGGTCAGACTCAAGTTTGGCCCGATGGGTTGGGTCAATTCGATTTTTTATAAATTTTATTTTTATTTTAATATTTAATATTTTTTTAATTTAAAATATTGTTTTTATTACAATATTAATTAATATTATAGTTATTTTTGTACAAATTTATATATATACTTATCAAGATAAATTTTTCTTATACATTTATTTATAGTTTTAATAAATTTAATAATTAATTAATGTTAAAAATATAAATAATATTATTTTTTAATAATTAATTAATTGTTATTTTATTTAAAAATATTTGGCAAATTTGGCTCGATGGCCGGTGGCCCAGTAGGGGCCGGGCTGGTCCTAAAATTTCAGGCCCGAATTATTCGGGCCGGGTTCTAGAATTTGGGTTGGCTCGATGGGTCGATCGAGCTGACCCGACCCGACCCAAGTCCCAACTCTATAAATAAGAGAGAAAAATTAAAGTACACAAAAGTGAATAGTGGACAGTGATACAGTAGAAACTCTATATAGTAATACTCCTTATAGGAATAAACTCTCTATAGTAATAAAAAAGTCGGGTCCCAAGTTGGGACCAGTTATAAATAGGAATAAACTCCGCATTGTCATAAGTCATATATTTTTCAAGTCCCGTCTTAAGGATTTATACCTCTATATAGGAATAAATGATTATAATATATTATAAAAATATTTATTAATAATATTTTTATTTATTGAAAATCAATAATATCAATAACAATGTTTAAGATGACTTAAAATATTTATTTATAGTCGGTTGTGACATCGACTTAATTTTAAACATAGATGCTTGGTCCTTCAACTTGCGAGTGTTCAATAGCTCCATTGCATGTGATCCTTCTTGTTGAAGCTAAAATGATTCCAACTTGTCTAACATAACTAAAGCTTCATGACACGAAACTTGTGGTAGTTCAACACTATCATCTTCAAGATTATCTCCTTCGGCTTCTTGCCCGATTCCAATGATAATTTCTTCATCTGTTAAGACATAAGTAATTTGTCGCTCGTCCGGATGATTAAGGAAGACATCCATATCCATTTCGTTGTGATAATGTAGTGCCTTAATTTGAGAGCTCAATTCAGTGAGTAGTTGTAGCCTCTCTTCATCCAATTCACTTGCAACTTGTACTTCATCAACACTAGAGGTCCGAATCTTGCAATGTTTAAAGCAATTTCCAATCGTATTTGGCTTCACGTCTATCGACCAAGAAGCAACAGCATTTACAATTCCATCAAGGATAGATATCTTTGATGGTTCCAAAACACGATCTTCAATTCTTTTCAAGAGTAGACGGTTGAACCTACGACGATAATAACCTTTAAAGTTCCTTACGATTCCTGCATCACATGGCTGAATTTTGGATGTGCTATTGGGTGGCAAATACATAACTGTTGTATGACGAAGAGGGGGGAGATGATCCTTTTTTCCATGAGCAGTACAATTGTCCAAAATGAGCAAGACATTTCTGTCTAAACGATTATCAAACCACTTTAGCCATTCAAAAAAGAGTAAGGATGTCATCCATGCATTTGAATTCGCCCGATAAGTACAGTTGAGAGTATCACGGTTAATATGTTTGAAACATCTAGGATTAAGAAATTTACCAATGATCCAAAGAGGGAGTTTGTCGGAGCCATCCCCATTGCAACAAATGACGGTTGTAATTCTCTCTTTGTTTTGTTTTCGGCCCTCCAACTGCTTTATCGCAAGAGAATTATCAGCTTGCATTCGATAAAATAGACCGGTTTCGTCCATGTTGTAAATGTCCTTCCATGCCCATTTATCCAATTCCTCTCTTATTGAAGGCAAGCATGCTTCAATTTTTTCCATATCCACAGAACCACTCTCGCCAAAACGGCGATATGATTTGATTGCATGTCTCTGCTTGAATTTTCCTAACCACCCATTTAAAAATTCAAACGAGGTTGCTTCTGGATAAAGTTGCTTTAGGAAAATGCTTCCCTTTTCTTTTAGCAATTCCTCACTAATATTGACATGCTCTTGGTTACACACAAACCACTCATAAAGTGCAGACTCCATTAGAGGGTACTTTACCGATTTTATACGTATTGCATTCGGATTCGGAACATCTTTTTCACGATCGTCTGCTTTCTTGAACATCTTAGATATTGCTGATTGTGATACTTCAAAACCATGCGTCTCTTTGAGCCACTTCATAAAATCTTTCTGCTTCCAACTTGGGTGCAAATCTTTCTTTTTATACAACTCAACCCTAATTTTTTCAGGAATTTGAGTTCTTTTTTCTTTGTTTTTCTCTTTGGATGCCATTTTGTTTGATGTGTAAGTACAAGAATGACTCTATAATTCAAAATTTATACACACATATTATATGGTGGTCAAAGTACGTGTATATTAATTCATTAATATTTTCATTCAAATTATATATTATAAACAAAATTTTTAGAAATATAGTGGTCAAAATTCCTTACTCAAAATTATATATACGGTGGTCAAAATTCCTTACTCAAAATTATATTATACAATATATATGTAATTTTAATATTTATATTATTTTTTATAAAAAAAAAATAATTTTATTTTGTAAAACTCTATATAAGAATAACTCTCTATAGTAATAATTTTTTCCGGTCCCAACGATATGACTGTACGGAGTTTCTACTGTACATATTTTTTACACTAACATATAAAAAAGTGTTTTTTTGCACAGAAAAGCAGTGAACAACCAAATTCGCCTTTCTATTGTGGCGAATTGCATAAATAATTTTCGACATGACGAATCTCACATTCGCCGTGGCGATTCCACATTCGCCGTGGACGATTTCACTTTCGACGAACATGATTCGACTAACATAAATTCGACAAGAGATTCGACAAGTCGAATTTAGAATTCCACAAGAGATTCATCAATTTTTTTGACTTATTTTTTAAGAATAAATAGTCCACTAACTCACCTAAACTCATTTCAAACGCAAAAAGTATCTCAATACCAATAAAAATAAACCTATGTTAAATTATGCATAAAAAGTGTCTCAATACCAATAAAAAAATGATGAAGAGCATAAAAAGTATCTTAATACCAATAAAAATAAACCTATGTTTTGAGAGGGAATTTTTTTTAAAGTAAGATATTATGTGTTTTGACTTTTGAGAGGAAGTGAAGTATTTTTTTAAGAAATATATACTCTCTAATCTCTATGTCTTTTAGAAACAGTCACATTTTGCTTTTAATACTGTAATAAACTAGTGGTTGCACTGCACCCCACTTAGACCATTCCCAATGGGGGAGGCAATGGCAAAATTTGCCTCCCCCACTCCATTTTCACTCTCCAATGGTGGAGGCAAACAAGGAGGTATTTTGCCACCATGAATAGTAGGAGGCAAATTTGCCTCCACACTATTCATGGAGGCAAATGTTATTTTTTTTTTTTTTTTTTTTTTCAATTAATAGTTATATAAATATAAATGTAAATATAATTGTATTTGTTGATTTTAATTTATAATTTTTATATTTTGATAAAAAAATATTAAAAAATAATATTTATAATATAATAATATTATTTGACATAATTTTTGATACAACATTCAAATTGAAATACAATAATACAAATTACATTAATACTACTAATTTTAATACAAATTTCATATTACAATACAAAATAAGATAAGCAAATAAAATAGAAATTGAACATTTAGTTTTTATGTATTAATTATTTTATTAATGTATTATATTTTTATTTTGTTTAATTTTTATATTATTTAAAAAAATAATTTTAAATTAAAATTATATATTATTTTAATATAAATAAACATTAAATTATGAAGATTCTAAAAGAATATTCCTTTGGAGGCAAAATTTGATGGATGCCATTGGAGTGAAAATGGGTTGGGAGGCAAATTTTGTGGCAAAATTTGTCATTGCCTCTCACTTTACCTCCATAGCATTGGGAATGCCCTTACCGACGTTATAACCTAAAAGGACTTTTATACCTTTTAAACAACAAAAGAAAAATATTTTAAAAAGACGTTTCTTAAAAACCGTGCACACACTCCATATGCTCACATATTAGGGTCGGAAAGAGTAATATTTAATTGTTAGGAAAGATCTTGACTGTTTATAAAATTAATATTTATTAAGAAAAAAAGTATTAGTAGAGGATCCGAATTTACCGTTTTTAACTTAACTACTATTAGAAAATGTGAATCAAGGTGTTTACACCGTTTTTGTTCCATAATATCCTTTATTTTTTTTTATTTTTTTTTATATACGTTGGTAAAAGAAAAGCCTTAACAGCGGTGATGGAGTCGGTGGTTTTGGAAATGGTGGGCTCTAACGGTATCTAGAATAAGAATATATGAAGTCATGCTACGTATTTGTTTAATTGTTTTACTCGTAGAATTTAAAAAACCACCGTTAGCTACTTAGCTAGCCCACCATTTTCCAAACCCCTCCGCCAATTGAAATATACCACCACCACCCATATATATACTTAGAGTAATACTACTAGCTACTCCATATTATAAGTTAATTTATACCAAAATACTAATTTAAGAAAAAAAAAAAAAAGAATGACTGAAAAAGGGCTGAAAATTCTGGTTGCAGTTGACGAAGGCGAAGAGAGTGCCTATGCGCTCTCATGGTGTCTCGAGAATCTGGTGATTGGCCGCCACAATTCCACCATTGTCCTCCTTTATACCAAGCAACCCTCAGCTGTTCCTGCCTACGCTCCCATGGATTCTAACGGTAAATATATACGTACTATTCAACAAGATATATATGTATGGATCGATCGTTAATCATATAATAGGAGTACTAATTAATTTTAATTAATTTCTTATTTAATTTATCTCTGCAGGTTACATGTTCTCTTCTAGTATAGTTGCAAACATGGAGAGGTACACCAATCACATTGCTCACACTGTCATGGAAAAGGCTCAAAGGATTTGCCATCAAACTATTAATCATGATGATCATGTATGTATACAGTATATATTATTCTTAATTACCCTGCGAATCTGCGATTGTATATATGTAATATGAGATTGTTACATAATATTTATATATACCCACTTATTATATATATAGGTTATTGTGGAGAAGGTGATAGAGTATGGGGATCCAAGGGATGTGATATGCGAAGTGGCTACCAAGTTGAAGGTTGACTTTCTCGTCATGGGTAGCCGTGGATACGGTGCTATTAAGAGGTACGTACGCAAAGAATCGTATTCGTATAAATACGATTATCATGAAGATACTGTATTAAACTAATATATACGTGCAGGGCGTTTCTTGGTAGTGTGAGCACCCATTGTGCACAGAACGTGAAGTGCCCAGTTATGATCGTCAAGAAACCAGCTTAAATCAAAATAATCCTCCCGTTAAGTGTTATTTGTATTAAAGCCTTTTAAGAATATGTAGTATATATCCAAAGGAAAGTTATGAGACAATATTTTCAACATTAATGCAAAGAGCATAGCTGATGATTGTTGCTTCAACATTTTAGAGTTTTCTTCTTCGTTTGTTGATGGTGTGGAATTGAGGAGCTGAGTAATATATATTCATAGATAAATGTGGAGTTGTTATTTGCTCAAGTGGTTAATGTGTAGTATGTTAATGTTCTAGTATGTTAATGTTATGCTTTAATGTAATTAATACTACTACTATATAAACTCCCTATAGTCATATCGTTTGGACCGGGAATAAATATAGTATATCGTTTGGACCGGGAATAAATATTACTATAGAGAGTTATCTATCTATCTATCTTAAAGTTCACATAACAAATTTAATAGTATTTAACAGTGTTGACTATGAATATTTGACCATAAATATGTAAAAATTGTGTTTAAGGTAAATAAAATCTAAGGATTATAAATCTTAATCATTTTAAATATATTGTTGATTTTGATAAATAAAAATATTATTAATAAATATTTTTATTATATATTAATCATTTATTCCTATATATTGTTGATTTTGATAAATAAAAATATTATTAATAAATATTTTTATTATATATTAATCATTTATTTCTATATAGAGGTATAAATACTTAAGGCGGGACTTGAAAAATGTATGACTTATGAGAATGTGGAGTTTATTCTTATTTATAACAGGTACCAAGTCGGGACCTGAATTTTTTATTACTATAGGGAGTTCATTGATTTATAGAGTATTACTATATAAAGTTTCTACTGTACTATATACCAAGCACTAACAAACATGGAGTATATTATTAATCATTACCTCCTTCAGTCCTTCTAACTAATTATTACACTCTGATTTTAAAATTAAAAAAAATGTATAATTAGTTGAGACAGTGAATTTAAAATACAAAAAATGCATAATTAATTGAAACGAAAATAATACAAAAAATGGATTTTGTTTTGTAAAAGTTATCCACACATATTCTATTAAGTAAGAAGTTGTTGCTAATTAAATAGATTACAATTTTTTTGTCTAACTCAATTGCAATGTTTTGAGTTCCAACCTTGACCTTTGTTCTTCAATTCAATTGTTCAATCAACTGAGCTAACAAACTTTGACATTTAGTGTTATTTATGCCCTTTTTTCTTTGAGTGCCCTTTTTCACAGGACTGTTTGCGAAGGCTACAGGTGAAGGTGAAGTTCTTTTGGCCACGGGGTGATTGGCACAGTGCTGTCCTACGCGCTGCTAGTCGGTGGCGTGGGAAGCACTGGATATCTTGCGGATATCGTGGACTCCTTGCTGCTTTAGTATACTTTATATGGCAGGAAAGAAACATGAGGATACATGAGGCTCGTTCGGTGTCTCCAAGAGTGGTGGCTACTCAGGCCCTTTCTATCATACGGGTGCGGATCATCTCACTACGACTTCCAGATACTCTTCAGACACGGGCACTGAAGAGGGTGTGGCATATAGCCTAGTGATAGTATTTTCTGTTTCTTTTGTGCTATATGTTTTTGTTGGATGTTTGGAGAGTTAGTTTGTTAGCTCGGTGATGCGGTGGATATTTTCTCATGCAATATAATGTACTACCTTTACCAAAAAAACTTTTATTTTATATGTGATTGACTTTTACAAAAAAAACGCCCAAATATACTCCCTCTATCCACTTAAAATAGACAAAATTGGTAAACGTTGACTTTTTTGTCTCGTTCAATACATATGATAAAATAGATACAAAAATTATGAAAAATAATTAAAATAAAATTTAATATTTAAATTTTATTTTAGGTCAATGTTAACTTATATGATAAAATAGATACAAAAATTATGAAAAATAATTAAAATAAAATTTAATATTTAAATTTTATTTTAGGTCAATGTTAACTTTTTTTTGTCCTTCCAATGATAAAAAAATATACAAAAATTATAAAAAAGTAATTAAAATAAAATTTAATAGTTAAATTTTATTTTAGTTATTTTTTCATAATTTTTTATACTGTTTATGATATGTATTGAACGGACAAAAAAGTTAATGTTGACCAGGTGTGCTTATTTTTAGTGGATAGAAGCAGTATGCCTTATTTTCTTGGTACGAAGTTTAAAAAATTGTTATTTTTTTAATTTTTTAATTAAAAAGTAAATAGTAAAAATATATTTTTAAAATGAAAAATAAAATAATTAAAAGTAAAATTTAAAAAGTAGAGGAATAAAGTAAAATAAAATTGTATATTTAAATGAAAAAGTTAGAATAATTATTTGGTCATAAAAAAAATATGTTAACTATCTTTTGATTCAGCATTAGTATTATTTAATAATTTCTCACATTAAAAGCTAGAAAAAATGAGACTTTGACATGAGAAAATAAACTTTTTTTATTGTTCTTATTTATTTTAGGGTTTATTACAAAATATGTTAACTATCTTTTGATTCAGCATTAGTATTATTTAATAATTTCTCACATTAAAAGCTAGAAAAAAATGAGACTTTGACATGAGAAAATAAACTTTTTTTATTGTTCTTATTTATTTTAGGGTTTATTACATTTTGCAACCCCATGTATAGGGTTTTTTACACTTTGCAACCTAGTCGGAATTTCGTAACACTTTGCAACCCAATGTATACGGGTTTTACACTTTACAACCTGCATCGGAATATTCGATGGAATATTCCGTTTAAGTGAATTTTTTATTAATAAAAATACTTTTGAATGGTTGATTACATATTTAACCCTCTTCAATTTCGGTCAACTATTTTTTTTTTCAATAAAATAAAATTAAAAATGAAATGAAATTTGAGAGCTCCACCTTCGTCACCACCGCCACCTTCGTCATCCCCCGCAAAAGACTGAGAATATCATCGTCATCGTCTCCGTCGTCGTCGATCTCGCAGCCCGGCGGTAAGATGGTGGTTGAACTTGTCGGTGCTTTCACGGAGCTGACGGAGAGGATGATGACCCCCAGCACGAGCTCCTCCCAATTACTCTTCAAATCCCTCAAGCTTTCTATTCCCATCCTCCACTCTCTCCCGCTTCTCCCCGACGGCCGATCTCCTTGTTGAAGGCCACTTGTGAGTTGTCCCACATCGAATAATTGTGAGAGGGGAGTCTATGATATAAGCCTACGGAGTTCTCCTACTTAGTACCATATGGTTTTGAGATAGATTGAGGCTCTCTAGTGCATATTCGGGCTCCCGCTCTCGTTTGTGTGCGCTAGGCGTGGGACCGCACTTGAACATCCCCATTTGGAATTTGACATGGTGTGTTGAACACCAAGAGAGACACCATGTGATAATATTGTGTGAGATTAGAGGGTTTTAGAGTGGATATCAATCCTTGTAATCGTCGGCAATATTATAGTGAAAGTTCTCGTCGTTCCTCCCGTGGTTTTTCCCGATTTGGGTTTCCACGTAAATTCCTTGTCTTCTTTATTTATTGTTGAGTTATTTTCGGGGTTCCGCATTATTATTCGTACTATACATCGTCGATCTGCAACAACTAGTATCTAGTGGCACCGGTCTTGATCGTTTGGCGTTCAGAGCTTTGTCTCGTAACAAGTGGTATTAGAGCTAGGTTACGATCCTAAAAGCTAACACATGGTATCAGAGCAGGTTTCGATCCTGTTTGTGAGTGGTTATAACCACCCTTTGACTAGGACTCACAAGTGGAGGGGGTGTGTTGAAGGCCACTTGTGAGTTGTCCCACATCGAATAATTGTGAGAGGGGAGTCTATGATATAAGCCTACGGAGTTCTCCTACTTAGTACCATATGGTTTTGAGATAGATTGAGGCTCTCTAGTGCATATTCGGGCTCCCGCTCTCGTTTGTGTGCGCTAGGCGTGGGACCGCACTTGAACATCCCCATTTGGAATTTGACACTCCTCTCTCCAAGGCTCTGTCTCTCGCTCTCATTCTCGCCGATCTTCAGGTAAACCTAGCCCTATCCTAATTGGGGGAAATTACCTAGCTAGGGTTCTCGATTGTTGGGTTCTCGATTGTTTCTGATGATGAATTGCTAATTCAATTCCTATACTGAAGATGGATGCTGAGGTTATATCTGCTGGGTTACTGAAGATGGATGCTGAGGTTATATTGCGGAGAAGACGATGGTGATTAATGAAACCCGTAATTCTTTTTCCATTTCTTTTACTTAATTCAATTATAAATTAAAAAATAATTAATAAGAGGTAAATACATTAATACCCCCAGCTACTGAATAAATGCATATGTACACGCTTCACTGACGCGTGATTTCCACTTAGACGGAATATTCCATCGAATATTCCGATGCAGGTTGTAAAGTGTAAAACCCGTATACATTGTGTTGCAAAGTGTTACGAAATTCCCGCGAGATTGCAAAGTGTAAAAAACCCTATACATGGAGTTGCAAAATGTAATAAACCCTTTATTTTACCATTTATGTTTAGTTTTAGTCCTATCTCCTAGACAATTACTATTAGTTTATACTTTTCTAATCAAAGAGAGAGAGAGAGGGAGAGATGCCTTTGGGAAAATACTACTGCGATTACTGCGACAAACAATTCCAGGACACCGCAGCTTCCCGGCGGCGGCACCTCCAAGGAATCGCTCACCAGAGAGCCAAGTCTCTCTGGTACGACGCCGCCCGCTCATCCTCACAATGTACGTTTCTCAAAACCTTGCTTCTACCTTCCTTTGATTTCTATCTTTCTTTTCAGTTTTCATATTATTTTTCTTTAGTGACTTCGAATAATGAGGCATACGACCCACTGTCCATGGAGAAAGGAGTTTGCAATCGGTTTCTCCGTACGGTAAAATTCTCAACCCTAATTCCTCGTTTATACCAAATTTTACTTATTAACTTATCACCAAGTGAATATGCTATTCAAATCGAATTCTCAACCCGAGCGATGCAAGTAAAAACCAGTAATCGATGGCTTGATTTTGCGTTTCGAAATAGTTAAGAATGTAGAATTGAGGGCTTTTGAACAATCATTGTGTGTCAACTTATTAAAATGTGTTTGTGTGATTCGTTAAGTAAGTGGTGATATTCTTCAGTTACTATATGTAATAGTTTCAGGCGCCATTAAATCGGTAGAATATACGTACTCAACTTTCTTAGCCTCGTGTTTTCATCCTTCAACTTGTGTAAACTTGTGCTATCAATCCTGGGGGTTTGAGGAGATGAAATAGATGTAAACAAACTTTGCGTGCTTCATAGTTTATATTATATAGACACAAATGAAGTTTGGCATTGAGTATTTAAAGGGACAAGCACACAAATAAACCTTTTGTGCTGAGTTTATATTACATATAGGGTGTATGGATTGTTTTAAATTATTTAACGGGAAGTGGGTGGAGGTGAGCATCTACTCCATCAGTCTCTGATAGTACCGACATTAGCTGGTTGATTTTTTCTGTTCACAAAAGCTGGCTTTGCACCACTTGTAAATATCTATATAGTTTATGTTGATCTATTTGGGGTTTGGCTATTATGCAACTAGTTGATTGTGTTATACTGGATTTAGAGGTTGTATATTAATGAAATAGCTTATGCTTCTTATTAGGGTCCTAGTCTATGAAACGAACCTAGTAATAGCCTCAAATTGATCCTGAGAACTAGCTGCCAGTTGCTAGGCATCACGATGAAAATATACGTACCCATGTCTTGAATCTGTTTATAATTTTTTTTATTGTTATCGAAAGGGGTCATGCAAGTATGGAGATTCTTGTAAATATTATCATCCCAAGAAGAGTGTGCAGAACATGAATGCTCAAGGAGTGGAAGGTATATTCATTTATTCACGACACTTTTTTTCCCCTCTAAACAAGTACGGAGCACCTCTTAGATGTTCTAGTTGTGTTTGTTTCCAATTTCCAGGAACGGGTTTTGGTGGAAGTGTTCAGTCTCAGGGTTGTCTACCGTATTTTGTTCTACACAGCTACTTTCGTGTTTTTTTTTTCCACGGATTTTTTCCATCGATCAATTTATGCATACTTTCTTCTGTCTTGACAGCTGCACTCTTTGGAAATCATATGGGGAACTTGCCTCCATCATTGTGGCCTACTCCAGATGGTGGATATCTCCCCTTACCCTTCATCGATTGGGGTTAGACGTTTATAACCTAACTATGAATTATAAAGGTGTGTTGATATATTCCCTATATATCCCTATTGTTTCCGTTTATTTTGTACAAGTCATAGGAGATGGAGTATTAATTTATGGTGAAGTCTCATGATTTCCACGCCTTGTATTAGACACGAAACTCACGAACAAATAAAACACAAAAGCAGGTGTGTGCGTGGACTGTTGGATCTTTTTGTTTGACTTTAACAGCTAATTGTAATCGGCAAATAACTCCAAACCCCACCCCGAAAATATGCAGCAAAACAAATTAAGTTATTAATAGCTAACCTTATTTAATTGGTTGGGGGGATTCCGTTTTTCTTTTATACTGAAAATTGTATTTTAAGAAAATGAATTCATATCATAAACTAGTAAAGTTGGTGCGTTGTAAACACCGTCACAAACAATATACTAGCACACACAAACACCTGTAGCATGATTGAAATGGACAATTAAAATTGGTTCTATAGATCGAAGTTAAACAAGAGTTGATTAAAATCGTTACATATATTAGATAGTATAACAAAACAAATTAGGATAGAACTACTATTCGAGTTGGTTACTTCAACTTTTTTGATATTTCATATTGAATAAAGAAGTTTTTTGATATCTCACGTCGATTGAATAAAAAACGAAAAAACGTTGAGCTCAAATATAATTAAATTATGACAATTTTATCACGTTAACAAAGTTTGGATATATTGACATAACGTCAATATAGTATCAAAGTAGGCCCAACACGATAATAAGCGCTTCAGCCGATGATTTTTTGAATTCCCCAAAGATGACGCATATCTCCACGAGCAGAACCGACAAAACCGAGCCGATTCGATTTGCCCAAAGTTGATACATATGTTCTCTAGTAGAGCCGACAAAATCGAGTCTACTAATGAGTTGGCGTGTCGCTTGAATAAAGAATTTTGAATTTAAATATAAGTTGAACAACTTTTTAAAGTGCTAAGACAACTTTGATAATTATTTTTTAAAAATAAAATAAAAAAATAAATGGGTTGAAGAAAACCATGCCGAAAGCTGGCAAACAACAAGGTTAACTGAAAGTAGCTTTAATACAAGAAGGGGGATGCGTGGAACCCATGCACAAGCAAGAAATTCCTGCCGTTTGGATTTTCTTACCACTATTTCCGTGCGACATATATACAATGCGTACGTATATACCTTCTTCATCAAATCTAACTATATATATACATATACTCCATAGTTTTAAATCACTTTATATATTCATATTTCTCTTGTAACAAAATATATACTCTAGCAAACCAACTCCATCAAATCACTTGTTTGATTTCTTCTTCATTATTTTGTGAAGAAGAAATGGAGGGTGATTTGATGCCTTTCTTGATCATGGTTATAGTTCAGCTCGGGTACGCGGGTATGAACATCATATCGAAACTAGCCATGGACTCCGGGATGAACCCTTTTGTCCACGTCGCCTACCGCCAAATATTCGCCACCATCGCCATTGCTCCTTTCGCTTATTTCATGGAGAGGTAATTACTAAAACATTTTTCATTTTTGTTGGTAAATACACTTCTTCTTAATTAAACAAACTGTCGACGACTAACGTCGAATGATATATATATATAACAGGAAAACTCGACCGATGATGACAGTATCCATCTTTTTCCAGATTTTCTTATGTTCCATATTCGGGTACGTACAATAATGCTACTGTTTATGAACTCTACAAGAAAAAACAACAAACAAATATATGTATGTATATGCAGGGTTACAGTGAACCAGATCACATACTTTGTTGGACTAAAGAATTCGACTCCAACGATCGCGTGCGCTCTCAGCAATATCAACCCTGCCGTCACGTTTATCATGGCGCTTCCCTTTGGGTATACATACATACATACATACATACATATTATAACATACTATATTAATTTCTCTTGTCTTGCAACAAAATATATAAATCAAAACTTGTTTTAATTTGCAGTTTAGAGAAACTTGGATTGAAGAGCAAGGCAGGGCAAGCGAAAATACTGGGGACAATACTCTGCGTTGGAGGGGCCATACTCTTGTCTTTCTACCACGGATCGACAGTCAACATCGGAGAGTCGAGCATCCATTGGAAATACGCCGAGAAAACAGGAAGCACAATCACTCACGTCAATTTCATCCTCGGCCCACTCCTTCTCATCGTCAGCGCCATTTCATGGGCCGCATGGCTCATCATCCAGGTCTATATAAATATGTTTACAACAATGATAATCATGTCTAATTTTTTTTTATTATTATTTTTTTTAAAATCTAAATATATATATATTGTTTGTTCTCAGACAAAAGTAAGCCAGAAGTATGGGGCACCGTATTCCAGCTCAGCGTTGATGTGCCTGATGGCGAGTATCCAGTGTGCCATCGTCGCCTTTGCGTTCGACCACAAGCTATCCGCTTGGTCGCTCCACTCCAACATCAGGATCGTTTCAACTATCTACTCGGTAAATTATATATTGAACTGAATTGAATTGAAACTAAGTTCAAAAAAAGAGTGCCTTAATGATTTATATATTACTCAATTAACATGTTCAATTCGTCTCTTTCTATATATATATATATATACGACTCGCAGGGGCTTGTGTGTTCGGCTCTCGCATTTTGCCTCATGTCATGGTGCATAGAGAGGAAAGGCCCTCTATACGTGTCAGTGTTCAGCCCTTTGCTGCTCGTTATTGTGGCTATTCTCAGCTGGGCTCTGCTCGACGAAAAGCTCTATGCTGGAACGTAAGTCCGTTTAATTAATTTCGCACAACACAAAAATTATTAAAAACACAACTCTAATTAATTAACATTGTTATACCTTATAATTTTGACAGCGTTGCGGGGTCAAGTATGATTGTTTTGGGACTCTACGGAGTTTTATGGGGTAAGAAGACGGAAATGAGCAGTGCTATCGATGACCATCGCATTAAGGAAGGTGTCTATGACATGGAATCACTCTCGCCAGATCAGCCCAAATCGGGCAATATCGATACTTTTCATATCACCAGCTAAGTGAATATATGACAGGGGCCGGACGAGCTATAGCTAGCGCGACAACTGGCTTATTGGAAACTTCGTGCATCGATCGATCGTCAGTAACTGCTTTAACATGATTTTGTTTTTGGCCTGGGACTGAAGGGGAGAGAAATAATTAAAAGATAACCACAACCAAGAAACATGATTTATATAATTAATTCCTTTTTATTTTATTTTAATTCTCCATTGTTATGATTATGAATGTTACATGTGTAATTAAACAATATGGGAAAAGGATCGAAGAAGGGAAACAATGTGATTGAAACATGACAATATATAACCTCCTTTGTATTATTATTTTCTCCAACCTCAAAACCGGCAAATGCAAACTCGTGTCTCCACCGGAAAAACATACTACGGAGTACATAGTATGATCAATAATAATTTATAAATACCAAGAAGGAATTTCATTTTATAATACTATGCACCACACATAGTCAAATTTCTACATTTATATATTGTATTTGAAAAAAAAAAAACATTTTATAAAAACAATTACAGTAATTTTTTACATTAATTATTGTTGCCCGGCCTACAATAATCTTTAAATGTAGAATTTTTTACTAAATTTGCGTGATTAGGTTTATTTTTTTGGTCAAAAAAGTCAAAATAGTGAAAAAGTATTATACTCCTACAGAATCTATCCGTAATCCGCCCCCACTCCGGTCACAGTGAGAACGAGCATGAACAGCCTCAAGGGTTTTTCTCAAACCTCACCGGCGGCGGCGGCGGCGGCAATCACTAAACCCTCATCGTTGGCTTTCTTCAAGACTGTTTCTGTTGTTCCAATCAACCAGAACACGAAAACCCCCAATAACAAAATCATGCTAAAGATTCATCAAACCCAATGCAGGGCTTCTCTCGAAGTTCAAGATCCTTCTCCCAGGTATAAAAACATGTTCTTGATGTAGTTGGAATGAAAGTTTTTTTAATAAGAAAATGGGTTCTATATATTTCGTTGTTAGCATAGTAATGTGAGGGGTTCTTTAGCATATTGATTTTTTATTTCATTTCTGATGTGTACGCGGTAAATCAAGTTCTCGAAAAAAGGATATTTTCCAGGCGTCGTGTAATGCTTAGTATTTGATTACAGGCACTCCAATCTGCAGGTTCATGGGCTGTCGGAAAAGGTTGTGGGTGTCCTCGGTGGAGGGCAGCTTGGTCGAATGTTGTGCGAAGTAGCTTCCCAGATGGCGATAAAGGTGATCATCTTGGACCCAATGGAGAATTGCCCCGCGAGTAATCTATGTCATCATCATGTGGTTGGAAGCTACAATGATAGTGCCACACTTCAAGAATTTGCCAAGAGGTTTAATTTGCACTTTAATTTCTTGTTAGGGGTAAAAGTGAACTTTTTTTTTCTGTACTCATTTGGTAGTGGCTTTAGGTGTGGAGTATTAACTGTTGAATTGGAGCACGTTGATGCTGAAACTCTTGAGAAACTTGAGCAACAAGGGGTGGATTGCCAACCTAAAGCCTCAACTATCAAAATCATACAGGTTTATATTTCTTTCCTGCAGACGATATTTTATGTTCATGGCTGAATTTATTATTCCCTACGGGCCAATTACCATTGCTGATAACATTGTCTGTATTTTAACTTATACTTCGAGTGAATATGTTTGTGGACAGGATAAGTACCTTCAGAAGGTTCATTTTTCACGACATGCGATTCCATTGCCTGAATTCATGCAGGTAATTGTGTATTGGAGCAGATGTTGAACTCCAAATTAATAAAAAAAATGAATATTAAGTCTAATTTTGTTATTACTTGACAAAAGTATTGTTTTTCCCCTCGAAAATATTTGTGCAGATTGATGACATTGAAAGTGCTAAAAAAGCAGGAGTCATATTTGGTTATCCTCTTATGATAAAGAGCAAGAGATTAGCTTATGATGGACGAGGCAATGCTGTAGCTAAAGATGAAGAGGAGATTTCTTTGGCGGTAAATGGTAAGAATCGAACTGGGATTTCAAGCTTAGAGGAGACTGAAACTCTACTATAGTAGTTTATACTGTCAATAAGAGTAGAATAATCTACTATATATGTTGCACATCTTCTACTTAGTATCGGACAAGCCTTTTGGACTATTGCATGAATAGAATTTTCATCTATGAAACTTCAATGTTTTGTATGGTTGGCAGTAGTTTGAACTGAATTGTTACCCATTTTGCAGCCCTTGGAGGATATGCTCGTGGATTATATGTTGAAAAATGGGCACCATTTGTTAAGGTTAGCTTCTGTTGGACGATTAACCCTTATGATGATTTGTGTGTTCCATTGAATATTGACCATATTATGCTGTTCCTTTTACCTAGAAAAGTCACGCTGTTACTCTACTACAGTATAATTTAATAGTCATGATGTCTGAAATTAGGAGTGGAAGTTATCCCTTAAATCTTAACATACAAGCCCTCTTCCAATGAACATTTCATCATGGAATCTAGTTGACTATCACCAGACCCCACTGTGTTTACAACACTGTCTAATACATGTTATACAACAAGTGTGTGCTGAACTGAACGTGCCCAAAGTGAGATAAGAGTATTTTTCTCCTTTTTTATGTTACACTGGCTTGTTTACCCTTATTTAATTAAAGTATAAAAAGTTACAAAAGACATTACATGTATTAAAGTATTTTTTATGCATTCATTATGATCTTTTTCTCCTAAAAATATCATTAGATGTTTCAGAAAGTTTAGACTTTGGCGGGAGAAAATTTTAATTTTTGGTTTGATGCAGGAGCTCTCTGTAATTGTTGCACGAGGAAGAGATAATACTATGGTATGCTATCCTGTTGTAGAAACTATTCACAGGCAAGTTTCTTAATTTTGCATATTATTTTTCGAGATGTCTTGTATATTTTTTTTTTAATATTGGAGCTAATACTTGAATACGTATCATTTTTTTTATGTGCAGAGAGAACATTTGTCACATTGTTAAATCACCTGCCGAAGTATCCTGGAAGATTATGAAACTTGCTACAGATGTTGCATCTAAGGCCGTGAGTTCATTGGAAGGTGCTGGTGTGTTCGCAGTTGAGTTGTTTTTGACGGCCGATGGTCAGGTTGTACATTTATATTTCATCTGTATTATCTTGCTGCAAACATCCATATGAATGTTCTCAAATAGCCTTTGCAGTTTATCAACTGTAGTGTACTTATGCATTCATTTTCAGATCTTACTTAATGAAGTGGCCCCAAGACCTCATAATAGTGGACATCACACAATTGAGTCTTCTTTTACTTCACAATACGAGCAGCATTTAAGGGCGGTTGTTGGACTTCCACTTGGTGATCCATCAATGAAGACTCCAGCTGCCATCATGTATAATATACTTGGTGAAGAAGAGGTGATTGATTTTTTCACAATATCTTTGAATTTTCATCTATAAACAGCCTGAGTTATAGATATATTTTTCAAAAATAAGTATGGCAGGTTCCCAACATATAGGGCAATAGAGGATTATCGTTGTGCCAAATTAATGGAATATTCAGTCGGCATGGGAAAAATCATACTCCGTATTTTTATTGTATGTTTATCATCACTAGCTTGGTGATATAAGTTAATAACCTCAGATCATACCATTGAAGACTCTGTGGTGGCTAACATATAATGTTTATGATACTTGATAAACTCTGAAATAATCAAAAGATAAGAATATTTAAATAGATGTAGAGGTGGCGAAAAAAAAATAGTTGACAGATAAAGAAAAATCTAAGGGATTATGTATTTATGTTAGGTAGTGCTCCATCCCTTGTTAAAATTAAGATTGTTATTAGCCTTCATTTGTCTTCACATAATGTGGTTCACATTTCTGGATACAGGGGGAGCTTGGTGTCCGTATTGCTAATCAACTTATTGCAAGAGCATTGAGGATTCCTGGAGCAACAATTCATTGGTATGACAAACCAGGTTGGTTTAGTTTTTGAACTGTTTTTTGTATATATTTGTGGTAATATAATTTTGATGACGATCATTATATCAACTTTGTAGAAATGAGAAAGCAAAGGAAGATGGGTCACATCACATTTGTTGGCCCTTCTATGGCCATTGTTGAAGCTCGCTTGAAATCCATGTTAGGTGAAGACGTAAATGAAGATCAGCCTGCAGGTCAGTTGTGTTTACTGAGTCGGTTACTTTAAACCCTACCCGTGTTTTCCTGCAAATGCCCCATTCTGTCGCTACTTAATGGGATTCTTATTGCACATACATTTTTTGATGAAGTGAATAAAAGTCATAGTTTTATGTTAAGTACTTTAATACCAAGAGTGTTACTGCACATACACATTCCCTACATTGTATTCAACTTCTCATGGAAAACATAGGACTCTTTGCGCACAATTTGGTGACAAATCGGTCTAGGGTGCAGTGGCATCGTGTTTAATAGGCAATAATAATAATAAAAAAATAGTCTTTTCCTTTAGATCATTTTTGTTGGTAATTGGTTGTTCTTATTTCCTACTGCAGTAGCACCACGTGTTGGGATCATAATGGGTTCTGACTCAGATCTCCCTGTTATGAAGGAAGCTGCTAAGGTTTTAAGAGAATTCAATGTGCCTGCAGAGGTTATTTCATACCCTGCATTTTTCGATTTCATGGACATCAGCATACATATGATTGTTGGTATAATCGACATATTACTTATTAGCCTTAATGGAAATTGTTTTGCAGGTAAGAATAGTTTCAGCTCACCGGACTCCTGAACTGTTGTTTTCTTATGCATCATCTGCCCGAGAGCGTGGTATCCAGGTTATCATCGCGGGTGCTGGAGGTGCTGCTCACTTGCCAGGTCTCTTATATCAACACCATGATATCTCTATTTACTCCACGAGATATTGGAGCGAAATCTTTTTTAACATTTTTTTGTCGTTAACTTTTAATAGGCATGGTTGCTGCATTGACCCCCTTGCCTGTCATTGGTGTTCCTGTTCGTGCTTCTACATTAGATGGACTTGACTCCCTCTTGTCTATCGTTCAGGTACTTGTACGATTTCAAGTGGGTATGAGCACGTCTTGTTTTCACCTACGTATCTGATGCATATATACGATTGCTAAGAAACCTCTTCGCTGTCATGTAAATGATCCTTTCGTCAATTTTTGGAAGTGTTTTTACGACGTGTCTTTTGGGTAGCTTATATTGCATTATGTGTTCTTAATTTCTGGGTTTTCAGAGACGATTCTGAATAATAAGCGTTTACTTTCTGTGGTTTATTAGATGCCAAGGGGAGTCCCAGTTGCTACAGTAGCAATCAACAACGCAACAAATGCAGGTCTTCTGGCAGTAAGGTTGCTAGGAATTAGTGACATGGACTTGCAAGCTAGGTGGGACCATCTCGAACTTTCTTTTTTTCCCCTTCTCTTCTGTTTCATCCAAGTTGCTTACTAGTTTTAAACTGGCTTGTTGCGGCCTTTATATGTGTAGGATGGCACAATACCAAGAAGATAGAAGAGACGAGGTTTTGACAAAGGGTGATAAGCTGGAAAAAGTTGGCTGGGAAGGCTACCTGAATTCATGAGGCACTGTGGCTTTATAACCTGTGCAGCTGTGGAATACAAATTTTGTGACCCCAAAATAGAAAAAAGACTTCCGACTGTTGGGAACTGAGGAACTCGGATGTAATGATGCTGCGTTCTAAACACAGAATACACGAGGCAAAGCTAGAGCAGTGGTAGTTCAGCTTGACCAGTGACTTGGATACATATTAGGAGACTAGACCTTTTTCTTACTGAAGAGATGTGTCAAATACTGTATGTTGTCTTTTCTTGTTGCACATGTAGGAAGCGGTTATCATTCCATTTTTAGCTTATCATTCGACATCGGTTTGTTGCTTGCGGCTTCGCATCTACAAATCCAACTGAGATATTTGAGGAATTCATTAAAGTCTATTCTTTAGCAAATTAGCTTGTCTTAAAATGTTTTTATGATTGTTTCTGTTTTTTGTTTATTTCTCTTTCTTCTCTCTTCTTTCTGGGCTCATCCAGCCTTTTCTGACTAACACTGGTACGGTGGTGCCTTCTGCTGCGTCGTTCATCACCACCACGATCTCTATTTCTGCTTCGGCTCCTTCTCCTTTGCCTATCCCTCTCACGGCCTTAATCCTTGACTTCTCTTAGACGATGCCAATCCCTATCCCCCTCTCCTCTGTCCCAGTCTCTGTCTCCTCTATAACGCCCTCTTCCACGATCTATCGTAATAATCTCTGTCGTAGGCCCAATCATCTCTGTCATCGTGATCTCTGTCCCTGGCAGTACATATAAACGGTAGGATCAACTCAAAAGGAAAAGGATATTCAATTTCTTAGCTATTGTGAATAAACAGAAACTCAATGAGATTCATTTTCACTCAACTGCGTTTTGTTGTTGTTTATACCCGATCATGCCAAACATTATCTATTTTACTAATTTACTTCCAAGTATCAGAAAGAGTCAAAGAAACCAAAAGAGAAAATAGTACAAGAATAGTAATCCTGTAGTACAAGAATAAACTAATTAGTCATAAAACAATGAAGTATAGATTATGTGGATAGACTACTGGACCTTGTCATTGACTCATTGCCCCCAGAAGCTAATTCATCAACAAGTTGATCATCTTCATCATTCTCTTCCTCCTCACAATCATCTTTAAAATATCACTTCTTTGAGCTTCTAGTGAACCGATTGCTTCAAGCGTCTATCTGAGATCATGAAAATGAGATAATCATACACGAGAAAAATAGTGAGCGTTATATTAATAATATCAACAAATAGGAAATTGTGAAAAAACAAACAAACATACAACTCAACTTGATTTACAAACTGAAGGCGACAAATGATAAACTATTTCTCAAAATAAATGGACTACTTTGAAATACAAAAGCAGAAATAACTTTTTTAAAAGGTAAATTGAAAGAAAAAAGCTTCTTCATTACCAAACACATGAAAAGGGTGGGCTTGCAGCTGCGGCCATGGGTGCCACCGAGGTGGTCGAGCTCCATGGCTTTGTCTACAAGTGTCTCAGTCGTAACCCTTAAGCCCGAAACATTGTTCTTGTCCCTTATGTTCTTTGCCAGCCAGCGGATCTGTTCGTTTGCCATCGGACAGATGAACCCCAAAACCCAAGCACCAATTTTACACATGCAAAAAAAATATACATTTTTTGTTTTTTCTATAAAACAAAATTGTGGTTTTCATCTCAAAAATTCTGAGTGACTTGTAATTGTGATATTTTTTATTTGAAATACACTTTTGTTAGGATTTTGATTATATAATTTTAAAATATCACTTTTGTTTTCTTAATATATACTATATTTTAATCACATTTACACACACACACACACACACACACACACACACACACACACACACACACACATATATATATATATATATATATATATATATATATAGAACAGTAGAACTAAATATTAAATATTTAGATATGAATTTTCATTTCTGTTTACCTGAATCCAGCAATGTATGCTAAAAAATGTCTTTGTATACAAACAGACGAATAACCTCTTGTAAGAAGAAAAGAAGAAAATACCTTGTAGATTTAACATTCATTAAATATTTGCATTTTGCAGTAAGTTGCAATCACTAGTGAAGCTCTAGGCCATTTTGTATCCTGAATGGAATTGCATGTGTGAAGTTCTTCTTCTCTGACCATCATAATCGAAACAATATTGTCGACCAGACGAAAAAGAAGATCTGGGTTTTTTCTACCTTTGGAAGTCGATGGAAAACACTCTAGGCTCCACAAGAAAACTAGAAAAAATGTTTCATAACGACAGGCTCCTCTTTAAACCCAATCTTCAAAATGATGTATTGAGCGTTGCAAATCATTATCACATCCTGTTTCTTTACTGTGTAGGGCCAGCATATCTACTGCTTCATAAACCCACTCGATATGGGAACCCAACTTGTCTCCGGCCACAAAACTGTAAGGCTGATTTTTCACCTCGATCCAACTTCTACCTGCCTCTTTCTTACTCCCCATTCCTTTCATTATCTTTCTTATCCTAGCAAAGTCTCCCCAGTTGCCATCGGCTGCGTAAATGCTTGATAATGTCAAATATGTCCCTGCAACACTCGGTCTCATTTCTAGCACTCTCCTTGCAGCTAAACTGCCCATATCTGCGAGCTTATGTGCTTTGCAAGCTCCAAGAAACGCTCCCCAAACAGATTCATCAGGCATGAACGGCATAGCTTCTATCAGCTCATACGCTTCCTTAATCCGCCCAGCACGCCCTAGCAAATCCACGACACACCCATAAATCTCTTGATCAGGGGTGATTTTGTAATTACTAACCATAGACTTGAAGTAACATAGACCCTCTTCAACAAGTCCAGTATGACTACAGGCACTCAAAACAGCAACAAACACAATACGATCGGGCCTAACTCCAGAGTGAACCATCTTATCAAACAACTCAACGGCTTCCTTCCCATGCCCATGGCTACCGTATCCAATCATCATAGAGGTCCATGAGACAACATTCTTTACTTTCATCTCGTCGAAAATTCTGCATGAACTCAAAATGCTTCCACACTTAGCATACATGTCGATCAAAGCGTTTGCCACTCCCAAGTCATGTCCGAGGCCTCTTCTTAAGATCCCTCCATGAACTTGTCCTCCGACTCCCAGGATCGCCATGTTAGCCACTGCAGCTAACACAGAAGTTAATGTGAAACGATTCGGGGAGAGGCTTTCAAGCTCCAGGCTCGAGTAGAGATTGATGGACTCATGCGGATTTGACTTCTCGTATCCTGCAATCATCGTGTTCCAAGTGATTATATCTTTTTCTTTCATTCCACGAAAGCATCGGTCGGCCTCGCTCAAACCGGCACACCGGCAGTACATGTCCAAGACAGAATTCATTACAGGAATACTGGAGTCAAACCCACTCTTGCAAACAGTAGCGTGTATCTGCTCACCGTACGCTTGCGACCCAATTGAGGCACAAGATCTAATAGCAATTGACACGTTAAAAGGATTCAGTTCAACCTCCTCCTGTCGCCATAAACAGAATGAAAAGTATCGTTATTTCTCAAGCAAGTAAAAAAATCACGCGCAATCTAGAACGACAAGTAATGTTTTAATATCTCACCATTAACATTTTTCGAAAAACTCGGAGCCCACCATGCCCATCCCCCATGTGGGTATAGCCAGCGATCAAAGTAGTCCACGAAACAGAGTTCTTAACCGTAATTTCCTCGAAAACAGCACGCGCTCTGTCCATACAATCGCAGCACGTGGCGTACATATCCATGAGCGTATTCGAGACGTAAATATTCCCGAGCACACCGTACTTGAGCGCCAGCCCGTGCACCATAGCTCCGCAAGGAAGTGAATTCATGCCTTTACAAGCCTTGAGCAGGCTGGAGAAAGTGAACTCGTTGGGCTGCACGGCCGAGCCATCCCTCATCATCTCCGGAAACATTTCCCACGCTTTCGTGTGGAAGTTACAGGAGGTGTATCCACTGATCATGGCCGACCAAGAAACAACGTCTCTGTCGGGCATTTCGTCGAACAGTTTACGAGCTTCGCCGACGAGCCCCTTTTCGAAGTAGGACTTGATGAGATCGGTGGCTAGGACTGAGGGGGGTTTGGGCAAGAAAGGTAAGTTGTAAAGGGTCCGAGAGTTTAGCGGGCGATTCACAAAGGAGCTGTGGATTCTTGGAGTGAAACTGATCTGTGGGAGCTGAACTAGTTTTCGTGATGACATTCCAAAATACAAATTTAATTAATTAATGAATTACATTTAAGTATTATATAATTATAATTTATTTATAAAATAATAATTAATCAGTAGTCCATCATCCCAAAATAGTTGAGAAGTTTTTTTTTACGAATATTAAAATAAAAAAAAATTAATTCAATATTTTTAGTCTAATTCATTATTTTTTGCAGTGGAAAAAAAAATATGTACTTAAATCTCAGCGCCTAGATAAAGTGCAACTGTTTTTCTCAATCGAAAGAAAGTATGAAAATATATTTATAAATTGAGAATCTAATTCAATAACATAGTGACAGATTTATCAACAATAGCATAATGACTGCTGATTCACGGAACAAACCATGAGCACTCACTCCCAATCTTTCAACTCCAACCCTATGCCAAAGAACTTAACCTTCTACAACTACTTGTTTCCAAATCAAGAAAAAAACGAAACACCTATAACTTTTAAGAGTAAACGAAAACAAATTCAGTACAAAACAACACGTAATAACAAGACATTATTGAAGGCTCGTATGGAATGAGATTGAGCAGGTCCTCATCGTCCCAGTAGAATAACCCGATCTTTCTGCACTGCTTGTGACAGATTTATGTCAAAGAGCTCACATCGAATTGGCATCTCCACCTCATAGAAAGGGTTCTTCAAAACATAATCAGTGTATAACTCGTAAATATGTTTCAATAGAGACTCCATGTGCAGAGTTCCAGGTTCGCACACCACAAAGAATTTTGTACCTATACGAGAAGAAAAGTGTCTTAAAAAAGCATTCTTGCTATAGTTAACATCAGAAAATAAAGTAAGAGCTTGAGCATGACTAGACAATTATTTTAAAAAGGGCTTTTCATCAAATAAAGTTTGTACACTTAGTGAAATCTTTTACAAGGTCAAACGCGAAGTACACAATTTATAATTTTATATCACACATTCAGTTTAGTCGCTGACACCACTTGTTTAAGGATTCATATATCTTGGGAAATTTAATAAATCCTTCTAGTGTGTGGTCACCGCAGGTTAATCACAACTGAGCATGGTAAGCATTTAATTTCTCTTCCAAAACTTGTCTAATTCATCCATTATATATTCTAGGCCAAAAAATGTGTAAAACATAATAATAGTAATAAATTAAAATAGCAACTTCATCGAGATTTGTTTATCATCAGTTAAGATCCCTGTGAATCCAACATTATTTATCGCATCAAATTTACATTAAGCAAGTTCACTGATGTAGGAAACCCCCTATACTATATGAACCAAAATTATAAATTAAATTACACAATCTCACCAGTGAGAGATTGGAAACAGTGAAGATCAAAAGTATCAGCCTGAAGAAGCTCAATCCCAAAGCAACCAGTAACGGGGGAAAGCTGCTGAGAGATTGCGTGCATCGAGTGCCACAAGCTTGCTAGTCTCAAGCTATCATTTGTATCCATTCTTCCGGCCGAACCATAATCCTACATTACACATAAACTCATATTTTAAAGATCTTTTCTTCTTTGTTTTAAGCCAGAAAGTGCACACATCCTATTTGATTCTATTTTTTTATTTCATATAGCTGTAAAAGTGACAAACACTGATTTCCCTCTACAGAGCACATCTGGAATCATAGCAAAGCTTACCTTATAGAAAATTAGGCCACCTGATTTGTTGATGATGTAGAGGCTGTAAATAGCTGCCATGATCTATTTGTCACTCTGATACGAGGAGGTTTATAGAGTAAATCTACCAAAATGAAGAAAACATTGTCACAAAGAAAGTAGAACTACACATAAAAATTTGCAAAATTACGCAATGCATTATGCATAAAAATGAATCGGAATCGCATAATCGATGTGATCGACCACACGATTATAATATTTACAATATCGACCGAAAGCACCCAATTGCATAATCTATGGTGATTGCGCAGGATCCTCAAGCATATGTGTGTTATTAGGAAGAGGGTTTTTCAGAAGAAGGGTCGATCGAGAAGAGTTGCTACTATTGCAAAACCACGAAGACGCCCTTGTGGAGGAGTGGCCCTTCAGGCCCCAAGGTTTCAAGCTTCTTCTTCTTTTTTTTTTTCCAGTTTTTTAGTTTTTTTTTTAATATATTCATTGTTGGGTGGATGTTGTTTGCGGTTGTCTCAGTCTCTGTGTAATGCTTGTGGGATTCGACTGAGAAAGAAGCGGGTAATCTCCCCCCACGCTGGCAGAGCCAAGAAGCCCGGCACGGGCAGCTCCGAGGATGATGAGGTGAAGCTCGACACGGGCAGCGTCGAGAATGAAGAGGTGAAGCCCGTCACGGGCAGCGCCGAGAATGATGCGAAGAAGAAGAGTAAAATCGGGAGGAAGAAGAAGAAGAAAAAGAAGAAGGGCATGAAGCTGAAAAATGGGATGAAAGTGAATTTGCTGGGGGTGAAGAGGATCACGAGCCCACGGCAATGGAGTGAGGTTGAGAGAGCTGCTCTGCTTCTCATGGCCCTGTCTTGTGGTGCTGTCTTCGCTTAACAAAAACCCCACATTCATTTTCAATCTTAGGAATGTGGAAAAAAGAGGCCTTTTTATTTATTAGCTTAGGAGGAGTTTGGTAGTTTTAAGGATTCCTTTTTGCCCTAATTGGTTGGGGGTTGGAAAAGGGAGGTGTAGTGTAAGTATGATATTTGATAAATGATGTCATCAAAAATGGAATGTGGTTTTGTTCTGTTGCATCATCACTCTTGTAGTATGTTTTTCGTGCAATCTTTTCGCTGTCAACTAAGCACAACAAACGGACGATTTTGCTTTGCACTCAACTGTGGTAATCACCGTGGCATTTTACCCACAGGAATAACGAGTGGAAAATGAACTTGAGCAAATGGATTACCTGTCCTTTTCACACAATACACAAAGAATCTACATTTTCCTGCTCGAATCCCCAGCTGCACCGTAGAACAAGCAGCAGCAGCTGATCATTATAAAATCAAGAACTGATTACGGAAGGATGTTAACAGACTTGACAAACTAACTGCTAGAATCGACTGCGCCCTCCTCAATGATTGTTAAAGAAAAGTTTGGATGCAAGGCCATCTACTAATCATCGCCTACACATGCTAAAGATGAAAACCAGTATCTATGACATGAAAGCTAAACCAGTATCGATATTGGCTGTGAACATTGTGAGTAATATTGTCAACATGTATAATAAGTAATAAGTACCTTATTTCACACCACGTAACCGGTCATGCAACAATTTCTCATGCCGATACTTCGATTTTATAAGCAGATATGTACATTAAGTATAAATAAGGAATAAATGATGTAATAATAAAGAATAGAGACATTCTATAAACACTCAAAATCGGTAAACAAACGCAACCTAATAATCTACACTCCACTACATATTAACAGCACTTGAAACATATATTTTTCTAACAAACCTCTTTTAAAGCTTACACATATGTTACCATCTTCTGATCACATACCACTCAACATTAAGGGATTTTTCGTAACAGTTTGGAAAGACAAAACCAAAATTCGCACCATGGGGTGTCCATAGCTTCAAATCTGTATTATTTTAGTAATAGAGAAGAAATTTTCAATTCCAAACTACAAAGTCTCCAACTCAAATAAGTTACAGCAAAATCTGCAGTGGAAAGTCATTAAGCAATTAAGAAAAACTGTATAATGTGGAAAATACGCCAACGTAATCAACCTTCCATATGTTCCGAGTCATGCTAATTGCTTAGAACATTTACATGATACTAAATGAGGCAAGTGTTGAAATAACAGTTCCGCACATTTAGCATGCTATCACATCAACTAGAATCTGAAGATGGAAACCCAATTTTAAATAGTAAAGTGTCATCTAGAATGCACACATTTCCATCTACAACAATCAATGATTTCTATTGGCAGCTAAATCCTTTACAGCCTAACAGAAGAACTGATGTAGTGACTTTCAGTTATAGGATTCAGCAAAAAAAAAGCAAGAGAGTGGAACTTATAATTTGTTATCATTTCCCAAAATTTCCATTCTAACCAATACACAATTTCGCCAATATCCTATATATAAAACCACTTTCGATTTCTAAAACTGGAGGAACTTAAAAAGAAGTGGATCAACCATAGGTCATCGCCGAGAATTCCCTAAATCCAACAAATCACGTCTAGATTATAGAGAGATGCGAGGCAACATGGAAATAATACAATTAATGAAATACATAAAAAGCAGCACCCCGCCCTAAATATGGTTACGCTAACCAGATATAGAAAATATCATCTAGTAAGTTAAACTTATAAATACATGAAACTAATGCAGTAATTTTTCCTTACTAACCTCAATAAGAATTCATATGGAAAAGGTTTTGTTCCTTACAAATCAAAGCACTAGGTGACCTTTCCAGAGTAAACAAAACTTCAAGAAATAAAGCATTATATGTATAACATTCGAGTCCTATATAAGAAAAATATTCGAGACACAAGCCATGCGCACTACATTCAAGCATTCTCAGCTGATGCAGGAAAATATGCTCAAACATCAGAGATATTACCAGAAATGCCTTTCTCTTAGTCCTTATCAGCTTCAACATCGTTCTTAATGTCCATTTCCTTGGACGGTACTGACTCCCTCGGGTTGGAAGTATTCCCAACTCCTCCTCCAGTGACACACTGCTGATAAAGAACCCCTCCAGCAACAGTCACCATCAAACAAAACAAACCAAAAGGAGTAGCATGCTTATCCCAAATCAACACATTGATCGCAACAGTCAAGAACTTGTTCACGACACCTGTAACTGTAAATGCAGTAGCCGAGATAGCCTTTCTTGCTGCAAAACCAAAGAAACTGATAAGCAACCCAAACACACAAGACAAAGATACAGCCGTAAACGCAACAGGCTCGAATAAATCTCCCGCGCTCGACGATGCCATCGATGCAAACACGTCGGCATACTCCCCAGTTAGAACCCAGAACAGGGGCGCCATCATTAACGACAAGAGGTTGTTGTAGAACACAAATCCCCAAGTGCCCAAACCCAGATTAGTCACCATGTGCTTAATGTAAACCATCTCTGTCGTAATAGTCACCAAATACGCGAAAGCCCACGAATAAGCAGTCAACGTGAAGCCATTATCCGTGGCCACATATCCAACCGCACCCCCAAGGATGACCACCAACGAGAAGAAGGTCATCTTCGAAGGGCACGGCTGTTTTCTGAAGGCGGTGTCGGCAACTGCCACGAGAAGAGGAGTCAGCGAACGGAAGACGATAAATGTATCCACATTGGCATGGCGAAGGAGATTCGTGTTCGTGAAAATGGCCAAGTAAAAAACAAACGCAGCAGGCAGGAACTTCTTGGCCATTTCCAGAGTGAAGGGATCTCGGTGCAAGAACCCGAGTTTTCCGAGAACCCAAACGCCGAGGACTGAGGTTACGTATTGAAGAGCAGTCAGTAAGCCAGGGTAATTGAAGTTGGTGATGGCGAACTTGTTGATTACGGCAAGTAGACTGGAACACAGAGCATAGCCTATGACGAGGCTGCTCGTGGCGTAGTATTGCTTAGTCGCCTCCGGTCGGATTGAGGCCATCTGGGTTTTTTCTAATTTGATTTATTTTTTTCTTGAATTTTTGAGCTGAAATCTCAGAGAAGGAGATGGCGGGCATTAACTACAGTACAGATCTCGTGATTTTGCTGCATTATACGGAAAACCCTAGGAGAACAAATTAGGAAAATTGGTGAATCGGAAATCGAAAAATGAAAGTGAAGGAGGAAGATGATGAATAAACATACTACTGTATCTAACAACCGACAAAAGAAACACACAATGTCAGAGGAAGTAAATGGAATTCAAAAGGGTTGGTGGTGACGCGGTGGGAATTCATCGTTAATTCGTGATCTGATTTTTATTTTATTTCATCTTTTTATCATACTCTTTTACCTTTCTCTTTCAAAATGTGGAATTTTGGGGCAAAAAATTACAGGTTTCACAGGTGCAGGATGGATGAACATAAAAATAGTACAGTAATATTGATTATTGAATATAATGATTTAAAATGAACTTAAAATTATACTCTACTACTTTCATTTCAACTAAAATAAAACTCCATTAATTTTATTGTTATTTTAATGAATTGAATTTTGTAAAGAAAATAAATAAATTATGTGAATTGAATCAATCGATAAAGGACATATCACTTATAGCCATTATAATGAAAAAAAAAACAAAGTATTTAGCAACTGTATATCATAATTATCCCTAAAAATTTATTCCATAATAATAATTATTATCCCTAAAACTATGTTCAACCCAACCATTATGAAAAAAAAAACTACTTTAGCAACTAGTATTTCATAATTATCCCTAAAAAATTATTCCATAATAATATATAAAAATAATACTACTAATTTCAAATTTCGTCCTAGCATTTCATAATCATCCCTAAAAATTTATTTCCATAATAATAAATTAAAATAATAATACTAATTTCAAATTTCGTCTTAACGTAATCATTTCATATCTTCTACTTTGTACGTACTATAATAATATTCACTTTTCATATAGTATAGTCTACTTTGTACGTACTATAATAATATTCACTTTTCATATAGTATAGTCGTAATTTATTTAATGTGAAGTGAATAAATAGATCTAACGATCAGTGTCAAATTGAAAACGAGAGAATGTTTTATGTACTTTAAAAGTAATGTGTGGTAAAAACTCAAACACAGAGTGAAATGACATTCAAACATTAGGTCTTGGACTCTCGGGTTTAACAATAAACAATGCATATCCTTATGCAAAGAAAAACACTCCAGAGTTAGAATCATAAATGGTCCCTTTGACGGAGGCCGATTTCAAAACGAATCCCATAAGTAATGAAAGTTCAACTGTTCATCCTTTTTCTACTGTTCCGGCAAGAAATCGCACGTGCTTCTCACGTGCCTGCTTACCTGGCGCCGGAAAGCTGACGTGGAGGCTGGAGGTGGGACCCACATATTCAATTAGAAGAAAAACATTAAAAATTTGGACCCTTCAAGGTTTGAACCGTGGTTCTAAAAATCCCCGCCTAGCTCCGATTAATCCCCGCCTAGGCTCTAGGCTGTACTCGACCGCCTCGATTTTAGGCTCTAGGCCCCTAACCCGCCTAAACCCGCCCAGACCCGCCTAAACCCGCTTTGGACCGCCTAAGTTCAATTAATTTCGTCTTTACTTACTTAGACGGTCTCGAGCAGATTTAACTGAACAATCAAATTAAATGCAAATCTTGATAAATCAAATAAAATAGATGATGTTATGATAAATTTTGAGATACGACACCAAAATTTTTAAAAAAAATTAAATATATAATGAAAATAATCTAAAATTTTAAATTTACAAACTATTTTTTATTATTTTACTATGTTAAACTTGTGATTAATACTATGTTTAGATTATTTATTAATTATTTTGTTCAAAATATTGATTATTTTGTTCAAAATATTAATTTATTATGCATAGAAATATTTTTAAAATATTATATTAATTAATTAAATATAAAAAAGTAAAACGATTAATCCCCGCCTAGTCCCCGATTAATCCCTCTAGGCGCTAGGCCCCTAGGCACCGCCCGACTAGCGCCTAGCGCCTTTTAGAACCTTGTCAAAGACTAGTCTATAGCATTGCTTCTAAAAATCCCCGCCTAGCTCCGATTAATCCCCGCCTAGGCTTTAGGCTGTACTCGACCGCCTCGATTTTAGGCTCTAGGCCCCTAACCCGCCTAAGCACCGCCTAAACCCGCCCAGACCCGCCTAAATCCGATTTGGACCGCCTAAGTTCAATTAATTTCGTCTTTACTTAGACAGTTCTTGAGCAGATTTAACTGAACAATTAAATTATATGCAAATCTTGATAAATCAAATAAAATAGATGATGTTATGATAAATTTTGAGGTACGAAACATCAAAATTTGAAAAACAAATATTAAATATATAATGAAAATAATTTAAAATTTTAAATTTACAAACTATTTTGATTATTTTACTATATTAAACTTGTGATTAATACTATGTTTAGATTATTTATTGATTATTTTGTTCAAAATATTGATTTATTATGCATAAAAATATTTTTTAAATATTATATTAATTAATTAATTATAAAAAAGTAAAACGATTAATCCCCGCCTAGTCCCCGATTAATCTCTTTAGGCGCTAGGCCCCTAGTCACCGCCCGACTAGCGCCTAGCGCCTTTTAGAACCTTGGTTTGAACTTGAGTCTTTGGGTTGAAAGAAGGGAGCATATACCATTGAACCATGTCTAACACTTGTTAAAATTTTATAATTTCACTGATTATATTATGTCTGTTATTATTATTAAATACTTTTAAAATAAATTATTCAATACATAATTAACTAACCAAATTGGAAATTAAATAAAAATAGTTACTACTAGTATATATTAAAATAATAAAATATTTAAGAAAAGAAGTATTTAAAATAATGAAGTATTTAAAATTATAGTTACATAATTAAGTGTAATATTTTTAAAGTTTTTAATTAATTGAGGTGTTATTAATTTTATAATTATAAAAAATAGTAAAATAATTACTAAAATACGGTTACTAAATAACTACCCACCTATGTTATAATAAAAAAAATTGAAATGCTAATTTAATTTATAATTTAGAAAAACTTATATATATTTAATTATTAGCAATTATTTAATATATCTTTTTTCCAAAATTTTCCTAACATAATTAATTAACATGATAAAAATTATAAAAATATAATGCATTAACATAAATTAATAAATTTAAATAATAAAAATATAATTAACATAAATTAATTTAAATTATAAAAATATAATTAATTATCATTTATTTTTATTTTTTATATGTTAATGAATTATTTTATTATATAGGAGTAGTAATTATTTTTATTTAATTTCATGTTTGGTTAGTTAATTATATATTGAATAATTTATTTTTAAAATATTTAATAATAATAACAGACATAATATAATCAGTGAAATTATAAAATTTTAACAAGTGTTAGACGTGATTCAAAGGTATATGTCCCCCTCTTTAAACCCAAAGACCCAGGTTCAAACCTTGGAGGGTCCAAATTTTGAATGTTTTTCTTATAATTGAATATGTGGGTCCCACCTCCCGTCTCCACGTCAGCTTTCCGGCGCCAGGTAAGCAGGCACGTGAGAAGCACGTGCAATTTCTTGCCGGAACAGTAGAAAAAGGATGAACAGTTGAACTTTCATTACTTATGGGATTCGTTTTGAAATCGACCTCCGTCAAAGGGACCATTTATGATTCTAACTCAAACACTCAAGCCTCTTCCTACACAATGTTGTTTTTCGCACTTGAAGAATGGATCCTTACAAACAAGGTGAACATGTATGTGTACGTAGTTACACATTAGATCTTGGACTCATTGGTTTAACAATAAACAATGTATATCCTTATGCAAAGAAAAACACTTTGAGCCTCTCCCTACACAATGTTGTTTTTCGCACTCTAAGAATGGATCCTTACAAACAAGGTGAACATGTATGTGTACGTAGTTACAAAATATTTCTTGGAAAAATTAATCAACATCACATCCTCTTCCAGACTATACAAAGAAGTCGCAGGAGCAGTCCAACATTTGCATTGAGATACGAAATCAACTAAATTTCCAACAAAAATATGTGAGATAGCCGCGTCTATAACTGGGAAATCCCACCCTTCCATTGTAAATGATATGTGATTCTCATGTCTCGAGGTTGTATACGAATTGCTCGGAGGATGTGCACAGAGGCGCTATGTTTTATTGCTTAGAAAATAATCTCCTTCAAAACTAAGAGAACTAGCATAACAAAGCACATGATTACGAGAACAGTAGCACACATAACCATCCCACCTTGTTTTTGACTTCTCTCCGCCTGTGATTACAGTTCTCATTTTAGCACATAGTGGACCATACACAAATGTTGCATTATGATTAATATTCAAGAATAAAGTTAAAAACAAAACAAGTGTAAATAAATGCTTTTCACATGCAGGTTTTTAATGAAGGAAGAAAGATAGACGTGTCTACCTTCTGGAGCTGTTTCAGGCCATCTTCTACTGAGGCTGCAACATTTGTTATATTGTAATCGATCCTGTCAACAATAGTACCCTGTTTGGAGAGAGAAACTTAATTAAAATACAAAATCTATTACATGAAGAGTTATTGAAATGATATGTTGCATCCAACCTGATCAATCACCAAAACTGACAAATCCTTCATAATTTGGGCGAGATCATTGACAGATTCCACCACCTGGAACCAACAAAATGCCAAAATAAAATAAAACACCAGGTCATGTGCATACTACCCCCATCCAAGGAAAAAAAAAAAGTTTCAACACACCTGCTGAATTTCCCTCTCCCTTTCTGCTGTGAAGGCCTCACTTTTCTTTACTTTGGCCATTTGATGTTCACTGAATCCCTAAATGTCATATTTTCAACATATTTGAAGGTTCAACGATGCATCCATGACATAATCGAAGGGATCACATGTCAAGAAACAGTTTTAACCAAACAAGTAACCCACTGCAATGTTTGGAGTCTCTGCTATGTCTGTGAAATATCTAAAAGATGGACATAAATTATATCACAAAAGAAACAGTTTTTGTTTGGTCATAAAGAACTTTCCTATTCGGTGATGGTTATATCCTCATTCTATGAGCATAATCACAAGCCCAGTCCACTATTCACAGATCAGCTTAACTAATATCTTCAGAACCCAGGTTTTGCAACAATCGCTATTAGACCCTGTCAACAAATCAGTCTGGGGAGAGAGATAAAAGGGCTGATACTACTCTTGTAGTAACTAGATCTAAAGGTGTTCCACACTTCCACTTAAGTTCAAGATCATATTAAATAAGTCAGTGTGCTAATTTTCTAAAGAGAGGTTAGAACAAAAAATGATATTTGTGTTTTTTATGGTTACTCTTTAAGACTACTCATGACTTTTTTGCCAACAACCTTCGTTCTCATTGAGGCCACAACCAATATCACAAATGTTGAATATGTGGAAGTTGCATCCCAACTAAAACATATCTCAGCTAATCATTGATATATCATATATGTGTATGAGTTTTGTCCAATTGATCAAATCATAGAACCAAAAATTTATAAATTTAATTTTACATTAAACATGGATAAAGCTCATCCCACTTACCATGTCATCGAAATCATCTTCATCCCTTTTAGAACTGCTCCCATTTAAGTTCATTTCCAAGTCAACCCCATCAGGACCCTACAAAGAATGGCATAAATTAAAAACTTGGCAATATTATAAATCAGTGCCACAGTATAATTCTAGCAGCTGCTCGAACACTATATGGCAACATTAGGCAGATCAGAATGTGAGACTTCATAAGAATACTTCAAAAGTTAAATTTCAATAATTCACTCGAAACACAACTTGATGTTAAGATATCATGGCACATCAATTGGTTAAACAAGTGCACAAAGGATTTTATACCTCCTTTTGCTGCCGAAGTCGTTTCAAATATGTAGATTGTTTCCTACGCAGCTCCACTGAAAGGGTCTGAAGGTCAGTAGCTAAAGATCGCTGCCAAAGAAACCATACTTTCTTACAACAATATTCAATATGATGAGTATATAAAATATTAAATTTGTCAATAATTAAAAGCAGAAAGAGGACAAAATGGCCAAAAATTTTACAGTCACAACTCACAAACATTATTACATTCAAGAGCAGTAGATCATTGATTACCAGATTTCAAAATCACAAAGAGCGAAATTCATCACATTATTTCATTGTATTATATACAATTGCAGCAACTAGATAATGAAAGCAAAGCAGCAGTTAGGTCTGTTCTTTATTCTCATCAAGGATTTAAAATGATTTTTAAAAAAAATCCTGTACATACTTAATGTACAACAATCACCCAACAGTCTGCTGATCTGTGTCTTAATCAGAAATTTGTTTTATGAATAAATTGAATCATGCACTTTGAGTGCATGAGTGGCATCATATTTATTTGTAGACCTGTCATGAAACAGAAGGCTACAGGCTACCGTAGTCTCTTATAGTAATCATAAATAATTCAAGAAGCAGAGGACTATCAGGTCATACCTGGACATTTTTCCGAATATTAGAATCCTCCGAGGGCCCAGCAGCAGAGAGTCTTTGCAACCTCTTCTCAGATTTTCTTAAGAGATCAGTTATCTCTTGAGTGAGTGCCTCAATCTGACGCTGATCTTCTTTACCGTCTCCAAATGAAGGCATTAAAGCCTTGGCATGGGCCTTTGCTAACTCGGCCATCTTCCCCCTTGCACGTTGTATGTTCGCTGCTATTTCTTCAGATAAATCCACCCAAGCTGGTGGTAAACCTACTGCAACTGTCCCTCTACTGTAACAAGAAAGAAACATAAATATTTGGGAATGTTTGGACCAGACTGTGAATAAGAAACTGTTATTATCAAGAAATAAAAAAAGGAGCTCAATTAAAATATACTGTGTATTAAGAAGCTGCTAATAAAAACCATATTCAGGCTATCCTAGTGCCAAAAACTAGATACCTTTTTCCTCAAACGCTATAAAACAATAAAACATAGATAGTTGGAATCCCCACTTCGCACTTTGTGTTTGATCATATAACCAAGAAATCTTTTCCTCATTGAAAGGGTATATTATCCACCTTTAAAAAGAACTCCAATGTCACCATAGATTCATGGAAAACTAACTGTTCCAAAGAATATGACAGGCTCACTATTACAGCTCAAAAATCTCAATGCCTTCTCAGATGCAAGGGAAACCCCAGTTTCCATAACATACTGTATTCATTAGGAAATATGAGATGTGAGGAAAAAAATGAAACTCACATGCAACCGTGGACATTATTTAGTCCGAATTATTAATATCCAAGTCAGATCATAATATAGAATTAAGCATATGTCAGATTTTTCAAGTCATGAACCAATTAAACAGATTTGTAAGAATCTTCATCGAGCTTGGGAGGCTTAACTGAAGCAATAATACAATAAAACGAATACGGAGGATATAAAGTATGTTAGGCAGGACACAATATCCATGACCAGTGACTGTAATCATTTTCTCCACTCTGCCCATTGCATTTTGTTAAAGCCGTATAGGTAACAAGTTCTCAAGGTAAATCTCACATTCATCTATGACTAGGGAGTAGGGACGAGGTAGTATAAGTCATGGCAGAGAAAAATTTAAAAGAAAAACAAATAGTAAAAACAACATTCAGAACAAAAGGACAAGTTCACTTTTTTTCCTTGTTACTTAAAAACTGCAATTAGAAAGGCTTCAAAGGGTTTCACAATGATTCAATTTTCTGACAATGATCATGTGTGTGGGATTGCTATTTTATCTATTATCTTCCCAGCCCAGCCCAGCCCAGCCCCCTGCACCAATTATTGATTCAGGAAGGATTACTATCTAATCGGAAACTTGTCATTTTTTGATAGAGCAAATCATGTGTGTTGTGCCCTATCATAGAACTTCTCCCATTATAAGAATCAATCAACCCAATTTTTTCACCCTACAATTGCACTGAATTTTCATAAATAAAAAATAATAGGGGAGATTTATGCTTCATGAAGAACGATTATTAGTGAAAGATACCGATCAAATCAAAGTACCTAGAGGTCCCGGGATCTTCAGTACTTAAAGGGGCGTAAGACCGGTTAGGGTTGAGAAACGACGTAGTTGACATCTCGATCATGGCACCGCGTCCGCCGGAGATCGATGGCGACGATCCCGCCGGAACCCTTACGCTCTTCAATGCATCCCTATACTTTCTATACAAAATCGTCCTGTTCCTCGTCGCCATTAATCAACGAAAATCGAAAAAACGTCTGAAAAATCTCCGACGAATAATCAGAACCGTAAGAATCAAACTCAGAATGTGCTTAATTTTCAAACTAGATCTGTGAATAGAACTATGAAGATCGAGTTGCTTCGATTTCAAAGTAGATCTACGGATGACGAAGTGTGAAATAGGTCATGAGCCCGGATCCATTTCGGATCATGTGATCAAGGAAGCCGAGAAAGAGCTCGCGTTGGGTTTTCGGTAATGAGTTTCTGGTACGGAAAGTTACAGCAGCTGAAGGGAAGGGCGGACCGGAGGAGGGTGAAAATAGAAGCCGGGTTTATAAAAATATTTTTATGTTAGTATGTTTTTTTAATTATTAGTATTAAATACTTTTAGCATTTTACTAATTATCATTTTTTATTTATTGTATACACATAAATATACAAATGTAAAAGCCAATAATTTTGCCAAGTGTTACCAAATATTTAAATATACAAATGTAATTTAAAAAAAAAATGCTCCTACTATAATTTAAAGATCAAAACATGAAAAAAAAATTATAACCCTTTATAATTTCTATAAAGCGAATAATGATAATATTTGATAATATTGTAATGTTATTTTTTATTTTGATTTTCATTTGATTTTGTCATAATTTTTGTATTTGTTTTTAATGAAAAAAAATTAATGTTATTTGTTATGTTTCTTAAAAATATAATTATTTTTTTATACAATAACATATTTTTATTATTATGAAACAAAAAAATGTATAATTTATTTGTTATGCCGAACAATATCATAGATAAAGTTAAAAGGTAAAAATATCTATCCTTCTTATTTTTATTTAGAGGTCGTGTTATTTAAAAGAATTTATAAGATATTACGTTTATAAGTAGTTTTAAGAGTTGATAAGCTGTTATATTTTATTTAATAAATAAGTTGTTACACAGTTTATTTATAAATAGTTTTAAGAGCTGATAAGTCATGTCTTATTTAATAAATAAGTTCTTAAACAGTATGAATAAACTAGATATATAAACTTATAAGATGTTAATTTGTTTGACAATTTACGATTTTATATAAATAAAATTGCCAAAAATAAATTGTTAAACAATTATAAATAATTATATTAAATAAATAATAAATTTGGAATTTATATATATATATATATATATATATATATATATTAATTTATATCTAAATACAAACAAAATATTATTTAAATTAATAAAATAATTTTTTTAGAAATTTCTGTCTTGAGCATATTCTGCCCAAATATCACGTCCCAAAATAAAAAAACATAGACCTAAATAAAAATGGTACTACATTTATGGGTGGGTCTTCACTCTTCACGATCCCGAACATACTAAAGCACAAAAACAAATTAAAAAGAAAAATGATAAATATAATATTGTTTAAATTGATACAGATAGTATGAGTGATATATTTAATTTTCTAAATATTGTTTAAATATTGATAAGCTGTTATATTTTATTTAATAAATAAGTTGTTACACAGTTTATTTATAAATAGTTTTAAGAGCTGATAAGTCATGTCTTATTTAATAAATAAGTTGTTAAACAGTATGAATAAACTAGATATATAAACTTATAAGATGTTAATTTGTTTGACAATTTAAAATCTTATATAAATAAAACTACCAAAAATAAATTGTTAAACAATTATAAATAATTATATTAAATAAATAATAAATTTGGAATTTTTATATATATATATATATATATATATATATATATATATATATATATATATATATATATATATAAAGTAATAATTTTAAGGGTATTTTGTTCTTTTATTGTTTAAATTACAAAAGTTTATAAGCTGTTTAAAAAAAAATATCTCCCCTTTTCTTTTTTTTTTAAATAACTTATAAGCTGTTAAACAACTCATTTTTAATTTTTTTAAGATCGTTTTTTTAAACTTTACCAAACAAAATTTAGTAGCTTATAAATTTTTAAACAAGTTATAAGCTGTTTTAAGGAGCTTATAATCTCAGTCAAGCAGGCTCTGCACTTCCTCTTTTTATTTTATTGTATAAATTTTCTAAGTACACTCATTTTCAAATATCCAAATAGGGATGTCGGATCAATCTAATCGATTTGTAATCTATCCATTTTTTTTTTTATAAAGGTCAATCACATATAAAATAAAAAATGTATGATACAGCGCATGGGGAATGAAATCCCACCGCATCACCGAGCTAAGTCCAGTGGCGGAGCTAGTATAGGACCAGCGTGGGAGATGGCCCACGCTGAAAAAAAAAATTAAAAAAAAGAGTACCTATATATATTAATAAAATTATATTGCGCAAAAAAATTACCTATATATGTTAAATAAAATTTATCTATATATATTAATAAAATTTTATTGCGCAAAAAAAAAGTACTTGTATATGTTAAATAAAATTTTATTGCGGTAAAAAAAGAAGTACTTATATATATTAAATAAAATTTTAGTTTTTAGGATTAAGGACCTGTTATTTTGGACTGAAACCGACTGAACTGGACTGAACTCAACTGAACTGAACTTAAGCGATCTGAACTGAACTGAACTGGTATTTTATAAAAATAATAATAATTTGTATAAATTATTAAATATTTTTTAAAAAATATTAATAATACTACGACGGTAACTAGATTTTATATTTAAAATTATAGATTCAAATTATTTTTCGTTTATTTTATTTTAATTTATTTTGAAACGAACTGAACTGAACTGAACTGAAGCGATCTGATCTGAACTGAACTGAACTGAAGCGATCAGAACTGAACTGAACTGGACTGAAATTAAGTCCAAAAGAACAGGTATTAACTAGTCCACACAAAATACAAAACAAACCTAAGTTAATTTTTTTTTTAATTTAGCCAATTTTCAAAAGCCCAATTTTCTATCCTAACATAATTACCCCAAATAAAAAAACCTACATTAAAAATTATATGTACAATAATTGTAAAAATCCAATTTTCCAAACACCGGTAAAAATCTCTGTAAATTACCACTGCATCCACTTGAGCACTTCTCACCCCGTTATTGGTTTGCAATTTCAAGAATTAAACGAATGATTTTCAGAAGTTAGTAATTGCTACTTTGCATAACTTGTTTATCTCCACAAGATTCATTTTCTTCGTCCTAGCCGAGAAGTTGTTACAAACTAAGAACCACACAAGGTGTTTTTCTTTTTTTTGTTTACAAACTTTTGACTTGGCATTAATTCTACCGGTTGCAACGGCACGTGTTGAGAGAGTGTTTTTCGCAATGAATCTTGTGAAGAACAAATTGAGCAATCGCATGAGTGATGATTTGTTGAATGATAAACTTATAGTTTACGTAGAAAATGAAGTTTTTTTTGAAAATTGAATGTTATTATTAAGCGTTTTCATTCTATGAAAACTGGCAAAGAACAATTGTAATTTTTATTTTTGAATTATTTAATTAAATATTATTAAAATTTAGCCCACCCTCGATTGAAATCCTGGCTCCGCCCCTGAAGCTAACAGACTAGCTCTACGAACATCCAACCTAAACATATTCTATCCATTTAGACTATCCAAAATACTCTTTATATCCCATAAAATTATCAGACTTTCTTTTCTGGATTGTCTAATTCAGTCCCACCATATTTAAGAAAATAATTATTCATTATTTTATATTTAAAAAAAATAATCTTACATTTTTACTTATTTTTTTTAATATTATTCACATGTGACCATTAGTATTTTTTTTATGAAATAAATTTAAAAATAAATTAGTAATTTAATGTTATATTAATAAATAGTACATGTGACTATTAGTATTTTTTTATTTTATGAAATAAATTTAAAAATAAATTAATAATTTAATGTTATATTAATAAATAGTACATGTGATCATCAGTATTTTTTTATTTTATGAAATAAATTTAAAAATAAATTAATAATTTAATGTTATATTAATAAATAGTTGTGAATGGAGTTGAAAAAACAATAATAACATCTCATATGTTATGATGTTAATAAATGTAAAAATAAAAGTTAAAATTGCAAATTTTATAGTACTATATGAAAAAAATAACATTTTATTTTATCCAAACTGTCCTAACTTATGCTGGAAATCCCATTTAGATCTGGCATTTGGTGAAAGACTAAAATCAGACAACCTCAACACGTCAAGCTGTCAGAAAACATCCATAAAAAGGAAAAGAAAAAATGAAAAAAAAAAAAAAAAGGAAAAGAAAAATATAAAAAGGTGTGTGGAAGACAAAGCTCTTGTTCCTTTGGCTTTGGGTGTTTCTATTTCACCGTGCAAAAATCCAAGAAGAAGCCCTCTTTCTCATTCTCCATTTCTCCTCTCAAATCTCACCAATATCCCATTCACTCTTCATTACTTTTAATCAGCTCTTACGAAGAAGAAGAACCTTCGATCGGATTCGCAAACCTTTTTCCAATTGTTGTTGTTTTTTAAGGTTGAAAGAAGCTAAAATCAAGAAACATGGATTCAAACTCCTGGGCTGCTCGTTTGTCCTCCGCCACCAAGCGCTACCAGCCGCCGCTTCAATCTCGATCTGGTAATGATTTTTCATCTGGGCTCCTATCTATTTCTTGGATTGACCTAGCTACAGATAAAGATTGCATTTTTAATGGGATTTGCGTGTGCAGGGGCTTTCTGTAAGCTCGTGTTATTATCTAGGGTTTGTTCGATTTCTTAATTTTCTGTGAAAGATTTGGTTCATATGTTTTGAATTTGTCCGTATAGATGCCGACGGAATATTTTAATTGTCTTTGGAATTTGCTAATTGTAATCCTGTGTGTGGTGACCTTGCCATACATATTGATTTTTAAATTTTTTATGTAGTTATGCGGGTCTCGTTCAATCTTGACATACTTTGTATTTTGTAGGAATGAAATGGGATAGATTTGATGCAGAAATGTTGATGGGGTTTGAGGAGATTGACATGGATGATGATGTAAGGGAGGAATATCCTTGTCCTTTTTGTTCGGATTACTTTGACATCGTGGGACTCTGTTGCCACATCGATGATGAACATCCTGTAGAAGCCAAGAATGGGGTAAAGTTTTATTTTGTCATATCCGGATATCCTGTAATTATGTATTAAATCCTTGATGTGTATTGGACTGGCAAAGATGATTAAATGTTGCGTTGTTGTTAGTAGCGCAAAGCGCTCACCTTTTTCATGTGCCTCTAACGTGATTTGTATGAATCTTTTTGACACGTTTTTTAAATTGTTAAGATTTTTGTGGATAGTTATTGCCATTCCATGTTTAGGGGAAGTTGAACTTGGAACTTTGTATTTTTGGGAATTGGGAAAGTAAGTTATAATATCATAGAATACTGTTCATAGCGTAAAAGCAATCTGTGTATGTTTGTATTTTATGTTTTGCGTCTTTTGTGAGAAAGGCGCGGCCTCACCTAATCACCTTGCACCTTAATGGGCCTTTCACCTTTGATAACTATGGAATCATTTGATGTGCTATTATGAGACATAGCACACTATATATTCATTGTTACCTCTATTCTAAATACTTTATTTTACACTATAATGATATTGTAGAGATGTTCCTCTGCACGTGTTTTGATGTATACTTTTTATTCTGCCTTTTACTTTGCGTGAAAATGAGAGAGACATGTCGATTCTGAGTTTAAATGGACTTTGGAGACTCTGCGCTATTGGTGATTTAGGTGATGTTGACGAAATTAATACAACTTGGCTCATATACCCTTTTCCATGCCCCACTTTTATATTTCTTGTGGTTTATTCAATATAATGTCACTAAATTAGATTTTTTTTATCGCTCTAAAATAGTGTCCTTTGTTGTTAAGATTTTTCTCTTGAGAATTAGTTTTCAGTGCATGTATTGTATGAAAATATTCAATTGCCCTTTTGTTGTTGTTTGCTTGAGGTGATAATTGATTTAAATGTTTCCCTTTCAGGTGTGTCCAGTTTGTTCCATGAGGGTGGGTGTCGACATGGTAGCTCATATAACCTTGCAACATGGGAATATATTTAAGATATCCTTTTATTTTAGTTTGCAGTTTTTATCTATTTTATGCTTTTCTTGATCTTATAATTTGCATCTACCTACTAGAGCATTTGCCTCGCATCATGAGTGTCGACATGGTAGCTCGTTTGAACTTATCTATTAAATATATACATTTAAGGATTTAGACATGTCCCATGGGTTCCTTGACTTTAGAATACGTGCAGCGCAAGAGAAAATCACGAAAATCCACCTCCCATTCAACTCTTTCTTTCTTGAGGAGGGAGCTAAGGGAAGGAAACTTGCAGTCCCTATTTGGAGGGTCCTCGTCATGCATAGCTTCTTCAAACAATGCAGCCCCGGACCCACTGTTGTCATCATTTATTTTGCCAATGGTTGAAGATTTTGAAAGTATTCCATCACACTCTTCAGCTGAGGCAAGGTTAATCAAGAAAAGCACAATTTCGGAGAGGTATCTCAATCGTTCTCTTAATTATTACAGTTGTTAAGAAAACTACCATTTCTTATGACACTTGCTAAAATTGAACACTGCATGCATATGTAAAAAATATATCATGTAGTATTGCTTGATCACGTATTCACTTTCAATAAATAAAAGTTATGAAGATAGAGCTTGCCGCTTGATAAGAATCTGATTATTTCCTCACTTTTCTAGAGTAAAGCAGGTCATGCATATGTTACTTTATTGTTGGAAAACTCGGCAGTTTCATATGCATTCTTACAACTCTAACATAATTCTTAATCTGCGTATTTATAATATTGTGTGTTTAATGCAAGGTGAATAAATTATTTTAGTTCTGGTACTTACTAGATGAGATCAGCAAGTGTTATGAATTGGAGCTTCAAAAATAAGTCTCGTGTGATGGACATAATAGGCTATTCTTCACTAATTTCCTTTTTTATATCTGTTATGCATCACTTTACAGTGCTTATAGCAGTAAGAAAAATGCTGGAAAGAGTTATATGATTTATTTATCTTTTATAATTATTTAATGGCTTTAGGCCGATAAAGTTAAGATACTGTTTATCAACGTAAAAGTTTTGAGATTGTAACTCGTTGGTTTTCTGAATTAACTTTGAACTCAGTCAAGTATTTGCAGTTATAATTGGATTTAAATCAATGTTTGAATTCAAAAATCGACACTTGTATCATTTTGTTCCTCAGATTAGGATTTTCTATCAGAATTCGAAAAACAGAATCCCTAAACCGTTGTCTGATTCAAATATATGTATCCGCTATCCAGAATTTGATTCGAGATTTAGGAGTTCAAATAGATTCGAGAAATGAACACCCATACTTGTGTGCATCTTCTAATAAGAATCCAAACTATGGTTACATAGTACGTGCTCTAAAACATGATCTGTTGTCGTATGAGCAAGGAATGTGATTAGTTTTAAAGCAAGCACCGTCTGTTGTGGCCTTGTGGGTGAATCCACGAATTTAAAATGCTTCATTTAGTGCTTTTACCATATGTGAATATAGAGTCAGATATATATTGAAGAGCTAATGTGAAAAATAAAAATTGGATTGGTGTTACATGAGAGCCTGTGACAAATTAATATTTTATACTAGTAAGAATGTACTAAATGGTGTGAAAATGAGGATTTGACATTCTATAGATCACTATAATTTTTGCTCGCTTTTCTTAATTTGTATAAACATTGTCTAAATAAATCGAAGTGATAAATTGACTTTCAAAAACCCGATAACCTGCCATAGAACTTGGGAGAGTGATCATTATGCTCCATCCTGAGTTCTATATTATGTAATTATGTTTGAATATCTATTTTTCTTCTTGTTTAGGAATATGATGCATCCACGCACGATCTTCTTTTTGAGGTTTTAGCGTCTTTTAATCCCTGTTATTGGATTCACTATATTTTATGCAGAAAAGTTGAGCAGCCTCCCATGTCTGTCAAAGACAAGGAAAAGAAGGCGAAGAGAAGCGACTTCGTCCAGGGGTTGGTGCTCTCGATGCTGCTTGATGATAATTTATAACTCCGGCAATGCGGTGATGCTGGTGGGGAACTGCGAGGCGGGCTGCCTTTGGAGCGGCAATGCCCATGGTGTGTATTGAGATGGCAATTGGAATAAGTTTGTAGCAATAAATGTAATTTATGTTAGTAGAGTTAGTAAGTTGAAGAATGTTGATGCATTTCAATGCTTTTTTTCTGGTTATGGTTCATGCTTTCGATAAAGATGATGAACTTGTATCATTAATACATGTCACAATAATGTCTTAATTTGATATATTGATGATGATTGTAGGTGTTGTAGCTATATGAAACATATTTCTGAAAATTGTTGAAGAACCCATGTAATGAGGGTTAAATTATTAGGCCTTGAGCACTGGATCTGTGAGGGCAGTGTGAGGTGACGAGCATAATAAGTATAAGGTTACAAAAGCATTTACCAACTTTGATAAGAATAGCATTGCAAGCAAACAGAGCAAATGAGTTGTGCACACAATTCAGTGTTTATGTTCAACTAAGCTCTCACCAACACGTTTACAACTCCAAGGGAACAACATTGGCTATTGGCCCTGTTTAACTACTTCAGCAGCCTACGGTTACGAAATTGATATTATGGTTTTTGTTCAATGTAATTATATATTCCATTTATAAATCTTTCTGGAGTGCTAATTATATGTTTAAATCGTACTGTAACAATTTATTCATTGATTGATGTGTTATAATTCAACACTGAACCGAGCATATTTAAGAATTAAGGCTCATGAGAAAAATGATGAAAAAATAAAACTGAGTAAATAACAAAGAAAAGTGTAAGTAGCTTGATTGCCAATACTTGTGTATTGAATAAATTGAAGTCTAGTCTAGTCTCTTAAAAAAACGGTGGATTCACAACACAGAGACAACCGACTGAAAGAATATAAGCCTGAGCAAGCATTCCTTGCAAAGAAAGCCTAACCCGTGGACAAGAAGCGCAAATTCTCCTTGGCCCCATTCCTGACATTTTTGGACGGAAACAAGATAAGCATTATACCTTTATTGATGTTCTGTGTCCGAGCAGTCACTGAGTAATGCAGAAACGAAATTCCTAAGAGAGCCACAAGTCCTTGTCACTCATTCAGAATTGGTAAAGGATACGCTCCATTCATGTGGAACTCAAATCCACCTGTGCAGTGCACCTAAAATGGTGGGTGTAGAGGTCCTCGAAATGTCCTTAAAGGTACTGTGGCCTGTCACATCAGAGTTCACCATACCAAGTGAAAAAAAAAATGGACAAGTGATTGTTCACAAGAACTCATGAAATTCCCCATAACCTTAGTGTTTGATCATTATTACATACTTATATAACATGTGAAAAGTTAAACAATTAAAGCGGCAATCAGTCCCACTATGGCTTAAATAAAATAAGTTTACCAATACCAACAGTAAATGTTTTTTGAACAATGGAAATAGGACATTAGATATACATCACGTGACAGATGGAGAGAAGAAGTGTAATCGTGAATTCGTGATCTAACCTTTTACAGCATTTAGGCTGTAAATGATAGCATGTTAGTTTCTTGAAATTTTGAAAGGTACAGTGGGGAATGAGAGAAAACTAGACTTCACATACTGAAGAGTGACTTACCTCTCTAAATTGATATGGCGTTGTGCTAGCATCAGCCCAAGTGTTCGGGTTGCCGTTGCAAGGATTAAACTGCTGATGGCTCAAACCGCCAGGAATCCTTCTATTGATCCCAGGAAATTCAGTGCTATTCCGCCGAAAGTGAAATCAGTGGATGTAGAAGCCTGAGCTTCACCCCTCAAATTGCTAAATCTTGGCAAAAAGGTTTCCCTTCCGGACAATGAAGGTGTGTTGATGTCCACTAACTGTCCCTGGAGATAGATACCTTGTGGCATAGTCATAGGCGACATTCCAGTGTGTTGAGTTGCTGTCCCCCAATCATGACTAATCAATGAACCAACAGGATTGATCCCGGATGATGGGGCAAAAACATCAGTCCTCTCTGATTGCCGACTCCGATTATTGCGGATATGCCGTATATGTCCTTGTATTCTACGTCTATCATACAGAGTAGCTGCTGCAGATCCAGCAGTGGCGCCTGGAGTAGCTTGAAAATGCCCAAGAGAATGATGTCTAGGTGAATGAGAGTACCCAGTCACAGGAGTTAATGGGGTATCAGGTACGTACTCCTCATTGAGGTCGAATGTTTCACGAACTAAAGAAATGGGTGATGAGCCAATAGAAAAATTGTGAATAGTTCCATGATCAGGAGTAGGATTCGGAATTTGAGTGTTTGAGGAAGTAAGAGTCGTTGGCCTGCATCCGTCACAATACCAGTTTCCGTGTGGTACTTCACGTCCCAGACCAACACAATAAGTGTGGGCAGGTGAGTCACAGAGATCGCAAAGAAGCATAAGTGCATCATCCCCACCATGCAGACACTCGGTACAAAGGACATTTTCATATGGATCAAGATAACCTCTAAGCTCCTCTTCAGATGGCTGATAAATCTGCCAAAATTTGATATCCAGGGAAATTAAGTAGAGTTTAAAAAATAACTACTATATAGTTTGCACCTAAGTATTATAAATCTTAAAAATGCTTTGGTTTGGTCCCATTACCTGATCACGCTCGGGAACAGGAAATACTGCATCCCTCAAACTATCTGCTTGTGCAGATCTGCTGATGGTTGCGAATCTTTGCTTGCACAGGGGACAGCGAGACTCCACCTTTGACCACTCCAGAATGCATGCAAAACAAAAGTAATGAGTGCAGCAATTTAAAATTCCTCTGACAGTTCTCTTCCCCTCTTCTGATAGACAAATCCCGCAAACCTGCTTCCCTGCCTCAGACTTCATGTCTACAACCTTTTGTTTTCCCTTTCTTCTTGGCTGCTGTTTTTTTGCAGGCGATGACTCTTCTTCTTTAATTATTTTCAAAGAGTCTGAACCTTTCACACTAGTGGTTAACCTTTTACAAAATTCAGTAGCCTCTCTAACTTGTTCTCTCTCTTCTTCAGAAATGGTGTATTCATAATCAGATGATTCTGAGCTCACAAAACCCGAATCAGAATTCAGGTTTGATTTCCTCCTTCCCCAGCCCCAACCCTTGATTGTCTTCTTTTTTCGTAAAGTAGGGTTCTTATCTTTTAAAGTCTTGCTGGGATTGGATCTATTTTTTGTTCTCAAAACTCGTTTTTTAATAGGATTCCTTCTGGTTCTCTTCATAACGTCATATGGAGTAAACTCCTCATCGTCTTCATCATCAAAATCATCATTATCTTCATCTTCCTTTTCTTCTGGATATAAAACTTTATCCTTCTCACTCTTATTCTCAATATAAGAATCCACATGTATATCTGTGTTTAAAAGCCGGGATTTCTTTCTTGGTTTTTCATCAACCAATTCATTTTCTTCTTGTTTATTAAAGAAGTCAACACCATCAACTTCTTCTTTACGTGCAACCTTAATTTTCTTCGACTGCTTCACACCAGAAAAACAATAATCGTCATACTCCACCTCCTTGGTCTCTTCTTCTTCGTCTTCTTCTTCATCTTCTTCTTCTTCTTCGCTGTAAATCACCTTCTTTTTTCTTGGTTTTGTGACCCCATTTTTCTTTCTGGCTTGAGAACCCTTTCGTACACTAGGCCTTACAACCTTCTTGACCTTCGTTTCAACCCACTCATCTTCCTCATCCTCAAATTTCCCAAAACTGTCGTCTAATTCATCCTCAGCCAGAGAAGAACAATAGTCATCATCTGACTCATCAAACTCCTCGTCTTCGCTCACATTATAATCTTCATCAGACTCATCTGAATCGTTTTTCTCCAATCGGACCTTGTTCTTCGTCTTGCGCTTGTATCCAATTTTGCCTCCCCTTGCCATCTGCCAGACAACACCTACAAAAATGACACTAACTAATTTGTAATTAAACATTGGAAAAAAAACTTAGTTGCAATATACAGAAAGCCTTCAAAATGAACTGAATCAAGCCAATAACACCCAAAATTAAATTCACATATCTTTGCCTTCTCTCTTAAACATGGACACACATATTTAGACTGTTACATTAATAATTATACTTATTCGAACTTCCTTGTAGCAAAATAAGCAAGAACTTGGAAGCGGATATGCAATTCCCATAGCACGTTATTGCACAGTAATTTTATAGAAACAGATCTGCTATTGTTACAGATAGCAAGCTATTGAACTGGGAATCTCCTTCAAATGGCAATATCACTAATTTCCCAATAACTAGTCATCAAAATTATGCCAAACCAGCAAATTGATTATCAGATACACAGCATTGTCGTCGGTGCTTTTCTATATTATCACAATCAAAATTGAAAAACCGAAAGTAAGGCGTTCAGAATGTACATCCGCCGTAATCGAAAAAAAAGGCGAGAAACTAACCCCCCTTGAAATTAAAATCCCAGAAATAAACCCTAGATCAAAATAAACTCAGATGACTACCATTTACATCCTACAGCTATTCATGTAAACTCAATCAATACATAACCAGTGTTAAATCAGCATATTATTTTACGAAAAGTAAGAATCCAAAACGAATAATTGATGAAAAGCGGAAATACTTTTCCACATCAATTCAGCTTGGTAGGACATAAAGAAGAAAAATTACCAGAAATTCCGGAACGAAATCAAGCAGATATATCTTCAATAAGAACAGGAGATGAAACACGGAAAACCTAAAATGAGAGAAACAAAGAATTTTAGTCGAGAGGGAAAGCTGAAACAATGTAAAATGATTTCTATTGTGTTCACTCTCTCTCTCTCTCTTTCTCTCTTTCTCTCTCTCACTATGTATATATATATACGTGGAGGATGCATATACGTTAAAATAAATGGAGGTAAAAGTTAAATTTTGTAAGTTCACCCTCCGAAAATTTATTTACTCCTCGTTTCATCCAATCAGAAACGTGTAAACATTAATACATGCGATTTTCTTCCTGAACAAATATACTAGTATGCCCGTTTTGGTTATTTGGGATATTTCAATTTAATATCTACATTTAGGTCATCTCCAACCGAACACGAAAACTTAAACTCAAAAATAAATTTAATTTTAAGTTTACAGTAATTTGGCTTCAACCGAGATTTCAATACTTAAACTTAAAAGAATATTCTCAAATTATTCTTTTTATACAACTTTTTCTATTATTTTTATAAATAACTAATAGTAATTTGACTGAAAACTTAAACTCAAAAATAAATTTAATTTTAAGTTTACAGTAATTTGGCTTCAACCGAGATTCCAATACTCAAACTTAAAAAAATATTCTCAAATTATTCTTTTTATACAACTTTTTCTATTATTTTTATAAATAACTAATAGTAATTTGGCTTCAACCGAAATTCCAATACTCAAACTTAAAAAAATATTCTCAAATTATTCTTTTTATACAACTTTTTCTATTATTTTTATAAATAACTAATATCTTTACAAATTTATAATTTAACCCCGTAACTTTTGACATTAAATTTAAAAAATCTAATAAATATTAATTTCAATTTAAAGTTTTAAAAATAATAAATATAAAAGATACAATATAAAATATTAATTAAATATAACAAAATTGCGCAAACATGAAATATTTAATATTTAATTATAAATATAAATATTTTTTTATTTTTAAAATAAAATTTTATTTTAATTATTAATGATATGATTATTAAAAAAATTACATTACAAAATATATTAAATAAAAAATTTTAATAAAAGGTTAATAGGTTTTTTTTATTAATTTTTAAAATAAAAGGATTATTTTATAAATAATAAATAGTTTTTTGTTTGAGTTTAAGGTAAACGTAAGTATTTTTTATGTGGTTCCCACCATAAAGTTTATGTTTTGGTATCGGTTGGAGCATCTCTCCTTACTTCAAAATAAGTTTTTGGTATGCTCTTATAAAAATATACTCTTTGAGAGAAGTTATTCAGCTTTAAATTACAAAGATTGAATTATCATTTATGAGACCGAGCATACAATTTAAATTTAATTTTTTATTTTAAAATAAAATTTTAATTTTTTTTATTCATCAATTTTTAAATTTTACTTAAGAATACTTTATTTTTAAACATAAAAATATATTTTTATTGTTTTTTTTTTATCAAAAAAACAAAAAAAATACTACTTATATCCCAAGAATATTTTTTAATAACAATTTTCTTAATACAATGTGTATCTTCATATTTATCGAATAGAATGAATATTATTTTGTTAATAAATAGGAGTATATGTGTCATGCTCCGTTTTATTTAATTAAAGAAATAAATAATACTATTAATTTTGTAAAGAAACCAAGGACGAAGAATTTGAAAACTTTAAACTCACGTCAACATTTGAAATTTCAACGGTAAAAAACTTTAAATAATAATAAATTGCAGCAGAAATAGTTCAAGTTGTAAAACACGTGCGTTAAATTCTAAAAATAGTTTCACTCATTAAACATTGTACGAATCACGGCGCAGCGAGAATCACTTTAAACATTTATTTTAACAAGGGTCAGTCCACTGACTGACAAGTAAGTATGCATTCTATGCTTTAATGTTATCACTTTTCGTCTTAGTTTATATTTTAAACGTTGAACTTTAAATGCAATACAACTCCTTAACTTAAACTTAGGACATAACCATTAACTTATATCATTTAAGTAACTTTCTTATACATTAACGTTCATAACATTTCTTTTACGTTTAAACCCGAGCTCACTTGACATCGTAAGGGCTACCCCAGTCTATTGAGGTCATTCGTCCGTTAGTTGCACACCTTGTCTAGAGGCCTTTCGACGCTCTAGCTATTGAGGTCATTAAAGTTAGTGTCACCCTGCTTAAGGTAGGTCCTTAAACTGCCCGACATTTCGTTTACTTTAACATTAAGTTTCGTTTTTTAATATCTTGACCGTGAAATAGACTTCTAATGCAAATGCATTCTTACGTGTATGCATGAACTAATGATATGTATGAAATCACCTCATGAACAATTCAACATAAATGGACATCAAGTAATTATCAAGTAACTAAGTACATTCATTTCTCAAGTACCATCACAACAATTAGTTAACATTCAAAACATAAATTAAACATTTAAAATCGTACAATGAGACCAACTCGAACACACATAGAGTTGTGCACATTCTTCATATATATATGTACTGTTGATTCACCAACCATTTACGTACACCCACACATCTATTACATATCAGAACCTTATTTACACATTATATTAATCATGTACCTCATTTGTTGTGGTATACGTACATACACATTACATACCCACAAATATATATACTAGTGCTCCTCTCATATGCATGAACACACATGCATAATTATATATTAACCAATTTATTTTATACCTCAACATCTCTTGTATGCATATATATATATTTACGCATGATATATAATGGTGGTGCCACTCTCTGTAAGCCATTAGTATACATATAAAACCTCCCCTTTCCAACATATGCCCGTAAATATACATATCGTTATTAATGATGTCAACAAGAACAACCATATGTAAATTCCCGTAGCCAGCAACACACACATCTATGTTCATTCTTCATTTTCAAAGTTCTTATTCAATAACAAATAGATAGAGGATTTATCAAATATTCCATATAATTCAAGCAATTGACGTAATCATATATATCTATATATACACAAAATAATACTCCCTCCCACACAAAGCAATAGTCACAGGGGGTCAACTTTGATTTTTTTTGTCCGTTCAATACATATGATAACTTGTGTACAAAAATTATGAAAAAAATACTAAAATAAAATATAATAGTTATATTTTATTTTAGTATTTTTTTCATAATTTTTGTACACTATTTATCATATGTATTGAACGGACGAAAAAAGTCAACGTTGACCACATGTGACTATTGCTGTGGGTGGGTGGGAGGGAGTACATACATACCTACCTTTGCTGGTTATACGCATCAATTCACATAAAGACAAGAGCAGACAATCATATATACATCTCCACCCATAGGGCAAGAAGGCTTCTCTCTCTCGCTCTCTCTATTCTATTATTTTAGTTTAGGTTTTCTTTCTTAATCGTTACTTAGTATGGGTTAAGCATATATAAAATTAGGCTACGGTTATTTACACCTTCAAATTTTATTTCTACACCCCTCTTTAATTTTTTTAATTTATATAAATTTCTGAAATGATGGAACTAACCCTTTTCTAATTACTATCTATACCCGTCCGAAGTTGAGAAAAAATTACTCATTGCAAAGCTGACAAAAAATCGAAGAACAAAAAACCAGAAATCACACATACCATCTCAGCTATAAGGATTAGACAATCGTTCGAAAGCCCTTTCAAGAACTGGGAACAATTGATGATATACCCGGTTGACCTTGTCTATTTTATTGACTACCCTATTATTTAAAAAATACAAAAAGAAAATAGAAATAAAAAAAATTAGTGTTGTATGTATGGAAAAGTTCAGATTGCCCCAATTTATCTTACGTGTTTATTTTACAAAAGAAAATTCAATTCCCCCTTCCTCATCTCATCTCACAGCCACCAAGCTCCCGTTTTTTTTTTTTCTATTTCTGTGGAAATAATGGAAGAGCTACTACTCGAAGATGAAGGTAAAAGATGAACCCTAGACCACATCATCTTCGGCCTGATGTGCTAATCGAAATTTCCAACGGTTTCGAACTACACTAAAGCTGAACCGAACCCTAGCCCCCAACTCCGGCGGCCCAATGTGCTAAATCCTCAACTCCGGCGGCCCACCTACAGAGGCCGAATACCGTAAATCGAGAAGAAAAAACACGTGCAGATAAACCCCCAATCCATCGATTCGAAGATGGTTAGTTTAATTTTTTCAATTTTGTGTTGAATTGATTTTAGGTTAGTATTTGGGCTCGACGAGGAGGGGGGCTTCCATCGCCGCAGTCGTCCTCAGCCTGGCTATGCTTGGACGAGACGCACGAGCTAGCTGGTGAAGTTGTCATCGAGCGGCTCGGAGACGCGGGTTGTGGCGGCTCGGTGGGGACAGGTTCAACATGAGGTTCAACTTCGACCCGTTCATGGTAGATCGGTTGAGTTTTCTTTTTACCTAGTTTCTTGTTTGAATTAGTTGTGAAAAAGGACAAGTAGCTAATAGAAGACGCAAGATATGTGTGTGTGATCGTTTTAAATACATGACTGAGAATTGGGTGGGGATTGTCGGGGAAACAACGGTCGTTTCTCGGTTATTCCGGCCACCAACACGGTTTAAGATGGAGTTGAGATTCTTGATTTTGGGGGGTGAATAACTATATGGTATACATAAAAACAGAGGAGTGGGTAGGGTCGTAAGGATGAGAGGGAGAGGGTAGTGAGTGGAATTGATGCGGTCCTTGCTTGTTGGCTGCGGTCCTTGTTTGTCGACTGTTGTTCAAAGGGCTCTTGCCCCTGCAACTGACTGTTGGCGTCTCCTCAGAGTGTCAGTGGTTTTTAGTTTTATGTTGATTTTGGTTTTTGTATTTGCCTGTGCTAATTGTATTCTGTGTATTGTATAAATTATTTTGGATTTGTATGTGCTAATTGATCCGAATTGCAGTGTAAGCTTGTTTGAAACGAGTTCGGTTTTGGATTTCTCTATGCTAGCTTTGTATATAATTATGCTTTTTTTTTTGGATATTTTCAATTATGCTTTGTTTTTTTGGATATTTTCAATTATGCTACTGATCAATTCTATATTTATTTAGTGTCTCTTATTTGTTCAAATGTATTCTTATGTTATGATGTAACAGGACTTCTTTTGATCGACTTCTACTACGAGAGTGACCATGGACCCCTAACATAAGGATACTATTATTATTACAAAATTTGATAAAAGATTCAATATTTAATAGAATTTTTTCTTTCTTTCAGAATAATATTTGTTTTAATGTAATAATATTTGTTTTAATGTATTAAGATCTATTATACTTTATTGATGATATACAATTGTAATTATTTTTTGTTTATCTAATAAAGAAGTTTAATTTATTTTTAATAATTTTTTTCGTAATAATATGTTTTTTCGATATTTAAAAATAAATAAATATATAAATTTAAAAAATGAAAACTTATAAGATGGACTTTGAGAGAAAATTTTGACTTCTTCCGCAATTTGAGTTTGGTTTGGATTTAAATGGAGGAAGTGAAAATTAAAATGAAAATGTAAGCGGGAAGTTCTACCGAATTTAAAAAAATTTAAGACATATACCTAAGCATATGTGTAATATACCTAAGTATTTCAAAATGTGAAATACACATACTTAAGAATAGTAATATGATACCTTCGGAACATTTTCATAAGAAAACAACCTTACAATAAAAATGTATGTATGTAACTTATCTTTTAAGCTTATCACACATAAATCGATTTTCCATACACCTAAGAACTAAAAGTCATATACCTATTCATAAAATGTAATGTCATGTAAATTAACTATATATTATTAATTAAAATGTAATTTCGTGTAAATTAACTTTATATTAGTAATTATAATTTAATTTCATTAAAATTAACTTTATATTAGTATTAAAAATGTAATTTAATGTGAATGAACTTTATATTAGTATTTAAAATGTAATTTTATGTAAATTAACTTTATATTAGTATTTAAAATATAATTTCATGTAAATTAACTTTATATTAGTATTTAAAATATAATTTTATGTAAATTAAGCTTATATTAGTAGTTAAATTGTAATTTTAGGAAAATTAACTTTATATTAATATTTAAAATATAATTTAATGTGAATGAACTTTATATTAGTATTTAAAATATAATTTTATGTAAATTAACTTTATATTAGTATTTAAAATATAATTTTATGTAAATTAACTTTATATTAGTATTTAAAATATAATTTTATGTAAATTAAGCTTATATTAGTAGTTAAATTGTAATTTTATGAAAATTAACTATATATTAATATTTAAAATATAATTTAATGTGAATGAACTTTATATTAGTATTTAAAATGTAATTTTATGTAAATTAACTTTACATTAGTATTTAAAATATAATTTTATGTAAATTAAGCTTATATTAGTAGTTAAAATGTAATTTTATGAAAATTAACTTTATATTAGTATTTAAAATATAATTTAATGTAAATTAACGTTATATTAGTAATTAAAATGTATTTTCATGTAAAAATTTACATTGGTAATTAAAATGTAATTGAATGTGAATTATTAATAATTAAAATATAATTTCATGTAACATAATTTTATATTGGTAATTAAAATATAATTTGATGTGAATTAACTTTTTATTAATAATTATTCCGTAAAATGTAATTTCATTAAAATCAACTTTATATTAATAATTAAAATGAGTTCGTGTGAATTAAATTTATATTAATAATAAAAATATGTAAATTAACATTATATTACTATTTAAAATGTAATTACATGTAAATAAACTTTATATTAATAATTCAAATGTAATGCCAAGTAAATTAACTTTATATTAGTATTTAAAATGTAATTTCATATAAATTAATTTGATATTAATAGTATTTAAAATGTAATTTAATGTAAATTAACTATATATTAGTATTTTCGTTATACAGAGATTTGCATTCCGGTCCGAAGATTTCCCAAAAATTACAATTCAACCAAAACTTTTTTCTTCAATGGAGATCAAGATCGGAGGAAGAGGAATGGGAGGCCGCGTCGATTCCGTTTTCAGATTCCGGCCCTACGAGTCCGCAACAAATCTCGCCGGCTCGTTCGAATCCATCGATTGCTTGACGTCGTCGTCGAATCAGACGAGCTCAACCGCCTCGGTCGAGGACGACGGGATCTCCTTCATATTCTCCAGACGCAACACACCCTTATGGAGGAGAATGTACCAGGCGGCGGCGTTCCGGCCGGTGGAGTTCGGGGAGGAGGAAAGGCCCTAGTATTGACGAATTTCAGAAGAATCGTTTTGGAAAAATTAGGTTTACAGAAATTAGGATTTAGGATTCGTAAAATTTGCGGGTAGAAGAGAGAATGGGTTTGGGGTAATGGTTTGGGTTTGGGTCGGGTAGATATTGAATGAGTTGAGGGTGTTTAAGTAATTACACAATTATTTTAATTAGTAAATGAAAAAAGGGGTATATCATACACAAAAAATGAGAGAGGGATAGTTCATTAATAAAGGGTCGACTGTAGGGCATTTCGTCAAAGCGGCCCAAGAACTGTGTGTGAAGAAACCCAGAAAGCCGAAAGATATGGATGCGTCGGGAGAGAGAGAATTTCTACGAGAGATTGCGATATTTATCGATTGGGAAGAATAAGCCATACCCGGGTCGAGGATCGCAAACAGGTTCTTGTTCAAATCCGAAAAAAAATTGGGTTAATAGAGACTTTCGAGCCAACAAAAAAAGGAAAGAAGATTCTTAAAATTTCTGTTAATATTATCAATGGTCCGGGCTTTTGACTATGACTCTCTCTCTCTCTCTCTCTCTCTCTCTCTCTCTCTCTCTCTCTCTCTCTCTCTCTCTCTCTCTCTCTCTCTCTCTCTCTCTCTCTCTCTCTCTCTCTCTCTCTCTCTCTCTCTCTCTCTCTCTCTCTCTCTCTCTCTCTCTCTCTCTCTCTCTCAATGTAAATGCGCGTAGTGGGTTTGGCAATTGGGCAGAGCTCTTTAATCTTCCTCGTTTTTCATCTGCTATTATTACATAGAGAGAGGTCGACATTGTTGCATAATTTTGTTGTTTTTTTTGTGTTAGAGGTGAAAAAATGGAAAAAGAGAGACTTTTGGTTTACAGTCGTTGTCCTTTACGGTTTATCTGAACATCCATATTCACAGGTCGATCGGAAATTCGCAATCGGACAGTCGAAGAGTGCCGATTGGGGAGGAGTTTTTTGATGGGAGAGATAGCCGATATATAGTAATTACTAATTAGAAAAAGGGTAGTTCTGTTATTTCACATTTTTTTATAAATTAGAAAAATTAAAAAGGGGTGTGGAAACAAATTATGGAGGTGTAAATAACCGTAGCCATAAAATTAAGGTTTTGGGTTGGGTTAAAGAGCCCATTAATTTAAAAGGTTTTGAATCCCGGCCATTAAAATAAAGTTTTGACAGCTCACGAAAGAAAACTCCCTTATTATTTATGCACATTAAAAATATTTACATTTTATAAAACTACAATAAATTAAAAGCCCAATTTATAAAATGTTTAAGCCTAATTAAAATAATATTGATCCCGACTAGAAAGAAAACTCCCTTATTATTTATGCACATTAAAAATATTTACATTTTATAAAACTACAATAAATTAAAAGCCCAATTTATAAAATGTTTAAGCCTAATTAAAATAATATTGATCCCGACTAACACGTGGATAAAAAATCAATTTTAATTAACTAATTTTTATTATAAAAAATCGGGTTATTACAATATGTGTTTAAAAAAAAGTATTTATTAGTAAAATTAAATTAATAAGTAAAATATTATCTTTACAAATAAAAATTTTAAGTTTATTGTTAATGTTGAGATGTACAAAAATTAAAAGTATGTCTATAATTATTAGAGTTTTGTTATAAACTCAAAAGTAATTGAGAGAGAATAATATAATATAAAGAGAAACAATATAAGAGGAGAATAAAATTGTTATGAATTGTTGTATATCATTCATATGGGTAGACCCCTTTATATAGGATACAAAGTAGGGTTTCTGTCTTGTTCACCAAGAAAGGGTAAACTAGTCATTCACTAATTAATAATATTCATAACACTCCCCCTTGAATGACTATTTACAGGATTGTTGCCTCGTTAAAACCTTGTCAGGAAAACCCAGTGGGATAAAACCTCGACGAAGGAAAAAGAGTACAACTTGCTCCCCCTGATTGTAATCATCGAAGATCTTTGACTTTGTGATCAATCAGTCTCATTAAAACCTGTAACTAATAAAACCATATAGGAAAAACTTAGTTATTCAAATATACATTTTGGTCTTCAGGACACAACCTTCGAATTGTCGAGTTTCACATTCATTTGTATTATTGTATATTTTTCGTCCTTCTGGGACATGCCTTTACCCAAGGTTCTAAAAGGCGCTAGGCGCTAGTCGGGCGGTAACTAGGGGCCTAGCGCCTAGAGGGATTAATCGGGGACTAGGCGGGGATTAATCGTTTTACTTTTTTATAATTAATTAATTAATATAATATTTTTAAAAATATTTTTATGCATAATAAATCAATATTTTGAACAAAATAATCAATAAATAATCTAAACATAGTATTAATCACAAGTTTAATATAGTAAAATAATCAAAAGTTTGTAAATTTAATATATTTAATATTTTTTTCATTATATATTTTCATTATATATTTAATATTTTTTTTCAAATTTTGATGTCGTACCTCAAAATTTATCATAACATCATCTATTTTATTTGATTTATCAAGATTTGCATCTAATTTAATTGTTCAGTTAAATCTGCTTGAGAACTGTCTCTAAGTAAAGACGAAATTAATTGAACTTAGGCGGTCAAAATCGGGTTTAGGCGGGTCTGGGCGGGTTTAGGCGGCGCTTAGGCGGGTTAGGGGCCTAGAGCCTAAAATCGAGGCGGTCGAGTACAGCCTAGAGCCTAGGCGGGGATTAATCGGAGCTAGGCGGGGATTTTTAGAACCATGCCTTTACCAGACATCTATATTGACTAGAGCATTCGCAATTGCTATAACCGCCCGGTAACTCTTCTGGAGTATTTGAGATGCGTCTAGTGTTCAATATACATTTCTTGACAAATGAACAATAATGTGAACTTCAATTCACAATCATTTGAACTTCAGGTTCAATATCTCACTTTCTCTCGAAAACAAACTCATATGGAACATTCTGATGTCCTCATTAATTATTATCAAGTGATGTACATGCCTCGTTAAAAACCTCGTTATAAAACCTTGTAGGAAAAAATACTCGAGGAAAAGAGTACATGACATTAATATTTATATTTTGGTGATTGTCTCATTAAAAACCTTTAACTAAGAAAACCTTGTGGGAAAAACTTAGTAGAGGGAAAAAGAGTGCAATCACTGGTCTTCGGGACCAATCACTGGTCTTCGGGACCTTGTCTCAATATCAATTTTTGTCCATAATGACATATGTAATATGATATTGTACATATTCTGATTTTCATTTCCTTTCATATCAGGAATTTTAAAATCCATTTAGGATTTTCATGTATGTATCTTTCTAATGACTTCTACATGGTCAAATCATACATTCGATGCATATTTTATCATTGTTGCTGCCAGAAATATTAAGTAGCGGAACTTAATGTCATCATCCTTAAAATATCGAGTTTCTGCGAAAAACTCTTGAGCAACTAATCTCGCTTTTATATCTCACCACATCATTACTCGTTTTTCGTATGAACACCCACATATATCCTTCTGAGATAATATTTTGAGGTGTGTATTATAGAGTCAAAATATTTCTTTATTCAGCGAGTCATGCTCAGCCTCAATTGCTCGTTTCTTAGTTCTCGAGTGCTGCTGGCACACTATCATTGATTTAAGTTTTGGATCCAAATTTTCTAGAACAACTCTTGAGGCAAATAGGTCGTTGAAGACCTTCTATTTTTCCATGTTGATGACAATTCAATATATCAACCAAATATTTAATTATTTCCCCAAATATTTAATTTGGTTGTTCCGCAATCCCACGATTTTCTATTATCATGTGCACATGCTTTTTCAATGGGATTTTCATCTAACTCTCTTCAGGAGATTTTGAGGGTGACTTAATTTCTTTGTTTTTCCGCGGATTTATTTTATATTTTAAGATCGATCTACTACGCTTCAGGCGTATATTAGAATCAACATTTGAGTTGATCTCTTTGGTATTTGAACTCTTATAGTTCATTTATCACAAATATATGTGATTTTGTCACACCTTCATTAATTTGGCAGATTACTTGCTGAGTATTGCAAGTCACTTATTTTAATGAACTTCGGGTTCAATTGATTGGTGCGTGGATCAAGAATTGAAGATCGTTTTCATTTAATGAAATTTCTCGGCATTTATATCTTTATATTCTTATCTCCCCCTAATGCCGGGAAATGATCTTCGTTAAATATGCAAATCAGCATTATTGTTGTAAACCGATCTTCAGGATCGCGGGCTCAAGATATACCTTTTTTTTTATGCCCGTTCATAAAAATACACTTTAATGGTGAATATAACTTGCATATATAAGAATAATTCGCAGATGGGAAATAACAATTTCCACGCACTTAATAATAATCATGATATGCATCATTTTCATTTTATAGTACATTTGTACTACTCGTGGGGATAATTAGTAAAGCTCTTTCGGAGATAATTAGTAAAGCTCTTCGGGAGCCAACTTTTAATATGTTATCATTTGCATAACTTTACCAACGATCCTTCGGAGATACAGTATCTTTACCAATCATCCTTCGGGGATACGGTATCTTTACCGATAATCCTTCGTGGATCAAAATAAATCTCAATATATAATTTTCTCAGAAAATTACATTTAATTGGAATCGACTTTTTCAATATTCCATAAGTACCCACATAGTACATTTTCTTCTCGATTTTCAAAAGATATCCTCCAGGGATAATTCATATGTAATCATTGTTTCAACGAGAACAATCGAATTTGGAGTTTCACTACAAATATAATAATGAAACTTTATTCCAAAAAATTTGCTTCTTCGGGAGCAATCAATACAAAATATTCTTTTTGTATTATTTCTTATGAATATCAATATCGATTTAAAATATTTAATGTTTAATTGCTAAACCAGAAGCAATTTGATTTGATATTTCTGCGGGAATATCATATCATGATGTTCTCCAAGAACATTTAAAATTTAATTTTGATATTTATTAATGAATATCATACCATAATGTTCTGCAGGAATATTTAAAACTTATGGGAGCAATTTAATTTTTATATTTCCAAACTTATTGCTACTACAGGAGCAATTTAATTTGATATTTATCGAATAATATCAAATCATGATGTTCTTCCAGAACGATCAATATAATATTTAAACCAGAGTATATGTTCTTCAGGAACATTCAATTTAATTGATATATTAAAGAATAATTGATTTGATAATACTTCAGGAATATCAAATTTTCATGGGATTCGAACTCATGTAGATATTCCAATATTCAAGCAAATAACCATTAAGCTATTTTGGATTAACTTTTCTAAAGTTTCACCCACTTTGGAATTCAATCAATTTGATATTGATATTTCTTCATGATATCATATTATGATGTTCTTCAGGAACATTTAATTTTAATTGATTTACTAGGCATAACTAATTTGATATTATTTCAAGAATATCATATTATAATGTTCTTCAAGAACTTAATCATAATTAATTTGATATTACTTCAAGAATATCAGATTATAATTATTAATTTGGTATTACTTCGGGAATATCAAATTATAATGTTCTTCGAGAACATATGATATTACTTCAGGAATATCAGATTATAATGTTCTTCGGGAACATTTGAATTTAAGAAGAATAGAGGAGAAGTAGATATATTTATAATTATTAATGAATATAAATATAAATATAAATTCTTGCCTTTGAGTTCGGATCTTGGATGAGTAGAACTTCGATGAAGAACGCGGTTGAGCTTTCTTAGAGAACTTCAGATCGTTGATGAAGAACGCGGTTGAGCTTTCGTGCTGATAACGTGTTATAAACTCAAGAGAATTTGAGAGAGAATAATATAATATAAAGAGAAACAATATAAGAGGAGAATAGAATTGTTATGAATTGTTGTATATCATTCATATGGGGAGACCCCTTTATATAGGATACAAAGTAGGGTTTCTGTCTTGTTCACCAATAAAGGGTAAACTAGTCATTCACTAATTAATAATATTCATAACAAGTTTTATTTATTTTTAACTAAGTCAATTACTCAAATTTTTCATTTTTATAATAAAAACTCAAAACCATGATCATTCGCTTGTGTACATAAAACTATTTTATACTTTTTAATTTTAGATACAATTTTACTTATCTTTTTTAAAATATAATAAAAATAATTTTTTTTTTTCTCAATTTACATATCAAAGTATGAAAATGTTTGTTTGACGAAAATAGTATTATTTGTTGTGTTGTGAATCTGAACGTAAAATTTTCAATTTTTTTTAATCAATCGAAAATTCAATACCAACTAATAAGGTATAGTTTGATAGTTAAAATTTTAATTTAATGGCTGCAGTGGATGATACATTTCCATTTGAAGATTAGAAAATACAATTTTGTAGAAATGTATGTGAATGAGTTCACCACAACATTTATTCATTATCATGGCTACCAAATTTGATGACGAAGTACAACATTTGATTCTTTCTACTTTTATCTATACAAAATAGTTGACAATCGATAATGGTGAAAATTAATTAATTCTTTAGAAAATGAGAATTTTTAGGTTATTGATAATACAAAATGTATTCTAGCTAAGAAGTTCAGATGATATATGGACAACATCTTTGGATTGAATGTTAAAATTTGTAAAAAGAAAAGAAAATAACTTTAATGATTAAAATATGTGTGGTCAAATTCGAAGAATGACATAGTCACATAGCAACTTCAAGTTCAATCAAATTAAGTGTTATGATTGTACTGTATATAGACATTCTGATTAAAATAATTTGTTTTCCATTGAAAATGAAAATTAATGATAAAAAAAGTCACGAATGTTTGGTTTTTATCAGTGAGTCAGCGCTAAATTTTTAAGTATTGAACTCGAGAGCGTATTTTCATAAAACAAGTAAATTTAGCATATGATAAATATTTTTGAAGTAATAAAATTTTCAGATTTTTCATTTTAATAATAAAAACTCAAAACCATGATCATTCGCTTGTGTACATAAAACTATTTTTTACTTTTTAATTTTAGATATACAATTTTACTTATCTTTCTTAAAATATAATAAAAATATTTTTTTTTCTCAATTTACATATCAAAGTATGAAGATGTTTGCTTGGCGAAAAGAGTATTATTTGTCGTGTTGTGAATTTGAACGTAAAATTTTTAATTTTTTTAATCAATCGAAAATTCAATACCAACTAATAAGCTATAGTTTGATATTTAAAATTTCAATGGCTGCGATGGATGATACATTTCCATTTGAAGATTAGAAAATACAATTTTGTAGAAACGTATGTGAATGAGTTCACCACAACAGTCATCCATTATCATGCCTACCAAATTTGATGACGAAGTACAACATTTGATTCTTTCTACTTTTATCTATACAAAATAATTGACAATCGATGATGGTGAGAAATATTTAATTCTTTAGAAAATGAGAACTTTTAGGTTATTGATAATACAAAATATATTCTAGGTAAGAAGTTCGGGTGATATATGGACAACATCTTCAGATTGAATGTTAAAATTTGAAAAAAATAAATTAAGAAAATAACTTTAATGATTGAAATATGTGTGGCCAAATTCGAAGAATGACATAGTCACATAGCAACTTCAAGTTCAATCAAATTAAGTGTTAGGATTATATATAGACATTCTGATCAAAATGATTTGTTTTCCATTGAAAATGATAATCAATGATAAAAAAGTCACAAATATTTTGTTTTTATCAATGAGTCACCGCTAAATTTTTAAGTATTGAACTCGAGAGCGTATTTTCATAAAACAAGTGGATTTAGCATATGATAAACTTTTGAAGTAAGAAAAATTTTCAATGTAACTAATGAAAAATGAGATTTAAGTAAATAGAAAGAACGAAAAAAATAACAATTTTTAGAAAACATAAAAGTACTAGGGGTGTTGCGAGAATCGAACTCACGACCTCTCGCACCCGAAGCGAGAATCATACCACTAGACCAAACACCCAATGGGAACAAAATTTCTAACAATTATTTAAACACCAAATGTGTAATCAAAATAATTTTGTCTAGTTCATAAATATATCTTATAGATTTATTCTATATTAAGCTTATTTATTACTAGTAATACAATACAAAAGTAGATATGTTTGCTGTGAATTTGAGCGAATATATCTATAAAAATTACACGACTAAATGATAATAATTGTTAAGAGCAACCTCAATGGTTTGGTCAAAATGACTTTTGTCATTTGTTAGTTTGGCCAAAAAAATAGCTCTTGCCATTTGCCATTTTAAAAATATAACCCAATGTTATAAAAACAGCTAGTATAATTTTGACATTTTTTTAATATAATTTTTTTCTATAAATTATATATACAATATTAAAATCTAAAATAATTTATGAAATTGATCACCTACCAATTACCAACCGATTATTATTGAAAATTAATCAGTTATTATTATTAATAATAATATACTTAGACAAAAAAACAGAATATTATTTTATTAATTAATTTATGTTTAAGTGTAAGATATATTTTTTGTGTGAAATTAATAAATTTATTGAAAATTAATCATTTTTATTATTAATAATAATATACAAGGTAATATATTATTATTTGTGATGAGATAACATAAATGGCAATGACCATTTTTCCATGTGTATTTGCTCAAATATACACGAAAATTTAGCAATGACCATTTTTTGGCAAGAGCCATTTCAACCATTGAAGTTGATTTTTTTTAGGTTTTTGCCAAAAAATGACAATGACCCTTGCCATTTCAGTTTTCACAACAATTGGGGTTGCCATCATGAGCGGAGCCAGGAATTCAATCGAGGGTGGGCCAAAATTTAAAAATATTTAATTAAACAATTCAAATATAAAAATTACAATTGTTCTTTGCGAGTTTTCATAAAATGAAATCGCTTAATAATAACATCATTGTCAATTTTCAAAAAAAAACTTTATTTTCTACGTAAACAACAAGTTTATCATTCAACCAATCATCACTCATGCGATTGCTCAATTTGTCCTTCATAAGATTCATTGCGAAAAACACTCCATCAACACTTGCCGTTGCAACCGGTAGAATTAATGTCAAGTCAAAAGCTTGTAAACCAAAAGAAACACCTTGTGTGCTTCTTAGTTTGTAACAACTTGTCGTCTAGGTCCCCTAATCCTTTCAAGTTTTTAAACAAGTCGTTGAAGCGCATATCAACAATATAATTTTGAAGTTGATCGTTAAGATTGAGAACATTGATTTTAAAAAATCTTGTGGATAAAATTCCGCCAACTTAAGTAACTTGTCAATGTCAAAGGAAGAAAATGAATTTTGTGGAGATAAACAAACTATGCAAAGTAGCAATTGCGTACTAACCTCTGGAAACCGGCAGTTTAATTCTTAAAGTTGCAAACCAATAATGGCGGTGGGAAGTTCTCAAGTGCGTGCAGTGGTGATTTGCAGATTTTTATCGTGAACGGTGTTTAGAAAATTGGATTTTTACAATCATTGTACATATAATTTTTTAATGTAGTTTTTTTTATTTGGAGTACATATGTTAGGATAAAAAATTGGGATTTTGAAAATGAGTTAAATTAAAAAAATAGTTAACTTAAGTTTGTTTTGTATTTTGTGTGGACTAGTTAATCTTAAACAATAAAATTTTATTTAATATATAGTATAAGTATTTCTTTTTTCAGCTTAGCGTAATAAAATTTTATTTAATATAGATATTTTTTTTTGCGCAATAAAATTTTATTAATATATATAGGTATTTTTTTTTATTTTTTTTCAGCGTGAGTACTATACCAACTCCGCCACTGGTAGCCCTAATTTCACCAACCAGGTCCATTATTGCACTTATTTTTACCAAATAAAACAAGATGATTTTTTATTTATTTTAAGACTTAAAATATTAAATAATATTAGGAAAATAATTCATTTTTTTAAGTACACTTTTAATTAATCATTTTAAACTTGGAACTTTTATTCACAAGATTTTGATACTGAAGGCGCGTGTACCACAAACCCTACGACTTCGACTGAAAGAGTTCCGCTTTCCCCCCTTCCGTTAACTCTTGAGTTGGCGGGAAACCATCTAACATTTTCCCGCCAGGGATACGCTGTATAACCCTAGTTTCCCTTTCAGTTGTTCCTTCTCAACATTAACAAACGAGATTCAAATTAAAATCAAATTCCGGTCCATCTACCTGAGATAACTTGGAGCGTCGTCTCGAAATGGGTAGCAACGGCGGCGACGGTTACTGTGTGGACGAGAAAGCGGTGCGCGTGGAGAACATCTTCTTGGATTTCCTCAAGACATTTCGAGTGGCGGACGACGGCCGCGGAGGCTACGACCCATATTACGAGGCCGAGGTGGAGGCGATGCGGCCCAACGACTCGAACACCATGTTCATCGACTTCTCACATGTTATGCGGTTCAGCGACGTTCTCCAGAAGGCCATCTCCGACGAATTCATCCGCATCGAGCCGTACCTGAGGAACGCTTGCAAGAGATATATCATGGAGCTCAAGCCCACCTACACCGCCGATGACAATCCGAACAAAGACATTAACGTCGCCTTCTACAACCTCCCCATGGTTAGGAAATTGAGGGAATTGACTACCGCCGAGATCGGGAAGCTGGTGTCCGTCAGCGGCGTGGTCACCCGCACCAGTGAGGTTCGCCCGGAGCTTCTTCAGGGAACCTTCAAGTGCTTGGATTGTGGGAATGTCTGTAAGAACGTTGAGCAGCAATTCAAGTACACCGAGGTTTGTTTCGGCCATTGAATACTGTTAGTTGTTAGAAATTGATTGTAGATGTAGTGGAATTGACCTTGAAACAATGATGTTTTGTGGTATATTTTCTGGCATTGGGTGTAAGTGGCAAAACATATTTTGTTATTCTCACTTAGTTAAAAACCATTTACAATAGAATCAAAAAAGAAATGAAACGAAAAATGGTTCATCAAATTAGCTAGACATTTCAGTGAAAATACTTGTGATTCGTCTTCATTTGAATCCTAAATTCTCACTACTGCTTGAATAATTAAGTTTGTTGTGATATCATAAGTCGGGGGTTATAACTGACCCGATTAAATTCATTTTTTGTTTTTGTTTTTGTATGCTCCAACCAGCCAATTATCTGCATGAATGCAACATGCCAAAACAGGTCAAATTGGGCATTGCTAAGGCAAGATAGCAAATTTACAGACTGGCAGAGAGTTCGAGTGCAGGAGACCTCTACTGAAATACCTGCTGGTTCGCTTCCCAGATCACTTGATGTCATCCTACGTCATGACATTGTTGAGCAAGCTAGGGCTGGTGACACGTATGGACAATAACATTTCATTAAGAATCCTTTGTTTCAGTTTATTATTATCAGCAGATTCTTAATGTTTGCAATTAAATTTTAATATTATTGCAGGGTTGTATTTACTGGCACAGTGGTTGTTTTACCTGATATACTTGCATTGGCCGCTCCAGGGGATAGAGCTGAGTGCCGAAGAGAATCTTCTCGCAAGAATGCTTTAACTGGCCAAGAAGGTGTCAAAGGGCTTCGGGCATTGGGTGTGCGAGACTTATCCTATCGCCTTGCCTTTATTGCCAATTCAGTACAGGTTGGTAACCCCTTCAATGTTGTGTGGTATCAAGCATGCAATACATGTCTTAATTATCAATTTCATTGTGCACCTAAAGTATTTTTTGTTTTCATCACTTGCCTTAGTCCTTTTTATTTGAGTGTTTTCCTTGTTCCATTATAGGTGTGCGATGGCAGAAGGAACACTGATATCAGAAATAGGAGAGATGCTGAAGAAGATGATAGCCAGCAATTCACTGTAAGTTCTTTGACCGGATGATTGTGTACTTGTTAGTATTCCATTGTTTGTGTAAATTCTTAATACCTGATTTTTTTCAGTGAGATAGTATATAGGACAATCTGTCTTTGGTTTACACCTACTTGCTACATCTAAATTTCTGTCTTCCCATTGGCTCATTCTGACAGGCAGAGGAGTTGGATGAAATCCAACGAATGAGGAATACTCCTGAGTTCTTCAAAAAGCTTGTTGATAGTATGGCACCAACTATATACGGGCACCAAGATATCAAACGTGCAATTATACTCATGCTGATGAGTGGTGTCCATAAATCTACACATGAAGGCATCAACTTAAGAGGGGATATCAATGTTTGTATAGTTGGAGATCCTAGCTGTGCAAAGTCTCAGTTTCTCAAGTATGCAAATCTTTCATGTTGATAAAATCCCAGTGCTTGTTGTTTGATTATCAATATACTCCTTATTCCTACCATTACATTTGTCTTGCAGGTATACAGCAGGTCTAGTTCCAAGATCTGTCTATACATCAGGAAAATCTTCATCCGCTGCTGGGCTTACTGCAACTGTGGCCAAAGAACCAGAGACTGGTGAATTCTGTATCGAGGTAGTATTCTGTTCTATATAGCTTCCTTCTTCGGATAGTGTACTTGTGGCTTGATTTGTGCTCGTGGAAATTTAAAATAAATTATTTTGGCACTTCACAAGCCGTTGGATGCACTTCAAGAACCAAAATAAACTTCACCACAAATTCAGAATTTTCTTATTTGCTTCCAGTGATTTTATATGCAATAAACATGAGATTGCTGTGTTCCAATATCATTCATCTGAGTGCTTAAAAATATTTGCATTTTTTCCTTATTGAATATATTTAAGTTCCAATTGAATAGTATTTATTAATGGCACTCAGGCGGGTGCACTGATGCTTGCTGATAATGGCATCTGCTGTATAGACGAGTTTGACAAGATGGATGTAAGAGATCAGGTAATTTTCACTTTACTCGTATAATTTGCTTAGCCAACCATAATAAAAAATGAACCACCATTTTAACAAGTATGCATGTTTGGACCATACATTTATTTTGAAGGTTGCCATTCATGAAGCTATGGAACAGCAAACTATAAGCATAACTAAAGCTGGAATACAAGCAACACTGAATGCTAGAACATCGATCTTAGCTGCTGCAAATCCCACAGGAGGGCGCTATGATAAGACTAAACCCTTGAAGGTGAGCATGCAACTATTTACTACAAATCATATAAAAGTATATTACGTGCAATTCTCACTTGTGCTCGCTTGCATATTAATCATGCTTCTGTTATAACTTTTTACAGTATAATGTTGCACTTCCTCCAGCCATCCTTTCAAGGTTTGACTTGGTATATGTGATGATTGATGACCCAGACGAACACACTGATCACCAAATTGCTCATCATATTGTGAGAGTTCATCAAAAGCGTGAAGAAGCACTTTCTCCTACATTTACAACTGCACAAGTGAAGCGCTACATCTCATATGCAAAGACTCTGAAACCAAAGGTTTAACCTTCTATGTGTTATGGGTCTATGGCCGAAGAATGATGTTACATTCTGATAGTGTGTGCATTATTTTATGGTTCTTTGCTTGATAGAATTCTTTGCTACAATATGCAGATGACTCCTGAAGCTAGACAATTGCTGGTGGAATCGTATGTTACCCTTCGCAGAGGTGACACAGCTCCAGGCAGTAGAGTTGCTTACCGTATGACGGTGAGGCAACTGGAGGCACTCATCAGGCTCTCTGAAGCACTTGCACGTTGTCATTTAGATATTCAGGTGTGCTTAACAAAATTCCTTGGAAATTTTCAAAGCTTAAAGTTCTATCAAAACACATGTGCCTCTTACATGTTAATTTGATTTGATGATATGGATAGGTGCAACCTCGATATGTACGCCTTGCAGTGACATTGCTGAAGACATCAATTATCCAGTAAGTGACAAACACACAGCTTCCTGCAAGACAAATAACCTAGTTATAGTAGTAACATTTTTTTTGTGAATATTATAATTATGCATGTTTGTTAATGTCTTACAGTGTGGAGTCAAGTGAAATTGATTTATCAGAGTTTCAGGAAGAGTATAATAATGATGGTAATGCTGACAATGGGGTTAATGGCGACAATGAGGGTGAGGCTAATTTAAATGGTTCAGCATCTCAGCCAGCTTCTGAAAACAAAGGTCAGGATACTCACTTGAAGACGCATCCTTATTTTTAGTAAATTATGCAAACAACTCTTAATTGTATGAATCTCGTCTTCGTCATTTTTATAGAAAGCGAAACGGGAACTGCAAGCAAGCAAGGAAAGAAACTAGTCATAAGTGATGAGTACTTTCAGAGGGTTACTCGAGCCCTTGTTATGAGACTCCGCCAACATGAAGACTCCGCAACGCATGGAGGTGATCTACATGCATATCATCAATTATCTTTTTTTTTTTCAACTTCTTATTTACGGTAGTAATAACAGTCAATACGTTCATAATGCATTGTGCAGAATCAGGATTGGCTGGACTGAGACAGAGGGACTTGATACAATGGTATGTCGGTCAGCAGAATGAGAAAAACAACTACACCTCCATGGACGAAGCAGCAACTGAAGTCACCAAAGTGAAGGCCATCATTGAGGTATATAAAAACGCAGCCACAATAAATTTACGTAAACAATCAATATTTTGACATTCAATTAAATTGCAGAGCTTGATACGAAGGGAAGGCTATCTAATAGTTGTGGACGACGGTAGACAACATGTAGAAGATGCCGGGGAAAATGCTAGTAAGCCCGCGTCGAGCAACGACAGGATCTTAGCCGTGGCGCCTAATTACGCCCCCGAGTGATTCAATATGATATATACTCAGATAGTCAGATGTATGCAAACTCAACCTAATCCTTGAACAGTTAGTTTCCAATGTACTAAATATTTTATTTGAAGTATTGAAATGAAATTTGTTGTCGGGTATACATGAGTTTTTGTCCGGATAGATACAGATAGAAGGAAGGCATGTGCTGTTGTAGTATACGGCGGGGTGATACGACACAATACATATGTCTGTATATTCTGTGGCAGCGAAGCCACGTTAGTTGGTAATAAGGAAAAGTGGGTGATGGATGACCTGTCACAGATTAACAATATCTGTATGTATGTGTGTATCACCATCGTTGCCAGTTGTCATTGCTCATCAAATTTATTTTATTCCCATTCAATTATATCGTTTATTCAATAAGTGCATGATTGATTCATATATCTATATTATATTATTTTCGATAACTCGGGTCGGGTTTCATACTCAAAATTGACATATAACCGACTATTTTTTAGAATAGTTAAAACACTAAAATTGGAATAAGGGATTAGTAAGTAATTAAATCACACTAAAATAAGTATTTTATTTGTAGTTGTTGCTGACACGCATCAGCAAATTGCAACCTTATAATATCAAAGTATTATTTGCTAGGAGTATATATCTATATATATTGTGTGTAAATGATTGAGTCACGTACAGTTGGCTTTTCTTGCACACAACCAATAACTATACATTTTAATTAGATATATATGCAATCAAAGAAGCTTTTGTAGATATATATTATTCCCAAGTTCTCTCCAACAATTACATCATCTGCTTTAGTGTAATTATCTGATTGTGCAATAAGCTAGTGTTGAAGATGGTGAACTACTGGAAATCAAAGGTTCTTCCCAAGATCAAGAAAGTTTTCGAAAACCCGAAGAAGGTTGCTGCTGCCGAAGCTTGCAAGGCCTTCGATGAAGCTAAGGTACGTAACACTGATAATTCCACTCGTTCATATCGTAGAAACAATTTAACTAACATATACGACTCAATCATGAACAACAGGAGCAATACTCACAAGAATTTGAAGACAAAAAGACTGAGCTTCAACCCAAAGTCATCGAAATATACGAAGCTTCCTCGACTGAGATTAAGGTACGTACATGATGACTAATGAAATAATCAAATTTGTTGTTGTTTATAGTAATTAATTAGTTTGTTTGTGGGATGGAATTTATAGAGTTTGGTGAAGGAACCAAAAGACTCGTCTCTAAAGAAGCACTCCGCCGCAGTCCAGAAATTCCTCGACGAGCTTGCTAAGATAGGTACGTAATTACATATGTAGAAGAAAGAACCAGAGGAAGCTCCTGCTCCAGCTCCTGCTCCTGAAGGGGAGGAGACTGTAGTCAAGGAAAAGGAGATAGTTGTGGAACATGAAGACAAAGCTGAGTCAGCAGCCCCTGTGGAGCCCGCTAAGCCCGATGAGCCAGTGAAAGTTGAAGAAACGAAGCCTCCGACTCCAACAGAATGTGCCCCGGAAGCACCAAAGCCCTGAGATCGATCGATAGATCGATTGATTCAAGTATACATATGTGTGTGTGTATGTGATTTTCTCGTTTACATATTCTTTCTTCTCTTTTTACTACTATATCATCGTATAGCTAGCTGCTTTCTTGCAAGTGAATGATTTTGTAATCTCCCAAAAACCGTTTTTACGCCTTTCCCATTTGTGTACTATAATTATCTGCAACGCGTGAAATTGTATCTACATCTTCGGACGATTTTTACATGTAAAGAATCACTGTGTAATTTTTACTATATATCCTTTGTACTAGTGGTTGTAATCGATTGATTAGTTTCGTTGGCATGTTTATCAGGGAGGCCTAATTAGTACGCTTCTTGGAGGGTTGTTTTCCTGGCTGTCTGATCCTGATGATCAGGTCGTTGTCTTGTCTGTATAATATACCGATTAATCGAAAGGTTCTTATCTATTAGAAGTGTTAGGAAAAATTGGAATAAATACGGCTTTGTAGAGCATACACAAAGCGTTTTAGTCTTGTTTGTATAGTCCAGATTTTATATTATTTTACAGATTTAGACATTTGTACAAAAATAATTAAAAAGAATTAGATCATATCTGTATTCACCACATGCTGCCAAAAATATCTTTAGATTCTCAGAACAATAATTCGAAATTGTGAAGATAAAAAGAGAATATATATATATATATACTGTATTGTGAATAAAAAGATTATTATATTTTTCACACCAAAGTACATCTAACATCTGATCTATGGCTTCAGCTGGAGATATACAAGTAAAATCGATATTCGTGTATCCGATCAAATCATGCCGCGGAATATCTCTTCCACAAGCGCCCATCTATTCCACCGGTACGTTGTTTTGTAGCAGTAAGTACTATTAATTAATTAAATGATTTGATCTGATCTGATCGAACGGTGTGGGCATGTAGGATTTCGGTGGGACCGACAATGGGTGGTGGTGAACTCCAAAGGCAGAGCCTGTACCCAAAGGGTCGAACCGAAGCTCGCACTAGTCCAAGTCGAGCTGCCGAACCAGGCCTTTTCTTCTGTGGACTGGCAACCAAATCAACACTCTTATTTAGGTTTACAATGAGTTAAATTAATTAATTCATGTAATATCTTTCAATATGTTTATTGATCATCTCTCTCTTTATGTAGTGATAACGGGTCCCGGTATGGATCCTCTGAAGGTCCCACTAGCGATGGGCGGTGGCAAGTCGTCGAAGCTGGTGTCGGTGTGGGAGTGGTCGGGATCGGCTGTGGATGAAGGAGATGCTGCTTCACAATGGTTCTCTAACTATCTCGGAAAACCAGGGTCGAGACTTGTGCGTTTTAACCACGGTAAAACATCAATGTTTTGTCAATGGTTGTTAGCTCAGTTGGTTGAGCACTTGAATTGAGGACATCAGCGTTTTAACTACTCAATGGATGAGTGACTCTGATTGCTTTGATTCTTCATCTATATGCAGACTCTGAAGTAAGGAATGTCGACACTGATTATGTGAAGCCGGGGACGAGAGTCATGTTTTCTGACGGGTATCCGTTCCTCTTGGTGTCGCAGGGGTCGTTGAATGCCTTGAATGCTCGTCTCAAGGAGCCTCTCCCGGTCAACCGGTTTAGGCCCAAGTATGAATTTAGTTTGTTTTTGTTTTTGTTTTTGTTTGTGCGTGTTTTATGGGTGAAACGATGCGCGCTGCAGTATCATGGTGGATGGGTGTGAGCCGTTTTCGGAAGACTTGTGGTCGGAGCTGAGGATAAATAAGTCGACTTTCCACGGTGTTAAATTATGCGCTCGTTGTAAGGTAACTAGTGCTCAAATGAAACTAGATAAATAGATCATTAGCTTTGATTACAATGATATTGCAGGTGCCGACGATTGATCAAGAGACTGCGATAGCTGGATCTGAGCCTACTGAAACGATGATGAGCTTCCGATCGGATAGGGTACTTCGCCCGACCAAGAAAAAGCCGCAAGGGAAGGTATGCATCATATGTCGACAGTCGACATGTAAAAACAAGTAAAGGTTGTGAAATGAAATGATGCTTCTTCCTTCCCTTGCAGGTATATTTTGGACAGAACATGGTGTGTAATGACTCCGGAATGATGATCAAAGTCGGAGATCCGGTGTACATCCTCAAGATGGTGGCATCGGCTGCTGATGCCCCTGCTTAATCGGAAAATTGAGAATGCTTGCTTGTTACTACAATAAAAGTTTGATGCATTTGATATGTTGCAAATAAATTGCTCTGGCATGTTTGGAATGGACTTCAATCCATACTTTGGAGTAATATGAATATTTTGATTTCAAATTTGTTGCAAAAGAATCACAGTAAACAACTATTAGTGTATTGATATATCTTATCTACTATCTCGTTCTATAAATGTTGTAAACAAAGGAAACTGACAAAAATTTGCGGGATTGAAGGAGTATCAACGTCAAATTATTCAAAATCAAGTCAAATTTGCAAAAACTCCAAATTAAATGTTGGTTCCTAACATTTCATTTTTTGTACTTGTTAGTGACAAAATGTTGGATTTAGGACCTGTTCATTTGGACTTAATTTCAATCCAGTTCAGTTCAGTTCAGATCGTTTAAGTTCAGTTCAGTTTGCTTCAAAATAAATTGAAATAAAATAAAAATAATAATAATTTCATTCTATAATTTTCAATATACAATCTAGTTATTGTCATAATATTATTAATATTTTTTAAAAAATATTTAATAATTTATAATAATTATTATTAATTTTATAAAAATTCGTTCAGTTCAAATCCCTTAAGTTCACTTCAGTTCAGTTCAGCCGGTTTCAGTCCAAAAAAACATGTCCTTAAGTGACAAATATTGAATTTTAAACTTTTTTTAGTTTTAGTAATTAGTTAGGATTAAAAAGAAAGAAGTGCAAAGAAAAAGGGTAACGAGGGTAAAATTGTAATATCGTCCCTAACACCCTCTTATAAAAGAATCTCCGGACTCCCCCTAGGGTTTATCAGCCTTTGTCATCGAATAGCTCCGCCGTCGTTTGTCTCAGTTGCAGGTTTTCGTCAAATCCCGAGTATGTTTCCTTTTTTTCCATTTAATTTTTATTTGTCGCAGTGAGTTTAGTCTTAGGTTTCCTGTATCTCGTCAACGAACGAATTATTTTATTTTTTAATAAGTAGTTCTTGATTTTTGCTCGACATGTTTTGCGATTCCATGTTTTTTCTGAGATTAATTATTAGAATCTGATGAACGAAATCGGTATGTTGTTTGCTGCTTGAAAAACAAAAATTAAGATTATTCTTGTTTCTGTGGGGGCTGTGTTTGGAATCATGAACTCGTATGTTTATATTCATTACGAACTTTTTTCTGCGGCTTGATTTCATTTTATTTTTAATTTCTGGGTAATTGCTGATGAACATTTTGAGATTACCCTTGTTGAATAATTAGTTTTTTTTTCAATCTCTGGGTAATAATTGATCAGCATTTTGAGATTAGTCTTGTTGAATAATTAGGGTTTTCCTTGGGCAGAGAATGGAGTCACAAATCAAGCATGCGATAGTGGTGAAGGTTATTGGGAGGACTGGATCTCGTGGGCAGGTGACTCAGGTGAGAGTCAAGTTCATGGATGATCAGAACCGTTACATCATGAGGAACGTCAAGGGCCCGATCAGGGAGGGTGATGTTCTTACCCTCATGGAGTCCGAGAGAGAGGCCCGCAGGTTGCGTTAGTCGAGCCATCGACTGTCTTGTCGTTGTCCTTGTTATTGTTATGCAGTATCACTCAATGTGTTATTAGGTCATCTTCTTCGACATTCTATTTTGTTTTTCGGTTGACAATGGCATTTGTGCTTTTTACCTTTTGGTAATGGTGAATTTTGAGTTATTTTTACTATGGTCTCTTCTTGAATATTCGAAATACTATTGTTGAGATTTGTTAAGTGATTAACATTTATCAAAAATTTCAATGAAATACTGAACTTTTAATACTAAAACCATGATGTAGAAGTTGGCTCAAAACTGTAATGAAGTAATACTACTACTTTATTGGACAAGAAACATTGTTACTCTTCAAAAAGTTGAAAAAAAAACACTAGAGATATGGTGAAGCTCCGAGCAGTGGTTCCATGGTAGCCAATTCATGTTGCAGGAAATTGTAGACAGCTTCAGTTGTCATGGAAGCAACTCTGACTACGATTCCAACCTCACCCTGTAAAAACGCAACATGTTAAATCATATAAGCACGAAGGAGAAGAAGATGATGGTGCATCTAGACTCACCTTTGGGCCAAATGTACTGCATGAAGCAACAAAACTTGGTTTCGACTGTATGCTATGATAATTGCTACTTCCTGATCCTGGGTTAGGTCTTGAAGGAAGGTGGAGTTGCTCAGACATTAGTTTCTTCACATCTTCCTGGATTTGATTCTGAATATGCTTCAACTTGGGTCTAAAAACGACATTAAAAATCGATATAAACAAAAGGAAATCCAAAAGGATTATTTCATTAATCGTGTTTCATTCATTCCTACCCCAAAAGAACTATCATGGCTATTGCTTGGTAGTCCTGCATCCGGTAAGAAATACTGTCTTGACTACCTTGCTCTAACAATATCTGCACCCAAAATTAAAACCATAAAATAAACTTTGTGCATTTCATGGTGATGGCTCGTATACGAAAAAGTACGCTACCGTGTCAAGAAATACAGGTATGTTGCCTTGCAAGAAAATGCGATTAGAGCTCTTATAATGAGAAAATGCCCATTTCTCTCCTCTTTGATGACGGCCACTGGTTATCCAGTCAACGAGCAGCAAGTTTGACTCGGGCACAACATTGAAGATCTGTACTTGAGAATACCTTGCAGTGGAAAAGCAAGTTACCGGATCTGGAATGACAACCAAAAGTGCATCTCTTCCGACGCTGGCCTACTGCATGGGCACAGATTAGCCGCCGTTACACAATTCAAACAAACATACGTACGACTGATGGCAATAATATGTTTCAAGTTATCATTTCGTTTTGTCCAAGGCTATGTAAGAACATCAGTCTCAAGTTAACACACGAGTAGATTGGTAGAAAACATCGATCAAGACTTGTGCATACTGAAATTACATATCATAATTACCTCCAACATTTGTTCAGAACATTTAGACCCGATAGATTTGTAAACCTGCGACACGAAACACACAAGCAGCAGAGCGAATCGAATAAGAAATTAATACAGAAAGCATTGACAGAAAAACGAAAAGTGAAGGAACCTTTGTAGAAGATTGAGTGGTCAAAACTGCAGTACAATCATCCCTCACAGTAACATCAAAAGCTATGGAGTCACCCTGTGCCCAAAATTCAGCCCGAATGAAAATTTTAAAAACTCGAAAATATCAATCAAACGAAAAAGAGGAGGGAAAAATAAAATATACAGAGACAATCCCACCGCCGTAGGTTATGGTGTAAATCCATACTGCATCGGTTTCGGAAGGGCCCACCTGATACCATCAATCAACACGAAAAACCCATAGCCCATTGAAATCAAGAAATATACACACATATTTATATATACTCCATAATATACATATTAAAAGGAAAATCCGGAGATGATAATCACCTTATTGGGGTTGATGAATTTGAGGGGGTATTTTGAAAGGCAGCGGGTGAGCGACGACTTCCCTCCGACCCTCTCCACAACCAAGATTCCTCTCTCCATTAGTGGAGAATCTTTTTCTCTGCCTTTAGGGTTTATGAAGTTTCAAGCAGCTGCGAAATGGAGGATATCGATTTGCTTAATCATTTTATTCAATTTTCTTTATCGTTGCGTGTGTATATATATTTATTTTCTTGAAAAAAATCGCGTCTTTCTCAATTCGTGTCATGTACAAGGCACGTGCAACCGTTGCACCGCGCAAGGTCAGTAGTGTCTTGCAGCAGCTGCGCACAGCAGCTGAATTTTTTTTATATAAGGTGAAGATAAAGATTTACAGAATAAAATTCTATAATTACAACAATGAGAAGTGAAGTACACACTACAAAAATGAGCCATGCCCTCACATAAAAAAAGATTTAGCCGAGATGGATGGTGGCGATCGAATCAGCTAGGCAACAGCGTCGTCAGCATCGCCATCATCAACGGGATGTTCTGATAGGGTGCCTTCAGAAGATACCTCCTCTCCATCTGGTTGCTGCAAATAATCGGAACGCGTTTTGCTGCTGGAACTCCCGCTTGCAGCTGTCCTCGCCTCGTCTGATGAAACTTGTTCAGGAGCTTCTTCGGGAATTGGCTCTGATGAAGAAGACGGTGAGGGGCTATCACTTCGACTAGTGCTCAACTTCATCTTCCCATCATGAGACGAAGGTATGTTTACATTCTCTTCGGTCTCTGAATTAGTCGGCACTCGAGCAATAGATGTTGAACCAACAACCTCTTCTTTCTGTTGATGGCTCGCACCACCCTTAGAGAAGTTGCTGTTCTTCTTTTTCTTTTTCTTCTTGCTCAAACCACAGAGAGGATCCTTAGGCCTTGGCGGTGGTGGTCCAGGGACGACAAAAGGAGGAATGCGGGAGCTTCCTTCCCCATACAGCACTCGAACAGATTGCGCTATTGCAGATAGAGTAGGATGCATGTCGGCCTCAGAGGGGATTTTTCCGGTGGTGAGAGGATTAACTGCTGCCCGAAGCCAATGAGGCAGAGCCCCTTTTGGAGATGCACGCCTTCCAACAACCTCTTCCTTTCCTTTCGACTTGGAAAGGTTTTGACTATTATCATTGACGATTGGGTTAGGATTTGCAGCAGCAGACTCGGTTCTTCCATGGAATATCCCCAACCCACTTTGCTTCGCCCTTTGCTGCAATATCAGGGAATCTAAGCAGCTAGTTCCAAGGGAGTTCAGCAGAAATGGCGACTCATTAGGAGTGCTCGATGAAGCAAATGACTTTTCAACCAACCCTGAAAATAAGTCTCGAGGTAACTTTTGGGCAGACCAGTTGGGATGACGTGGATCCATTGTTGGTTCTAAATAGGGTGCACTGGATGGTTGACCGGCAAGACCCAATCTCATGTCTGTTATGTGCTGCATTTGAGCTCTCAGAGATCCATTGTTGTATTTCGGTTCGTTCAATGCACGCGCCATCATTCCATCCGAGCTACTCCCGTGCAGTGCTCGCGCCATCATCTCATCAGAAATCCCAGAAAACATATTATTATTATTATTATTATTATTATTATTATTATTATTATTATTTGCAGACTTTGGTGCTGAAAGCCCCGGCCCGTCCAGGATCTTGAGTTGCTCTTCCTCCCATCTCGCCGATAAGTCCTCTGCAGTTTTGAATTTTGAGAACCTTAACTTTGGATCTTGTAGCATTGCCTCCCAGTTCCCCCTTCCGTGTCTACGAACGCCTATCCAAAGATAATCAAGTTCATCCTCAGACCAGATATCTATTTTTGATTTCTTCTTCGGAAACATGTTCGACCCAGCTGCTCCAGTTCTGAGGATGATGTTTTCAAGAACCTTCCTATGATTTTCAGGAAATGATGAGAATGAAGGCGGCATATGGCGTGATGTGCCCAGCGGTGGAGGCATCTCTTGTTCTTGTTGATTATTAAATTTGGGAAGGTCCGGAGGATATTTGAAGTTAGGCAGCAATGGCATCATAGGAAAATCACCACGGACATTAGTATCATACGGCTCTGCAGCTCTTCTTGATCCCAGTGATAAACTTGGGAAGAAATCAGGAGGAGGCGTTGTGCCAGGAGGCAAGTTTGCACCGAGGAATGAGTATCTGGGCAGCAACTTTTCATCAAATGGAAGTTTGGGCAATAGCATCTTCTCTTGGAAATCAGAAAAGGTAGCAGCAGCTGAGGTCCCTGAATACTCTGCAGATGCTTTACCTTTCATTAAGTTATTCAAAGATTGCTGCAAAAAAAATAAAAAATTATAGTCAGATGAATGAAAGCTGCATTGCACAAGCACGATAGAGAGATTAACTTACAGGAGTCTTGAAAGGCAGATAGGCGTCGCTCCTGGCATGCACTTGAGAAGTGCCTGGTAAGAAATCAGGCATCCTATAAGGGACTGAGATTGCCTCGTTGCCTTTACTACCATTGATGTCAGAAACTGTATTAGCGGGTGGTGGTAAAGGGAACTCCACCCCAAGCCCCCCTCGTCTGAATTGTCTCTGGTTAGGTCTTGGAATTCTGTTAGGAGCATTGGGCGCACATAGCCCAATAACTGGCAGTGAGTTATTGCGCATAGCATCCATGGAGCTTGTACCCTGAAACTGATCGATTTCCCTTGAACCTCCTTCTGGTAGATGTAATCCAGTAAGACCCAGATCATAAATCGATCTCTGCTTCGGCATTTTTCCCCGCTTCAAGGTTGAGCCAGTCATCGTGCTATTGGATCCTGCTGCTGTTTGACCCTGGTTCGTTTCTTCCAAACCAACGGCTAAAGTTTTCCCTTCAGAAAGTTGAGTCGGGGGTATAGCCATTTGGTCCTCTTCTTTGACATCAGAGGAAGGGAGTTTTTGAGGAGCTGGTTCGGTTACTACACTCCTCCTCGCCAGTCTTTCCTTTTGTCTTGCACGAAGCTTGGTGCTGTAGTAATAACAAACATTTCACAATTACATAATTATTCTGAACTTAAGATAAGAGAGTCCGGAAGAATCTGGTTGAAGAAAAGGAAGCATCGAACTCGTGCATTTCTTGTGCAATGCAGGAGCAGAATATTGTATCCAAACAAATGGAGTAGTGTTGATAGGGTCAAAATACAAAAACTAAGTTTTAAGTTTAACGTAATTCCAATTATTTTTAAATATCTCTGTCAAGTATTAAGAATGATTTTTTTCTTTCTTTTAATGATGCTACAATTTGCTAGGCACTATTTGTAAACCTCAATTGTTTTTGATGAATATTGTATCATTTGTGGTAAATAATAATCAACGAAGAATTTGGACACAAAAACAAATTCCGACAGTCGGTATAAAGTTTAAACAATCATCTCTAAATAATCAGTGAGTTTGTCTCCAAAAGTATTTACCTGTAATCCTTCTGTCACTTTTAACACTTAAATGAAAATGACTGATAAGAGTAAAGCATCAATTCTTGAAACTATCAACTTTAAAAAACATGAGAATTTTTTGGCCGAAATCTAGGCAAGTGGAGGACGTCTAGTCTGTGTGTGTGTGTTTTTTTTGTGTGTGTGTGTGTGTGAGTGTGTGTGTGTGTATAATCCACCAGCAGGAAAAACATGTAGAATGATTAATGAATCGGAACTCACAATTTTTCTTTAAGAGCTCGTCCAGCTGGAGTGTACTCACGCACTGTCTCAGGTTCACGCTCCGGTTCCGCTTCAACGCCATTCTATTAAAGCACAGAATAAAAATTACCACTGTACGCAAGAAGTGTAGAAAGGAATTTGAAATGAATGCTTACTTCAAGAAAAAAACATGGTTTGACAAAGCAATGAAGATAGAGACACATCTGTTATTGATGATGAGGCCACTAAAACATAGATTATTACTGGGTATACTAAAAGTAACGAGCATGGCCAAGAAAGGCTATCTGATCTTCCTACTCACTACGGCACCACAATCTGGAACTACCTTATAAGTAGACAAATTGCTAGGGTTTGTGAATCTTTGTTTCCCTTGGCATAAGAGCGCCTCCAACGGCTATAATTATTAATGAGGCCCATTCTAACCATCGCACAGCAGCATTTAAAATACTCCACCCACCGTTACAACTTGTAATGCCATTAATCAAAAGAGAGAAGACAAGAAAGAATCACGCTTCACCCACAGTCAGTGAGAAAGGTGTGTCAAACGTGAAACGTCTGCAGCTGGATGTGCAGACGCATGACTTTGTTTTTTTTAGTTATTTAGCTATTTTATTTACAACCTTTTTTAAAAGCATTTTGACTAGCGAGGTGGCAAGTAGCCCCCACAATAATGCGAATATAATACTCTGGTTGGAGATGCTCTAATTTGTTCTTCCATGGAAATTAATCTAACTTCGTAAATATGACCTAAGATCTTATGCAAGATTATGGCTGGCAATTGGATCAAGATACACCTGAGAGTAATCGCAATCGTCTTTTCCTACTATATACTTGAGCATAACTAGCAAAATTCATTGTAGTAGTCAAGGGGTCTGCTTTATTTAATGTCAATCTTTTAAACCATATATGGATATGTTGGACATGCATGTTTAAAGTAGAACTGCAAGTTCCAAACAAGCAGTTGAAAGACAGAGAGAAAACGAGAGGAAGTACTTCGTTCAGAGTGTCATTTGGATGAGCCACATATGACTCCCTGTAAGAAACAGCTTTTCTCTGGCGTTTCCCACGACCAAGGGCTGCTTCTTCCTCACTCTGATATTTTTCCCATCTGCAAAGCCCATAAACAATGATTTTACAATGTAGTCAGATAGACCAATTCAATACAGTACTTCAACTAAATTCAATGTAATATTACACATCAGGAAGATTTTCCGTGATTTAAGACCCTTCTCAAGGTTCTTCCATCACAAAGTTTCTCCCTAGATCAAGTAAACCTAAATCCTTGAAGCTTAATTTGAGACATTGAATTCGCATATAACTGTTACTTCATAGTTTAGAAAAGGGATGTGAGCACTCCTCCACTACCAAGAAATTAAAACACGAAAAATGTAGAATGAGATCGATTGAAATCCTAACCTAACTCGGAGAAGTCTGTCCCATTCATTTTCTTCATTTATGCCAGCCGCATTAATAATCTTCTTTTCAGAAATCTGTTCACTAGTCTCGTCGGGTGCCGCAGAAACTGATACTGTTCCAGCTAGATCTTCTGTAGGTTCATCATTCCACTCCAGCGACTGGGTTCAAAAAAAAGAAAACTCATGAAACAATGCTGCATAATATTTCTTTTATGAGCAGTTACATTTCCATATAAACAAACAAATTTAAGGAAAGTGAAATATCAACTAATAACAAAGGAACAGTTGAGAAAGGTTTTTTCAGAGAGAACATGAAACTAGATGTTAGTAAAATCATATGCTTATCTATCTATCACCAAAATCAACAGGTGAAACTTCAGACAGTAAGAAATGAAAAGGTGTAACAGGGGTTAAGAAAGAGATAAGTAAGTGGCACCTTCACTGAACCAAGCATGTCGTTCTCTAATCCTGCTTCTGCATTATCCAGTGAACCAGATTGGATATTTGAGCGGTCCAGCAATTTCAAGATGGCATTTTCATCCCACACAAACTTGTTACTAGCATCAGCACATTTGTCCTTGTACACATCCCCAAGGCCACCAGTTCTCCTCCTACTATTAGGCTCTATATCTGTAGGCGCTTCATCTTTGTTGTCGTGGTTTTCATCATCTTTCCCAGAATCACTAAAAAGTTGTTCTGTTCCCCATTTCAGGATGTCTTCCACCTCCTTCTGCGATCCAGACTTGTTCACAAAGAGTTGGTCAAGCATCAGTTTTTTCTTTGCAAGCTGCAAGATACGCTCTTCAACACTGGCACGCACAACAAGCCTGTACACAAGAAGTCTCTTTGACTGTCCTATTCTATGTGCCCGGTTCATGGCTTGGATATCAGCATGTGGGTTGAAATCAGAATCATATATCACAACTGTATCAGCAGTTGCCAAGTTAATTCCAAGGCCACAAGAACGCGTGGAGAGCAGGAACACAAATCGACTCTTGTCCTGGTTGAACCGTGCTATTGCAGCTTGTCTCTCAGCCACAGAAACAGACCCATCAACTCTCTCGAATGTCTTAGGCCCAAATTCTACATTAAGGTAATCCTCAAGTATATCAAGCAATTTAGTCATCTGGGAAAAGATAAGCACTCTGTGACCATCTTTGTACAACACTTTGAGCATTGAATGCAGCAGAGTCAGCTTAGCCGAAGCTTTTATTCTCATCTCGTGAAGATGTTCCACTGTTCCATATTCAGGCTCGGTGCCTTGTATAAGATAAGGATGATTGCAAACTTTCCTTAATTGCATCACAATATTCAGCATTGATTGCTGCTGAACCCCTTTCCCTATGTTGCGTAGAACCTGGTAGTTCTTTGTAAGCATAGCACGATAATATTCCGCCTGGATAGAAGACAGCTCAACAGGAACCACTCGTTCAATCTTAGGGGGGATATTCTGCATAGCATCCTTCTTAAGCCTCCGAAGCATATGCGGAGCAACAAGTTTCTTAAGTTCTTCAACCTTTTCAGCAGTTGTTAGATCATTAAATTTCTCCTCAAATGCTGAGAGAGAAGGAAATGAAGCTCGCTGCAAAAAATTTAGCAGGTTGTACATCTCCCCTATGTTGTTCTGAAGAGGAGTACCGGTCAACAGTACTCGATGTTGGAAAGAAAATGTATTAAGCAAGCCAAAAAGCTTGCTGCCGGAATTCTTCAGACGGTGGCCCTCATCAACCACAAGAGCTTCCCAAGGAACTCCTCGTAGAAAAGATGAATCGCAAAGAACCATTTCGTATGTGGTTAAGATGACATTGAATTTGAATGCAGAGGTTTTCTCATTCGATGCATTAGGATTAAGAGCATGGCATTCATATTGACGGATTATGGCTCTTGCTCTCGTGTTACCATGATACTCCACAACATTGAGGTGTGGAGCCCACAGTGAAAACTCCGACATCCAGTTGGGCATCGTGGATAAGGGAACCAAAACAAGACAAGGAAGTGTCGCCTTAAACTCCACATATAGAGACGATAAGAAAGCACAGGCTGATACAGTTTTCCCAAGCCCCATTTCATCAGCAAGTATAACGTTTCTAGACTTATGCCAGCTTTTGCGCAACCAGTTCAGCGCTTCCAGCTGATGTGGAAATAAGGAACCACCAGCTAGCTCTTCTGGCTGTTCTGTGAGGGTAGTTACCTCAAGTTCCTTCCTTCGAGCCGAGTCGAGCTTTATAGTAGTATCATTCTCCAATGTTTGCCGTTCAAACCTGAAGAATGAATCAACCAAGTGAATTAAATTTGCAATAGCAGGCTCGTCAGTTCTTTCCCAAGTGCATTCATCATATGGAAGACCTGTCCATTTTACATATGCTTCGGTTGCACCATCTGTGGATGAGGACCTAGTAGCAATTACTCGCTGAGGCGTCTTCCATTGTTCCTTGCAGAGATTCATTGTAGCTGTCCCATACTTTGCCTTGTAATTATCCAGTTTTCGTTTAGCTAGAGCCTTCAGTTCGGATTCAGAAATCCAACTGTCATGAATATGAGATTTACCTACCCACTTGACCAAGAACTCATATGAACAAGTCTCTACGATTTTCCTTTTAGGAGTAATGTTTATTCTTGTATCTTTTCCAACCTCTTTTGTGCTTCCATTATCATCAGACACATTAATTTGACAGTGTGAAGTCCCAGATTTTTTATAGTCCTTGAGAGCATTATTATCAGCAGGGGTCTCCAAGACTATATCAGCCTTGAGAGTTTCTGCTGAACTGGTATGCGATATATTTCCATCTTCATTTTTGTTTTTCAATACCATGGAATCAGAACCCTCCTCGATTTCTTTACGAAGAGAGTCCATAATACCTATTTCTTCTGAGCAATTACCAATATTATCCTGATGATCCTCAGCTGAGTCGCATCCATCCAAAGTCTTCTCGAATGTGGGATTTTCCTTAGACTTACCATGGTCTTCTGCAACTAACGGATCCATGTTATCACCATAAACTCGACAACCAACAACTCGGTCAACCTGCTATAGTAAGAACGAAAGAAGTAGAAGACAGAATTGACATTTTAGTTGACGCAAGATAAGACTCAGTAGCTAGAAGCATCAGCAAGTTAATTGCAAATACCCTGTACACATGTTTTTATAATTATTACCTGCTGAAATCCAGCAGTACTTACTTCATATCTCAAGGGTTCACCATTATTTTTTACAGCATCTTCTGAATCATGGGAATCATTAGCTGCTTCCTCAGGAACCATCTGCATAATATATAAGCAAAATTAAAATGGTATCAAGGAAACAATAAAAGACAAAATGGAGTAACAGATATGAATCATACATGACATTAACTATTGAGAAGGACCAGGAAAAGCGTACTCCTCATCCATAACAGGAATTGACAAGTAGTGCAACAGATGAACAATTACATACAGTAGGCCGTTGAATTGTCGTGTTAATTTTATTATTTTTATAGATGAAGTAACTATAGCAATGGTGGGAAGGGACCCCTAATGCTGAAGGATAGTGACGATGTAGCCCAACCAGAGATCCACATACACACTAAGAATTATGAACAACGCTATAATTAAAGGCAAAGTATTCTTCCCTCGGATTATTTAAATTAATTTGTTTTAATTTCCAATTCAGCTCAAGAATTATATTATGTAGCCTGAGTACACTTATTGTTAATCAACGATTTCTTTCGATGGGAAAACCAGATATACTCAGTGACTCATGCTTGGACCGAGGCTATTAAATTATAGAGGTTTGAGTCGTTTGACTGTAATTTATGTAAAATGGTGACTATCTACCCGTAGGCAGTATCTGTATCTTTAAGGTTAATTAGAAAATAATACATAGATAAGTTTGATTGGATATTATATAATGAGCTCTAGCTCCAATTTTTATTTTTATTTTCGTCAGAAGCCAACCATGACTAGCAGCCACAGACAAATGATAAGCATGTGAGGAATAATTAAGACAATACCTTCTAGAGTGATTCAGCAACTGAAATTTCAGGTGTTAATATATGAGTTTAACCGTTAGACAAGCTCAAGCAAAAATATATAGTATCCTTATTTTAATGAGACAAAAATAAAAAATGAATGAAAAATACCTCATCCCTCGAAAGGGTATCATCCATATCTTCCCCGTCATCCGGTTTAGCTGACCATTTTTCACTGCCTAGTATCTTCTTTTTTCTCTTTGACTTTGAGACTCCTGAATGCTCCACATCCATTCTCACCAGACATTTTCTTGAAGTAGTCAAACCAGATTTACTTTTGCCCTTGTCTGTCGTACTTTTCTTTTCATTTTCATGGGAATAAGTTTTACGCTTTCTTTTTCGGGCCACAGGGAGGGTAGCTTCCAATGCAAGGACGGGTTTCTTTTCGGGTGAAGACATTTCATGAGAATTTTGGTTTATCTCAGAAAATTCCCCTTTCGTAATCGATTTTTTCTTCTTCAATTTTTTCTTCTTTGATAAAGACAGTAATTCTTTAGCAAGAGTGATTGATTTCTCAGCTTCGATATCCGAATGAGAATCTAGCTGTTTCCTATCACCATCAATGTCAGATGGACTAGCATCGAAAGAACCTTCTTGAAGTGGTTCACTTTGCTCATTACTGCTTAAGTCATTCAAATCAGAAGAATCCAAATTGTCGACTGTTTGGCGCTGACGTGATTTCCCCTTCTCTATATTTCTTTTCTTCTCAGGGAGAGAAGTTTCAGATGCGAGCGTAGCCTTCTCAGCAGTGGATGACCCAGCCTCATTTTTTGATCTTCGAATGACTATCTTTGTCCGTGTGTGTTTTGTACTACGGCCCGGATGGCTCGGGCTGCTCTCCATACAAGCATGTTGCTCAGAGCAGGTCGGACATTCCCACTTCCCCTTTGGAATATGCTTAAGATCACAAAAATGAACACAAAGAGTTATTGTATTTGTATGTGTTATGTTTTATGTAACTAAAAGAATAAAAAGTCCATCTAGAAACGGTATAAGAAATAAGTGTACCTTCAAAGCAGGATCCAAACACTCAAGATGATAGGTGCAGGGACAGCTATCACAACACAGCAACTCTCCACCGAGTCCACATACCTCACACTCGTAATAATACTGCGACATAAAAATAAAGATGCAAGATAAAAGTCACATGCAGCTCACGAATTCTTCCAAAACGTAAAACTCAAGGTCAAATAAATTCGATTAATTGAAGGGTGAATTGAGCTCAGGCGCACACAACAGGTAAATATTTAAAAATTATGGAAAACAATTTTAAAAAGTGGGTTTAAACTCTAAAGTCATGCATGCAAAACTTTTCATAAAATTACATAGTAGTAGTATTTGTTAATTGTTATCCATTTGAAGTAGACCTCGTTTAACAATCACTTTCTGTCTGACTTACCCCATCATTGCCTTTTTTCTTCCCAGAGCATTGGTCTGAATTATCATCCTCTTTCAGATCATGCTTCGGTCTAGAAGCAGTAGACGGAGACTTTACAGATTTGTGGATTTTCACTCTCTCAACAGACTTATCAGCACCAGATGGAAGCTTTTTACGCTTGCGTTTCAACACCCAGTCTCTGTTGAGCATTACGCTTTTCTCTGAACCGTTCTCCTTCATTGATAATGCATTTACAAACTGCAGAGGAAAATTGTTTACCATTATCATTGGCAATAGAGAAAGAAAAAAATCAAAGGGAGACGAGCTTAAAAAGTAGAAAGTGTATCAATCAGTGAATGCTACGTTACAGCATGCATGTCCTACACGTCACTCAAAGTCAAAAGTAAATAGATACCGAGTAAATCATGTAAACCTTGTGCAGTCAATTCCTTATATAGTCTTGAGCAGCTCGCCTACTATTCATTATGAGGAAGTAAAACGATAACCATATACATCAGATCCAAAATCTATTTTCATTCATTTCTCCTCAAAACAGATCGGTACACATTATAAGTGAAAGGTGATAAATTCTACCAATCCTACCATCAACAACAATCCAAATTGATTGCATAAGAATGAATGATTCAGGTTTATTTGAAATCATATACTCAGAATGACTTATTCCGTGGTCTTCATAAAATTTTAAGAAATCATGTTCCAAATGTAGGCATGGGGTGGTCCACACGAATGGAAACCAATCACGGAACAAATACATAATGTATAATCATCGTGATTTCCTGAAAAGAGCAAAAGTTTTTTTCCTGAATAACCTATTTTCATTCAAAATAAGAAAAAAATCCGCACTCTTTGCATTGGCATTAATTTGACCATGAAATATAACGTAATTCTCATAAAAAGAGTTTGACGTCGCACAGAAAGATTAGCCTAAAAAGTGAGTTTCAAGTACAAGCATACTGACTCGGGTTCGTGTAACTCGCAAGAAAAACAGTTACTGGATGTTTGTCGTTTTCTAGACTAAGTTGTCACATGTGGAGTGTGACACGCATTTGACATAGTAAAACTGAACTTTACAAATAGGTGAGCACATCATGCAAAAAGTTTCTAGAAATGACAAAGTTGCGAGGCGATTGCAAATCTTAAGATGGGTTAGACACGGTTATTTAATGTTTTATGCATTTAATTATCCCGCTCCTATATACTATGTATGAGTTTTTTTTTCGAAATATTTTCCTTAAGAATCATACATCCATTCTTGTCCTATTTTCTTTTCCTCGCGAAAGGTTTCAATCTAATAAATGTCCCTAACTTTTTTTTCTTTCTAATTTGATACGAAGCAGAACACGACAATTTCCTTTATTTAATGTAAGTTGCGAGCTGAAATGAGCAACCAGAATACCAAAAACCCTTAGTATCCTTTGGCATTTTCCCATATAGCAAAAACACATGAGTTTTATATATTCTAACTAGCAAATGAAACGAGCAACCAGAATCTCAGAACTTGTGCACAAAATCCTAACACTGTCCATAAATCTAAGGGAGCTCGAGAAACTATAGAGCAAAAACACTTCCATGCAAAACCAAACCTTTACCAATCAATCAATGAATCAAAGCTCTTCCATAAAACAAATCGAGAAAAAACTTCCGATGCACATAACCAGCAAAGCTGGTTGTACACACACAATACTGAATTCGATTCATGAAAGATCAGGACACGACTTCATCAAACACACACACACACCATAAACTCCTCCAATTCAAAAGCAAAACCCCACTAACCCCATTCGCAAAAACAAACAAAAAAATTGTTGTATCTTTGACTCGATTGAAGCCTAATAGCCCATAACATGTAATACTAAAGCAGATACACATACAAGGATATGTGAAAAGAGAACAAACAAGATTCAGCTGAATCTGGGGCGAAATGACCCAGAAATAAATAATCAACCACTCACCAAAACTCGTTGGTGAATCACACACAATAAAACAATCAACAAATCAAATCTTTCTTGTTTCTCCTTGAATGTAAACAGATAGGAAATCGGAGGGGCGGTGAGCCAGAAGAGGGGTTAGGGTAGACGGCTACGAAGAGCGAGAGAGAGAGAGAGAATAGGGGAAAGACAAAATTGAAAAAAAAAAAAAAAATAGGGAGAGAGAGAGAGATTGAGATGTAGAGAGAGAAAGGGTGTGTGTGAGAGAGAGAGTAGCACATAGGTAGGATACAAATACGGAGTCGGCCGCCGAGGTCGTAGGACTTTGGGGGTTACACACAAACTGGCATGTATTGCGGTGGGACGCGAGCCCCCCTCATCCCACAACTCTCCTCCACTGATAGCTTGCCACGTGGATCGTCCGGAGGACTGCCTCTGCCTGTCTGTCCCCATCTCTCTCCCAAGAACAAAAAAGGCCCACCTTTTCTTTTTCCTTGCCTTGTCTTTCCTTCTAATCCAATCCTTCATTCTTCTTCATCTTCTTGCAAAAACCTGGAAAATGTTTCTTGATCTTCGTCCCATCACCCATAAATCTCTCTGTCCATTCTCTACTCTGAGACTGTATGTGTATGTGTATGTTGAGGCTTTGATTAATGGTGTTGCGTTGAAGAAGATGATCCGTAACATTAGTTTATTAATTAACCTTCTTTTTAGTGTTGTGTAATTGTACTATTTGATGTTGCAGATATTTAAAATTACCATAAATATATCACGAATGCTATTTGCACATCGATGCGACGGCATCGATGTGACAAATAGTATTCATTAATTTCTTTTTTTTTTTAATTTTTATATGGGAAAAATGGCATTTAGGCCAATTTTCAACATTTTTTGACCAATAAGGCCAATTTCTAATTTTGGTGTCAATTAGGCCAAAATGTTCCAATTAGGCCACAAAAATGTATATGGAAGGACGAAATTACCCTTCCATATTAATTTGCAATCGAAATCGAGCTGGGGGAAAAATCGACACATTCAATTCTGCTCTCTCTCTCTCACCCTGCTCCGCCGCCGCCGCTGCTGTTATTCACAATCGAGCCGAGGGAATTCATCTCCGTCGCCGCCGCGCGTTCAAGCCAAGGAGAGGGGGAAGGTCTCCACCGGTGAGCAGCTTCAATTCTCCGCCGAAGGAGAATCAGTTTCATGCAGTCCGTCTCCCTTGGCATCGATCGATCGATCGATTTCATCTCCGTCGCCGCCGCCGCCGTTCCTGTCTCAGTTCAAATGTCAGATGCGCCGCCGCCCTCCTTGCCGGCGATTTCGAATCCAGGTACGTGATTTCGAATCCAGGTACGTGAATCCACGTGCCCGATCAGTGCTTAAAAGCTCGATTCAGCATGCATGCACAGTGTGCATTGAGCATGCATTCAGTGTTCATTGTTTTTTATTATGCATGTTCAGTGTTTTTTCGTTGCATTCAGTGTTAATTGAGCATGCGTTTCAGTGTTCAGTGTGCATGCACTCAGTGTTCCTGCACTGAGCTTGCCATTCAGTGCTTAATTGGTTCAGTCAGTGTCTAATTCACCATGCACTCAGTGTTCCTGCACTGAGCTTGCCATTCAGTGCTAAATTGGTTCAGTCAGTGTCTAATTCACCATGCGCTTTTTTCAGTCAGTGTCTAATTGCTTCATTCAGTGTGCATTGAGCCGGAGTAATTGCTCTTACACACCGTACACACCTGTTGCACACTGAATCCATATTCAACCATGTGGATTCAGTGTTGATTTGATTCATTCAGTGTTTAATGGCTTTGTTCAGTGTGCATTAGGCTTGGCTAATTGCACTTACACACTGTACACACCTTGTTGCACACTGAATCCATATCCACCTTGTTCAGTGCTGATTTGCTGCATTCAGTGTCAGAATGAAAAACAGCTTGTTTCCACTAGGATACCTGTCATTCAGTGTTGGAAATGCAATGTGTTACAGGAATCAGTGTGTGTTGACTTTGTTTTCTTTGAGGCATTGACCTGTCTCCTTTTCAATAAATGCCTGCCATGTTAGTTGAGGGTTGAGGCATTTACTGCCAGTGTTATAAGTGTGAGGATGGTTATAAATACCTCGTCTTTTCTCGGGTTTCCTCATCTCATTTCTGTTCGATCGGGGGGGCAGCCAGCAACGATGCCGAGGCGCAGGGGAACACTCGATCGAGAGCCAGGACCGACACCAAGCGAGGCAGAATTTTTCAATAACAGTCCTCCCTCGTCGCCCGAACAAAGATTCAATGGCCGGCCAATCAGTCGGGGGCCACCAATGATGCCTAGGCGACCGGGCGCACTTGATCGGGAGCCAGGACAGACGGCAAGAAGTCGGGGGGTTGAATCTTGGAATGGTTCTCACTGGACCGAACAAAGATTCAATGGACGTTGGCATAAAGAGAAGTTTCCTCTCCCGGCTGCCTTTGTTCGTCCGATCAAGGACGAAATGGGGAATTTCATCGTTCTGACGGACTCCCTGGACCAGAAATGGCACGTTCCTCTCACCACTCATCGGAATCAAACGGCCATCCACGGATTCAACTGGGAACGCCTCGTTCGAGAGTTTGGAGTGCATGAAGGCTGGAACATCCGGGTTACCTGGACCGGAGGAAGAAGTTTCTCGGTTGGCGTATTCGATCAAAATGGCCAGTCGATGGTGCGCCCGGTCAGGGACCCCCCTCGTCGTGACCCAAGACTTCCTCCGTCTCATTATTATTGTTGTTAATCTTGTTTTTTGTCGTTTATTCTGTTTCCTTTGATTTTGACGACGACTTGTCTTCGTTGTACTGCTCGTGATTGAATTACTTGCTGCTTGCTTAATAAGACTGTTTGAGTTTTTTTTAAAAAAAAAAAAACAACAACAACACACTGTCTTGTCTGACTTTGACACTGAACAGGCCTCAAAAACACTGTCTGTTTGACTGTGCATTTAACACTGAACATGTCTTAAAAACACTGTTTGAGGCAACACACACTGAACCACACAATCAAACAAACACTTTTATGGCACTGAACACACTCCAATAGCACTGAACAGCACTGAACACACTTTAATAGCACTGAACACCCTTTTTTAGCACTGAACAGACAGGGACACACATTGAATCACACTGTTTGAGTTCAGTGTTTCATTTCATGCATTCCAGCCGTTCGTTAAAAAAATCGTGCGCTGACTGTGAGTCGTTATTTTTGTGTTTTTTTTTTTTTTTTTTTCAGCAGGGGCCGATGTTTTTGCGTTTTGTGCATTCGGCGGTGAGAATTTGGTGTCCAGAATAGATTCCTCCCGTGCGGCCGCCCTTCACCAGCTGAAGGAAACAGTCGAGCTTCAGTGGCCTGAGCTCCGAGACGTCGCGTACGGCATGCATTACTCTGTACCCGATTTCCCAAACTGTGTGCTCTCAACCGATGCGGACATGTCGAACATGGTATCCCTAGCTGCGCTTCACAAGCTGCCTCGGGTGAGCATCGACATTTCCGTCGCGACTGAAGACCACACCTCTAGTTCTGTGTTCTCGACGGTGTCCAACAGTACCGCTGTCAGTGCGACTGGAGCAGAAAACAACGAGGGATTCGAAGCAGAAGATATGCTCCGCCTGTTTGGTCCGTCGAGTTCTAAAGTGCTGTTAACCGATGGCTGGGACAAAGAGATCTCGGGTGTCGGTCAGATGTTCAGAGGAGGTGCCCCGGACTTTCGAAACGCACTCTGTAAGATGGCAGTCGGAGTGGGATTCGATTTCGAGTACGTGAAGAACAGACCCGAAAAGGTTTCTGCCGTGTGCTCGAAGAAAAGCAGCACGGGATGCGGCTGGTCTGTGTGCGCCGTGATGGATCGAAGCAACGGCTTCTTCTACGTCAAGCAGCTGAGTAACGAGCACAGCTGCGGCGCGTGCTTTCGATCCCTGAAGCACAGGCGCGTCTGCTCGGACTTGGTTTCCAGTTTGATAGTCGAGGAGGTACGGAAAAGCACACTGACTCGTCCGATCCAAATCGTGAGAAACTTCCAGCATCACTACGGCCTGGAGATCTCGTCTGGCCTCGCTCTGGATGCGCTCGAGAAGGCCAGGAAGATGATTCACGGCGACGATAAAGATTCCTTCGGCGCGCTGACTAAGCACCTGCAGGCAATATCGGATTCCAACCCTGGGTCGCACCTGCTGCTCGAATTCAACGAGGCGTCCAGGAAGTTTCGCAGAGTCTTCATCTCGATGAAGGCTTGTATCGACGGGATGAACCATTGTCGCCCTTTGCTGTTTCTGGACGGCACATTTCTGAAGGGAAGGTTCAAGGGCCATTTGCTCGCTGCTACGGGCAAGGACGGCGACGGAGGTATTGTGCAGTACAGTTTTGAGCACGCACTGAATACATCTTTTTAACACTGACTGGTCTGAAATGCACACTGAAACTGACCCTTGTTGCTTGCAGCACTGAATATGTATTTTCAACACTGAATGAGTGATATTCACACTGACTGAAGTGTTTCTCACCTTTTTTTTTTTTTTTTTTCTTTTTTTTTTCGTGTCCCTCGCGAATGCAGGTTTGTACCCGCTGGCTTACGCAGTTGTCGATTCCGAGAACTATGCGAACTGGAAGTGGTTTTTGGACAACCTGAAGCACATCCTATCTCCTTCTCGCACTGTCACGTTCGTGTCGGACAGGAATCTCGGGCTGCTCGAGGCGATGAGCAGGGTGTTCCCAGGGTCCCCGCACGGCTACTGTATCCTTCACTTAAAGATGAACCTGAAAGACAAATTCAGAGGCAGATGGGCGACCAAGGTTTTACGAGACAGCTTGGTGTGGAATTTCCTGAAATGTGCCTACGCAACCACCGTCGAAGCCTACCAACTGAGCATGGACAAGGTGTTGGAAGAGGGAGGCCAGACAGCGAAAGTGTTTTTCGAGAACATGGATCCAAAGCATTGGGCCAACGTGTACTTCTCGGGGAAGAGATACGGGGAGATGTCGTCCAACGCCGCGGAGTCGTTCAATAAATGGATCTTGGAAGCCCGGCATCTTCCGATCACGGCGTTGGTCAACAACATCAGGCTGAAGATGATGACATTTTTCCACGGTATGAAAAATAAATAAATAAATACACATCTCAAACACTGATGGCTCTTTTTTAACACTGTTGGCCCTTGTTCAAACACTGACTGGCCTTGTTTAACACTGTTGGCCCTTTTTTAACACTGTCGGCCCTTTCTCAAACACTGACTGGCCTTGTTTAACACTGAATCAGACAGGGGGGCCAGGAGCAGGGGATGGACTAAGGGATTCTGCCCGTCCGTTGAGAAGAAGCTGAGTGAAGCCATCAACGAAGGCAGGAAATGGGTGGTTGTGGGGTCGTCCGAAACTGTTTTCGAAGTGCAGTGCGTTCCGTCCGTCGTGGTCAACATTGCCGATCAGACGTGCACCTGCTGTCAGTGGCAGATTACGGGGGTTCCTTGCTCCCACGCAGCTGCGTGCATTCTGCGGTCCGGGAAGCCGATGGCCTCGTTCGTGGACAAGTTTTACCGTGCAGAGAGCTACGTCAGGTCTTATGCCGATCCCCTTCAGCCGGTTTCCATGTTTGATCAACCTTCGAACGTACCAGAGAACGTCCTGATCGAGCCGCCGACAACGAAGAGGCCTCCTGGAAGACCTAAGAAGAAGAGGATTCCGTCCAGGGGTGAGCACATCCCGAGAGCCATGAAGTGTGGGAGGTGCGGACGTGTCGGCAATCACAACAAGAAAACGTGCACGGAGCCTGTACCCTAGTTAGTAGGCTTTTTTTCTTATTTTGGATCTTCTTTGTGTTTTTTCGACATGATTTCTGTGATCAGTGACACTGAATGGGGTGAAAAAACACTGACTGTCAGTGACAGGCACTGTTTGGCTCATAAACACACTGACTGACTGTCATCTCAAAAAAACACGGGATTTTAACATTATGTGATTTGTTTCTTGTTCAGTTATGGTCTTGGAGTGTGTTTAATTGTTCTTGTATCTTGTAATTTTTGCATTTGCTTGTTTTTCAATGTTTCAATTCAATAAGCCTTAGTTGCTGACACTGAGTGGACAAGATTAACACTGATGGCACTGAATTGGAAGAATAAACACTGCCAACACTGAACAGACAGAATTAACACTGAATAACAAGCAATATCATCACAACTGTGTTCAACTAAAAACTGCCCAGAAATATGAACAAAAAACACAATTTTTTGTTTTTACAGAAACTAAACCCAAACACAATCATGTTCATACATTTACAGAAAAAACACTTCTTGTTTTTTTTCAACCAAAACTAAACAGAAAACGCGCACAGCCCCAAGGTCACTACTTCTCCTTCATGGTCAGGATGGTTCGTATCACGTGACCCTTGAATTCTTGGAACTCTTCCGTCGTGACCTTGTCCGGAATGGGCTCTTTCTTCAGAATCTTCTCCATGTAGTAGCATACGTACAAGGCACATTCATTCCTGGACAGTGACAGACGTGGAGGAGTCAGACGAAAAAAAAAAAGAAACACTGACACTGAATGCATAAAAATAACACTGAACAGGCATAAAAATGAATCTTTCAGAAAACACAACACTGAATGTGTTAATTATGCACTGAGATACTTACAGAGTTGGGGCTTGCTGTGGGAGAGGCTTCACGGCCTCGATTCCAAGTATCGGGAAACCACACTTCCCCGCTTTCTCCAGCATTTGTCCCACGTTGGTCTCCACCTTTTCTTTCTGAAACGTACGAAACAATACAGTTTGTAAGTTATCGTTAGAAAGGGAACCGTTTTTAAAAATCGACTAAAATACAGTAGACGTACCAATTCCGCTGCATTCGCCATGTAATGGTCCTTCGATTTCGACCCCCTGGGTTGAATCGAGTTGTAGAATAGCCATTTCTCTTTGACGAAGTCGCAGACGAGCAGCGTAAAATGGTTGGGAGTTGCAGTCTTTTTCATCCCAGGAGACAAAATCGGGAACATTATAATCCCTTCTCGCACGCACGGGATCATATCTGTGATTGTTTGGTACATTTTCTGGTTGTCATGACGTCCCGTGACGATGGAAGTCTGCGAGAAAGAAAAAAAAAAAACAGAGTTTTTATTAAGAAAGGATGAACTCAATGAGCACTGAACAGGGCATTATAACACTGAACATCACATATTAACACTGAATGTTGATGATAAACACTGATCAACCTTCAATAACACTGAACAGAAAACACACACACTGAGCAGCTCATTAGAAACACTGAGCAGCATACATAAGCACTGATCAACAGCAATGACACTGAACAGCACATAAAAACACTGAACAGACACCAACACACTGTACAACCACTAAAAACACTGAATGCAAATGCAGGAAAGACTCACCCAACAGTGCGAGGGGAGTATCAGAGCCTCCAGCTTCTTGTTGTGGTCTCGATGCAGCGACTCAGCAAAGGCGTCGACCACATGATTGCTGATGAAGGTGCACTTCATCATGTCGGTAATGTCAGCCACCGTCACGACTGTGTTTATACGGGGAAAGAACTTCATCGTCCACCTGATTGTCAACAAAAAAAGGGAAAAAAATAAAAATAAAAACACATTCATAGCGCACAAAAAAAAAACGAAAGAAAGAAAGAAAGAAAGAAGGGAAAGACAGAATGTGAAAGAAGGAAAATAAAAGAAGCTTCACTCACGTTTTCGGGTCGCTGTTGTGGAGGATGATTTTGTCGAGGATTTCCGGCTCCAATTCCAACCCGCAGTTCACATCAAATTTCTTGTTCACGCTCATCAAGAAGTTGAGATGATCCTCATTGTAATCACTGCGGATCGGTTTCTGGCTCGCCTCCTGCACCACCTTCTTACCCTTCTTGATCGCCTTCTTCTTTGCGGCAGGGGCAGGGGGATCGTACTGAAAATCGTCGTCGTCGCCGTTGGCCGGCTTCCTTTTCCTGCCCTTGACCCGTCGCACCATCGACCTGGTCTTCGCCTTGCTCGAAGGCTCTATCTTTTCAGCTTCCGGTCTCAACGGGCTCCCTTCTTCTTCATCGTCCTTGTTGCGGTCAATCTCGTAGACGCACAACTCCGCCTGGAGACTCAAGACTTCATCTTCCCGTTCCTTGACGACTTTCTGCAGAGCCTCGATCTGGGCTCTGTGGACGAGTTCTTGCGCTTTCAGGTCCGACTCCAGAGACTCGATCTGGACTTTTTCGTATTCGTTCATGACCGACGACATCTGAAGGTCGGCCAACGCGTTCTTCAAAACTTCCACTTCGTCCTCGAGCTCTTTCACTCTAGCCCTCAGAAGCCGCACTTCCTCCTCCTCCTCACCGGAGCTTCGAGCCTCTCCCGCCTCGGTCACCGGATTATTCTGATCGTTCGCCTTCTTGATCAATTCTTCCTCGAGCTCTTTCACTCGGGCCCTCAGATTTTTCAGCTCCTCCTCCTCCTCGGAGCTCCTCCTCTTCAGACGCTGGTTTTCGCCTTCCAGCTCGACGTTAGCACTTGTCGCTTCGTTCAGCCGAGAAGTCGTGCTATCGAGCTTGGATTGGAGATCCCTCACAGCGCTGGATAGATCTTGATTCTCCGACAGGAGGTTGTTGAGCAACCTCTCGGATTCAGCAGCAGAAACAGCGGGGCGTTCCTCATCGGGCTGCTGCTGTTCGGAAGGCCCACCCTCGTCCTCCGGCTCCGGGACTATGCAGGCCATCTCCTGATGCCGCCCGGAAGAACTGTCGTCGTCGTCGTCGTCGTCTTCCCCCCCATCTGACGACTGCTCGTCTCCAGAAGGCCCGCCCCCGGGGCCTTTTCTTTTTTGTTCCTCTTCCTCCTCAGGGCTCGACGAATCAGAGCCCGGATGCTCGTCATCGTCATCATCATCGTCATCAGACCGCCCTTCGTCCTCGCTCTCCGCCGCACGCGGAGTGTTCACGATTGCTTTGTAGGAAAGGTAGCCCTTGTACGCGTGGATCTCCGCCACCGTCTTTCCGTGTTTCAGAAGACGAGCATCCACCTGTCAGACACGGACATCACGCGTTAGAACTCAAAAAAACATCATCACCCCTCAAGTGAGTGACACTGAACAGCATTAATAAGCACTGAACATCGCAGTTATCCTACTTTGACACTGAACAGCATAAAAAAGCACTGAACCAGAACATCATTCACACTGTCCACCCACAGGCACTGTGTGCATGAATATCACACTGAACAGCAAGCAATAAACACTGAACCTCAATATTTCACACTGAACCTCAATATTTCACACTGAACAGCAAGCAATAAACACTGAACCTCTATAAACACTGTCGACGGACACTGAATCATAAAACAAAAACAGAATTAAAAGAAGAAGCAGAAGAAAGAGAGAAGATATTTACCGCCTCGTCCGCGAGACCCGCCAGGGTCTCCTTGGTCACATTCGAAAGGTCATTGAGATGCCAGTTCAGGACCCGGGGGAGGTGCTCGTTCTCCAGCCTTTTTGCCAGCTTTGTGTGCTCACAAAGCCAGAACTGCACAAAAACCAAACAAAAAAACCCGAGGTAAATATCAAGGAATGAAAAAATAAAAAAGACGGCAAGACGATTGTGAAGAACATCAAGTAGAAGCACATACCAGAAGCAGTATCGTGCAGCCTTGTGTATTCTGCGGGTTGCCCCTGTTCGCAGCTGCCGAGTCGCAAAGGGCCTTGAGAATCGCCTCGCCCCAGTTGTAGCTCTGCATCGACTCCAGATCCACAACATAATCCAACCACTTCCATTGGATCGTGACGGAGGAAGTGGAGAAGAAGACAGTGCCGATCACTATCAAAGAGAGGAGCCGAGCTACATCAGCAAGAGCCTGAGGCTTGCGGCTCCGACGCTTCACCAAAATATCGAGCTTTTCATTCAGCAGCTTCGGGTTCAGCGTCTTCTCCCCCGGGAACATCCTCTCCCTGAATCTTTTGTTATCGCACTTGGACCTCGAACTGATATCGAGCTTCCTACTCCCGCCTACGATTCCAAATATAAGATCGACATCCTCGGGAGTGATCCTGACATCTTTGCTGCCGAGCTTAATAGTACGAGCGCCGGCATCCATCTGCTCCAGCACGGCAGCTATCGCAGCGTCGCTCTTTCGGGTGTGGAGGATGGTCAGCCTCTGATCCTTAATGCTCTTGAAGAGATGGTAGAAGGGGGTCATCTTCAGATACTCGTCGTGCCCCGGCTTCAGCTTGTCCTTGATCTCATCAATCGTCCGGATGATGGTCAGCAAGTTGGACCTCATCTGTTTATAGGACCTGGAACGAACACCAAAAAAACACACACCGATGTGAGTACAAAGCAATGAACAGGGCATATACAACACTGAACAGGCATATACAACACTGAGTGGCCATGTAATTGCACTGAGTGGCACTGAAGAGGCACTGAACAGGCATGATGAGGCACTGAACAGAACATTTTAACACTGAACATACACCCAACACACACAATCAACACTGAGTGGCACACACAGGGCACTGGGTGGCATGCAGAGACACTGAGCAGGCATAATTTCACACTGAGCAGGACAATTTAACACTGAACAGAACAATTTAACACTGAACGGCCACCAACACACACAATCAACACTGAGTGGCCATGCAATTGCACTGGGTGGCATAAAGAGACACTGAGCAGGGATAAACAAACACTGAGCAGGAAAATTTAACACTGAACAGAACATATTAACACTGAACGGCCACCAACACACACAATCAACACTGATGAACACACAACCACACCGAACCTCCATCAAAACACACAAAATTCATTCATGCAATGGAAATTAACAGATTGAAATTGAAAATCGGTTGAATTAGGGTCCGAAATACTAACTTCCTCTCCTTCTTCTCGCCGGCGGCAGGCTGAGGGATAGGGCTCGCCTGCTCTTCACTCGACGGAGTGTACTGAACAAGCCTCCGTTCCGTGTTCTCTGAAGCAGCAGCGGCGGTTGGAGTCGATTTCTTCCCGGCGGTTCTCTTCGCGGCGGCGGTTTTCTTCGACGGCGCCATCTGATAATAATCGAACTGAGCAAGCAGAGAGATGAGAGGATTTCGCGGTGGTGGTTACGAAGCTTGGTTTCGGTTTTTTTCTGTGAGTTTTCGAGCGGGAGCCGAGAGAGAAAAGAGAGAAAGTAATGGAGGGAGGTGTGGGTTTCGTGTGTGTGGGAGTTTCGTGTGTGCGGGAAATAATGAAATTAATTGCTGAAACCGTTTGTTCAAATGTGTATATATGCGAGGGCAACGATGTCTTTGCACATTTTAGGCGGCCTAATTGGCACGCGTAATTTCTCGAAAGCCTTATTGCCGAAAAAAGGTTGAAAAATGGCCTTATTGCCATTTTTCCCTTTTTATATTTTAATTATTTAATATAAATATATTAATTTTATAATAAAAACACGTTTTTCGAAAATATTAATTAAAATTCATTTTTACCAAAAGTAAATATTTTTACATTTTTGAAATCTACAAAATGCGTAAGTAATATAAAAATTAATTTTAAATATCAATTAATTCATGCGTTTCTACTTAATCGAACACGCAATTAAATTCATCCCGATTGTCAAAACATATTAAATTTTTAGTTTCTGAAAATTGCGCAATAAATATAAACAAATACAACTACACTTCTAAAATATAAAATTGTCATAAAAACTTTCAAACACCTTAATATAAATAAATTATACTATAAAATACTTATTATACTTTAAAATATTCAATAAATAATTAAAATACTAAAATAAGTTTAGCGCAATTACACACTTTGTATTTGTTTATATTTATTGCGCAATTTTCAGAACAAAAAAATTGACAATTTTATACTTTAGAAGTCTCTTTGTATTTGTTTATATTTATTGCGCAATTTTCAGAACAAAAAAATTAATATGTTTTTATAATCGGAACGAATTTAATTGCGTGTACGAGTAACTAGAAACGCATGAATTACTTGATATTTAAAATTGATGTTTATATTAACTGCGTATTTTGTAGATTTCAAAAATATAAAAATATTTTATTTTGGAAAAAATAAATTTTAATTAATATTTTCGAAAAACGTGTTTTTATTATAAAATTAATATATTTATATTAAATAATTAAAATATAAAAAAAAAAAAATTAAAACAACATCACATCGATGCTGTCGCATCGATGTGCAAATAGCATCACTCTAAATATATGATCTTGCTGCTCTGCAAACTGCACGGCTAGTATACATTTTTATACATTTTTTACTTCTGACAAAGTTCATAGGTTAGTGAAAAATTATGGAGTAATATTGTAGTTCAATAATCGAGTAACTAATCAAAATGAAAAAAAAAAATACTCATACTGTCATACACCAGTCTAAGTGATGTAAACGAATCGAACTTTTCTGACTCGATTCGTGATTCGATTCGATTTTTAATATTCGTATTCGAAAAAATGAATACAAATAAAAATATGAATTTTTTTTTATATTCGAATATTTACGAATACGAATATGAATAATATATTATTCGATTCGAATATAATACGAAGAGTTCGATTCGAAATATATATATATATATATATATATATATATATATATATATATATATGTATATATATATATAAAGTTTTTTCGTTTCCTAGTTCTCATTTTCCGATGCACAATATAATATTTCAGAAATAATTTTTCAAAGAAAAAAATGTATATTTATGAAGAATTTTACAGCAAATGTTAAATGATATTTCAATTTTGTTGTAAAGTTTATAATTGATTTTTTTTAATGATTGTAAAGTTTATTGTAAAGTTTATGTAAAAATAAAATAATATATTGTTCATTCATTATTTAATTTTTTTTTAAAATGAATATTCGGATATTCGAACGAATATTCGACAAATACGAATACAAATCGAAATTTAATATTCGAACGAATATTAATATGAATACGAATACTTAAATATACTAACGAATACAAAACGAATAGTGAGATATTCGACTCGATTCGATTCGATTACACCCTGCACCACCAACCTTGCTTCACTTTTATTCTCCTCAATAATGAAAAAGTGGAAGAAAAAAATAATTTAAGAATGATTTTTAATTTTATAATTTTGTAGGCAATACATGTAGTGTGTAATGGAACATTTCGCGTCATGTAAAGAAAGTTTAGTACTCTCTTTTCTAAAAAAAAAATGACTTATTTTTTGTATTTTGTAAAAAAATTGTTTTATTTCTTCCGAGACAAAAGGAGAACTTGTATTATGTAGTAGATTATCTACACAAAATGAGAAAATACTAATAATAATAAAACAATTTAGTAATGTTAATGGGTATTTCTAAATTGTGAATTGTACTCGACACAAAGACACAAACTAACTTGTCCAAATGGCAATGTACCCCTAAAGAATGGATTATATCAAATGGAGTAGTACCAAAAATGTATGGTACCCTAAGAATTAAGATTATTTTGAATCGTTTGTATTCTTCTTGTGCAACTTTTACAATTGTACAAACTTGCAAGAAGGTACTCGAGTTGGTAGACCAAGATAGCATGAGACGTACATACGACTTGTCTAGTCTAATTTACTTGATTGCCCTAGTTTTAACTAGTTTTCTCGAACTTAATTTTCTCTATTTGAACCTGTCACACATAACTTGTCTAGTGTAATTTACTTGATTGCCCTTATTTAAAAAAAATAAAAAATTACACTTGTACAATTTTTTTTTTAATGCTCGAATAATTGAAATGGCTTGAAGTGCCCAAGTTTTTTGACCCATATGAAATCACACAAAAAAGACTTGGCCAACATTCAAAAGTGTTTCATGAGGCACATTAAAAATAGCACTATTCTCCCTGCAAATCCTCCTAAGGAAAGCATAAATGTAGTCAATAGCAATCTTCTTGTATATCCTCGATTCCCAGCTCGCGAGGACTATGGTGTTGCCCAGAATGTGAACCACCCCAGCCTCCCTACACCCACTCAGATACTCCAACTCATCCACTTCACTCTCCTTCCCCATCTGCACGATACACGACTCCTGACCTTCTAAGCTGCTGTATTCATCCGAGTCAGAACAGCCTTCCATCATAGCCTCAAGCCGAACGAACCTGAACAGATTCCTAAACAGCTTGTTCTCAAACTCCTCGTCCTTCCTGTGCAAATCCCTATAACCATATCTCGCCACACACCGAAACATGTGGAAGCTCTTCGGCCCGATTCGCTTCACGAGGAACCTCTCTTCTTCCGGAACTGTGTAAACCGGGAGGTACTTCACGCACACAAACACCACCACTGAGTGTATAGCTGGCAGGTTCGTGATGAGGTGCGAGAAGATGTGAGGGACCCCGCTAGCTAGCTGGGTGTAGACGAGCCCAACCCCGGGTACCCGGACCAAGCCCAAGCTCGGGCCCAGCCCGAGAATCCAAGCCATCGAGACCTTGCTGTGCATCTCGAACTCGTACCGCTTGACCGTCACATAGTGCCACACGTACATGATCACGAGGAAAGCGGCGGATATCACGAGCGGGACCCACCCGCCTTGATCGATCTTGAAAAGCACAGCCGAGAAATACGTCAGCTCGACCACAAGAGAGAACAGAGCGAACAGAAGGACTAAGATCCAGTGGCAGTGCCAGACTAACAGCATCACGAGTATCATGAGAAAAGTAGTCACGAGCATGACGATCACGACAGCAGTACCTGTAGTCGCCACGTCATTATTATCATCGTCGTCATCGAGAAAAATAGTTTTTTTTATTTTACACTCACCGTAAGCATTTCCTATTTGGTGTTGATTTCTGAAACCAGCTGTCACGGCTATGCAGAGCACCATGAGGATCCAGTTCATGTCGGGAATGTATATCTGCCCGAGGAACTTCTTCGAAGTGTGAACGACTTTTACTCTCGGGAAACACCCCAACGCGAGCGCCTGCTTGATTATCGAGAAAGTGGCGGAGATGGTGGCTTGGCTCGCGACGACAGCTGCCAGGGTGGCGACGATGAACACCGGCCAGTATATTCTGTCGGGGATAGAACGGTAAAAAGCATCGGCGACGTGTTCTTTGTTTTGCATGAGGTAAGCCGCTTGACCAGAGTAGGCCAGGAGAAGGCAGGGGAACACGACCAGAGTGAAAGCGAGCTGAACGGAGGAAACAGGAAAATGGGCGAGATCGGCAAACAGAGCTTCGGTTCCTGTGATGCTGAGCATAATCCCTCCGAGGGACGTCCAGCCTTCTCTCCCTCCGCCCTTCAAGTATCGGTATATGTACACAGGTGAAAAGGCTCTCAAAACCGAGCTGTCGTATTTGCATATGTTGTATATTCCAATTCCTCCGATCATGAGAAACCAGAGAAGTACGATCGGAGCAAACAGCCAACCGACTTTATCCGTGCCGTAGTGTTGGACGCTGAATAAAGCCACCAAAATGAATACAGAAACGACTACAACTACATCTGCGCATCAACGAAGTCGAGGTAAATATTACAAACACACACAGACAAATTTGTTCGAGAGTAGATAGTGTGTACCGCTGCTCATCGTCGGATAGTCCACCTTGATCCCACCAGAAGCTGAAAGAACTGCAATTAGCACTCATTAATTTAGAATTCACATGGCGAAAAATAATTTATTTTTTCAGAAAGAAACATAATTTTTACCAGAAATAGCAGGAGTTAGAATCCCATCACCAATCACCATGCACGTTCCGACAAGTACTAAAATGAAAAGGGAATTCTTCCTAAATGCATCGGCCTCCAACCATCTCTTTGTTTTTGCGGCGAACGAGCTCTCATGTGATACGCTACGGCTATAAGTTGTGAGTTCCTCATCCGTCCGGTGTTGATTGGGGATTGTTTTCACTTTAGCATGCCGGCAAAGTAACGAGTAAAGAGCAAGAGTCCCTCCTAACAAAAAACGAAGACATGTGCATATATACATCAATCAGTATTGCTCTAGTTAAGGATCGGTCTCGCCAGCAGGTTATTTATTACCTTGACCGTTGTCATTCGCTCTGCACACAATGAACACGTACTTGAGCAGCGGGATGAGCATAATGGAGTATATAATCAACGAGAGGGCACCGACAACATCCTCCGTGTCTTTAATGCCATGAGGAAAAGTATTGTAGAACACGTACAACGGAGATGTTCCCAAGTCTCCGTACACCACTCCAAGACTTTGGAACGAAAGCCTCAAGAGCAAAATTGCCGAGAACTTCTGTTCAAACCGACACGATTCCAATCGAACAATATGAATGGCAAGATCACCTTAAAACACAACAACATAAATATATACACACATACATACTACTCCGTATTACACTAATTTTTATTAATGATATGCACAAACTCAATCATTTCAAGTTAGATTGTACTATCAATATTAATATTAAAACAAAGAGCTTCAACGAAGTGTAACTTTGTAAGTGCTTTACCTTTTCTCTGTACATGTTCTGAAGTCTTCCGGCCTCGTCATCCATTGGCTGATCGAGCTTCTGATCCAAAATCCACAGACTTCCCTTACTTTCATCTTCCTCGATTTCAGACCCAGATGCCATCTTTCTTTCTCCCAGAACCCTTATTCAAGTTTTCAGCTCGGATAAGGTTAAATCCATGAAAATAAAAAAATTAAAAAAAATGAATAAAGAATCCGAAGAATCTAACAAATGTGGCAATAGAAAAAATGGAGATGAAGGGAAATTAATTATGAAGGAGAGGGATGAAGATGACTGATGACTGATGAGAGGGATGGATAGATAGATACATGGGTGGCATGGGGTTCTGTGGATTGGGTGGGGTCTAACTCAGTATCAGCTAAAACCCACAAATAATAATAACAATATTTTAATTTCACTTCAATTCAAATAAATTAAAATTTTAAATTAAATTTAAAATTTGAAAAAAAATGTAAAAAAAAATTAAAATGAATAATTTCATTTGAAAAAAAAAATTACTTTTTGATTTTTTAATTGAAAAGTAATAATATATATATATATATATATATATATATATATATATATATAAATTGATTGGAAGAAAATGATAATTATATTTTTAAATGAAAAAAAATTAATACAGTTTATATAAAATTTATTTTTTGTAGATTATATATAAAATTTTATATATTTAAGACAGTCAAGCTCGATCTCAAACCCTCGGCTGGATCGAGGCCACATGGTCGGATTAATTTTTGGCTCAAAACCACTAGTCATTAACATATAAGACCGCGCAACGCCCACAAAGAGCCTGTGCATTACATTTACTTTATGATGATTAATTGTTGCATTAACTTTAAAACAGAAAACCATACATTATGATGATCGATGAATATTGAGAACGGTAATTGTATATGGGCAAATTCTGCCCATCAGAATGCCCAAATTTAATTTATTTTTTTATTTTTTATTTTTATATAATGTTAAATACAACTAATTTAATAAATATCTTAAAATTCAATTTTTATATTTCATTATTATATATTAAAATATATTTTTTCTATTTAATAGATTTTTTTGATATAAATAAGTAAAAATATAAAGATATGCATTATCTTTCATTTAAAAAATTATTTTTTATTTTTGTTGCGCAATATATGTTTTATATATTATATCTAATTATAATAAAGGTAAAAAAATAATTAAAATATCATAACATATTTAAAATATATTTTTTAAGGGAATTCTGCTCTTAGGCAGAATCTGCCCATTTAGCAAGACCCTATTGAGAATAAGGTTATGCTAAATAGGCAGAATTTGCAGAAAACTTAAAAAAAATTATTTTATAAATTTAAATAATAGTTTATTTATATTTAGATATTGATTAATATTAGTTATATCATTATTAATTTATTTAGTGTAAAAAAAATTAAAATATATAACTTTTTTTAATAAAAATATCACATATTTTGATATTCTAAGTATAAAAAATACTGTTAAATAAAAATGTATGTTTTAATATATAAAAATAATAAGTAAAATTATTATTTTTACATATATATTAAGTAAATTATATTATTTATTTTATAAAAAAAAAACGGTAATTCCTTGTGGGCAGATTGCCCATGGGCAGAACTGCCCAAATTTATTAATTTTTTTATTTTTTTATTTTTATATGATTATAAATATAATTAGCTTAATAAATCTATTAAAATAAATTTTTTATTTTTCATTTTTATATATTATAAATATTTTTTTCTAATCAATTGATTATTTTAGTATAAATATAAAAATATTCATTATCTTTATTTAAAGTTTTTTATTTTTTATTTTTTTTTGCAATATATGTTTAAATATAGTGTATTTATTATAATATATGACAAAATAATAATAAAAATATTTTAATAATTTTTAAATAATTTTTTAAAGGAATTTTGCTCATGGCAGATTCGGCCTGTTTAGCATGATCCTAAAAAAAAGAAACAAAAAAATTAACGTAAAATTAACTTTCTGTCCATGGACAGAATCTGCCCACGGAAAATTACCGTTGAGAATATGTTTCAAGTGTAAAAATATGCATTCCTATTTGATGGTCTTAAGATTCTCCCAATGAAAAGAAGCATCCAAGAAAGAAGCATACGAAGAAAATAATTGTCGAAAAAAAACCAAAACCCCACCAAAGGCAGGCAAATGCAGTAGCAGCAATTTTCCGACCAAACAATACTTGATCCAGATAACGTAACTTTTATCGCCTTCTCTTCTCTACCATGATACATCTAGCTAGCTAGGTGTTTCATATCAAGGTAATCGAATAGAAAACGCATAACATCTCCAATCCATATCCAATTGTCATATGATTGTTGGTCGACCGACTTAAGGACAGATAACTAAAATTAAAAACTGCAGGTAGCAAACAAACCTACACTGAAATATACCTACATTCTTGCATACCCACAAAGTAGAACTTAGTCTTGGCACAACACGTACATGATAGCTTACGATCTTTCCTAATTGCTGAGTTGGTATATCGAAGATCTATAATTAATAGGTTCGCGGCCAAATCACACCACAAAGTCAAGAATAATGCATGAAATACAATGACAAACAAAGAAGCATAAGATAGACAACACTTAATTTATCCAAAACATCAGAGTATTGCCCTACCTTTTTACCCTTACTACTTCAACATATCCAACAAGATAATTAGTTACTACTTCTACAATCAATCGAGCACATGAACAAAAGATGGAAGAGCATTAGGCGTTAATCACATGGAACTAAAGTCTATAATTAGGAGACAAAATAACAAGGAGCACCTCAGTTCTTTTTCCACCAAAACAACAGAATCCCAACGACAAACGAATCACTGCATCATCAAGCGTCTAAGTCTTCCATCTGGATGCTACTCTTGAGGGGCACATACTCTCCTAGATATCCACCGAGCTGCTCGTACAATGCACTCTTATCGATCCCCTGATGATGATAGCTTTTGCAGACATAGTAAAACACACTCTGCACCAACAGCCCCACCAGGTTCAAAATCACCAGCAGCCCAAAGAGGAATCCACCCACAATTATCCTCCTCGTCAATCCGTATACATCCTTCCCGCGAACCACAACCATCCCAAACACCATAGTGATAATGTTGAGTGTGGAGGCCGATTCACGCCGAGAAGACGAGAAAACGACGAAGGACGAAACGGCGGTCGCCGGAGGAGCACCAGCGACCGCTGGCCATGTTTGGCGGGCGCCAAATGGGTTTCGGCGGGCGCCGAAACTAAGAGAAACGGGGCTGGACATTCTGCATGTTTTTGGCCCTTTTGGCGGGCGCGGAAGGAGCTTCGGCGGTCGCCGAAAGCTTTCGGCGGTCGCCAAAGGCAAAACGGCGGTCGCCGTTTTGCAAATCGCTGAAAACGCGTTTTTCTTGTCCCCCAAGTTTTGTCCCCCTATATAAACCCTATGTGCGTGAATAATAGGGTTAACACCTCCAGAACTAGAATTGAGATTATAGCTATTACGATTCTTGTAATTACGTTCTATAATTGTTCTAGTAAATTATTGCAGCGGCAAAAGTGGACGTAGCCCTCGTTAACGGGTGAACCACTATAAATCTCGTGTTCTCTTTTATTCCGTATTTTTCGTTCTTGCTTGTTCGTATTGCCTTTCAAGAGGGAACTTCGGACGCGAATTTCCCAACAACTGGTATCAGAGCGCTAGGGTTTTAGCGATCGGGGAAAAGCAATGACGGACACCACCACCTCGTTCGGGGTTACGAAATTTGACGGGAATAACTATGGGCACTGGAAGATGCAGATCGAGGACTACCTTTACGGGAAGAAGCTCGGAATTCCTTTGAAGGGTAGACCGGAGAAGATCAAGGATGACGAGGAATGGGAAAGCCTCGACAGGCAGGTGTTGGGATTGATACGTTTGTCCTTGGCTTCAAACGTGTCATTCAACGTGCGCTCAATTACCACAACCAAGGATTTGATGGCTGCCCTATCAAACATGTACGAGCAACCTTCAGCGAACAACAAGGTGTATCTCATGAAGCAGTTGTTCAACCTGAAGATGTCGGACAATGCAAACGCAGCCAACCACATCAACGAGCTGAATTCCATCTTGGATAAATTGAAAGGATTCGGGGTGAATTTCGATGATGAAATTTACGCTTTGATCCTACTTGCGTCTTTGCCGGATAGTTGGGAGCCCATGCGGGCAGCTGTTAGCAACTCTATGGGGAAGGAGAATCTGCAGTTCTCCGAAGTTAGAGATAAGATCCTAGCCGAGGAAATCCGGAGAAAGGATTTCAAGGGAAAGTCTTCTAGTTCGGCCTTAAGTGTGGAGAACCGGGGGAGAAACTCGGGTAGGAATGCTAACAGGAACAGAGGGAGATCCAAGTCTAGGAGTGGAAGAGATAGCTCGAAGTCCGAAGATAATGAGTGTTGGAATTGTGGGAAGACGGGGCACTTCAAGAGGGATTGTCGTTCTCGGGGGAAGAGTGACAACAAGAAGAAGGGAACCGCCAATGCGGTGACACAAGAGGATGACGACGATGGGGACGTCCTTCTCTTATCGGTCGACTCACCGATCGATTCCTGGGTGCTGGACTCAGGAGTTTCTTTCCATACTACTGCACAGCGAGAGGTAATGCTGAATTACGTCTCGGGTGATTATGGAAAGGTCTTTCTTGCAGATGACGAGCCACTCGATGTAGTCGGGATGGGATATATCAACCTAAAGATGTCAAATGGGCAAACTTGGAAGATTTCCAAGGTCAGACATGTGCCGGGGTTGAAGAGGAACCTGATTTCGGTGGGCCAGCTTGACAGTGATGGTCACCGGGTGTCATTTGGAGATGGGTCGTGGAAAGTTTCGAGGAACGCCATGACCATAGCTCGAGGTCATAAGACGGGCACACTTTACATGACGACGAGCGTGAGGGACTCGGCTGGTGTTGTTGATAACACCAAGAAGACCGAATTGTGGCATTGCAGGCTGGGGCACATGAGTGAGAAGGGGATGAAGATCATGGCAAAGAACGGGCTGCTGCCCGAACTCAAGGCGATTGAGTCTCACGTGTGCGAGAGCTGCATTCTTGGAAAGCAGAAACGAGTGAGTTTTTCCAAAGATGGAAGGGAGCCCAAGGCGGAGAAGCTGGAACTAGTACACACGGATGTTTGGGGTCCAGCTCCCGTCGCCTCACTCGGAGGATCACTCTACTATGTTACCTTCATCGATGACTCCACAAGGAAGGTATGGGTGTACTTCATGAAAAATAAGAGTGACGTGTTCTCTGTTTTCAGGAAATGGAAAGCCGAGGTTGAGAATGAAACAAATCTCAAGGTGAAGTGTTTGAGGTCCGACAACGGAGGTGAGTACGTTGACGCCGACTTCAAACAGTTTTGTGTCGAGAGTGGGATCAAGATGATGAAGACTATTCCGGGGACCCCACAACAGAACGGAATAGCGGAGCGAATGAACAGGACACTAAATGAGAAGGCCCGGAGTATGCGGTTACACTCGGGGATGCCTAAGATGTTTTGGGCATATGCCATCGACATGGCAGCTCATTTAATCAACAGAGCACCGTCGGTTCCTTTGGAATATCGGATTCCCGAGGAGGTTTGGAGTGGGAAGAAGCTGAATCTGTCCTACTTGAGAGTGTTCGGGTGTCTGGCGTATGTCCATATCGACGAAGCTGCTCGTAGCAAGCTTGATCCTAAATCCAAGAAGTGGTTCTTCCTTGGATATGGCGGCACAGAGTTCGGGTACCGATTTTGGGATGCCGAAAATCATAAGGTGATCCGAAGCAGAAATGTGATCTTCAACGAGGCGGTCTAGTACAAGGGTAAAGACGAGGTTGTTGAAGAAGGCGTTGATCCCGTGGGAGAAACGGAAGAGGTTCCGGTGAAGGTCGTGGAGACCGAGGAGATCGAGGAGGGAAACACGAGCAGCGAGGATGAGCAAGATGAGAATGCTAATCCCAACATCGATCCAATCACACCGAAGCCATGGAGGTCGACTAGGGTAAGAAGACCTCCCCATAAATTTTCACCTTCCCTTAACTATATTTTGCTGACTGATAGGGGTGAGCCGGAGAGCTACACCGAGGCTATACAAGCGAGGGATTCGATCAAGTGGGAGTCTGCCATGAAAGAAGAGATGAGCTCATTGATGTCGAATCAGACTTGGGAATTAGCCGAGCTTCCAAAGGAGAAGAAGGCCTTGCACAATAAATGGGTCTTCCGGGCAAAGGAAGAACACGATGGGAGCGTTCGGTATAAAGCAAGATTAGTGGTGAAAGGGTTCCAGCAGAAGGAAGGGATAGACTACACGGAGATCTTCGCTCCGGTAGTCAAGATGGTAACCATCCGGGTGGTGCTTAGCTTGGTGGCAAAGGAGAACTTACATCTTCAGCAAATGGATGTAAAGACCGCATTTCTTCACGGGGATTTAGATGAAGAAATCTACATGAAGCAACCGGAGGGGTTCGAAGTCCGAGGCAAGGAGAAGCTGGTGTGTAAGCTTCAAAAGAGCTTGTATGGGTTGAAGCAAGCTCCTAGGCAGTGGTACAAGAATTTCGACATGTTCATGAAGCAAGTCGAGTTCACGCGGTGCGAGGCGGACCACTGCTGCTATTTCAAGAGTCTTGGAAGAGGTACCTACATAATATTACTCCTTTATGTAGATGATATGCTGATAGTCGGGGCGAGTTTGGCGGAGATCGACAAACTCAAGAAGAGTCTATCGAGGGAGTTCTCTATGAAGGATTTGGGTGCTGCCAAACAAATCCTGGGGATGAGAATCACGAGGAGTAAAGAGGGTCTTGAGTTGTCTCAAGAGGAGTACTTGAAGAAGGTACTGGCAAGGTTTAACATGGAGGATGCTAAACCGGTTGGCACTCCTTTGGCTAGTCACTTCCGATTGTCAAAGGAGGACTCGCCGACGAGCGAGAAGGAGATGGAGCATATGGATAAGGTCCCTTACGCCTCTGCGATTGGGAGCCTTATGTATGCCATGGTGTGCACGAGGCCTGACATTACCCATGCAGTGGGAGTTGTCAGTCGATTTATGAGTAATCCGGGGAAGCAACACTGGGAAGCCGTCAAGTGGATCTTTCGATACTTGAGAGGGACTTCCGGTTTTGCTTTGAGGTTCCGAAAATCAGATATGGGGTTACTCGGGTTCGTGGACGCGGATAACGGAGGTGATGTGGATAGTAGGAAGAGCACTACTGGGTACGTGTACACTTTCGGGGGTACCGCGATTAGCTGGGTGTCGAGGTTGCAGAAGATCGTAGCATTGTCGAGTTGCGAGGCGGAGTACGTCGTTGTGACGGAAGCCGCGAAGGAGATGATGTGGCTACAGGCTTTCCTGCTAGAGTTGAGACAAGACCACTCAGGGAGTATCTTGTATTCCGACAGTCAGAGCGCCATTCACTTGGCGAAGAATCCGGTGTACCATGCTCGAACGAAGCATATCCAGCTGAGATATCACTTCATTCGATCAGCCTTGGAGGAAGGCGTTTTGGTGTTGGAGAAGATTCTTGGGAGTAAGAATCCGGCCGACATGTTTACGAAGGTGGTGCCGTGCGAGAAGTTGAGGTTGTGTTCAACCTCGGTTGGTCTTCTGGGATGAGGACCGGGAACGCCGCTGCAATGGGAAGAGAAGATAGGGGTCGTGAATCAGCTCCAAGTGGGAGATTGTTGAGTGTGGAGGCCGATTCACGCCGAGAAGACGAGAAAACGACGAAGGACGAAACGGCGGTCGCCGGAGGAGCACCAGCGACCGCTGGCCATGTTTGGTGGGCGCCAAATGGGTTTCGGCGGGCGCCGAAACTAAGAGAAACGGGGCTGGACATTCTGCATGTTTTTGGCCCTTTTGGCGGGCGCGGAAGGAGCTCCGGCGGTCGCCGAAAGCTTTCGGCGGTCGCCGTTTTGCAAATCGCTGAAAACGCGTTTTTCTTGTCCCCCAAGTTTTGTCCCCCTTATATAAACCCTATGTGCGTGAATAATAGGGTTAACACCTCCAGAACTAGAATTGAGATTATAGCTATTACGATTCTTGTAATTACGTTCTATAATTGTTCTAGTAAATTATTGCAGCGGCAAAAGTGGACGTAGCCCTCGTTAACGGGTGAACCACTATAAATCTCGTGTTCTCTTTTATTCCGTATTTTTCGTTCTTGCTTGTTCGTATTGCCTTTCAAGAGGGAACTTCGGACGCGAATTTCCCAACAGATAACCCCACAGAGAGCCAAGTAGCAGAAAACCAATACGAACCCCATCCCAGCCTTCCCCTTCAACAGCCGATAGCTCTTCTTCATGGCAGTCAGTCCGTAAACAGTCTCAACCACAGACAGGACGCTCGCCAGATGCCACAGAGAGCTTATGTAAGCGTGCACCATCAGGAACATGAGGAACAGGCCAACCAGTGTGACTGTAAACGAGGATGAGAATCGCGAGCAGGGAGAAGAAGACGAAGTTGCAGGCCGACATGGAGATCGAAACCCATATGAAGGTGGCGCAGAGGCGCTTGAAGACGCGGGGGATGGCGGCGATTGTGGAGGGGAAGGAGACGGGCTTGGAGGAGAAGAGGGAGGCGACGGTGAAGACGACGGCGGCGGTGGAGAAGAGGGAGAATACGAAGAGGACGACGAGGCAGAGGAATTGGAGGGCGATGAGGTTGGTCCAATCGGCGGCGATGGGGTCGGAGTGGAGCTGGAGGAGGAGGGGGTGGGTGTAGAGGGAGTGAAGTAGGATGGCGATGGAGAGGGGGAAAATTAGGGTTATGGTTATGAGGGAAAAGGTTTTGGGGGAATGTTTGGGGATGGAGATTGATTCCTTGAGGACGTCGACAATGCTCAAGAATCCGAGCGACTCGAACCCCAGATCCATAACTTAATTTACAGTACTATTTATTTTTATGAATAATGGAAAAATAAACTTACAGTAGCAGCAGCAGCATGAGTGAATGAATGAAGAAGAGAGTGGTTTAATAGTGGTGAAGCGTAATCATGACACGCGCGACTTGTCATATCCAACCGCTCTTTTTTTGTTTTGGTTTTCGTGCGATGAAAATCTAAGATTCAAAATTCAACGAGACGATACCGGATCCTCCATTCCATGGATCGAGTTAAGTATATACTCTCTCGCAATATCGATATGAAATTAAATTAAAAAAATATTTAGTTATTGATTTTTTTATTAAATATTAAAATATTTATTTTAATAAATAATAAATTGATTGACATAAATTAAAAATAATGTTACTGACTTTTTAATTAAAACATGAAAAATAAAATTTTAAGTTTAAAAGTAAAGTAGTTAATTAAAACGTAAGAAATAAAAATATAATTTTAAGTTGAAAAATAAAATAATTGTGACGGTTAAAAACAACCGATAAGAAAAGAAAGTGTTACCCGAACCAACGAAGAACTACAGTACCTTCCCCAACTTGCACAAATTGATATAAATATTATTTCAAAATAGTTGACATACTTTTTTTTTTCTGAAATATCACTACTTGACTCACTAAAAAATCAAATAATTATTATAATTTTTTTATTTTAAAATATTATTTTATTCTAATTTATCCACTTACTTTTTTAATTTTACTCACAATTATTTTATTTTTATTTTTCACTTTAAAATATATACTTTTATGGCCTATTTTTTGGACTTATTCTTTTTCTCAGTATCAATTAAGTTCAGTCATTTAATTTTTTTGTTTAATTCAAATTTATTAAGTTCAGTTCATACTTATTAAGTTTAGTCGAGTTCAATTCATTTCAAACTTATTAAATTTATTTCAGTTCAATTCAACCACATTCAGTTCAAAAGAAAATATCATACTCTTACTTTTAAAAAATTTTAGTCCAAATTTAACTCCGTATTCACAAAAATATGACATTTATTTTTATATGAAAAAAGTAATATAAAAGTGTTAGTGTAAATATGAGCAATGCCGCAGAGTTACTGAGCATAACAATGCTTGAGCATATTTACATGTTTTTTTTCTTTCTTCACACTTGTATATTGTTAATGTCACTCATTCTATGTGTGATGTCTTTTAGCATGATGTATCACTTGATCCGTGCTTGTACGAACAATCAATACTTTGGATGACTGAACCAGACCTTGCGGCATGACGAAGACTCGCAATGCCGCAAGACGACCAAGTGCTGAGGACTCAAGAAGGCAAGCTGAAGATAGGGACTTTGAATAAACTGAACAAGACCTTGCGGCAAGACGAAGACTCGCAATGCCGCAAGACGAAGAAGTTTTGCAATGCCGCAGGACGAACAAGAGCAGAGGACTCATGAACGCAAGCTGAAGATATAGACTTTGAATACTTACGCAATACCTTGCGACAGGACGAAGCTTCGGCATGCCGCAGGACGAACAAGAGCAGAGGACTCGAGAACGCAAGTGGAGCATAGTAAACCTGAAGTCGAAGAAGAATGGAAGACATTGGCAGAAGACAAAGCATTCCAATCTAATGAAGAAGGTTTGCTCTGCCTGCAGAACAGCTTGCTCTGCGGCAAGACATGCAGCTGGTCAAAGGCGGTTGTTACTTTCTCTCAACCAATTCAAACCTAGTTTTTATAGGGAATTCGGTTGAGAGACTTCTCCTTTAAATACCAGACATTCTCAGCTCATTTATACCATCGATTAACACATCTTGAAACACATTTTCACCTAAATCGATCATCTAGATTGTTGTGCCGAAGACTTCGCTTGTGAAGTTCTTCGTGCCATTCATCCTCTCGCCTGGGAGAGTGATTTTGTATTATCAATAGCTTAGAATAGGTTTATTACAATAGATTTGGTTTCAGGTTGATTGCATTAATCTCCGGATTCGATAAATGTTAAGAAATGCCTTCGCATTGCCTTGAGTTTAATAAATTGTAAATTCGAGATTACTAATTGTAAAGACTTGTTTCTTTAATAATTTCAATTTAATTTAAATACATTATTTCATTTTGCTTTCATGTGAGTGTGTGCGTTCGTTTGTTTAATTTATGTTTAATTCTTTGGCTGTCAATATACATATATCATATATATATTTATATTAATCTGATATTCTAATAAACATATTAAAATACTTAAATCAAGTAAATCACAAATAAACGAACGAATTCTTTTTTAAGACTTCGTGCTGCTGCATCGCACTGACTTACAGCAGGGCCGCGTATTTTCTTCATAAATCACTTTCAAAAAGTATAATAAATATTATGTATAAGTACCAATTATGTTAGGAGAACAAATAATTAGATTAATGTAATAATAAATAAGAAATCAAAAGGATAAAATTGTGAAAAGAATATTAAAGAAGGAGGTATGTCAAAATTTTGTTAATTTAAAATAGTGTATTGACAGTATACAATTAAAAGTTTATAAAACTAAAAATTAGACTTTTAAAGTATAGCAATACAAAATGAAAAAGACTTTAAAATAATTATATGTATTCAAAATTTAATGAATTTTAAGAGTTTAAGGATTTTTTTTGGTTTTAGTTCAAAAATATATCACACAATATCATTCTCTTAAATCTCTTGAAAATATATGAAATTTAAAAATAATAATAATAATTAAAAATAAATCTGAAATTTATTGATTTATTTTACAAGTATAGTTCACATTTTGAATACCTAGCAATTTATAAAAATGTAAGTAAATTAATACTACATAAAAAATTTGTAATATTTCACAGTAAATATCATTCTGTGAATTTTGTAAAATCCATAAAATTATTAGATTTTTAAAGGTCACACAAAATGAATAAAATTTCAATTAAATACTCGATAAGAGGGGTGTACAGAATTTTGTAAAATTCATAAAAATTATTAGATTTTTAAAGTTCACACAAAATGAATAAAATTTCAATTAAATACTCGATAAGAGGGGTCTATTCAATCAAGACTCTGTAGGATTTTTATAGACTTTTAAAGTCTACATGTATTCAATCCGGATTTTTAAAAGTCCATTAAAATCTTGAGGTATTCAATACGGATTTTAAAAAGTCTTTAAAAATTCACCGGTATTCAAAAGTTAATGGATTTTAATTGATTTCATGCCTAAAATACAAAAGAATTCCATCATTTGAAATCTCTTCTAAATACGTGAGATTTCTATTGATTTCTATTTTAATTGATTAATTTATTATTAAAAATAATAAAACATAAAAATATATATAAAAACATAATAGAATTAATAATAAAATTAAAAAAACATGAAAAAAATAAAAATAAAAAATAAAATAAATTTATCAAAAAATAATACTATAATAAAATTAATATTAAAATTATTAATTTTTTTTCCAATTTGGGTATGGATTAGTTCACAAGATTGAATGGTCAATTCTCCTCCGGACCCTCATTGATTGTTTTCAAGAATGTTGAGTTGGGGCATGTAATCCATGTATCGAGAAGGAACTTACAAAAAAGTGCTTTCGGTTTTTTCACCCTATTTTGTTCTTGCGGTTATTTCAAAAAAATCCGATTCGTGGGCGGATTCAAATTAATAAATTTTTAATTAGTAAAAAATTATATTTGTATAACAATTATAAAAATGATTAAAATTTATTTTATCAAGTTATTTTAAAAAATATAACTATTTTTGTAATAATATATTTTACTAGTTTAAAAATTGTAAAAATCAATTTTAATCAATAAAAAAAATATTTGAAAAATAATTCACAAAATAAAAATTTACATAAATCTATAAAAGAACAGGTCCGACATGTGTGTGTGAGTATTTAAATATCTACGAGACATAGACCAAAAAAGTCTATTAAACTCTACGAAAATCCATATATAAAGTCAGTCAAACTCTCCGTGTCAGTCAAACTCTGCATAGACTCTACGGAATTGCCAAATCAATCAACGAAACTCCATAAATTTTTTAAAGTCCAAAAAAATATAATGAAATCTCAATTGAATAGACTCTTCTTAATTTCATTATTTAAAACAAAATTAATATTTAAACTTTAATCCGTATGTCTTTTAAAAATTGGATCATGACGAAATCAGGACGAACCAAATACATTAAAACTAGTGGAATTATTTTAGGATAAATTTAGTAGTTTAATGGAATTGCTTTAGGAAAAGAAAAATGTAAAAAGAAAAACCAAGAAAACGTAAGAATTACCTAACCACCGCACTGACCGCATATACATTATCGAGTCCAGTTAAGGTGGCCGGTCGCCGTTGAGTGATGGTCCTTCAGATAATCAGATCGATTATCTCATTGAAGCCTCACGCGCCGCCACTCCATTTATTCTCTAATCGGTTACAATCGTAAATGAATCCCCGGCCGAAACTCAGATCGCCGTCGCTTGCCTCCGCCTTTTTCCTTTCTCCGCCCCAATCACCACCAGCATCACACAACAGTAAAACAATCAATTCGAAGATGCCCCGTAAATCTCTCCTCACGCCCACTCTCGCCATCGCCTGTTTCCTCGCCCTTTTTACCATCTACTCCTTCCTCTTCTACACCCCTCCCAATTACAACACCACCGCTTCGATTAACCTAGGCAATCACGACCTTAATAATAAGAAGGTGAGGATATACATGTACGATTTGCCGAGGAGATTCACGCACGGCGTGATCGAGAGCTACGCGGCGGCGCGTGGAGCAGAAGCCGTGGGGAACGACGCGCTGCTCAAATACCCCGGGAATCAGCACTCTGCCGAGTGGTATCTGTTCTCCGACTTGAATCGTCCAAGTGAGGAACGGGTCGATTCAGCCGTCACTCGGGTCATGGACCCGGAAGAAGCCGACCTCTTCTATGTGCCATTCTTCTCTTCATTGAGTCTCGTTGTCAATCCGATCCGACCCGCCACACCGAATGTCTCTCGTGATAGGACGATTGTTTACAGTGATGAGCAAACGCAGGTACCATAAAAAAATCTCTGTTTATCAATCATAGTTTTGTATGTATGTAGATGTTCTATATCATGTACTCTTGAACTTCATTTGATCACTATATGACTCTCATTGTTTATGCGAAATCAGTACAATATAATATATGTAGATGTTATATATCAGTATAATATATGTAAATTTCACTGATATAGGAGGATCTGATGGAGTGGCTGGAAGAGCAAGTGTATTGGAAGAGGAATAACGGGTGGGATCATGTAATTATATGCCAGGATCCAAACGCTCTGTATAAGGTAATTGATAGGGTGAAGAACGGGGTTCTATTAGTTTCTGATTTCGGGAGGTTGGCTCGCAACCAGGCATCACTAGTGAAGGATGTGATACTGCCTTATTCACATCGGATTAATACTTATAAGGGGGATATTGGATTGGAAAATCGCAAGTCCCTTCTCTTCTTTATGGGAAATCGGTACCGAAAAGAGGTAAATCCTTTATAGATAATGCCAAGTTTCTTGGATAGCCATGGATATTAACATAATTATTGAATGGCAGGGTGGTAAGATTAGAGATTTGCTTTTCCATGTGCTTGAGAATGAAAAGGAAGTTATTATAAAACATGGGACCCAGTCTAGGGAAAGCCGTCGAGCAGCAACACAAGGAATGCACTCATCGAAGTTCTGTTTGCATCCAGCTGGTGATACTCCATCAGCTTGCCGACTTTTTGATGCTATTGTTAGTTTATGTGTTCCGGTCATTGTGAGCGATCACATTGAGTTGCCCTTTGAAGATGCCATAGACTATAGAAGATTGCCATTTTCGTTGATTCCAGCACTGCAGTTAAACCTGGAAACTTGGTGAAATTGCTTAGAAGAGTGAGCCCGGAGAAGATTTTGGAATTCCAAAAGGAATTGCAAATGGTAATTATCAGTAGATGCTTTTTCATTAATTAAACTTTTTTTTTCATAAAATTTAGATTAAAAGTAGCTGACAAGAAAAATAGGATTTGTCTGTTTTTTATAAATGAAGTTGTTTGGGTGTGGAGTCATTTTTCCAATCGGGTGATTTTACCGACTTATTATGAAATTATTCAATGACAGGTGAAGAGGTACTTTGAGTATGAGGATCCAAACGGGACTGTGAAAGAGGCTTGGCGTCAAGTTGCTTCAAAGCTGCCTCTGATAAAACTTATGAGTAACCGCGACAAGCGCATTGTGGTGCGGGACTTGGTAGACCAAGACTGTTCGTGCCTCTGCACAAACCAATCTGGAGTACACACGACATTATAGATAGATCATGAAGGTAAAATTGCCAATTTTTTGTAAGAAGTTGACTGTGGCTACAATTGCAGTTTGTTCTTCCTGGGCTTCGAGAGTAGCATTCGATAATTCATTAGCTGGGAATTGAGACTTGTTCAAATAAGGTTTGCCTCTGTGCTTGTAATTTGGCATTTTGAGTAACCAGCACATAGTTATCTTAGATAGGGTTTACTGTTATCGACACTATTGTGTTCCAGTACAATTTGTGAATCAGTATTATACGTTGCATGCACAAGTTCTGAGATTGGAAATCCTGATTCAACCACCAAATATAAGGATAGATCAGCAATCGAGTACACTATTATTTACAAATCGTATATATAAACACGTTTAAAATGTCAGCACTCGAGCAGTTTTATGAACACGGACTCGTTAATTACTAGAGTGCCCCCCTGATCACCATAGATTGCAGCTTCCAAATTCAAAGGCACCAGATTATCTCTATGCACTTGCTGAGATTGACACAGCATTCAGCTCGACTCACTTTTTACCATCGCCATTTTGTGGCTCAACTGGTGACAGTGGCATGCGCCTCTTCCTGCACAACAGACTCGTTATCGTTGCCACAACCCACACGAGCAATGTCAACGGACCCCACCTAAGCCTTCATAGTATTACTACTCTTACTATAATCATCATCTTCTTGGCCATCTTTCCCAACAACAATCTCCCATTCTTCTCTCATAATAGTAACAATCCATCCTTTGTTTTGAGGCTTTCCGTGTCAAAGGAAGTGAGTAAAATCACATAATTATTTCCAGGGTTATAGAGAGGATCGTGATCTGCCTGATCTGCCTTCAACCAGTGCTTTATTATTAATAATTGAAATAATAAATAATTAAATTGTATATCAAGGAAATTCGTTGTATAAAAACAAATCGGTGAAAAAAACACTTCACTGTGGCAGATTCCATTGGAACAGTTCCATCACCATCCACATTTAGGACAATTGTTAACAGCCAAAGCTTCACCTTATTAATCGAAACTGCTTCCATAAAGATAGGTTGAGCTTCTTCCGGAGAATATGACTCTAGCCTTATTGTGGTATTATCATCACCTTCACTTTTATCTCAATAATTTAAGAAGCGGAACATGTTCCCATCTAAACAGGCCATAAGTTCATATATCGATGGACACTCAAGCTGCTGGAAAACAAAGAATAATGCCATCTTCAGAAAAACGATTAATACAACATACTTATGTGTCTAGACTCATGCAGCAAAATTTTGATACAGAAAAGGTTGTTTTACGGATGGAGTTAAAATCGCAGTGAAGAGATTATAGTCTTTCTCTCAGAGTACCAAATGAAAATGTTACTTTAATAATTGGTTTATACTTAATACAGTGAAGTGGGGATGACAATGTAGAGAAGCCAGCAGCCACATTAAACAACTTTTCGTACCAATTGTTGCATACTTCTCAAAGATCTAAGAAAAGAATTTCATGAGTATTGGAAATCAATTTGCAACGAAATAAATGGAGTAGAAGATAATAATGCCATCAAAGACAAGCACCAGTGAGAGAGAATGTGAAAAATAACAAAATAAATGACATAAGCAATTTTAAGGAGAGTGGAAGTATTACATCACTATGTAGGGTCCTAAAACATTTAACCAGAAGACCACCCATTGAATGACCAATTATGTTTATTTTCCTTCTCCCAGAATCCGTATAAACTGACTCGAGCTTGGGTTCTAGGCGATCCAGTGTTTCCGGAAATCTGAAAACAAGGACATAGATAAGTTGTAGAGTTCAAATTCCACACATATAAAAATGTCATCATCGTTGAATTTAATATTCACTGCATCCAACACTCGTAAGTTAAGACCATTTTGAGTAAACCGGTTGCTTTGACGAAAATCATATCCAAACCCAAAGAGCGTTGTTCCCTCTTGATAGCCCAAACTGATAGATTCGACTGTCATGTTGTGAAAATAATAGACACAATCACAACCAATAACCTGCAAAATAAGTCGGGGAAGGGATTTGAGGACCCAAGGAAATAATGAATGCAATCTATGAAAATAAACAATGTCTGTCTTGAGGAACCTCAACGTGAGTGCCGTCGTCTAAGTTCACACTTCTACATGTTTCCAGCATCCTTCCTTCTGTTATAATCGGAACAAAATAAGCGAATGCAGGGAAATAGAGACATTCGGCACACACAGATAACACGGCATTCAACCAAGCCAAAAATAACAAAGTGATTATTATTGAACAATTCATCATCCTCAATTCCCTACACATTTCATCACAATTCCAGCCCTCATAAACTAAATAATTTCATAATAATAAAATAAAATTAGGATGATGGGAAATTTTCGGAATACGACCTGTTGCGGGATCGAAGCGAGACCATAGCTTGTCCCGAAAAGCGTCAGCCCCAAGTATCCGGTCGGTTTTATCATAGACTGCGTTGAGGATTGCAGCAGCGATGCCGGGCAAGAGAAGAGAACCGGGTCGAGCGTGGGGTCCACGATGGATTGTTCCTGGTTCTCGCTGATCAGCTTCAACAGATGCTCTACGGCGTGGCGGGTAAGGGTCGTCGGAAGTAAATCACGGCACTCTTAATTCTGGGCCCCGTGTAGTCTATTTTATAGTCCAATACTCGCACGTTTGTAGATGGGCTCAACATGTCAGCCCAAGTTTATAAAAAACAATTTAATGAGCGAATAGAAATTCCATGCTCACCGATCATCGGTTAGTCCGGTAGAATATAAATCGCGATAAATGTGCCCAATAGCAGATATCTATGAGAGAGAGTGTTGATCGTTACTCGGTAGTCCTTGATAGAATAAAATGTTAATAGAGAGATGTGTTCGAATTGGGCAAAATCAAAATTGAGTGATGTGCTTAAGTAGGAGTCACTTATGGTAGAGAGTATAATCTAAATCGAGTGATGTGCTCAAATATCATATATCTATGTGTCGACGAGAAATTACAATCACATCACCACAGTTTTTTTTGTATTTTTGATCTAGGTTAATTGCAAAAATTTAAATACTCACACATTTCTTTTTTGTTTTTTCGATCTTGTTTTTTTATTTTTTTAAAGTCAATTACAGACATTTAAATATTCACACTCACACTTTTTTATTTTTCACACCACATTTTTTATGTCAATTGGAAATTTAAATACTCACACACACTTGATCTTCAATTCAAGTGTTCAATCAACTGAGCTAACAACTCTTGACTATCACGCAAGTCTTACGACTCACTTATGCATCACCGGTTTTATTTATGCACTCCTCGTAGAATACACCACTTACATCTTGACCCTAAATTTAAGTGAAATCAGATTGAAAATTAGAATTCTAATTTTTCTTGAAGCGAAAACAAATTTAAAATTTAACCGATTTATTTTCAGTTACGATTAAGGCTGTCAATTCGGTTAAATCAAATCGAACCGAACCGAAATTTCGGTTAACCGAACCAAATAAGAGTTTTTTTCAAGAATCGAAACCAAACCGTTTAAAGAATGGTTTGGTTCGGTTAAAACCGAACTCAACCGGTTTGGTTTGGTTTGGTTCGGTTTTAACCAAAAATCTATATTTAAAAAAAGAACTGTAGAAAATTTGGTTTGTGGCCTATAACTGGATACTTTCAACAACATAAATATCTAATCTACCATTAACAATTACATATTTAAACAAAAGACTCATCTAAATAAGTATATTATAGTGTAAGTATAATATCATAATTAATTTGGACATTGGGTATGCAGGAGGCCCATCAGGCCAACCATCGTGAACTTGTCTAATGTCATGCGGTCCATGCCTGATTGCCTATGCAAGTGTGCATATTATATATATATATATATACATATGCAATTCGGTTTTCGGTTTACTTCGGTTAACCGACCAAAATAACCGAACCGAACCGAAAACACAAAATTTTACAAACCAAAAACCAAACCGAATTAGTTTGGTTCGGTTCGGTTTAACCGAACAGTGTCGGTTTGGTTTGGTTTGATCGGTTTAACCAAATTTTTGACACCCCTAGTTACGAATTACGATTCAATTTTGAAAATCTATCAGAATTTATAAGAATTCACGTAAATCAATAAAAAAATGTATTTCAAAATTATTTACAAAATATAAAAATTCATATAAATCAATTAAAAAAATTAATCAAACTTTATGAAAATCCATATAAAAAGTTTGTCAAACTCTATATAAATTTTATGAATTTTTTAAATCTATTAAATTTTATAAACTTTTTAAAGTTCAAAAAAATACAATTATATTTGTATACACCCTCTTAATTAAATAAAAATATAATTTTATCCATAATAAATTGATTAGGACCATTAGGTCAAGGTCAAAAGTTGTGATCTTGATTAGGGAACACAAGTCCTTGAAAAGAAAATGAAGTATATCGTCCCCATTCAAGTCAAAGTTTATACAAAGACACAATTCTTCGAGTATTACATCAAGTGTACGTATGTTAACTGTAAATGTATTTAAAACAAAATTATGTAAATTATATAGGTACACTCCCTAGGCAATTTATAACGTGTACCTAGGAATAATACGAGAATTGTATACCTACTTATTCTTATAAAAAATAAAATATAAAATAAATTATTTCTAAGTTTTTTTTTCTCTCTTTAAATCTTTTTTTTTCTCTCCCCAATATTTTTATTCTCTCTATCAGTCTATATGTATATTTCACAACCTAAATTTTTAATTAAAATCAATAAATTATTTTGAGATTATACATATCTGGTTTAACAAGAAGTATTTTAATAATACTTATCGACTTCTTGTTGATAATCGGAAAATATATTAATGATGATTTATTAATTATTTGATGAAGATTATAATTAAATGTACAGAGGATTTGATACGTTAAACAATTTTATTTAATTTTAATGTGTAATTTATTTTTTTAAGATGATTAATTAAATAAATAATTTTATTTAATTTTAATGTGTTATTTATTTTTGTAAAAGATAATTACTTATTGTGATGAAGTTTTTAGTAACACGTTGATTTCATGTTGTTGTGATTAAGTTAGTGATTTTGTTATGCTTAATTTAGTGATTTTTATTAGTGCGATAAAAGTAGGGATGTCAATCCAACCCGAAACGGTGGGCTAGCTCGAAGTCCGCCCGAAAAAATGTAGGGTTAGGGTCGAATATTTTCGACCCGAAAAAATTTCAGCCCGATCAGCCCGAACCGAAATAACCCGATAGCCCGAGTGGGCTAGCCCGATAAACTGTGGGCTAGCCCGACAACCCGATATATTTAAATATATTATAATTCGTTTTATTTATTTATAAAAATATTTTGAATAAATAAAATAATATATTCAAATAAAAGAAAATTATAAACTAAAATTACAATTTTAAATATTATTAAATGAATATTTGATAATTTGGGCAATTTAAATATTAGAATTATAATAATTATTATTAAATATTAATATTTTATTAATATTAAATTTAATTTGGTATTAAAATTATTTTTTTATTATATAATATTATTTTTCCGGCCCGACGGGCTAGCTCGAGACCGAAGATTTTAGGGTTAAGGCTACAAATTTACAGCCCGAAAAAATTTCAGCCCGATCAGCCCGAACCGAAGTAACTCGATAGCCCGAGTGGGCTGACCCGAAACCGAGTGGGCTGGCCCGATTGACATCCCTAGATAAAAGCATATTCAAGATGATGATTTTATAACCTCAAGAGTCAAGATGATGATTCTATAGCTTGAAAATAAAGATTTTAATTATCAAGAATGATGATTTATATAATGATTTTTTTTCCTTTTAGACAATGAATATTTTAGTGATGAGTATATTGATTTTGGGCTTTAATGATTAATGGGCCGAGAGTACAATAACAAGTTGGCTGAGTTTATTTAAACCTCAAACTTTACTGGACACACCCTTCTTTTAAATTTTATTTTTGTAAGCAAATGTAAAATATCTAAACTACCCTCGATTAACTTATTAGATTAATAAACACCTTTTCGCCTCTTTAAGCTCTTCTCCGGTTCCGCCCAGATATAAGAAGAGAGAATAAGAATAAATTGAAATCGATTGAATAGTCCACACGTCGGGGACGGAGGAGATCTGGTTAGACAAAAGGTGCAGGAGGTTGTGTACGAGTACGACGGATCGACGATCGGGTATTTCCCCACAGAATAGGATATGGACCGCTTACGCCGCTCTCGGCGGGGAGGCCTGGCGCCGGAGTCGGGATGTCGAACGAGGGAGGAAGCGGCGGAAGGAATGGTAATAGGTGAGTGCGAGGAAGTCATCGTCTCGATAGTCTGGGTTTTCTATGCTTGAGTGTATGTGTGTTTTCGCACAAAAACTTTGCACACAGATGATAGGGATCAATAGTGTAAATGAAGAATTATAAATGTAATTTATTCAGAATCTTCTTTTCTTGTTTTCATGCGATCTTACTTTTTTTGGTTGGAGTTGAAAAACGTAGAAGACAAAAGAAAGAATGAAAAAAAGAAAAAGAAAAATTTATGAATTCAAGAAAATTGGTTTCACTTGGAGGGGTGAGAACCAAGAACATTAAAGAATGTTTAATAAACAAGGGTAAAATTGATATTACACCGGGGGTGTGATTATTAAATTGAGAGGTAAACTAATTTAGGGTGTGTGTTCAGTAAAATCGGAACTGTAAATACACATAGTCTAACAAATTATGCTCCTGGGAGCATAGTATACGTATTGTACTCCCTATACTAATGGAAGAATTAATGAATGAATAACATGAATGTTAATTGTATATGTAATCTAATTAATAAATTAAATTTATAATTTATAATACTAGTACAGTAAACGTTATTACGGCGGCATGGACATGTTAACATGCAACGTGGCCTTGACGGCAGCGTTACACACGGGGCACTCCCGCAGCTGGGACCCACCCCCGCACCCGCCGCACAGGCACAGGTGGCGGCAGGGCAGCACCAGCACGCACGCCTCCTTTTCCCGGCACATCCTGCACCTCCGGTGGTGATGATTGCTAATATTATTACTACCGCAGCTGGACTCGGCGTCGGCGTCGGCGTCGACCCGCCGCCGCAGCAGTAATAGGTGGTTGAGATTCGCGCGCAAGGTATTAGCCTTGGCCTCGTTGGCGTGGGCCCGCTCCCTCCAAACCTGATTCTTGGCCAGGAGGCTCTTCGCCTTCTCCTCCAGCGCCGATGTCAGATTGCAGATTCTCTGGATGTGCTCGTCTTTTTCCTTAAGCGCGTTCATCGTCTTTTTACTTGTTGGAAGATGATGTCGTCGATCCCTAACCGAGAATATTGGTGTTGCTGGAATTGATCGGTCGGCGGCGCGTATAATTGGTCGACCGGCCGCTTTTTATTATTATTATTATTATCGGCATCGTCCAAGTTTTGTTGTTGATGAGAAGGAGGAACAGCAACTCCGCGATTCATGGTTATAAAATCTCTGCAACGACCGATTAAATAATTAAAGTGATTGAATTGAATTAATTAAACTCAATAATTATTGGTTAATAGTATATGTACCTGTGTTGTTGGATGAGTTGAGGAGTGAATGGATTGAGATATGTATGTGTTATAAGAAATACAGTACGTATGTCAACTTTGTTATAGACTTATAGTAAGTATTAAATACGGAGTAGATTATTGTTAATAATAGTAATAATATTCGCGTAATAAGGAAGTTTGAATAATTAAATCGCCTCCGTTCCGTAATGCGTGGCGTTGCTTGTGTGGTCGTGATTGGACCCCACATACTGCTGACTGGCGTGGTGGGGTCAACTCATACCATTCTAAACTACACCGCACGTGTGCTGCTCCCAATATATATATCTCAGAATTTTCCTAATCATGATGGCGGAAGGTAGGACGAAGTTGCAACGTGGGGCCCACCCTCTTTCTTCTTTTTTCCTTTTTTGGCCTTCCTCGTTTCTTTTTTCTTCATTTTGGAATATAGTAAATTTCGTTGTCCTTCGGTGTCATAATTTTGTCTGCGGTTGGAGTTTTGGTACGAAAACCCGCCCCGAGACCCACTCACAAATCTTGAAAAAGAGATTGTTACGGGTTGCGTCTAACTTTTTTAGGAAGAATATATTAAATAAACCAATCCGAGTTCTTTTTAATTCTTTTATGTAACCTAAATTAAAAAAATATATTATTTTTTAATTTTCTAACTAAAAAAGTAGGGAAAAATGGCAATAAGGCCATTTTTCAGCATTTTTTCGACAATAAGGCTTTCGAGAAATTACGCGTGCCAATTAGGCCGCCTAAAATGTGCAAAGACATCGTTGCCCTCGCATATATACACATTTGAACAAACGGTTTCAGCAATTAATTTCATTATTTCCCGCACAACACACGAACTCCCACACACGAAACCCACACCTCTCCAATTACTCTCTCTCTTTTCTCTCTCGGCTCCCGCTCGAAAACTCACAGAAAACCGAAACCAAGGTCGTAACCACCACCACAGTAACACACACACACGAAATCCTCTCATCTCTCTGCTCAGTTCGATTATCAGATGGCTCCGTCGAAGAAAACCGCCGCCGCGAAGAGAACCGCCGGGAAGAAATCGACTCCAACCGCCGCTGCTGCTTCAGAAAACACGGAACGGAGGCTTGTTCAGTACACTCCGTCGAGTGAAGATCAGGCGAGCCCTATCCCTCAGCCTGCCGCCGGCGAGAAGAAGGAGAGGAAGTAAGTATTTCGAACCCTAATTCAACCGATTTTCAATTTCAATCTGTTAATTTCCATTGCATGAATGAATTTTGTGTGTTTTGATGGAGGTTCGGTGTGATTATGTGTTCATCAGTGTTGATTGTGTGTGTTGGCGGCCGTTCAGTGTTAATATGTTCTGTTCAGTGTAAAATTTTCCTGCTCAGTGTTTGTTTATGCCTGCTCAGTGTCTCTTTATGCTGTTCAGTGCAATTGCATGGCCACTCAGTGTTGATTGTGTGTGTTGGTGGCCGTTCAGTGTTAAAATGTTATGTTCAGTGTTAAATTGTCCTGCTCAGTGTTAAATTATGCCTGCTCAGTGTCTCTGCATGCCACCCAGTTGCCTTGTGTGTGCCACTCAGTGTTGATTGTGTGTGTTGTGTGTATGTTCAGTGTTAAAATGTTCTGTTCAGTGCCTCATCATGCCTGTTCAGTGCCTCATCATGCCTGTTCAGTGCCACTGAGTGCAACTACATGGCCACTCAGTGTTTGTATATGCCTGTTTAGTGTTGTATATGCCTGTTCATTGCTTTGTACTCACATCGGTGTGTGTTTTTTTGGTGTTCCAGGTCCTATAAACAGATGAGGTCCAACTTGCTGACCATCATCCGGACTATTGATGAGATCAAGGACAAGCTGAAACCGGGGCACGACGAGTATTTGAAGATGACCCCCTTCTACCATCTCTTCAAGAGCATAAAGGATCAGAGGCTGACCATCCTCCACACCCGAAAGAGCGACGCTGCGATAGCTGCCGTGCTGGAGCAGATGGATGCCGGCGATCGTACTATTAAGCTCGGCAGCAAAGATGTCCGGATCACTCCCGAGGATGTCGATCTTATTTTTGGAATCGTAGGCGGCAGTAGGAAGCTCGATATCAGTTCGAGGTCCAAGTGTGATAACAAAAGATTCAGGGAGAGGCTGTTCCCGGGGGAGAAGACGCTGAACCCGAAGCTGCTGAAGTCAAAGCTTGATATGTTGGTGAAGCGTCGGAGTCGCAAGCCTCAGGCTCTTGCTGATGTAGCTCGGCTCCTCTCGTTGATAGTGATCGGCACTGTCTTCTTCTCCACTTCCTCCGTCACGATCCAATGGAAGTGGTTGGATTATGTGGTGGATCTGGAGTCGATGCAGAGCTACAACTGGGGCGAGGCGATTCTCAAGGCCCTTTGCGACTCGGCAGCTGCGAACAGGGGCAACCCGCAGAATACACAAGGCTGCACGATACTGCTTCTGGTATGTGCTTCTACTTGCTGTTCTTCACATTCGTCTTGCCGTCTTTTTTTATTTTTCATTCCTTGATATTTACCTTGGGTTTTTATTTTTTTTTTTGGTTTTTGTGCAGTTCTGGCTTTGTGAGCACACAAAGCTGGCAAAAAGGCTGGAGAACGAGCACCTCCCCCGGGTCCTGAACTGGCATCTCAATGATCTTTCGAATGTGACCAAGGAGACCCTAGTGGGTCTCGCGGACGAGGCGGTAAATATCTTCTCTCTTTCTTCTGCTTCTTTTAATTCTGTTTTGTTTTATGATTCAGTGTCCGTCGACTGATTCTGAGTGAACAGTGTGTGAAATATTGAGGTTCAGTGTTTATTGCTTGCTGTTCAGTGTGGTATTCATGCACACAGTGCTTGTGGATGGACAGTGTGAATGATGTTCTGTTCAGTGCTTATTAATGCCGTTCAGTGTCAATTAGGATAACTGACTGTGATGTTCAGTGCTTATTAATGCTGTTCAGTGTCACTCACTTGAGGCGGATGATGTTTTTTTTTGTTTGAGTTCTAACGCGTGATGTCCGTGTCTGACAGGTGGATGCTCGTCTTCTGAAACACGGCAAGACGGTGGCGGAGACCCAGGCGTACAGGGGCCACCTTTCTTATAAAGCAATCGTGAACACTCCGCGTGCGGCGGAGAGCGAGGACGAAGAGCAGTCTGAGGAGCTGCCTTCTGGAGAGGACAACAGTGACGATGACGAGCATCCGGGCTCTGATTCGTCGAGCGAGGAGGAAGAGGAACGACGAAAAGGAAAAGGCCCTGAGGGAGGGCCTTCTGGAAAAGACGAGCAGTCGTCCGATGGGGATGACGACGACAGTTCTTCTTCCGAGGGGCATCCGATGGAGATGACCTGCGTAGTCCAGGAGCCGGAGGAGGAGGGTGGGCGGCCTTCTGAACAGCAGCAGCCCGATGAGGAACGCCCTGCTGTTTCTGCTGCCGAAGCCGAGAAGTTGCTCAACAACCTTCTGTCGGAGAATCAAGATCTCTCCGCCACTGTGAGGGATCTCCAATCCAAGCTCGAGAGCACGACTTCTCAGCTGAACGATCTGACAAGTGCTAACGTCGAGCTGGAAGGTGATAACCAGCGACTGAAGAGCGAGCTTTCGGAGCAGCTTGCGAAGATCGACGCGGAGACGGAGGTGGCAGCAGGCGAGGCAGGTGGAAGCTCCGAGGAGGAGGAGGAGTTAAAACTTCTGAGGACGCGAGTGAAAGAGCTCGAGGAAGAATTGATCAAGAAGGCGAATGATCAGACTCATCCAACAGTGACCGAGGACCCCGGGGCGGGCGAGGCTCGAAGCTCCGGTGAGGAGGAAGTGCGACTTCTGAGGGCTAGAGTCAAAGAGCTCGAGGATGAAGTGAAAAATTTGAGGAATGCGTTGGCTGACATTCAGTTGTCGTCGGTCATGAACGACTACGAAAAAGTCCGGCTCGAGAATCTGGAGGCGGACATGAAAGCACAAGAAACTGTCCACAGAGCCCAGATCGAGGCTCTGCAGAACAGCGTCAAGGCACGGGAAGATGAAATCTTAAGTCTCCAGGCCGAGTTGTGCGTCTACGAGATTGACGGCAACAAGGACGATGAAGAAGAAGAAGAAGGAAGCCCGTTGAGACCAGAAGCCGAGAAAACAGAGTCTTCGACCAAGGCAAAGACCAGGTCGATGGTACGACTGGTCAAGGGCAGGAAAAGGAAGCCAGCCAACGGCGATGACGACGATTTTCAGTACGATCCCCCTGCCCCTGCTGCCAAGAAAAAGGCGATCAAGAAGGGTAAGAAGGTGGTGCAGGAGGCAAGCCAGAAACCGATCCGGGCTGACTTCAATGATGCACATGTCAATTTCTTGATCGACGTGAATAAGAATTTTGACCAGAACTGCGGATTCGAATTGGAGCCGGAAGTCCTCGACAAAATCATGGACCACAGCAGCAACAAAAACATGTAAGTGAAGTTTCTTTTATTTCACATTCTGTCTTTGTTTCTTTATTTCTTTTCTTTCTTTTTGATAAGAGTGTGCTTTTGACCAATCAGGCTCACAATGAGGTACTTTCCCAAGATATCCACGGCTGTGACGGTGTCTGACGTGACTGAGATAATGAGATGCACCTTCATCAGCAATCACGTGGTCGACGCCTTTGCTGAGTCGCTGAATCGAGCTTACAACAAGAAGTTGGAGGCTCTGATACTTCCTGGGCACTGTTGGGTGAGTTATTTTTTTTTTTTCTCCTTTTGAATTCAGTCAGTGCTTTTATGTGTTAGTCAGTGTTCATATGGGCTGTTCAGTGCTTTTATGTGTTAGTCAGTGTTTATATGGGCTGTTCAGTGCTTTTATGTGTTAGTCAGTGTTTATATGTGTTTAATTGATTCATTCAGTGCTTTTATGTGTTAGTCAGTGTTTATATGGGCTGTTCAGTGCCATTATATGTGATGTTCAGTGTATATGTGTAATTGGTGGTTGATCAGTGCTGTTAGGGCTGTTCAGTGTTAATGATGGTTGATCAGTGCTTATCATATTCAGTCAGTGCTTTTATGTGTTAGTCAGTGTCTTTCATGTCATGTTCATTGTCTTATGCTATGTTTTTTTTTTTTTTTTTTCTCGCAGACCTCCATTGTCTTGGGAACTCTTGACCACGACAAGTTGTATGAAAAAATCACAGAAATGATTCCATGCGTGCGGGAAGGGATTATAATGTTCCCGATGTTGTCACCTGGGATGAGAAAGAATACAACTCCCAACCATTGGACGCTGCTCGTCTGCGACTTCGTCCAACGGAAATGGCGATTCTACAACTCGATTCAACCCAGGGGGTCGAAATTTAAGGACCATTACATGGCGAATGCAGCGGAATTGGTACGTGTACTGTTTTTTTAGTCGATAACTGATAAAATGTGGGTTCCCTTTTTAAATGTTAACTGATAAAATGTTTGTTTCGTACGTTTCAGAAGGAAAAGGTAGAAACTAACGTCGACCAAAGGCTTGAGAAAGCGGGGAAGTCTGGTTTCCCGATACATGAAATCGAGGCCGTGAAGCCTCTCCCACAGCAAGCACCATCTCTGTAAGTATCTCAGTGCATAATTAAACTCATTCAGTGTTTCTGTGTTTCATTTTATGCACTCAGTGTTATATTTATGCATTCAGTGTCAGTGTTTCTTTTTAACTTTAACTACTCTGCGTCTGTGTGTGTGTGCCCAGGAATGAATGTGCTTTGTACGTATGCTACTACATGGAGAAGATTCTGAAAAAAGAGGCAATTCCGGACAAGGTCAGGACGGAAGAGTTCCAAGTATTCAAGGCTCACGTGATACGAACCATCCTGACCATGAAGGAAAAGTAGTGATTGTGGACAAGAAGTGTTTTTTCTGCTGTAAATGTATGAACACGAATTATGATTGTGTTTGGATTTAGTTTCTGTAAAAAAAAAAAAAAAAGAACAAATGTTTTTACTTCATATTTCTGTGTAATTGGTGGGATTCAGTGTTAATATTGTCTGTTCAGTGTTAGCAGTGTTTTATTCTGTGTTTCATTTTATGCACTCAGTGTTAATCTTGTCCACTCAGTGTCAGCAGTGTTATATTGTCTGTTCAGTGTTGCTATTATTCAGTGTTAATATTGTCTGTTCAGTGTTATAAGTGTTTTATTCTGTATTTCATTGTTATCAGTGTTAATATTGTCTACTCAGTGTCAGCAGTTGAAATTTACTGAATTGCAACATTTAAAAACAACCAAATGCAAAAATTACAACACAAAGAACAATAAAAAACACTCCAGGACCATAATAAACTGAGCAAAAGCAAAATCACATAATGTTAAAATCCTGTGTTTTCTTAATAAATGACAGGCAGTCAGTCAGTGTGTTTATGAGCCAAACAGTGTCTGTCACTGACAGTCAGTGTTTTTTCACCCCATTCAGTGTCACTGATCACAGAAATCATGTCGAGAAAAAAACACAACAAAAATCCAATAAGAAAAAGCCTACTAACTACTGTATAGGCTCCGTGCACGTTTTCTTGTTGTGATTGCCGACACGTCCGCACCTCCCACACTTCATGGCTCTCGGGATGTGCTCACCCCTGGACGGAATCCTCTTCTTCTTAGGTCTTCCAGGAGGCCTCTTCGATGTTGGCGGCTCGATCATGACGTTCTCTGGTACGTTCGAAGGTTGATCAAACATGGAAACCGGCTGAAGGGGATCGGCATAAGACCTGACGTAGCTCTCTGCATGGTAAAACTTGTCCACGAACGAGGCCATCGGCTTCCCGGACCGCAGAATGCACGCAGCTGCGTGGGAACACGGAACCCCTGTAATCTGCCACTGACAGCAGGTGCACGTCTGATCCGCAATATTGACCACGACGGACGGAACGCACTGCACTTCGAAAACCGTTTCGGACGACCCCACAACCACCCATTTCCTGCCTTCGTTGACGGCTTTACTCAGCGTCTTCTCGACGGACGGGCAGAAATCCGAAGTCCATCCCCTGCTCCTGGCCCCCCTGTCTGGTTCAGTGTTAAACAAGGTCAGTCAGTGTTTGAACAAGGGCCAACAAACAGTGTTAAAAAAGGGCCATCAGTGTTAAACAAGGCCAGTCAGTGTTTGAACAAGGGCCAACAAACAGTTTTAAAAAAGGGCCATCAGTGTTTGAGATGTGTATTTTTTTTTTTTTTTTCATACCGTGGAAAAAGGTCATCACCTTCAGCCTGATGTTGTTGACCAACGCTGTGATAGGAAGATGCCGGGCTTCCATGATCCATTTATTGAACGACTCCGCGGCGTTGGACGACATCTCCCCGTATCTCTTCCCTGAGAAGTACACGTTGGCCCAATTCTTTGGATCCATGTTCTGGAAAAACACTTTCGCTGTCTGGCCTCCCTCTTCCAACAGCTTGTCCATGCTCAGTTGGTAGGCTTCGACGGTGGTTGCGTACGCACATTTCAGGAAATTCCACACCACGCCGTCTCGTAACATTTTGGTTGCCCATCTGCCTCTGAACTTGTCTTTCAGGTTCAACTTCAAGTGATTGATACAGTAGCCGTGCGGGGACCCTGGGAACACCCTGCTCATCGCCTCGAGCAGCCCGAGATTCCTGTCCGACACGAACGTAACAGTGCGAGAAGGAGATAGGATGTGCTTCAGGTTGTCCAAAAACCACTTCCAGTTAGCATAGTTCTCGGAATCGACAACGGCGTAAGCCAATGGGTACAACCCTGCATCCACGAGGACAAGAACAAGAAAAAAAAAATAAAAATTAAAACACTTCAGTCAGTCAGTGTGAATAGCACTCATTCAGTGCTGAAAATACATATTCAGTGCTGCAAGCAACACGTGTCAGTTTCAGTGTGCATTTCAGATCAGTCAGTGTTAAAAAGAGGGATTCAGTGCTCAAAACTGTACTGCACATACCTCCGTCGCCGTCCTTGCCCGTAGCAGCGAGCAAATGGCCCTTGAACCTTCCCTTCAGAAATGTGCCGTCCAGAAACAGCAAAGGGCGACAATGGTTCATCCCGTCGATACAAGCCTTCATCGAGATGAAGACCCTGCGAAACTTCCTGGACGCCTCGTTGAATTCGAGCAGCAGGTGCGACCCAGGGTTGGAATCCGATATTGCCTGCAGGTGCTTAGTCAGCGCGCCGAAGGAATCTTTATCGTCGCCGTGAATCATCTTTCTGGCCTTCTCGAGCGCATCCAGAGCGAGGCCAGACGAGATCTCCAGGCCGTAGTGATGCTGGAAGTTTCTCACGATTTGGATCGGACGAGTCAGTGTGCTTTTCCGTACCTCCTCGACTATCAAGCTGGAAACCAAGTCCGAGCAGACGCGCCTGTGCTTCAGGGATCGAAAGCACGCACCGCAGCTGTGCTCGTTACTCAGTTTCTTGACGTAGAAGAAGCCGTTGCTTCGATCCATCACGGCGCATACAGACCAGTTGCATCCCGTGCTGCTTTTCTTCGAGCACACGGCAGAAACCTTTTCGGATCTGTTCTTAACGTACTCGAAATCGAATCCCACTCCGACTGCCATCTTACAGAGTGCGTTTCGAAAGTCCGGGGCACCTCCTCTGAACATCTGACCGACACCCGAGATCTCTTTGTCCCAGCCATCGGTTAACAGCACTTTAGAACTCGACGGACCAAACAGGCGGAACATATCTTCTGCTGCTTCAAGGCCGCCCTCGTTGTTTTCTGTTCCGGTCGCACTAACACAGGTACTGTTGGACACCGTCGAGAACACAGAACTAGAGGTGTGGTCTTCATTCTCGACGGAAATGTCGATGCTCACCCGAGGCAGCTTGTGAAGCGCAGCTAGGGATACCATGTTCGACATGTCCGCATCGGTTGAGAGCACACAGTTTGAGAAATCTGGTACGGAGTAATGCATGCCGTATGCAACGTCTCGGAGTTCAGGCCACTGAAGCTCGACTGTTTCCTTCAGCTGGTGAAGGGCGGCCGCACGGGAGGAATCGATTCTGGACACCAAATTCTCGCCTCCGAATGCACAAAACGCGAAAACAGCGGTCCCTGCTGAATAACAAAAAAATAACGACTCACAGTCAGTCAAAAAATGAACAACTGAACTCAAACAGTGTGATTCAGTGTGTGTCTCTGTGTGTTCAGTGCTAATAAAGGGTGTTCAGTGCTATTAAAGTGTGCTCAATGCTGTTCAGTGCTATTGAAGTGTGTTCAGTGCTATAAAAGTGTGATCAGTGTTTGACTGTGTGATTCAATGTGTGTTGCCTCAAACAGTGTTTTTAAGACATGTTCAGTGTCAAATGCACAGTCAATCAGTCAGTGTTTTTAAGGCCTGTTCAGTATTAAAGTCAGACAAGACAGTGTTTTTTTTTTTTTTTAAACTCAAAGTCTTATTAAGCAAGCAGCAAGTCACGACGAGCAGTACAACGAAGACAAGTAGACAATCACAGGAAACACCAAAAAAAAAAAAAAAAAAAAAAACACAAAAAAAAGATTAACAACAATAATAATGAGATGGAGGAAGTCTTGAGTCACGACGAGGGGGGTCCCTGACCAGGCGCACCATCGACTGGCCATTTTGATCGAATACGCCAACCGAGAAACTTCTTCCTCCGGTCCAGGTAACCCGGATGTTCCAGCCTTCCTGCACTCCAAACTCTCGAACGAGGCGTTCCCAGTTGAATCCGTGGATGGCCGTTTGATTCCGATGAGTGGTGAGCGGCACGTGCCATTTCTGGTCCAGGGAGTCCGTCAGAACGATGAAATTCCCCACCATTTCGTCCTTGATCGGACGAACAAAGACAGCCGGGAGAGGAAACTTCTCTTTATGCCAACGGCCATTGAATCTTTGTTCGGTCCAGTGAGAACCATTCCAAGATTCAACCCCCCGACTTCTTGTCGTCTGTCCTGGCTCCCGATCCAGTGTCCCCGTTCGCCTCGGCATCGTTGCTGGCCCCCGACAGATTGGACCGCCAATTAATATTTGTTCGGGCGAGGGAGGAGGACTGTTATTGAAAAATTCATCCTCACTTGGTGTCTGCCCTGGCTCCCGATCGAGTGTCCCCGTTCGCCTCGGCATCGTTGCTGGCTGCCCCCCGATCGAATAGAAATGAGATGAGGAAACCACAGAAAAATGACGAGGTATTTATAACCGTCCTCACACTTATAACACTGGCAGTAAATGCCTCAACCCTCAACTAACATGGCAGGCATTTATTGAAAAGGTCAATGCATCAAAGAAAACAAAGTCAACACACACTGATTCCTGTAACACATTGCATTTCCAACAAGATAATAACAGGTACCATATTCATTCTGACACTGAATGAATCAAATAAACACTGAATCCATATTGCTAAATATGGATGGATTCAGTGTGCAACAAGGTGGGTACAGTGTGTAAGTGCAATTGGCCAAGCTAAATGCACACTGAACAAAGTCATTAAACACTGAATGAATCAAACAAACACTGAATCCACATGGTTGAATATGGATTCAGTGTGACAACAGGTGTCTACAGTGTGGAAGAGCAATTAGTCCGGCTCAATGCACACTGAATCAAGCATTTAGACACTGACTGAAAACAAGCTCAGTCAATCCACACAATGTGTTACAGGAATTAGACACTGACTGAACCAATTTAGCACTGAATGGCAAGCTCAGTGCAGGAACACTGAGTGCATGGTGAGTTAAACACTGACTGAACAAAATAAGCACTGAATGGCAAGCTCAGTGCAGGAACACTGAATGCATGCACACTGAACACTGAGTGCATGGTGAATTAGACACTGAATGCAACGAAAAAACACTGAACGTGCATAATAAAAAACAATCAACACTGAATGCATGAACAATGCACACTGAATCAATCCACACACACACTGTGCATGAACATGCTGAATGAAGCTTAATTTTAAGCACTGATCGGGTACTTGGATTCGAAATCGCGTACCTGGATTCGAAATCGACGGCAAGGAGGGCGGCGGCGCATCTGACATCTGAACTGAGACAGGAACGGCGGCGGCGGCGAGCAAATCGATCGATCGATGGATGCCAAGGGACACGGACTGCATGGAATCGATTATCGCGGCTGAGAATTGGAGCTGCTCACCGGCGGCGCATCTGACACGGACTGCTTGAACGCGGCGGCGACGGAGATGAATTCCCTCGGCTCGATTGTGAATAGCAGCAGCGGCGGCGGCGGCGGAGCTGAGGGAGAGAGAGAGAGAGAGAGAGAGAGAGAAGAATTGAATGTGCCCGATTTTTTTTTCCCCTCAGCTCGATTTGATTTGCGAAAGATAATATGGAAGGGTAATTTCGTCCTTCCAAATACATTTTTGTGGCCTGATTGGAACATTTTGGCCTAATTGACACCAAAATTACAAATTGGCCTTATTGGTCAAAAAATGCTGAAAAATGGCCTTATTGCCATTTTTCCCAAAAAAGTATTGTATATCTGTATATCTAAATATTTTCATTTTCATTGCATAAAAACGATGTGTTTATATAGAGACTAGAGAACGAAGTGTTTATGTAGAGAACGAAGAGAACAGTAAGCAAAACAATCTAAATTTTATTTTCCCTCCGTTTCGTAAATATTGTCATAGACCCTTTTTTGGACACTAAAATTAAAAAAAAAATGTTATTTTTTGATTTTTTGATTAAAAAATAAAAGATATAAATTTATTTTTAAGTAAAAATATAAAATATTTTTAAATAAAGTTAAAAAAATATGAGTAAAATTATATTTTAAAATAAAAAATAAAATATTTATTTTATTTTTTAGAAAGTCCTATTATTGTGAAATTTTCGTTTAAAAAAAGTGGTCTAGGAGGGAATATGTAATTTGGGAGAGATCGACAATAATGTTTTTATAAGAAGGAGAGACGCGGAATTCATCTTCACTCGATCGGAGGTCCCTCGATAAGGTAGAGTGTAAATTAGGGATGTGCCCGAGTAGCAGACACTCGTGCGAAATAGTTAACAAATCTTACACCAAGACTAATTTTCATAATATTTCAATGAAAATTTGTCTCACACAATGTTCTAATTCTACGTCACCAAGGAATTACACACACATCGTCACAGACCTTACCACTCGACTATACTTCTGAGAACGAGATCCACAATATTGAAACAATGGGTGAGTAATTATATACTCCTATTTTTAAGCTAAAAAGTTAAATAATTGTTATTAAAATTTAAAAAAATAAGTAAATAAAGTAAAAATAAAATTATATTTTAAAATATTTTTATTAAATTATTTATATTAAATTGAGATATAAAAAAATATTAAGTATATAATTAATTGAAATAGAGATATTATATTTTTATAATTTCTCAATCTAGAGAAGTTGCACTACCTACTGTATTTTGTCAATTGCAAAGATATGTTGCAAATTTCTAAAATTAAGAGGAGTATAATTTTTTATATTTTAATTTATAATTTGAAACTTAAATTTTATTAAATTTATATTAATAATATTAAATTTTTTAAGTATATTGTATTTTATAATTTTATAATTTAATTTTTATTTTATTTTATAAAAAAATCAGTCCAAATATGTCTCTGACCGAAACCATGCTTCCATTTACATTCTACTTGATCACATGTTAAATGAAAGTTTCGGTTAATAATTGATGGTACTGGTATATATTTTCGATGTCAATTTATAACTTAGACTCGGGAGTAAAAAGGAGAACTGTGTACTCACTTTCTTCTAATGTCAATTATTAACGATGATTTTAGTGTTACTTAATAAATATTTTTTTGAAATGTTTTATAATGACGATTTTAGTGTTACTAGTGAATATTTTCTTGAAATGTTTTTAATGAAAGTTTATTTCTTTTTTATGTTGTTTTTGTATATTTATAATGAACATTTGAATTAGTTGTATCATACACCTAGTCGCATTATATAGGTATTTTGAATGATATATGTATTGATTTCCGTTGAATACACGGTGTAATTAACTTTATATTCATGAAATTGACAATAAAAAAATGTTTGTTTGAGGGGAACAAAACAACGACTTTTTAGTCAACTTTGTTGGCTTTGCGAGAAAATACGGTATTGATTTTTTTTCTGTACTTAGGCTATATTTTTCAATAGCAATTAGCCAATTACTAGAAATAGTAATATTGTAACGCCCCAAAAAATTTAAAGGCTTAAAGGAATTAAATATCCTACTCATACCAACAGATTATCTACTTTTTTGGGCATCCTTCTATAAGAACTCTAAAGTTAATATCACTCCTATATATATATATGTATGTAAATAGAAATATGAATATAGGATTATTATTGAGACCAAAGTACGGATTAGAAGCTTATACTCCGTATAAGTCAAATGTTGATTAACGTGTGAAACCATATAGAGAGAAATCAAATCACATTCCATGATCGGAGCATGCTGATATCAGTGATCATTGATCAGTCATAACTCATAAACCCATTTTGCAAGGCATTAATTCCGCAACTCCTTCGTTTCTTTTGAATCATTACAATAATATTGAAAAGTATACGAGGCATGATATATATATCTATAGACTTCTTTTTCGGTAGATTGCAGTTTGAATAATTGTCATATCAATCATTTGGTCATATATGTTACCGGCCATCAAAACAATTACTCTTTTCGTCACAAAGAAGTTGCAAAATTTCCTTTGTAAATTTTGCAATTTTTTTAAATCTATCAATATATAAATCCAGGCTTTCTTCAGCCAGGTGTACCAATAGGATTGCAAGAAAATATGAACATGTTCACACTACGTGGCATTTACAAAACAATTTTAATTAACAAATCAAAATTAATTATTTTCATCAATTTTAATTAACAAATCAAAACATTTTAAATTTGAATTGTATCTACTTAAGGAAACTATACATTCATTCCGTAATTAAATAAGTTGATTTGCATTAATAATTAATATATGCTCTACCTAATTTATATTGATATTGATTAAGGTGGAAATTTCATAATTCGAATATCTAATTATTCATAATTCGAATATCTGATTATTATAACAATTCGAATTATTTTAAAATTAAGTTTTAAATTTTTTTCTTAGTTTTAAAATTTTCTTAGTTATTCTCAATCAGTTTTAAAAAGATTATTTAAAAAAATAATTTTGATAATAATTAAGTTCTTCCCAATTTATATATTTCCATTTTATAATATTAATTTATTGTAATCTAATATATTTTCTTGCGTTTTCAATCGATGGAAACCAGTTATTTTCTATATATGTCAAATCAACAATTAATTATTCCATACTATTATCAATTCCTTATTTATGGATATTATTAATTTCCTTTGAAATTTCGGACATATATAGAAATGGAAACCATTGTTGATTTCCATTTTTCTATATCATTTATTATTGACATGTCATACATATTATTAAATTTTAATTATGAATTAGGACATACAGATTATATGCTTTCCATAACTTAAGATTGATTAATTTCATTACATTATTATTTCCATACAATTCTCAAATTTCCATATCTAATTATGGAAAATATAATTTATAATCAATTATCATTTAATTGTGATATTTATACTTATTAAAAAAACAAAACAAAATGAGTTGTCAATTAATCAATTTATGATTTATAATAATAATAATAATATAATAATAATAATATTAATAATAATAATAATAATAATAATAATAATAATAATAATAATAATAATGATAATAATAATAACATAATAATATCAATTTATTATCGTAATATTTATTAAAATTTAACATTTATTTTCAATCAAATTCTTAATTATCGATTATTGATTTTATAGAATACAATCATCCTTAATTATAGTAGTAGTCAAATCAATTCAAGAGAGAATGAAATCCGGTCTATATTTTCTCAAATAAATTAATTAATAGATTAAATTAAATTCGGTCTTTAATTTTAGTAAGAAAATAAAATCAATAATAAATCTTATCAAATATTTTTTAATTATAGTAGCATTAAAAATTATTTTGAAAACAAATTTCGGTTCTTGATTTATAGTATTGAAATAAAATTTATATACATATTGACAATTAATTAATTTTTTCTTGATTAATTGTCTAATATTTAAAAATTCAATAAATCACAAGTTGACCTACTAATTATAATATCCGCATTTATTGTATTTCTGAAAATAATAATTATTCTTTAAGTTTTTCAAATGTGCTAATATAAATAGCTCTTTTATCTTCACTTACCCTCTTCATCTTTTGTCAAATATTAATCTATATTTAAAACTCTTTTGTTCCATGATTCTACTAAATTTTGGTGTTTGATTCTTTTTTTGCAGGGGTGATGTAAGTATTTATTTGTAGTTTTATTTTTATTAATTAAAAAAAACATATTTTGTTAGTGAGTTTTTGCAGGGGTCAGGTAACTATTTTTTTATTGAATTATTCTTTGTATATTTTATTTTTAGTTTGAATCTCATCTTACCCAATTCACTTCAATTTCAGACTCATTTATGTCTTTGTTCGTGTTTGTAGATTTTGGATTTTTGAATGACCCGCAATCTTCTTTTCTATGCGTTCATGGTTCTAATGTGTCAAGAGGTTATTTTTTTTGTGCATGTCGTATTTTTATTATTTCATTAGTTTTTTTTTATATAATTATTGATTTTTTGTGTGCAAATCTAGGTATGATTTTTGTATTTTATTGTTTTGTTGTTATTTTTCAATTATAACTTCATATTTCAATGATTAAAATAGTTTGATTGTTATATTAAGTCTCTCTCTCTCTCTCTCTCTCTAAATCTGAATTAATAGTCTTTACTTTGAATTGAATGATACAATATTTTTATTTTTGACTTAAATTACTATATTAGGGTTGTTGTTGCATTTTTTATTGATTCTTTTTTGTGTTATTGCTATAAAGTTTTTAATTTCTAATTCTTATTTTGTTTTTGAGGTTTTATACTTCAAATGATTTTGTTAATTTGTGCAGAGAACCTTCATTCATACATTATTCATGCATTATGTTGTCGGAATTCATTTCCAATCTTAATGTGATCAAAGGAGAGAAGTTTACAAGCTATATTATTTTTATGATATTACGCATTGAACTGTATATATGTTTCTAACATGCTATTAATTAATAATATATTTTTATCATTTATGTTTTTTATTTTATATTTATACTTATATTATTTTTTGAGTTTCTATCAATGTGTAAAACTACTTTTTTTTCAAATTCAAAATTAATTAATTCTGTTTCATTTTTATTTTTGTATTTTTATTTTTAATAAGTAATTTTTTTGCAATAATTTGCATTTTTTAATAACTAATATTATCAGTTTGTACTAATTAAAATTTATAAATATAATTAATATGTGCATAGTACTAATATTACAATTACAATCATATATACTATCATTTGGAATCTTCTATTTTTATTTTTGTTCTCAACTAATAAATTTTTTAAATAATAATAAATAAATATAAAGATTTCTCAAATCAAACCGTATGCCATATATTAATACAATCTTATATTTATTATATTTATGGTAATCGTATATTAATTACCATTAATTATTAATTATAAGAGTGTGATCTCATTCCTATTCCTTAATTATTGTTATGATTATTAAATCTTTTAAAATTTAAATCTCTTTCCTTAAATTATAGTGAATGTATACAATTCAAATTTATCAATCAAAATAATTATGAATCAATTATATTCCTTTATTAAATATGGAAATTAGTAAATAAAAAATATTGATTATAATTCTATATGTACTCTCAATTTTCCCTATATAAAGAAATATTAAATAGAAAACTTATCTTCTAATGAGACATTCAAATCTACATTTAATTTACATAATTTAAAGAATTGTACACAAAACTTTTTGTATCTCCATAATTTTGAAAACGATTTTTTCATTTATTAATGTTAATTATTGCCGACAACTTTATTTTTTTCCATAAATTGTTCTTATTATTGTTATTATTCTCAATTTTAATATTTGTATCTTACTAAATTTTATTATTATTATTATATTATGGATTATTTTATAATTGTTTTATTATTCATATTATTTTGTATAATATTCTGAATTAATAAACAAAATTAGCAATACCTATTTCATACTCCCGCGTATACAATATAAATAATATTATGTCTTTTAAAATATAAGAGCCAAATAAAATCATTATTTAATAATTAAGAAAATTTTATTTTAAAAACAATTATTATAAACATTAAATTAGCATACTAATGAATATATTAGCCTATGTGTGTGAATTTAATATGTATTTATTCTAAAGAAAAACTATATATTTTAAATAGTTAATTGTATTTTTGAATAATTCACATGAATTATATATTTCAAAAACTATTGAAAACGTTAAAAATTATTATTGACAAGTTATTCAAGACATTTTTTTAAAATAACTTTTTATATTATTTTAAATAAAAATAATTTAGTAAAATAATATTATTGAAAATAGAGATGGTTCAAATACAAATAAAAATATTATTCAATAATTTAATTTTATTATCTATGACAAATTTAATTTTTATTATTCAAATGGTTAATTTTCAACTTTTATTATTCAACTTTTGATATTTAAATAACAATAACAAAAATTATAAAACAAATTTGTTTGATTTTATATAGTTTTGTTTTTTATATTCAACATATAATAATTTTGATAGACATTAAAATTATTCTATCCAAAGATAAAAATAAAATTTCTTAAAAAACACTTTTAAAATATAATAATAAATTTAATAAAACATTAAAAAAATATGTACAAAAATCTAACATTTTTATTAATAATTCTGATATTTATATTTTTTATCCATTTTTATGAACGAATAAAAAGAACGCTGCCCCTATCTAATTTTTTACGCTTAAAGATTATCGATATTATTTGAAATAATTTAATGTGACAAATATATCTTAAAGAATTCATCAATTAATTATTTTTTTGTCAAAAGATTGAATAAAAACACAAATAAAAAAATTTAAAAATCTATTTTTTTTGTAGAATAGTACATATATTAATGTTGTTCTGAAATAAAATAAAATAGTAAATAATTTAATAAATAAATCAGGCAAGTGAATTTTTTTAATGTGATTTTGATTTATTTTTTAAATAAATAATATTAAAAATAAATTTAAACGATTTTCATTATTATACAAATAATTAATTATTATATTAATATTAATTAATATTTTTTTATTGAAGACGGTTAATTTATACTAGATGGATTGGAGAAAATAATGTAATCATTATACTAAACTTTAATTTATTTTTATAAAAATTTGATTATTAAAATGGATTATTTTTTCTTTTTGCATCTTAAATGTATTAAACATGTATATAAAACACAAATTAGATTTACAAATATTTAATAAATGTCATAAAACAATATATTAATTCAAAATATTATCAATTAAAAGGTAATAGAGTATTTAAGTATTTGGACTTTGATATTTATCGAGATATCTTATTTATCTTAACGCTTAAATAATAATGTATTGATATAAAGATTCATATTTTAAAAATTATGTTATATCATCTAATAATAATAATAATTTTTATTATGCTTTAACAAAAAGTAATAGTAAGATAATATTAAGAAATAGTTCTTTTAGACTTCATTACAATCCATTTGAATTCAGTTTAACTGAATTAAGTTAGTTTTAAAATAAATTAAAATAAAATAAGTACAAAATAACTGCAATTGTTAATTTCAAATATATGATCTAATTTTAGAAGTAAGAAGTATAAGATTTAATTTTATAAAATTGTAACTATCTCAAACAATTTGAGATCAAATTTTAGAAGTATATCGCGTGCCGATAATAATGTTACGAAATATCGATCACAACGCCGGATAATCAAAAATTTTATATTATAATCTTAACCATATGACCACGATTTGTTGAATTCAATCTAAAATATCTAAATGAACATATTAATTAATTAAAATTGTTATAAAAATGATATATTTTTTTCTTAGAATTTAAATATTCCGCGCATCTGCGCGGGCAGTTGTTACTAGTTACAAATAAAGTGTAACTTCTCCCTAATGAAAGAAGTACGTATATTATTTGGGCAGAATTTACCCAAAGCAGAAATATTTTTATAGATGTCAAATAATCATAATTATGATAGAAATATATTGTTTCTCTTTTAAAGATTTCGTTGTCTTTTGAGTTGATAATCAATTTTTGGTATTTTTTAAGAATGAAAAAGAGATTATGTTCCATGTTAGGAAACAATCTTTGGAGTAGAAGTTGCCTTATCTAAGTACATTTTACGTTTAGAAAATTGCTTACACGGTATTCAGTGAGATTTTACACCTACTAAATTTAAAATTTAAATATTATCAAAAAAATTATTTATTCACACATATATATAAATACAATTTCAAGTTGACTTATAATCTCTTTATTTTTTAAAATAATTTAAGAAGAATTTAATGACAATAAAATTAAATATTTAAATTTAATGATAAATTTTCTCTATTAATTTTTATAATGTATATTTCATTAATTAAATGTTTTTTATGTGATTATATATTTTTCACACATGTATTTTATAAAAAAAAAAATCACAAATATTGTACCTAATCTTTCATAAAAATGGTTTTAATTAGCTTCTACTAGCTAACGCCGTCTGTGGGAATCGAACCCACGACCACGTGGTTAAAAGCCACGCGCTCTACCAGCTGAGCTAAGACGGCTAATTGAAAATCAAAAGTATGTACATTTAAATAACAAGATACAAAGTTATTTTGAAAAGATAATTGGTATTCTGGTTCCATGAAAATTAATAGTAGCAAATGCAACATGATATTTGTGTATAGAAATTATATACTCCAACAAGTACAAATGCTTTTTATTAATAAATTGTATTTTACATTCAACAACACAAACACATGATACATATATATAATCTAAATCATGATCTGAATAAAGTAAGCAAGCACACACACACACACACACTCAAGCCCATTTAGCCATGAGAGACATCCCTCCAGCACCCAACAAGACGGCCGCGTACGACTTGATCTGTAGCTTGATACTCCCCTGCAGCTTCGGCCCCATGAAATCCGCAGCAAGAAGATCCACCAACGCCATGTAGATCAACAGCCCAGCCGACGAAGCGTTGAGCAGCCCGACTGTGACCAACGAGCGAGGGCTGTTTTCCTTGTAAGACGAGGACATGGCCATTCCAAGGGCTATCCCGAACGGAGTAGTCACTGCGAAGAAGAAGGCCATTGCCGCCTTCTTTAGGAAAGTGTAGTCGGCCTGGAGGATGCAGCCGCCCAGCCCCATCCCTTCGAACATCTGGTGGAAGCAGAGTGCTGCAACCAGACCTTTGATGGAGCACGTGTTGTTTGAGGCTCCGAGCGACAGCCCGATCACCACCGAGTGGACTATGATTCCCAGCTCCAATACCTAATCATATATATGTATGATCATTCTATATATAGTAGTAGTTCAAAAGAAATGATCTTAAAAGCAATGGATGATAAATTAGTTGCATATATATTAATTTGTGAATATATATATATATTCTTCAATATTCCACGTGTAAGTCTATTTCAACTTCTTTATGAGGTCAACCAAGTGAATAATTAATTCGGATGTAGTCTTCTTTAGCGGGAGTCGAACTCAAGACCGCGACATTAGCTTAACAGTACTCTGATACAATGTTAGAAGCCGTGTTATGTAAAAGTTCGAATTGTTAGAAAAATTATGATACTAAACAATTATATTAATGAGTCGAATATATTTTTTAATAATTTCAATATAGTACTAGGGTATGCTCGATATTGATGAGTGCCACATCTGATGAAAATTTTGACTTACTCAATGATAACCAAATGCCGGACAACATACGTACTATATGGCCCTAGGTTTGGCAAGAATGCTTAGCTTTATCTAGTTCCTTCATTTATTAAATTTGAATAACATATGACAAAGAAGTAGCTATAAGCAGCTAGCTAGGCGGTTGAATTTGAACCAATATAATTAAATTCGAGCTTTCAAGTTCAGTATTGATTGATAAAAATTAATTTAAGAGAATATAGATAAATTATTCTATATTCGCAAATTAAGGAAGAGTAAAACATAACTAGTGTAATTAACTAACCATTGCAATGACTCTGTAACGGAGAAGCTGAGTCCCGGCAGCGTTGACCTCAAACGCCTTGGCCCCGTGGTGGTGGCCGTGGAAATGAGCACGGCCGCCTTCCACCTCCTCCTCCTCCGCCGCCGCCGGCATCTCCTGATCTCCGGCCGCCGGCAGCACCGTCTTGCCTTTCCTGGAGTAGAGGCTGGTGGCCATGGAGTCGATGATGAGCGTGACGATGGCAGAGAGCATGGCGACGAAGCCGGTGAAGGGGAACTTGTGCCATGGCTCTTCCTTCAAGCAGTCGGACGAGAGCATGTCGAACGAGTCCGGCAGCACGTGCATGAATCCGGTGGCCAGAATGATTCCGGCTGCAAAGGCCTTCACCACCACGAAGAGGCTGCGGTCAGGGCTGAGGGCGGGGATGGACCGAGTGACGAGCGGCAACGAAACGCCGATCATGCTCGTCACGAGAATCGATACGATGGCGATGATCTTCAGGGGGAGCGCTCGTTTCTTGTCGGTGCAGCCGTTGGATTCTCCGCCGCCACAGTCCTCGGCGGCGGACATGACTTGGACGGAGAAGTTGGCTAAGAATATTATTATTACCAATAGCAAGATTAGCTTAGGACAACTCGTCATTTTTTTTTTTTGGTACGGATGGGTGTGTGTGATTGTGTTTAATCTCATCGTATATATATATACATACACAAATACACAATGTGAGAGATGATGAAAGAAAGAATGATTTATTAATATAGTATTAATTTTGAGTTGTGGTAGAGTCAACGGTGCTAATAATATTGAGGTGCGTGGAGTTTTGAGTCTGCATGGAATTGGAGGTGTGCTTTGGGTACGGCCGCCACGTGTTTCTCGCATTACGTGGCCATTACACGTGGCTGTACACTTAGATTAAAAATATTGTTTTAATGATTTTTTATCAAAAAAGTTAAAATAAAAATGTTTTTAAAATTAGAGTAAAATTTCTATAAATTAATTTATAGTATTTTTTATCATTTAAAACATCGAGATCGAATATTAATTTAAAAAAATTATTAATGTATGAAGTATTAATTTATAAAAATTTCACTATAAAAAAATGCGAATGAAGTGTGAATAAATATTTATTTAAATAAAAGGTATAGATCAGTCTTTTTTTTTGTAAAATTCAATATTATAAAAATAAAAAAGCAAACAAAAACAACATATAGCGATCAGTCTTGATGACTTGAAGCTACTTAGAGAATTCATGTAAATTTATTTTAAATCATTATTGTGTGTATGAGCTTCAATTCATGCTTTTAGTGCGGCATGTAGCATACATTATGGCCGCGCAGCGAAATCACTAATTAATTAATAAGGCATCAATAACCTTGCCACATTACGAAACTAAATTAATGTCCAAGAAGATCATGGACCAATTAATTATTACCTATGGAATTTTTATATTGATTAGGGCTTATTCAAACATGAATTATGAATTCTATCAAAATGCAATTTCCCCTAAATGGCATTATTCATGATGTGGATATTTTATTTCAAAAAACCCACAACCAACTCAAAGGGGCTCATAGTCATATACTCATACACAATATAAGACCATTGGCCAATCTCTGCCTTGGCACAGGCACACCTCTGTATAAATGAGGCACACAATCGAGTTTTATATGATCTTCATCAGTGCCTCTTCATAAAATTTGAAGGACAAATTATAAGGACGAAACAAACAATCGTCACAAAAGCTCCAAGTGATTCACAAGGGATCGAACCTTCGACAAATAAACCAGCTGTCTGGCTGAGTATTTGTAAGAGAACTGCATGTTTTATAAGTAGACCGAACCTTAGGGGTAGTCTTCGTACTCATTCTAAAAATTGTGCCCAGAAAATAGCAAATACATGAGTAGATATTTTCAGAGTTCTCAGGAAATATATAGTCTGTAAAGGAACCCACACAGAATAACAAATATTAATATTTTCTAAACAGGAAAATAAACACATAACAAAACGATGAATGCAAGAAACAAGAACTAAGCAAAAATGTGTGTTATCGAGAGTTGTTTGTAGTTATATATATCAGCATTGAAATTTCGTTGGCTCCGGAAAACTAGTCTCCTATGTTTGTCTAGCCAAGGAAATTATTGAACAACTCATATATATACACATAACTTGAAGGAATGATCATCTCTCAAACAGTCGAACTCCTAATCCGTAAGAATTCAAAAGGGAAGCTGATCCTACATAGAAAACAGGGAAGTTGTTCAAGCTTTTAAGAAATCTTTCGATGAGTAGAGAATACATAATGAAATCGAAAAATCAATGCATCGTTTACTGTATTATCTTAATAGGTAGGCAGAGACTTTGTGGAATTCCTAAGCAAACCCTGCTCTTATTATCCAAAAATTCTTAAAGGCTTCATCTGGGTTCAATGAACCTAAGGATTTCAAATCCCTAATAAGAAATTCACCGGGATAGTTTGGAATTGGATAAATGAGTTCTCAAATCCTTGTAATAATTCCTTCTAATCATCTCCACAAAACTCAAATCCTTCGATACAAATGACTCGGTTATATAATGACGATGAACTCAAGATCCACAAATAGCTATAAAACATGTTACATTAAGGATTCAATGTTCATGGAATACCAAGTTCTAAAGGGAGAGCAAGAAATGAGTCATTAGCTTAGCAAACAAAGTATCACTGATTGCACAAACACTAAGTCATTAGCTTATAGTCTTATACAAAAATAAAACTATACCAACAATTTCCCCAAAGAATTCAATAGCAGAAATTGACAATCGAAAGGAAAGAAAAGACGCATACCATTACAAAACAAAAAATGCTGCCATTATTGGGCAGCACCTCCTTCTTCTTCAAGCTTCTTGCAATAAGCTTTGAGCACCATAACCAAATCCCTTCCCGGTGCCTGAATGGTCGCCACGACGGCCGAAGCTGGTCCCTTTATCGCCCCCAGAAGCTGGGAATATATCTCGGCCCTCGTCGGCAAGGTCTCCAAGGCCTTAAACTCATCGGGGGCGTAAAACTTCCCTTCGAAAACGGCCCCCGTGAAATCGTTATCCTCCAATTTCTTCTCCTTCTGGAATGTTCTGTAGGGCTTGAGGGCGGCAGGGATCTCCTCGCTGTGGACGAAGAGCCAGGCGTTCATGCCCTTCATGCAGGGCTTCAGGGCCTCCCATTTGGTGCCCTCGATTGCCTTGAGGACGAGGGTGTTTTTGGCGACGAGGAGGCTGGAAGTTTCCGGAAGCTGGGTCCGGAGCTCCTGGAACTGCTGGACGGTGAAGCCCTTATAGCCGATGCTGGCGATGAGGTGGCAGTTCTCGAGCTGCTCTCTGACCTTGTCGACGGTTTCTTCTTTCTTGGTACGACTGATGGCGGCTCGGATTGTGAATTGGGGGCGGCGAGTGCGGTGGTGGTGGGTGGTGGCGAGCAGTGGGTTTTTGAAGTGGGATTTGAGGGAGAGGGCGGAGGACGGAGGAGGGGTGAAGGTGAAGAGAGTGGCTTCCATTGTTGTGTAGAGAGAGTCGGAGAGTGTGAGGGAGGAAGAAGGATTTGGATCAGTGTCTTATCTCTTTGATTCAAGGGTGTGGGCTTTGGACGACGTCGTTTTTGCGAAACCCTTTTAATTTAATTTTTTTATTGTTCTCTAGAAAGAAGGCTAAACAATCTGTTAAATACGGAGTACTACTGTATATAACTATTACTCTCAGACCAATTTCGCGTAATCCTCAAAGAGAATGTATCATCATCACCTGGGTATGCAGAACACGTAATCAGTGGGGATATTATGCACTCAAAATGTGGGGATATGGAGATGGCACGTAAGGTGTTCGACGAAATGACTCACAAGTAAGAAAAATATAATTTAATTTGTATTAAGGGTGATTTTGTCTTTAATTATATTATTATAATTATTATTACTCAATTGTTTGTTCGTCAACAACCGCAAATTCTAGCTGTAGTGTAGATTGATCAGATGGAGTATTAAAAAATTGCAATTTCAATTTCTCTCTTATCTTTGGATCTTCAATGGCGGTTTTCAGCCGCCTTCTGTGCAGAAGAGCCGCGTCGTCCCTTTATAATTTCTGCACAAAATCCACCGATACCGATCTCCGCAGAGTCTCTTCAGCTCTATCTTCCTCCCTTCATCTAGACAGTTCGAAGGAGATCGGCAGAAATGTCCAGTGGGTTTTCTTGGGCTGCCCGGGGGTCGGAAAGGGAACCTACGCTGCCCGACTGTCGAGCCTCCTGGGCGTTCCGCACATCGCCACCGGAGACCTCGTGCGCCACGAGCTGTCGGCGCATGGCCCCCTCTCTTCTCAGGTGATCTTTCTCTGCGATTATGCCACGAATTTTTAGTGTAATTTTTTAGGGTTTCAGTTTCTCAATTGTGTCGTGTTTGCTCAGTTTTTCGTAATTTACAGCGATGAGTTTTGCACATAGTTTATTGATTCATTAACTTCATCGCCTGAAAATATATGGTTTAGTTGATTCTGAGCTTGATCAATTATTGATTAGAAATTTGGATTTGAGAGTGCTTGTTTACACTATCATCAAATTTTGTATTATATGATCAATCATAACCCTTTTATTTATTACTATTGGTTTACATATTTTTCGGTTGTCATCCTGGATATTGTTTGCTTTTGTCGGGCAGCTTGCAGATATCGTTAACCAAGGGAAATTAATCTCAGATGAGATCATCATAGATCTTCTCTCCAAGCGTCTTGAAGATGCCCATGCTAAGGGTGAAACGGGATTTATTCTCGATGGCTTTCCTCGGACCGTAAGACAAGCGGTAAGACAGTAGCAAAAGTATATGTGTGTCTATATATATTTTAAATTTCTAAATTTAAATCATAATGAATGATTATGATTTAACTAGGTTGGGTTCTGAAATCTGCCTATGCTGATGTAACTAACTCGGGATGTATACTTGAGTTCATTTATTTTCTAAAGCACTTTGCTATTGGAAGTGTTGGGTCTTTCTGTTGGTTTGTATGGGAAGGAAGAATTTAGTAATTCTTTGATGATAAAACAGTGAAAACTGACTTAAATGACTCACACCTATATGATTCAGATGTCTTGTAAGGTACATAGAGTACGTACATCATCATCAGAGAATATATCCTCCCAACTTCCCTGTGTGTGTGTGTGTCTCTGACTCTCTGTATATTGTCTAGTCGTGGTTCTGATAGAGTTTTTTTGTTCGAACCATCACATTATCAAAAGACCAAATAAACTTCACAATTTTGTGGCACCCCTTGTAATCTCAATCACCTTCCCTTTTTAAAGCATGTGTGGCTGTAATATTACTTAGCCCAGCTATAAGTAAAATTTTAACCTATTTTCCTGAAGGAACAACAAATAAAATTAGTTATTAATTTTAGTTATAATATTACACTTTCATTCTTTTAGTTGAGTTTAAGGCCTTTCTCACAAACAATGTGGGATCTAACACATTTCCTAATGAGTTTTGTCGGCTCTACTCGTGAAATTATGTGTCATCTTTGGGCAAGCCTGAAATTTCATTTGTCAAGGCTCCCATCATCATTTTGAACCTGCTTTGATGTCATATTGAAGTTGGGTCAATAACACCTTAAAAAGTATTTTAATGCGTTATTGACCTAACTTCAAATCTGTATATATTAAATGAAAAACTGAGCGGGAATATGTGAATTTATTTCTTATCCACTCATTTTTTATTTGTATATTTCGATTTTGCTGAAAAACCCACTATGAATGGGTTGTATGTTGGAAGTGAAAACTAGGGAATCCAGTCTTGATGCAATTTTCTCTTGCTTCATATTTTGTTGCAAGTTATTGAGTAGCTTCCAAAACTGTCTGTCTGTCCAATGTTAGCTTTTATCAAATTAACCCAACATTTATGGAGGCTTCTACTATGGCTCAACCCTGTTACGATCACAAGTTCACTCTTCCTATTGCGTAAGAGCTATTGAATGCATTTCTTTCATTGAAGTTTTCAACTTCAAATTCATCATTTCTATACTTATTTCAGACAGTCATAACTATTAATTAGAGCAGAAAATTTTTAGCCTGACCAAGGAAATGTGGCGTGCTGGGTTACATTTCAGGCCTGAAATTTACCAACACTACTTGGAGCCGACTGGGACGTATTGATATTAGGCATAAAAAGTGTTTTTGGGTTGGGCTAGGCTGGGCTTCGTAAAGTGACAGCCCAAGTAAAAGTTTGATGGGCCCGTCGACCTGAGGTTCTTTGATCTGTTGTGCACATCTTACCCATTCTGTAGGACTTACCAACTAAATATTGCTTTGAGCTGCATAATTACTTGTTTGCTGTCTTTTATTCTCGATACCCTTTTTAAAAAAAAATAATACTCCGTATTTTGTGGCTTTACCTGGTTTCCAGTGCCGAATAACATTTGTCTTGTTATCTAGTATCCCTACCTGCTTTGATAATGCAGGAAATCTTGGAGGGAGTTACAGATATTGACTTGGTAATCAACCTGAAGCTTCGAGAAGAAGCATTGATTGCAAAATGCCTCGGAAGAAGAATTTGTTGTGAGTGTGGAGGGAACTATAATGTCGCCTGCATTGACATTGAGGGAGAAAACGGAAATCCAAGGATGTACATGCCTCCCCTTCTTCCACCTCCGCAGTGTGAATCAAAATTAATTACACGTAGTGATGACACTGAAGAAGTTGTTAAAGAACGCTTGCGGGTCTATAATGAATTGGTAATTTCTTACCTAATGAAGGTTTAATTTTCTTAAAGTTTTCCCATCTTCCATTTATTTCTGGGTCGATGAGGACTTTATATTTTAGGCTGTTCAATGCTCTACATGACATAAATGAGGTAGATGATTGATTTAGTTTGGCCATAACATGACAGTTATTATTACAAAATCTACTCTCAAGGCTCGACCTAATTAACAAAAGACCCATTCGTTGAGATATTTATTCCAAAAATGAAATTGAGGTTGATATTTGTTACAGTATTTTGAAAGATTAACCCTGATTTAATGTAATTGGACTAATTGTTGTGTCAGGATCATACAACTTTCACATGCTTATATCTTCATCTATCTTAAATTTCTAGAGCCAACCCCTTGAGGAATTCTACCGCCAACGCGGAAAACTTTTGGCGTTTGAGCTTCCAGGAGGGATTCCAGAATCTTGGCGTAAGTTGCTTCAAGCTTTGAATCTCGACGATCATGATGACAAGAAAACGGCCACTGCTTGATGTGGAATTTCGTTTAGTTATGCAGTCATTTTTTGCATGTGAAACCTACTCCCACATGCATCTATGTAAACATCCATGGAATATTTATAGAATTCGAACATATAAGTAATTTATAGTTGCAGTTATGTAAATGTACCAAGTTTTATAGTGTGGTATTTTTATTATAGGTTCACTAGCTTTCATTATGATATTACTACAATAAACATGTAATGAGACTTACAGAGTATTTTATAGATCTTTGCTGAGTACCCATTAATTTGTTTTATCATACAAACTGCAACATTCTGTTTGCTGTTAACTCAGGACAAATCCATTACTGGTTATTACGAACAAACAGTACATTACAAGTGACCTTGGAAACTGAAAGAGAAACAAACATTAGACTGATTCATGAAGCGAAAATAGTACAGTAGTTAAAAAAGTTGACAAAGGTGCTGTTCTGATAGAAGGAAAATATAATATCAACACCAAATATTCCCTACTAAGCATACAAAAACTTGAGATAGAAAACAACAGTCAATCGAGTCACTTCAAAGTCTTGCTTCCAGGATAGAAATATTCAACACTGCTATCTTTAATCCTGAATTGGAAATTATGAATCTTGTTCCTCGACTTAACTGACTCATCTTCAACTCCTTTGTTTGTAACAATTAACTGCTAAGAAACAAGAAATTAACGACCATCCCCAAATTTACATAAAGATGAAATTAGAAAAAAGAAGAAACAATCATGTCCATGTAGATAATATCAGTAGCTAATCTACATCATCCTTCAAAAACAAAACGGATTACCGATTACCTGTCCATGGACATCAGAAGCTAAACCAGTAGCTAAAGGTTCCACCTTCATAACCACATCTGCTAGGTATTCCAACTGCAACAGTAGGTTAGTCCCATCCGACGTTGAGTACACATCTTCATGGTAAAGAGCAATAATCGAACAACCCTATTTAAGAACAAACATCGAAAACAAAAACATTATTCACAGTAAAAATACAAGACAGAAAAATGACATGGTAAAAAAAGAACCTACAAATTGGGCTGATAAACTTTTGCAGTAATGCAGAAAATCGAGAACTAGGTTCGACGAGCCATTAGCATCGACTTCCATAAGAGACACATCGTCGATTATTAAAGTAACATGACCCCTGCCTTCATTTGATACACAAATCTCCACTGCTTTCTGAACCTCTCCGTACAGAGAAATAAGCTTGTCCTCGCTAGTTTTCGTTCGGTCGCTATCTAATCATACATATAGCACCGTATTTATATATCATTAAAAGGACCAAAACAACGGAACGCATAATAAATAAGAACGGAAATGTTTTCGTGTTTCATAATGCGAGTCCTCACCGAGATGCCCCACCATAAGCATGTCGATGAACAGCAATCGCTTACCGTCCCGTTGGACACTTAAATTGCAGCCCTGGGAAATCAAACGACAGAATACAAGAATACCCTAAAATTACTTAAATCGAATTTACGGAAATTCACTTAATTTGCACAGAGAAGATAGAAGAAGTTTACCATTTTTCGGAGGATGCGATCATAGTGAGAGAAGGGGTGGGCGAAAGAAAGCAAAACGACGACGGCCGAGGAGTGATGGGAGAGGGAGCGCTTCAGAAGGTGGTGCACCACGAATGCTCCGCTGGTCTCCACGCAGTCCTCTACCAGAATCAAACTTCCTCCGAACACGGAGGGGAGTTTTCCATCGAGGGCCTCGTCGAGAAGGTTAGATGGCGGGGCATTCGCCATTACCGGAGGATTTGGGGGAATTTGAATGCTGCTGGTTTTAGCAGCGGAACAAAATTAGGGATTTTTTGGTCAATAATATACTCCCCCGGAGTGGGCACTTTACAAGAAAATGGAGTATTATTTTTGGACCTATATTTACTAAAAAATTAAAATTAAAATATATTTTTAAATAAAAATTAAAGTAATTATGAGTATATTCGAGTTTGAAAAATAATTAATAAATAAAAATAAAATTGTATTTTACGGTAAAAAAAGTAAATTAATAATTTATTTATTACACATATGCATATAAAGGAATGTGCATTATTAATTATTAATTGAAAGTAAAATAATATTTTAAAATGAGAAAAAAATTTAAAATGTGTCAATTATTAAAAGATACTTTAAAAAAAAATATGTTAAGTATTTTAAGATGAAAGATTATAATAATATATTAAATTAATAAGCGAACTTTAAACTTAGACCAATTAACTCTTCATTTTAATTTATAAGATTGAAACAAACATTAATACTTTCAATCTTATAAAAAAAAGTGAGTCGTTTTTTATTTTGTAAATAAAAAAAAAAAAATCGTTTTTTTTGAGAAAATAGTATATTTTATATAATCATAGAGTTTAAAACTTTAATACTAGTACAATACTGTAGTAATATTTTAGTAGTATTATTCAAGTACAACCCGGATCGTTTCCCCCTGGGCCTCCATAATACATATAAGTACCCCATTTTTTACCCTCGCCAAGTCGTGCATCATAACATTTCGGTTTTGTAACTTGAGTGTCCATTTCTCGGGCCGGGTACAGTTTATTGTTGGAATAAACGATTTCAACATTATGCATATATGCTGCTCTTCCGAACCCTTCGTACGGAAAATGAGCGCTGCCCATTTCGGTCTTCGTGTGCCGTCCTTCAACTCCATAATTTACAATTTCACCCCCCAACTCCACATTATCCGCATTGTCTCGAAGGTGTGTGAATAACGAGGATGGCCAATATCCAACATGTTTTCCATTTACGGCTAGCCACCAATTCCCATCATCCCGAGCCTTCAAAATTAAAAATAAAACCATTTAATTATATATAAATCAATATATACCAAGGTTTTAAAAGGCGGTAGGCGGTAGGCGGACGGTGACTAGGAGCCTAGAGCTTAGAGGAATTAATCGAGAACTAGGCGGGGATTAATCGTTTTACATTTTTATATTTAATTAATTAATATTATATTTCAAAAACAATTTATATATATATATTTTGAAAAATAACAAATTTTTTTACTTTAATTATAATAATTAATTATAACATATTTGTTTATAGATTTTATAAAGTTAAAATATTACACAAATTTTCATCATATTTCACAAATTATATTAAAAATCATTTTTTAAGCTCTTTAACACAAAAAATATCATTTTTTAAATTTTTGTAGCCAATAAAAACGTTAAATTCGCAAATAGATGAAAAAAAACATTATTTTAATTTTTTTTATTCGAAACCGCCTAGACCCGATTAATCCCCGCCTAGACCGCCTAGACCCGATTAATCACCGCCTAGGCAGCCTAAACCCGCCTGAACCCAACATTAATTTTTTATATTTACGATTGATATTAATTCATTTATATTAATACCATTACTTTTTCATATATTAATCTACCACATTAAAATTTCTAATTGTAAACTTTTAAAAAAATAATTAATTAAAATGAAATATATAGAATATATATACCTACCTTCCACAAGATTAGTTTGATTCCGTATTGTGTGCGATTTAAAGTTGAGACGGGGCGGAGTGCAGTTCCGAGTGCCACGTGAGCTCTGCCCGGAACCTGAACAAAACCTTCACACAGCAAATTAAAACAGCCTGTGTTCGCGTACCCATCGCTCTGCACGAATGACCGATTGATCGAATTCATCAATGTCAATTTTTTTTAAAATAAATTTCAAAAAAAAGTTAATTAATTATAATACGTACAGTCCAAAAAACGAACAACTGGGGATATTTGTCGCCGTACCGAACTATGGTACCGGCTTCAATGGTGTTGACGTTACCGATGTGTGCGCCTGCACTAACCCATATTTGTGATACGCTGAATTCACCTCGGTATTCGACTTTGGGATGAAACGAGTTTATAAATGCCTGCGCTCCGTAAAACTTTTCCCTCCCCGCATCCTTATACATTATCGCATACTGAAAGATTGATGCATGCGAGAAAACCGAATTAAAATGATGATGCGATCAAGTAATATTGATGCATGCACGTGTTATATACGTGCTCACCTCGTGGTTGGATACGCTTTTTATAACATTCTTCCTAGAATCACGAGTAGGCGTCGCTCGTTTGCGTCCCGAAGCTTGGTGCGAAATTTCCCTCAAAACATCTTCTTCCGTTGTTCTTCTTATGGGGATTGTGTTTTCCGGACAAGTTTCGCCGGACTGTCTCCAAAGTTGGGAAACTTCTTCGTCGAAAGTATCGTTTTTGTCGTCGGCTAAATATCTCGTTGGCAGTTTAGGTAAATCCTGCGTAATTCGATAATGCAAACTAATTATTAAAGCACTTACGAAGTTGTAAATAAAATGAATTTGTGTTGGATCACCAGTACCGTTGTCGGTATATGTCCTTGCAGTAGAGGATGATCAAAAGCTGGTTGTTGATGAAATAATACACAATCTATCAATTCACCATTGGGACTCTATAAAATTAAACAAACATATGTCAATACTTATAATTCAAGAAAAATGCGTGCAATTCGTTCGTTCGTACCTTGATTGTTTTAATAGCCGGTTTATTGATTTTCTTCAAATAATTTCGAATCTCCACGAGTTTCTCCGGCTTGATCTGAGATTGATTCGTAGACTGAACTACTAATGATGTGACAGAACAAAAACAAGAGATCAATACAAAAATGAAATTGCAACTGATCATCTTGTGATTCTTGTGCATGGTTAAATACTACTAATATATATTTGTGGATATTGACTTTGAATGTGGTGTAAGGACATTTTATATGGATATAATGGTATGATTGTTTTAGAAAAGAAAACATCTTTGTAAAAAACAATTCTCAAATTGACTACTATATATATCAAATCAAGATTTTGATTTCAAAATGTCTTATTATTTGGTACTCGCTATATATGTTCAAATTGTGCAAAATCTATAATATATATAATAAAAAATCATACAATAGGATTTCAAAAAGAAAATCTGTTATTAGGAAATTAAAAAAAATGTGGCTAAATGTTTTTTTTAAACATGTCTAAAAATTACAAAAAAATCAATACATCAATTTAAAAAATTAATCAAAAATAAATAAATAATATATATATATATATATATATATATATATATATATATATATATATATTATAATGAGAAGCCATTTTTAATATTTTATCCATCAATCAACAAAAACTCTTCATTATTTTGATATTTATATCTTTTCCCAATCAAATCATTTATTTACAAATATTTTATCAAAACTAATGAATTATTATAAAAATATTTATTCCCAAAAATAATTATATGAATAATTACTATATTTTTATTAATATGTTTTATCTTTTCAAATCTATCATTTATTCTTCACAGATTATATAACATTTGAAAATAAAATTTAAAGTCTTATAAATTTAATATATTTTATAAATATTTATTATTTTTAATTAATTTTCAATTATTTATTTATTATATCATAAACTTATTTTATATTCATTTTTTAAATTTCAATATTCATAACTTTAACATTAAGATTATAAAAATTCTAAAATTTCTAATATTATTAATTTTTTATATATAATTTCTAGTTAATATATAATTTTGTTTAATTTTTTATATAAATTATTTTTTAAATCATCAAATTTATAAATAAATATATTAAAAATGAATAATATATATGTGTAGGTGGTAAGTTGTTTTTTAAAGATCAATTTAATCAATCAACTAAATTATATATGTAAATATAAAATAGAAACATATTCATAATTAATAATTTATTGAACTAATAATGATATTTAAAATGAAGTTTTTTAAAATGATATATTTTATAAATTTAATGAATATAAAATTAGTTCATTTGCTTTAATTATATTTAGTTTTATTTGATTTATAACTCATTTTTCTAGTTTAAGTGAAACAATCACTCGTTCACTCCACTGCTATGTTAATTCGAGTGTTTTATTGTATTATAAATATTTTGAGATAATATCTCAAACTCTCTTGTTGAGTTGTAAGTTGTAACATAAACTCTATTTCATATTTAAATTGATTATATTTTTTAGATCTATCTTCAACTAATTGATTTTTTTTTATTGTATATATATTTTAAGTAATTTTTTATACAAATCAAAAAGTAAAAATAATTTTTTATGTTAAGAAGTACTTTGTATAGTTGCAAGTAATTAAGTAATGTTATAAAGTATTTCGATTGACAAAATAAGAGTAAAATAGTATTTTAAAATAAAAAAAAGAAAAATATTTATTTAATTTTTTGAGATGTGACATGAGTTATTATGAAAAAATTTAAGAAGAAAAAGTTTGTGAATTCTTATATAATAAAAGAACATTAATATATTAAAACAAGAAAGCGATTAAACTTTGACCAATTAAAATTCTTCATTTTAATTTGAATTGAAAAATAATTTCAATACGAAATGATGTTCATTTTATTGATAATTAATCATAGAGTTTTACTTTAATAGTAATATTCCAGTAGTATTATTCAAGTACAACCCTGATCGTTTCTCCCTGGGCTTCCATAATATATATAAGTACCCCATTTTTTACCCTCGCCGAGTCGTGCATCATAACATTTCGGTTTTGTAACTTGAGTGTCCATTTTCCGTGCCGGATACAGTTTATTGTTTGAATTAACGATTTCAACATTATGCATATACGCTGCTCTTCCGAACCCTTCGTACGGAAAATGAATGAGCGCTGCCCATTTCAGTCTTCGTGTGGAGTCCTTCAATTCCAAAATTTATAATTTCACCACCGAACACCACCAAATCCCCATTGTCTCAAAGGTGTGTGAATAACGAGGATGGCCAATATCCAACTGGAATTCTATTTACGGCTAGCCACCAATTCCCATTAATCCCAGACTTCGTAATTGAAAATTAAACCATTTAATAATATATAAATCATCGATTATTATTATTATTATTAACATTACTAAATATATACTGATCAGTCCGTTCCACAAAACTTTGGTTACTTTTTTTTTTTCTCTCAAAACTTTGGCACACTCATAAATAATTTTTTTTATGAGTTTGAATGCGAGGTAAGGACATTTTATATGAATATAGTGATATGATTTAATTAGAAAACAAAACATTTTTGTAAATACAATTCTCAAATTGATATATTAAATAAATCAAGATTTTGATTTTAAAATGTCTTGTTACGGTACTTGCCTATATATATGTTGAATTCCTTATTTTTACTTACTATTCTTAATTCACCATCCATTGTTTTACCATTTTTTATTTCTAATCTTATAAATTCTAAAGATACTTACATTTTGTTTAATAAATATATTAAATAAATAAAATAATACAGTAAAAAAAATCGGGCTGACCCGACCCATCAGCCAAAATCGAAACTGGCCCATTTGGCTCGTCACCGTCCATCCAGCCGGACAAAAAATGCTTTCTGACAACTTAAATCCTCACAAAACCTTTGTACAATCTCATTACAAAATCAAGGGCAAGATATATGAACGGAACCATAACTAAAGCCGGGAGGCTCGACTCTGACATATACACCGCCCATGTCCGTGGCCGGTCTTTCGATTCATCTTCTAAGTTGTAAGCATACGAAGTACATCAGAATATTCCATGTGAGTTTGTTTTTTAGAGAACATGAAGCTAAAGAAAAATATAATCTTCTAGATGATTGTGAATTGAAGTTCACATTATTTTTTATTTGTCAAGAAATGTATATTGAACACAAGACGCATCTAAAATACTTTAGAAGAGTTACCGGTCTGTTACAGCAATTGCGAATGCTTTAGTCAATATAAATGTTTGGTAAAGACATGTCCCAAAAGGATGAAAAATATACAATAATACAAATGAACGTGAAACTCGACAATTCGAAGGTTGAATCCTGAAGACCAAAAATTTATAATTAAGTTTTTCCTATATGGTTTTATTAGTTACAAGTTTTAATGAAACTGGTTGATCACCAATAACTACTTTTAAGAAGTCAAGATCTTCGGTGATTACAATCATGGGGAGCAAGCTGTACTCTTTTTCCTTTGCTTAGGTTTTGTCCCACTGGGTTTTCCTGACAAGGTTTTAACGAGGCAACAATCCTGTAAATAGTCATTCAAAGGGGAGTGTTATGAATATTATTAATTAGTGAATGATTAGTTTACCCTTTTTTGTGAACAAGACAAAAACCTTACTTTGTATCCTATATAAAAGGCTCTCCCATATTAATGAAATAACAATTCTATTCTCTTCTCATGTTCTCAATTTGCCTATTCTAATTATTCTCTCTCAATTTCTCTTAAGTTTATAACAAATTTAAAGTAAAAATTAAAAGTATTAATTTAATTTTTAGGAAGATCCTTTTAAAAGTGAAATGTCTATTTAAATAAAGTGGTCCTCTTATTATGAAATAGAAGAAATAAAAATTTAATAAAAAAAATGTTATGAATATTATTATATTATAGTGAATGACTTGTTGGCTAAGTCAGAAACCCTAGATTGTATCCTATATAAAGGGTCTCCCATATGAATGAAATAAGAATATACAACAATTCATAAGAATTCTATTCTCCTCTCATATTATCTCTTTTCTACTTATATTATTCTCTCTCAATTCTTTTGAGTTTATAACACGTTATCAGCACGAAAGCTCAACCGCGTTCTTCATCGAAGTTCTACTCATCTAAGATTCAAACTACAAGGCAAGAATTTAAAATTTATATGTTTGTTTATATTTATTAATAATTATAAATATATCTACTTCTCCTCCCTTCTTCTTAATATCATATGTTCCCGAAGAATATTATAATCTGATATTCCTGAAGTAATATCATATGTTCTCGAAGAACATTATAATTTGATATTCTTGAAGTAATATCAAATTAATTATGTTTACTAAATCAATTAAAGTTTTTAATGTTCCCGAAGAACATGATATTCCCGAAGAAATATCAAAATTAAATGTTCCTGAAGAACATCGTGATATGATATCATGAAGAAATATCAATATTAAATTGATTGAATTCCAAAGTGGGTGAAACTTTAGGAAAAGTTAATTCAAACCTTGTTGAATAGCCCGATGGTTATTTACTTGAATATTGGGATAGCCACATGAGTTTGAATCCCCATGAAAATTTGATATTTCTGAAGTATTATCAAATCAATTATTCTTTAATATATCAATTAAATTGAATTGAAGTATTATCAAATCAATTATTCTTTAATATATCAATTAAATTGAATGTTCCCGAAGAACATAAACTGTTTAAATATTATATTGATCGTTCTGGAAGAACATCATGATTTGATATTATTCGATAAATATCAAATTAAATTGCTCCCGTAGTAGCAATAAGTTTGGAAATATAAAATTAAATTGCTCTCGTAGTAGCAATAAATTTTGAATGTTCCTGAAGAACATTATGATATGATATTCCCGCAGCAATATCAAATCTCCTGAAGAAGCAAAGTTCAAAATTTTTGAATAAAGTTACATGCTCCCGAAGAAGCAAAGTTCAAAACATTAATTAAATGTTTTTAGTAAAGTTATATCTCATGATACTCATAGTGAGCCAAATTCGATTGTTCTCGTTGAAACAATGATTATATAAATTATCCCTGAAGGATTTCCTTTGAAAATCGAGAACAACTGAATATCGGAAAAGTCGATTCCAATTTAATGTAATTTCTGAGAAAATTATATATTGAGATTTATTTTGTTCTCCAAAAAGGTTTGGGTAAAATAATTAAAGAAGAAAACACGAAATCCCTGCATGACCGTGAATAAAGTTTGAATGACACAAGTATTTTGATCCCCGAAGGATCATTAGTAAAGATACTGTATCCCCGAAAGATCATTAGTAAAGATACTGTATCCCCGAAGGATCGTTGGTAAAGTTATGCAAATGATAACATATTAAAATTTGGCTCTCGAAGAGCTTTACTAATTATCTCTGAAAGAGTTTTACTAATTATCCCCACGAGTAGTACAAATGTACTATAAAATGAAAATGATGCATATCATGATTATTATTAAGTGCGTGGAAATTGTTATTTCCCATCTGCGAATTAATATGCAATTAATATTCATATCACCACTAAAGTGAATGGGCATAATAGAAAATAAGGTATATTAATTATCTCGAGCCCACGATCCAGAAGATCGGTTTATAGCAATTACACTGATTTGCATATTTAACGAAGATCATTTCTCGGCATTAGGGGGAGATAAGAATATGATAGATTTAAATGCCGAGAAATTTTATTGAATGAAAACGATCTTCAATTCTAGATTCACGCATCAATCAATTGAACCCGAAGTTCATGAAAATAAGTGACTTGCAATATTCAGCAAGTAATCTGCCAAATTAATGAAGGTGTGACAAAATCACATATATTTGTGATAAAATGAACTATAAGAGTTCAAATACCAAAGATATCAACTCAAATGTTGATTCTAATATACGCCTGAAGCGTAGTAGATCGATCTTAAGATATAAAATAAATCCGCGGTAATAAAATTTAGTCACCCTCAAAATCTCCTGAAGAGATTTAGATGAAAATCCTATTGAAAAAGCATGTGCACATGATAATAGAAAGTGGGATTGCGGAACAACCAAATTAAATATTTTGGGAAATGATGAAAGATTTGGTTGATAGAATGAATTGTCATCAACATGGAAAAAGTCGTCAACGACATATTTATCTCCAGAGTTGCTCTAGAAAATTTGGATCCAAAACTTAAATCAATAATAGTGTGCCGGCAGCACTCAAGAAAATAGAAATGAGCAATTGAGGCTGAGCATTACTCGCTGGATAAAAATATTATCCCAGAAGGATATACGTGGGTGTTCGTACGAAAACGAATAATTGTGTGGTGAGATATAAAGGCGAGATTAGTTGCTCAAGAGTTTTTCCAAAAAACTCGATATTTTTAAGGATGACATTAAGTTCCGCTACCTTATACTTTTGGCAGCAACAACGATAAGTATAGATATGCATGAATGTATGATTTGAACATGTAGAAATCATTCGAATGATACATACATGAAAATCCTCGATGGATTTTAAGATTCCTGAAATGAAAGGAAATGAAAATCAGAACATGTATAGTATCATATTACATATGTCATTATGGACAAAAATTGATATTGAGACAAGGTCCCGAAGACCAGTGATTGGTCCCGAAGACCATTGATTGCACTCTTTTTCCCTATACTAAGTTTTTCCCACGGGGTTTTCTTAGTTAAAGGTTTTTAACGAGACAATCACCACAATATAAATAAGAATGTCATGTACTCTTTTCCTCGAGTATTTTTTCCTATAGGGTTTTATAACGAGGTTTTTAACGAGGCATGTACATCACTCGATATGAGTTTGTTTTCGAGATAAAGTGAGATATTGAACCTGAAGTTCAAATGATTGTGAATTGAAGTTCACATTATTGTTCATTTGTCAAGAAATGTATATTGAACACTAGACGCATCTAAAATACTCCAGAAGAGTTACCGGCCGGTTATAGCAATTGCGAATGCTCTAGTAAATAGATGTCTGGTAAAGGCATGTCCCTGAAGGACGAAAAATATACAATAATACAAATGAATGTGAAACTTGACAATTCGAAGGTTGCGTCCTGGAGACCAAAATGTATATTTGAATAACTAAGTTTTTCCTATATGGTTTTATTAGTTACAAGTTTTAATGAGATTGATTGATCACAAAGTCAAAGATCTTCAGTGATTACAATCAGGGGGAGCAAGTTGTACTCTTTTTCCTTCGTCGAGGTTTTATCCCACTGGGTTTTCCTGGCAAGGTTTTAACGAGGCAACAATCCTGTAAATAGTCATTCAAGGGGGAGTGTTATGAATATTATTATATTATAGTGAATGACTTGTTGGCTAAGTCAGAAACCCTAGATTGTATCCTATATAAAGGGTCTCCCATATGAATGAAATAAGAATATACAACAATTCATAAGAATTCTATTCTCCTCTCATATTATCTCTTTTCTACTTATATTATTCTCTCTCAATTCTTTTGAGTTTATAACAAAAAAATCTTAATTGAATATAGTATTTTTAATCTCATTACAAAATCAAGGGCAATATATACGATCGGAACCATAACTAATATCCCGGAGGCTTATATTCGTCGCCCATGTCTTTGGCCGGTCTTTCGATTCACCTTCTAAGTTGTAAGCATAAGAAGGCCATCCAACGCCCAACCAACACCATTCCTTAAGACTCATACTCATCATTATTATGAGTCCTGTCAGGAACCACGAAGCTAGAGAAAGTCGAAAAGCTGTTCACAACAAACACGTCCGATCTCAAGCCAACTTCGTAGTCTATAGTCGATTTGATCAAATATGGTTGCTTCTCGTAAATATCCAAAACACCCAAAACTTTCGCTTCTCGAAAGTAAGCAAACTTTCCTTCCATCCATCCAAGATTGACCCGTCTTCTTCAGCAAGGTCATCGGCTATAGCCAGGTACATAACCCGAAAATATTTCCCACTCTTCTTATAATGTCCTCCTTGCTACTACAAATGTCATTCGTATTCAATCTCTACTCAAGTTTCTTACAATGTATCATCCAATCTGTTAGCTTTAATATGTTTTGTTGTATGTTCAAAGCTGGGTATCGTAGTTGTTTTCTTGACCTTCCATACGGGCAAGTGATCCTTGGTCCAAAACCACCCCCACCCAATCAACTCATTTTTTTTATATATATTTTTTTATTTTCTTTTATTGCTAAGAACTTACTGTGAGTTTTTAGCAAGAAAATAAACGAGCAAAAAAGCAAAAGCAGAAAGAACGTTTTGCAGAATCCATTAATGGATAATAAAAGCTACGAAGGCTGCAGGCATACATTTGAGGTTTTATATTTTTCAAATAATAATAATAAAATAAATAAAGTGGTTATTTTGAAATTATTAGTTCAAAAGTACTTTCAAACATGTTCACGTTCAAAGTCTCGCAGCGGAAAATGATAGATAATAAGTAAGAGAATATGATAAAATCCTAATTCGTCTCCTCGTCATTCCCACGGTGATCATCTTTGTAAGTACTTGAAAAACAATGCGTTGATTTTGAGGTGAGCTCAACGTACTCAGTAAAGACTACTCATCTCCAGTGAACATCTCAAATCATCGTACAACTTATATACAATTATCATATCATGAACTCATAAAATGAAACACATATTTTTCAATTCATATTTGCGCATACTATAAAACACGGCGTGTACACCACGATGCCTCAAATCCTGACACTGACCCTTTTGGGTCACAGGTTTTATAGTATTAATTTTTGACCCTCTCGGTGCCTCAAATCCTGACACTGACCCTTTAGGGTCACAAGTCCATAATTTCATAATTTCACAATATAATTTCACATATTCAAATCACATATAGCACATACTTTGAAATTAAACATCCAAATTAAGGAGATGAGAAACCCCTACCTGATAGACGTGTTGTGCGATTAAGTCTTTAAATTCAAGAGAAGTCCCTAAGTCCCTTGCGCCTCGTTTCCTATTAGCGTGAAATTCCCAAATGTTATACATATAATAGTGTGGAGTACGTAGATTAATATTATTTACTCTTTGGCTGATTAGTTATTTGAGTGAAACTGTAAGATTTGGAAATCCGTTGGAGACATTTGGTAATTAATTATATTTAAGGGCTTACATGAAATTATCTAAGAGTTGAGAAATAATGCAATTTACGGTTTCAATTCATTTATTAATATTAAAGAACAAGGTATATTTCCAATTTAAATCACATACACTCGAGAGTTTAGCGATAGTTACACTAGTTAGACTTAGGTTCAAGCTTTGGAATCCTACTCCCTCTACTGAAGTTTGACAGATCGAGGTTCGGCAAAAGATGGGTTGGCGAGACGAGACTCGCTCGACTCACCGAGAGGGTGAAACTAACAGTTCGTGGGCAACTCCATAAGCAAACGGTTTGAAGGTGTTACCTTTTAGAGAGAGAGATTGAGTTTTTCGGATTTCCTTCGATTAGTTTGTAGCCCCAGGTATTTCCTTCTGATGCTCATTTTAAACTCCCCCGTAGGCTACCTGGAATTTCTTGTTACCGACAATCCGGAGCCCGAGAGTCTCTATCTCTTGCGTACAACTTCTCCAGTTCAGGATTTTTATATTTGGTATTTTGGGAGCGGAAAACATATAGAGTTGATGACTTCTTCTCCAGTTCAGGATTTTTATATTTGGTATTTTGGGAGCGGAAAACATATAGAGTTGATGACTTCAGTTTGTAGTATTATGGATTTGAGGATGCAGTCGTGTGTAGTATAAATAGGGTTGAGTTGTTAGCTATTTGAGGTGGTCAATCCTAAATTTAAGGGGCTGTTGAGGACTTATAGATTTATTAACGTTAAAATTAACGTTATAGCTTGTGACTATGTCATCAGCCTTGTTGACCGAATTAATTTTGTTAAGTTAAATAATTTTATTATTATTTTTTTTTTGTTGCGATTGGTAATATTAATTTAGATGATGTAATTATACTAGTAACATTCACCCGTGCGATGCACGTGGATGTTTTCAAAATGAATATTTCAGTGGGTGATTTTTATTTCAAAGTTCAAAATGAGTGTTTGTACTGTACACGTCGAAGTTTGATGAATTTTGAGGTTTTTGATAGACCTCTGAGCTACACTATTGGCGTTTTATTGTTTCAACTATTAGTATAATTTTTAAACTTATGTTTTTGCGCAAATGAGTGTCATGCCTATTGAAACAATAAAATATAAATATTATTGACGGAAAAACTGATAATGATAACACGTAATTCCCTATTACAAATTTTGAAACACTTCTTTATACACCACATTTGTTGTTCTATTCGTAAGGTTTCCACTATCATCACAAAGTAAAAGCTTCAACCCGGCTCTGGAAGTAACTCGTGAAACAGCAACATAAAGTTGGCCATGCGAAAATACAGGTTTCCTTAAAAATATACCAACGCTGGACAACGACTGACCTTGACTCTTGTTAATTGTCATGGCATACGATACCATTATTGGAAATTGTCTTCTTTGGAAAGTGAACGGTAATTTTGCATCGGACGGCGTCAAAGTGACCCGAGGAATATAGAACATTTCTCCTGAGTTTTTTCCTCCTAACACTTTGGCCTGGATCACATAATTACCGAGCCTTGTTACAACCAATCTCGTACCATTGCACAGTCCATTGGAAGGATCCATATTACGCAATAGCATTATCGGTACACCAACCTTGCGAATAATAAAAAACATAAGAATTTAGAGAACAATATTACTCATCCTTAATTAAAAAATAACAGAAATACATATTGAATAAATTAAAAGCTTAACAGGGAACGAAATGCATAATTACCTTCAACTTCAACTGATGGTTTGGAAGTCCAGAACATTTGATGGTGTTTAAAAACTCGACGGAATGCATTTGTTCAAACATAGTGTTTCCACGGTCTGTAGGCGCAATAGAATCAGAACTCAAGTAAACTCTTTCGTCGGTATTATGCAGCGACACCATATAATCATTGATCGCATACACTTCATCCAGCGTTGGCGCCAAAATAGCTCTCCCTTGTAAGAATTCCGGATCACCAATGCGTTCATGGAAAGAAGGATACGTTTCTTCGACCAATGATTCTATAAAATTGTCAGACCGAGTTATCAAATACTCATCTGGAAATTCAATAACCGCTTCCCCATCGTTATCATCTCCCAACGTACCATCTCCAATAGCCGACATCCAATTTGAGAATTCACGCAGCATTTCATACTCGTTTTGATCTCCTACATTTTGCAACCTCATATTTTGCGTCAAACGCAAAACCTTGCACTCTTTCCATATTTTGGAAGAATTAATAGTGGCATGAACAATATTCTGTCTTGTTCCTTTGGGTATGACTGGAAGAATCTGTCGAAAATCACCACCGAAAACAACTACCTTTCCTCCGTACGGCAGATTCGCAAGGTCAGAATTCTCTACTCTCATAATGTCTCTAATGGTACGATCGAGAGCTTCAAAACAATTCCTAAAAGATTGAATGAAACATTTGAAATTAATCACACGTAATCGACAAAAGAATATAATGGATAAGGTATCGCAGTTAATGATATCTGAATAATGCGAAACATGTTATTATAATACCTATGCATCATTGGCGCCTCATCCCATATAATAAGATCTGTTTTGACAATCAGCTCCGAAAGATCGGTTCTCAAATTAATTTTGCACATCGATTCGTCGGTCAAGTTTAAAGGGATAGCAAACTTGGAATGTGCTGTTCTACCACCTGGCAGAAGCAGAGAAGCTATACCACTCGACGCAACATTCAAAACAATTTTTCCTCTTGAGCGTACAGCAGCCGAAAGTGTTTTCCACACGAATGTTTTCCCAGTACCTCCGTATCCGTACAAAAAGTAAACACGTCCTCTCCCATTGTAAATAGATTTCATGATCGTATCATAAGCACGACGCTGCTCGTCAATTTTCCGTGCTCGTCGTTCAGCATGCTCATCAATTTTCCGTGCTCTACTTTAAGCGACTGTTTGTCATACGCCAACTCGTCCACTATTAGGCGATTCAGTGTTAATCTAGGCATGTCTTTAGGGTACGGCATACTCGGGTAATCACGAAGTGATTTACTTTTTTGTTTCATAATATCTTCAATATCTTGCAAGCACATATTGTACCTTTCATCGTCCGTCAAAGTTAAATCTGTAAAAAGTAATACAATTTTTATTTCAATAATTAAAAAAGTATTTTTTTTTTTTAAAATACACAAAAAATTTTGGAGGCAAGACGGTGCAAATCAAAGAGAAATTTTAAATACTAAATTTATACTATACATATAAAAAAATAAATTAGCGATATACCAATGAGATGTCGATTGACTATAAACTTAATAAAATCCTCCGAAATAAATTGAAACTGTTAATACCTGGACGTTGATTTGCAGTACGATATCTCGACAGTACGTCAGCAGCGAGGTACTCTTTGCAATCCTCCCACACCGTATTGGGACTGGTCAGGGAATCCGAAGTCAACATATTCACAAACAAAGATCTCAACATGTGATCCGAACCCCAAACAGCACACTCTTTTATTGCATCAATATATTCTCTGTCGTCATCTAGCAATCCACGGGCATAACACGCTTGTTGAAAGGTTTTATATACACGACCGTTGTACGTTCTAATATCATCGAACGACGTGCAGCCACGAACGACGTTCAATAATATCCTCAAATAGTAGACTTCTCCAGCTCCTGGATACATATACGCTATTCTTCCGTACGCTACACCTCTTTGTCTCGGTCGCCATTCTTTGCTCTTATCATCCATAACGAAGCGCGTTGGATATTCGGCATAGGTCAACTGCCTTCCTTCGCTGTATTTTTTATTTGCCTCCATCCAACTCGTAAACATGGATTCTTTCGATGACATCTTGTCCACAACCTCTTCGAGATCATCATCTTGGTTAAACAGTACACTCTGGTGGTCTTTAAGGTGAAAACCAAGTCTAATAACGTGTGGGTCTTTAAAATGCATCTCAAATCCAAATAATCTCCAAGAAGCTTCCGAAGCAGATATGTATCTACAATCAAAGTACTGTTTAATCTCGTCGATAACTTCATCTCCGCCATTTGGATTATGAGATTGATAGAATACTGCTGTTGCACGATCATGGCCTTTATGCACGTATTTAAACAAATACTTTATAGATCGCGCTCTGTTGCACCATTCAACATTTATATGTGCGCGATACTTCTTTAGAAGAAATTTGTTATGCGGAACTACATACCTGCAAAAAATAACACGTAATAACGTTAATACGCATAGACGAACGCATAAAATGACAAAATTAGAAGTATTAACATATAATTGGAATCATTAAATACCTAGTATCAAGTTCAATTCCATTCTTACTGATATGCCGACCAAAATCCCTACGTCGATAGACAACGAAACCATCATTGTCTAAAGTAGTTCGCTGAACAAATTTTTTTGGAAAGCTTTTAGTGCAACGATTTCCATCCATGCAGGGAGATTGTTTGTTCGCAGGTCCGCACGGGCCGTGCATCATGAACTCTTTAACATCTTCATAATATTCAGAATCCTCGTATTCATCTGGAATTTCAGCAGAAATTAAATCATCCACAACATTATTACACGGCGATTCCGATAAATCCTTAATGAACAGCAAGATATGAGCATGTGGCAATCCGCGCTTTTGAAACTCTATAGTGTACACAACTGCATAAACAAAGAATATTAAATAATAAGAATAAACAGTAATTTAAGTCTAAGAATTTAAAAATATTAACTGGACAATAATATAACCAAAATAACAATGTTAAATAAAATAAAATATTTTAATTACCAGCACTTATTTCTCCAAATATTTTGTCCCGGCGAATGTCGTTCAGCATATTCTCGAGCTTAGCATGAAATACCCTAGAAATAATATCTGGCCTGTCGGTCGGACTCAAACCTCTTGGATCAACGTATCTCCGAATTTCGTCCCAATTGGCGTTGCACGTGAAAGTAATAAATAAATTCGGATACCCAACGGACCTGCATATACACATGGCATCATGGTAATTTTGTATCATGTACCGCGCTCCGCCAACGAAAGAAGAAGGCAAAATAATCCTTTTCCCAGTAGTGGATGCATCAGTGTCTCCACGGTTCAAAGCATCGTCCAACGCAGCATAAGTATCACATCGAAAATCTTTCTGATGATTTCTCATGTAAGCGATTCTGAATGATTCAACCATTGTATAAGCATCTACAATGAATTGCTGAAGCAGACGTCGACCAAAAAGTCTATGAGGAGACTCATCGGGCCTCTCGTGAAGATAGTACGAAAAATATTCTTTCATAGTTGTTGTCTTTATTGTCTTTTCATTGCTTCTAGGCGTAACACAATGAGGAACATCGTCTCTAAAACCGTCTTCACCAAACAAAAACAGTAAAGGGTACTGCAGTGGTAAATACGCAGTATGTAACTCATTCACACGTTGCAATTTCCCATCATTGTTCTGGACAATAATATCTCTACGGTCCTTAAGATTTTCAATATCCCCAACAATTAAAACAGCAACTTCGGAAGCTTGCGGCAAATTGTATTTTTTACCGTCAGAAGTTCTTCTACTAATTAATCTCAATCTAATATCAGATTGAAAATTCTTCTCGCGCAACAAATTTTTGGAAGCACGAAAACATTTAACCATCAAATTGTGTTCATCAAGAATTTTCTTAATACTCTCCACAATTTCAGAATGCAATTTAAACTCTTCCTTTTCCTTGATTTTCTTAAGTTTCTCTTCGTCATTTTCAGAATCCGTATTCGACTCTTCATTTTCTTCATCAGAGGTAGGTTTGGTTTTTCTGTTAAGAGAATTAACATTTAAGTTCTTTCGTACAAATTTACAAAATTACTCATCAATGCATTTATCATATAATATCATAAAATGCGATTACCTGGTTGCGTATATTCGATTTTTTACTTCATTCTGCGTGTCGTAAATGTACAATTGGGCAAAACACAGTCGATCTGTAGTCTTGGCTGGCATCAAACTCCCAATACGATGGCAATTTTCACCGTTCAATCTGAAATTGGGAGCCGACGTCCCCGTGTTAAAAGAATTATCCACTTTACCTCCCATCGACGTGAATGAAAAAATCATATTGTAGAATCTGAGTTCACTCTGAAATTTCTTGCACGTTTTAGTTTTTCCGTAAAGTAGATTACAGTACTCAACCGGAGGAGCCTTCACTCTTGGTAACTTTATTTTACCTAAGGAAACAAATTTAAGAATAATGAATCAATCAAACTCCTTAGGAAAAATAAATTTAAAGACGCTTAAATAAATTAACGTAAAGCAACTAACCGTGCATGCAACATTTATTGTACAACGGATTCGATTTCTTATTCCGAGTTTTTTCCATTCTTTCGTCGTACCAAAAAACTGCTTTACAATGAGAACATGTCCAAGTAGGATCACCAATATCATGATAACCTGTTAATTTAATGCAAAGACAATAAATTTTAATTCATTTAATACATATAATATTAAGGATTTGATTAGAGAAGATAGTATCACCGTACTTGGAAATTTTCGGATGTCGTTATTTGGTTCTACAAAATCCATTGTGTCCGTAACAAAATGATTTGGATAAGGAGGTTCCTCCTCTGGTTCTGTTGGAACATCCATCTCAATTTGATTATCTTGTGCAACGCATTCACCTTGAGAATTGGTTTGATTAGAAGACCCCTCGGTACAATTTTTTTGTATTTCATAGTTGGAAGCATTAGTATTCGGCGGTTGAATATCTTTCTTTCCTGGTAGCAGGTAAAATAGTGTTAATCATCGTATGTTTGAAAATAAGAATGCAAACATCAATTGATAATAAGTCTATTTCTTATTCATAAACAAATAATAACCAAAAAGATATATATACCGTACCTTTCAATTGAATAGATGAAAAATCAACATCCAAATTTCGCATGGTCCCAATATATCTATTTTCTTTACCAACATTGGGTAATGGGCTGGATTCCAGAATATGAGGGATAGACACATTTGAATTTTCAAGACGTTTTGAGTATCCACCTGATTTAGTCAAAAAATATTATCAATCAAAACACTTCGAATCACATATTCGTTTAAATCTTAGAACGGTCCATTCTATAACGGAGTTAATAATATACCACATTTACCGTTTGTTATGTCACTTAAAGGACTGGGAACACGTTTCTTGTTCGTTATATCCTGCAACGGATTAACATACACTTTTCTTTTACCACTGCGTTGCTCGGTGACGCACGAACCTTGATAAGGAGAGATATTTTGTATAGAATCACCAAAATTTCTTCTTGTCGTTGGAGTAGCCACTGTTGGCATCGGCAGCGAATATTTGGAAGTGTGGCTAAGTCGATTATCCAGCACTCGACTGTTATTGTTCCAAGTAGGCTCCATTACAGTAGCATCTATTTTTTAGCAAAAAAAAGTAAATACTAAATGAACAACAAAAAACAAATAAAGTTGAAAATTGAAGTATGATAAACATATTTGAAGTGTATATTTACAGGGAAAGTAATCGTCCCTGTTTTGAGAAGACGCATAACACATGGTGATTTTCTCTTTTCCTTTGCCTGCATAAATAATTAAATCCAATAAAACACGAAGAACTTGATTCAAACGACGAAGTAATTACGATTAACAAACCTGAGCTTTTGTTTTTCCTACTCGAAGACATTATTTCAAATTCCTCAATGTAGATGAAATCTACAAAATACAACAAATAGTTATTTTTACAATAATATCATAATAAACTTTAAATTTGTGAATAGAAAACTACAATCCTCGGCGAAAAGTGATTTCCACTTTTGCAATGATTCAAATGTAGATTAGGGTTTTGTAAACTGTTGCAAAACCAATATCAGCTCAAAATTTATGAGTATTTTTTATGTTATTATTATTTTACAAATAACACAAAGATATTAATATTTCGGTTTGCGGAAGAATAAAATAAAATCGAAATTAATGCAGTTGTCGAAATATTTAGAAAATATACGTTAATAGCAAAATTTCAGGAATCATATATCAAAAAATATCAGCATTATTAAAGACAATAGATAAGACTTAATGAATAAAATATATGTCACTAAAAAATACGGATTCATTCAAATAAGTTACCATATTTTTTAATAATTCTATTTTACAAATCTTTAAATGGTATAGTAAATATTATACATAGTAATGAATTAATAATAATGCATATGGCAGTTTATTATTTATATTGTAGTATAAATTTTAATATAGGAAATTGAATTTGTATTAGTTTTAATTTACATTTTTAAGAATTATTATTTGTGTTATCTGAATTGTTAATTTTTTATAAACTTAGAATTATGGAAATAGTATTAAATAATAATACTATATTAAAGAATACTTGAAGAGCTAAATAAATAAAATAGATGAAAATAATCTTTGAAAACTTAATGAAATAAAACCAAATATCCAACGATCAACTTAAACATTGTCTGAAATAAAAGAAAATATAAATAAAAATCAACAATAAAGTCGTGGAATCACACTACTAATCACTCGACTCTTCCAATTTGATTTTCGTATTAGTCGAGCTTCTGCAATCAACGTACTCATCATCATCAGAAATTATATTCACTCTTTTTTTGCAATTCTTCACAGATTCTGGTGTTTTGAATGAATCGTCAAGTGTCTTGTCATTATTGTTCTTATCCGAAGACTCGGTATCACGCACGATTTCTTTGTGCTTTGGCAAAGAAAGTTCCATTACCTTGTGATTAGACTTCTTGTGCTTATTCATAAAACCAATATCATCAGAAAATTTTTCTACCGCATAGACCGTTTCAGAAAGGTCAAGATGCTTTGATTCCACGCTGACCTTGAACATTAGATCTTTCCCAATGAGATCATCAATATGATGTGGAACTTCAAGCTTTGTCACTTCTTTCATATTTCCATCTCCATCCTCAACAGTATAAGTTTCCTAAAACAATAATAAATAGTTATGGCAGCAGAAATAATATATTTGTCTGTATTCAACATAATTATTAACAAAATAGATCAATTCATATTTGATAAAAAATATTAATAGCGTGAAATGTCGATCACCTGTGTCAATCCGACAGAAATTTCTGCTGCCGTCTTCCCAATGACTTTCGCAACGACATCGTTCCACAGCAAAAGAACAACATTATCAGTCCCATCAACAACTTTTACATGAATTTTGTATAATGTATTTCCAGCAACCCTTTTGCCGCAAGGTTCACAGAAAAATTTGGAATCCTTCTCGGTAACCTTCCTTCTGCACCTGGGGCAACTTGTATTACACCATCCCTTTTCATATAATATTTCGGATATAGAAGCAACAATCCAATATTTCCCAACCTGATATTTATAAATCACAGATATTGCAAAATTATGCATACACTTAACTGGAACTAACACTCATGGTTATCATATTTAAAACATATAGAAAACGTATATGAAGGTACCGGTATACCGATCCGATCGATATACCGTGTGTGCGGAAGCGTGTAAAGCATATAAATCTATCATGCTTGGATCTTAGTGCACACATAATGTGTATAAGAACACATACAAATATATATATACACATCCAATATATATATATATATATAGGGATCAACAAGTTCTTACATTTGGTGATCGTTGAAATTGGTTAAGGTGGTGTTGAGTCGATTGAACCACCTTAATGGATCAGCCACGGATTGTTCACCTCTGGAATGACCCCGTCACGCCTTTGGATCGTCCGGATGTTGAAGCCGCACAAATGGCCCGGCCTCTACGTGTTGCACACGAACCCGGATGATGACTTGCTTGATTGATCGAGTTGATTCTCTAAGAACAATCTCTTTTCTCTCTTTCTTGTGTGAATTTCGTGGGTGTGTTTCAAAGTGTAAGAATGAGGCTTGAAAATCTGATTTTCATCCTCATTATATCCCCTTCAATTCACCTTGTAACCCCCCATATCAATGTGTGTCATAACCACACATTATGGGTGTTTATGGTGAATTTTAATGGATTTCATAACCCCCATGCCACATGGCATGTGTTATGACTCCCAATCACCAGCTTGTGTGGCATGCCATGTCACACCATGTGAAATGCATCCCATGCAAGCCATGCATCCCATGCATGCGAAATTCCACGTAAATATTGATTCTAAATTAATATATTTATCAAGCAATGTATATCAATATTGAGCTCGTGTGTGACCCTGTAGGTATGATTTTATCGATCAATATTATATTGTTCCCAACAATAAATATTATCGAATAATCATTTAACATCCATAGACGACCTTATGACTTTATCGATTGCACACGTAGGATCGAAGGACATATCCCAACAGTATAAACATTAAAAGATCATAAAACCAAACTGACCTCCTCCGAAGATTTCAAATCTTCGATACTTAATACAACTGTGTCAGAATTTTGCAATTCATCTTTAACGCTAACAAACGATGAAGAAGATATTTTGGATCCATCAAATGTTCTCTCTTCTTCAATTTCAGGCAACCTGTATAACAATTGAATAAAAATGGCGCATCAAAAAATGTGAAAGACCATCGATATGAATTAGAACTTCATCAAATTACGATTTACTTACTTCCTTCTAAATTCAACAATCTCTTCACAGTTTGGATCAAATATGAGTTTGGTTGCATGGTAGGTGTTTGAAATACCAACTTTACCTTCATATTTGCAAATAATAAATTAATATCAATATAAAATAAACGGAAACTTTCCATAAAATATAACAAACGATTCAGTATAATTCATAAATTAAACTTTTATCATACCTTGATATTTTTTAATCCTACACAACTGAATAATAATAACATGATTGATATCATCATTTCCTCGTACCATCTGAACAAAGTCAGTCAACTGGTTGCAGTAGGGCTCCCAAAGAACACAATTTATTTTATTATTCCTATTTTGAACAAACAGAAAATATTATATTAAACAAACTGTATTGTTAAATTTAATAAAAAAAATTATAATTAAAAAAAAATCTCACTCCAAATCTTGAAGCAAAAGTTGAATACTCTTGGTACCCTTAATAGAAAGGTCTTCTTTCATTCTAGTGTCGTTGATGTCGTCAACAATTCCAATAACATCTTAAAGCGTAATAAAAAATTGAAAGTTTGTTAAAATAATCAATTACATATAAATAGTACATAATATTATCAACAAAAAAGTTATATATACTGGTTTCATACCAATCAATGGACCATCTTCTTTGTGCATTGTCTCTTTGATTTCAGAAAAAGACATGAAATCAAACATCGACGTCGGAAAACGTGGAATTGTTGTTGGGGCAACATAGGTATTTCTTTGGAACATCAAGTGATAGGGATGATCTGTTACGGGGAAACTTCGTTGGCTGTCAGACACTGTAAATTGCCTCACAGTTATCAGATCACCTTCAGCAGTGTTATCATCAAAACGGTCAATAAAAAACTTTTTCACAGTCGCTTGTATCCTCGTACCCTTAAAAAAAATATGGTTATATTAATTGGATATAAAACGTCATAATATAAAAAAAACATTAGTACTTCAACAAAGAAGATCAATGCTGAATAATTTATTGTGTCACCTCTTTATCGACGAATACAAATTCCATGGTTTCGGGCATCTTCCCGTTGCCTGTGGTCTTCCACTTGCGACAGATACGAACCCTAATTTTCCAATCAATTCTATTCTTGTTTATATCAGAAAGTTGAGTATATTCGTGCGACATTTCTTTCAAAGAAGCCATGGAGAAGTGATTTGCTTTGATTAATTACTTGCAATATTTATAGGAGAGGAGAGTTAACTGCTGCAAAATCCTTTATATAAATCTTTATATACGCGATAAGTCTAGAGAATATAATTTGCTATCGTTAAATGATTTGTGTATATCTTGTTTATATATAAATTATTTAGTTAGAGTTCTATTTTAGTTAATCGAAATCCTTCTTAAACAATAAATTGATCATCCGATAAAATTTAGGTTTTATTTAATCAAAATCTTCCTTAAAAAACAAAATTGATTGAGCGGATAAAATATTAGTTCTATTTAATAGAAATCATCATTCAAAAACAACAATATTGAGCGGAAAAAATTTTAATTTTCCTTTTTAATATTGGAAATTAAATTGTATTTGTTTAATTCATCATACACAACTTGATTATAAAATGATCGCATATAGGAATTTAAATTTATAAATTTCTATGATCGAAAAAATAAGTAAAGAGTTATAAAGTGATCAAGTATATAAATTTAAGTTTCAAAATTTGTATGCTTAAACAAATACGTAAAGAGTTGGAGTGCCAAATAAAATTTACAATAAAATATAAACACACAATGAGTACATAAATAACAACTCCTTAAATATAAAGACATAGTTCAACTCCTTAAATAACAACTCCTTAAATATATCGGTTATACTCAATCAAATTATTGTTGTTCAAGTTGTTGATAAAATCACATTTATAAGCAATATTAATTTTGTCAACATGACATTTAAATGAAGTCTAATTGAATATACATAAATTAGTTAAAGTACAAAAACTTCGTCATTAATAGTTTTAAAATGATATTTATAAATGTTCAAACTTAAGCCAAAAATATAAACAAAAGATGAACATTATCTGTTCAAACTACAACTGATAACAAAAACATAATATAATTGTTCATATTTAACAAAAACTTAATTATAACGGTTCAAAAACTTAGGCGCAATCATCATAGCTTAATAGACATCAACTTCATCGCACTCCATCACATAGTCGGAAGACAGCCTTTTTAAGAAAATCAAAGGGAAATGTGAGCTTTGTAACAAATAAACAAAACTGAATCAAACAGCATCATTATAAAAGTAATGGTATTCAAATAACTTGAAAGCGCATAAAACTTACATTTTTCGGTATTTGACGACTTCATCGGAATCATTGTAAAGCAACATACGGGTATACATGTGAGTGTTACAAAGAACATACTCATCTGAAAAAACAGAAGTTGGTGCTCATGGTTATTAAGTTAGTATAAAGATTACAAATGAACTCATCATGTTTAAAATAGTAGTACAAATACCATTAAACATCATCCCTTGGCAAAGTTGCACGATAATAACAGGTTGATTCAATCTGTTTTCCCTATGCATGTCAACATAACCTTTGACTTCATTTGAGTACGGTACAAACATCAGAAACGTCATCAAATTGTAGCTGGTTAAGAAAACAGAATAATTATGCATAAGTTAAGTGCCAAAATAAAACAATTTATAATGCAATGTAGCTATAAAATAAAAGTAGAGTTCTTACTCAATGTCTTGAATAACAAACCGTATGTATTCATCTCCCCCGTCACCATCACCTCCCATCATGCTATCATCCAGTTCAACCACATGACCAATGATATCTTGGAAAACATTAAAAAAATCATCATCAAAAATATCACAGCATATATGATAAAAATAAGGTTCAACATAAAGCGAATGTCATCAATATAAATATTAGAAGATGACATACCTAGCAGTGGTCCATTCTCATGATAAACATCACCTTTGATATCAGGAAAAGATACAAAGTTGTATGGTGATTTTGGAAAACATATGTCAAGTGATCGGGCAACATACGTATCATCCAGAAAAGAAATAGTCACCGGTGTAGTCAAAACAGGATTGGATTTCGGGCTAGGAAGCACTTTAAACTTTCTCATGTAATAGACATGGCCTTCTTCCATACGCTCATGGAAATACTGAACCAAATCTCCATAAACTTCACCATGAATTTGCTTACCCTGGGCAATCAAACATGAAAACGCATTTAGATATCAACCAAAAATAGCTGTCAAAATAAAATTTGTCTGCATAAGGAACATCTTTTCATCGGTACAATGCACTACTGAGCAACATTTTGTTTGTTCATAACCAAAGTCTTTGTACAAATCGGTTGTGGAAATCATAAACAACAATTACCAAAAGTGGATCTACTTCGAAAAATAAAAAAATTTACATTTTTTTCAAGAATACAAAAGAGTTCGGTACAATATTTCACATGCATACATTTTGTACAGCTAATTAAACACATTGATAACAGATCTGTGAAAATCAACAAAAAATTAGGGTTTACATTAAATGAACGGTTTCCAAAAGTAGATCTCTTAAGTTTTAATAAAAACGAAAACTAATAAACTGGAATAACATAACCTCTATATCCATGAGCAAAAGTTCCATCTTGCTCGAGTTGCGATGTGTCCCTGGTGAGATCCACTTCCTGCAGACTCGAACCAACAAAGACCAATCCTCAGTAGCCGTGGTAAGTTCATCAATCTTGTTGTATGCTGCCATCTTTCTTGGAAAGCAACGATTGAAGAAAATGGAAGAAGAGAGGTTTGTTTGGGTGTGGTGTTCAAGAGAGGATGCGGAAAGAAATCTGTAGTATGCCAAAAGTAAAGAGGCGCACGGGGATAAACAACAAAAGAATACAACTCTTTGTATTCTCTGCAATGATGATCTGTTACCGTGGTAACCGTGTTGCTTTATGGAATCACATCAATGTCAGTATTTGTTTTTAATACGTTTCCAAATTATAATATAATTTATAAATTAGTATAATACTTAGAATATTGCAAAGGCAAAAAGGTTATTAAAAATACATGAATTCCAAAATTATGTTAAGAATAATACATGAATTCCAAAATTGAAATCAGAAATTGTTACCTAATTTAAAGAAAGTGTTAATTAATTTTTTATTTAATATAGAATAACCTACAATAGATTCATCACCGAAACCTTAAACATCATGTTTCTATTTAAAGGCCATAGTTTTTGATAGTAATACACGTCAGTCAAAAACCAAGTTACAAATTAATTTATATTTATATTTTTAAAATCGACTACAATGGAAGCAAGGTTCTTTAAAGTTATGATCGGTAATTGGCAAAGGTATGTCCGACTACCTCCTCAATTTGCACAACATGTTCAACACCTAGACAATAAAGTTGTTGAATTCTACGATGTACACAACAATCGTTACGAAATTACAATCGGTAGAGTAGAAGGTGATATAAGCTTTCGTCGAGGATGGAGGCGTTTCCATAGGGAACACGACATCTGGGAAGGTTGGTTCCTTGTGTTTCGCTACGTCGAGACTCTTCCAATGCACAAATTCGAAGTTATCGTTTTTAACCATAGCGCGTGCGAAGTTACAAACTTCCCTTTAATTGCTCAACGTCGGATGACTGAAATTGAAGATAATGTTCATGATGCAATTGAAGTAAATTCAGATTAGATTGTTTCTATTTATAATTTTAGAAGTGATATTATTTTAATCAGGTTAGAATTAACAGTAATTTGTTTTTACTTTGTGTTGCATTTATTTAAAGTTTTTTTCATAAATATTTCATTTATTTAAAGTTCATGTCATAAATAATCAATTTATTTAAAGTTTATGTAATAAATAATCTTAAATTAATGAATATTTCAATTTTGTAACTTTCATTAAGAAAGTGACGTAAAACTCAACCAATAAAAATTAAGGTTAATAAATTGTAAAAAAGGTCAACCGATAAAACTTCAATAATTTCCGCTCACAAATGACTAATGATACCTTTCAAATGGAAATAGCTTTAACAAATTGTTCAAAATATAATAAAATTAAATACAAAATCCATCCAATGCAAAAAATAACTATTATTAATAAATTTGCAATAAAAAGAGAACCAAAATCGAAGTCCAAAATACAACACATTAGTTGTGTTAGGGGATGTCGATTACATTGGAAGATTTCCGCCACTTATCCACAAACCTATTAAAATGAAAGAATAAATACAGTTACAAATATAAATAATCAACAATTACATAAATATATAAAATTAAATTCATAAAAATACCTTTGACGGTATTCAACTGCCTCATCAACGTGATTATATATAACGACGTTAGTAGCGCCGTCAGTGTTGTGCAATACAAACTCATCTACATTTTGTTAGAATAATTGACAAAATTAAATAATTAGCAAAATAATAACTTAAAGCATGTAGAGTAATGTACTATAAAATATGTAATTACCATTAAATATCATAGTGGCGGCAAGTTGAACAATTATAACAATATGACCCAATCTTTTATCTTTAGCCATTTCCACAATTTTTCTAAGTTCACTCGAGATAGGTCCGAAATGCACAAAGACAATGTTCTTATAACTGTAATAAAGAATAAACATTATTATTGTATGAAAAAATATAAAGTATAAATTGAAAATGTAAAATAAATGAAATAAATTATACTTGAGATCTCCAATACGTATCTTAATGTACTTGGGTCCTCTTCCAGAATCGCCATTCATCATCGTGTAATCAACATCCAGAACATGACCAATTATATCTTGAAAAATAAAAAATCGTATAACACAATATTGTTTAGTGTGTAATATAATTTGTAAAATGAAACTTTGAAGACAAAATTTAACTACAAAAAAATACCGAGGAGAGGTCCAAAGCCCGTAAAGACTTGCTCATTAATGCACCAAAAGGGATGGAAATTGTAGATCGATTTGGGAAAAATTGGGTCGTACGTTGATTCAACAGATGTTCCTTTGACGAAGCGGATCATAGTAGGGCTGTCAACAATAAGATTTGTATAGGAAGTTGGCAAAACGCGAAAGTACTTCACGGTGTAGAGACCACCTTCGATAATTTTTTGGTCAAAATCTTTGACGCACACATCTCTCGGAACCGAAGCATGAATTTGAGTTCCCTGTTTAAAATACATATTTGTTTACAATTCAAAAATATTATTAACAACAAATTGTACACGATAAGTAGAAACATATTAACTGATAATTTCATAAATCTTACCTCTGAATCAATCATGACGATTTCCAAACTTTGAGAAATCAATTTTGAACCCGGAGACATCCATTTTCTGCAGATGCGTACAACGATGCTGAAGTTGTCGTGAACAGTAGTTAAATTAGAAATCAAGACGGGTGCCATGACTGTTATTGTAGAGTTTATTCTGTAAATATGAAAAGAGTAAACGAAGATAATTTCTAAGGAAAAAAAAAAACAATCTGCCGAGGAGTAATATACCGTGAATTGCAAAGTTTCACTTGTTAAATATTCCAAATTTGCACCGTAAAACTAATAAGTAAATCAAATAGATAAACAAAAGATAATTATTCCTTGTTTAAATATTTAATAACAACTTTAAAAAGATTTTGTACGATAAATAAAATACTGGTTTATATATATCTCCAATCAACATGTATCCCATATTAACGGGCGCATTAAAATCTAATTATTTAATTAATATATGAGTTGTATATTTGGAAATTATTGACTTGATAAATAAAAAATAGTGTTATTCAATTAAACATGAGTATTATATTTGTTAATTATTCACTTGATTAATCAACAATCTTATTATTTATTTAATATATTAGTATTATATTTGTTAGTTATTCAATTGATAAATCAATAAGATTTACTCTTTTCTTAATCGGATTTTTTTTACATTACTTAAATATTAATTTGATATTTTATTGTACATTAAGAAATATAATGTTGCACGTTTATAGTATTTAAATATGTAATAAGGGTTTTTGGAATAATTTTCGAAATTCAAGAACATAAAAAATGCATGAACGATTAATTTTAAAAACAAATACAATATCCATAAGTAAATATTAAAATAAATTGTAGCTAAACAATAATGTAAAGCAGATAAACATTAATATGCAAAAGTGACATGATTCTATCGATTCAAAGGAAACGATCATTTGTGGAACAACCCGTCTACTTCTCACTGGACTCCAGGACCCCATCACGAATCGCAAAGTAGGATGGATTACGGAATAATCTTTCCTTGTGTAGCCATAATAATATAGAATCCACATTTGGCATACTTACAATGTAACTACAAAATCTTCCTAAAAGATTATTTCCGTCAACTCTGACATTTATCATGTACTCGTATCCAATAGGAGAGGATACAATCGCAAGAGTTACTTTGTTTACACTTTCAGTGGCGGAAGATACAATAGGATTGTCGGCACGTGCTTCCTTGTATACATAAAGATACACGAAATTAATTAATTAATTAATAAATATAAAAAATATATTTATGTAGAAAAGAATTAAATACCGAGAGAATCGAAAGAACCAATTGATCAGCTGAAGTCTGATTTTTAAATAATGCAACGTCATTCCTCAATACAAAATTCGCGTAGTCCTTTCCGTCATGAACTTGGTGATGAATTTTAATCTTGATGTGACGAATAAGATCACGATTACAGAAATAGCATACAAAATTGCAATAGTTGACGTACTGTGAATGATCGCACGTGGGACAAATTAAGTGATACCAACATCGTTTGGACAGTTTCTCATGGACTTTCACTGTTGTACAAATCTTTGTAACCTGCAGTAAACGCAACAATAAATATAAATCATCTATTTACTGCACATATATTAACAAAATAAAAAAATTTAGCTCTATACACATGAAGTTCAAATATATACCTCAAGTATAAGTGAACGGAATTCTTTTTCGGAGGGACTGACTTCAGATAAAGAAGAATATAACGGAGACATAGATGCTTACAAAAACGATGACTAATGAATTGAAAAAAAAACGAAATTACTCTATTATATTTATAATACACAATGGAATATTTTGGATTTAGATTGTTGAGAATACCATAATTGTGATTTGTTTTATACTTGTTTTTTGATATCTTTAAAAAATATTAGTATTATTAATATGTTAAGTAAATATATATACAAAGGATTAAATCAATGATATAATTTTGTTACTTAAAAATCGGGTACATTTTTTGCAAAAAGATTATATAAAATCACACATGTAAATCTACTTCTTTAAATAATATTATTTAATATTTTCAAAATGTTACAACATATGTAAATTACGCTTCAAACTTGAAAAGTCGAAACATAATATCTGCATTTTTAAAATATAATTAGTTAAAAATAATAATATAATTAATTGACTATAAATATTAAAAAAAACATGGAGAATAATAGGAATCATATAAAAATGGGTTAAAAAGCATGGTCTATGAAAGGTTATATACCAAATGTAGAAAATAAATAACAGTTAACTCAAAATGCCACAAAATAATGTGGTTTAAGTCAAGTTCATATAGCACAATTATAGAAAATAAAAAAAGTATCAGTTCAAATTCCAAAGAGAAGAAATATTTTAAACATAAGGACTCCTTTCAACTGTCGGAGTCAGAATCGAAGAATATTTCACGTTGTCGAACGACGTACAACGTCGTTGAAGTACTATCGTAGTAGAAGTCCAACATAGAGCCGACTTCAAACTTATTCATATCATAAAAGTCCTTCCATCCATCGCCGATAAAAATGCTTTTATTTTTATCCGAGTCACTTTGTCTAATCAAGGAGGCTGACATCTTTATTCCTTTTCCATTTGAGAGACTGAACTCAGTTTTATCCTCAAGCTTAGTCTCAATGGCGAACGGCCTCGGAATCGTCTGTAAATCATGAAAAAAACTTAAAAATTAATGTCAACATAGTTGATGCATTATAAGAGTTTGTAGTAGAAATTACCAATCGAGTGTGTTGACGTTTGGTAATTCTTTCAGAAAACTTGTGTGAGAGACTCTTTAAGTCTACTTCGCGAACTCTTTTTCTGTGGTCAGCATCATATGTTATTTCAACACCATCGACATCATAAACGTGTACATTGAAGTAGATTGGATCCTTAAAATGGAAAGTGAGCATCATCCCCGTTCTAATTTCATATTTTTCCCGGAATTCTCGCCAACCGCTGAATATATGCAGACGACCGTCTTTGTCTTCACCCAAGGCAACCGAATGCATAGGAGCATAAGGTGTTTTGATTTGGCCGAAGGACGGCATACGGTAAGAGCACTTTTCAAGGAACGATGTAGGTATTTGCTTAGCAAAAGACAGAATTGGTCAAATTCAGAGTTAAATATAACCACAAAACATGAAGACAACATAGTATATATACTCACGATAGTATCAATATCTCCATCGTTTATAGTAATGTGGAATCTCATTGGACATGGTACTCTTCTTGTTACTTGAGAAACACAAAAAATGCATTAGTTAGAGAATAATTAAGATGATAACAACTTATAGAATATGAAGAAAACATGTGTGGACAATGTTCTGTTAATTGTTTTAATGATAGACTAACAGAATTAGGAACAATTTCTAAAGAACTAAAAGAATAATTTAGTAAAAAATGAGGTAAGAACCCAATAAATAGATCAATCAGGTTAAAACCCTAGAAGTACCGAACAGCTAATATGATCGTTGAATTAATTAAGTATAATACAAAAAAACAGAAATAAGTAAAAAATGATATAAACAGATATTCAAATCTGTTTATAAATGTTTTAAAAGTTGATATAAGAAATATGAATTTATTAAAAAATCGATGAAACCCTATCCCAGAATTGCAACAATACAAAAATAAGTTAATATGAAAAATCTAAAACAAAGTCAGAAACAAAATATTCGATACAACAGCAATAGAAAAGAAGACTCACAATCAACGACACCGGGGCTGATCTTTCCGCGAACTGTAGTGGAAGAGCTACCGATATTAAACTTTCTGCGACCCTCTGGCGAAGTACTTCTGGAATTTACACCTTCTGGATACGTGAAACTCATGTCAAGAGAGGATGCGGATTTCAATTTTTGAAGAAAAAGAAGAACAACTAAAAACCCTAATCTGTTTTGAAAAAGGTTCGAATTTTTATGAAGAAACTGAAGAGTCAGCCGATTACTAAAATACGATTACTAAAATACTCTTGAAATAATGCAATTATATTATTAACTATAAATTCATTAGAAATATTCCTAATATAAAAATAATCTTGCAAATTATAAATTCTTAATTACCTTAAATTGTAAGTTGTAATTTTTAATGCGATTGATTATTTATTAAAGGTAATACATTTAATTATATTTATTTACTTCATATAATCAAGGAATTAATTATATTAATTTACTTCCTATAATAAAGGAATAATAACGTTACAACTTTGAACTGGTTTTATTTACCAATAATACTTTTGAGGACTGTTGTAATTAAGTAATGATTTGTAATAAGTTCTTTTAATAAATATTAAGTTAAAATAAAATTAAAATTAAAAGATTAAGTCAATAATGTTTTATTATTATTTAATTTTTGATTGTGTAAAAGAAAATTCTTGAACTGCCTAAGAGAAAAACAATAATATTAAGAAAAAATGATCGCGGAAAAGAATTCATACTTTATTAATTAATAAAGAAGAAGATACAGAATAACAATCAAAGGATTGCTTAAAATTTATTCGTTATATACAAATCCTTTTGCAGATCAAGAGATAATTAAGATTCAAAAGCTGCTTGATGTTGTAATAAGGGATCAACAATCGAAGACTCGGGCAGGGTTCAAATCAACAAAAATGCTTCTTCAATGCGAATGTGAACTTGCAGCTGCTTGATGTTGCAATAAGGGACCAATGATTCTTGTAGCACCGGACAATCTCGCTCCTTCGGCAGCCTGAAAAAAACAACACAAATAAACGATCATTGTCAAACTCTTCATAGGCAACATTGTAAGTAGGGAGGCATACAACAAACCCATCTGCCCCAAGCCCGAAAACAACAACAGAAGAGCCATTTGTCGGTTTAGCAACATTCAACGCAGCGCCAAGGCCTAAAACCAATCACACAATCGAATTAATTTTCAAGAAACGCACCGATGATGATCAAGGGGTCGAAGCACTACCTGTTGAGATCCCGCAGCTAAGCACACAGACTTTATCGAGAGGAGCGAGAGATAGACATTTGATAACCTGCAAAAATAGCTAGAGATAGAGTTAGGAAGATTTGATAATCTGCAAAAATAAACATTTGCTATTAGTAATCCAAAATCACATACTAAAGTAAATAAATATAAAGATGTGTACCTTGATAGCTACAAAAAAGAAAAACAAAAATATTAGACGAAAAACAAAGAATATAAATGCAAAATAAAAATTACCTTGGTAGCTGCAAAAAAATAAAACGAAAAAATTATAGCAAAAAAAAACAATGAAATGCAAAAAGAATGTTTGAACGTACCTTGTAACCTGCAAAAAAAACATTCACAATAATTAAATTAAATATAATAATAGTATAAGAATAATAGTATAAGAAAATAAAAAAAAGATGCGTATGAAGTTGAGATGAGTGAAGATGGAGAGCTTTTTATAGGAGTAGATTTGAAATAGGGTTTGTATAAAATTGGTAATTTCGGTATTTTATTATTTAGTCAATTAGTGAAATATGGCAATTAAATTCAAATCATGCTTAATTATAGGAACAAATAATAAGGATAATTATGTTTATATAAAAAATCGATTAAATAATAATATTATATATAGATTTGATTTGAGTTGACCTATAATTAAGGAAATACTTTTAATTATATAACGTGATTAAGGAATGATTGTTTAATTAAATTACTTAATTTAAATATTCGGGATTAAGGAAAGATTTTTAATGAAATTAGTTAATTTAAATATCGGTTAATATATAAATATTAATTAAATTACGCTAATTAAAATGACCGGCCAATATAATTTTCATTTATGTAATTAAAATGTAATTAAAAAATAAAACGGACGATTAGGATTTAGTTTCCATAGTGTGAACATGCTATTAATCCAAGGATGGAGAAAAAGCCAAGGAATCTGCTTGCCGTTTTATATATTGTATGATAGCTTATAATTTATTTATTGTATTATATCTTTATGATTTGTAATTTAATCATTAGATCAAATTTTTAATTATACGCTAAGATCGAAACTTCTAACTCAAAATAATTAAACAATATTAATAGATACGTAATTATTTTATTTTATTCTTTACGCATTGACATTACACGAACTCTCTTGTTGAGTTGTAACTCTCTTGTTGAGTTGTAGTTGTAACATAAGCTCTATTTCATATTTAAATTGATTATATTTTTTTAGATCTATCTTCAATTAATTGATTCTATTTTTTTTTATCATAAGCTCTATTTCATATTTAAATTGATTATATTTTTTTGGATCTATCTTCAATTAATTGATTCTATTTTTTTATTGTATATATTATTTTAAGTAATTTTTTATACAAAATCAAAAAGTAAAAATAATTTTTTTATGTTAAAAAGTACTCTGTATAGTTGTAAGTAATTAAGCACATGTTCTTTTGGACTGAAATCAGCAATTGGATTGATTTTTTTATAATAATAATAATATTTTTTATAAAATTTTGAATATTTTTTTAAAAATATTAATAATATTATGACAGTAATTAGATTGTATATTTAAAATTATATATTTAAATTATTTTTTATTTATTTTATTTTAATTTATTTTGAAACAAACTTAATATCAGCTGAAAAGCACTGAAATGACTTAACCCATCTGAACTGAACTGCACTGAAATTAAGTCCAAAAAAACATATCCTTAATGTTATAAAGTATTTTAATTAACAAAATAAGAGTAAAATAGTATTTTAAAATAAAAAAGAAAAATATTTATTTAATTTTTTGAGATATGACATGAGTTATTATGAAAAAATTTAAGAAGAAAAAGTGTGTGAATTATTATATAATAAAAGAACATTAATTAATTAATATATTAAAACAAGAAAGGGAATATTAAACTTTGACCAATTAAAATTCTTCATTTTAATTTGAATTGAAAAATAATTTCAATACGAAATGATGTTCATTTTATTGATAATCATAGAGTTTTACTTTAATAGTAATATTCCACTAGTATTATTCAAGTAACAACCCGGATCGTTTCCCCCTGGGCCTCCATAATATATATAAGTACCCCATTTTTTACCCTCGCCAATTCGTGCACTATAACAGTTCGGTTTTGTAACCGTAGCCAACATTTGTCGGGCCATGTAAAGTTTATTGTTTGAATTAACGATTTCAACATTATGCATATACGCTGCTCTTTCGAACCCTTCGTACGGAAAATGAGCGCTGCCCATTTCAGTCTTCGTGTGGAGTCCTTCAATTCCAAAATTTTCAATTTCACCACCGAACACCACCAAATCCCCATTGTCTCGAAGGTGTGTGAATAACGAGGATGGCCAATATCCAACTGGAATTCTATTTACGGCTAGCCACCAATTCCCATTAATCGGAGACTTCATAATTGAAAATGAAACCAATATTTAATAATATATAAATCGTCGCATATTATTATTATTCAACATTAAAAAATATATACTCAGTCCGTTCCACATGTGGTTACTTTTTTTTTTTTTTTTGTCCTTCAAAACTTTTGGTTACTTTTTTTTTTTTTTTGTCCTTCAAAACTTTGCAAACCCATAAATAATTTTTTTAAAATTTTATTTTTTCAATACTTATTTATTTATATTAATATCATTATTTTTTCACATATTAATCTACTAATTTCTAATTGCAAACTTTTAAAAAAACGAAAAAAGTAATTAGAATGAAATATATAGAATATACCAACCTTCCACAACGTTACTTTGAATCCGAATTGTTTGCCGTTTAAAGTTGAGAAGGGGACGAGTGCAGCTCCGAGTGCCACGTGTGCTCTGCCGCCACTGATCTGAACAAAACCACTACACTGCAAATTATAACAGCCTGTGTTCCCGTACCCATCACCCTACACGAATGACCGATTGATTGAATTCATCAGTGCCTTCTCAACTTATTTATTACACATGCATATAGAGAAATGTGCATTATTAATTATTAATTGATAAAATAAAAATGCATATATGAGAGTATATTCGAGTTTGAAAAAATAATTAATAAATAAAAATAAAATTATATTTTAAAGTAAGAAAGTAAATCAATAATTTATTTATTACACATGCATATAGAGAAATGTGCATTATTAATTATTAATTGATAAAATACAGTAAAATAATATTTTAAAATGAGAAAAAAATTTAAAATGTGTCAATTATTGTAAGATACTTTAAAAAAAAATATGTTAAGTATTATAAGATGAAAGATTATAATAATATATTAAATTAATAAGCGAACTTTAAACTTAGACCAATTAACTCTTCATTTTAATTTATAAGATTGAAACAAACATTAATACTTTCAATCTTATAAAAAAAAGTGAGTCGTTTTTTATTTTGTAAATTAAAATTTTATTTTGTAAATTAAAAAAAAAGTGAGTCGTTTTTATGAGAAAATAATATATTTTATATAATCATAGAGTTTAAGAACTTTAATACTAGTACAATAGTAATATTCTAGCATTATTCAAGTACAACCCGGATCGTTTCCCCCTGGGCCTCCATAATACATATAAGTACCCCATTTTTTACCCTCGCCGAGTCGTGCATCATAACATTTCGGTTTTGTAACTTGAGTGTCCATTTTCCGTGCCGGCCACAGTTTATTGTCGGAATAAACAATTCCAACATTATGCATATATGCTGCTCTTCCGAACCCTTCGTACGGAAAATGAGCGCTGCCCATTTCGGTCTTCGTGTGCCGTCCTCCAAGTCCATAATTTACAATTTCACCCCCAAACTCCACATTATCCGCATTGTCTCGAAGGTGTGTGAATAACGAGGATGACCAATATCCAACATGTTTTCCATTTACGGCTAGCCACCAATTCCCATCATTCCGAGCCTTCAAAATTAAAAATAAAACCATTTAATTATATATAAATCATCTCTTATTATTCACCGTTACAAAATAGTATATACTCAATCCCTTTCACAATTTTTTTTTTTTTTTTACGGTTGTCCCACTCATAAATTAAAAGTTTTTTCAAAATTTTATATTTACAATACTAATTCATTTATATTAATACTATTACTTTTTCATATATTAATCTACCACATTAAAATTTCTAATTGCAAACTTTTAAAAAACGAAAAAAAGAAGTAATTAAAAGAATTAAATATATAGAATATACCTACCTTCCACAACAATACTTTGATTCCGTATTGTGTGCGGTTTAAAGTTGAGACGGGGCGGAGTGCAGTTCCGAGTGCCACGTGAGCTCTGCCCGGAACCTGAACAAAACCTTCACACAGCAAATTATAACAGCCTGTGTTCCCGTACCCATCGCTCTGCACGAATGACCGATTGATCGAATGAAATTCATCAATGTCGATTTTATAAAATAAATTTCAAAAGTTAATTATAATACGTACAGTCCAGAAAACGAACAACTGGGGATAATTGTCGCCGTACCGAACTATGGTACCGGCTTCAATGGTGTTGACGTTACCGATGTGTGCGCCTGCACTAACCCATATTTGTGATACGCTGAATTCACCTCGGTATTCGACTTTGGGATGAAACGAGTTTATAAATGCCTGCGCTCCGTAAAACTTTTCCCTCCCCGCATCCTTATACATTATCGCATGCGAGAAAACCGAATTAAAATGATGATGCGATCGAGTAATATTGATGCATGCACGTGTTATATACGTGCTCACCTCGTGGTTGGATACGCTTTTTACAACATTCTTCCTAGAATCACGAGTAGGCGTCGCTCGTTTGCGTCCCGAAGCTTGGTGCAAAATTTCCCTCAAAACATCTTCTTCGGTTGTTCTTCTTATGGGGATTGTGTTTTCCGGACAAGTTTCGCCGGACTGTCTCCAAAGTTGGGAAACTTCTTCGTCGAAAGTATCATTTTTGTCGTCGGCTAAATATCTCGTTGGCAGTTCAGGTAGATCCTGCGTAATTCGATAATGCAAACTAATTATTAAAGCACTTACGTAGTTGTAAATAAAATGAATTTGTGTTCGATCACCAGTACCGTTGTCGGTATATGTCCTTGCAGTAGAGGATGATCAAAAGCTGGTTGTTGATGAAATAATACACAATCTATCAATTCACCATTGGGACTCTATAAAATTAAACAAACATATGTCAATACTTATAATTCAAGAAAAATGTTCGTTCGTTCGTACCTTGATTGTTTTAATAGCCGGTTTATTGATTTTCTTCAAATAATTTCGAATCTCCACGAGTTTCTCCGGCTTGATCTGAGATTGATTCGTAGACTGAACTACTAATGATGTGACAGAACAAAAACAAGAGATCAATACAAAAATGAAATTGCAACTGATCATCTTGTGATTCTTGTGCATGGTTAAATACTACTAATATATATTTGTGGATATTGACTTTGAATGTGGTGTAAGGACATTTTATATGGATATAATGGTATGATTATTTTAGAAAAGAAAACATCTTTGTAAAAAACAATTCTCAAATTGACTACTATATATATCAAATCAAGATTTTGATTTCAAAATATCTTATTATTTGGTACTCGCTATATATGTTCAAATTGTGCAAAATCTATAATATATATAATAAAAAATCATACAATAGGATTTCAAAAAGAAAATCTGTTATTAGGAAATTAAAAAAAATGTGGCTAAATGTTTTTTTTAAACATGTCTAATCAATACATCAATTTAAAAAATTAATCAAAAAAAAAAAATAATAATAAAAAAAAAAAAATATATATATATATTATAATGAGAAGCCATTTTTAATATTTTATCCATCAATCAACAAAAACTCTTCATTATTTTGATATTTATATCTTTTCCCAATCAAATCATTTATTTACAAATATTTTATCAAAACTAATGAATTATTATAAAAATATTTATTCCAAAAAATAATTATATGAATAATTACTATATTTTTATTAATATGTTTTATCTTTTCAAATCTATCATTTATTCTTCACAGATTATATAACATTTGAAAATAAAATTTAAATTCTTATAAATTTAATATATTTTATAAATATTTATTATTTTTAATTAATTTTCAATTATTTATTTATTATATCATAAACTTATTTTATATTCATTTTTTAAATTTCAATATTCATAACTTTAACATTAAGATTTTAAACATTCTAAAATTTCTAATATTATTAATTTTTTTATATATAATTTCTAGTTAATATATAATTTTGTTTAATTTTTTATATAAATTATTTTTTAAATCATCAAATTTATAAATAAATATATTAAAAATGAATAATATATATGTGTAGGTGGTAAGTTGTTTTTTAAAGATCAATTTAATCAATCAACTAAATTATATATGTAAATATAAAATAGAAACATATTCATAATTAATAATTTATTGAACGAATAATGATATTTAAAATGAAGTTTTTTAAAATGATATATTTTATAAATTTAATGAATATAAAATTAGTTCATTTGCTTTAATTATATTTAGTTTTATTTGATTTATAAGTCATTTTTCTAGTTTAAGTGAAACAATCACTCGTTCACTCCACTACTATGTTAATTCGACTCGTTCACTCCACTACTATGTTAATTCGAGTGTTTTATTGTATTATAAATATTTTGAGATAATATCTCAAACTCTCTTGTTGAGTTGTAAGTTGTAACATAAACTCTATTTCATATTTAAATTGATTATATTTTTGGTGTTTTTAATGTTACAGGCCCATTAATTGTTATTATTAGAATGAAAGTTTATTGTTTTTATCTTCGTATATTAGGGTTTTAAATTTTCCATATTTTTTTGTGTACAGGTTTTTATATTTTTATATTTATATAATAGGGCATCGTTGAAAATATAGAATGACTAAACTACCCTAGAACTACTGAATTAGTATTAATTATTTAATTATTCAATTAATATTTATTTAATTATTAGTTAATTAGTATTAACTTGTTTCTATTTATTTAATTAATATTTAATTAATTATTTTAACACAAATATAGAAGTTGCGTGTTGTGTTAACATAAATTACTTAATCATATTGATAGGGGTGTTTTGGGAATGCTGCCCTAATTTAATATTAAACTAAACTATGTGAGTGCAATCTAATATAAGAATTATAATTGCCCCCATCTATCTATATGTTAAGAAGTACTCTGTATAGTTGCAAGTAATTAAGTAATGTTATAAAGTATTTCGGTTAATAAAATAAGAGTAAAATAATATTTTAAAATAAAAAAAATATTTATTTAATTTTTTGAGATGTGACATGAGTTATTATGAAAAAATTTAAGAAGAAAAAGTTTGTGAATTCTTATATAATAAAAGAACATTAATATATTAAAACAAGAAAGCGATTAAACTTTGACCAATTAAAATTCTTCATTTTAATTTGAATTGAAAAAAATTTCAATACGAAATGATGTTCATTTTATTGATAATTAATCATAGAGTTTTACTTTAATAGTAATATTCCAGTAGTATTATTCAAGTACAACCCTGATCGTTTCTCCCTGGGCTTCCATAATATATATAAGTACCCCATTTTTTACCCTCGCCGAGTCGTGCATCATAACATTTCGGTTTTGTAACTTGAGTGTCCATTTTCCGTGCCGGATACAGTTTATTGTTTGAATTAACGATTTCAACATTATGCATATACGCTGCTCTTCCGAACCCTTCGTACGGAAAATGAATGAGCGCTGCCCATTTCAGTCTTCGTGTGGAGTCCTTCAATTCCAAAATTTATAATTTCACCACCGAACACCACCAAATCCCCATTGTCTCAAAGGTGTGTGAATAACGAGGATGGCCAATATCCAACTGGAATTCTATTTACGGCTAGCCACCAATTCCCATTAATCCCAGACTTCGTAATTGAAAACATTACTATCAAATATCATTACTTTTCAAATATCAATCTACTAATTTCTAATTGCAAACTTAAAAAAAAAAAAACGAAAAAAGGTAATTAGAATGAAATATATAGAATATACCTACCTTCCACAACGTTACATTGAATCCGAATTGTTTGCCGTTTAAAGTTGAGAAGGGGACGAGTGCAGCTCCGAGTGCCACGTGTGCTCTGCCACCACTGATCTGAACAAAACCACTACACTCCAAATCATAACAGCCTGTGTACCTGTAGTTATCATTCTACACGAATGACCAATTCATCAATGTCGATTTTTTAAATCAATTTCAAAAGTTAATTACGCTATTAATACATACCGTCCAAAAAACGAACAACCTGGGATTTTTGTCGCCGTACAAAGATATGGCACCGGCTTGAATGGTATTGATGGTATTTTGGTCGTGTACGCCTGCACTAACCGAGACCTGTGATACGCTGAATTCCCCATTGTTTTCGACTCTCGGATGAAACGAGTTTATATATGCCTGCGCTCCGTAAAACTTTTCCCTCCCCGCCTCCTTATACATTACCGCATACTGAAAGATTGATGCGAGAAAACAGAATTAAAATGATGTTGCGATTAATTAATATTTATGAATGCACGTTACGTACTCACCTCGCGTTGGGGTCCGATATCTTCAACATACTTCCTAGGATCACGAGTAGGCGTCGCTCGTTTGCGTCCCAAAGCTTGGTGCAAAATTTTCCTCAAAACATCTTCTTCCGTTGTTCTTCTTATAGGGATTGTGTTTTCAGGACAAGTTTCGCCGGACAGTCTCCAAAGTTGGAAAACTTCTTCGTCGAAAGTATCGTTTTTGTCGTCGGATAAGAGTCTCGTTGGCAGTTCAGGTGGATCCTGCGAAATTCGATAATGCAAATTAATTATTATTATTATTATTATTATTATTATTATTATTATAATGAATTTGTAAATAAAATGAATTTGTGTTCGATCACCAGTACCGTTGTTGGTATATGTCCTTGCAAGAGAGGATGATCAAAAGCTGGTTGTTGATGAAATAATACACAATCTATCAAATCACCGTCCGAACTCTATCAAATTAAACAAACATATGTCAATACTTATTATTCAAGAAAACTACTACGTGCAATTCGTTCGTTCGTACCTTGATTGTTTTAACAGCAGGTTTATTGATTTTCTTCAAATAATTTTGAATCTCCACGAGTTTTTCCGGTTCGATATAGGATTGATTCGTAGACTGAGCTAATAATGACGTGACCGAACAAAAACAAGAGATCAATACAAAAATGAAATTGCAACTCATCATCTTGTGCATGGTTGATTTAATACTACTAATATAAACTGTATTTGTAAATTTTCTATGTGGATATTGACTTTGAATGCGAGGTAAGGACATTTTATATGAATATAGTGATATGATTTAATTAGAAAACAAAACATTTTTGTAAATACGTACAATTCTCAAATTGATATATTAAATAAATCAAGATTTGATTTTAAAATGTCTTGTTACGGTACTTGCCTATATATATATGTTGAATTCCTTATTTTTACTTACTATTCTTAATTCACCATCCATTGTTTTACCATTTTTTATTTCTAATCTTATAAATTCTAAAGATACTTACATTTTGTTTAATAAATATATTAAATAAATAAAATAATACAGTAAAAAAAATCGGGCTGACCCGACCCATCAGCCAAAATCGAAACTGGCCCATTTGGCTCGTCACAGTCCATCCAGCCGGACAAAAAATGCTTTCTGACAACTTAAATCCTCACAAAACCTTTGTACAATCTCATTACAAAATCAAGGGCAAGATATATGAACGGAACCATAACTAAAGCCGGGAGGCTCGACTCTGACATATACACCGCCCATGTCCGTGGCCGGTCTTTCGATTCACCTTCTAAGTTGTAAGCATACGAAGTACATCAGAATATTCCATGTGAGTTTGTTTTTAGAGAACCTGAAGCTAAAGAAAAATATAATCTTCTAGATGATTGTGAATTGAAGTTCACATTATTTTTTAAGGAGAAAAATATAACTACACAAAAGCATATAAAAAACTGTTGGGAAATTCGCGTTCGAAGTCCCCGCTTGAAAGGCAATACGAACAAACAAGAACGAAAAATATGGAATAAAGAGACACGAGATTTATAGTGGTTCACCCGTTAACGAGGGCTACGTCCACTTTTTGCCGCTGCAATAATTTACTAGAACAATTATAGAACGTAATTACAAGATTCGTAATAGCTATAATCTCAATTCTAGTGCTGGAGGTGTTAACCCTATTATTCACGCACATAGGGTTTAAATAGAGGGGACAAAACTTGGGGGACAAGAAAAACGCATTTTCAGCGATTTGCAAAACGGCGACCGCCGTTTTGCCTCCGGCGCCCGCTGAACAGAAACGGCGCCCGCCGAATCACCTTTGGCGCCCGCCGAAAGGCCCAAAAACATGCAGAAGCTCGATCCGTATTCTCCCCTGATTCAGCGCCCGCTGAACCAGCAGCAGCAGCGCCCGTTTTGCCTTCGGCGACCGCTGGTCCAGAAACGGCGGTCGCCGATTTCCTGGATCATCCTCTTCGTCGTTTTCTCGTCTTCTCGGCGTGAATCGGCCTCCATACTCAACAATCTCCCACTTGGAGCTGATTCGCGTCCCCTATCCTTTCTTCCCATTGCAGCGGCGTCCCCGGTCCTCATCCCAGAAGACCAACCGAGGTTGAACACAACCTCAACTTCTCGCACGGCACCACCTTCGTAAACATGTCGGCCGGATTCTTACTCCCAAGAATCTTCTCCAACACCAAAACGCCTTCCTCCAAGGCCGATCGAATGAAGTGATATCTCAGCTGGATATGCTTCGTTCGAGCATGGTACACGGGATTCTTCGCCAAGTGAATGGCGCTCTGACTGTCGCAATACAAGACACTCCCCGAGTGGTCTTGTCTCAACTCTAGCAGGAAAGCCTGTAGCCACATCATCTCCTTTGCGGCTTCCGTCACAGCGACGTACTCCGCCTCGCAACTCGACAATGCTAAGATCTTCTGCAACCTCGACAGCCAGCTAATCGCTGTACCCCCGAAAGTGTACACGTACCCAGTAGTGCTCTTCCTACTATCCACGTCACCTCCGTTATCCGCGTCCACGAACCCAAGTAACCCCAAGTCTGACTTTTGGAACCTCAAAACAAAACCGGAAGTCCCTCTCAAGTATCGAAAGATCCACTTGACGGCTTCCCATTGTTGCTTCCCTGGATTACTCATGAACCGACTGACAACTCCCACTTCATGGGCAATGTCAGGCCTCGTGCACACCATTGCATACATAAGGCTCCCAATCGCAGAGGCGTAAGGGACCTTATCCATATGCTCCATCTCCTTATCGCTCGTCGGCGAGTCCTCCTTTGACAACCGGAAGTGACTAGCCAAAGGAGTGCCCACGGGTTTCGCATCCTCCATGTTAAACCGTGCTAGTACCTTCTTCAGGTACTCCTCTTGAGACAACTCAAGACCATCCTTGCTCCTCGTGATTCTCATGCCCAGGATTTGTTTGGCAGCACCCAAATCCTTCATAGAGAACTCCCTCGATAGACTCTTCTTGAGTTTGTCGATCTCCGCCAAACTCGCCCCGACTATCAGCATATCATCTACATAAAGAAGCAATATTATGTAGGTACCTCTTCCAAGACTCTTGAAATAGCAGCAGTGGTCCGCCTCGCACCGCGTGAACTCGACTCGCTTCATGAACATGTCGAACTTCTTGTACCACTGCCTAGGAGCTTGCTTCAACCCATACAAGCTCTTTTGAAGCTTACACACCAGCTTCTCCTTGCCTCGGACTTCGAAACCCTCCGGTTGCTTCATATAGATTTCTTCATCTAGATCCCCATGAAGAAATGCGGTCTTTACATCCATTTGCTGATGATGTAAGTTCTCCTTCGCCACCAAGCTAAGCACCACCCGGATGGTTACCATCTTGACTACCGGAGCGAAGATCTCCGTGTAGTCGATCCCTTCCTTCTGCTGGAATCCTTTCACCACTAATCTCGCTTTGTACCGAACGCTTCCATCGTGTTCTTCCTTTGCCCGGAAGACCCATTTATTGTGCAAGGCCTTCTTCTCCTTCGGAAGCTCGGCTAGTTCCCAAGTCTGATTCGATATCAATGAGCTCATCTCTTCTTTCATGGCAGACTCCCACTTGATCGAATCCCTCGCTTGTATAGCCTCGGTGTATCTCTCCGGCTCACCCCTATCAGTCAGCAAGATATAGTTAAGGGAAGGTGAAAATTTATGGGGAGGTCTTCTTACCCTTGTCGACCTCCACGGCTTCGGTGTGACTGGATCGATGTTGGGATGAGCATTCTCATCTTGCTCATCCTCGCTGCTCGTGTTTCCCTCCTCGATCTCCTCGGTCTCCACGACCTTCACCGGAACCTCCTCCGTTTCTCCCACGGGATCAACGCCTTCTTCAACAACCTCGTCTTTACCCTTGTACAAGACCGCCTCGTTGAAGATCACATTTCTGCTTCGGATTACCTTATGATTTTCGGCATCCCAAAATCGGTACCCGAACTCCGTGCCGCCATATCCAAGAAAGAAGCACTTCTTGGATTTAGGATCAAGCTTGCTACGAGCAGCTTCGTCGATATGGACATACGCCAGACACCCGAACACCCTCAAGTAGGACAGATTCAGCTTCTTCCCACTCCAAACCTCCTCAGGAATTTGATATTCCAAAGGAACCGACGGTGCTCTGTTGATTAAATGAGCTGCCATGTCGATGGCATATGCCCAAAACATCTTAGGCATCCCCGAATGTAACCGCATACTCCGGGCCTTCTCATTTAGCGTCCTGTTCATTCGCTCCGCTATTCCGTTCTGTTGTGGGGTCCCCGGAATAGTCTTCATCATCTTGATCCCACTCTCGACACAAAACTGTTTGAAGTCGGCGTCAACATACTCACCTCCGTTGTCGGACCTCAAACACTTCACCTTGAGATTTGTTTCATTCTCAACCTCGGCTTTCCATTTCCTGAAAACAGAGAACACGTCACTCTTATTTTTCATGAAGTACACCCATACCTTCCTTGTGGAGTCATCGATGAAGGTAACATAGTAGAGTGATCCTCCGAGTGAGGCGAAGGGAGCTGGACCCCAAACATCCGTGTGTACTAATTCCAGCTTCTCCGCCTTGGGCTCCCTTCCATTTTTAGAAAAACTCACTCGTTTCTGCTTTCCAAGAATGCAGCTCTCGCACACGTGAGACTCAATCGCCTTGAGTTCGGGCAGCAGCCCATTCTTTGCCATGATCTTCATCCCTTTCTCACTCATGTGCCCCAGCCTGCAATGCCATAGCTCGGTCTTCTTGGTGTTATCAACAACACCAGCCGAGTCCCTCACGCTCGTCGTCATGTAAAGTGTGCCCGTCTTATGACCTCGAGCTATGGTCATGGCGTTCCTCGAAACTTTCCACGACCCATCTCCAAATGACACCCGGTGACCATCACTATCAAGCTGGCCCACCGAAATTAGGTTCCTTTTCAACCCCGGCACATGTCTGACCTTGGAAATCTTCCAAGTTTGCCCATTTGACATCTTTAGGTTGATATCTCCCATCCCGACTACATCGAGTGGCTCGTCATCTGCAAGAAATACCTTTCCATAATCACCCGAGACGTAATTCAACATCACCTCTCGCTGTGCAGTAGTATGGAAAGAAGCTCCTGAGTCCAGCACCCAGGAATCGATCGGTGAGTCGACCGATAAGAGAAGGACGTCCCCATCGTCGTCATCCTCTTGTGTCACCGCATTGGCGGTTCCCTTCTTCTTGTTGTCGTTCTTCCCCCGAGAGCGACAATCCCTCTTGAAGTGCCCCGTCTTCCCACAATTCCAACACTCATTATCCTCGGACTTCGAGCTATCTCTTCCACTCCTAGACTTGGATCTCCCTCTGTTCCTGTTGGCATTCCTACCCGAGTTTCTCCCCCGGTTCTCCACACTCAAGGCCGAACTGGAAGACTTTCCCTTGAAATCCTTTCTCCGGATTTCCTCGGCTAGGATCTTATCTCTAACTTCGGAGAACTGCAGATTCTCCTTCCCCATAGAGTTGCTAACAGCTGCCCGCATGGGCTCCCAACTATCCGGTAAAGACGCAAGTAGGATCAAAGCGTAAATTTCATCATCGAAATTCACCCCGACTCCTTTCAATTTATCCAAGATGGAATTCAGCTCGTTGATGTGGTTGGCTGCGTTTGCATTGTCCGACATCTTCAGGTTGAACAACTGCTTCATGAGATACACCTTGTTGTTCGCTGAAGGTTGCTCGTACATGTTTGATAGGGCAGCCATCAAATCCTTGGTTGTGGTAATTGAGCGCACGTTGAATGACACGTTTGAAGCCAAGGACAAACGTATCAATCCCAACACCTGCCTGTCGAGGCTTTCCCATTCCTCGTCATCCTTGATCTTCTCCGGTCTACCCTTCAAAGGAATTCCGAGCTTCTTCCCGTAAAGGTAGTCCTCGATCTGCATCTTCCAGTGCCCATAGTTATTCCCGTCAAATTTCGTAACCCCGAACGAGGTGGTGGTGTCCGTCATTGCTTTTCCCCGATCGCTAAAACCCTAGCGCTCTGATACCAGTTGTTGGGAAATTCGCGTCCGAAGTCCCCGCTTGAAAGGCAATACGAACAAACAAGAACGAAAAATACGGAATAAAGAGACACGAGATTTATAGTGGTTCACCCGTTAACGAGGGCTACGTCCACTTTTTGCCGCTGCAATAATTTACTAGAACAATTATAGAACGTAATTACAAGATTCGTAATAGCTATAATCTCAATTCTAGTGCTGGAGGTGTTAACCCTATTATTCACGCACATAGGGTTTAAATAGAGGGGACAAAACTTGGGGGACAAGAAAAACGCGTTTTCAGCGATTTGCAAAACGGCGACCGCCGTTTTGCCTCCGGCGCCCGCTGAACAGAAACGGCGCCCGCCGAATCACCTTTGGCGCCCGCCGAAAGGCCCAAAAACATGCAGAAGCTCGATCCGTATTCTCCCCTGATTCAGCGCCCGCTGAACCAGTAGCAGCGCCCGCTGCTCGCATTCGGCGACCGCTGGTCCAGAAACGGCGGTCGCCGATTTCCTGGATCATCCTCTTCGTCGTTTTCTCGTCTTCTCGGCGTGAATCGGCCTCCATACTCAACAAAAACATGGTTTCTTACCATGTCATTTAAAAAAGGTGGTTTTCTACACATAAAATTGACATTTTACCGAAATTACCCTTAAGACCGGTCTTTCACAATCGTAATTCGATATCTTCAATAATTCGACAAAAATATTCGACAAAGATAAGTTAACCTAATTTTTTTAGGATAAAAAGTCAAATTAATTTACGCTCCGTCATTTCATTCAAACAACTCTTTCAGATTTAAAAAAAAAACAAATCTGAGATCTGGGCTTCTTTAAACTCGTCATCGCCATGTCCATCACGCTCATAAGCTCATCCACGTCGGCGCCGCCACGTCGAATCACCTCATCGGCTCATCCACCAAAGCAGTTACAACCTGGAACCTCCGACCAGCACCAGTAGCCGGAGCTCATTCACCAAACCACTACCACCTGGAACCTCGGAGTCCATGTTGTCCAGCCGCCATTGATATCAACCAGAGAAGACGATCGAGCCCGTGTTTGACGCCGAGCCAATCCTCTTAGCCTTGAGCTCTTCGACTTTCTCTAAGGTTCGTGAAGATGCTTTTTCTTGGAGGTTAGGTGGAGACGAAGACAGTTTGGATCTTGTCGGAGACGTCGAAGTAGGAGATGTTGGTGATGGCGTCCGAGTGAGGTTCAATGGTCGCTCGCCGATTTTGAAATCGGCGAACCCCTCGAAAAAGGGAAATTCGGCCAAGTATTTCTCGCCCTTAAAATCAAGGTAAATCGTGCCACATCCAAAATTCAACAAAAACGAATTTTGTGCTAGAGTTTTAATTTGTTTTTTTATTTGATTTTGATAGAGCGAATACATGGAAACTTTCTATTTGACCAGTGTATTTCATTTGTTTTATTCGAGAGGGACACATTCGACAAAACACAATCACATTCGATCTTGTTTTTTATTTCATTTGACGCAACTAATTTTGACACAAATTCGACAAAATTATCCGTTCGATAAATATTCACACATTCGACCAAGTCATTCGACATACAATCGACAAACACGCACACATTCGACCAAATCATTCGACAAACACTCGACCAAATCATTCAATATACATTCGACAAACACGTACACATTAGATCAAGTCATTCGACATACATTCGACAAACCAATTATATCATTCGACATACATTCGACAAAACAATTAAGTCATTCGACATACATACATTCAAAGACAACACAAATCCATTCCATCGACAAAACAATTAAGTCATTCGACATACATACATTCAAAGACAACACAAATCCATTCGATAAAGACCGAGGCACACATTCTACAAACACCAGCCCATTTTATTGTGATATATAATTAAATAACATAGAAAGAATAAATTTTGTCTTTTTGTGTAGGGACAATTAAGTAAATTAGTGTAAAAAAGCACAATTTTTAAGTGGCATGGTAAAAAAGCATTTTGGCTATCTAATTTTGTGTATTTTTAAGCATTTACACTATTTTTATTTGTCAAGAAATGTATATTGAACACAAGACGCATCTAAAATACTTTAGAAGAGTTACCGGTCTGTTACAGCAATTGCGAATGCTTTAGTCAATATAGATGTTTGGTAAAGACATGTCCCAAAAGGATGAAAAATATACAATAATACAAATGAACGTGAAACTCGACAATTCGAAGGTTGGATCCTGAAGACCAAAAATTTATAACTAAGTTTTTCCTATATGGTTTTATTAGTTACAAGTTTTAATGAAACTGGTTGATCACCAATAACTACTTTTAAGAAGTCAAGATCTTCGGTGATTACAATCATGGGGAGCAAGCTGTACACTTTTTCCTTTGCTTAGGTTTTGTCCCACTGGGTTTTCCTGGCAAGGTTTTAACGAGACAACAATCCTGTAAATAGTCATTCAAAGGGGAGTGTTGTGAATATTATTAATTAGTGAATGATTAGTTTACCCTTTTTTTGTGAACAAGACAAAAACCTTACTTTGTATCCTATATAAAAGGCTCTCCCATATTAATGAAATAACAATTCTATTCTCTTCTCATATTCTCAATTTGTCTATTCTAATTATTCTCTCTCAATTTCTCTTAAGTTTATAACAAATTTAAAGTAAAAATTAAAAGTATTAATTTAATTTTTAGGAATATCCTTTTAAAGGTGAAATGTCTATTTAAATAAAGTGGTCCTCTTATTATGAAATAGAAGAAATAAAAATTTAATAAAAAAAATCTTAATTGAATATAGTATTTTTAATCTCATTACAAAATCAAGGGCATTATATACGATCGGAACCATAACTAATATCCCGGAGGCTTATATTCGTCGCCCATGTCTTTGGCCGGTCTTTCGATTCACCTTCTAAGTTGTAAGCATAAGAAGGCCATCCAACGCCCAACCAACACCATTCCTTAAGACTCATACTCATCATTATTATGAGTCCTGTCAGGAACCACAAAGCTAGAGAAAGTCGAAAAGCTGTTCACAACAAACACGTCCGATCTCAAGCCAACTTCGTAGTCTATAGTCGATTTGATCAAATATGGTTGCTTCTCGTAAATATCCAAAACACCCAAAACTTTCGCTTCTCGAAAGTAAGCAAACTTTCCTTCCATCCATCCAAGATTGACCCGTCTTCTTCAGCAAGGTCATCGGCTATAGCCAGGTACATAACCCGAAAATATTTCCCACTCTTCTTATAATCTCCTCCTTGCTACTACAAATGTCATTCGTATTCAATCTCTACTCAAGTTTCTTACAATGTATCATCCAATCTGTTAGCTTTAATATGTTTTGTTGTATGTTCAAAGCTGGGTATCGTAGTTGTTTTCTTGACCTTCCATACGGGCAAGTGATCCTTGGTCCGAAACCACCCCCACCCAATCAACTCATTTTTTTTATATATATTTTTTTATTTTCTTTTATTGCTAAGAACTTACTGTGAGTTTTTAGCAAGAAAATAAACGAGCAAAAAAGCAAAAGCAGAAAGAACGTTTTGCAGAATCCATTAATGGATAATAAAAGCTCTGAAGGCTGCAGGCATACATTTGAGGTTTTATATGGACAGCTATGATAAACCCTAGTAGGAGACCTGTTGGAATAGGTGACCGGCGAGCCAACGGTTGGCCGAGCGGTTAACCGTATTCCGTTATATAACGGTTTATTTCGTTAATTAATGAAACCTATATTAATGGCATATACTATATCTGCTCCCAATGTTGAATCATAGATATAGTCCTGTACAGTTACACATGTTGTATGAATTCGGTTTTGTGGAAACCGAGAGAGAATTCTGTTAACGCAACGTAACTGGTCAAACTCAGTTCCTAGTCGATGGGTTACGCCAATAACAAGGATACCCGGCCTTTCCCCCTTGAGACTAGCACTTAGTGTATGTGGGCTAATCTCGAGCCTCGGTGTTGGGACATCGACATACTTGAGTGGGTGCTCACTGTTGATGAGTTCACTGAACCCCCTCTCCCTGGAATCTCTAAGTGGTTATCACTGATCGAGTAGAGAATTCCATAATATAGTTGTACACAATTAATCCTTAAGACCCAGACATCACCGTGACTTCATCAGAGGACTAGTTGTATCGTGATGTGTCTCTGATTCCCTGGAAAGGGAGTAAGTCGAAAAAGGAGACAATGTTCGTGCAGTTCGAAATCTGATGTGAAGTCTGTGCATGGTAGTAGGGGATCTGATCGCTTGATATAGATCATGGATGTCCTGTGTGTTCTGATGGTTCGTAGTCCCGGAATCTCTGGCCAGAGTTGAATAGTGAGGTGATTAGAGAAATGTGTTTCTCTGAATCAATCACGACTGGATTTTACGAAACCTAGAACGTACGCACAGTTATCAAACTCAACAAGAGATCTCGATTAACCAATATCTCTAGTTTGATCGGGACATATGTATCGGAGGGATCGTACTGTACGCTAACTATATTACAAGGTTCTTGCAGGCACTTCATTTGTATCTAGGGAATTAGTGAAGCGTGGCTGCTAGACGCTCGTCACTGATTCGTTGGGCACCGACTTGTTCGGAGATTAAATAATATGATTATTAATCTAAAACTCTTGGGAGTAGTTGAAATAAGAACAATATGTTGTTCGAATCACAATATGTTGTGAGCCCACGGCTAGTTATACACCTGAACCATTGAGGGTCACATTCTCGTGTAAACCGATCCTTGAATACGATCATGTATTAATTAACTGTTAATTAAGTACATATAGTCGGAGGTCAATATGATTGAATCCGAGATTCATAATTGTGATTATGAGTTGGAAATAATAATGAGCTAAAGAAAACGAACACGATGGTGTACACTTTCTATTTTGGGAAATTTCCCGATTTAGCAGTACCCCTGAAATGGGCTTTCCGATTTTGTGAAATTGGAAAATTTTATTTTTATCTCATATTGATGAGAAAATTAAAACGAGAAAGAAAATATAATCGTTATATTTTTCGGAGATGAAATTGATTGTCAATTTTGGAGAAACGTAATGACGGCTAATGTATTGGGCCGGCTAGGGTTAATGGATCCGATCCATTAGGGTTTGAGCCCAACAAGCTCCTTTCTTCACCTATAAAAGGAGCTCCATAGGCATGAGAATTAACACACCAAAGTGAAGAGCTCAAAACCCTAGCCTCACTTTCTCTCCTCTCCCTCTCGTCCGCCCCCTCCGCTCCTCCCTCGGAGGACCGCCGACAACCGGAGCCGCCGCCCGCCGCCGCATAGTGCCGCCGCCGGCAGCCGCCTCCCCTCGCCGGAATCCGATTCCGGCACCGTTTTTCCGGCCCGTTTTTCCCGTCGTATTCTCCCTTACGTGTTTCTAGTGCAATACGTAAGTTGGATTACCTATACGAGGTGAAACCTGATTAGACGAGAGACGCCGAAGGAACGCCCGAGCACAGCCCGAGTCGCGCCCGTGCGCTCCAGCCGTGACACACGAGTCCAGCCGAGAGCCCCGCCACTCGCTCGGCTCTCCCCGCACACGACCCGTGCCGTCCCCGCGTCGCATCCGCGCGACTTCCGACGAACCTCGTTTCGTCCGATGAATCCCTGAGGTACTTACGATTAAATTTAGATTTAATTGTTTGCGTCAAATGTTACTGTTAATGTTTGCGCTATGGGATTTTTAATTGATAAAGAAAAATTAATTGTGATTAATTTAAATGTCAATTAAATTCAAATTAATTCGAATTAAATAATATGATTATCTTAATTGTCAATTTGACGCAAACTGATTATGTACGTAATTAATTATATATGTGTAATTAATTAATTTGATTAATTTAAATTGCACAATTCAAGTTGATTAGAATTAAATAATATGATTATGTTAATCATCAATATGATGCAAATTAATTATGTGCGGATGTTTACATAAGCTCAAGTTGATTAAAATTAAATAATAAGATTATGTTAATTGTCAATTTGACGCAAATTAATTATGTCGTAATTAATTGTAATATATTAATATGATTAATATAATTGCGCTACAAGTAATATATTAATATGATTAATATAGTTGCGCTAGAAGTAATTAATTTATATGATAGATATAATTGCGCTATATTTAATTTGTGTAGTATGGGATGCATGAATTAAATATTTAATTATTTGATAATTAAATTAAATGGTGAATTATTGATTCTAATAGATTTGAATTAAATCAATTAATGCATGTAATATTGAAAATATGATTTTCAATAAAATAAAATAAATATAATGTAAAATGTTTACATTAATGAAAAAAGGTTTTTCATAAAATTTTTGTTTTCCGCTGCGTATACATGCACGATCCCCAACAGTGGTATCAGAGTAGGTTCTGAAATTGATTAATTGTCTATGAATATAATCGCCTAAAGCATGTTGTATGTTGAATTGATTGATTTAATGTTGTTTAATTGGGACTTAGTTGTTTCTATTAAGATATTTATTTTTATCTAATAGATTGAAACAATGCCTAATTTGTTATCAAGTAACAATTCAATGTCGAACATGAATGCACCTCGGGGAGTGATTCATCTAGACTTGTTTTTGTTAAAACAAATTAGAGACATCGAGCCATATGATGGCATGATTCGATGGTCTGCTCGGCTCCCCCATTTATGGGAGATAGGGTCGCTCGCATGATGAATCGCTGGTTAGAAACCTCGAGTTTCACTTACGAGACATCAGGTTTTGATTATTAAGATATTAATAAATTGAAATAGAAAGGAAGTATCAATATTTAATTTAGTGAAATTATTTATTGACCAATTAAATAATTGATTTAAATATTCGATCAACAAGGTGATAGATTAATTATTTGATTTAACTGTTAAATCAAGTTAATTAATAGAGCACCATTTAATTTACATACCTCGTTTTAATTGTGATTAAATGCTATGTGAATTATGTGAGATATATATATTGTGATATATGTTATGATCGTATGTGCTCGTTAGGATGACCTATAGAGGACATAGTTGTTAAGAATCAACAATCGATCACTCACTTCATTCTCTCCTGAGAATGTATAACGATTATTCTGATGAGATAACAAACCTATACTCCTCCATTCTCTCCCGAGAATGTATATCAAGCCTTAAAGGAGAACCGATGTGTCGTTCTTTCTCCTTTCCTTCTACCGACAATAAATTATGTGAAAGCCACTTACAAGTAGTATGGTATGCCGTGTTAGCGGGGAGTACTGCTTGTGAGTTAAGCTGTAATTTATTGACATAAGATGGAGAGGTGTTAGCTACGATTCTTTTAAATATGTGTGGTCGGATAGATTAACTATGGGCTTACACATGTTTATTGGAGTCCAACTTTCACTTCTCACATCGGTAGGTCGGTCTTGACACATGATTGACTTTGAAGGGTACGATTAACGTAGTTCATTGTCATGGTGAGGAAAAGTAATCTTTAGGGTCACAGAGAGATGTGATTGAAAATGTTTCTACCTTTAGGTGAATGTAATCGGGCTAGATTAACTACGGGTTATATTCACGCTATTGGACCTAAAGCCCAACTAAGGAAAAATAAGTTTTCCCGTCTGTCTGCTAGAGGATAGCGGAATTCGAAAAAATTTAGTGGGAGGCAATTAAATGATAAAGACCAAACATTTAATTGTAATCATTAATAACGAATTATCTCAATGTTAATCTTCTTAATATTTCTCAGTAATATTCTCTAAGATATCCCGTAACATCGATACTCGACCAATCCAAACTCACTGGCCCAAACCATTTGAATTGGAATCTCAATCTTGTGATTTAAAATGATGAGTTCCTCTATGTACTTGAGAATAGATTATTTGATAATCTCACTCAACCTTTGACTGCTGAGGAATGCCACTTATGAGAAGTGGATTTCTAGTTCTTATGAATCGTTCATTATGAACTACAACATGAACAAAGCTCGATCCTTCAATGGATAAGTTGTTCAAGATGTTGATCAAAGAGTCAACCATCAATACGAGAAATTTGTTCTCATTATTGCTTCTTCATGAAAGAAATGTTCTTCTTGAAGAAAATGACGGAAATGGTTTCCGGTCTAAGTGTAAAGATGGATAAAGGTGATACTAGAAGGGCGACTAAGAACAAGGTCAACAAATGAGTTGATGACGCTTGCCATCGTTGTGTGAATAAAGGCCATAGGGCCATAACTGCTAAAATACCTTAGGCAGAAACGTTCTGACAAAGGTTCGTATTGGGTTATAGTTATTCTATTGTTTTGAACAATTGATTATTTGTTTCGTCTAAATTTAGAAACCTGCTGTTAATAGAAATGTTCTATTATTAGATCTTACTTCTATATTTGATATAGAAGGTAAAGGTTTTAATTTTGTTTTGGAAATCCGATTTCCTTTATACAAAAGAAAGCAAATATGATTTGCTAAAGACGATAAACAAATAAACAAGAATGAACTAAACCCAAATATCAGCAATTGATAGAAGTCAAATCCCCGCACAACTTTAGCACGCTAGTTGAGTGTGTTGATGATCTATTGGATTTGATCCAAACGGAGATGTGTGATCCACTAATGTGTTACTGGTGGGGGTGGTTTTCAGCTACCAAATGTACTTATGAAGTACACGTCTCTAATTTTGAAGTGTTCAATAATTTTAGACATCAAAGTAGGAAACCAACTTGGTTGCTATATTACGATATGATCGTGGTAATAAATATTTAAGCACCAAGCTTATTGACTATCTAAAAGAGAATACGATTCTCTGGCAATGGACTCCGTCTGGAACTCCTTAATTGTATTGAGTGTCCGAATGATGGAATCAAACTTTGTTGGACATGGTTCGATCCACAAAGGGGTTCACCAAATTGTCGACGAAACTGTAAAAGTCCTGCACTTTTGACAGTCGTCCATTTGCTGAATAGTGTTACCACCAAAGCAGTTAAAACCACACCATATGAACTTGGGCACTCCCGTATCCTGCTTGCGTGAAGCGGCTAGTGGGAGATAAGTTGGATAGTAGATCCGGCTTATGCCATTTTGTGGGGTATCCTGAACATTCACAAGGATACCTGTTCTACTATATTTCTAAAACAAAATGTTTGTCTAAAGAAATGTTGCCTTCTTAGCGAGGAAGTTTCTATTCGATAGAAAAGGCAATATAGTAAATCTCGAAATAGTTCGAGAATATGAACCACACTATGAAGTTCAAACACAAGTACTTGGAGATGAACCAATTCAACAAACCACTAATATACCTCTTCATCTATCAGTTCGTTAATCCGAAAGTGTTCGGAAGGTACCTGATAGACTGATCCAACTTGATAATGATCAAGATAAAGTTGACGATGGATATGATCCAATAAACTTCAACTGATTCGTATTGGATACGAATATGGGACATTGGCTTATTGCCATGAAATTCATAATGGACTGTATGTACTCCAACAAGGTTTGACCTTGGTAGATCCACCAAAGGGAATCGTTCCCAAAGGCTGCATATTGATCTATTAATTATGACGTGAGAGTATATATATAAAGGTGTGACCTTTAAAGCAAGGATGATGGCAAAGAAGTTACTCAAAGACAATGTGTTGTTTATGAGGTAATCTTTCCACCAGTCGCTATGCTTAAGTCCATTACAATTTTGCTGGCCATTTCTGCATAGTACGACTATGAGATGTGGAAAATAGATATGAGGTCTACTTTCCTTGAATGTGATATTATGGAAGAGTTGTAGCGCAGCCGGAAGGCTTCATATTTTCTGGAAAGGAGCAAAAGGTTTGCATACTCCAGCGATCCATTTATGGATTGAAACGAGCATCCCTAAAATGGAACATGTGTTTTAAATACAATAGTCAAAGCGTTGACTTGGTATAAAACTTAAAGGTACCTTGTATTCAAGAAGGTTAGTGGGAGCGCAGTGAAATTTAAGTGTTGTACGTTGATGACATACTAATCATAGGGATGATTGAGTGATGTTGCAGTCAACGAAAGCACGGTTATCCACACGTTTCTCGAATAAAGGATTTGAGGAGAGGCATCCTACGTATTGTGATACGTCACTATAGATATAGATATAGAAGAATGCAAAATCTTCTCAATCCTTGTACATAGAAACTGTTTCTGAAATGGTTTAGCATGGAAGAATCCTGAAGATATTCTTGCCAATGTCCCATGGGGTTCATCTCTCGTAATTCGTGTGACTGTAATGTTGATGGAATTCGAGGAGATGAAATGGACAACACATATATCTCCGCACTAGGGAGCATTATGTATGGCATGCTTTGTACTAGACGTGATATTATAAATGTTGTGAGTGTCACAAGTGAATATCAGTCGAACCCAAGACCGGCTTATTTGAAGTCGTGAAGGACGAAATCCTTGAGCACTAGCAATCAAAAGCATTAAGGAATTGTTCTTAGTCTATGGGAGGTCCGAGTTGAATTTAGAGGTACTTACGAACTCTAGTTTTCAACCGGATGTGGATGACTAAAAGTCGATATCGGGATTCATATTCGAGCTTAGAGGTGGTGTCGTATGTTGGAATGGTTCCTACAACGACTAATGATTCTACCACGAGAACCTGAATATGTTGCAGCATCTAAAGCTGTAAAAGAGACTGTTTTGGACACGGAACTTTATCCAAATGTTGGTTATAATTTCGGACGCAAATAATCAAGTAACTTGTACTGTGATTATACGGTGTCCTGTAGCGAATGCTAAGGAACCGAGATCTCATCAGAAGTCCAAACATGTACTAGAGATAATATCATGTGATCTAAGAGATCAATGACAGAGGTGACGTCTGAGTCGAGAGTGTCACTTCGGAAGATAACTTTGTAGATCCCTGTACCAGGCCTTTATCTGAATATGTTCGCGAGAAACATCGAGAGTCGATGGGACTAAGATTCATGGATAGTTGGCTCTAGGTCAAGTGGGAGATTGTTGGAATAGGTGACCGGCGAGCCAACGGTTGGCCGAGCGGTTAACCGTATTCCGTTATATAACGGTTTATTTCGTTAATTAATGAAACCTATATTAATGGCATATACTATATCTGCTCCCAATGTTGAATCATAGATATAGTCCTGTACAGTTACACATGTTGTATGAATTCGGTTTTGTGGAAACCGAGAGAGAATTCTGTTAACGCAACGTAACTGGTCAAACTCAGTTCCTAGTCGATGGGTTACGCCAATAACAAGGATACCCGGCCTTTCCCCCTTGAGACTAGCACTTAGTGTATGTGGGCTAATCTCGAGCCTCGGTGTTGGGACATCGACATACTTGAGTGGGTGCTCACTGTTGATGAGTTCACTGAACCCCCTCTCCCTGGAATCTCTAAGTGGTTATCACTGATCGAGTAGAGAATTCCATAATATAGTTGTACACAATTAATCCTTAAGACCCAGACATCACCGTGACTTCATCAGAGGACTAGTTGTATCGTGATGTGTCTCTGATTCCCTGGAAAGGGAGTAAGTCGAAAAAGGAGACAATGTTCGTGCAGTTCGAAATCTGATGTGAAGTCTGTGCATGGTAGTAGGGGATCTGATCGCTTGATATAGATCATGGATGTCCTGTGTGTTCTGATGGTTCGTAGTCCCGGAATCTCTGGCCAGAGTTGAATAGTGAGGTGATTAGAGAAATGTGTTTCTCTGAATCAATCACGACTGGATTTTACGAAACCTAGAACGTACGCACAGTTATCAAACTCAACAAGAGATCTCGATTAACCAATATCTCTAGTTTGATCGGGACATATGTATCGGAGGGATCGTACTGTACGCTAACTATATTACAAGGTTCTTGCAGGCACTTCATTTGTATCTAGGGAATTAGTGAAGCGTGGCTGCTAGACGCTCGTCACTGATTCGTTGGGCACCGACTTGTTCGGAGATTAAATAATATGATTATTAATCTAAAACTCTTGGGAGTAGTTGAAATAAGAACAATATGTTGTTCGAATCACAATATGTTGTGAGCCCACGGCTAGTTATACACCTGAACCATTGAGGGTCACATTCTCGTGTAAACCGATCCTTGAATACGATCATGTATTAATTAACTGTTAATTAAGTACATATAGTCGGAGGTCAATATGATTGAATCCGAGATTCATAATTGTGATTATGAGTTGGAAATAATAATGAGCTAAAGAAAACGAACACGATGGTGTACACTTTCTATTTTGGGAAATTTCCCGATTTAGCAGTACCCCTGAAATGGGCTTTCCGATTTTGTGAAATTGGAAAATTTTATTTTTATCTCATATTGATGAGAAAATTAAAACGAGAAAGAAAATATAATCGTTATATTTTTCGGAGATGAAATTGATTGTCAATTTTGGAGAAACGTAATGACGGCTAATGTATTGGGCCGGCTAGGGTTAATGGATCCGATCCATTAGGGTTTGAGCCCAACAAGCTCCTTTCTTCACCTATAAAAGGAGCTCCATAGGCATGAGAATTAACACACCAAAGTGAAGAGCTCAAAACCCTAGCCTCACTTTCTCTCCTCTCCCTCTCGTCCGCCCCCTCCGCTCCTCCCTCGGAGGACCGCCGACAACCGGAGCCGCCGCCCGCCGCCGCATAGTGCCGCCGCCGGCAGCCGCCTCCCCTCGCCGGAATCCGATTCCGGCACCGTTTTTCCGGCCCGTTTTTCCCGTCGTATTCTCCCTTACGTGTTTCTAGTGCAATACGTAAGTTGGATTACCTATACGAGGTGAAACCTGATTAGACGAGAGACGCCGAAGGAACGCCCGAGCACAGCCCGAGTCGCGCCCGTGCGCTCCAGCCGTGACACACGAGTCCAGCCGAGAGCCCCGCCACTCGCTCGGCTCTCCCCGCACACGACCCGTGCCGTCCCCGCGTCGCATCCGCGCGACTTCCGACGAACCTCGTTTCGTCCGATGAATCCCTGAGGTACTTACGATTAAATTTAGATTTAATTGTTTGCGTTAAATGTTTGCGCTATGTACTGTTAATGTTTGCGCTATGGGATTTTTAATTGATAAAGAAAAATTAATTGTGATTAATTTAAATGTCAATTAAATTCAAATTGATTCGAATTAAATAATATGATTATCTTAATTGTCAATTTGACGCAAACTGATTATGTACGTAATTAATTATATATGTGTAATTAATTAATTTGATTAATTTAATTGCACAATTCAACGCAAACTGATTATGTACGTAATTAATTATATATGTGTAATTAATTAATTTGATTAATTTAATTGCACAATTCAAGTTGATTAGAATTAAATAATATGATTATGTTAATTGTCAATATGATGCAAATTAATTATGTGCGGATGTTTACATAAACTCAAGTTGATTAAAATTAAATAATAAGATTATGTTAATTGTCAATTTGACGCAAATTAATTATGTCTGCGTAATTAATTGTAATATATTAATATGATTAATATAATTGCGCTACAATTAATATATTAATATGATTAATATAGTTGCGCTAGAAGTAATTAATTTATATGATAAATATAATTGCGCTAGATTTAATTTGTGTAGTATGGGATGCATGAATTAAATATTTAATTATTTGATAATTAAATTAAATGGTGAATTATTGATTCTAATAGATTTGAATTAAATCAATTAATGCATGTAATATTGAAAATATGATTTTCAATAAAATAAAATAAATATAATGTAAAATGTTTACATTAATGAAAAAAGGTTTTTCATAAAATTTTTGTTTTTCGCTGATGTAGTATACATGCACAATCCCCAACAAGACCAACGTCTATGATGTGTCCACGTAGCCAGTATACGCATATCACAAACAAACAAAACCCTACAGCTCATAAAGCTGTAAACGACAAAACCCTAATATAATTAAAAGGTTTATGAAACTAAAAATATAACTAAGGTTTTATATTATGGTTTTCAACATTCCCCCTCAATTGACACAAACTCCGAAGTGTTGTTTTCCACATTCTTTGCACAAAGGTTTGTTGTTTGGTGCTATGTAGCGGTTATTTCCGCCTGTTTTCATTTGTTTGTTGTCATTTTGATATCCTCCGTTCCACTTTCTCTTTTCGGATGAGCCTGTGACTGGTTTTGGCTTTACTTCTTCAATTCCCAAGCTCGCCTCCACATCATGAGCTCTACTCACCATCTCTGAATACTCGATATTCCCTTGAGCTGACAGGATACCAGCCAATTGGGACCTCAGTCCTCGGCGGAACCTGAGTGCCTTCTTAACATTCGTGTTCACTAGATGAGGGGCATATCGGCTCAACTGATTAAATTTGCGTTCGTACTCAATAACAGTCTGACTCCCTTGCTTGAGGTTCAAGAACTCAGTCTCCTTTTCGTCACGATAGGAATGTGGGAAGAATTTGTCCATCATAACTGTCTTGAACTCCTCCCAAGTGAAAGCATTTCGCTGTGCATCTGTAAGAGTCCTCCAGTAACCCTCCCACCAGTGATCGGCATCTTTGGTCAGCTGGAAGGTGGCACACATGTGATCTTCTGTGCATCGTCACAATCGATCATTCGATATATCCTCTCCAACGAGCGAAACCACTCTTCTACAGCTTCGGGTCCATCTTCTCCATTGAAACTTGGAGCGAAACCACTCCGTTACCATTGCCATTGCCATTTGCTTGATTCTGTAGATTCTGAAGAAAATTAGCCAAGACAGCTCCCATGGCATTCGCAGCAGCCTGGTCGACTGGGATGTTGTTATGTGGGTTTTCTTGTTCTTCTGCCATTGGAGGGTTCCTAGATGCCCAACGGGGATTAATCATAATTGTTCATGCGTAAAGAAATTACTATTGATCTTTAATGCTTTAATATTCAAGTGTTACGTACCTTGAGAATGTCACGGGGTAGGACGAGGACGAATGAAACTAATAATATAAAGAAAAGTTGTAACGAGTCTGCAGAAAAGCAAGCTAGCTCTGATACCACACGGTAAAGCCCCAATTTTCGTAATTCAAAATAACAGATATTTTATTAGAAAATAACTCCGTACTTAGAGGCGCTACTCACGTATTTTTGAAAAGTAACATTTTCCACGGTCATATTTTTCAAATAATAATAATAAAATAAATAAAGTGGTTATTTTGAAATTATTAGTTCAAAAGTACTTTCAAACATGTTCACGTTCAAAGTCTCGCAGCGGAAAATGATAGATAATAAGTAAGAGAATATGATAAAATTCTAATTCGTCTCCTCGTCATTCCCACGATGATCATCCTTGTAAGTACCTGAAAAACAATGCGTTGAGTTTGGGGTGAGCTCAACGTACTCAGTAAAGACTACTCATCTCCAGTGAACATCTCAAATCATCGTACAACTTATATACAATTATCATATCATGAACTCATAAAATGAAACACATACTTTTCAATTCATATTTGCGCATACTATAAAACACGACGTGTACACCACGATGCCTCAAATCCTGACACTGACCCTTCTGGGTCACAGGTTTTATAGTATTAATTTTTGACCCTCTCGGTGCCTCAAATCCTGACACTGACCCTTTAGGGTCACAAGTCCATAATTTCATAATTTCACAATATAATTTCACATATTCAAATCACACATACTTTGAAATTAAACATCCAAATTAAGGAGATGAGAAACCCCTACCTGATAGACGTGTTGTGCGATTAAGTCTTTAAATTCAAGAGAAGTCCCTAAGTCCCTTGCGCCTCGTTTCCTATTAGCGTGAAATTCCCAAATGTTATACATATAATAGTGTGGAGTACGTAGATTAATATTATTTACTCTTTGGCTGATTAGTTATTTGAGTGAAACTGTAAGATTTGGAAATCCGTTGGAGTCATTTGGTAATTAATTATATTTAAGGGCTTACATGAAATTATCTAAGAGTTGAGAAATAATGCAATTAACGGTTTCAATTCATTTATTAATATTAAAGAACAAGGTATATTTCCAATTTAAATCACATACACTCGAGAGTTTAGCGATAGTTACACTAGTTAGACTTAGGTTCAAGCTTTGGAATCCTACTCCCTCTACTGAAGTTTGACAGATCGAGGTTCGGCAAAAGATGGGTTGGCGAGACGAGACTCGCTCGACTCACCGTGGTACATGCGACTACTCTTCGGCGTTCGCCGAAGATTCGACAGATAAGGACGGCGACTAGTTTCTACATTTATGGTATAACGTAAATTTAGGAGTTCTTTAGGAGATGCACAGTGAGGGTGAAACTAACAGTTCGTGGGCAACTCCATAAGCAAAGGGTTTGAGGGTGTTACCTTTTAGAGAGAGAGATTGAGTTTTTCGGATTTCCTTCGATTAGTTTGTAGCCTCGATCAGGTATCTCCTTCTGATGTTCGTTTTAAACTCCCCCGTAGGCTACCTGGAATTTCTTGTTACCGACAATTCGGAGCCCGAGAGTCGTCTATCTCTTGCGTACAACTTCTCCAGTTCAGGATTTTTATATTTGGTATTTTGGGAGAGGAAAACATATAGAGTTATATTTAAAATTTTAAATATTTTTTTAAAAATATTAATAATATTATGAGAGTAATTAGATTGTATATTTAAAATTATATATTGAAATTATTTTTTATTTTTTTTATTTTAATTTATTTTGAAACGAACTTAATACCAGCTGAAAAGCACTGAAATGACTTAAGCCATCTGAACTGAACTGAAATGCAATGAAATTAAGTCCAAAAAACATATCCTTAATGTTATAAAGTATTTTAATTAACAAAATAAGAGTAAAATAGTATTTTAAAATAAAAAAGAAAAATATTTATTTAATTTTTTGAGATATGACATGAGTTATTATGAAAAAATTTAAGAAGAAAAAGTGTGTGAATTATTATATAATAAAAGAGCATTAATTAATTAATATATTAAAACAAGAAAGGGAATATTAAACTTTGACCAATTAAAATTCTTCATTTTAATTTGAATTGAAAAATAATTTCAATACGAAATGATGTTCATTTTATTGATAATTAATCATAGAGTTTTACTTTAATAGTAATATTCCAGTAGTATTATTCAAGTACAACCCGGATCGTTTCCTCCTGGGCCTCCATAATATATGTAAGTACCCCATTTTTTACCCTCGCCAATTCGTGCACTATAACAGTTCGGTTTTGTAACCGTAGCCAACATTTGTCGGGCCATGTAAAGTTTATTGTTTGAATTAACGATTTCAACATTATGCATATACGCTGCTCTTCCGAACCCTTCGTACGGAAAATGAGCGCTGCCCATTTCAGTCTTCGTGTGGCGTCCTTCAATTCCTAAATTTACAATTTCACCCCCGAACTCCACCATATCCGCATTGTCTCGAAGGTGTGTGAATAACGAGGATGGCCAATATCCAACTGGAATTCTATTTACGGCTAGCCACCAATTCCCATTAATCGGAGACTTCATAATTGAAAATGAAACCAATATTTAATAATATATAAATCGTCGCATATTATTATTATTCAACATTAAAAAATATATACTCAGTCCGTTCCTTCAAAACTTTGCAAACCCATAAACAATTTTTTTTTTACAATTTTATTTTTTCAATACTTATTTATTTATATTAATATCATTATTTTTTCACATATTAATCTACTAATTTCTAATTGCAAACTTTAAAAAAAAACGAAAAAAGTAATTAGAATGAAATATATAGAATATACCAACCTTCCACAACGTTACTTTGAATCCGAATTGTTTGCCGTTTAAAGTTGAGAAGGGGACGAGTGCAGCTCCGAGTGCCACGTGTGCTCTGCCGCCACTGATCTGAACAAAACCACTACACTGCAAATTATAACAGCCTGTGTTCCCGTACCCATCACCCTACACGAATGACCGATTGATTGAATTCATCAATGTCGATTTTTTAAATCAATTTCAAAAGTTAATTACGCTATTAATACGTACCGTCCAAAAAACGAACAACCTGGGATTTTTGTCGCCGTACTTAGATATGGCACCGGCTTCAATGGTGTTGATGTTACTTTGGTCGTAGATGCCTGCACTAACCCAGACCTGTGATATGCTGAATTCCCCATTGTTTTCGACTCTGGGATGAAACGAGTTTATATATGCCTGCGCTCCGTAAAACATTCCCCCGGGCGACACCTTATACATTATCGCATACTGAAAGATTGATGCGTGAAAACAGAATTAAAATGATGTTTCGATTAATATTCATGCATGCACGTTACGTGCTCACCTCGTGTTGGGATCCGCTAGGTTCAACATTCTTCCTAGGATCACGAGTAGGCGTCGCTCGTTTGCGTCCCAAAGCTTGGTGCGAAATTTCCCTCAAAACATCTTCTTCGGTTGTTCTTCTTATAGGGATTGTGTTCGCCGGACAAGTTTCACCGGACATTCTCCAAAGTTGGGAAACTTCTTCGTCGACAGTATCGTTTTTGTCATCGGATAAGAACTTTGTTGGCGTTGGCAGTTCAGGTGGATCCTGCAAAATTCGATAATGCAAATTAATTATTAAAGCACTTACGAAGTTGTAAATAAAATGAATTTGTGTTCGACCACCAGTACCGTTGTTGGTATATGTCCTTGCAGGAGAGGATGATCAAAAGCTGGTTGTTGATGAAATAATACACAATCTATCAAATCACCGTCTGGACTCTATCAAATTAATTAAACAAACATATATATGTCAATACTTATATTATTCAAGAAAACTACTTTGCTACAATTCGTACCTGGATTGTTTTAACAGCAGGTTTATTGATTTTCTTCAAATAATTTCGAATCTCCACGAGTTTTTCTGGTTCGATCTGGGATTGATTCGTAGACTGGGCTAATAATGACGTGACCGAACAAAAATAAGAGATCAATACAAAAATGATATTGCAACTCATCATCTTGTGCATGGTTAATTTAATACTACTAATATAAACTGTATTTGTAAATTTTCTATGTGGATATTGACTTTGAATGTGAGGTAAGGACATTTTATATGAATATAGTGATATGATTTAATTAGAAAACAAAACATTTTTGTAAATACGTACAATTCTCAAATTGATATATTAAATCAAGATTTTGATTTTAAAATGTCTTGTTACGGTACTTGCCTATATATATGTTGAATTCCTTATTTTTACTTACTATTCTGAATTCACCATCCATTGTTTTACCATTTTTTATTTTTAATAATCTATAATTTCTAAAGATACTTACATTTTGTTTAATAAATATATTAAATAAATAAAATAATACAGTAAAATAAAATCGGGCCATCAGGCCAAAATCGAAACTGGCCCATTTGACTTGTGGTTCTAAGTTGTAAGCATAAGAAGGCCATCTAACGCCCTATCAAGAACCACAAGTCTAGAGAAAGTCGGAAAGCTGTTCCCAACAAACACGTCCGATCTCATGCAAACTTTGTAGTCTATAGCCGATTTGATCAAATACGGTTGCTTCTACTTGTAAATATCCAAAACACCCATCCAGCTAAGATCGACCCGTCTTCTTCAAGAAGATCATCGGCTATAGCCAGGTACACAATGATCAGAGTTTTAATCTGATCCTTGCTATTACAAATCACACTCTTATTCAGTCTCTGCTCAAACTTCTAACAATCTATCATCCAATCCCTTTCGATTCTCATGTGAACAGCCACTTAGTAAGGCACGAGTCAAGAGCAATACCATTTTCATACCCAATCTCTCTGATCTTGTAAACGACCTTATCGATCGGCTTCTCTAGATATTTCTTCGACCAACACTAAGCACTCAAAGACCTTCGCATAGTCTTTCTCGTCTTCCCCAAAATTAATATGTTTTTTACTTTTTTTTAATTAAAAAAAATTGTTGTATATTTGGTGTGTGTTTTTCCTTTTTTTTAATTTAAATAATAATGTATTGGTTATAAATTCAAGAGAATTGAGAGAGAATAATATAGTAGAAAGAGAAACAATATGAGAGGAGAATAGAATTGTTCATTCATTGATATGGGGAGACCCCTTTATATAGGATACAAAGTAGGGTTTCTGTCTTGTTCACAAAGAAAGGGTAAATTAGTCATTCACTAATTAATAATATTCATAACACTCCCCCTTGAATGACTATTTACAGGATTGCTGTCTCGTTAAAACATTGTCAGGAAAACTCAGTGGGATAAAACCTAAGCAAAGAAAAAAGAGTACAACTTGTTCTCTCTGATTGTAATCACCGAAGATCTTTGACTTTTGAAAATAGTTATTGGTGATCAATACATCTCATTAAAACATGTAACTAATAAAACCATATTGGAAAAACTTAGGTATTCAAATATACATTTTGGTCTTCAGGACACAACCTTCGAATTGTCGAGTTTCACATTCATTTGTATTATTGTATATTTTTCGTCCTTCTGGGACATGCTTTTACCAGACATCTATATTGACTAGAGCATTCGCAATTGCTATAACCGGCCGGTAACTATGCTGGAGTATTTTAGATGCGTCTAATGTTCAATATACATTTCTTGATAAATGAACAATAATGTGAACTTCAATTCACAATCATTTGAACTTCAGGTTCAATATCTCAGTTTATCTCGAAAATAAACTCATATGGAATATTCTGATATCCTCATTATTATCGAGTGATGTATGCCTCGTTAAAAACCTCCTTATAAAACCCTGTAGGAAAAAAATACTCGAGGAAAAGAGTACATGACATTCACATTTATATTGTGGTGATTGTCTCGTTAAAAACCTTTAACTAAGAAAACCACGTGGGAAAAACTTAGTTGAGGGAAAAAGAGTGCAATCACTGGTCTTCTGGACCAATAACTGGTCTTCGAGAATTTTCTTCAATATCATTTTTGTCCATAATGACATATGTAATATGATATTGTACATGTTCTGATTTTCATTTCCTTTCATTTCAGAAATTTTAAATTCATCCAGATTTTCATGTATGTATCTTTCTAATGACTTCTACAGGGTCAAATCATACATTCATGCATATCATATCATAATGTTCTTCGGAAACATTTCAAACTTATTGCTACTACGAGAGCAATTTAATTTGATGTTTATCGAATAATATCAAATCACGATATTTTTCTGAAACGATCAATATAATATTATATGTTCTTCAGGAACATTCAATTTGATTGATATATTAAAAATAATTGATTTGATATTACTTAAGGAATATCAAATTATAATGCGACTCAAACTTGTGAGTCGGGCTTCATGATTTTTTCCACAACTAATTTATTCAGAATATTTGGTAAAGCCTTTTTGTCGATATTGCTACTGCAGAAGCACATTCGACACGTGAAAAGTAGAGTATGTTTTCTCATCTTCATAAGTTATAGTTTCATCACATAATTTTAATTGAGAAGTTACTTTCATTATACCACGTTTTGGTATACTTTCATGATACCACGTTTTGGTAGTACGACCAACTTCAGGTGATCATATCTTTCTTTTATATCTTTTCACAAACCTAGTAGATCTTTCACGGTCAATTTTCAAAGATATTATTCTAAATCATAATCAATTTGATATTGATATTTCTGCAGGAATATCATATCACGATGTTCTTCAGGAACATTTACTTTAATTTAATTTTGATATTTCTTTAGGATGTCATATTATGTTCTTCAGGAACATTTAATTTTGATATTTCTTCGGGAATATCATATCCTGTTCTTCAGGAACATTTCTTTTTAATTAATTTACTAGGTATAATTAATTTGATATTACTTCAAGAATATCATATTATAATGTTCTTCAGGAACGTAAGCATAATTAGTTTGATATTATTCAAGAATATCATATTCTTTAAGAACTTAATCATAATTAATTTGATATTACTTCAAAAATATCAGATTATAATTATTAATTTGATATTACTTCAGGAATATCATATTACAATGTTCTTCAGGAACATTATACATTTAATTGCTTCAACATGAGCAATTTATGAAGAAGGGGAGAAGAAGAAGATATATGTATAAGTATTATTAAATATAAGTATACATTCTTACTTGATATTGAATCCTTGTGATTAAAACTTCGGATCTTTGTATGAGTAGAACTTCGATGAATATTTGAACGCGGTTGAACTTTCTTAGAGCTTCGTGCTGATAACGTGTTATAAACTCAAGAGAATTGAGAGAGAATAATATAGTAGAAAGAGAGACAATATGAGAAGAGAATAGAATTTTTCATTCATTGATATGGGGAGACCCCTTTATATAAGATACAAAGTAGGGTTTCTGTCTTGTTTACCAAGAAAGGGTAAACTAGTCATTCACTAATTAATAATATTCATAACAGTATTGCTGTATTTTAGTTTGTATTATTTTTTTTTATATTTTCTTTAAAGTCGATGACCAATGACCTGCTGACACGTGTCGCTGAGTCAGCAACCATTGCCGGTCTTCAGGTCACGTGGGCACATTCCCGCGGAAATTGAATTTTTCGGCCTAAAAGAACTAAATTGAAACTCAATTCGACGTATTTGGGACTAAATTGAGAAATCGAATGTATGTGGTATTAAATCGAGAAAAAGCAACATTTATGGGACAAATAAAAATTTTATCTCAAAACAAAAAGGATTAGCGATTACCTGTCCATGGACATCAGGTGCTAAACCAGTAGCTAAAGGTTCCACCTTCATAACCACGTCTGCTAGGTATTCCAACTGCAAGAGTAGGTTAGTCCCATCCGACGTTGAGTACACATCTTCATGGTAAAACAATAATCGAACAACCCTATTTAAGAAAACAAACATCGAAAACAAAAACATTATTCGCAGTAAAAATAAAAGACAAAAATGCACAGCATGGTAAAAAAAGAACCTACAAATTGTGTTGTGAAACTTTCGTAGTAATGCAGAAAATCCAGGACTAGGTTCGACGAGCCATTAGCAGAGATACATAATTGATTATTAAAGTAACATGACCCCTGCCTCATTGGATAGAAAAATCTCCACTGCTTTATGAACCTCTTTGTACAGAGAAATAAGCTTATACTCGCTAGTTTTCATTCGATCGCTAACTAATCATATGTGGTCTTTTCCGATCAATTTTGACCGGAAAATGCCACGTGGCAACATTTGCGATTCCATTGGACCCCACAATTCCACGACATTCAGTCCACTCAAGTTTTCTTAAAAAAATTGAGAAATGAGGGTTTCGAACCCATGACATCTCAGAGTTTAAAAGATAACTTCATACCACTTGACCATAAGAAATTAATTGACAAAATTTAATATTGATGGTATATAGATTGCACTCGTATTTTATGTAGTATTAATAGTAAATAATAAATATTAAATATGTTAACTAAATTTAAATTATTTATAATTAATATAATTATTTTAATTAATTATATTATATAGATTTTAATTCCTAAATGAAATTTGCACTAATAATTTAATTTTAGTAAGAATAATACTCATAATTATTTATTCTAATAATATACTTATTTATGTCAATAATATAATTAAATTATTTCAAATAACTACAATTTTCCTAATTTACAAAATTAATTTAATTGTATTAATTTTCCAACTTAAAATTTAAATTGACATTAATTAAAATATAATACTATGATATACATTTAAAAATTATTTTATATAATTTAAATTCAATAGTATTAAATTAGATAACTAATACAATTAAATTAATTTTCCAAACTAAGACAATTGTCTAAAATGTGTAAATGTAAACTAATTAATCAATTATATTATTAACATAAATAAATATATTATTACCATAAATAATTATGAGTATTAGTTTTACTAAAATTAAATTGGTTGAAAAATATTATATAGGAATTAAAATCATAATTAATTATAAATAATTTAAATTTAGTTAACATATTTAACATTTATTATTACTATTAATACTACATAAATTACTAGTACAGTATATATCATTGATATTAAATTTTGTAAATTGCTTCATTGTGGTCAAGTGGTACGATATTTCATCTTTAATTCTAAGAGATCATGGGTTCGAAACCCTCTCTACTCCCTTTTTTTAAGGAAAATTTGAGTTGACTGAATAATACTCCCTTTTTTTAAGGAAAATTTGAGTTGACTGAATAATGTGACATTGTAAAAAAAATTTGAGTTGACTGAATGATGTGGCATTTTGGGATTCAATTAAATCGCAAATGTTGCCACGTGGCATTTTCCGATCAATTTTGGCCGGAAAGGACCACATTTGATTTTTAAAAAATTTACAAGATGAAATGTGGATTCCGGTTTATTTACAGGACGGTTTGTGAAATTATCTCTATCATTAAAAGGACCAAAACAACGGGAATGCATAAGAAATAGGGTTAATTACAGTTTGCCACCCCAAGTTTTTGGTTTTTTACACTTTGCATTTTAATTGGAATTTTGTTGCTGTTTAGTACCCCTTATATTGGAATATCGGAGTTAAAAGTCTCACACACATTAATTGTTCAGCGGCAAGTCACATTTGGACTTTTCCTGAAAAAAAGCCTTACACCATTGATGAGGAGGCTTGTTCTGAAACCACCGCCAACAAGCTTCACTAAGATCCTTCATCTCTTTCATGGCTGAGTTGAATTGCCCCTCTGTGGTACTAAAAGCTGCCTTCCAAAGAGCCCTATGGAATTCAACTCATCTGAAACCAGCAAGCTTGAGTTTGGTGTGCAAATGTCTTACACAAAACATGTGTTCAACTCTAGGAAATATTGTCTCCATAACCTTGATAAGGCCTTTCTGTTTATCAGACATGAAAGCAAAGTCAGTTGCATTGAGGTCCAAATCAGATTTCAGCACAGAAAAGAACCACTCTCATGTCTTCTGATTCTCTCTTTCAACCACAGCAAATGCCACAGGGAAAGGGGTGTTGTTGCCATCGATATCTACTCCAACTGCTGTCAACAACTGACCTCCATGTTTAACCTTGAGAAAACAACCATCTACTCTAAGAAGTTTCCTGCAACCCCTTTTAAATTCTTTTTTCAATGCATTGAAATAGAAGTAGTTACTGAGGAACATAGTTACGCCATTATCAACTTTAGTTCCTAAAATAATGGTTGATCCAGGATTGGTTTTCCTAAGCTCTTCTGCATATGCCCTTAATTTTGAATATTGGGCATTAGGATCACCTTCAATCTTTGAGAGAGCCTTGTGCTTTGCTTTGTATGCTTGTATGTTGGAAATTTCACACCTTGTATCATGCATTGCATCCACCATGAACCCCTTCACTGATTGAAACCTTTGCAGAAATTTCTCACTCAGCCATGTAGAGGTCATGCACTTAACCTTGTGAGATGGAGCACAACCGTGTTCGTCAAGAATCTTCCTGATTTGAAAAGAAGTATGATCCTTCATCTTCAGTGCACTAACCATCCACTTACAATCATCACCTTCACGCTTGACATACATTCTCCTCTTATCATTTTTTGTAATTTTTACATTCCTCCTCTGGTTTATAGCATGTTGGCTTCACTGCAGCCTTGAAATATTTCTTGGTAGAAAAAATTTGCTTAAGCACAAACTCTGGCTTGTATATTGTTTTGGGATTGAAGAGTGGGTATTGTTCTGTATCTCCTTCATCATCTTATGGAAATCTAGCTTCATCAAATAGGTCAAGGGTGTCCACAACATCATCTTCACCACTACTATCATCATTGTCATTATCCTCAAGCCCACTATTGATATTATCCTCCCCCAGTCCTTTTCCACTGTCAATAGTCCCAAACTCATCACCTCCATCATGTACACTGATAAATTCATCAGCACTGCCTTCACTTGAGTCACCACCTGATGAGAAATCTTCATCTTCAAATGAATCCATATCCATATCAACATATTCATCACCTTCAATTCCATCTCCTTGCATGTTAGAACCTCCTTGTACTGGAATTTCATATGCATCTCCCTCATTTTCCTGAAATACAACTGGAATTTCCTGTGCAACTTCCATTGAAATTTCATGTGCAACTCCCTGATTTCCTGCAGCTTCTACTGGAATTTCATCTGCATTCTCTTTTACTATGTTCACTGCATTTATGGCTTCATAATCATCATCAACTTCCACATCAAAGGCAGCATCACCATCTTCATTATCATCTTCCTGTACATAATTGTGGTCATAAATCTGATTCATCTTCATAAATAATGACATTTTGAACTGATGGCTTCATACTCACATTCAGAGATAATAGCTTCCTCATCAAAATAGCATCATCATCAATATTATCAGCTTCTAATACATAATTAGGGTCCATTTCAGAATCATCGTCTTCAATTTTTTCAGCAAAAACATGCATCTCTCTAACATTAAGGAAAGTACAAGCCCACTTTTTAATATCAGCATCATCAATAAGCAGTTTGTAGCTATTATCCTTCAATTTTAAGTAATATCTCATACAATCCTCAGCCCCAAACTCCACCCCAGTGTACAAGTTGAAATCAAAGGAGCTTACCTGATCAACATTGCACCAATCAAGGTAAACTATCTTACCTCCAACATACTCAGTGCTTGTTGAGTCTGTGAAGGTCCCCCCAGTATGCACAACAACATAGATGAGTCGACTCTTATAGTCTGAAAGAAAAAAAAAATTAATCAAAGCCTACCAAATAAATAGCTACATATATATTTTTAGGAGGTTAAACATACCATAATGTGGCAAGCTCGAATCTTTTGCCCTTTTTTCTTAGCTCGAACATGAACCATTGTTGCACAGCATTGTTGCGAGATTAGAGGTAGGGTTCTTCAATTTTTTGGATTATGACGACAATAAACTAATTAGGGTTCTTCGACTTTCTGGAATTTTACGAGATCGGTGTTCTTGGAGATTTGGGGAATTATGATATATGTTGATTTTGGGGAAGAAATGCAGTAAATTGTGTTGAGGTAAAAGAGGTGAATGTAAATCGCGTTCTTATCTCTCATTTAAGTTGTTTTTTTAATTTAATTTTAATGCAGCGTATTTAAATGCGTATTCTTGTCTTTTTTTTATTTCTTTTAATTGACGTATATATGACGTGGCACGTAATTTGGTTTTTTTTTTTTTTAAAAGTCATCAACCAATGGCGTGTGCTGAGTCAGCAGAGAGGGCGCCGGCGTTTAGATCACGTGATAGGCACGTGGTTAAATTTTGGCCAATTTTGAAATTTTCCGTCCAAAAGGACAAAATTGAAACCAAATTCGGATTATTTGTGACTAAATTGAGAAAGTGGATGTGTGTGGGATTAAAACGAAAAAAGACTAGATTTATAGGACCAATTTTTTTTTTATCTCATTTAAAGAAAGTTGTAAATAGTACCAACACTTTTCTTTTCTAGCGCACTTTATCTTCACTCGTGCGCACCCGACACACTTCCGAGGGGGTCACTCATCCTAGAATTACTCCAGAGCCAGCACGCTTAACTTTGAAGTTCTTATAAAAGGATGTCCAGAAAAGTAGATGGATCTATTGGTATAAGTAACATATTCAATTCTTTTAAGTCTTTAAATTTTTTTGGGGCGTTACAAAAGTAGTCCTCCTATTGTTAAATAGAAGAAATAAAAAATTAATAAAACAATATCTTAATTAATATAATCTTCTTAATCTCATTAAGAAATCAAGGGCAATATATAGGATCGGAACCATAACTAATAGCCCGGAGGCTCGACTCCGACATATTCGCCGCCCATGTCCGTGGCCGGTCTTTCGATTCACCTTCTAAGTTACTAATTAATATATTAAAACAAGAAGGCGAATTTTAAACTTTGACCAATTAAAATTCTTCATTTTAATTTGAATTGAAAAATAATTTCAATAAGAAATTGAAAAATAATTTTATAGATAATATTAAAAACATATATTTGTATATGATTAATATCATAGAGTTTTACTTTAATAATAGTAATATTGTGGAGAATAGTATTATTCAAGTACAACCCGGATCGTTTCCCCCTGGGCCTCCATAATACATATAAGTACCCCATTTTATACCTAGGCCGAGTCGTGCATCATAACATTTCGGTTTTGTAACTAGAACGACCATATACCCGGCCGGGTACAGTTTATTGTTTGAACCAGCGATTTCAACATTATGCATATACGCTGCTCTTCCGAACCCTTCGTGCGGAAAATGAGCGCTGCCCATTTCGGTCTTCGTGTGCCGTCCTCCAATTCCTAAATTTACAATTTCACCCCCCAACTCCACAATATCCGCATTGTCTCGAAAGTATGTGAATAACGAGGATGGCCAATATCCAACTGGATTTCCATTTACGGCTAGCCACCAATTCCCATCATTGCTAGCCTTCAAAATTAAAAATAAAACCATTTAACTATATATAAATCATCGCTTATTATTCAACGTTACATAATATACTCAATCCCTTTCACAAAACTTTGGATTTTTTTCAATTGCCTATCAAAACTTTGCACACCTATAAATTAAAAAAAAAATCAAAATTTTATCTTTCCAGTACTGATATATTTATACTAATACCACTATTTTTTTTCACATATTAATCTACCACGTTAAAATTTCTAGTTGCAAACTTTTAAAAAACGAAAAAAGTAAGTAATTAAAATGAAATATATAGAATATACTTACCTTCCACAACGTTACTTTGATTTCGAATTGTATGTGGTTTAAAGTTGAGATGGGGAGGAGTGCAGTTCCGAGTGCCACGTGTGCTCCCCGGACCTGAACAAAACCTGTACACATCAAATTATAACAGCCTGTGTTCTTATACCCGTCGCCCTGCACGAATGACCCATCAATCGAATTCATCAATGTCGATTTTTTTTAAATAAATTTCAAAAGTTAATTACGCGGCGCTTACTAACTAATAATACGTACAGTCCAAAAAACGAACAACTTGGGATATTTTTCGCCGTACCGAACTATGGTACCGGCTTCAATGATGTTGATGTTACCGGTTTGTGCACCTGCACTAAGCCATATTTTTGATATGCTGAATTCCCCATTGTTTTCGACTCTCGGATGAAACGAGTTTATATATGCCTGCGCTCCGTAAAACTTGTCCAACCCCGCCCCCTTATACATTATCGCATACTGAAAGATTGATGCGAGAAAACATAATTAAAATGATGATGCGAGTAATATTTATGCATGCATGTGTTACGTGCTCACCTCGTGTTTGGATAGGTTTTCTACAACATTCTTCCTAGAATCACGAATAGGCGTCGCTCGTTTGCGTCCAAAAGCTTGGTGCGAAATTTCCCTCAAAACATCTTCTTCCGTTGTTCTTCTTATAGGGATTGTGTTCTCCGGACAAGTTTCGCCAGACAGTCTCCAAAGTTGAGAAACTTCTTCGTCGAAAGTATCGTTTTTGTCGTCGGATAAGAATCTCGTTGGCAGTTCAGGTGGATCCTGCGTAATTCGATAATGCAAATTAATTATTAAAGCACTTACGAAGTTGTAAATAAAATGAATTTGTGTTCGATCACCAGTACCGTTGTCGGTATATGTCCTTGCAAGAGAGGATGATCAAAAGCTGGTTGTTGATGAAATAATACACAATCTATCAAATCACCGTCCGGACTCTGTAAAATTAAACAAACGTATGTCAATACTTATTATTCAAGAAAACTACTACGTGCAATTCGTTTGTTCGTACCTTGATTGTTTTAACAGCCGGTTTATTGATTTTCTTCAAATAATTTTGAATCTCCACGAGTTTCTTCGGTTTGATCTTGGATTGATTCGTAGACTGAGCTAATAATGACGTGAAAGAACAAAAACAAGAGATCAATACAAAAATCAAATTGCAACTGATATTCATCTTGTGCATGGTTTATTACTACTAAATATATATTTGTGAATTTTCTATGTGGATATTGACTTTGAATGTGGTGTAAGGACATTTATATGAATATAGTGATATGGTTTTTTTCAGAAAACAGAACATCTTTGTAAATACAATCCTGAAATTGATAGACTACTATATTATATCAAGATTTTGATTTTAAAACATCTTATTATTTGGTACTTGCCTATATATGTTCAATTTCTTATTTCGATTACTAACTATTCTAAATTCTTCATCCACGCTTCGAAAATGTTCGATTGTTTTACTATTTGGGTTTTTTTTAATTAACATATTTATAATAAACCATATAAAAATAAATATGGTTCTAAGAATCTAATTAATTTTGTGTACTTTATTTTTTACAATTATTAAATTTAATAAGAATTTTACTTTATCACAATTATTAAATTTAATAATCCTCAGTTTCATTAATATATGACTTTTTGTCTGAACACGAAAACGAAGATATAAATATATTTTTAAGTTAAAAAATAAATAATTTTGAGTAAAGTTAGAAAAGTAGTTGGATAATTTAGCAGTTAAAATTATAATTTTGTTATGAATATTATTAATTAGCGAATGACTATTTTACTCTTTCTTGGTGAATAAGACAGAAACCCTATTTTGTATCTTATATAAAGAGGGTCTTCCCATATAAATGAAATAACAATTTTATTCTCTTCTCATGTTCTCTCTTTGTCTATTCTAATTATTTTCTCTCAATTTCTCTTGAGTTTATAACACGTTATCAGCACGATCCCTAAGAAAGTTCAACCGCGTTCTTCATCAAATATTCATCGAAGTTCTACATCCAAGATCCGAAGTTCTATCACCAAGGATTCAATATCAAGTAAGAATTTATACTTATATTTAATAATACTTATACACTTCTCTCCTTCTTCATAAATTGCTCATGTTGAAGCAATTAAATTTATAATGTTCTTGAAGAACATTGTAATCTGATATTCCTGAACTTCTTCATAAATTGCTCATGTTGAAGCAAATAAATGTCTAATGTTCCTGAAGAACATTATAATTTGATATTCCTGAAGAAATATCAAAATTAAATGTTCCTGCATAACACCGTGCGAGTCTTTCGTGGTCGAGTCATGTGCGAACTTGACCCATTAATCAATTGAGATACTTCCTGAATTTCAAAGTGGGTGAAACTTTAAGAAAAGTTAATTCAAACCTTGCTGAATAACCCATTGTTTATTTGCTTGAATATTGAGGATAGCAGTTCGAATCCTCATGAAAAACCATGAAGTAATATAAAATCAATTGTTTTTAATTATCAATTAAATTGAATGTTCCTGAAGAACATGTACTCTTGGTTTAAATATTATATTGATCGTTTCAGAATAAAATCATGGTTTGATATTATTCGATAAATATCAAATTAAATTACTCCCGTAGTAGCGATAATTTTGGAAATATCAAATCAATTGCTCCCGTAGTAGCGATAAGTTTGGAAATATCAAATTAAATTGCTCCCGTAGTAGCAATAAGTTTTAAATGTTCTTGAAGAACATTATGATATGATATTCATGAATACATATCAAAATTAAATTTTAAATGTTCTTGAAGAACATCATGATATGATATTCCCGCAGAGATATCAAATCAAATTGCTTGCAGCAATTAAACTTTAAATAGTCGAGGGTTGTTAGCTCAGTTGGTTGAGCACTCGAATTGAAGATCAAATGTCCTAGGTTCGAACCCCAAAACATTGTAATTGACTTATACCAAAAAAAAAATAACTTTAAATATTTTAAATTGATATTGATATTCATAAGAATTAATGCAAAATATTTTTGAAAGAATATTTTTATTGATTGCTCCCGAAGAAGCAAAGTTCAAAACATTAAATGTTTTTGGATAAAGTTACATCTCATGATACTGATAGTGAAACGCCAAATACGATTGTTCTCGTTGAAACAATGATTACATATGAATTATCCCTAAAGGATATCTTTTAAAAATCAAGAATAAATGTACTATGTGGGTACTCATGGAATATCAAAAAAAAAGTCGATTCTAATTAAATGTAATTTCTGAGAAAATTATATATTGAGATTTATTTTGATTCCCGAAGTATCATTGGTAAAGATAATGTTATGCAAATGATGTCATATTAAGAGTGAGCTCCGGAAGAGCTATACTAATTATCCCCATGAGTACTACAAATGTACTTAAAATGGAAATGATGCATATCATGATTATTATTAAGTGCGTGGAAATTGTTATTTCCCATCTGCGAATTAATTTGAAATATGCAACTTATATTCATATCACCACTAAATAGTATTTTTATGAACGGGCATAATATCTCGAGCCCATGATCCAGAAGATCGATTTATAGCAATTACGCTGATTTGCATATTTAACGAAGATCATTTCCCGGCATTAGGGGGAGATAAGAATATAAAAGATATAAATGCCGAGAAAATTCATTGAATGTAAATGATCTTCAATTCTAGATCCACGCACCAATCAATTGAACCTGAAGTTCATGAAATAAGTGATTTGCAATATTCCGCAAGTAATCTGCCAAATTCATTTACATATTAATGAAGGTGTGACAAAATCACATATATTTGTGATAAAATGAACTATAAGAGTTCAATACCAAAGAGATCAACTCAAATGTTGATTCTAATATACGCTTGAAGCGTAGTAGATCGATCTCAAGATATAAAATAAATCTGCGGTAATAAAATTTAGTCCCCCTCAAAATCTCCTGAAGAGAGTTAGATAAAAATCTCATTGAAAAAGCATGTGCACATGATAGTAGGAAATCGTGGGATTGCGGAACAACCAAATTAAATATTTTGGGAAAATGATTAAAGATTTGGTTGATATATTGAATTGTCATCAACATGGAAAAAATAAAAAGTCGTCAACGGCATATTTGCCTCAAGAGTTGCTCTAGAAAATCTGGATTCAAAACTTAAATCAATAATAAGGTGCCAGCAACACTAAGAAACGAGCAATTGAGGCTGAGCATGACTCGCTAAATAAAAGAGATATTTTGACTCTATAATACACACCTCAAAATATTATCCCAGAAGGATATATGTGGGTGTTCGTACAAAAAATGAGTAATGATGTGGTGAGATATAAAAGCGAGATTAGTTGCTCAAGAGTTTTTTTGCAGAAACTCGATATTAATCCAATATTTTGAAAGATGCATTAAGTTCCGCTACTTAATATTTATAGAGGCAACAACGATAGATATATGCATCGAATGTATGATCTGACCATGTAAAAGTCATTAGAAATATACATACATAAAAATCCGGATGGATTTTAAAATTCCTGATATTAAAGGAAATGAAAATCAGAAAATGTAAAATATCATATTACATATGTCATTATGGACAAAAATGATATTGAATATAAGGTCCCGAAGACCAGTGATTGGTCACGAAAACCAGTGGTTGCACTCTTTTTCCCTCTACTAAGTTTTTCCCACAGGGTTTTCTTAGTTAAAGGTTTTTAACGAGACAATCACCACAATATAAATGGGAATGTCATGTACTCTTTTCCTCGAGTATTTTTTCCTACAAGATTTTATAACGAGGTTTTTAACGAGGCATGTACATCACCCAATAATAATTAATGAGGACATCAGAATATTCCATATGAGTTTGTTTTTTAGAGAACATGAAGTTCAAAAAAAAATATAATCTTCTAGATGATTGTGAATTGAAGTTCACATTATTGTTCATTTGTCAATAAATGTATATGGAACACAAGACCATCTAAAATACTCCAGAATAGTTACCGATCGGTTACAGTAATGTCGAATGCTTTAGTCAAAATAGATTTTTGGTAAAGGCATGTTCCAGAAGGATGAAAAATATACAATAATACAAATGAATGTGAAACTCGGCAATTCGAAAGTTGGATCCTGAAGACCAAAAATTTATAACTAAGTTTTTCCTATATGGTTTTATTAGTTACATGTTTTAATGAAACTGGTTGATCACTAATAACTACTTTTAAGAAGTCAAGATCTTCGGTGATTACAATCAGGGGGAGAAAGCTATATTCTTTTTCCTTCGCTTAGGTTTTGTCTCATTGGGTTTTCCTGTCAAGGTTTTAACGAGGCAACAATCATGTAAATAGTCATTCAAAGGGGAGTGTTATGAATATTATTAATTAGTGAATGACTAGTATACCTTTCTTGGTAAACAAGACAGAAACACTATTTTGTATCCTTTATAAGGGGTATCCCCATATTAATGAAATAACAATTATATTCTCTTCTCATGTTCTCTCTTTGTATATTCTAATTATTCTCTCTCAATTTCTATTGATTTTGTAATGAGATTAAGAAAACTATATTCAATTAAGATTTTTTTATTAAATTTTTATTTCTTCTATTTCATAATAGAAGAAGGCCATCTAATGCCCAACCAACACCATTCCTTAAGACTCATACTCATCATTTTATGAGTCCTATCAAGAACCACAAGCAAACTTCGTAGTCTATAGCCGATTTGATCAAGTACGGTTGCTTCTCGTAAATATCCAAAACACCCAATTTTCGCTTCTCGAAAGGAAGCAAACCTTCCTTCCATTCTTCAAGAAGATCATCGGCTATAGACACTTAAATAAGCACGGAAATGCAAGTCCTCACCGAGGAGATGCTCCACCATAAGCATGTCGATGAACAGCAATCGCTTACCGTCCCGTTGGACACTTAAATTGCATCTAGCCCTGTGAAATCAAACGACAGAATACAAAAATACCCTAAAATTACTTAGATCGAATTTACGGAAATTCACTTAATTAAATGGTCATCAAACACTCTTGAAGTTGTGGTGGCGCGGCCGCTACAAGAGAATTTCCTTCAGCTCCTCATCAGCTTGTCCACCACCGGCAACACGTACTATAATCGATCTCGCTGTGAATATAACCATCTCTCGTACCCCCACCGATTGTACTTCTTCAGATGAAGAAGAGAGAAAAATGAGAAAAAAAAAATATGTTTTTTTATTGTATTTAATAAATTACTTATTTGGAAGCTTATATTTTCAAAATAATTGTGTGAAATGATATTTATTTTACTGATAATCATAGAATTTTACTTTAATATTAATATTCTAGTAGTATTATTTTGTATATAATGATTGAGAGTTTTACTTTAACTAGATCGCTTCAGTTCGACTTCAATTAAATTCATTTCAAAATAAATTAAAATAAATAAATAACAAATAATTTGAATCAATAATTTTAAATATACAATCTAGTTAATTTCAATCAATTTCAGTTCAATTCAGCCGGTTTTAGTCCAAAATAGCAGGTCCTTAGTCCTGAAATGAGACATATTACTTCTCTCCCACATGTGTCTTCTACTCTATCTCTCGATTTACATCATTTCCGGTCGAGGAGTCTCTGATCTGGTGGAAGAGTAGTTTCTCGTCTCTGCATTCCTCGAGTGTCAAACGCATCAAATAAAAATTTTTTAAAACCGGTGGGGGGAAATCACTATTCTGGAAAATAGAAATTGCATACAAAATAAATGTAAAAATTATAAAGCTTGGAAAAATAAATAGAAATATAAAAAAATTGAATTTACTTAGTGAACAGGAAGGGGATGAGATGACACAAATGCAGTTCTATTAATATAAAGTACGTTAACCTACAAAACAAAATTTACAAAACTAAATTAGAAACGAAAAAATATTAAAAAATCTAGTGGGACATAATTAATATCTCGACAATTTAATTCTGAAATCTGCGAAAAATCATAATTAATACATAAAACTAAAAAATCGACGAAAAAAAATGAATGAATAGAAGAACGTATACATGTAAATCGATTCAATGTTCAGAAAAATAAAAAATGACATATGAAGCCAGATTACAGAAAGAGAAAATAATATACCTAAAAAAATTGATCAAATTTTTTTAAACGCCGGTGGATTAGAGAATAGGAGGAGATCGATTTTTATGAGATCCGATTAATTAGAATTTGATTAATATTAATGAAATAAATTAATTGTCAAAAATATTTAAGATGATAATTAATTATTATTACAAAAAATATATAATTTTAAATTAATATTTAAAATTTATATATAATTTTAAATATATACTTAATTAATTTTACTATTTTAGAATTTATAATTTTTTTATTTATAATTTATAGTGTGAACACAATATTATTATTGTTTTTCTATTGATTAATATTTAAAAAAATATATAATTTCAAATTAATATTTAAAATTTATATATAATTATAAATATATACTTAATAATTTTACTATTTAGAATTTATAATTTTTTATTTATAATTCATAGTGTGGACATAACATTATTATTGTTTTTTTATTGGTACACATAACATTAGTAGATTCAAGAATTATATATGTATATATAGATAGATGGTAATATTCTAATAGTATTATTCAAGTACAATACGGAGCGTTTCCCCCTGGCCCTCCGTAATACATATAAGTACCCCATTTACTACCTTCGCCGAGTCGTACATCATAACAGTTCACTTTTGTAACTTGAGTAGCCATGTTCCGGGCCTGGTACAGTTTATTGTTCGAATAAACGATTTCAACATTATGCATATATGCTGCTCTTCCGAAACCTTCAAACGGAAAATGAGCGCTGCCCATTTCGGTCTTCGTGTGCCGTCCTCCGATTCCAAAATTTACAATTTCACCCCCCAACTCGACCCTCTCCGCATGTTCTCGAAGGTATGTGAATAACGAGGATGGCCAATATCCAACTGCATTTCCATTTACGGCTAGCCACCAATTCTCATCAATCCGAGACTTCAAAATTATAAATAAAACCATTTAATTATATATAAATATAATCATCCCTTATTATTATTGAACATTACAAAATATATACTCTTCACTAAACTTTGCTTACTTTTTCGTTTTTCTTTTTTTATTGTCTTTCAAAACTTTTTACACCAAAAAATGAAAAAAAAAATCACAACCTTATCATTAATAACATTATATTAAAAACATTACTTTTCCCACGTAGCTTATCATTATTATTATTATCATTATTAAGTAACAATACTCATTAATTCATTATACTTTTTCTTAAATTATTTAACAAATAAAAATAGTTTTTCCTTAATCTACTTTAAAAAAAATTATTGCAAACTTTTGAAAAATGAAAAAAGTAATTAAAATGAAATATATATACCGACCTTCCACATCGTTAATTTGAGTCCGAATTGTTTGCCGTTTAAAGTTGAGACGGGGCGGAGTGCGGTTCCGAGTGCCACGTGTGCTTTACCCCTGATCTGAACAAAACCTCCACACAACAAATTATAACAGCCTGTGTCCTTGTACCCATCACTCTGCATGCACGAATGATCGAATTCATCAACGTCGATTTTCAAATGAATTTCAAAATTAAGTAAATTATTAATACGTACAGTCCAATAAACGAACAACTTGGGAGTTTTGTCGCCGTACCAAGCTATGGAACCTGCTTCAATGGTGTTGAGGCTACCGGTGTGTGCGCCTGCAGTAAGCCATATTTGTGATATGCTGAATTCCCCATTGTTTTCGACTCTCGGATGAAACGAGTTTATAAATGCCTGCGCTCCGTAAAACTTGGACCAATCCGCCTCCTTATACATTATCGTATACTGAATGATCGATGCGAGAAAACATAATGAATTAAAATGAATTGAAGATGATCATGATCATGGAGTAATATTATTTATTCATATACACGTATTACTCACCTCGTGTTGGGATGGATTTTGCATCGCTCGTTTGCGACCGAAAGCTTGGAGCGAAATTTCCCTCAAAACATCTTCTTCGGTTGTTCTTCTTATAGGGATTGTGTTCTCTGGACAAGTTTCGCCGGACAGTCTCCAAAGCTGGGAAATTTCTTCGTCGAAAGTATCGTTTTTGTCGTCGGATAAGAATCTCGCTGGCAGTTCAGGTGGATCCTGCGAATTCGATAATACAAATTAGTTATTAAATTAACGTATCGTAGTTATAAATAAAATGAATTTGTGTTCGATCACCAGTACCGTTGTAGGTATATGTCCTTGCAGGAGGGGATTATCAAAAGCTGGTTGTTGATGAAATAATACACAATCTATCAAATCACCATCCGGACTCTGTAAAATTAAACAAACATTTATGTCAATACTTATAATTCAAGAAAACTAGGTAGAATTCATTCTTATACCTTGATTGTTTTAACGGCCGGTTTATTGATTTTCTTCAAATAATTTCGAATTTCCACAAGTTTCTCCTGTTCAATCTGGGATTGATTCGTAGACTGGGCTAATAATGGCGTGATCGAACAAAAACAAGAGATCAATACAAAAATGAAATTGCAACTGATCATCTTGTACATGGTTTAATACTACTAATGTATATTTTTGAATTTTCTATGAAGTTTGTATGTGGATATTGACTTTGAAGGTGGTGTAAGGACATTTTATATGAATACAGTGATATGATTTTTTTAGTAAAAAAATCATTTTTGTAAATACAATTCTCAAATTGATATATTAAATCAAGATATTGATTTTTAATATGACTTGTTATATGGTACTTGCCTATATATTTTCAATTTCTTATTTTTACTAAATATTCTAAATTCACTATCCATGCTTGTTTTACCGTTTGTTTTTCTTAATCTGTAAATTTTGAAGATACATACATTTTTTTAATACATATATCAAATAAATAAGAGAATACTGTAACTAAAAATAAGGATCGGGCTGACCCGACCCGTCAGGCCGAAATCGAAACTAGCCCATTTGGCTCGTCAGTCCATCCAGCCGGACCAAAAAAAGCTTTCTGACAACTAAACCCTCACAAAACCTTTGTACAATCCCATTACAAAATCAAGGGCAATATATACGATCGGAACCATAACTACTAGCACAGAGGCTCGACTCCGATATACGCCGCCCATGTCCGTGGCCGGTCTTTCGATTCACCTTCTATGTTGTAAGCATAAGAATAGTCATCATTTTTTGAGTCCTATCAAGAACCACAAGGCTAGAGAAAGTCGAAAAGCTGTTCCCAACAAACACGTCCGATCTCAAGCAAACTTCGTAGTCTTGGTACACAACAATTGAAGTTTTTTGCAACCCAAAAATATTTCCCACTCTTCGCGTAATCTGATTGTTGCTAGTTGCTACTACAAATACTAACTCTTACTCAGTCTCTGCTCAAGCTTCTTACAATGTATCATCCAATCCTTTTCGATTCTCACGTGAACAGCCACATAGGAAGGCATGGGTCGAGAAACCGAGTTAGTTGTATCATTTTCAGACCCAATCTCTCTGATCTTGGAAACGACCTTATCGGCTTCTCTAGATATTTATTCGTCCAACACTAAGCACTCAAAGACTTTCGCATAGTCTCTGACAGGCCAATGATCATGCCACAAGAAGGGGTTCTTGCCGACTATCCGTACAACCTCAGTACCTGTCCTCGTGCATTTTCGTATTTCTAAACTGCCCCAAATCCTTCTTGGGCGTCCATTTCCTCTCACTTCCCTTTTGAATCTCAAAAGGGTATACTACCAGTTCGATTAGAAACTTTGCAGAGGGTATTGTATTTATCGAACCGTAAAAGCTTGTCGAATGAAATGGGCTTTAGGAGATCGACCTCTTTGTAGAAGAGAGATGCGCTCAAGCTGGGCATAAGAAGCGTTCGATTGAGCATCCTCGCCGTTAAACAAGCCCTCGCGAATGCGATCTTTTTGTTGTTCAAGCCCCATATGATTTGTGGGACCTATAAGAACTTGTTTTTCCTACTGTTGTTGATCACATGAAACAACAAATTGCTCTGTTCAATGCCAGAGAGTTTACGAAGACAGAGGACTCTTAAGGTCAGAGCTATGGCTACCAACAAGGCACATTTGCATGCGAGCGAATTCAAATGCGGTCCGAATGATCTAGCATCCATTCGTTATTCGGGGCGGGTTGGATCCAACCGCAAGAAACATACAATTAGAGAAATGTCAATGCTCTCAAAAACTGTTTCAGTGTTTCAAATCAAGAAACTCATAGTGCGTGTGAGAAAAGGAAGAAAAAAGATCAGCTTTTTAACGAACTGTCAAGGGCATTTGAATTGGTCGAATGTTCTATGAATCCAAGATTCAATTTTGAAGAAAATCCAGATCATGATTTGAAGGGAGGAAGCCAAAAACCAGATTCAAGAAAATGGTTTGGTTCTGTGTTGAATAGATACTGGGTGGAAAATGTAGTTAAGAAGATATTTTGTGGAAAATGCGAGAAATGGAAAAAGTTGATTTCTATAATTAGTTTGGCACCTCCACTTAAGTTACAAAGAAAGGAAGTCAAAAATATAGTGACAAAAAAGAGTTGACAAAATTCAGATTTGTGGGATGTAATAATTAGGGTTATGGTACAACCCACCATCTGTGCTTGCAAATTGCAATGTTTCAACTCATTTTGCATTAAAACAAAATACTCTTTCTTCAATCCTTTTGAATGATTATAAGTACAATTGATATTTTATTGTGTAAAATGAATCTGTCCAGTTGCGATTCTTTTTGGGATTATAAGTGAAATGTAACCTTAGGACAACAAAAAAATGTCACCTTTATAGTGAGACAGAATGAGTACATAATAGTATGAAATATGTATTTCCTCTGTCCCGACCTGTAGTCATACTTCCATTTGACAAATCAAGGCAATGCTCACAACAAGAAGATGATGCAAACCATGTAGTAATATAGTAATTGTTCTCAGCATGAGGATAATGATTCTTTTAAATTTTCCCAAACAGCAGGACCTTCGGGGTGTACAGTGACGAAATATTTTACAAATCGTGCTTCGGAACAAGCAAGAAGTGTGCTCACTGATATCATGGGCTTTGCAGCGCCGTGTTCCCTAAGCCATTTATACATGGAAAACCTCACACTTATTCTAGTCATATCGTAGCAAAGAAAAGATGGAAACCCAGCTATAGAATCCACCGGGTACCCCAAGTAGTTTTTCAAGCACTCAATCTTTCTTTCAAGAATATCTTTGGTCTGGTTCAGAACCGTCGGGGCCAGCTTGACCATACCCGATACCGTGCTGAAGTCCAAACCGGCCCCAACCAGACAATCAAACCTCTCCTGCAACTGATCCCCTCTGCCTCTGAACCGTTTCAGAGCTTTGACCATCTCTTCCGAGTTTTCCAGATAACCTATCCTCTGTAGGAATTCCGTTTTCTGAACAAAATGGTTTGGATTCCTAGAATCTGCGTACGCTGTGCTGAAGTTCAACTTGAAAGCTAATTTGAAAAATGCTGATGGATCCTCTTTTATAGCCTCGCGTAAGCTGTACTTGCACCCACTGAAAATTTTCAACACGGTCTTTGGTCCCTTCAGAGAGTGTGAATCGAAGAATTTCATGTGGCTCGATAGAATCTGGGCGGTGCTTTCTGGGTCCATTCCTATCTCAAAGAGAAAATGCAAGGCCTTCCAGAAGTTCTTTGTAAACTTCCGAGATAGAATCTGAGGGTTGTTGGATACCACACCGTAGACCTCGTTCATTTTAAGGCCCAATTTCAGCAAAGCACCGACCACCATATAAAGTTCTTTCCCGGATCCTTGAAATAATAACGCAGTATCTTTCCTTAACAAGATCCCCATCTCCACGTCATCATAACCCACTCCACGGAGAAAACACAACGTATCTAGTATCCTATTCCAATTATACGTGTTTTTACTAGATAAATACCCTCCGATCCAATTGCTATCAAAGCCCAGTTCTTTTAATCTCTCAAGAACCCTTAAAAATGAACTGCTCACTTCACCAACTAAAAGCAGAGGACAGCACGTCACGAGCTTTATGACCGTCGAACGACTCAGGCCTAAATTCTCGTACACCCTCAGTTTTGTATCTAGAACACCGGCTTCATATCTGAATAATTCATTCACTTCAATGTACATCCTTCCTATCTTACTCCGGGGGATGCCATAATCACTGAGGGTACTATAGTTATCGAGCAAGAGCTGGTCATCACTCAGAAATATCAACCCACGAGGAAGATGGGATGCAAATTCCGTTGGGCTGAGGCCTAAGCTCTCGAAGAAAGGTTCAAACTCATTGATAGGATGATATCGGAGGAACCTAGATAATGCTCGGGTTACATCCTGCTCTTTTTCGAGCTTGGCGATAAGCTCGTTAAGGAAACGAGGCGAATTCTTGCTGATGTGCTCGGCATCAAGGAAGCTCAATCCACGTGTACAATGCAGGTAATCAAACAGCGAGGCCTCTGCGTCGGTTTTGGCGACGCGGGGTATCCCATCGGCGGAGAGCATGGTCGGAGTCGGAGCTGCTGCGGATTTAGCCGAATAAAGCTTACGGGTATTTCTAGGGATAGGTCCGGGGTTGCGGAGGAATTGGGTTTCTGACAAAGTGTGAAACTGAAATTGCGGGCTACTAAAACGGGTCGGGTTTTTCTCAGTAACAGCGCTAGGGTACAAGAAGATGTTACAGAGACGAGTGATCATTTTCGGAGGTAAGATATTGCCTATTTTTCGGATCAACATAGATAAAATCAAAAAAAAAAAAAATGTACTCGAACAAACAAAAGCTTCTGTTTTTTTAACTCAATCAGATTCAAACATTATCGGAATTGAAAATGAGAAAGAATGAGTTTTTTCTCAGCGAACTAACCTTAGGATCTTCTTGTGCGGAAATTTTATGGGATTATGGATACAGTTTAAAGCTCCTCATTTCTGATTTTGGAATTAGGGTTTTGCGATTAAACCCCATATCAGAAAGAATTTGATTTGTATTTCTAATCTAACCTTAGGTCCAAAATAGTTAAGGGCCCAAGCCCGTTCAAATATACAAAATTGGAGCCCAAAAATAAAAGTTCTTGTATAAGCATTTAGAAACCAGTCATTTTAAAATAAGTTCATCTTCTCCTTGAGAGTTTTTCAAATAAAATAATTTAATTGTTTAGTTACATCATTGCATAAAATTTAGAAATTAATATACATTTTTTATTCAAACAATTTATGAATTTATCTATAAAATATACTACTAACACATATCAACATAATAGTAACGCAACAGAAAATTATAAATGCTTAAAAGATTTGAATATGTTACTCATACCAATAAGATACATTTTCTTTTTTGAAAATTTTCCTATAAAAACTTTAAAGTAAAGCGTGCTGGCTATGAAATAATTTTAGGATGAAGTGAGCACGAGTGAGGACAAATTGCGCTGGAAAAGAGAAGTGTTAATTGGTACAGTGAGGTCAGAATATCACTCTCGATATCAATCATTGAGTTATCCGTGTGTACTTGTTGAGTTGATTCCTGCTCTATGTAGTATCCTTATATCGTTCAGTCTCATGGCACCCATGCCACGAGCTCTTAGGACTTGTTCTTTTAGACTGAAACCGGCTGAATTGAACTAAACTGCTCTATGTAGTATCCTTATATCGTTCAGCCTCATGGCACCCATGCCACGAGCTCTTAGGACTTGTTCTTTTAGACTGAAACCGGCTGAATTGAACTAAACTGAATTTAAGCGATCTGAACTGAACTGAACTTAAGTGATCTGAACTGAACTGAATTGATTTTTTTATAAAAATAATAATAATTTTTATAAATTATTAAATGTTTTTTTAAAAATATTAATAATATTATGACAGTAACTAGATTTTATATTTAGAATTATAGATTGAAATTATTTTTTTTTTATTTTTTTTTAATTTATTTTGAAATAAACTGAACTGAACTGAACTGAATCGATCTGAACTGAATTGAAATTAAATTAAAAAAAACAGGTTCTTAGAGGCCACACCATTCAGCACATGCCACTCAGGTTTATATTTGCACTAGTAATCACATATCGACTTTGATATTTGCACTAGTGGTTTCACAGATCACTTTGACTACGGGCGTTGTGCTAAGTCACAACATGTTAATTATTGTAAATAAATTTGATTTAATAATATTACTAATTAATAAAATATATTTATAACTTTTTGTTTTTTAAACATATCCCAACGCACTTGAGATCTTCTTAGGATGTGTGCAAGTGTCGGCATGCGGTTTTATTCGACTTCGTTACGGTGGAGGAGTTGTTCTGATTCCACTTGAACCACCCCCTCTACCTGCAGCGATCGAGGCTCAAAGAGATGCTGGAGGACATGTCGAGAGATTAGAGCATCTCTAATGCACCAAGCCCACTTTTAACTTTTTGTGGGCTCGTTTATTGCCACACCATATGAAAGAGGGCAAATGAAAAAAGTGGGCAATTCACTCCAATGCAAAAGCCAACTTCTCATTTTTAAAGGCACAGACTATTTACACCTCCACGTTTACTCTTTACACCCCTCTTTTTTTATTTTTTCCCAAATCCTAACTACACCCCTTTCAAAATATCTTATTTACCCTTCCCAACCTAATCAAAGTTCAAACTCCAAACAAGGTCCTTGCTAATCTAAACTCATAACCGAGCTTCGACAAAAAAACCCCAAATTTTTCGTGCCCAGAACTTCGATAAATTTTGTACATCGTCGCCACCGCAGAGGTTAGCCCGCTGCTCCTACTTTTGTAGGATAGTCGTCCTCCGCTCCGAACGGAGTAGCTGCTGAGTGCTGAGCCTCTCACCATCGCCGAAGGAGACTCAAATTGATATGCAAATCCATCTCCTTCCCACTATCAATGTTTTAAAAAACGGTTGAGGCGTACGCCTCAAGGCGCGCCTCGTACCGCCTCAGGAGTTTCGTGTGATGAGGCGTACGAGTCAAAGACGTTTTATTTTGTATACGCCTTTATACGTGAGGCGTACGAGTCGAGGCGGTACGAGTCGAGGCGTCTGAGGCGGCCGCCTCATCAAATTTTTGTATTTTTTTATATAAATGATAGAGTAATTTATTAATTTATTATTTTGTATTGTTCTTTAATCATATATTGTTCCATCTTTATTTAACCATACAATTTTTATCGTCTCCATTCTTGTACGGCAACTCAAAAAATCATAATCTTTCACAAAATTTTCTCAACTTCAGTACATATTTTTATGTTTTCTCTTCTTTTATCTTGCTTGTACACTTATTTTTATATTTTTATTTTGAAATGTTTTAAATCCCCATTTTTTAACTTAAATGCAACAAGCCAACAATTATGAAAAAAAAATGCATAAAAAATGATTATATATTCTAAGGTTCATTCTTATATGTTTATGAAATTATGATATTTTATTTTTTTTTTTCATATAATGGATGCACTTTAAAACACTATTATATAGAAAAATTATTGAAAATGATGAAAGGATCAACCGAGAATAGACTCATTTCAATTTTTAATGAGTTTTTGAACAAATAAATTTTATTTTAAAAATTATTTGATTTATTTATAATTTATTAAAATATTATTGATTTTTTATAAAAAAAAAATTATTTTTTGAGGCGTACGCCTCGTTACGCCTCGAGGCATACGCCTCGAGGCATACGCCTCACGCCTCACGCCTCAAGAGAAAAACGCTTCAAATAAGAGTCGCGTAATTTAATACATTGCCCACTATTTTGCATGTGATTTATTAACTGTATATGTAATTGATACTATTTTTATAAAACACTTAATTTGATTTCAAAAAAAAACGGAGTATAAAAATAAAATAAAATTGTAATTGATGAGATGCAGTAGGATACTTTTCAAGTTAAGATTCATAAATTAATTAAATACTTCATCGATCAACACACACAAATCAATTAAAAACTAATTTAATTCGTCAAACTCTCGCTGGACCCGGACCCTGAGCCTTGCCGAACAGCCTCGCCGGAGAAGGTATCTCCACCCCTGCCAAGATCAAGCCCCCAAGTCGTCGTCGCCGGAAAATCCCATCATTCACGCCACCTTCCGCGTTGACGGTGTCAACTAGCCATCCTCCTCGGCCAACGAACACGTCGGGTGCCGTCCCTATAATTTCACCGCTGATATTCAAGTTCCCCTCTCTCAGCCAACGATGAAGAAGAAGTGAAATAAAATAAAAGGGTAAATAGGGTATTTTGAAGGGGGTGTAGTTAGCTATTCGTGAGATTTGGGAGAAAATAAAAAAAGTGGGGTGTGAAGAGTAAATGCGGAGGTGTAAATAGTCTAGGCCTTTTTAAATTCCAACTTTATTAATTAAATACTACTACTAACACATACAAAAAGTAAATAAAAATTAATCGTGGCCCACATGTCAGAAATAGGCATGATCAAGACAGTGGGCATGTCCACTATTTTCATATTTGCTCCAATGCAAAAAAAATGAATTTTGAGTGCCCAAGCCCATTTTACTTGGCCCAATGCACCCAAATGGGCTGCAGCTCTTAGACCTATGTGGATGGAATTGAGTGATGGACACAATTTGTTATGACATGTTGAGAGCTGCGACTATAGGGATGGACTTTGAGTGATTTATATTTCTATTATGAAATGTTTTTATGTTACACCTAACTAATGCACGATATTTATCTATATGTTTTTAGTAAACTCTAATATACACATAAATTCATTATAATATAATAAATTACACATAAAATATACTCTCTCGGTAAATATGCAAAAAAAAATTTTTGTAATTTATAAAGAAAGTATTGCATTTTTGTTGAGAGGAATGATTAGTTTATTATATATTATAGTAAATTGCATGTAAATTAAAAATAATTATTATATTATTTTATAATGCACAAGATTTACACCTAACTAATGCAACATTTATCTATATTTTTTAGCGAACTCTAATATATATACTAAATGCACATAATTAAATTCATTATAATATAGTAAATTGCAGATAAAATATACTTTATTATATATTATAGTAAATTGTACGTAAATTAAAATAATTATTTTATTATTTTATAATGCACAAAATTCATTATAATATAATGAATTTTGTGCATAATTTTATTTGATGATATATTATATTATAATAATATAATATAATAATTTTATTTGATGAGAATATATAATTATTATATATAATTATCACACATTCATTATATCATAATAAAATGCATGTAATTTTTAATCACATGTCCTAAAGAGCAAGAGCAACGTTGTCATCATCGCCAACAACTTTTTGAGAGCGTCCATGCAAATTTGTTATATCGCCGTGTTTTTATACTATTCTTCATGTCTTGGGCGGGTAAGTTTGATTTACAGAATACGGAAAAAATGATGATTTGTATTGATCATCATAATATGATAAATATTTATAGTGTTACAATTTTAATGATACGCTACTAATTTATAATAAGGTAATAAAATATATATTTCATTCGTCCTAAAAAAATATAATCTTATCATTTGTGTATTGTGAAAAAAGTATTATATTTCTCTAAGACATGTAGTACATGACTATGATTAAGGAGAGTATCATGAACACAGTATTTAAGAACACATGTGATATATTGTTGAGTTTATTAATGTATGTAGAGTGTTCTGATATCGTTCACTCTCATGGCACGAGCTCTTAGAGGCCACACAACACATGCCACTCGGGTTGATATTTGCACTAGTGGTTTCACATATCACCGCAATTACGAAAGGTATGCTAAGTCACAACATAATACATTCCACTCGGATGAACGGAGTAATTTATATTTTTGTTATGATATCCTTTTATGTTAAATATGACTGATTCATGACATTTATTTATATGTTTTTAGTGAACTCTATGTTTCTATTGAACTCTAATATATACTTATTTTAGTTCAAATGAACATAATTCATTATAATATATATTGCACGTAAAAAAATATAATTCATTATATATTAGTAAATTTTACGTAAATTGAAATTAATTATTATAGTATTTTATAATGCACAAGATTAATTATACAATAAACTACACAAAAATTTCTAGTTATTTTATTTGAGAATATATAATTATCACACATTCATTATACCATAGTAAAATGCACATTATTTTTAATCACATCCTAAAGTGTAACATCATCATCATATTTAATTATCACACATTCATTATATCATAGTAAAATTTACATTATATTTAATCACATCCTAATTAAAGTGCAACGTCATCATCGCTAACAACTTTTGGGGGAGGTTATGCAGATCGTCTTGTTTTTGTATTATTCTCAGGTCTTGCGTGAGTAAGTTTGATTTAATAATACAGAAAAAATTGATGATTTATATTGGTAATACCATAAATATTTATAGTGTTACTGTTGAAATATGACTCGAATCCAAAGAGAAGTAAATCGGGATGAAATTTGGAGTCGGGATGCGAAAAGATCGATGTAGCAGTCTGGCGCATTTGCGCCAGCCTGCTGAGGCTGTGGCGCGTTTGCGTCAGCCTGCTGAGGCTGTGGCGCGTTTGCGCCAGCTTTCTTGTGCGATTTTTCGCTGCGTTTTTGGACTCCAAATATGGGTTTTTTGATTTATTGATTAGGAAATAAGAATTATATTGGAATATAATTCTATTCCTTAATGATTTAGGAGTCATATATTAGGAAAAGGATTTATTCCTAATTCTAATTGTTACCAATTTGATAGGTTTGCTACACCTATAAATTGGGGCTCTCCGGTAGACGAAAATCATAGAGTGGATTGTAAGCCTCAACGATGTAGTGGATTTCTTTCTTCCCGTGGTTTTTTCCCGTGTTTCGGGTTTCCACGTAAATTGTGTGTTCGTTCTTTTCGTTTATCTTTTCTCGCATCTTATATATATTTCGAAAGCCGTGAGAGATTTAGTTTTCAATATCGCAACAAGTGGTGTCAAGAGGATCGTAAAGAGTGCAACAAGTGGTATCAGAGCTAGGTTACGATCCTGTGACCTGTTATCAAGAGCCTTCGTGGGGATCCCGGACGGGGAATCCATACAAGGCGGGCGTAGCGGATATTGGTGTTTCTAGATACAGGTGGAGCTCGAGAATATTTTGGGAGATGGCGACGATGGTTGATATTCGGTGTTAGATCGGAACACGTGGTTCTCTTCATGGTGGTTCAAGGTGGAGTTGGTTCAGTGGTTCTAACCAACATGGATCTTGATGATGCGTTGCTGAGGCATGGACAAGATGTCAAGCGCGATGAAGCCAGAAGAGAAGGTATGGAAGAATAGAAAGGTGAGGTATAGTTGCACTCTATCCCTCCGGTGATTTGTTTCATGCGGTCGCGGCTTTGCGATCGAGGGAGACGATGAAGGAGGTTTTGAGTAGTGAAAATCCGGGGGAATATCTTGGTGTCCAGGGTTGGGCAAAGATGAAGAAATTCCAGGGGGTTTGTCATTACTACAAGGAAAAATGGGCGTGGTAAAAATCTAAGTGAATTTCTTAATGGCCAAGGTGGAGCATGGAAGAAATTTTAGGAGGTTTGTCACTACGGCAAGGTAAAGAGCCACATGAAGGGGGACTGTCAGGCCCTGATGAATCGGAGAAAGGAATCGAAGGTGGCCGATTCCGGAGAAGGAGGTTTTCATGATAGGGAACTCCTGGTTGTCTCTGATTTGGGGAACGTGTGAGGGGTGGATCTTGGATTCTAGATGTTCGATGGTGTCGGTTGATCGGTGGTCATGGGGCATGATACATCGTGTGAGATACGCGGCACGGGAACTGTGAGAATCAAGATGGTCGATGGGCAAATTCGAACCCTCGGTACTGCAAGGTACGTTCCGGTCCTGAATGGTAATCTTATCTCTCATAGACCTTAGATCCGAATGAGTACCAACTTCGGTAAAGGTGGAGTGTTGAAAGTAAGTCGGGGCGACTTATTTTGCGAGGCGAGAGAAAGATTTGGTGGATTGTATGAGCTATGCGGCAACACAATTACCAAGTGGACAACTGCCTCTGTCCAAGGAAGTCATTCGCTGGAAGGTGAGTCGGGATCACCTTGGTTTTAAAAGTCATGTGCATGTGTGTTGGTGTCGGGGACACCGGGAATACTAACCCGAATAGTATTTAAATTTGGAGAATCGAGCCTAGGCGTACTATGGATAGCACTGGAGTATTGGCGAATGCAGGTGGTGCTGATAGTAGTGGGAAGGCGAGATTTGAGAATGGAGATTGCGTGGATGTCATAGAGCTTGGTGGTACCCAAGGGATGATCGGTGCATCTTCGCATTCTTGTACTAAGTTTGGTGCGGTTCAAACATAGGTTTGCTCATGTTTTGAGTGAGTCCTGCGGGGCTGGGTGGAAGAAAGAAAAATTAGTCTATGATCGGTGGAGGATGGTGCGGCTTGGAGTCGCGGGGATTCTCATCAAGGTGGAGATTTGTTGAAATATGACTCGAATCCAAAGAGAAGTAAATCGGGATGAAATTTGGAGTCGGGATGCGAAAAGATCGATGTAGCAGTCTGGCGCATTTGCGCCAGCCTGCTGGGGCCGTGGCGCATTTGCGCCAGCCTGCTGAGGCTGTGGCGCGTTTGCGCCAGCTTTCTTGTGCGATTTTTCGCTGCGTTTTTGGACTCCAAATATGGGTTTTTTGATTTATTGATTAGGAAATAAGAATTATATTGGAATATAATTCTATTCCTTAATGATTTAGGAGTCATATATTAGGAAAAGGATTTATTCCTAATTCTAATTGTTACCAATTTGATAGGTTTGCTACACCTATAAATTGGGGCTCTCCGGTAGACGAAAATCATAGAGTGGATTGTAAGCCTCAACGATGTAGTGGATTTCTTTCTTCCCGTGGTTTTTTCCCGTGTTTCGGGTTTCCACGTAAATTGTGTGTTCGTTCTTTTCGTTTATCTTTTCTCGCATCTTATATATATTTCGAAAGCCGTGAGAGATTTAGTTTTCAATATCGCAACAAGTGGTGTCAAGAGGATCGTAAAGAGTGCAACAGTTACCATTCTAATGATACAGTACTAATCTATAAGATAATAAAACATATACTCCTTCTCACCCACAGCAATAGTCACATTTGGTCCGTTGACTTTTTTCGTCCGTTCAATACATATGATAAATAGTGTACAAAAATTATGAAAAAAATACTAAAATAAAATTTAACTATTATATTTTATTTTAGTATTTTTTTCATATTTTTTGTATACAATATATCTTATTTATTGAACTGACAAAAAAAGTTAAAGTTGATCACTTGTGACTATTGCTTTGGGAGGGAAAGAGTACTTCCCTCCGTCTCATAAAATATTTAAAATGGTGATTTTGTATGAAGGACAATTTTTTATTTTTTGTTTAGACTCAAATTTCGAATCGGATAAAGGCAGAATAATTTAAAATATTAATAAACTAAATATAAAATAATAATTAAATTAAATTGTATATTTATAAATTTTTAATTTTATTCTATAAATATGAAATATCTAAATAAAATATTTTAAAAGTTAAAAGATATATTTTTATTTATTTATTAATATATTATTTTGTTATATTAATTATATTAAATATTAATAATTTAACATATAGTGAAATTTTTAGTTAATAAAAAAAATTATAAGTATTTGTTAAGTAGAACAATTTTTAAATAAAAAAACAATTTATCAAGTTATTTATTTATTATTTAAAATATAACAATTTATATCATAAAAAATTAATATATATATATATATATATATATATATATATATATATATATATATATATATATATAAATTAATAAATTAAATTTAACCGAAATTAGACCGAAAATCGAAATCTCGTTTTTAATATATTGAACTGAAAATCGGTCCAAAATTCTACCGGTGTCCATGATATATTATGAACATCCCTACTCTGAATTTTACAAGTTTATGACCATTGTGGGTGTGACTGTTTGTGATAAAATAACAACTCGGTCAAATTGAAAGTGACTGAAATGTTAAAAACAATATATAAACTTGCGAAGAATTCTTTATGGTTGGAAAGAACCACACCATATATGTTATCTACTATGGTATATTACACATACTAGTATAATGTAATACTTATGTCCCCAAATAATGATCATATTTTTTTTATTTTTTTTTGTAAAAAACAACTTCTATCTTCAACTAATTATCTTCAACTAATGATCTAAAAGAAAATATAACTATTAATAGGAGATGTATGAATTATATAATACAAGTCAATGGCTAAATTTTAATGAAGTCCATTCTTATATGGAAATAATTTTACAATTATAATTTAACCGATATCTACATTTAATTTTTATAAATTAAAAAAAAATTAATTATAATATACTAATACAGTTTATGATTTTTTTCGTATAATTAAAAATGTTCAATAAACCAACTTTAAACTTGTTTAATTTCATTCGGAAGAGATCAAATCTGACATTATTGGTTGGGTCAAATAGTAACCCACGCTGTATTATTCGGTCTATGAGCATTAATTTACTCAATAATTAATTATTAATAAAATAATCCGCTGATCTGGCAGCAAGTGATTGGCCACAGGATCATGGCTAGCAAAAGAAGTAATGTATATCAAACCAAATCTATAATAGCAATTACTACTTAGATTTGATGAAAGAAAAAAATGAGTATAGTAGTAGTAGTATATTCTCATGTCACATAAATATTTTTATATTTTTTTGGTATTTAAATTAAAAAATTAAATTATTTATATTAATTTAATAAAAATATGAATAATTTAATATTTGAAATGAAAAAGTAAAAATAGTTATTTGTAAAAGTAAACAAAATTATAAAAAATTAAAATATAATTATATTTTAAACTGGAAAAATAAAAATAATTATTTATATTTTAGAGTGTAAAAATATATATAAATATATATGTCAAAGTCAAAAAGAAAAATATCAAAATATTTAAAAAAATATAATAAATATTACAAATACAATTCAAATTCTCAGAATATATTCTACATAACTTAATAAAAAAGTAAACTATAAAAATATATTTATATATTAAAAAGTAAAATTATTCTGGTAAAATTTATATAATACTCTCCCTCCTATTCATAAATATAGAACCTTTTCGCAGACTAAAAAAAATATTACAGTACTTTTTAACTTTTTGATAGAAACTAAAAGATAAAAATTTATTTTTACATTAAAAAGTAAGTAAATTAGTTGTGAGTTGTGAGTGGAGTTGAAAAAATAAAAATAAAATTGAATTTTAAAGTAAAAAGTAAAATTATTTATTTTCTTTTTTAAGAAAATATTACATTATTTTTGAACCGTCCATTTAAAGAAAGTTGTCATGTTATTACGAATCTTTAAAAAGTAAATTATTTATTTTCTTTTTTAAGAAAGTATTACATTATTTTTGAACCGTCCATTTAAAGAAAGTGGTCATGTTATTACGAATCAGAAGTAAGTGAATATTCTACAAATTTTTATATACCTATTTTTATTTATATAATATGTACAATATTTATTTATATTTTCACTGTTATATTTATATACAACAAATGTTTGTTTATTTTTCAACTTAAAACACATTTTTACCTTCACATTTATTATCAAAAAATTATGTTTTTTTTTAATTTACATGTCATCAACCGATGCATAAATAGTTAAGATATGCAGTAATATATACTACCTCAATCCTTTAAAATTTTGTTTACTTTCCTATTTTAGTTACACTTTAAAAGTTTGCACACCTAACTATAAATGTAAAGTTTTTTTTATAATTATGTTGATTATTTCAATAATCATTTATTTACATTAATATTATTATTTTTTGAGTTAATAGCATATAAAATCATCACTTTTATTTCATTTGCAAAATAAATCAAATTTTTTAATGTTGTAAAATAAACCATGTCTTTAATTTTTATTCACAAAATTAATTATAAATAATATATTAATTATAAATAAACATATTTTTAAATTATTAATTCATCTTATCTTTACCACTAATATATATATATATATATATATATATATATATATATATATATATATATATATATATATATATTATTTTTAGGGTAACTTTGGATAAGTGATAAATATTTAAGTTTGTTTATAATTAAATAATTGAATTTTTCTTAATTATAAAAATGATTAATGTGCCTATTTTACCCTTTTAATTTCATTTGATAGTTATTTTTTAAAAAAGGTAATATATTAATTAATTGTACACTTGATTATAATTATACATAGTTACTACCTTAAAAATTAAATAAAGTAAAACACTGAAACACTTAATTAAAAAGTATATTTTATTGAGTATAAAAGTTAAATATATAAATCAAATTCCTCCTTATCCAAAATATACTTTATTTCTATACATGTAAAATTAAAAATAAATAAAATAAACTTTATCAAAAAATTAAAATTAAAATAAATTTAAAAATTAATAAATAAAACAATTTATTAATATGAGTTTTATAAAAAAAAATAAAAAATAATAATTAATTAATAGTAAAAAAATAAATAAATTATTTAAATTTTCATTATATATATTATATAACTCAATTTTTTTATTATAGTGTATATATAAACCTTAATTTTAATATAACTATCAAAATATTATTTTAAAATTTTAAAATTGTTGTGTGATTTATAAAATATACAATTTTTTAGTCATATAAAAATATTTAAAAATATTGTGGTGATATAATGTATCAATTATTTAAAAAAAAAAATTGCAAATAAGATAATTTTTTTTAAATATTTAAATTTATTTATAATTAATATACTACTAATAATATATTTTGCACTTAATAATAACAGCGATGATTTATTTTTGCAAAGTTAAAAAAATTTGATTTATTTTAAAAATTAAATAAAAAAATTGTAATTTTATATGCTATTAACACAAATAAATTCACTTTAACTCCTTTATTACTTAAGAAACTATACACATTACAGCATCTCCAATGGAGAGGTAGAAGTCTACTTGAACTTCTACTTCTAACCCAAAAATGCGGTAGAAGCCATTGGAGGTGTTACGATTAAGAGTTCCTAAAACATCTGGGGTAGAAGAACTTCTACCCGGGTAGAAGTAAATTATATTATTATTTTATTATAATTATTTACCATTATTAATTTATTATTATTATTATTTTGTATTATTAATTAACAAAATTAATAGTCATTTTAATTTTTCAAATATTATTTATTTTTTATAAAAATTATTTAAAATTAAGAATTTTGAAATAGATTAAATTTTAACTTATTTTTTATTTTAACGAATTATTCTATTTTATATAAAAATTAATACAAAATAAAAAAATTCAAATATTCAAATTTTTAGCGTTAACAATTATTTATATAAAAATTAATTAAAAATAAAAATTTTGAATATATAAAATTATTAAAAATTAAAAATATTGAAATAGATTAAATTTTAACTTATTTTGTATTTTAACGAATTATTCTATTTTATATAAAAATTAATACAAAATAAAAAAAATTAAATAGTTAAATTTTTTGCGTTAAAAATTATTTATATAAAAATTAATAAAAAATAAAAAATTTGAAATAGCTAAAAATAAATTATTTTTTATTTTATATAAAATTTAATTAAAAATAAATTTTTTGAAATAGTTAAAATTTTAAAATCAGTATATTCTTGATTATTTCTATAAATATGAAATAAAAAATAAAAAAATAACTTAATGGTGTGACTTTTGTAGGTAGAACCATTGGACGAGAAGAAGTTTTTTTAAGTAGAAGTAGAAAAAGTATGAGTTGGCGCATAGGTGGTCTACTCCTCACCCAAAAGTTGAAACTACCATTGGAGATGCTCTTATACTTTACATTATTTAACACATACAAAAATCACTTTTCCTTATAACTTGTACAATTTTTATTTTTATCTATGCAAATTGTTAGACTGTGGAGAAAGTATTTTAACATTGTAATATATATTAATTTAAAATGATATGAGAACTCAATGCTGTATTTACATATACATTATACATTTATAAGTTTATATTTACATTTATTACTTTTTTATTAGGAGTGTAAAATGATATATTTATTTATAAATATAATTTGTTAGGTACTTGAATATCCAATACTAGATATTTACTCACTAAAATAAAAATAAAATTGTATTTTCAATATAAACATTATTTAAATTTGAAATAATTATTTTAGTCATTATTTTAAAAATTGTATTTTTAAAATAAAGAGTAAAATAATTATTTCAAATTTAAATATGTTTATATTGACCGCCAAGAAGATATTTGTGGACATGTGAAATAAAAGAAATAAAAATTGAGTTGGAATAATAAAGAGCTTAAATAATTAAATTAAATGCATACATAAAATAGGCCGATAGTAGTTGCTAAGTGAATAATTAATTAGGGCAACGTGGCATCACACGATAGGCCATGTTGCAAAAAGCAGTCAAAACCGCACGGGAAGAGTACAGTCAAAGGAACTGTGCCCGCCGGTCAAGCGTTGTTATAGCTGCCACTTTTCCATTAATTAATTAATAAATTATATTGCTTGAAATTCGCAATTAATTAAACAATCAATTTATTTATTATTTTCAGTGATAAACAATGTATTTATCCTATCGAGTCAAGACTCTGGGCCCAAAAAAAAAAGGTAGAGAGCTCGTAGTAGATGCCCTTTCTCTCTCCTTTTCACCCTCAGAATGATTGATTGCCTTTGAATCCTCACTTCGTTCAGGTTCTTTTGATCTGGGCCCGAATTATTTTTCTTGATTATCTCTTGCATTTTTTTATTTTTTATTTCTTTCTCAGAAAAAAATCCGATCTTTTTCATGTTTTCTGGATCTCTGTCTGTCTTGTCCAGATTCGTTTGTTTGGTGAGCACATGATGTTTTGTAGTGTGTGTTTTAAGGCTTGAATTGTAAGGAAGAAATCATGGATTATATTGTGGGGAGGCTTGCATAGGAATGCTGTTTTGTTTTTGAGCCTTTTGACCAGGAAAAAAAAAGAGAGAAGAAAAATCAGATAAAGTGAAAAAGGAAAAAGAAAGAGAGAGGATTAGGAAATTGAAAAATGTGGCCTTTGAAAGGTGCATTATTGATTGATTGTTAATGTCAATGGTTGTTGTTTTTTTTGTTACTTTGAAGAAAGAAAAAAAAATTAGTTTTCATTCCTTCAGATGTAATGTGGTTTCTTGATAGATAGATTGAGGGAGAGAGTTTTTCTTGGGTAGAATTTTTCTGTTTTGCTGCAATAGGGTTTTCAAGATGCCTATGTATCAGCCTTCGAAAAAGGATGCTAGTATCGTTGGGTTGGAGGGCCGTGGCGATGTATTGGACTTAGCCACTGCCGTGAAAGATGGGGTGTTGGGCGGTGGGAAGACCTATGGCGGAGGAGGAGGCGGTGGTGGTGAGAAATTGGATCTGAAAAAAATGATAGCAGAGCTCAATTTATCAGAAATCCCACCGGTCTTCATTTGCCCGATTTCTCTCGAGCCCATGCTCGACCCAGTCACCCTTTGCACCGGTCAAACCTACGAGAGGGCCAACATTCTCAAATGGTTCGGCTTGGGCCATTACACTTGCCCCACGACTATGCAAGAGCTCTGGGACGACACTGTCACCCCAAACACGACATTGTACCATTTGGCCCACACTTGGTTCTCTCAGAAGTACGTGCAGATGAAGAAGAGATCCGAGGATGCACATGGAAGGGCTTCCGAGCTTCTCAGCACTCTAAAAAACGTCAAGGGCCAGTCGAGAATTCAAACCCTGAAGGAGCTGCACCAATCTGTCGTCAAACACTCCACTGCTCGTAAGGCAGTAGTCGAAGAAAGCGGCGTAAACCTCCTCTTGTCCTTGCTCGGCCCGTTCACTTCCTACGCCGTGGGGTCCGAGGTCATAGCGATTCTCGTGAACCTGAACCTGAGTTCCGAAACGAGGGCGAATTTGATGCAGCCCGCGAAAATATCATCGATCGTGGATGTCCTGAACGAAGGTTCCGTCGAGACAAAAGTGAACTGCGTCCGGTTGATCCAGACATTGATGGAGGAAAAGAATTTCCGAACGGAGATTGTGTCGAGCCATAGCTTGTTGGTTGCCTTGATGAGGCTCGTGAGAGACAAGAGAAACCCAAACGGGCAATTTCCGGGCCTCGGGCTATTGAAGTTAATCTGCACACATAAACAGGTACGGACCATGATCGTGAGCATCGGAGCCATACCTCAGCTTTTAGAATTGATACCCGTTTTGAATCCAGATTGCGTCGAGTTAGCCCTGTTTGTATTGGATTCTTTATCTTCCGTACCTGAAGGTACACAAGCCTTGAAGGATTGTGCAAACACCATACCATTGATGGTCAGACTAATAATGAGGGTTTCGGAAAGCTGCACGGATAGTGCACTTTCGATATTGGCGTCCGTGTGTAAAGTCTCCCCGAAGGAGTGCTCATTGATCGCTGTCGACGCGGGCCTTGCTGCGAAGCTACTTCTTGTTATACAAAGCGGTTGTGGGTCCAATCTTAAGCAACGAGCGGCTGAGCTTTTGAAGCTGTGCAGTCTGAATTATTCGGATTCTATCTTCATCTCCAAGTGCAAATTGACCAGAACTATCCAATGAATCTGAATAATATTTTCGACGGGAGCTTGCTACTGCAACTGTAATTTTCCAAGCATTTGCTTTGCTCTTTATAAAATCATTTTCGGTTATCTGATTCTTATCTGGGATTTGAAGATTTCCCTTATTTTTTCATTTTCAATTTTGTAAAAGTTTTATTCTTTTTGGCCTTGCAGAGTGTAAAATGTAGTGAACAAAAAAAAGAACAGTGTCAGGGCCTATTTTGGCATTTCCATTCAATATGTGCACAATTCAATCACAACTTTCTCCAGTTGATAGTAGTTCAAAGACGTGCTATTTAGAAATCAATGAAACACGCTTAATCGTGTGAACTTTTAGTTTTCGGATGAGCGATATCCATCCTAGTAACTATGGTCGCATCCGAGGGATCAATGTTGGACTTGTTAAATTCCAGATTTTGACTTGTAAACGCGTTGCACTTTTTTCTCCCCACACTTTTTTTTTATGAGAGACGATACTTTTCCCCACCCGATCAGATGCTCTTTCCCCACCCGATCGAAAGCTTCTCGATCGGGTAAGATGTAAATCGAGGAATGTGCTCGAGTAGCAGACATCTGTGAGAGAGAGCCAACAAGTCTATCCCAAGACAAATTTCATAATATTTTAATGAAAATTTATTTCACCCGATGTTCGAATTCTCCACACGTTGATCATTGTTCACGTAAAACCAAAAACACCAAAAGCACCAAAAACACCGTGAAATTATGAAATTATCGTCGCAAAAACATAAAAGAAACAAACTTATAAAACCAGCAACGTACAAGGCATTTTCGTTCTTAAGAGCCTTTTCTTGACTTTTCGAGCTGCCTACGTTCTTAAATCAGTTTGGTCGAGTTCATTAAATCAGTTTGGTCGAGTTCATTAAACAATCGTTTTGACAATCCTTCCAGCTTTTTAAAGTAATAATTAAGCTCAAACAAACCTGAAATCAAAACTTGTTTGATTATTTAACGAGTTAAACCATCATTCCAAAGTAATGTTATGTTTAGAACAAGAGAGATTCAACTGGGTCTATAAAGGTAGCCATAAAGATAGCAAAGTTAGGCTGCAGCTGCGTCTTAGATGTATAAACAAGAAAAACGAAAATGATTCACATAAACACATATGATAGAAAAAGAAGATTTACATCATCTCAATGTAGAGATACATATCTTATATATGACGATACAAAAGTGATTCGTATGAAAACAATATCAACCTGATATTCCTTTGTATTCTTTGCAAACCAAACACGGAACAGAAATAATACACCTTCTGCTACATGCACAAAAGAATAAAATTCCCAGAAATTAAGTCTGCTAAAACCTGACGACCCTGGAACAATTAGAAAAATATAGTAGGAGTATATGGTAAAATTTCGATACAACTAGTTTTCCCTCTTGTTTAAAGAGACTGATAATCATTAACCTTTTTGAGGTAGTTGCTCAAATAACAAATTTCGCCAACTGTTCAAAATCTCTTACCTCATTTGAAGGAAGAAAACAACCCAACCAACAAGGTGTGTATATTGAATCCATTAAAGTATAGTCAGCCTTCAACTAATTACACCAGTTGTAACACACCTTCAGAGAGGAATCTATTCACCAGAGAAATTTTGCTCCAGGAATTCATCAAGTTGTCCCCGGTTGGGTGGACTGGATTTACTTGAATTATCAGAAGGTAATGATCTGATGCATCCAAGTAAATGCTCGATGTCGCAACGAAGACTGTCACAGGATAAATTAAAACAGCATTATTTTTAAAAATAAATAAATAGCATTGGTCCCATAATTTTTGCTTAACTACTATTTATAGCTGGGTTAGCACTGTACCTGCGTTTTGCTTGGGGAGTAGTCAACTCCAACCGTGAAAATGCATCATAAATTTGGGAGTGCAAATTTACAACAACTTGCCTGTAGTAGTAGTATGTGAAGTAGGTTATAAATAAATTAATAGATGCAAGACTCACAAGTACATTGATCAAAAAACACAGCATTAATATAATCTCTGGTGATGGAAATTACCCAAAAATTGTTTGAACATCCTCCTCGTGCAGATGTTTAGTTAACGTACGTAAAAGATATCCAACCTCCTGTACAATTTAGTGGATCGATAAAATGCTCTTTTTAAAACCAGAATCGTCAAAAAAGCAGATACAGGCATCAAATTATACGTACCTTGGTGAGAGACCGAGCAAACTGACTAGGCTGTAAATCAGCGTTGTCCTCGGATCTATTCCAACCCTCAACAATTTGTGGCAAGCTTCGCAGATGAACCAACAATCTTTCTCTCATTATCTGAACCAGCTTCGAATGAATCTCATCGCGGTGATTTTTATAGTCCTAACCAGAAAAAAAAATCATAAATCATAAAAAGAAGCATCTTCCCAATTGTACAAAAATGATATCTTCATTTGACAGGTGACAGTAGTGTGATGTCCATCGCAGTGATTTTTCCTAATGACCTACAGTACATCTCAAGATAATGCATATATGTATTCATCTGTGTGTGTGTGTGTGTGTGTGTGTGTGTGTGTGTGTGTGTGTGTGTGTGTGTGTGTGTGTGTGTGTGTGTGTGTGTGTGTGTGTGTGTGTGAAGTAGCATGTGTTACAACAATATTTTTCTGAGAAAATTATCTTACAGTTGCTACTCGGTCGATCTCTGACTGCAAAAGCACTTTATAAGTCTCAGGAACTTTAAATAGAAGAATTCGCCTAATTTCTTGATACATCCATGAAAACATCAAGTCATTAGAACGGCCTATGATTATTAATATTAACAGAAAAAGAGATAAATCAAGCAAACAATCCTACTCAAAATACTGAAAATAGTCAGTTCTTCATGAGAGATTTGAACTTTTATAAACAAAATTACGATACCATTATAAAAGGTAGCAAATGAAAACAGACCAACTGTACACAATTTACATCAAATATACGAATTAATAAATGTATATAAACATGGTAGATTTTAGATGGATACAGTCTAGTGTTGGGTAACAAGTATTGGTGTACTGATATGCCTCTGCAATGAAACAATTCTAATATAATGTTTCTTTTTGCTTCTGATTCAAATGTTAACTAAATAAAACTCCAATTGAACTTAAAAAAACATGCTGACACTAGTGTGAACAGTAATTACAACCACTTACCAGGTATTATGGCATATGCGAAACTTATCACCTGACTAGCCATAGCCAAGTGTCTAGCAGTAATTGACCTCAAACCAGACACCTGTAACCAATTAAGTTTGGTCACGGTCAGAATAAATAATCATTTTGGAAGTTCAACAATATATATCAAGTTCAGAAAAAAAAAACATAAATACAAAGTCAGTGAAGCATACATTCTTCAACAAACAATCCTTATCTGTATCACTCAAGTGCTCAACTAAAAGGTTGGTCGCAGAAACAAATGAACTTAATATTCATTTGTGCACTGTCCTCAAGACAAAACTTCAACTTCAAATCAACATACCAAAGACTCCATATACAATTATTATGATCCCATGATTTCCAAGAACTTGCATAACTTGCAACTGATAAAAAGGCAATTGCAACAAAATAGTACCTGTAAGGCATTCGCTCCAAGAACAAGATGAGCAGTCCTTGAATTGAATAATTTCAAGATCTCCGCAACACGATGAACCACTTCCGCAGATAGTGTGGGCAAACAATTACTCATATCTATATATTCTGAAATCATCTTCACCAAATATAAGCCACTGCAGAAAAAAAAAAAAGGAATGAAAAAAAGGGTATAATTGACCTCGAATAAAAAAACACAGCATGTAGCTCAAATGCACAAGTAATAATGACATGAACACTTACCAGTTTACCATGTGATATCCGACACCTCTAAAATAAAGCATACGAAGGCCAGACTTTCCTCGGTCTTTCGTGCTGGCATTGTTTCCATGAGATGAAGCGCTCACATCAGAATTTCCGTTATCAGCTGCAGCACTTGAGAGTGATGAATCATTATTTGGAATACGATCGACACCTCCATTAGAATCAGGCTGTTCAACATCCTTCGATTGTTCCAATGGACCAGCATCCACCATGAGGGAAGCATCGCTGCTTGATAACACTTCATCAGAAACTGCATCGCTCACTACAGAACCCGCAGATTCTGAAGAACACACTGAATTGACAATGCTTTGAAACTCATCTGGTACATCTATCTCCGCCCAGCTTTCTTGGTCAAGTAAAGCTCTCAACTTACTCATCTGTAATAACCAAGCCACAGTTAACTATTTGAGTAATGCAAACCTGGTAACTGGTAAGCGAAAAAGATTGGCAGCAATGGATATACTAACTCGAGATTCATGCTGGAATTCAATGAAGGATTTAGCTTGTGACTGTAGTGTTCCCCGAATGCTATATCCCAACCTTCCACCAATCTGCGTATGCCGGCATAAATATGTTATCATAACCACAATAAGACAGGTCACTTTCATAGACTGTATCAAGCTGTAAGAGGTAGCACATACCTTCTCCGTTGAACTAATAAATTCCTGACTAATGTTGAAAACACCAAGGAATTCCTGCAACTTTAGTTTTGGGTGAATTTGGGAACGGATTCCAACAATTTTTGCCCACCTTCCATGAGCAGCATCACAAGCTGCAAATAGAGCTTCAGCGTTCTCTCTTAAAATATCAGCTCTGTACAGAAAAGGAAAGATTCTCAGATTTCTGCATGTTTATATGCTTTTAATTGAAATTCTCCAGAACCATTAAGAACGCATTCTTGCCCAGTTTTTCTAGACAAATTTATTAATTAAAATACTGAAAAATCATGTAACTTAGTTTTAATTAATTCTAACTGAACCGCTCATAATGAAGTGACTCATTTATAAGATCATCCTCGGGTAGGGATTGCATTAACAACCCAATTTCCTCTATAAATCGAAGAGTTCTCAGCCGTTAGGGGTCAGCCCTAGGTACAGACGGGCTATATAACTAATGTAGATTTTGCTTTATGCAAACCTAAATTCAGGAGATCATGAAGATAAGTGATATCCAAATCTCAGAAAAAAACACTAATGAAAGGATATCCCCCAAGGAGAAACAATAACAAAGGAGAAAAGAGAGAGAAAACTTCACCGAAAATTTCTTGAAAGATTTGTAGTTGCAGGGTCATATCCTCTTCCCTGGATGGATGTCATCCTGCTAGTATGTTGGGAAGAATGTGGTGAGAAGGAACTGTGTGTCTCTTGAGCTGTTTCGGGAGCTGCTGCACCATGTGCAATGGCAGCAGCAACTGAAGCAGCAGCATAGTGACCATTGAGATTGCCCATGATCCACTCAATTGCTCTTTTAACTTCGGAAGCCCGCAATAAGCGTGCCTGCATTCACTAAAAGAAACCAATCAAATTATGATATGGCAGTGCTACGATCAATAATGTAAACTACGACCCAGATGGAATGTCATGACCAGGAACATGTTTATAAGCAGAGGCAAATACATTCGGTATCATTAGGAGGCCACAAAACGAAGTTGTCAAGTTGGAGAAGAAGTGATTGAGACAAGAACATTCAGAGAAACAAATTGATATAAACCTAATATTAAAAAAAACATATTTGAAAGGATTTATAAATACACAGACATAATAAAACATACCAAAATATTTTCAGAACTATTGTTGAATAATTTTCATAATTGAAAGAAGGAAATAACCCCCCTAAATCTCAAGCACTGGGCAGTTAACAGAGACTGTGAAATTTAATCAACTTTACAGTACTTGATACACCCAGTAATGTCACCAAGTTACTGGATTCTGAGTAGACATCTGCAATTATAATCTTGAAGAAGTAACAAAAAAGCATACATTACCTGCACTATCTTAAATATTGCCTCCAAAAGTTTCAGAAAGCTATCAGGCGAAAGACTTTTCAACCTGCTTCCAAGTGATGAGCCTCCACCTGTGTCAGCATTATGGAACCAGATAAGTTAATAATTTATGTGAAGCCAGAGATCATTTGAAACAGAATTCCTTAGATGCCCATTATGAATTTTGATTATCAGTGGACTGAAAGAATGAAGGCGGCCATGTTCTGTTTGCAATTGTCAAATTGAAATGAAATATCCGGTTCAAAAGAAATCAAATATGTTCACATACATGTGAACCTTACCATCAGTGTCCGCAATCCCCTCTCCAGATATAGAATTTGACTCCAGTGGCATATTCAAAACTGTTATCTTGACAGATGTCTTTATGTCAGAAGCAAGTGTATCACGATATAATCTCAACACAGCTGGTAATTTTCCCTGTGCACAAAAGTTAAGTTAAGAGACAGCCAATATCCACTTAGAAAATCCAACGTAATATAGAAAATAAAACCTGAATTGAGTCGAATAATAATTATACAAATTTAAGCTCAAATATACTGTACCATCATAACCTGTGGCAGAAGGACAAAGGAAACCACACAAGTCCTTATGCACTTATTAGTAAATGCAATGTCTGCTACTCTGGCAAAGATGACTTTAATAAAACACTTCAACCAGTTTTTTCAAGCACCTTACACTTGTAACAGAATATTTCATGAATCACAATTCGGAGAGATGCCCAAGAAAAAAAAATCTTATTCCATAAGACTAAATTCAGATCTAATCACAGCACATAGGCATTGTATAAAGTTGCAAGCAGCTCACATTCCATAGTTTTGATTTTACATTAAATGTATTCCACAACATATGAAGTTATGAACTTAATGTACCCCAACCGGAATGATAATAAACAGAGTGGCACGCAAGCCTCCAATATTATTAAAATATATAAAACTAGAGATTTGACAAGCAAAAGCAAAAGGTGGTATATTTGACTATTAGTTTTGATTGCCCTTAATAGGTTTGATAGTCAGATGCATGAACCCTGTTCAAATTCATAACCACTATATTGACCTAGTTCATTCAGAAAGTAACAGACGTATTTTAGAAAATAATTAAGTAATAAGAATAATTATTAAATGCACATAACATATCCAATAGAAAAAAAATATTGACAAATTTTCAATAGACGAAGAATAAATTGACTCACTGTTCTAAGCAACCCAATGATAAGAGGGAGAAGCTGGTCTTGAAAATTAGATTCTCTTTCTTCCTCTAGTATAAGCTGTAATGTTTGATTGATATTCCTCAGTAGTGAAGAGAGACATTCATAAGAAGTTAACCAACAACCACACAAAATCACAAATTAAATGAATATTTATGGCCATGGAAACCAGAGATGATTTAAGCATTTATAGGAGAGCTAGGCACCAAAATGCATAATGTAATAACATCAGAAAGAATGCGGCTGCAGCTTAAACATAAGAACATTAAGTTCAGTTCTATTGAAAATAATATCAAAACAGTAAGCTTACATCATCATATCTTCCATTAGAAGTAAATGTAGACCCTGCTACTGATAAATCCATATTTTCAGCACCACGCAAAGATGCCCGTATAAATTCTGCTGAAAGAATGCTACAAGAATGAATATGATAAGTCAAAAATACTATGCTACAGATCTGATAGAGAAGTTTAGACTTTAGTCAAACATAGAAATACAGCTATCTTAAGCATCAACAACAAGAACCTCACAACAGCCAGAATGACTAACCTGTTGATTGAATCTACTGAAGTTGTCACATGGTCACGAAGATGGCGAAAGCAATGTAAACCAATCAATTCGTCTCCATCCTATTAAAAGGTGAGTCATTTATCAGATGGAAGAAAAAAAATACATGTTCGATGAAAAACATGCATCCACGTCTATTTAGTAAATTCAATGTTTATAATAAAAGTACATGAGCTACTTCAACGATTTCAAATTAGTCAACAGTTACCAATATATGCTGCAGGTCATCTGTAATATCTAAAGCTCCGAGACAATCTGCTGATGCAACAAGCTGCAAATAATACAAAATAAAATTGGTAAATCTATAGGTGCTTGTGCATTTTCCAAGCTATAATAAAACAATAACTATGTTTTCATATACTTAAGACAATAAAACGGCACAGGCCACAACTGTAGAAACATTATCAAATTATCCATGAAAGTTTTTTCATAGCACAAGTCACCCGTCACCCAAGTTAACCACTTCCACAGTTCCATCTCCAATTTTAGTAAGTTTAGAATTCTTTCAAGCAAATGTTAATTCCACTCTTTTTTTTTTTTCTGATATCTCACATTAGGATGCTATTTTTAACAAGAATACAAGAAAATTTACCAACTGAAGAGTGGAGACAGCCTGATTGACTGACAGCACGAGACGTAACTTATTCTGCAATTCAATATAATCCCCACGCTTCATGCTCATCTCCTGCACCCTCCTAGCAGAGCCCACCAAATCTGAGTCCAGAAGCCTGATCGTCTCCTTCAGCTCCCTTACTCTCCCACAACCTTGGTCAATCTTGGTATTCAAATCCTCCAATAGCACCTGCGCCTCAAAGAACGAGCTCGAACGCATGGAGATCTCCCTCACCAAATGCAACTCCACCACATCCAAATACTGCGACAACTTCTCCTGCAATGAAACATTCTCTGACATCGTCCTGAAAGGGCAAGCCGATCTAAATGTAGCGCCATCCTCCAACTGAAAATCCTCTTTGAAATACAGCGCAGGAACCTCCCTCAGACACGCCACTAACGCCTCCCCCGCCGAGCCTCCGGTGAACGGACCGTCCTGCCCCTGGTGGTCCCTATCGTGCTGCCTGAGAATGTCTACGAAGTGGGAGTGAGATTCGGAGACGGCGGAAATGTAAGGGAGGAAATCGGATCGGGTGATTTCAGATCCGGGCTTCGGGGGAGGTGGCAGCGGGGAGAATTCGGGCACCGGAACGGCAGTGGAGGTGGACCACCATCCGACGACGGTAGATGAAGGGTTAGGGTTGTTGAGGATGGAGGAGAAGCTCTGGCTGCTGGCATCTGAGATTGATTTGGAAAATGTTGATGAATAAGCGAAACTCGACAGTCTATTAGAATTTCCGGTCGGAGACTCCGGCAACCTTCCCGACGATTGGGAAGGGGTTGAATCCATTAATCTTTCAGAACTATGCGTCTCCTAAGGTTACAGAAGCATGCGAAAGGAATCGAGAATTCCAGAATCTTCAACGGAAGGGGTGTAATCTTGATTCTGGGAGTGGAGATCGGGGAAAAAAATGGAGAAAATTATTAGTAGAATGTTGAAGAAGTGAAGCCCGGTGGATCTGATACGAGTAGAGGAGAACCGGGATGGACCGGCTCCGGTCAAATATCCGGACCCGCCATTTCATTTCAGGCGTATTTAGTAAATTACATTTACCGCCCCAAATGTTTCAGGAAACTGTAATTTGCCCCAACTGTTTATTTATTCACATCTTTACCCTACGGCCTACACAAAAAAAAAGAATCAAGTTTTTTGTCTTAGATTTTGTTGTTTTAATTATGTGACTTCGAATATTTAAAAAAATAATTGACATTTCATTATAAGAGAAAAAATCACTTTTCGTCCTCTCCGGAAGGCGAAATCCACAAGTAATCCTTTATTTCTTCATTTTCCACAAATGGTCCTTTAAGCCGGTTTCCAGGTAAAAAAACGCACGCCTTTCTCACGTGAGGCTGACTTGTCGGTTCCATTTGAAGTGGCCTTGTATTATTGGGCCGAATATTCGACGTGGAATTGGAGGGAAAACTTCAATGGCATCTCTTGTAATTTTATAAGGATGCAAGGTTATTTGTTTAACAGATCAAATCGTAGTATTTCTTCTTCATTTACAAAAATCATTTTTCTCAAAATATCACAGTTCGTCTAGCCCCAAAAAAACCTAAATCTTGAATCCTCTCAAATCTCCAAAAAAATGCAATATCAATTCATATGTGAGGTCCATAGTTAGTATTCGCTACGAAATTCTTCTCCTAACTCCTCAATCGTTCAAAATTCCCAAATTAGGGAGATGTATCTCTAATAACAGTGAAGCTGCATTATGAAGGAAAATTTGTTGGAGGCACTTTCGGGTCGACTCGATATGTTGATGGAAAAAGCTTAACATACGATTTCCTAGATATCAAAGGCGATGTGTCCATCAAAAGGCTGCTGGAGTGTTGCTCAGAGCTTGGACTTTGCGGGAAGAAAATATTTTATACGATTGAGAAGGACACTGTGAAACCATTGTTGAATGATAAAGAGCTCCTTGCGTGTGCTTGTGAGTGTGAAGATAGTAAAGTCATGGAAATATTTGTGGAGGTAACTGATGAGGTTGTTGAAGTTCAAGATTTTGTAAAAGGTTATTCGGGTTTGTAAAAGGGCTTATTCAGGTTTTAAAGAAAAACGTTCAACTATTCGCGATTCCGTAAAAACACATTTCGGTTCTTTTAAAACACTTATTTTAACAGGTTGTGTGTTTTGAACACGAAACAGAACACAAAAGAACATACTATATATTTTACACTACTTTTCCACCAGTGGACGACTTCATCACAGCAGAAATGTGTTTTATATTTTTTTCTTGTTATTTTAATTTTAATTGTAAAAATCATATCATATTTATCCACTTGGCAAATAATACAAGGCCACGTCAAATGGAACCGACAAGTCAGTCTCACGTGAGAAAGGCGTGCGTTTTTTACCTGGAAACCGGCTCAAAGGACCATTTGTGGAAAATGAAGAAATAAAAGACTACTTGTGGATTTCACCTTCCGGGGAGGACGAAAAGTGATTTTTTCTCTCATTATAAATACGATTGTGTTTGATCAAAAATATTTTTCCCTCCACTAATAATGGTCACATTTCATTTACAAGTTAAAAAGGAAATTTAATCAATTACTCTGGGTGGGAGGAAGTACTAATAAATTTGAGGAACATTTTTTTAACTGGAGTTCAACTCCAAAAAATATTACTTTTCAAATTTTATTATTAACTAATTATTTTGTATTATTTAAATTAAAATAATAAAATAAAGTATTGTAATTTGACGAGTTATTCGATAGCTCAAGTAATACGATTCTCACCTCGGTGCTCATTGTCACGGATTTTTACGAGTGACGAAAACAGTCGTGTGACACTACTGCCCTTTATAGGTTCAATCAACAATTGCCAAAATTATCGAGTTATTCATATTTTGAGCTTCTTAGAAAAATGATTTTAGTCATTAATCAGTGTGATCCGACTGTATTTGAGATTATAGATGGTCGAATCTCTTAAATTAAGCAATGTCTTCGATTAGAGAAAATCCCTCGCACTCAACCGAATTAACGTGTCTGCAAAAGAAAATACACGTGATCATCAATTCATCACCTCTGAAACCTCTGAAACCGTCTTCAATAAAGAACATTCATCAATAATTATCTTGCTAGTGTGTTCTAAAAAAATAAAATATTATATCATACTTGATTCAATTATGATAACGAAACTCAAGAGCATGAGTGAAAATCAACTCGTTTGTGACCCATATGATTTTTTTAAAAGAGGAGAAACTAGAAACTTCTTTCACTCCTCAACCTCAAAATAGCGTAAATTTTGAAATATGGTCTCCAAATCCAAATTATGCACATGCACTAGTGAAGAAGTCAAAAATAAAATAAAAATCATCCGTTATATCACCAAGGGGCAAGGGCGTTTCCGTCAATAACTTACAACGGCTACTTCGTTGAGTTTGTTCACGCTCTTCGAGACCAAACTCGCCTCCACTTTCCGGTCCCTTCATTCACCATCTCTGCCTGTCCAAACAAACCCCTTCTAAAATCCTCAATCGCCTCTTGCATACATAATTTCTAGGTTTCCTTTTTAGGTGTTTACCCTTTCTTAAAAAAGGTAAAAGATGAATCTGAACATCTTCAAGAAGAAAACTTCGCCTAAAGGTACACCCCATTTACACTTTTTTTTTATGTCCGCCTCTGATTTTGGAGTTCTTAGGGGGGGGGGGGGGGGGGTGAGCTAAAATTGGTTAGCAGAATTTGATTAATGATGTGGTGTGATCTTGCAGAGGCGCTGAGATCCAGCAAGAGGGAAATGGCGGTTGCCACAAGAGGTAATTTTTTAAACCCTAATTTCTGTAGATTATTACTTGAATAATTGTTAACTCTGTAATCGATTTTTTGCATAATTTTAACAGTAATATATTTTACGCGTTGAGTCACTGTTGCGAGGGTTTATATTATATAGGTAGGCATTTTGTTAGGGTTCTATTGCATTTCGAAAGGAAGAGTATATACTCTGCACCGTATATATGGAATGGATCGATTGGCTCTCGACGGTTCGATTCCCTAATGTTGTGATTGTGAATAGAAGTAGCCAGTAGACGCTGGAATCTTTTAATTTCTATATTATCTTCCTTGTAGTATAGTTCTTATCTTCCATAAACTGATTATATGGTTATCAAAAGATTATAGCTTTATGTGTTGTATACTACTCGTTATTTGTTATACGCGTTTCCCTTTTCAAGGTGTAGTTTCTCCTTGTTGTACTTGAGAAATCCTGAACTTAAGCACGGGAAAAACACTACGCCTTTTACTGTCAACAATGATAAAACACGTGGGGATATTTTCCTTTTTCTTCTTTATTGATTGTTGTTAATCGTTATCCTACAGGCATTGAACGTGAGATCGCATCTCTGCAAATGGAGGTGTGTTTACTTATTCATCTGGAAATCTTTTGATATATATACTTTTGTCAATCTTTATTCTTCTGCTTTCTTATGATGGTCTAATGAGAAAACTCGGCGTGTCTGCAATTGTTAGGAAAGAAGACTAGTGGCGGAAATCAAGAAAACAGCTAAAACGGGAAATGAGGCAAGTTTTAATTGTTATAATCCTTTTGTTACTATCAGTAGTCCTTGTTAGGTGTCATAACTATTAAACTTAGAAGTTTTTTTTTTATTAACTTCTTAGATATTGTAAAAGAGACCTGTTATAGTCCGCGTATTTTTTTAAATCATGTAAGTGATGTCTAACCAGGCTGCCACTAGAATCTTAGCTCGTCAATTAGTTCGGCTCCGGCAGCAAATAATAAACTTGCAAGGAAGTCGTGCCCAGATCAGAGGTGTGACCACTCATACACAGGTAATTGTTATAATACGCTCATTATGTGAAATTATGACATTGAAATGAATATTAACATATTTGGTGATACATTTATTTTTTTCACTATAACTAATTATGTTATAGACCCTTTATGCAAGCACTTCAATCTCAACCGGCATGAAAGGTGCAACCAAAGCTATGACTGCTATGAACAAGGTGTGTGATACTTTTATGGCTGATTAAAAATGGAATAGATGGACCTTCATTCAATTAGTTAATTACTTATTTTATTGTGTGTTTGTTTTGGTAGCAAATGGAACCTGCCAAACAAACTAAAATGATCAGGGAATTCCAGAAACAATCGGCACAGATGGACATGACGGTAATTTCCGCTCTTTTAAAATTTCTATTTTTCTGTGCTCTTCTTCCTGGACAGGGTTTAACTTCTTTTTTCAGATTGAAATGATGTCTGATGCAATTGACGAGACATTAGACAAAGATGAAGCTGAAGAAGAATCTGAAGAACTTACTAACCAGGTTGAATAACGACTCTTATTAAGCTCAGTTGTTCATTATCTCCTATTTCGGTCTGTGAGTGTTAAAATTTCTGACACGACCCCCTTTTATTATATTTGCGTTTTCTTCTTAAACTATTATTTAGGTGCTTGATGAGATTGGAGTTGACATTGCATCACAGGTGGGCTTCTTTTCTCAATTATACAAAGTCGTCTAATTCTCCTACTTATTGTTTCCTATATTAACTGCACAAAACGAAACTGATAAAACAAAATTGTTACTGATTCTATTATGATCTCATTTTTTTCCACTTCCCCCTCAACAGTTATCTTCAGCCCCGAAAGGACGGATTGCATCAAAGAAAGTTGAAAATGTTGCTGCCGCCCCTAGGTATGTCACTTTTCTTAATTATCTGGAGTCTGGACTAAGGCTGCAAATGAGTCGAGCATTTATCTCAATCCATGATTGCGTTATTTTAGTAGTGTTTGAGCTTGAGACCCCTCAAACAGTGCATGCTCGATAAAATCTTGAATTCAAACAGTGCATGCTCGATAAAATCTTGAATTCAGTTCAGGTGTCTGTTGATTGAATATATCCTAACTTGTGGTAGATTAACGTATAATCAAGCAGCTAGTTGGAGAGGTTTTAAATAGATGATAACGTGTGGTTTTTGAAAGTTGCTAAAGTGTTTGCCTGAATCTACTCACAGTGCTGATGCTGATGTTGAGGACCTCGAGAAAAGGCTGGCTTCTCTGCGACGAATATGAAGATGAATTCGATACAATTCATGTATTATACATACATACACATTGTGTTGTAGTCCTCTATATTGATTAAATACTTGAACATGTTATTATAGCGTACAAGTCTTGTACTTCCTTTCTTTCTTCCGACTTGCCCATGTTGTTTTCATTATTTTATTTTTCAGAGTGTGACGATAGTTTTTGCACTTTCTACCTCATCTCGAAATATAATATTTCGGCGAATAATTTTTACATGGGTTAATCACAGTGCCTAGCTAAGGACAAATTTGACAAGTAAACGTAAAATGCATATACATAATTACAATTTTTTTAACTAGGTATAAAAGTGCAAACAATTTGTATATGAAACTGGAAATTTTAATTAAACTTATACAAAACGTATCTCATTTGTTAGGATTAATAATTTTTACGAAAAAAAATTAGAATTGGCTTAAATAAGTGATCAGATTCCTAGGATTAATAATTTTTACGAAAAAAAATTAGAATTGGCTTAAATAAGTGATCAGATTCCTACTAGTAGATTAGAAATTTAGGAGGCGAAATGAATTTAATGTGCGGGGGTATTGCAGTCATTTCACATTTTCATAAACGCCAAGCTGGGAAGCACAACCAATGAGAGTACATTCATTTCAGATAAGATTACGTATGAGAGAGAGGATAATTTTCTAATCAGAGTCTTCTCCGTTGAAGACATCCTCTGGGAAAAGTCAACCGCTCGTGACTTTCAACGGGGAAGAAGATAAACAGAATTCAATCTCATCAGATCTAATTCTATTTTTTTAATTGTATTTCCTCGTCCGATTTCACGATATCCAATTTCCGAACCAGGTGAGAAATTCTAGGTTTTGGATTTGTGCGAATCGGATCTGTCTTTTGGGGTTTGTGAAAGCGTCGAACTTGTCGATGATTTCCAGTAATTTGGAGAGTTTAATGTGCGACGAGGAACACGATTTGTTTTTTATCCGAAAAAAATCTCTGATTTATTAATTAAATGTTTGTTAGCTCATGATAGCGCTGCTAGATTAACGTGTTGGGTTGATGGTGAAAAAAACTGGGTTTTATTTAACCTTATGATTTCTCTAATTGGAAAATTTGGCAGATATGCAGAGCCAGCTTGTTTGCAATGGGTGTAGAACCGTCCTCCTTTACCCGAGTGGAGCTACAAACGTTTGCTGTGCAATATGCAATATGGTGAATGCCGTGCCACCACCTGGTATGCTCGTAATCGTCTCTTCCTCGTCTACTCATACAATTATTTATGTTGGTGGATTGCAACTAGGGCTGGAAATGAGCCGAGCTGCTCGCGAGCGCTCGTGAGCAGCTCGAGTCGAGCTCGAGCTACTCGAGTTTTTTACGAGCTCGAGCTCGAGCCTAGTTTTTATGCTCACGAGCTGCTCGCGAGCAGCTCGAATAAATATTTTTTATTAAAATATCTCTAATATATATATAATATTAATCCAAATCTTAATCCTTTTTTCACCTTCCTCATTTCTCTTCTATTGGATGTTCTTTTCGATTTTAACAAACTATCACATAAAATCTTTATAGACATTTTGTAATTTAATTTTACATAAGTATGGAGCTACCACGAGAAAAATAACCATTGCCTCAAATCTACTGATCGAAAGCTTGAGAAACGAGCCGATCCCGAGCTGTTTGAACGAACTGAGCCTGAGTTGCTCGAACGAGCCGAGCCCGAGCTACTCGAACGAGCCGAGCTCGAGTTTCCAATATTGTTTGCGAGCCGAGCTCGAACCCCATAATGCTTGGCTCGTCGAGCTCGAGCTCGAGTTCGAGCAGGTGTAAAATTTATGCGAGCCGACTCGATAAGTTCAAAACTCGACTCGGCTCGGCTCGTTTCCAGCCCTAATTGCAACTATCGGTGATTCGTCGGTATCGTAGCTGCAAGTTTTTTGTAGCAATGGAATGCCCGTCATTGTTTTCCTACCAAACCAAACCCACCGGAAATTCATAGTAAAATATTAAATGGAAACGATAAGTTATCTTCTACTCAGTGTTTTCCTACCAAACACACGGGATTCACATTCTTAAAATTATAAATGCAGTCAACAAGTTATTTTCTACAAATGTTTTGATATCCCTTACCAAATCGGTATAAGGGCATAATATTATTCCATGTTTTTGGCTCTTGTATTTTAGTTTGTTGGCTCAAATATCGATTTTATACCGTTTGCAGGGATGGAAATGGCACAGCTTATATGTGGAGGTTGTCGCACGTTGCTCATGCATGCACGAGGGGCAACCAGCGTGAGATGTTCCTGCTGCCACACAGTGAACCTTGTGCCAGGTACACACACATGATGATTCATATTTGCATTTATCAATGCTCGTATCTGAGTGTCCCACTCTTGAGAATATCACGATTTCCTCTTAGTTTTTCTGAATGACGCAAGTGCAGGTGCAGGTGCAGCAGCCCCTCCTCCTGCTCCCCCCAATAATGTTGCTCATGTCAACTGTGGAAACTGCCATACTATGCTCATGTATCCTGCTGGAGCCCCATCTGTAAAATGTGCAATTTGTCACTTTATCACTAACGTTAATGTTAGTACCGTTTTCTTATTTTTAATTATTGTTTCTCGTGTGGATTCACTTCCACTCCTTTCCTCGCTTGCACTTGCCCTGCCTTTATTTCTTGCATTTATGCGTAGAGACGCTTAGAGTAGTTAATCTTGGGCATGCCTTTTTTTTCCCTACCTGGAAACATTTATGGGAAGAGTGGTACCATTTGTATTGCGAATCACTTTGAAAATTTTACACTTAATCTGATACCTTTTTTGTGAAGATGATGGGTGAGACGAGGGTTCCCATTCCTGTACAAAGGAACTCTACTTCCGCTGCATCAACAACTGTAAAAAGTTTGATCCCTGCTATCTTATGTGTTATAACCACAGCTGAAATAGCTTGATATTGCAATTATTGATTGGAACTCGTTTGTTTTTGCTTCAGGCAACAACCCACTCTAATAATCAAACGGTGGTTGTGCAGAATCCCATGACTGTCGATGAAAGTGGCAAGTTGGTGAGTTCTCGAACTGTTTTTTCCTCGTCTTTTCCGCCCTACATCTGATCATATTTGCTAACTAAAGGCTGATATAAATATATTTGGCGGCGTAGGTGAGCAATGTTGTGGTGGGCGTCACAACATAGGAAAACTTTGTTGGCTTCAATGGGTATAGAGATCTTGTGCATATTGTGGCTATGGTTAATATTGCCTTATATGATTGGTCAAGTTGTGTGGAACTCTTTGCAGTTATCTGCATAGTTATTGCCACTGTAATCGTATTTTTCATCTGTAACTTAACAGAGTGAAAAGCCTCCGTTGGTATTTGTTATTGTTGTTCTGTTCCCCCGCCTGATCATGCAAAGATTAACATTTTCGACATGCGAGATCATCATCAATTTTGATGTCAAAATTGAAAGATAATGAAATGCTCCGTATCAGTTTTTTGTCAATTTTACTAGGGGTGGGCAAATATCCCGATTTTCCCGAACCGTCCTGAACCGATATGGTCTCGTTACGAAAAATAGAATATTTGTTCGAATACATTATTTATTGTTCAGATCCCGGTCCCGTTCCGATTGAAATAATACCATTATAGGGTTCAAATATTTTTGTCCCGTTCCGGATCGATTGTCCTGTTAAATTATTATATAATATAATACATTAATATTTTATATTAAATTATTATTTGAATTCCTACAAACTCAAACCTTTCGTGATTTCCTTTAGGTATTTTTTTAAATTTGTTTAAACTTTTAGATTGTTTTTTAATTGGTTTAAAAGTTAAATTTTTAGATGTTTTTATTTTATTTTTTAGTTGGTTTGTATATCCAGATTTCCTTTCTCGTGATTTCTTTCTCTGAGTATTAATTTGTTTAAACTTTTAGATTTCTTTTTAGTTAGTTTAAAGTTTAAACTTTTGGATGTTTTTATTTTATTTTTTAGTTGGTTTATTTCTTTATGATGTTCCGAAATAACATTGTCTCGAATTGGTCTCGAACCGATCCCGAATAGTACCATGTTTAATTGAGACTATAGTCTAAATCGGACCGATCCCAAACCAATATATAGAACCGAGACTTGGAACGAAACACCCTTAATCCCGTCTCGGACCGTGCCCACCCGTAAATTTTACACTTGATTGCAATTGAATAGATGCTCACATAAGAGCATCTCCCATGCTAGTAAGAGATTTTGAGGTATAAAGTCATGCCACGTCAAAAAATAATTATTTCTACCTCAAAATTTTCTACTCCAAAGGTGTTCCTTTTTGACATGTTATTTAAAGAATAATGTAATATATGTATAAAGCGAGAGTTCACTTGGAAACGAACTGAGCAGCTCGCGAGCTGCTCGAGTCAACGCTCAACTCGAGTTCGGTCAAACTTGAGCTCAAGTCGAGCATTGTCCTATACGAGCTTGAGCATCGATCCTAAAGAATTTGGCTCGAGCATCAATCCTTAAGAATCGAGCAGCTCACGAGCCGCTTGAATACATAAATTTTAATTAAATATTTTTAATATGTATATATATATTAAGTCGAGCGATTCGAGGTCGAGTCGAACTCGATCAATACAAGTGAAGTCACTCAAACAAGATGGAGTTGAACTAATCGAGCAAACAAAGTTGAACGGCTCGATAGAGCCGAGCTTGAGCATGAAAAAAAAATCGCGAGCTGAGCTCAAGCACCTTCCTAAGCGGCTCGTCGAGCTCGAGTTCGAGCATGCTATTTATTTCCGAGCCGGCTCGATAAGCTCAATCTACTATAAGTGTTTTTACTGTGGAACCGTAGAGTAATAGATGGTGAATTCTTAGCCGACAAAAAATCAGATTGGAAATGACAATGCAGGGAAAAGTTAGAAGATTAAGGGAGAAGATAGAGGCATGGAATGCGGATGCGGGCTCCGCATTCATCAAGATGAAACTTCGTTTCGGGCTATAAATCAAACTTTACATATGCCTTTTATTAGACAAAATTATGATAAAGGCCTACTCCACTAAGTAATAATTTGAATTTAAAAATAAATTAAAAATAAAACTATATGTACATTTACAACATGATTTGACGAATCCTCTTTACCTAACCAAACATTGGGATATTAGTCGGCAAATGGAATGATGGAAATGAAAAGACTAAAATTTCATTTGGGTTGACTCATTATTTTGTTTCTTTCTTCTAAATTCATTCAAGATTCTTCATCACGCTCTCGATCCATAATCATTCATTCTAAGGAAGTTGGTGAGGAGTTCAATTTGACTATCATGAGCCATATTCTCTAAGTTGAAAATTCATTATACAATTAAAAACAAAATTAGATTGTCTGAATTACCATATTTTGTGAAAAAGTGATATCGGAGATCTTGACTTAATGGATTTGGCAAGAGATTAAATAGGCTCATCGACAACTCTACGAATTTTGCACCATAAATAAGAATTAAGAATTAAGATGATGTTTTACTTGACCAAAATCAAGTTATGGTCCATTTTGCCATCTCAACAAGTGAATTGGCAAATTTTAGTTCAATAAATTCTGCATTCAAAGTCTATCTCACAAAACGTATGATATTTTGAAGTGAAATTTTGTGTTGATCTCATGGCTCTCCATGATCAATTTATTGAGTCATGTTGTCTTATTTAAGAGATTCTTAAATTAAATTTATTGTTGAATTATCATATATTCGATGATTTTTTACACGTAAATATGAGTTTTGGTATTTTACCTAGTTTAAAAATAAATCATTTTGATTGATTGAAATAGAATATGAACACATTTAAAAATAAAACAATTTTATTGGTCAATAGAAAAAAATCTTATTTTTTATATATTTATAAATATATTGAAATTATTCTATTGTATTTGTTTTTTTTTGGTAATATTAGGGGATGGGGCCGATTGCATTTTAATATTATTTTGAGCACCCATTCTTTTTCACTTCATTTTAAGGGGCTGTATATTTTTTACTTGTTTATTTATTAGGATATTTGTATTCTTTAAATACTAAATAGGGGCATTTTTTAAAATGTATAAAGTCGTAAATATCCCTACAATAACGTTAACATATTAATTTATTTAATATTCACTAATATTAATATATTTGCCTCGTAAATATCCCTACAATAACGTTAACATATTAATTTATTTAATATTCATTAATATTAATATATTTGTGTAAGAATGTAAATATATTTGTCCAAGAATCAGTAATTATATATATACATATATATATTTGCGTAAGAATATAAATATTTACGCAAAAATTTAAATATATTTGTGCAAGAATAGTAAATATATGGTAAAATATATTTGCGCAACCCTTCGATTATATATATATATATATATATATATATATATATATATATATATATATATATAGATATCTATCGTAGATTTACACATATCAATATATATTTTTCGGAAAAGGCTACAGTTACACAAGGTGTACCGAGCCTCCGGTACACCACCAATTAAAATGCGACAAGTGTATTATTACATTAATTAATTAAATGAATAATATTATAATTATTATTAAAATAAATTATTAATTAGGAAAATAAATCTTAAGAATCTTTGAAAAATCTGGAAAAATAGAATTAAAATAATTTTTCCTAATAAATAGATTTTGTAGCAAAATTAATATGGTAGTAAAATATTTTTATAAAATTAATAATATTTATCATAATATGTAAGAAATAATTAATATATAAATTAGATAAAATAATAATTAAATGAATAATTCATAAGAATTAATGAATTAATTAAATTAAATTAAAAAGTTTGCACTTAATATGTACGTAATTAATTAATTAATTAAACTGTATTAATTGTTAAATTAATACAATTATTAAATTTAAAAATTGTTTCAATAAAATTAATTGTATTGAAAATTGCTTAATTATCAAATTTAGTTAAAATTTAACAAATTAAGAATAAAATTGTAATTTTTCCAATTCAATTCACATATAAAATTTATTGTAAAAAATTTTTTGTTGTAAAATAAATATAATTTCAATTGTATTTGTACTACTCAATGATTAATTTTTTTTTTGTAATTTAACAAAACATTAAAATGGTTTTGTAGTTTATTATTAAATTTTGATCATACACTTCTAGATATATTTAAAAAAAAATTACTACATATGTAGTAATTATATGTGCATACATAAAATTATTTTTACAAAAATAAATATATAAATTATCTTTGTTTTAATAAAAAAAAATGTATTTCTTAATAAGTGATTTGAAATAATTGCATTGTGATTTTTTTTTTATGATTTCGATTGAAAAATTATATTTAATTTTTACTCTTATAATATAATTAGAAATCACATTTTAATTCTATTATACACAATTACATAAAAAACTACAATTTTACTACGCGATTTTTATATTTTATTTTTTGAATTTGGTAATTGATGAGTACTATCAATTCTTATTCTAATATATATGTATGTTTTAAGATTTAATATGCATACATAATGATTTAATATAATAATTATTTAATTTAATATGTTAGTTTTTTTAATTTTGTGAAAAAAAATAAATAAATATTATATTTGACATTTTACTTTGAAAATTCGTTCGATGACGTATATATGAAGAATACATAACGTATAGTATATACACTCACAAAATTCTCATAAAATACGAAATGCAAAAAAATTAATAAATATGGAGAATATTAAGTATTTTTTATTTTATCTTATTTATTAATTATGTAATGTTTTTAAATTAATAATAAAAAATTGTGAACTTCAACTAATTTAATTAGTTATTTTTATTGTATTTTTTATTCACCATGATTATGTAATTTTTATAATTAAATTAAATAATGTATATATTATTTTTCTTATTAATTATACTTCACAAAAATAAAATATGTTTTTTTAATCTCTTATTTATATTTTTTATTTTTATTCATGTTTTTTAACATATATATATATATTAATTTGTTTTTATTTGTTATTTATATTATAGGAAAAAAAATCTTATAAATTGTGGAGAATATTTAATATTTGGAAAGTATAATTAGAATGATTAAATTGATTTCATTTAATATTTTAGAAGATTTTCGTGATTTATTTTCCTAATTAATAATTAAATTTAATAATAATTTAAATACTATTTATTTAATTTATTAATATAATAATGACACGTGTCACGTTTTGATTAGCGGTGTACCGAAGGCCCGGTACACCTTGTGTAACTGTATCATCGGTACACCTTGTCGGTACACCTTGTGTAACTGTATCATCTTCCGTTTGTTTGTAACATAGGAGAGAGAATACAAAATAAAGCTTTCTTACGGAGTAGTTAAGTATCACATCTGCATGTAAATATTTTATAAGGGTCAATTGAATATATAGTTTGAACATGGAAACTTTTAAATAGATTCTTGAGCAAAAAATTAAGAAAGAGATCTGAACTATTTAAATTGGCCCTTCTTTCTTTGTTTCATTTAATGTTTCTAAACAACATTTTTTCCTGGAAAGATACTGTATGTGTTACACATGTTGTTTCACTCTCTAGTTTGAAGAGGGTGGCATGAACGAAGGAAAAGGCTACAGTTACACAAGGTGTACAGAGCCTCCGGTACACCACCAATTAAAATGCGACAAGTGTATTATTACATTAATTAATTAAATGAATAATATTATAATTATTATTAAAATAAATTATTAATTAGGAAAATAAATCTTAAGAATCTTTGAAAAATCTGGAAAAATAGAATTAAAATAATCTTTCCTAATAAATAGATTTTGTAGCAAAATTAATATGGTAGTAAAATATTTTTATAAAATTAATAATATTTATCATAATATGTAAGAAATAATTAATATATAAATTAGATAAAATAATAATTAAATGAATAATTCATAAGAATTAATGAATTAATTAAATTAAATTAAAAAGTTTGCACTTAATATGTACGTAATTAATTAATTAATTAAACTGTATTAATTGTTAAATTAATACAATTATTAAATTTAAAAATTGTTTCAATAAAATTAATTGTATTGAAAATTGCTTAATTATCAAATTTAGTTAAAATTTAACAAATTAAGAATAAAATTGTAATTTTTCCAATTCAATTCACATATAAAATTTATTGTAAAAAATTTTTTGTTGTAAAATAAATATAATTTCAATTGTATTTGTACTACTCAATGATTAATTTTTTTTTTTTTTGTAATTTAACAAAACATTAAAATGGTTTTGTAGTTTATTATTAAATTTTGATCATACACTTCTAGATATATTTAAAAAAAAATTACTACATATGTAGTAATTATATGTGCATACATAAAATTATTTTTACAAAAATAAATATATAGATTATCTTTGTTTTAATAAAAAAAAAATGTATTTCTTAATAAGTGATTTGAAATAATTGCATTGTGATTTTTTTTTTATGATTTCGATTGAAAAATTATATTTAATTTTTATTCTTATAATATAATTAGAAATCACATTTTAATTCTATTATACACAATTACATAAAAAACTACAATTTTACTACGCGGTTTTTATATTTTATTTTTTGAATTTGGTAATTGATGAGTACTATCAATTCTTATTCTAATATATATTTATGTTTTAAGATTTAATATGCATACATGATGATTTAATATAATAATTATTTAATTTAATATGTTAGTTTTTTTAATTTTGTGAAAAAAAATAAATAAATATTATATTTGACATTTTACTTTGAAAATTCGTTCGATGACGTATGTATGAAGAATACATAACGTATAGTATATACACTCACAAAATTCTCATAAAATACGAAATGCAAAAAAATTAATAAATATGGAGAATATTAAGTATTTTTTATTTTATCTTATTTATTAATTATGTAATGTTTTTAAATTAATAATAAAAAATTGTGAACTTCAACTAATTTAATTAGTTATTTTTATTGTATTTTTTATTCACCATGATTATGTAATTTTTATAATTAAATTAAATAATGTATATATTATTTTTCTTATTAATTATACTTCACAAAAATAAAATATGTTTTTTTAATCTCTTATTTATATTTTTTATTTTTATTCATGTTTTTTAACATATATATATATATTAATTTGTTTTTATTTGTTATTTATATTATAGGAAAAAAAATCTTATAAATTGTGGAGAATATTTAATATTTGGAAAGTATAATTAGAATGATTAAATTGATTTCATTTAATATTTTAGAAGATTTTCGTGATTTATTTTCCTAATTAATAATTAAATTTAATAATAATTTAAATACTATTTATTTAATTTATTAATATAATAATGACACGTGTCACGTTTTGATTAGCGGTGTACCGAAGGCCCGGTACACCTTGTGTAACTGTATCATCGGTACACCTTGTCGGTACACCTTGTGTAACTGTATCATCTTCCGTTTGTTTGTAACATAGGAGAGAGAATACAAAATAAAGCTTTCTTACGGAGTAGTTAAGTATCACATCTGCATGTAAATATTTTATAAGGGTCAATTGAATATATAGTTTGAACATGGAAACTTTTAAATAGATTCTTGAGCAAAAAATTAAGAAAGAGATCTGAACTATTTAAATTGGCCCTTCTTTCTTTGTTTCATTTAATGTTTCTAAACAACATTTTTTTCCTGGAAAGATACTGTATGTGTTAAGGAAGATGATACAGTTACACAAGGTGTACCGACAAGGTGTACCGATGATACAGTTACACAAGGTGTACCGGGCCTTCGGTACACCGCTAATCAAAACGTGACACGTGTCATTATTATATTAATAAATTAAATAAATAGTATTTAAATTATTATTAAATTTAATTATTAATTAGGAAAATAAATCACGAAAATCTTCTAAAATATTAAATGAAATCAATTTAATCATTCTAATTATACTTTCCAAATATTAAATATTCTCCACAATTTATAAGATTTTTTTTTTCTATAATATAAATAACAAATAAAAACAAATTAATATATATATATATATGTTAAAAAACATGAATAAAAATAAAAAATATAAATAAGAGATTAAAAAAACATATTTTATTTTTGTGAAGTATAATTAATAAGAAAAATAATATATACATTATTTAATTTAATTATAAAAATTACATAATCATGGTGAATAAAAAATACAATAAAAATAACTAATTAAATTAGTTGAAGTTCACAATTTTTTATTATTAATTTAAAAACATTACATAATTAATAAATAAGATAAAATAAAAAATACTTAATATTCTCCATATTTATTAATTTTTTTGCATTTCGTATTTTATGAGAATTTTGTGAGTGTATATACTATACGTTATGTATTCTTCATACATACGTCATCGAACGAATTTTCAAAGTAAAATGTCAAATATAATATTTATTTATTTTTTTTCACAAAATTAAAAAAACTAACATATTAAATTAAATAATTATTATATTAAATCATCATGTATGCATATTAAATCTTAAAACATAAATATATATTAGAATAAGAATTGATAGTACTCATCAATTACCAAATTCAAAAAATAAAATATAAAAACCGCGTAGTAAAATTGTAGTTTTTTATGTAATTGTGTATAATAGAATTAAAATGTGATTTCTAATTATATTATAAGAATAAAAATTAAATATAATTTTTCAATCGAAATCATAAAAAAAAAATCACAATGCAATTATTTCAAATCACTTATTAAGAAATACATTTTTTTTTTATTAAAACAAAGATAATTTATATATTTATTTTTGTAAAAATAATTTTATGTATGCACATATAATTACTACATATGTAGTAATTTTTTTTTAAATATATCTAGAAGTGTATGATCAAAATTTAATAATAAACTACAAAACCATTTTAATGTTTTGTTAAATTACAAAAAAAAAAATTAATCATTGAGTAGTACAAATACAATTGAAATTATATTTATTTTACAACAAAAAATTTTTTACAATAAATTTTATATGTGAATTGAATTGGAAAAATTACAATTTTATTCTTAATTTGTTAAATTTTAACTAAATTTGATAATTAAGCAATTTTCAATACAATTAATTTTATTGAAACAATTTTTAAATTTAATAATTGTATTAATTTAACAATTAATACAGTTTAATTAATTAATTAATTACGTACATATTAAGTGCAAACTTTTTAATTTAATTTAATTAATTCATTAATTCTTATGAATTATTCATTTAATTATTATTTTATCTAATTTATATATTAATTATTTCTTACATATTATGATAAATATTATTAATTTTATAAAAATATTTTACTACCATATTAATTTTGCTACAAAATCTATTTATTAGGAAAGATTATTTTAATTCTATTTTTCCAGATTTTTCAAAGATTCTTAAGATTTATTTTCCTAATTAATAATTTATTTTAATAATAATTATAATATTATTCATTTAATTAATTAATGTAATAATACACTTGTCGCATTTTAATTGGTGGGTGTACCGGAGGCTCTGTACACCTTGTGTAACTGTAGCCTTTTCCTTCGTTCATGCCACCCTCTTCAAACTAGAGAGTGAAACAACATGTTTAACACATGGAAAAGGCTACAGTTACACAAGGTGTACAGAGCCTCCGGTACACCACCAATTAAAATGCGACAAGTGTATTATTACATTAATTAATTAAATGAATAATATTATAATTATTATTAAAATAAATTATTAATTAGGAAAATAAATCTTAAGAATCTTTGAAAAATCGGGAAAAATAGAATTAAAATAATCTTTCCTAATAAATAGATTTTGTAGCAAAATTAATATGGTAGTAAAATATTTTTATAAAATTAATAATATTTATCATAATATGTAAGAAATAATTAATATATAAATTAGATAAAATAATAATTAAATGAATAATTCATAAGAATTAATGAATTAATTAAATTAAATTAAAAAGTTTGCACTTAATATGTACGTAATTAATTAATTAATTAAACTGTATTAATTGTTAAATTAATACAATTATTAAATTTAAAAATTGTTTCAATAAAATTAATTGTATTGAAAATTGCTTAATTATCAAATTTAGTTAAAATTTAACAAATTAAGAATAAAATTGTAATTTTTCCAATTTAATTCACATATAAAATTTATTGTAAAAAATTTTTTGTTGTAAAATAAATATAATTTCAATTGTATTTGTACTACTCAATGATTAATTTTTTTTTTTTTTTGTAATTTAACAAAACATTAAAATGGTTTTGTAGTTTATTATTAAATTTTGATCATACACTTCTAGATATATTTAAAAAAAAATTACTACATATGTAGTAATTATATGTGCATACATAAAATTATTTTTACAAAAATAAATATATAAATTATCTTTGTTTTAATAAAAAAAAATGTATTTCTTAATAAGTGATTTGAAATAATTGCATTGTGATTTTTTTTTTATGATTTCGATTGAAAAATTATATTTAATTTTTACTCTTATAATATAATTAGAAATCACATTTTAATTCTATTATACACAATTACATAAAAAACTACAATTTTACTACGCGGTTTTTATATTTTATTTTTTGAATTTGGTAATTGATGAGTACTATCAATTCTTATTCTAATATATATGTATGTTTTAAGATTTAATATGCATACATGATGATTTAATATAATAATTATTTAATTTAATATGTTAGTTTTTTTAATTTTGTGAAAAAAAATAAATAAATATTATATTTGACATTTTACTTTGAAAATTCGTTCGATGACGTATGTATGAAGAATACATAACGTATAGTATATACACTCACAAAATTCTCATAAAATACGAAATGCAAAAAAATTAATAAATATGGAGAATATTAAGTATTTTTTATTTTATCTTATTTATTAATTATGTAATGTTTTTAAATTAATAATAAAAAATTGTGAACTTCAACTAATTTAATTAGTTATTTTTATTGTATTTTTTATTCACCATGATTATGTAATTTTTATAATTAAATTAAATAATGTATATATTATTTTTCTTATTAATTATACTTCACAAAAATAAAATATGTTTTTTTAATCTCTTATTTATATTTTTTATTTTTATTCATGTTTTTTAACATATATATATATATATATTAATTTGTTTTTATTTGTTATTTATATTATAGGAAAAAAAAATCTTATAAATTGTGGAGAATATTTAATATTTGGAAAGTATAATTAGAATGATTAAATTGATTTCATTTAATATTTTAGAAGATTTTCGTGATTTATTTTCCTAATTAATAATTAAATTTAATAATAATTTAAATACTATTTATTTAATTTATTAATATAATAATGACACGTGTCACGTTTTGATTAGCGGTGTACCGAAGGCCCGGTACACCTTGTGTAACTGTATCATCGGTACACCTTGTCGGTACACCTTGTGTAACTGTATCATCTTCCATATTTTTCATAGATATTTCATATCAATATATCTATCATAGATGTATATATATTTATCCTAGATATCTATCATAAATGTATAGATATCTATCATAGATATGTCATGATAGATATCTATCATAAATGTATAGATATCTATCATAGATATGTTATGGTAAACCAATATGAGAAGAAGATGAACCTTTTTTAGATAGTCTTGCTAAATTCAAATTCAACTAAAATTTTCCCAAATTAATTAAAATACAAAAAGTGAAATAAAAAACCTAGAAATTTTATTAAGTTGTAATTTGAATTACATAACAAAAATTTGTAAAATATCACAAATTGATTATCGATGAATGTCGAAGGTTTTTTTGTTCGGGTTCGTTCGCCGAGTTTGGGACTTGTGGGGTGGTTTGAAACCTTCAGCTACATAGCGAATTTTGGCAAGGAGATATTAACATAGAATTCTACCGCAATTATTTCATATATCATATATATTAAATATCTCTTTTTTTTTTGGTATTTTATTTTAGATACGTAGTTATATTAATTAATAAACAAGGTTAATAATGGAACACTACCCTATATCAAAAATTGGGAAAAATATAGGTAGTACATGTAATTATACTCTTACAAATGCCCCAATCTATGATTCCCCCTTTTTTTTTTCAATTTAAATTTGCATGTTATCTTTACATTTTGTTTTTTCGTTGGTTTACATAAATTTAACATTTATTTATTTTTTGTGTAAAAAAAACTCGTACTAATTTTTTATAGGATCTAAGAGTATTTTGTAAAACTAAATAGTCAAAAGTTTGAATATGTTATTTAGAAACCTCAAGCAATCCTAGTCAAAAGGCATCAAATTTATGAATATGAGGTGAGGTGTCATTGTCTAAAAAGCACTTGATTCAAAGGAGCGGTATACAATATAATGTTGCATATATATAAAATTAATTATGGGCATGCATCACCTTTTAGAATTTAATGATATTTTTTCCCATGGATAAAGTGATCAACTTGTAATCTTTTTTAATTTATGCATGGACGAAAAGTAAATATCAATTACAAACACACATCTATAAATTAGTTACTCTCTTTAAATTCTTAATTCAATTTCACCATCAAACACAACACACTCTAGTTGCAATAGAAGATAAAGTGGGAAATTGAGATGAGATCGACGGGATATGCCTGGCTCCCTGTATGCCACGCGGCAATGGCAGTCCGATCGGATGGATTGCCGGAGGCGGGCGGCGTATGAGGAGCCAAGCATGTCGGAAACTGCCATCATCAACCTTTTTTCCGCTCTCCTCTTCTGGTGTTTTGTTTTTCATTCATTTGACTTCTAAGGATTTTGTTTGGCGAAACGCTATGCTTCGAGGGCCATGGCGATAACTTTTAGTCAGGTAGACTTTTACTTTCAACATTTTTTTTTTATAATTGTCTGATTAAATATCTCTATTTTAAGTGTTGATTTAACGTGGATTAGGTGTGGGAATGGGATTGTTTTGTACATTTATTCCAATTATTATTATAATTATTAATTCATTTGTTTCATATACGTGAGAATTTGATCAAGAAGACAGATTTTGCGTGGTTAGGCATGTCTTTTTGGGAGAAATATTGGTGTTGTTGAGTGGGTAAACGGGCCGGTCCAAGAAGAATTCTCAACGGGCATGTCAGCTAATGGGCCAGTTCTTAATGTAAACATCTACAGTATTTCAATGTGATCGCGTGGTTTGAAATTTGAATATGTGACCTTTTCCTAGTACGAAATACTAACATGAAAGAAACGCTCTTTGATGTACCAGTTACCGTGCATGCTCAGTATATATGATGGGTATGGAGCAAATAACAGCTGAAGACATTTTAGTAGTAGTTCATCTCAAGATAAGTGATCTCCTATTCCTATTTTCTCAAAACTTTCAGTAGCATAGCTGAGACAGTGACTGATTCTCTGCTTCTTTCAGTTTTTCGTGTTTCAGGGACCTAGGCTAGAAGTATATGATAAATCTCGTCAATGGTTTTATTTTCCAAATTTTATATTCTTTTTGTTACGAAATAGTCACATTTTTTCAAATGCTATTTTTTTTTGGGATCCATCATTAAAAAAGTAAAAAAAAAAATTTGTTTAAAAGTAAACAAAATAAGAATAAAATAATACTACTTCCGTCCTATTGGAAATATGTCATTTCTTTTGGGCATGAGAGAATTCAAATATACTGCAATATATTTTATGTTTATAATGAAATTGTGTGATTGCAATTTTTCAATAAATAGTTCAAATAATTTAAAGTAGTAAGTGAGGCATTTTTAGATTATAATAAAAAAAAAATGAACATATTCAATTGAGAGAATAGTATTTTATGATAAATCATATATGTAAATTTGAAAAATTAAACAATATTATATACTATACTAATATGAATTTTTCATGGGCAGCCCATGGACATAATTTTAATTATCCGTTTTTTTTTTTTTTGTTTTTTTTATATCTTTAATAATATAATTTACTTAGTATATATGTAAAAATAATATTTTTACTTATTATTTTTATGTATTAAAATATTTATTTTTATTTAACAGTCTTTTTTTTTAACTAGAATACTAAAATAATATTTTTAATTAAAATTTTATATTTTTAATTTTTTTTTACATTATAAGAATTAACAATAGTATAATATATATTAATTCATATTTAAATATAAACAAACTATTATTTAAATTAATAAAATAATTTTTTTTTTAAATTTCTGTTTTGAGCAGAAATTATCCAAATTTTTTTGTTCATTAAAAAAATGTGCATACTTTTAAGATACATCTTAGTAACACTTTATTTATTATTATTAATTATTTTTCATTATTGACATTTATTAATTATTTTTTCATCATCAATGTTGACAATATTTTGGTTCATAACAAATGCTTTTTTGAAAAAAAAAAATACATATGGATTGATATATTATTTAAAAATATTATTTATGCTACATCAAATAATAATTTAATGTTATATTTTTATTTTAAAAAAAGTTTTTATTTATGAAAACATTTAATTCGGTCTCATATTATCTTGTAAGTTATTTTTGTTTCATAATATTTGTTTGCACGCTCTTTAAATAGATTTTTGTTTTTTTTAATTTTATATTTTCATAATACTCTATTATATAATATATATATATATATATATATATATATATATATATATATATATATATTTCCAATTAACTCGTCTCTTACTTACAAATTAATATACTCATTACTCCCTCAAATTATATTCTTTTATAAATAAAATTATTTTTTCTTAATATGTTATTATGTGGAAACACTATTACTTAAAGAATATTTAATAATTATCTCTCCCCTAATCTAAATTTTATATCCGTTAATTTACATTAATTTTTAATGAAATAATCTGATTACTTCTAAATCTAACCATTGAGAACATATTTAATAAAAAGCATATAATTAAAGTAAATATTCAAAAGGAAAATTAAAACAAAAAGGAACAAAAAAAAAGTATAACGTCAAATATAAAATGAACTAGAAAATAATTATTAAAAAATATTAAGGTAAAATTGTTATTTACTTTTTCGATCTAGGTCGTAACTTTGTTTACTTTATTTTTCTGAAGAATTGTCTTTTAAATAGATTTATAAAATTTAAACAATAATACTCATTTTATTTTTACTTTATACTCTTTTTATTCATACTATTTGTCATTTTAGTTTTTCAAATTATTTTCACATTAGATGTCAAATGATTTAATAACATTAAAATTTATACTCTAGAGCTATAGTCAGGTGGTCATCCTTGATTTTTTTTTTACCGTCCAATACAAATTGTATACAAAAATTATGAAAAATAACTAAAATAAAATTTAATAGTTAAATTTTATTTTAGTTATTTTTTCATAATTTTTGTATACCGACGGTCAAAAAAGTCCCATCCGTGACTATAGCTAAAGAGTATTTTATTTTTATTTTTCGTGCATATGTTTTTTTTTTCAAATAATCATGTTTTATTATTTATTTTTTTATTTTTTCAATGAAGATTAATTAAAATAATGTACTTTATTAATTTATGTGTCAAAGTATAGAGTGACATTTAAAAAAAATATGAAGGAGTATTATTTAACACCTAAAAACTATTCTTTTTAAAACACGTGAAATTGTTTATGTGCAACTTTTTAAGCAACGAAAATAATACTACTATTTTTAGAATATTGGTAATACTAAACTCTGACCCGTCCAAATTTTCGTTGAACTATAATTTATTTTAATATATACTGTAAAATTTTAAAGAAAATAAGTTCCAACGAATTCGAATGATTAGGATGCAAATAAATAGATCGCTCTAGTTAAACATTTTTAGCGACTGTCAAATATCCAATTTTCAAATTGGGTCAGACTATTTACCTATTTCACCTTACTTTTCACACCCCACTTAATATATTTTTTATTTATATTAATATAAAATGTCTAAACTAACTTTTGTAATTTATTTTTTTCTTTGTCAAAGTTTCACACCACCGGCCCATCATCACCGGCTATAGCAGACCACATGGTGTGAAACTACTGCGAGATTCTAATTGTAGTAATTAATACTACTCTACATCAATTTTGTAATTCTTATTCTACTCACAATTTCATCGCTCAGTGATTTGACATAAAAAATAACAATAACAATGAATTTTCATCACCTTCTTCTGGGCCCAAGCTCTCACCACACAATTCTGTTTACCCGACCGTGTGCTTACGTATCTATTTGATTCATACCACCGCAAAAATACGATGTAACCAAACCTGACCCCAAAGCTATCCAATCCGTAGCCGCCCCTTCCCCTCCATACATTGACGAATCGGCAGGATCTTTGCCTGCGATTTGGAAAAAGAAAAATGTAATCGGGAACACATACACTGATACACATTTATTTATATTATATTTACTTATATGCTACATAAACAAATTGTGAGTTTAATATAATATGCAAGTTTTTGATTAATGTTTGATATAGATTTTTTTATTCAATTAAAAGGGTAATATAGATAATTTGAAGGTTAAATTAGGAAGGGTGTGTAAAGAAAGTAAAGACCTGTTCTTTTGTACTGAAAATAATTAACTGAATTTAACTTAAGTTCTTTTGGACTGAAACCAACTAACTGAATTTAACTTAAGAAACTGAATTGAAGAGAACTTAAGCTATTTGAACTAAATGAATTGATTTTTTTTATAAAAATAATAATAATTTTTATAAATTATTAAATATTTTTTTAAAAATATTAATAATTTTATAAATTATTAAATATTTTTTTAAAAATATTAATAATATTATGACAGTAACTAGGTTTTATATTTAAAAATTAAAGATTGAAATTATGTTTTATTTATTTTATTTTAATTTATTTTGAAACGAACTGAACTGAATCATCTGAACTGAATTGAACTGGACTAAAATTATGTCCAAAAAAACAGGTCCGTAATCCAGCATCCTAAACCCATCTCCAAGCCCAACCCAACTCAACCCAGTCCAGCCCAACTCTTTTTATTTAGGGTTGAACATTTATGTTATCGGCTGAAGCCCACATTCTTAATAACTTCACATATTATTTTATTTTATTTTTATTTTATATATTTAAAAAACGAAAAACAAACAAACAAACGAACCAGATTTCGTGGACGAGTTAAAGTGAGTTCTTGGCATGTTCTGCGCAAGCCTCAATTAAAAAATACAAACAACAACTTGGCATTGCTACTATTTAATTAATTAAATTAATAAATTAAGTTATTAATGCTTCACATTAATTACTTGTGTTCCCTCCGTGACAATCCTTTATTAGTCAGAAAGTAAAAATAAGAAACTTCAGAATACTAAAATTTAATTGTTGTTTTTAATATTATTTCATGACTTTGGTTTTTCGAAAAAGAATTAATTTAAGTACACTTAAAGGATAGATTTTTTTATTTTATTTTTACGAAATCGGATCATATCACCGAAATAACTTGTTGCCAATGGAAGTAAAGTAAAGACGTCATTAAACACATTTCACACAATCCCAGGGACTTAATTACAATTATTTCCACATGCAAACTATAGTTGTTTATTTTTATATTATCCTTATTGAAATTAAACTTTGTAAATTTGTAGGTATATTATTACGGAGTACAGTACTATTAACTATTTGAATTTGAATTTTTAATGATCATTTATATATTGTATTACATTTAACTTTTATAAATGATCAATCTATCTTATAAGCCTAGAGAGCCTCTTCATATTGTCATACGTGTGTTTATATATATACATGAGTATTGTGAATTAGTTTATGTTGTAACTTCGATCTCTAAGTGACTCTCAAGTTTTCACTATTGTTGTGGCCATTGTTGGAGTTTAGATTGATTTGTCTTGAACTTACAAATGAAAGTGTGTTATTGTATAAATTATGAATGTTCACTTGTAAATTTGTTTCGATTGAATTTGTAAATGAATCACAGGTTTTTTTTTTAAAGGAGAAATAGGTATATTAAAAACGAGTACCAAAAGTACTCAACAGAATAAGAGTTCACCTAAGTCATACACAATCTAGGATTACAATACCAATCGTGAAACGTCAAATTACGATTAATTACGTCAAATGAATCACAGGTTATAAGTTTTTCCTATTAATGCAAATTGATTTTAAGATGTAATCTCTAATTGTCTTGGACATTCTTTTTCGTATTCATGCCGTAAAACCACACTCACACTGTTTAGATTTCACAAATTCTTAAATTAAATTTAAAAAGTATAAAATGGAAATTATAGTCATGGACTCCCACTTTGACTCGTTTTCGTGGAGTATTATATTTAATTAATAAAGAAAAAATATTTATTCATATACGTATACAGTATATGAGGCGTGATTACTTGATAACCATGATTGTGATTATTTTATTAATCAAAAAGAATTCGCAAGCATCCTGGCGGGATTGTTGTTGAGTCACGGATTATTGATTGTGGGTTTAATTAATTATAGTAATATATGTGAGTGAATTATCATTAAGTATGATTAAAAAAATATAATGAATTATCTTAATCACATGGAAGGATGCTTCTGATTCTATTGTGTTTTGGATTTGTTGATTAATTAAAGACAAATTAATTCTGTGACAGTATTAACTAATTAATTAATCAGAGAATCCGAGTGTTAATTAATTAAATTTGTTTTTGTCTTGTATGCGTTGTTGTTTGTTTCCACCCAATTGAAGTATATAAATACAAATATTTGGTCAGGTCTTTCTAGGGTTGGACCACCATAAATCTTCCGAGGAATACAATTTACAACTTAGTAACACTCGTAATAATTTTGATATTTATACACGATAACAACCTTATAATTAACCTACTATATATATTAATTAATTAATGTGTACTTTCACCTAGCTAGCTAGCTCTCTAATTACATGGGAATGGGAAGTTCACTTCGAGCTCTCTATTCAATGTGAAGATCAATTTTCAGAGTCAACACCTCGATCGATCGAAAGTAGGACGAGGACCACGCTTACGACTCTTGATAATATGACTCATATAGAGCTTTTATATACATATATATATATTAATTTGAATTGAGTAGTGTGGACGACCCATATAGAGCTTATATATTAATTTGAATTTTGGGTTAAAAATAGGTTTTCGGGTACAAGATTTGTTAAATAAAATCTATACTAAAAAAATCAGAATTGGGGTGTCTGGCCAGACTGGCCTGGGGGATTTTCTCTATGTTTGATTGACCAGTTTACCAACGGTCATAGATATTGAGTTTGATTGACTAGTTTCTAGCCATAATTATTACCGGGAGAGTATTTTTGACACACTAACATAAATGTTAAGTTGTTCAATTATAATATTGTAATAGTTTCGAGCTTTTAAATGATCCGAAATCTAACATGATATCAAAATATTAGACTAATGTTGAGCTCAGCTTGGGTTCGACTCCCGTCAAAGACAACTCACCCGAATAATTTTTAAATCTCATTAGCACGCTGATCCCAACTTAATTTTGTTATCAAATTTGAGCATCTCCATTTGTGTACCTCGTGTTGAGATACAATTTAGTTGACACGTCACAAAATAATTGCACCTATCAATTTTTATCTCACTATCTCAATAGTTTGAAGTACAATTTTTTTTTTCTTTATGCATGTGAAACACACACTATAAACACATCAAATTATACCTAGTATCTAAACTTTGATACTCATTTTTATTTTTCTTCAATTGTACTCACGTTCTCAATGGTATTTACCTAGGTACAATTTGACGTGACATAAGAATTATGCTTACAATTGGTATGCTTACATATGCTTTTTGTAACTTACAAATTAAAATTAATATCAGCTCCATATCTTACATTAAATGAGTTCTTGTTGCTAGTAATTAATTAAGCTGTGAGAGGGAAGAGCATTAGTTGCAAGAAGGGTATTCTAACGATTGTGTCCTAGTGTTCGTTCGCTCGATAAAAAAACGGAATGATTTCATGAACTTTTCAGATGTCAATGATTTAGGTTTTTGCTACTAATTAATTTGAAATTGAAGCCCTTATCTTGTTACTAAACATGATTAATTCTACCAATATTATTAAACTCTAGAATTGAATGCGTATATGCATGCCTCAAAGTAAAACTTAAAACAGTAACAAGTGTGTTAACTGTTAATAATTTCTTGACCTTAAAAAAAGAAAATAAAAGAAAAAAAAAACAAAAACAGCTCAAAAACAGTTATTATTAATTAAAGAATAAAGATATTATTAAGTATGTCTTTCTCCCTCAAAACCCCATTCTTCAATACTTAGTTGCGTATGGACAAATAGCTGTTTTTATCTCTACACACCCAAAGTCAGCGATACTTCATTCTTCATTCTTTTTTGTTTTTTTCTCTTTCTAAAATCCTCTCCATTTTCATTCCCTCTCTGATCCATACAAATCAATCACTCTACCCGTTGCATGATTCCGTATATATCGAAACACAATCATAGTCATCGAATGAATTCCGTGTACTAATTCTTCTTGATATATATATATATCGATCGCTTGATGAAGAGGACGATGGAGGATCTCCAAGGCGATCTAGCCGATATAGTCCGAGCCACAGCCGCCGTGCCTGACAGCTGGCAGTTCGTTCATCCGAGCACCAACGATCCGATGACGATTACCGACTCAGCCGAAGACTTCGGAGACCCCTTCACCTTCCTCGGCGATCCGCTCCTCCACAGCCTCGATCCTCCTCCGATCCAACCGCCCGGATTCTTCTACAACCTCAAGGCCGCCGCCTCCGATCAAGAAACCGGAATCTTCTCCGGCGGCGATCGAGAGGCTAAAAGACCCTCCAACTTATTTTCAAGGATGTTGCACATCTCTCCCAATAATAATAATAATAATAATAATAATAATAATAATAATAATAATAATGCAAAGGTGCCAGCTGTGTTCGACTCGGCGGTTATTGGATCGCCGAGGGTTTCGAAGGGTCATCCTCCTCCTCCTCTGACTCCGACTGCTCCGACTATGTTGTTGTCTAATAGCAATATTAATATGATTTCTCAGAGCAGCTCGAAAGGTTGCTTAGTCGAGAGCCCGGGAGCAGGTTTGCAGATCTCGTCTCCGCGAAACACGGGGATCAAGAGAAGGTACGTGCCTCGTTACCTCTTTTTATTTTTATTACTTTATGTTCACATCACAATTCACACATAGTATAATTTTATACAACATGGGACACGGAAAACAGTGAGATTTCATTAATTACGCGTGTAATTAATGCTTAGGGTTTTGATGAAATACATAATGTAATCAATCCGGGATGTTTAGATAAGATCCAGCACTTTGTGTATTAAAAAAAGTAATTAGAAATTTTTGTTTTTGAGTTACACTATTTTGTGCACAGAAGAAAGTACTGTTGATTTGAAACGCACCATGCCCCATTTTCTGTGGTTTTATCTGTTTAGTCTTTCAAATCCTTCCACCGCTTTAGGCTTTTTCTACGGACAAAAAGCTAACGTGCACAAAATATATATATATATCTGTACCATGATGATATATATGAACTAATTCGTAATACGCGAGGAGTATTTTATTTTTTTTGTGAATATTGATGAAAAATGACTGAGACGATCGAGGATAAATATATAAATGTATTTGCAGGAAGAGTCAGGCGAAGAAAGTGGTTTGCATACCAGCACCAGCGCCGGCAAACAGCAAGTCCAGTGGAGAGATTGTTCCGTCGGATCTTTGGGCCTGGAGAAAGTACGGTCAGAAGCCCATTAAAGGCTCCCCTTATCCTAGGTACCCTTTCATTAATTACTTCATCAATTTGTCTCTATCTACTATACTTAGATTAATACTACTATTAATTATTAAATTCATTTGTTAATTCCAACTATATATTTTACAACAACATAGTAAAATCTAGACACCGTGACAAATACTGCAAAATTGTGTAACTATTTAAATATCTAATGTATATTTACGTATCCTATTTTCAAAATGTCATATTATATATATACATGTGTCTCAACTATTTATACCTTATTTTTTGTATTTTTTTAAAAAAAGTACATAAATAGTTAAGATAGTGAGAGTATACAAGACTTATATGGATGAATGGATGTATATTACAAGTTCAATTTTCGATTTCTAGTGCTACAAAAATGAGTTTCTCATAAGTTATTCGATTGATTTACCGTAAATAACGAATAATACAGCGATACCATGTCAAAGTAAAGTCAATAACATTTTTAATTTTTTTTGTTAAGATCATGTTATAAGTTTATCCAATATATAACATATATCATGAATCCAGGGGCTATTATCGATGCAGTAGCTCAAAGGGTTGTTCGGCGAGGAAACAAGTGGAGCGGAGTCGAACGGACCCTAACATGCTGGTGATAACCTACACGTCCGAGCACAACCACCCGTGGCCCACCCAGAGAAACGCCCTCGCGGGCTCCACAAGATCTCAGCCGTCCAAAACCTCAACCACTCTTTCCAAGAATAATATTCCCACACCCTCAGATGACTCGCAAAAACTCGACAACGATCCGACCAAGCAGCAAGACGTGAAAACGGACAATATCTCAAACCCTAACTCCGGCGGCAGCAGCAGCGTCAAGCTCGAGGAGATGGAGCAAGACTTCGACAACAACATCAACCAGTTGGAAATGGACGACGCTTATTTCGAAGAAGTCGGGTTCTCGGCCGGGCCCTACAAGCCCGACCCGAACAACAACAATCAGTCCGAAGACAGCTTTTTCGCGGATCTCGGGGAGATCGAACCCGACCCGTTGGATCTTCTTTTCACTCAAGGGTTCTGCGGTGGGGCCGACGAAGACGGGCGGGGGTCGTTCGGAGGGTTCTACGACTGGGCGACGAACGAGGAAGCTCCGATCACATCCGCCACGTCATACGGAGAAGCTCACAACAACAAGGATCGATGATGATTCTCGAAAATCGAACGAACGACAGGATTCCGGGGGGCCGGAATAATGTACAGTTATAGCGGTTTGTTGTTGTGGTGAGTTTATATGATATGATTTGATATGAAGATGATATTTTGATGCATGCATGTGGATTGCATTTCTCTTCATGCATGTAATTGGTTTAATTTCTAAAGAAATATTTAGATGAAAAAAAAGGTTGGGATGGGACATAAAGGTGATGTGAGGAGGAACAGAAGATTTTAACAGTTAGAATTTATGAGTGTGTGAGACATGACTCGAAAGCTCAATGTGATGATGGATGGGACTCTATCTTAATTACATCTTCTTCATCAAATTACTATGTGAGCCGACCTTTAATTATTTAATTAGTTACTTAATATACTAGCTATTAAAATGGTGATAATATTGGATAATGTAGTATATACTAATCCTATACAGGAGTAATGTACTCTCTCGTCTCATATTAATGATCATCACATTTTTTAGACGGAAATAATATTATTTTTCAGATCGAATGCTTGTATGTTTGTTCTCATGAATGGTTAACGTTTTGTGTATATCTAGTGTACATTTAACTCGACCAAGACTAGCAAGTATACTATAAGTCATTCAACCGCTGCCTATGTATAATAGAAAATTAATAATTAGGAAATGAGAAGTGTTTGAATTAATGTGGAAATAGTGACTTGAAGAAGAGTCAAGTCCATCAAATGTGACAGGTAATATAATTGAATTGTAAGTACATGATCTTGCAAATCAGGTCATTTCATCAACAACAAATACCCAAAACAAAATAGAAAAAAAAAAATAGTTGGTGGTTTATTTAATTTGTTGAGAGGAAGAATTATATATGCATGTGTGTGATGGGATTTTTGATCATATATACATAATAATATATATTGGGGAGACTGTTTGTGATGGGAAAGAAGGGTATAAAAAGCTTCCTCCATTAACAAGTATTGATCACCCCAGTAGGCCTTTACATCTTGGCCCAAATAATTACATGTCCAAAATTTAGATAGATATATATGAGTCATATGACAATGCAATAAAAATAAATCATTTAATTGCCTTATAGTGCAAACCTTAATTAATCTTGCTTGATCATAAACCATTCTTTCAAAAACATTACACACTCTTACTAATAAATTCCACACGCTCTTACTAAGAAATTTTTAATTAATTTATGGTTGATATAAATGTTTTAACACTATTACTACACAAATATTGATTTGAATGGATGGTCGTGGCAACGTGCATTGTTTAACAATAAAATGAATTTTATGTCTGTGTATATATTCAAGATTTTACATGTTAGGAGTATTTAATTAATTAAATAAGAAAGCTTATTCCAATAGCGTGACCGTGAATAAATACATTAACTTTGACTTATATGAACAAATAATAATTCTGAATCATAATGTGAAAGCTTCCTCCCATGTGTGATTGGCTAATTGCCATGTCATTTCTTGTATCATATTCGAGTTGGTATATTATATTCTTAATATGTATAATTTAAATTATTGTATATATGTACCGTACACCCACAGGCCACAGTCCCACACATACTAAACGTTCATGAATTCATACAGATGTCTTCATCCTCCGCAATTGTTTACTTTTATTTTGCATTCTTTTTAATGGTACGAATGAATTAAAAGTCACAATTCGATGGATGCTATAAAATTATCCTAGCCAACTGTAGTACTAGTATATAAATAGGCAGATAGGCTTAGTTACAAAAATGTCATAAATTTAAAAGTAGTAGTACTTATTATTGCTTGACTTTGGAAACAAAAAATGAGAGTAATGGCCAAATATTTGAAATTAGGGTTAAATGGGAAGATCGTGCTTTGCAAAAAGAAAAAAAAAAGGTCTCCTTTACTACTTTTACTATACTAGGTGTATACTAGGTGTAGCTTTTTACGAAAAAAATTACATACAATTAACTATATATATACACACACAGGAAGAACGCCTAATTTTGAGTTCATCACGACCTGCTTATAACATGTAAATATATAATTCTCCCTATTCGGCTGTTTAAAACGACTCCAATCAATTCAACATATGTGCGAGCTGAATTCGTTTTTTGACCTACTTGAATTATGATAAAAAAATCACCGATCGAATAATAATTATTCGTCGTTAATTAACAATCGATTTTCCGACGAATTTTTGTAGTTAATAATTACCGAACGACATGTCTTGAAATAAAAAAAAATGAAAATATATATTTTGACTGATTTAAATTAGTTGGTGATTAAAAATATAAGAATTGTATGATTATAATTATTGAGTCTAATAATTTGTATGTTTGTAATTATTTATCAATAATTTTTAGATGAAAAAAAAATCTATTTCAAAGGAATGAGTAATACTACTACTAATAACTTTCATACTCTAAATATTTTATTTATTGTTTTTTGTGTTTAAAAGAAACATTAAATTTTAGTCGGGCTGGGCCACTAATCCAGACGACCTAAGAAAATCAAAGAAAGTGATCCGGCGGTCTTCCCTAGAATAGAGTTATAAAATGTATATGGGCTATCTTATTTGCAGGCCCCAAACCATTCGCATTTCATATCATTTGTAACAAACTCCTATTATCACTCCACCATTATATAACCTTTTAACTTCTTTTACTCGGTCAACACAAGTCTATAGCGACTAATTGGTCATTGTCTTATTGAATAGCTTCCATGCTAATAATAAATTAATAATACGGTTAATATACCATATCAATGTAACCCTAATAATAATAGATTTTTTTTAATTGTCATCTTATGCATTGCACATATATTAATAAGCTTTTTCTTTCCAAATTAACTTCCTGCTAATAATAACAGTAATAATAATAATAATAATAATAATAATAAGAATAATAATAATAAGAATTTGATTAAATCAGTTAATTAATTCATCAAGTCTTGTAAGAAGTAATTTACAAGAACAAAAGATTTGAACCCAACAAACAACCTCAAAACATAATCTAGTGACTACCTCACAACAAATTAAAACAACCATAACAAACAACATAACATAACTAACTTAACTAATGCTCTAACCATCAAATTAATTATATTCTCCGATCCACCATTAATTTCAATTAATCAATTCCTTCACCTCCTTCAAAACTCGCGGCTCCGATTCGAGAACACGCGCTCGATCGCTAGCTAATTCTCGAACGAACTCTCGGGGGACCATGCACATTTCCGCGGAGTACAATTTCTCTTGAATCGACGTAGATTCAAGAAGACCACAGAGCTCCTCGCTTTCAAACACCTCGCCCTGCAAAAAAATCGAACGAAAAACAATTTCAATTTACATATATCGAAATTAAACAATATATATTTCTTTCGAACACGAGTAACGTCGCGTTTACTTACCCGACAATCTCCCGAACTAGGCATGGATTGAAGAATCCCAAGTTGAGCCTGCAAAAACTGAATGTACTTGTAGGCCGCTCCGAACATTTCGGCGGTGTTCATCTTGATGCCGCCGGGAACGAGCTTCCCGAGCTCGTGAGTCTTCTCGCTTATCCTCTTCCTCCTCTGCCTGGCCGCCACGCTCTGAGGCGACACGCTCTTGCGAGCCGTGACAGCTGGCACGTTGTCGTCGGTAATATTCAGCTTCTGGCGCTTGAAAATGTAACCGTTTTCGGCGGGGGGGTCAGGGGCGAAGAAAGTGTCGACGTTGAAGTAAGAGTCAGCTGGTGGGATAATATTGGCGAAATCGTCGAGGTAGGGCTGCGGCGGTTGGGGAGGGATGTCGAAAAGCATTGAATCTTCTAGAAAGAAGTCTTGTTGAAAGAGAAGTGTGTCCCAGTTTGGGAAGTAGGACATAGCCATTGCAAGAAAAAAGAAAAAAAAGAGGGAGTGTTTTTAACTAGAAACTACCAACAAATTATAGAGAGAGAGGGGATGATCGTGGAAATGGAAGTTATTGGATTGTACATTTAAGGTTATAACTTATAATAACGGCTGCTAACGAACTCCTAATTACTAGGAACCCCACATTGCCTAATACCTATTATTAAGCTCTTTCTGTTTTGGTGGAATGGAGAATGTCGGCTATTAATTATTTATTAATTGCAAGTTCACCCCATTCAGAATTTCCGTACTTGATTTCAACAAACGTACCTTAACCCTAATTTGGATAAAAGAGTTCTAAATTTCTAATTCATTTACATATATTTTAAACTAACCTTTTTATTGGTATTTCTGAAAAAAAAAAAACTTTAGTTTATTAAATTACATTTATTACCTTATAAATTAAAATTTAAAATTTAGTACCTTATATATTTAAAATTGAAAAGTTAAGATTCATTATTTTTGATTTTTTTTATTAATTAGTGTATAACTAAATTTATAATTATAAAAAAGGATGTATATCTTATAATTGTTAATTACCAAACTAACCCTATATTTTGAACCGCTATTATTTTATTAATTAAGAAAATTGTGCTAGTTACCACTTACTTATAATTAGAAAAAGGTAGTAATTATTTAATTCTAAAAAAAAATAAAAAGTAACTTTTATCAAAAATTACTCTTTTTATTTATTTAAACATCAAAATTATTTAATTGTGCCATATAAACTGTTATATAGATTTTAAAAAGTAATTTTTTATGTGTTAAATAATAAAAATTAAGAATATAATAAGTATAAGCATTAGTATAATTACCTTGCATAGATAAACTTTTACATATATTAAGAAAAAGTGGTAATTGGTTTTTTATATGTTAAATAATAAAAATTAGGAATATAATAAGAACTTGTTCTTTTGGAATTAATTTCAGTCTAGTTCAACTGCTTTCAGTTCAGTTCAATTCAGTTCATCGCTTCAGTTCAGTTTAGTTAAGTTCGTTTCAAAATAAATTAAAATAAAATAAATAAAAAATAATTTGAATCTATAATTTTAAATATAAAATTTAGTTACCGTCATAATATTATTAATATTTTAAAAAAAATATTTAATAATTTATACAATTTTTTTTTTTTTTTTTAATAAAAAATCAATTCAGTCTAGTTAAAATCGCTTAAGTTCAGTTTACGTCCAAAAGAACAAGTCTTAAATATAAAAAATAAGTATAATAGATATTGTTGAATAAGTAATGAATGTCTTTGCTAAAAATAATGATATTGATTAAATAAATAAGTATTGAAAGAATAAATTAAAAAATATATTTTTTTTGACTGAAAAGTTATAGTAAAATATATTTTTTTAAGTGAAAAAATAATTGTAATTGTTGTCAATAAAATTGAAAAGCTAAATAAAAAAGTAAAATGTACGGAGAACATGTAAATATTCTCGTGGCCCGTGACCCTTTAAAAAACAAGTTGTGTTCCTACAAATTGTTTGAAGGGCCCGGTTACAACATGCACATGTAATGTAACCGATACGCCATTAATATACTGTATTAAATTGAATGAAATTATTCAGATTTTATTTTACTTAAAAGAAGCAACATACTATTAAAATGGATTTAGCAGTCTTTAGAAATGGAAAACAATTTTTAATCCACAATCCATTATTATAAAGTCAAAATCACATATAATTAAAAATTCATTAACGAAATTCCAGAAGTGTCTTTGTTATAAAATCTACAAAATCCTCTCCCGTTGTAATTATAGATTTGTCTATTACCAAATATAATCTGTACACGTGGGCCAACGATTGCCAATTAACATACTAGTAAATTTCCTTAAACAAGTAAGTTTATTTCATCTTTGACTTTGACTTTTTATTTATTTCTTCACATATAAAATCCTCAATTATTTTCTCCAGAAGTTATATGTTTTCTCTTTTTTTTTTTTTACAATAATTAAAATAAAATAAAATGAAGAAATATTTTCTTCTCATCGTCTTCCTCTGTTTCTTCTTCGTCGAATCCTCTGCAGCAGATTCCGTTTACGACTCCCTTTTCAACTGCTTGGCCCAAAACAACATCCCGAAGCCCGAAATCTCCCGGATCCTCTACGCCCCTCAAAACCCTTCCTTCAAAACCGTCCTCCAATCCCTCATTCGCAACCGCCGCTTCAACGTCTCCGCCACCGCCAAACCCGCCGCCATCATCACCCCCACCCAGGAAGCCCACGTTTCCGCCGCCGTCAAATGCTCCAAAGCCCTCAAAATCCAACTCAAAATCCGCAGCGGCGGCCACGACTACGACGGCCTGTCCTACGTCTCCGACCAGCCCGCCTTCTTCGTCCTCGACACCTTCAATTTCCGGTCGATCAACGTCAGCCTCGCCGACCGGACAGCCTGGGTCCAATCCGGCGCGCTCCTCGGCGAGCTCTACTACCGGATCTACGAGCAGAGCAAAACCCTCGCCTTTCCCGCCGGCGTCTGCCCCACCGTCGGAATCGGCGGCCACGTCAGCGGCGCCGGGTACGGGAACCTGATCCGCAAGCACGGCCTCGCCGTCGACCACGTCCTCGACGCCAAGATCGTCGACGCCGGCGGCCGCGTCCTGGACCGGAAATCCATGGGGGAGGATCTCTTCTGGGCCATCCGCGGCGGCGGCGGCGCTAGCTTCGGCGTCGTCCTCGCGTACAAGGTGGGGCTCGTCCCCGTCCCGCCGACCGTCACGGTTTTCACCGTCCAGAGAACCGCCGACCAAAACCCGGTCGAGCCCCTCTTCCAGTACCAGCAAATCGTCGACAAAATCGACGACGATCTGTTCGTTCGGATCCTGCTCCAGCCTGTCACCGTCAACAAGACGAGGAGCGTGCGGGCCAAGTTCATCGGGCTGTTCCTCGGTGGGCCCGACAGGCTCCTGTCGATAACCGGGTCCCAGTTCCCCACTCTCGGCCTTAAGAAGGCCGATTGCGAGGAGATGACGTGGATCGAGTCAGTCCTCTACTGGGCCAATTTCGACAACTCGACTTCCCCCGACGTGCTGCTCAGTAGAACGCCCGACTCGGTCAAGTTCCTGAAACGGAAGTCGGACTACGTGAAGACCCCGATTTCGAAGGAGGGCCTGAAGAGCATTTTCGATAAGATGGCGGAGATAGGGAAAGTGGGGATCGTGTTCAATTCCTACGGAGGGGCGATGAGCAGGATTCTAGAATCGGCGACCCCGTTTCCTCATCGGGCGGGGAATCTTTTCAAGCTTCAATATTCGGTTAACTGGGATGAGGAAGGCGAAGAGGTCGATAAGAATTACATTAGCCAGATTAGGGAATTGTACAGTTTCATGACGCCATTCGTGTCGAAGAATCCCAGAGAGTCGTATCTGAATTATCGGGACGTCGACATAGGTGTAGCCGACGACTTGAGTAATCCGAAGAAGAGCTACGAGCAAGGAAGAGTATACGGATTGAAATATTTCAAAACTAACTTCGATAGGTTGGTACAAATTAAGAGCAAGGTTGATCCGGGGAATGTATTTAGGTATGAACAAAGCATCCCTGTGCTCCCCTGTGTAGCAGCAAGAAAGAGCCTCATCCATCATACAGATGATTGAATTTGAGCATTCAAGATTCAATAAATATTGATATCTTATTGGTTTATTGGAAATCATATTAGTTTTTCTAACTAATAAAATTGTTGTTTTTAACTTTTTACTGTTTTAATACATAAAAAAAGAAATATGCTTTTATATACGGTAAAACTTTTATAAATTAATAAATTTTTTATTAACAATCTTGTGTTTTTTAATTTAGTATTCATCAAAAGATATTTTCTTACCATTTGTAAACATAATAGATAAAAATATATTGTTAAATTAAAAATATTGTGAGTAAAATTTAATCCATTAAAGGTAAAAAATGAGTTAACTTTTTACTGTTTTAATACATAAAGGAAAGAAATATACTTTTATATAAGGTAAAACCTTTATAAATTAATGAGAAATTTTATTAATTTAAAAAGTTTATTAATTTATCTAGTATTTTTTTCATTTAAAAGATTAATCGAAAAGTTCTATTAATTTATAGAGTGATTATGAATGTAATTGAGTATTAATTTATAGAAGTGGTAAAACCTTTATAAATTAATGACAAATTTTATTAATTTAAAAAGTTTATTACCCCTTAATTAATTTATCTAGTATTTTTTTCATTTAAAAGATTAATCGAAAAGTTCTATCAATTTATAAAGTGATTATCAATGTAATTGAGTATTAATTTATAGAAGTTTGAGTTGAGACACTTGGAGTATATTGTGTAATATACAATATTACACAATATAAAGGTTAACTATTTATGCAAAGGTACAGTCTTACATAAATATATATATTTAAATTCATATATATATATATACATATATATATATATGTATATATATATATATATATATATAAGTTTCTTAAATATAATTTACCAAGATTTTCAAAATTCATTCTCAAATAATTAATATAATCACTAAACAAATACATATTTCAATGAGAATATTATAAATGAAAAATATAAACTCACATCTACTTATTAAATGAAAAATAACTTGCTTTTATATAATTTTTTAAGATTTATTATTTTTATTAATGTTTTAGTTCATTAAAACATAAGAATTTTGTAAGAAAAAACGTAGTAGAGTTTATAATACTAGTATTCTTTATCCTGTGCGAAATATTTACTCTAAAGCACTTTCTATTTATTTGTAATTGTGCCTAGATTTTAATAGGAATTAAAATACAAGGATTTTAATCATTTTTAAAAAAAAAAATCTTTTTGTAGAACATTTTTACTTCAACATTTTTTACTTCAAAAATTCTCATTGAAAAATAAATTAAATGTTACATTACAAAATTTTGAAAACTTCATTGTATCAGTTGTCATATTTGTAAGGTTTCACGTGGAGTTATTTTGAAAATTGATGCGAATAAAATAATTTATAAACTTTAGTTTCACCGAAAGTTTATTAATCGATTAAGAATTTATTTTATTTTATAATCGAGCTCTCATCCAAATTTGTAAACTTATATTAAATTTCATTATTAAGCATTATTTCAAACATTAAAATGTCTATTAAAATTGAAGGATTATGTTGTTTAAAGTAATTTAAGTATGTAAAGTAATTATGAACAAAAAGAAATTTAAGAAAATCTAAAAATTAAATATATTCTAATTGAAAATTCCAAATATCCTTATAAATCACATTTTGTGACACCTTAAACTAACGTACACACTAGACAAATTTTTTTAAGAAAAATCTCAAGTTTAATAAAAAAAGGCCTTCACTTTACCGATTAATTTTCAGATTAGAAGACCTAATTTCAATCTCGCGAATTGCATGAACTTATCAACTGAATATTTAATATAAAAATAATAAATATGTGTGGAACACACAAAAATAACTATATTAAGTTAAATCATTCACAATTAGCAACATACATAGAGTTAAAATAATTATATGTAGAGAATAAATTGAGAATGAAAATTATAAATATGTTAAATATGTGCAAGCACAAAAATAAAAAATAATAATTATATGTATAGAATAAATTGAGAATGAAAATTATAAATATGTTAAATATGTATGGAGCAAAAAAAATTATACGTAGAGAATAAATTGAGAATAAAAATATACCTCTATATATGGGGTGAGACTGTTAACACAACAATAATAATAGCAAACATTTATCTCAATTTTTACATGCGCGCCCCTCTAAATCTCATCTTCAGTTGGACACTTGGACTTGGACACAGTTGCATACTACCTATTCGTCCTAAAAGCCATGTACCCGAATGGCCTGAACATGCTCTCCCTCTTCTCCGACATCGGAGGGGCTGAGGTTGCTCTCCACAAGCTGAGGAATGTGGTCTCAACCGAGAAGTCAAAGGTCAAACGGAACATAGTCAGAAGCTAGTGGGAGCAGACCAACCAACAAAATGAGAACTTATATGACTTTGATGATGTCTAAGCAGTTTGATGCTTCTAGGATCGAGCAGATCATTGGAAAAAATGTGCGTCCTCTCAAAGGCTGGAAAAGATGCGCCTCCTCTCAAAGGCCGCAATTCATGATTGCCTCAAACCATGCGAGCGCAAGACTTTTTTTCCAGCCCTTTTTCTTGGCTCTTTCGATTCAAGCCAATACAATTTCATAAGATGAAAAAATAGCTGTTTTTAATGTGGAGCAGGAGCACTAAATATTGTTTATTTTTTTCTTTAAAATCAAAGCGTATGAAAATTCATACAAAACTAAGAGAAATACACACAATTCTTTGTAATATATATATATATATAATTATGTGGCCAATGTATTATATATTATATATAAGACATTAATTTATGGTTTATTAATATCTAATTAAAAATTTAAATAATTAATTAAAGAATAAAATAAGTATGATAATTTTGGGATTTAATTTATTAATTAAATTAAATTTTAATACACGATGTATCTTCTTTGAGAAGAAAAAAAATTATATACTTACTTGAGATTTCGGAAGATGAAATATATTTGTAGAAGATAATCAAAACAAATACATAGATTATTAAAATTTATAAACTTTTAAAATTATACTACTATCAAAGCAAAGCAATGTTCATATTTTCTTTCACAAATGTAAGTAAAAAAGAAAGTCTAACCATAAAAATGTAGTACTAAATATCTCATACTCCATAATTCTTATCTTTGTAGAATTGTTTTGATCTGAATATGTTGTGGACACCACTTTTGTAGAGAATGTTAAGTCTGTGAAGTGAACCGCGCAACTTTCAACAATTATTATTTTCAAAGTTTAAAAAGAGGCAATAGATTTGTTAGTGGGAAGGTAAGAATAATCGTGAGAAGCAACAAATTAAACTGCGATTAGAAGACAAGAAAAATAGTTTAAACCCCACCATTTCTTATCCTACAATTTACGTCTCCATTTACTCGATCCATCATCTAATCTCAAATGGAAATTACATATATAAACACCACACATTACACATTAATTTCCTAGAACAAAACAACACAAACTACATTCACAATGAGACCTTTCATTCCTATACCACTTACCACATCCATCACAATATTGATCATCCTTGTACTTACTCCCTTTTCATCCTCTTCCCAAACCATACCACAAACCTTCTACCGATGCATCAACCTCAACTCCGACTCCCCCATCCCATTCCCCTCCGCCTTCTACACCCCGAACAACGCCTCCTTCAACTCCGTCCTCAACTCCACCGCCCAAAACCTCCGATGCCTCTCCCCTTCCGTCGTCAAACCTCGACTCATCTTCACCCCACTAACCGAAAGCCACGTCCAATCCGCCCTCATCTGCGCCAAGGAGCAATCCCTCAGCTTCAGAGTCCGCAGCGGGGGCCACGACTACGAATGCCTCTCCTACATCTCGGTCAACGAAAAACAACGAGACTTCATCGTCATCGACCTCTCCCGCCTCCGCTCCATCTCCGTCGACATCCAGGACGGGACCGCGTGGGTCCAGGCGGGGGCCACCATCGGCGAGCTCTTCTACAGGATCTTCCAGAAGAGCAAGACCCGCGGGTTCCCCGCGGGCCTCTGCCCCAGCATCGGCGTCGCGGGCCACATCCTAGGAGGCGGGTACGGGCCCATGATGAGGAAATACGGGCTCGCGGCCGACAACGCGGTCGACGCGCGGATCGTCGACGCACAGGGGAGGATCCTCGACAGGGAATCGATGGGGGAGGATCTCTTCTGGGCGATACGAGGCGGGGGCGGGGGCAGTTTCGGGATTTTGACCGCGTGGAAAGTGCGGCTGGTTTTGGTTCCGCAGACGGTTACGGTTTTCACGGTTTCGAGGACATTGGAAGAAGGCGGGACGAGGGTACTGTCGAGGTGGCAGCGAGTTGCCAGTGTGATCGACGAAGACCTCTTCGTCAGAGTGATCATACAGAAAGTCCCCCGGGGGCAAAAGGGTCAAATGACCGTGCAAACTACTTACAATGCTCTGTTTTTGGGCAGAGCAGATAGGCTGATGAGCGTGGTGGGGGAGAGTTTCCCTGAATTGGGACTTGCCCGAAACGACGTAGTCGAGATGAGCTGGATCGAGTCGATGTTGTACATTGCTGGTTTCCCTGCAAAGACTCCCCCGGAGGTTCTCCTTCAGGGGAAGCCTCTGTTCAAGAACAGGTTCAAGGCGAAGTCGGACTTTTTCAGGAAGCCGGTTCCGGAAGAGGGGCTGGAAGGGTTGTGGAGATATGTGAAGGAAGAGGATTCGGCGCTGGTGATATTCAATCCGTACGGAGGGATGATGGGTAGGATTCCGGAATGCGAGACTCCGTTTGCTCACAGGAAAGGAGTGTTGTACAAAGCACAGTACTTGACCCTTTGGAACGACGAGAAGCCGGGATCGTTGGATAAGCACGTGGAGTGGATCAGGAAGTTGTACGAGTACATGGGGGACTATGCGTCGGTGATGCCGAGAGAAGCTTACGTGAATTACAGGGATCTGGATTTGGGGACGAACGATAACTGCTCGAGCTTGGTCGAGGCGAGTAGGTGGGGTGCTAAGTATTTCAAAGGAAATTTCGTTAGGCTTGTGGAGGTGAAAACGAAGGTTGATCCCGATAATATATTCAGATTCGAACAGAGTATTCCGGTTCTGCCGTTGATCAAGAAATATTCTGGTCTGAAGGACACGTTATAGTTTGTTTGTTTTGTTTGTACTATATATTTTGAATTTTTCATTCGGGGGGTGTGTATGAAGATTGTAATAATTTAAAACTAAGTAATGTATATGTCAAGAAAACCTAAAAGTGGTACTACTCATGGTCTATTATTTTGGATTGAAAGGAGTTGAATTGAATTGATTTAGCTAATTAAGGTTAGGTACGACTGTACCTCAAATGACATCATAAATAATATATATATATATATATGAGGTCATAAATAAAATAAATAATTAATTACCATGAAACCAATTAATTAAGAGACTTCCATTGTTTCAAGTTTCAACAACCCTAGCCGAATTAACGAGTGTATATGTCGATTTAAAAAAAGAAGTGAACATCAAAGTCCCACAAAATGCTCACACAAGCCCCACCAAAAATTACGAAAATATTATTTCATAAACTTTTTGATAAAAAAATTGAATGATTTTTTTTTTTATCAAATTAACATAATAAGTAAATGAGGTAACATGCATGCATGCATGGTACTAGAGTATACCAAACACAATTGATATGTGCCTCAGTCGATAATATTTTTTACTTACGCATGACACAAATTCACGAGTAGTTACGATTAAATCGAGCTTACTCGTGAAGGGGTATTAAATATACCACATCGATTGAAAATAGATCATAAAAACTCAAATAAAAATTAAACAAACTTATTACTTTAACAAGACTTTTCAAAATGTTATTGACCCAACTTTTGAGTAATATTTACAAAAATTGGTAAAAATGTAATATAATGTATATATTTTTTTAAAAATGAAAAAAAGTGTATAAAAAATTATTTTTTGCCTAATATAAAAAAAATACTTAACAATTTTAAATATATGGAACAAAGGAGCAGTATTTAAATACGTATAAATTTAAGATAATATATTTTTTTAAAAATGAAAAAAGTATAAATAATTATTTCTTATTTGAATATAAAAAAATACTAACATTTTTTAATATACAGAACAGAACAAAGGAGTAGTATTTAATTATACTGTACTATGAACTATGAAGTAAGAAATTATTATTACTGGGTTGACGTCAAACATTTTTCCATAGGTTGCCGAACTTTGACCCGCACGACCTTGAGTCTTTGATGGTTTTACGGTTCAATTCACTGAATCAGCAAAGTCACAAGTCTTTATATTTTGAATTTTTGAGCGGTAACTAGAAGAGACACCGCACTTGCACAACCTTTTTTTTATTCATCATTAAGACATAATCGCATGCAATCCTTTTGAAGAAATTTATAAAAAAAACATTTTATATATAAATACAATGCATGCAGTTACATGTATGCCCATCATCAATCTATAAAAACCATTATTCCTTGTGGTAATTAATTACTAATTACCTCACATTAACATACGTAGCAATGTCGTCGACATCATTTTCCGCTCTAAAAATTGTTGCTTTCATTCTCGCTTCTTTTCATCACACATCACTACTAGTATCCCCTTTCCCATCACAAGTATTCCCACCATTTTTCCCACAAACATGGAACCCCCTCACCAATTTCTACGACTGCGTTACCAAATCCACCAAATCCCAAATCCAATTCTCCCACGGCGCCGGCTTTTACGATCCCATTCACGACAAGGCCGCGTTCACCTCCATCCTCAACTCCACCGCCGAAAACCTCCGCTGCTTGGCCGAAACCATCCAAAAACCCCTAGCCATCTTCGCTCCATCCAACGACATCCAAGCCCAAGCCGCAGTCTACTGCTCCGCCGCAAACGGCCTCAACCTCAGAGTCCGAAGCGGGGGCCACGACTACGAAGGCCTCTCCTACACCTCCCTAACAGGTCAACCATTCGTGCTCATCGACCTAAGAAACATCCGCAAAGTCAAAATCGATATCTCCACAAACACCGCGTGGGTCGATGCTGGTGTGACCGTCGGCGAGCTCTACTACAAGATCTCTCAGAAGAGCAGCAGCCACGCCTTTCCCGCCGGCCTCTGCACGGACCTTGGGATCGGGGGCCACATCACCGGTGGGGCTTACGGCTCCCTCATGAGGAAATACGGCCTCGGAGTCGACAACGTGCTCGATGCGGAAATCGTCAACGCCTGGGGCGAAAAGCTCAATCGAGCAACCATGGGGGAGGAACTGTTCTGGGCGATCAGGGGAGGGGGAGGGGGTAATTTCTGTCTTATTTTAGGATGGAAGATTCAGTTAGTTCGCGTGCCGGAGAAGGTCACGGTTTTTTCGGTCCAAAAATTCGTGACCCCCGGGAAAAAGGAGAATCTCAGACTCCTGGAGAAATGGCAAACCGTTGCTCCGAATATCGACAACGATCTCTTCATCAGGGTCATCATGGTAAACGCGGGGCCCGGCACTACGCTGACTATTTATCAAGCTTTGTACCTCGGCAAAACACCCGATCTACTTAACGTGATGAAAGCTAGTTTTCCCAAGCTGGGGCTGCAGGAAAAGGACTGCATCGAGATGAAGTGGGTCGAGTCGGTGATATTCATCGCAGGGTTCCAGCCGGCTATATCTCCGAAAGATCTGCTCATCCCGAAGAACCCTAATATCGGTTACTTCAAAGCGAAATCGGATTTCGTGGAGCAAGCGATTCCGGAAGAGGGGCTTGAAAAGATGTTGAGAATCTTCGGTGAGGACACAGCTGGGTTGATAGTATGGACTCCTTATTGCTAATCTGAGTTTGTTTTAACTAAGCAGGGGGTTATCAAAGGGACTTTTATTAGGTTGTAGTGTTGGGCTCATATGGGTAGATTTTTTTTGGGAGTAGGCTCTATGGGCAGAGGGCTTTTTGATGTTAGCCTTTTCTCTGCCACTTTGCCCCTTTCTTACGGGCCTTAGCACAACAACTTTTTATTCTATTTTTTTTGTTTTCCATTTTTTTTTTTCTGATTTTTTTTCTCTCTCTTTTCTGAACACTATGCCCTAACTCCCTCTTATCTCTTTGGCTGCCTATGTAATGTGGGCATAATACCAGATGGGGTCACAAAGAATATTCAATCAGGCTCAAAGGGCTAGCACGGGCAGTGTTATTTATTCAAACAGCAATGAAACAAGAAAATGCCCTAATCATCTAACAACCCTACTCAGTCAAACTACTCATTTCAGCAAACAGGCAAAGACAAGCATTGTAAATATCACAGCAGACTCTCAAAGAAAGAAATCATATATCAATGTTGGCTCAATTCTCACAGTTTGCCTAGAACAATTCCATCATCCCTATTTCATGCATCTTAACTATAAAGTTTGAGTTACTGTATGTACGTTTGCCCAAAGTGATCACATAATCATGCTGACTCGATTAGAAACAGGGGTTTGCCCTTTCCCTTTCCCCCTCACACACTTTGCCTGGGCAAAGTGTGCAAAAGTAATAAGGTTGGTAGGGGCTACCCACGACCAGACTGTGACTCAAAAAATTTGGCGCACCTGCCCCCTCACACACTTTTCCTGGGCAAAGTGTGTCAGCAGTGAGATCAACCTAGTCCCCCCCGAACCAAAGTGACTAGGGGGTGACCTTAACAGAAACAAACAAAATAAATGAAAAAAAAAACAAAAAAAAAACTAACAACTACTAAAAACACGGGAGGGTACAATTTAGGAGGTGGAAGTAGGTGCGTACCTGAATCCACAGTAGTCAAAGTATGCGATCATCATCGCCTTCACATCCTCGAACGCCTTCTCAATCTTGTCCAACCGCGCCTCAATCGCGCCTTGCCTTTCTGCAATCTCCTCTTTGGCCTTAGCCTCTGCAATCGGATCTCTCGCCTCGCCCTTCACCACAACTGGTTTCTCCTCCAGGAACTTCACACTACCATTACTCAAAGGCACAATGTCCTGCATGCGCTTGAAACACTGAATGTCAAACTTGCCCTCCACCATCATGTCCAGCTTTGTGCCCTTCTTGATCAAGTTCATCTTAGCAGCATACACCATCGGGAAATGGGCCAGTGAGAAGCGCTGGAGGGGGTGAGTATTGAGCCACTTCATCTGGGCACAAAGGCATGAGCTGAAATGCAGTCTGGTCTTTTGGGTCATACAATACAGTATGCCCAACTCGATCTGGGAAACCGCACTGCTGCTGTCGATCTTGCCAAAGAAGTTGATAGCCAGGATCCGGTGGCAAACTCTGAGGGCATGGCTCTTGAACTGGATGGACTTGGTGGTTTGCCCAATGAACTCCCCTCCTTTGGCCAACTCTTTCCAGATCTTCTGCAACTCACTCTTTGTGTACTCCGGGAAAGTCCTCAGTGCTTCCTGGTAGGCCTTTGACTTCAGATCCGCAATACCTGCCATATCCAAACATAAATCCAATTCATTACCACCAATAGAGACAGCTCGATCAAACAACTCAAATTGAATTCCTATCACTCCCTCGTCCTTGGTCTCTTTGATACCCAGAGACCCAAAGAACTCTCTCACGATGCCTTCATTGATCTGCCCAGACCACTCAAGAAACGGCTCCCACCCAATAGCCTTGAAATAGCCTCGAACCTCCTTCTCCACACCCATCAGTTTGAGCGAGTCGAAGCACACCGTTTTGGGGGCCGCGATTTCGCGCGCCGAAGTGTCAACTGCCTTCCTCTTCTTTGTGGATGCGCGGGTCCGGCTTTTAGGGGTTTTGTAGGTCACCTCCTCCACCTCGTCTTCCTCCATCGGAGTCTTGCCGGCGGCTGTCGACTCTTCCTTTTCCTTCTCGTCGGAGGTAGATCCGGCAGTGGGGGTTGGGGAGACCTTCTTCTTCCCTTTGCCCGCCGCATTTTTCTGCTTCTTTTTCGGGGGGCTATTAACGGCGACTTTGCCTTCCTCCTGCTGAGCGGCGGTGGCTAGGGTTTCCAGATCTTCCTTCTCGCCGGTGGTTTTGGACTCGTCAATTTCCTTGGCCAAATCGTCGATTGGGGTGTTATCCGTCTCCGTCGTGGCGGGGCTTGGTGGTATGGTGGCCAGGGGTACGGCGTGAATGGCTTCTTCGGCGGTGGGGGATTTGGGCTTCGCCGGGCTCGATTGCTTGGGAGACACCATCTTTTTCAGTTTGGTTGCGGCGGTTCCTATGGTTAGATCAATTAGGGTTCCGGTGGGTATTTTTCTCAACTTGTTTTTCGCTCGTGTAGAAACCATATGGAGAGAGAGAAGGGATATATAATTGTTTTTGAATTTTGAAAATAGAGGGGTTAATGGCAGTTATCGGGAATCGCGGGTGGATAGGGATAGAGGCGTGATGATGGTGGAACTGCAGAGTCCCTGATGGGACGGTTTCCAGCCCTTGAAAATCGCAATTGCCCACTTGCGTCCCATTTGCCCAGAGTCTCAATCTGCCCAGAGTCCTCCTGCAAAATAAAAAACAAAACACTACCCCTTCCTCACGGCATAGTCAAAGTTTCTTGTTGCAAGTAGTTTATTCCTAATCTAAATAAAAATTGAAATAACAAAATTATACAAACGTACCAAGTTGCCTCCTGGCCAGCGCCCTATTTATAGTCCCGGGCAGGACCCAATTGCTTAATTCGATCACTCAATCAGGGCAAGCTGCCCGTTCAGATTCTCTTGCCCAAAGTAGGGCTTCACTCTATGGCCATTCACTTTGAAGATGTAGTCATCGTCTTTGCTGCTTTTATGTTCCACAGATCCGTTTGGGCTAACATGATGAACTACATATGGTCCTCCCCACTTGGAAGACAGTTTGCCCGAACGGAACTGATTCCTGGTTTGGTACAGCAAGACCAACTGACCGACTTCAATCTTTTTCCTTTTAATCAGCTTGTCATGCGCTCTCTTGGTCCTTTCCTTGTAATGAGCAGCATGGTCATAGGCCTCAATGCGAAGTTGATCCAGCTCCACTAAGTCAAGTTTACGCTCGTTTCCGGCCAGATCCCAGTCAAAGTTGACCTTATTTACAGCCCATTGTGCCTTGTGCTCTATCTCTACGGGCAAATGACAGACTTTCCCAAATATCATTCGGTATGGAGAAATACCAAATGGAGTCTTGAACGCAGTGCGGTATGCCCACAGGGCATCATCCAGTTTGCCTGCCCAATCCTTCCCCTCTAGCCTAACTGTCTTCCTCAGAATAGCTTTGATAATCCTGTTGGAGAGCTCTGCTTGGCCGTTTGCCTGGGGGTGATAGGCACAGGTGATTCGATGAGTGACTCCATATTTTCGCAGTAGCCTCTCAATGATATAGTTGCAGAAATGGGTCCCCTGATCACTGATAAGCGCTCTAGGCACACCAAATCGAGTGAATATATTCCCTTTGAGGAATTCAGCCACAATGCGGGAATCATTGGTGGCAGTAGCCTTTGCCTCGACCCATTTGGAGACATAATCAACGGCTAGGAGTATGTATTCCTTACCTTATGAATTCGGAAATGGCCCCATGAAGTCTATGCCCCAGACATCAAAGATCTCTACTGGCAGTATGGGCACAGAGGGCATTTCATTGCGCTTGGTCAAGTTCCCTTCTTTCTGACACTCATCACACATCTTGCACAAGTCATAGCAGTCTCTGACCAAAGTGTTCCAGTAGAATCCGCAATCCAGAACCTTTCTTGCTGTACGCCTAGGCCCAAAGTGGCCTCCACAGGGTTGCTTGTGGCAGTGATCCACTATGCCCTGCTGCTCAGACTCAGGAATGCATCTTCTAAGGACTTGGTCTTCACATATCTTCCATAGATAAGGTTCATCCCAGACGTAGCTCCTTGCCTCACGTCTCATCTTGTTTTTCTCATAGTACGTCATGCCTTCCCTGAAAATTCCTGTAACCATAAAGTTCACAAGGTCAGCAAACCATGGCTCTTCGCCCAAAGCGGTGATAGAATATAAATGCTCATCAGGGAATGTTTCGGTGATAGGCATATCCTCTTCTTTCTGGAGGATTCTACTGAGATGATCTGCCACGAGATTTTGATTTCCAGACTTGTCTCGAATTTCAATGTCAAACTCCTGAAGTAACAGGATCCATCGAATAAGTCTTGGTTTCGTCTCCTTCTTTGCCATGAGGTACTTCAGTGCAGCGTGGTCTGTATACATTATGGTCTTACTGCCCAGCAGGTAAGACCTAAACTTCTCAAAGGCAAATACTATGGCCAAAAGCTCCTTTTCAGTCATGGCATAGTTGCTTTGGGCAGCATTAAGGGTCTTTGAGGCATAGTAGATCACATGCCTTTCTTTCCCTTTCATTTGCCCTAACATAGCTCCCACTGCATATCCACTTGCATCACACATCAGCTCGAATGGCATACCCCACTCTGGTGGTTGAATAATAGGCGCTGTGACTAATCTTTCCTTCAAGTGGTTAAAGGCAGCCTTGCAGTCTTCATCAAAGTCCCATTCTACATCATTCTGGAGCAGCTTGGTCAAAGGGCGGGCTATTTGGGCAAAGTCTTTCACAAAGCGCCTGTGATAACCAGCATGCCCAAGGAACCCTCTGACTTTCTTCACATTCCTTGGGTACGGCAGCTTTGAGATAACTTCGATCTTTGCTTTATCCACCTCTATGCCCTTAGCTGAAATGACATGTCCAAGGACAACTCCCTCTTCGACCATGAAATGGCATTTTTCGCAGTTCAGTACAAGGCTCTTCTCCACACACCTTCTGAGCACCATCTCTAAGTGTTCAAGGCAGGAGTCAAAGGAGTTGCCATACACGGTGAAATCGTCCATGAACACTTCAATCCCATTTTCGAGTAGGTCAGAGAAGATACTCATCATGCACCTTTGAAAGGTTCCTGGTGCATTGCAGAGGCCAAAGGGCATTCTCCTGTAGGCAAAGGTGCCAAAGGGACAGGCGAAAGTGGTTTTGTCCTGATCCTCTTGAGCAACCCATATCTGCATATACCCTGAGTAGCCATCTAGAAAGCAAAAGTGCTTCTTCCCAGCCAATGTCTCTAACATTTCATCAATGAAGGGCAAAGGGAAATGATCCTTGCGGGTTACCTTGTTCAGTTTGCGGTAGTCAATGCAAACTCTCCACCCAGTTTGTAGTCGTGTGGCTATCTGCTCATTCCTTTCATTCTCTATGACTTGAACTCCAGACATCTTTGGTACCACATGTACTGGGCTAACCCACTTGCTATCAGAAACTGGGTAGATTATGCCCACACTGAGAAGCTTCTTGATCTCTTTGAGCACAACTTCCTTCATTGCTGGGTTGAGCTTCCTTTGAGGATCACGTACGGGCACAGAGTCATCTTCCAGAAGAATATGGTGTTGGCAGATGCTCGGACTTATCCCTCTGATGTCAGCCAAAGTCCACCCTATGGCTTGTTTGTACTGCCCCAGCACATATCTCAACTTTGCCTCCTCTGCCTCTTGTAAATAAGCGCTTATGATGACGGGCAAAGTGTCATTATCCCCCAAGTATAAATACTTGAGATGTTTGGGCAGCTTCTTCAGTTCCAGAATTGGTGGCTTTTCAAGTGAAGGCACCATGATCATTTCTTCGATCTCTATCGGTTTGCCCGGGTTGCCTTTGAAATTTTCCAGAGAGTCTAACTGCTCGATTGCCTCTTGCAATTCTTCCGGTTCGTCCTCCATGTCAAACTCAGTAAGCCCTTGTTGAATAGCTATCTCAGTATGATCATACTTGCCACATTGGAGTGCCTTTGCCTCCACTGCCTTCTCAATTTGGTCAATGTAATGGATTTCTTCGGTATCAGCTGGGTGCTTCATAGACTTGTAGAGGTCAAAGGTGACCGTTTCTCCCTCGAATTTGCACGTCAGCCTTCCGGTTTCACAGTCGATGTGGGTCCTTGCTGTTTTCAGGAACGGTCTGCCCAATATCATCACAGGGGCTTTACTTGATTTGCCCATATCGAGCACATAGAAGTCAGCAGGGAATATCAGCTCTTCCACTTTGACCAGGACATCTTCCAGTATGCCCTAAGGATAAACATTAGATCTATCAGCCAGTTGGATCACAACTCGAGTGGGCTTCAGTTGCCCTATTTCCAGGTCTTCATACATCGTTTTGGGCATAACGTTGATTGATGCTCCCAGATCGAGCATTGCCTTCTCTATCTTCATATGCCCTATAATGCATGGAATATAGAACATGCCTGGGTCTCCACACTTTGTAGGTCCAGTCTTTTTGATCACAGCAGAGACATTCTCCCCCACCTCAAACTTTGCATCATCTTGATATTTAACCTTCTCTGTGCAGAGTTCCTTCAAGAACTTAGCACATCTGGGCATAGCGTTCAGTATGGTCAGAAGGGGCATATTGATCTCAACCTTCTTGAACATATTAAACATCTCTTGAGTTTCTTCCCTCTCACGGTTTTTGCTCAGTCTGCCCGGGAAGGGTGGTTTGATTTTGGGAGGTCGGGACTTGTCCCTCTTTGCCCTGACTGTCACCTCTTCTTGCTCAATATCTGTTCCAGGGTCCTCCTCAACGATTGGGGGATCATCTAGAGTGGGCTCCTTGCCCTTCACAGCAGATTTCTCCACTATGGTCAGTGGTTTGCTACTTCTGAGCTGTACGGCATTAACATGGGCATTATTCACTTCGATCTTTGGGGGCAAAGTACCTCCTTTCTGTTCCAGCTTTGCCACCACTTGAGTAAGATGTGAGACTTGGGCTCCTAGATTCTGGAACTGCCCCCTAGTCTCTTGCTTGAATTTCTCATTCTCATGGTGGGCTTTGGCATTCTCTTGCTGGAATTTAATATTCTCTTTGACCAAAGTTTCCATCATTTCAGACAAGGTAGGCCCTTTGGTCTGAGCGGGCTGGTGGTACACCCCGGGGCCTTGTTGCTGGTACTGCCCTTGCTGATTATAGCGCTGGAAATTTTGGTTTCCATTATACCCCTCATTGTAGTTGTTGTTATTCCCATACCTATTATCATAGTAGGGTTTCCCTCTTCCTTGCCCATTACCGTTGCTCTGCCCCATTGCTTTGACCTCCTCGTCATACAGTGTGGGGCATTCATCAGTGGCATGCTCTGTGCCCTGGCAGATCTGGCAAGCTTTCACTCCTCTCTTTGGCCCGGTGGCCATAGTGTTCATAAACTTTTCCATTGCGCTGCATAGTTTGTCGATTTTTAGATCCGCAGCAGTGGTTGTCCCCAAATTGGTCCTGGGCAACTCACTTCCATCCTCTCTGAATTCTTCCGCCATTTCCTTAAAAAGCCTAAATGCCTCTTCAGCACTCTTATTTAGGATTGACCCTCCACTGGCAGCATGTAGAAGTGTCCTCTCGTGCATCCTTAGACCACTCACAAAATACTGAATCAAATCGTGGTCTGGGATTTGATGTTGAGGGCACTTTGCCAGCATCTGTTTGAACCGTGCCCAGTATGCAGGGAATTCTTCGCCTGCCCCCATCTTGATGCTGCTGATATTCCTTCTCATGTGTTGGATTCTAGCGGCAGGGAAGTATTTTTCCAGAAATGCCTGTTGGAGCTGTGCCCAAGTGGTAAATTGCCCCTCGGGTAGAGTGTAGAGCCACTCCCTTGCTCCATCCCCTAGTGAAAAGGGAAAGGCCAGCAGTCTGATGTATTCACTCAAAGGGGGTCCTCCCCTTATGGTTCCACAGGCTAACTCAAAGTCTTGCAAGTGCCTCTGAGGGTCTTCCATGGGCAAATCGCTGAATTTCGGCAGTATTTGGATGAAATTGTGTTTCATCTCCCAGTTCTCTCCTATGGTGGGCAAAGTGATGCCCAATGGACGGAGATTCAGATTGGCAGGGAACATCATGTCCCTGAGGGTCCAATTGTGTGGACCGTACATCGTGGTTGGTTCCGGTGAAGGTCTAGGTGGGGTAATGGGTTCACCTCTCCTTGCCCTTCTCGGATTTTCTGCCCTTGGTGTTCGGGCATCTTCTTGGGCGGCACGTGCTAACGCTTTGGCTAGCCTTGTCTCTTTTCGGATTCGCTTTGCAGTCTTTTCGATCTCAGGGTCGTACCAAGGTACAATCTCTTTGCCCGAAGTGGAATCCTGCATAAACAAAACAAGTCAAACTGTTAGCACAGACGACTTACTGTTGGAAATTTGCCTCCCCGGCAACGGCGCCAATTTTGACGAGCCCGTAAGCTTGTCGTTAGAGCAAACGCGCTGTCAAAATGATATTTATATTTAGCCAGTACTCCTATCACTACAAAACGTAGATAATGGCAAGTACGTGGGGTCGGTCCCACAAGGAGGCAATTACAATAGGTGATCTCGGCTTTGCCCAAGGGGTTGTCACAAAAAGATTTGATTTGGGGTTGCTGTGGGCACAACAGTTTTGCAAACGTTTCAAACACTTTGATCTAACTACGGCTAACCAAACTAACATGCAAATAAAGTAAAACTAAAAGGTAAATAAGCAAACACTCAAATCTAACAGATTACTAAAAGGTAAACTTAAATCAAATGATAAACAAGGCATCCGGGCAGATGACTTCACTTAGGATCATTAGGGCAAACTACCGGTCATAGGCACTAAGGATTTTTACCAGCGGTTTGTCAGCAGTTATATGGTGCTTTAAAAAGACAACACTGGTCCTATTGCGTCACGCCCAACAATTGCCCCACCCCTTATCTATCCTTATAGTTTAAAGAGAAGACAAGCTAACGTTATGCCTAAACCCCTAGATCTGGACAATTCGATAACCTATGCGACCAAACATGGATCTAATTTTCCCAAACCCGCATTACCCTCTAGACAGACCCGCTCGGCCAATAGCATGCCCGGAACTCCGAGTCATACGACCGCAATCTCCAGCAAGTTCTAGTGCTATGCACGCAACAATACTACAAGGTACATATATGCGGTTTGCCAATCACCAGTATCCCAGATTGTAAAGGTTCACTAGTGGTCGTCCTAGTTTGCCAAAACTCCCCAGAAATAATCCTCAACCAACTTTGCTTCGGCAACAAACCCCCAACCGGCTACTGTAGCCCCATCGACCTCGCGGCTTAACTAAAACCCTAAATCACCTTCGATCTGCCCCTGCCTAGATGCACGAACAACTTAGCCAATCATACAGAAATTAAAAGACAAAGTAAATAAGGAAAATAGAACTATATTATTCATGCCTTCAAATCGAAAACGTTTTTGAAGGAAATCGGAAAACGGAATTAAAAACTTAAAAGCGAAACATAAACGAAATTGTTTCTCAGCCCGAAGGCTGGTTCTACTCAAAACAAATAAAGAGACTCAGACGAACAGCTCCGATCTCTATCTCCGGCGACTCCTCCGGCGGCGACGACTGCGGGACCGGCGGCTCTCTCGATTTCTCGATGCGTATCGTGTTGTGTTTCTTGCTGCCCACCGCGCCCCGCTTTTAAAGACTTCAATTTGAATTTGAATTAGCGGCTGTTGCTCCTTCCTAAATAATAGGCGCCAGCAGTCAACGGGTTGGAGGATAAGTGAGATCTCCCAAATCTAGGGATTCTGTTACGCTGTCAGCTTTCCCGCAGCGAATCTCCTGTCAACAGCCGCTTATGCCCAAACTGAAATCCGCAGGTATTTCTTCTTCTCCACAGATGGTCGGACCAGGCACAGTACTTGGTAAGAATTCTGGGTCTTCTGCTTCGTGACTTTACCCATTTGCCAGATGTGGTCAAACTGTTGCATGTCACTACCACTCCAGAATCTGATTTGCCCAAAGAAGGGGGTTTCCTTGCCTCTTTTGCCCAGTGCGCCACCTGTTACCTGCATCCATACACACTCTGCCCAAACACCTAATTGTGCCCTCCCAGACATGTTACCGACTCAAACTGACTCAATAAAGGGTGTAAAAACGCTCTAAGATGAGCAAATAAAATGGCTCATCAGCCGCCTAAAATGTGTAAAGACATCCTTACCCTTCCTTTTATATCTTCCCCTATTCCTTACGAGACACACAGAGGCCGAACCCCCCAAATTCCACCTCCCCCTCTTCCTCCGATTCGCGTCACCATCGTCATCGCCTCGGCGGACGCCGCTGCTAGCGACTCCAAACCAGCCAAACCACCGGAGTGTCGACCCTCACGACCCCCAATCTCACGCTCCGACGCCTCATCCACCTCTGGATCTCGCTCGCCGACGGCATTCTCGCAAAACCTTCGTCTGCTGATTTTCAATGGCGAGCACTACTTGTTTTATGATCGTCAGCAAAAACGACATCCCGATTTACGAATCTGAAGTCGGTACTGTCCCCAAGGTATTTATGCGCGTTCCTTCCGATTTTTCCCCTTCCATTTTTGTTCACTCCCCCGTCAGCCACAGACAATTCCGACTCCCCCGTCACTGTTCGCGCGCTGATGCGGAGGCGGCTGGTTCACGCACGACGCGTAGTGGCGATAGACGCCTCTCTTGCGACGCTGAGATCCACGCCGCTTCCGACGCCCGCCCGCCACGATGGACAGTGAATTTTCGCACCGTTGAGGTTCAATTTCTATTTCTTTTGTTGTTGCTTGATTAGCTAACAGTCTAAGGTTTAATGTGAATATTGGTGAAAGGAAGTTGTTCTTCATTTCTTTTGAATGTGTGATATCAGTGCAACTTGGTATTGTGTCAACAAGTTGATTAGTTAACAATAATAAGTGAAAAGGATTTTGTGTCAGCAAGTTGATATTCACGAGTGTTTACAACTTGTTAAATGACTTTTATTTCTCTAAACAGAAACCCTCTACTTATCGATTAACATAGTCGACCGGTTTCTATCTTCTTATATATGCATGCCTAAATTATTATTATTGTTTCACTTATCAGGGAATGCGTGAAGGTGTTGTTTCTTTTTATGTTATGTTATGTTCAGAGAATTGAGTATTTACTGGTTTTTCACGATTTGAGATATTGGAGTTGTATTGTGGGATTATACTGCAGATTTATTGTGAGTGGCTTGTCACGAGACTCTTGCTACAATAGTCAGTTTGGCATTGCATTCAGTGTTACAATGCCTGTAAAATACTTGGGTGTTAATAATACTCGTTTTCCAATTTGTTTGTTTATCATACCTTAAGCTTGAGTCGATAAATATGATGCCCGACTCGGCTCGTCTACTTGTAATGCTTGTAGTTGCATTCCTGTAAGGAACATCTAGTGGGCTACCGTAACAAACTATATACAGTTTACTAAAATCGACACAAAAATTTTTTGATTAAAATTCGAAGGGGTGTCGTAGGGCATACACTGATGGATGAGGAGGTAGGTCGACGCAAGGTTACCCATGGGGTAACTCCTCCATGTTGGAAAACGTAAACTCGACTAACTCACAGCGGAATAAACGAAACAAATATGTGGAGAGGAGATAATAAACACTCTTGTTCTTCTCAATCGATCGACACGGAAAAAAATACTCTTGAACTCTCTTATATTACTACTTGTAAATCTTGTACAAACTCATATCTAAAATGAAAGATTACATGACTATTTATAGGACAACCAAAATGAACCTAAATAACATACATGAATTAACAATTAATTCCATGCATGAATATAATATGAAAAGACCATTCATGTATACAGAACATGAATCTAGCTTATTATTGACTTTCAAACTTCAACATCCCCCCTTAAGCTTGATTCTCTCGCATCCCAAGCTTGTTCCTTAACTTCTCAAAAATTTCTCGTTTGAGGGGCTTCGTGAAAATATCCGCAACTTGATCTTCGGATTTCACGAACTTAACTTGAACATCTTTCTTAGCAATGCACTCTCTGATGTAGTGAAACCTTGTGTCAATATGCTTACTACGATCATGAAAAACGGGATTTTTTGCTAGTGCAATCGCTGATTTGTTATCGACAAATATTTCCGTCGATTCAACGTCACCAAAGTGAAGTTCTTTAAGCAAACTCCTCAACCACACAGCATGACAAACACTTGACGTCGCCGCAACGTACTCCGCTTCACATGTCGAAAGAGTAACTATCGGTTGCTTCTTCGACGACCATGTGAATGCACATCCTCCAAAATAAAATACGAACCCACTCGTACTCTTACGATCATCGGGATCTCCGGCCCAGTCGCTATCGCTATATCCGAACAATTTCATTTCTCCATTTTCTGGATAAAACAAACCAAAATGGATCGTACCTTTGATATATTGGAGTATCTGTTTAGCCACCTTGAAATGATACTTAGTCGGATTCTCCATATAGCGACTAATGAGACCGACCGCATAAAGAATATCGGGCCTCGTGCACGTCAAATATCGCAAACTTCCAACTAAGCTTTTAAACAAAGTTGGATCGACACGATCTCCATTTACGTCCTTCGAAAGTTTGGTCCCAATATCGATCGGAATATTGGTCGGCACGCAATTCTCCATCTTGAATTTCTTTAAAATTCCTTTTGCATAGCCTTCTTGGGAAATGAATATCCCACCTTTTTGTTGTTGGACTTCAATTCCGAGATAATACGACATTAGGCCAATGTCCGTCATCTCATATTCTTTGGTCATCTCTTGTTTGAATTCATCAAACCACTCCTCATTATTTCCTGTGAAAATAAGATCATCGACGTACAAACATACGATCAACATGTTACCTTTACCATCAACTTTCACATACAGGGCATGCTCATGGGGGCATTTTTTAAATCCTTTCTCCATAAAAGTTTGATCGATGCGGCTATACCAAGCTCTCGGCGCTTGCTTTAAACCGTACAAAGCTTTCTTTAATTTCAAGACTTTTCCCTCAAGGCCCGGTAACAAGTAACCTTTCGGTTGATCGATGTAAACTTCCTCTTCAAGTACGCCATTCAAAAACGCAGACTTTACGTCCATTTGATGAATTTTCCACGTCTTTTGGGCTGCTAGCGAGATCAAAAAATGGATGGTTTCCAGACGTGCTACAGGAGCAAAAACTTCATCGTAGTCAATTCCAGCCTTTTGTTTGTACCCTTTGACTACGAGTCTCGCCTTGTACCGTTCTACCTCTCCTTTTGAATTCTTTTTCGCCTTATAAACCCATTTAACTCCAATGGATTTTTGCCCCTGTGGAAGAGAAGAAAGTTCCCAAGTTCCATTTTTTTTAATTGAACTTATCTCATCGTCCATGGCCTTCTTCCACTTTTGACTCTTTGACGCCTCTTCAAAATTTATGGGCTCGGTATCCGCAAACAAGAAAAACAAGTTTGGATTTTGATTGAGCTCATAAATATCTCGCAACGATCTCATCTTTTTAGGCCTTCCACTATTTGAACTATCGTTGTCCGATGAATGTTCGTCATGCGGGGGTGGCGATGGAGGACTCGAGGGCTCCAACGGTTCGTCCTAAACTTCTTTCGAACTCGATTCGAAAGGGTAAAAAGTGTACTGCTCCTTATCTTGGGTACTCCAATCCCAAGAACTCTTCTCGTCGAACACGACATCACGACTAAGCTTCCTTTTGTTCTCAACTGGATCGTACAATTTATAGCCTTTCGAAGCTTGATCATAACCAACAAAAATATATTTTTTGCTCTTCACATCAAGCTTGCTCCTTGACTGATCTGGTACGTGGGCATGAGCAATACTACCAAATACTCGCAAATGTGAAATACTTGGTTTGAAACCACTCCATTTCTCCTGTGGTGTTTGATCATGAACACTTCTGGTCGAACTTCGATTAGACAAATAAACGGCACATTCGACCGCTTCTGCCCAAAGTTCTTTTGGAAAATCTTTGGTTTTCAACATGCATCGAACCATATTCATAACAGAACGATTTTTCCTTTCCGCGACTCCATTTTGTTGCGGAGAATAAGCAACGGTAAGAGATTTTCGAATACCGTTTTCTTCACAAAATTTCTGGAACTCCGTCGAAGTGAACTCGCCTCCGTTATCCGACTTCATTGCCTTGATTTGGTAGCCGCTTTGCTTTTCGACTAGGGACTTAAACTTTTTGAAGGTTGAAAATGCCTCTGACTTGTTTTTCAAAAAGAATACCCAAGTCTGGACCAAAATAAATTTGATAATTCTGACCAAAATAAATTTGAAATTCGATTACATCGTAATAGCCATTGAAGAGTCGAATGATGTCGAGACTCTTAACATGAATGAGCTGCTCGGAAAATTACAAGTCCATGAAGAAAAACTTAAAAGGCGAACGAAGGAACCGGAAGTCGAGCAAGCTCTTCAAGCAATGACGATCAATTCCGACCAAAATAAATTTGATAATTCTGGAAATCGCGGTCGTGGGAGAGGCCGCGGTAGAGGTCGTAGTCGTGGACGAGGACGAGGACGTGGCCGTGGTCGTAGCCATGAACAAGGTTACGAAGAACAAAACTCTTATAACCAAGACGAGTCACAATCGGAATCTCGTACGTCACGAGGTCGTGGAAGAGATGGATATAATCGTCATCAAAATAAGAGAGACATCAAATGCTATAATTGTCACAAATTTGGGCATTACGCTTCAGAGTGTCGAAATGAGTCTAGCTCCGAAAAGGCTCATTTTGGTGAAAAAGAACCCCACCAATCGTTGTTGGCGCTAAAAGCTTCGATAGAAGAAGAAAATACTTCTTGGTACCTTGACTCGGGTGCGAGTAATCACATGTGCGGGGAGAAGCGCATGTTCGTTGATATTGATGCTACTGCTGCGGGAAGCATCTCATTTGGTGATATGTCAAAAATCACCATCCAAGGAAAAGGAAGGATTCTCATTCGGTTGAAGAGTGGTGGGCATCAATTCATCGAAAATGTTTACTACGTACCAGGGATGAAAGCAAATATTTTGAGCATCGGTCAATTGCTCGATAAAGGGTACGACGTTCATATGACGGGCCAAAGCTTGTACCTAAAGAATTCCGAAGGGAGATTGATTGCTAAGGTACAAATGTCAAGTAACAGAATGTTCAAGTTGAATATTCAGCACGACGTGCCAAAGTGCTTGAAAGCGTGTTTTGAAGACGAGTCCTGGTTGTGGCATTTGAGGCTCGGCCATATAAATTTTGGCGGATTGAAGACGATGTCATCTAAGAAGTTAGTGAGAGGATTACCTGTGATTAATCATCCGGATCAGATTTGTCAAGGATGTCTTGAAGGAAAACAACATCGACATTCCTTTCCAAAAGAATCTCTCTCAAGAGCGAAGCAACCGCTAGAGTTAATTCATACCGATATTTGCGGACCTATCGATCCATCATCGCTCGGAAATAATCGGTATTTTTTGACCTTCATTGATGATTTTAGTCGAAAGACTTGGGTATTCTTTTTGAAAAACAAGTCAGAGGCATTTTCAACCTTCAAAAAGTTTAAGTCCCTAGTCGAAAAGCAAAGCGGCTACCAAATCAAGGCAATGAGGTCGGATAACGGAGGCGAGTTCACTTCGACGGAGTTCCAGAAATTTTTTGAAGAAAACGGTATTCGAAAATCTCTTACCGTTGCTTATTCTCCGCAACAAAATGGAGTCGCGGAAAGGAAAATCTCTTACCGTTGCTTATTTTCCAGAATTATCAAATTTATTTTGGTCGGAATTGATCGTCATTGCTTGAAGAGCTTGCTCGACTTCCGGTTCCTTCGTTCGCCTTTTAAGTTTTTCTTCATGGACTTGTAATTTTCCGAGCAGCTCATTCATGTTAAGAGTCTCGACATCATTCGACTCTTCAATGGCTATTACGATGTAATCGAATTTCTGCACAAGAGACCGAAGTATCTTTTCAACAACTCGATTTTCTTCGAGCTTTTCTCCATTGCTTTCGAGTTGGTTAACAACCGTAACAACTCTTGAGATGTAGTCGGATACTTCTTCCGATTCTTTCATCTTCAATGACTCGAACTCTCCTCGAAGTGATTGAAGTCGAACTTTCTTAACTTTGTCAATGCCTTTGAAAGCATCGTTAAGAATATCCCACGCTTGCTTCGCCGTGGTTGCTTGAGAAATTTTCTCAAAATTGTTGTCGTCCATGCCGAGTTGAATAATAGATAGAGCTCTTTGATCTTTTACCTTGGCTTCTTTGTAAGTTTTCCTTTCGGCTTGGCTTAAAAGAGCAGGATCTTGAGATGCATTAAATCCTCCTTCGACGGCTTCCCAAACATCTTGTCCACCAAGAAATATCTTCATTTGAATGATGGAGATGCATTAAATCCTCCTTCGACGGCTTCCCAAACATCTTGTCCACCAAGAAATATCTTCATTTGAATGCTCCATCGATTAAAGTTGTCCTTCGAGAGCTTCAGAAATGGGAATGCTCCACTTGCGGCCATCGTCTTTAAGGAGAATCGAATCTAGCTCTGATACCACTTTGTTGGAAAACGTAAACTCGACTAACTCACAGCGGAATAAACGAAACAAATATGTGGAGAGGAGATAATAAACACTCTTGTTCTTCTCACTCGATCGACACGGAAAAAATACTCTTGAACTCTCTTATATTACTACTTGTAAATCTTGTACAAACTCATATCTAAAATGAAAGATTACATGACTATTTATAGGACAACCAAAATGAACCTAAATAACATACATGAATTAACAATTAATTCCATGCATGAATATAATATGAAAAGACCATTCATGTATACAGAACATGAATCTAGCTTATTATTGACTTTCAAACTTCAACACTCCAGACTTTTTCTTTGCTTCTTGAAGTAGCTTCAGGAATTAATAATACTCGTTTTCCAATTTGTTTGTTTACACTGCTTCTATTCAATTTCAGTGTTCTCCTCATCTACTTGGTTAATGCGTTATTTACAAGTATTTGATGCATATACAATTACATTTTTTTCTCTCTTATTTGATGCACTGTCACAATTTTGTGAGCTGCTACTTTATGTTGTTAATTTTTATTATTCATTTAACATTAAGCTATTATATTATTATGATTATGATTAGGTTTGAAAAAGGTGCCGAGCAATTCAGATTAGATGTTGCACAAAACCCCAATGATACTGAGTAGTCAATATGGTGCGATTTCGTCGAGCGGATGGGTGAAGTCGTCTCTCGGGGTGATCGAGACGAGGTCGAGCCAAGATTTTGGTTTCATTTTCACTCTTCAGTGTCTATATATTAAATATGTGATCGCTTGATTTTCATGTTCATGTTTCTCGGGGTGATCGCTTGATTATCATGTTCAGGTTTCTCCCATTGACCCATCCATGTTCAAGTGTGTGAGATAGAGGGGAGAGGGAGATTCGGCGAAGAGCGATTTCCGAATTCGCAAGCTCGTAAATATCAAAATCTTCGTTCGCCATGTCCGACCTTAAGCTCGTGGTGAGTTCAAAAATTTTCGTACATCTTAGTTTGATGAATGATTTATCTGATAATTGTGTACACATGTTCTTACTCTTTGAAATCTTGATTTTGGATGTATGGGATTGTATAAATGTAATTTTGTTTGTTTGTAATATAAATGTTTTATTAAGGAATTATCATCCTATCTGTGGTGTTGGGGGAAATTATTAATTTGTTAATGGCACCTATTGGTCTCCTTGATATATACCGTAGCTAACTCTTTGTGTTACTATGTAGGATCCTGAACTAATGAAAAATATGTTTGCAGGGGATGTATTTTATGCAAATTGGGATGAAGTGCTTCCCGGGGCCACAACAGTGGTTTCCACACTCGGTGGTTTTGGCAGTGACGAGCAAATGCAAAGATTTTGAGTGCTATAGCATGTAATGGTATTATCTCACTTTGTTACACTACTATTATATACAGTATGTGGATTCATCTTAATTAATTTAATTGACTTGATCGTTCTTGTAGGACACAAGGCACTGACCTTTGATAGCACAATTGCCATGTATGCATCCAGGACTCCCATTTAATTATAGTCCCTCTGTTTTGGATCAATATTTATTTTATTTCAGTTTATTTTTATGAGATTCAATGTTTTTATAATATTCATTCAGTGTATTCAGTGTTTTTATAATATTCTAGTGTAAAAATCCGTCATTCAGTGTTTTTTTAATGATATTCAATGTTCTAATAATATTCAGTGTAAAAATCCGACATTCAGTGTTTTTTAATGACATTCAGTGTTCTTATAATATTCAGTGTAAAAATCTGACATTCAGTGTCTTTTAATGATATTCAGTGTCTGGGGTGACGTTCAGTGTCTTTTAATGTTATTCAGTGTCTTTTAATGTTATTCAGTGTGTTTTAATGTTATTCAGTGTTATTTGGTGTATTTCAGTGTTATTCAGTGTTATTCAGTGTCTTTTGATGTTATTCAGTGTCTTTTAATGTTATTCAGTGTTATTCAATGTTATTCAGTGTCTTTTAATGTTATTCAGGGTCTTTTAATGTTATTCAGTGTTATTTGGTGTCTTTCAGTGTTATACAGTGTTATTCAGTGTCTTTTGATGTTATTCAGTGTCTTTTAATGTTATTCAGTGTTATTCAGTGTTATTCAATGTTATTCAGTGTCTTTTAATGTTATTCAGGGTCTTTTAATGTTATTTAGTGTTATTCAGTGTCTTTTAATGTTATTCAGTGTTATTCAATGTTATTCAGTGCCTTTTAATGTTATTCAGGGTCTTTTAATTTTATTAGTGTTATTCAATGTCTTTTAATGTTATTCAGTGTCTTTTAATTGTATTCAGTGTTATTTAGTGTCTTTTCATGGTATTCAATGTCTGACATTCAGTGTCTTTTGGGGTGAGTGGATTGAGTAGAAGAAAAAATTTGACGTTCAGTGTCTTTTCATGGTATTTAGTGTCTGACATTCAGTGTCTTTTGGGGTGGGTGGATTGATTAGAAGAAAAACAAATTGACGTTCAGTGTCTTTTAATGGTATTCAGTGTCTGGGGTGACATTCAGTATCTATTAATGGTATTCAGTGTCTGGAGGTGGGGTGCGTTGAGTAGAAAAAAAAAATCTGACGTTCAGTGTCTTTTAATGGTATTCAGTGTCTTGGGGTGGGGTGGGTTGAGTAGAAATAGAGTAAGGGTATTTTCGTCTTTCCATATATATTTTTTTTGGCCCAATTGGAACAAAAATACCTAATTGACACATAAATTGGAATTTAGCCTTATTGGGCAAAAATTATTGAAAATTGGCCTTATTGCCATTTTTCCCATATAAAAATAAAATAAATTTATTAAAATGTCTAAACCCAAGACTTTATGAAATTTTGTAATTGTCGCTTGGCCACTTCATTTCATATGGGATAAGATCATCTCGTTTTACAACTCTCGAATTCTCTTCAGCCAGCGACTCTGAAAAGAGTGTGACATATATTGCTATTTGTTCGATGTTCACTTTGTATTTTCAGTGCTATTTGTTACGTTGATTGTTTGGTGAGCTAATATATTAGCTAATTGTTGCTGTTATATTAGTTTAACTTAATTAGTTTAGAAATTTATAATTTATTTATTAATATCTTCATATAATCATTAGTTTTATTTTTATTAATTATACATATATATATATATATATATATATATATATATATATATATATATATGTGTGTGTGTGTGTGTGTGTGTGTGTGTAAATAGGCCACTAAACACTTATTCACATAGTGATTTATATATATACATATAATATAATTATTTTAACTAATTAAGTAAACTTAGATAACTTCTAATTATTAGATTCAATGGAAATTTTTATTTAAGAGAACTTCTAATTATTTTTATACAATTAGAGTGCTTATATTTTAATTATAAATTAGATCTAACCTTCAAATTTAACTTTTTTAATATATATACAAATACATAAGTGTAAGAATATAAGACATTACAAGTTTTAATAATTATCCTAAAATATGATTAAAAACATTTCAATACTCTATTTTATAAATGTATTGGTCGTTTTCTACCGGGGTAAGTTACCTGCTGGACAGGGGTTTGACTCTCAATCACGACACAAAAATATTAATATTTGTATGATTTTAGGGAGAATACGTTGAGTTGTTTTGATGAAGAGGGGAAGAAGATGAAATTTTGGAAATGGAGTTTGAGAGTTTTTTTACTCTCTTTCTCTTTTATTTCTCTTTCTAAATATCAGAAAAGAGTTGTGGCAAGTGATCAATGTCCTCTCTATTTATACGCAATAATTGTTGAGTCTTATGACTCTTTCAGCTCTCATTCCTATTGGACCGCATAAACTCATTAAGAGTAAACCTATTTCCAAGCAACTCTCTCTCATTGGACCGCACTACCCCACTATAACTTCTTTATTAAATAATCAGCATTCTTCTTGGCGATCTGTTGACGTCGCCTGAGGATCGATTCCTCTGTTCTTCCTATCATCTTCTGGGCGGTCGTCTTGTGCTCCTTGGCCGTTCGACTTGGCCATTTGACCTATACTCCCTGGGTATCCTTTCCGGTATAAAAATGATTCTGACAGTTTGGGCATTTCCGTCAGTGTATTTTGACCTGTTGCTTGTTTGACTTTTTCGATGATGACGTGACGGTTGACTTTGGACACGTGGCACAACAATAAATAATAAAATTTTGTAATATAAATTTTTGTAAAGTGAAAAAATTCAACATATTTTTTTAAAGAGAGCATATTAATAAAACGCAGATAATAAAACTAGAACGTAGTTAAGTTTAAAAAATATATTTAATAATTATGGTAAATGAGTTTAATTAAAGGGCAAATTAAGAATTTTATATTAAAAAATAAAAAAAAATGGTGTGAATTAATAAAATAATTTTGACTATTAAAAAATATTTTTACCTTACTTTTTTAAACAGTTTACTTATTTTTCAGCTTTTTTAAACAAGTTTACTTATTTTTTTTTAAATTTATCGAAACAATTGTAAGACCTTATGAGTTTTTAAACAACTTATAAATTATTTTAAAAACTTATAAATTATTTTTAAATACTTATAAGTTATGTCAAACCCTCTATAAATTGATGTTTAAAATTACAAATTTATTCCTGAAATAATTAAGTCAAACTTTATTTTATTTTTTATTGATTCAAAAGGTATGTATATTTTTTGAAATTATTTTATTTATTTATCTTTCTTTCAGCTTTTTTTTTTAAATTATACGCATAAGTATCAATATAAATATGTTTAAAAATCATATGAAATTAGGATTTTGACCATAAATCCAAATTTGTGTTTGCTTTCAGATTTGAATTTTTTTGAAAAATAAAATACAATAACAAAATATAGTTTGCTGTTTTTGACTTTCAAATTGAACACATGTTATTTTTACTACACTTGTACTTATAATTTTGAAACTTATTGCATTCAAGGTTTTCTTCTTTTCTATTTATTTATTATCATTATTATTCTTATAAATATAAATATATGCATACATGTAGATCAAGAGTAAAATTTTGTACCGAAAAAATTTACATCATATAAAAAAAAGGTAACATTGTCATTGTTTTTGTAAACATCTTTAATTTTACTATTATTATAAGCAGTGACGGAACCATAAATTTTGTTTAGGCCGGGCAAGTGTACAATTTTTATGATAATTTTATAATTTTAACGGAGATAAAAAAAATCTTTGAGACCAATATTATGATACTTTTCTTCAATATTATGGTATTTTCATGTACTTAAACGAAAATTATATGATGCCTAAATTTTCACTGTTGTTTTAAATATTATTTTTGCCTAGAGTTTTTGAAAATCTGGTTAAATTTTAACATTAAACAATTTTGTGTTTAACAAAAAAAAAATTAAATCATTTTTTAAATTATTTCATTAAGCACTTCTAACTTAACTTACTTAATAAAATATTATTTGTTCTCTTTTTAATTATAATATTAATCTATCAATACTCATATTTTACTTTATTTTTCATTAATAAAATAATTTTAATATATTATTTTAATTGTACGAAAATATCTCAATATTATACTCTATGCATAGATAATTTTAAATTAATAGTTTTAAATTCTTAATAAAATAAAACAATTAATTTAATAAAAATGAAAAAAGAAATAAAAATATTTAGGAAGAAGGAAGTTATGATTTTATTAATTACAAATTATAAATCTTTATTTTTTTTCACTTCATGAAAAAGAATATATAATATATTTTTTATTTTGTTAAAAAAAGGTAATAATTATGTTTTTAATTAGAATGAAGGGTATTGTAAAAAATTATTTTACTCTTGTTAAAAAATAACTATTCAAGATATTAAAAAAGGTAATATAAACACATGATTCATTTTTATAATTAAAAAAAACTTAATTATTTAATTATAACAAATTTAAATATTAACCTTTATCCAAATTTTCTCAAAAAACATATTTACCCCTTATATTGCAAGAAAGAAAATGGGTGACACGCACCTACCAAGGGTGTTTGTTATTCACATGCTACTTACTCAATAAGACACTTACAAGTGGTACATGTAAGTTGAAAAACTCACTTCTAAATTCAAAAATCATAATACTAATATAATACTATATACTATAAATATAGGGGAAATTATAATAAATTCAAAAAGAGGGCCCAGTGACCCCTGACCCCAGTGTTTTTTCCTCCCTGATTATAAGTACAAAATTTATGAATCAAACATAAATTAAATTATCATAGATGAGTTAAACAGTATCAATATACAGTATTTATCTTGATATAAAGTAAAATAATTTAACTCCCCCATCAAGTAAGCCTTAAAGAGATTATAATTTGTGTAATTTTTTTTTTATTGTTTCTCTACGTTTTGGCATGCTTTCATAATTTTCGAAAACTGTTATATAATAGTACTACCGATTATTAAAAGTTGGTTATTAAAAAAGCAAGATGAATGATGAAATGAACTGTTGAATACCATTTCAAAGACTGGCCTTTCACGATTTAGGGTTTCAGTGTATATTATGATTGGATTGACTCCTCCGTCACATATTTAGTTGTCAGTTGTCACACTAGTATGTGAATAGAAATTAAAAAATAATAGTATTATATTGTTGTTGATAAAGTTAAAAGAGTATTGTGATATTTTTTAGTAGATGATTAACTTTTGTCGGGTAATGTTATAATATTTTAGTAATATTGTATTTTTTAAGAGTATAGAGGGTAATAATAGTTTTTTTTTTGAGGTGTGACAATTAGTATGGAACGAACCAAAATGATAATTGCGACAACTTTTACGGGACGGCGACAGTAGTATATACTGACGTGCACATCTTGAATTGACATCTTAATGATCTAATCACTTGTTCCATATTGTCACGGGTAATCGGACACAGAGATTAAGAAAATATAGTATTATTAACTTTTTTAATTATTTCCTTAAATAGGATGTGCCTATTGATATAGAAACTTGAAAAGAAAAGCGTGACTATTAACAATTTTTAAAAATATGATATATAGGTCATATATTTTTTTAAATGTTAGGCCTAAAGAGAAAACTTACTTTTTTACTTTTACATTTAAACATTATCACAAAGTAAATAATAATTTTTTTTTAATATTAATGCCCAAACCAAATTTGACTATTGATTTGTGCATAACCAAACAATCAGAGTAATAATGCTTTCCTAATTTTTATTAGGGAAAAAATGCAAGGGGACTAATATATTTGAAACTTTTTTTACTGGAATATAAATAAGGGCTAAATATACTTTGCCACTACAGGATACGAGATTTTTACACTTTACAATCTGATCGGAAAAGTTTTACTAGATCAGTACCACAGGATAAAGTTTATTACAATTTGTCGCATGCGGGCTGCCGGATCGAAATATTTCAAGAAATATTTCGTTTTCAAGGGTGTTTTGGTAAATTTCAAACAAAAAAAAAGATTGATTACTTATTTGCCCTCCACTAAATTTATGTATTTATATTATATATATATAATATAAATAAATAAATATAATATATATATATATATATATATATATATATATATATATATATATATATATATATATATATATATATATATATATATATATATATATATATATATATATATATATATATATCGGAGCAGCGTGAAAGATGGCTCTTAATTTCTGGAAAAAAAACTTTTTTTTTTCTTATAGGCTGCGACTGCGAACGATCGATTTAAAAAATGATGTAGAAAAAATGAGGACGAGAATCGAATATTCCGATGAGGAAATCGATTACCACTTTCCCTCCACAGATGTTGCGTCTCTATTAATTTTTATCAGTGTTAGACAGCCTGTTCATCATATTCGTCTTTATACTCACGGATATAGGACAAATCTTTGATCAAGGGGCAGCGGGAGATTATGTTGGTTACGGCTATGGACAAATGTATGCTAATGGTCGCAGTCTCGGCCCGCTCGAGCTTCCCAAGTTGCATAACGTAACCCGTCTGGTGCTTTCTTGTGTGGATTTCGACTTGTTGTTATTGGGTGACTTATCGTCAGACGTCAAAATTTCCTTCGCTTAAAGATTTAACTCTGAAATACTTCCTCCTATTCCCAGAACACATACGAGTTTCTATTAATTTTTATCAGTGTTAGATTACTCGAGAGTGCACTATGAAGTAGTATGAATGATTAAAGTATATATATTTCTTCCATAATAAAGTCATCCAGAAAAAGTAGCAAGAAAATTCGGTAGGGATGAATAACAGAGAATTTGGGCTTTTTGAATTAGGATTTTTGTCCGGCCAGCGCTTCCTGCAATTTCCAGAGAATTGGGGCTTTTAGAATTAGGGTTTTTTTGCAGTTGATGTATTTGGGTTACAGTTTTTGTCGGGAGATAATTTAAATAGTTTCGAGATTTTGTGAAATTGAATTTTTGCAGGTTAAGGTTTTTTAGGAGATTGAGAATTTTCGAATTAGATTTTGTGTAATCGGGTGTAATGAATTGTACTCTCTTACTTTTACAATTATTTTTTAAATTATTTTTTAATTAATGATGTGTAAATACTGAAATACTTTTCACTTTTACAATTAATTGTACTCTCAACCATTTAATTGGAGCGTGAAACTCAAATTCCCGGAATATTCCTTGGAATATTCCGATTCGGCAGCCCCCATGTGGTAAATTATAATAAGCCTTATCATGTGGTACTGATCGGTAAAACTTTTCCGATTAAGTTGTAAGGTGTAAAAATCTCATATCCTATGGTGTCAAAATGTATTTAGCCCTATAAATAATGCAAAGTGTAAAAACCCCATATTCTGGGTGTCGATTCCGCGTTTTTAAAATATATATATTCTTAGTAAGGATATTTTAGACATTTAATTAATGGTGCAAGATTAGAGTTTATTTATTCTAAAATTTTGATTTTATATATTAATAATAAATATTTTATTTAATTAGACGAAATATTTAGATTTGAGGTGTATTTATAATTTTTAAAATATATATATTCTTAGTAAGGATATTTTAGACATGTAATTAATGGTGTCATTAGTAATATAAATACAAGGGTGTATTTATAAAAATTAAGGGTGCAAATAGCGCTACTCGTTATTTATTAAAGAATAATAAAAATATAAAAAAAAGTTGCAATAAAAATTACTGTTATTAAAGAATAATAAAAATATAAAAAAATTGCGTTAAACGTGATACTGTGTGAAATGTGAAAATTAGAAAGTTATTAATAGAAAATTATAATTAAAAATATTATGGAATATTAATTTGCTTATTTAAAAAATATATTTAATAAGGGCCAATTATTTATGATAATTAAAAATATAAAAATAACATTTGAGCGGTATTAAAAATGACATTCGGCCATTACTAAGGAAGTGAAGTAGTATATGTGACATACATATATATAGCTTAAACTGATGTTTAATATAATATACTACTATAATTTAAGTGAATTTAATAAAATTTATTATCATGCATCCAAATTATACTCAACATATATTCAAAAAATTATGTATACCTTTCTTTTTAAATTATATATGCATACAATTTGAACTGATATTAAAATTAATGGATATAATTGTTAAATAAATATAGGACTTATCATTAAAAGTAGCTAGGATATGATGGTATATATATGACGAAATGAACTGTTCAATACCATTTCAAAGACCCGGCCGCAAGAGTGAACTTTGACCCGACCGACCTTATTTTCACGGTCCAGTGTATATTTTTGAGTGGTAATCAAAAGAGACTGCATCCTTCGGCGAGCTTTTTCAAAAAGAAAAAAAAAAGTGATCGGGACATGTAGGACAGTAGGAGTCAAACCCCAGATTATGATTGGATTGCCTATAATATTTTATTAAAAATAATGTATATCCTTATATTTATATTAAAATATTAATAAAATAAAAAATATATATTTTAACATATAATAATAAAAAATAAAAATTATATTTTTAAATATCTATTATTATAATTATATTTTAAGTAATATGAAAAAAAGCATTCTACTTAGGCAAAATCTGCCCACATGGAATTACCATTCTCAAGAATAAGAAAAATATATTTTTTATTTAATTTATATATTTTTTTGTTCAAATTATTTATTATCACTTATTATATTTATTATTTTAAATTCAACATACTTTTTCTTTAATTTTTAATTGTGGTAATGTATGTTCATTAATTTTTAACACGATTTTTTTTTTTAAAATAGTATGTTAAACATTTCATTAGGGGTGACTGGTACGAACGAGTATTCGTACCCGAATTTTGCGGGTACTCGTACTCTAAAAGATAAAAAAAATTATCCCATAATTCGATCATTTTTAGTAAATCGGGTACCAAATACTCGGGTCGGGTAATCGATTACGGTAATCGGGTACCCAAAATTACCTTAAAATATTAATTAATAAAAAATAATAATAATATTCAAATTCAATAATAGTTTATTTTCAATCAATCGAAAAACAAAAATTACAATCTCTTGTACACTTATGTGTACGATACGTTGTACACAAATTTCAAATAAATATAAAAATTCATTACAATATTTATTATAAAATAAATAATTCTAATTAAACACAAATAAAAAAAATATATAAGTACAAAAATATTCATTCATAAAAATTAGTAAAATAATCATAACATAAAACATAAATTATCATTTACAAAAATATTTATTATTTATCAAAATAATATTTATTAATAATTATTCATTCATATACTATTTGTATCATACTTTACGGTAAAACTTTTAAAAAATTATCAATCAAAATTTAAAATTTCAATAAATAAAATAAAATATGGAGTATCATTTATTATATATATAATGTTTTAAATTTTTAGTAATATATTAAAATATTTATTATTATAATTTAAATAATTAATCAGGTATTTCGGATATACCGAACTGATAATCGAGTACCTTAATACCCAATATTTTTAAAAATGAATTTTATAACTATACTATTTACTTAAATTTATCGGGTATGGGTACCCGAAAAACTAAACGAGTGTGAGTATTTCGGAACAAACCCGAATACCCGAACCCGAATAATCACCCCCACATTTCATATTAACTATTTCCACATTTCATATAAACTAATGTTTTATATAAAAAATATTTATTTATTCAATATTTTTTTAAAATTCTCTTTATAATTTTAAATATATTTAAAACCGTTTTTATGGACGAATAAAATAATCAATCCGAAGTACTAGTAGGTAGCATCGCAATTCACGCGGAAGTAAATTGACAGACGACTATTGAAGAAAAGAAAAGTTACAGTCAAATGAATATAAGTATATAATAATACTGCGTACGTAAGTAGGTCGATCACCTTATGTAAACAAAAGGTAACAAAAACTACATACTCAATCTATCTATATATAAATACCGGTGTACCTTCCTTATAACGTATACCTCACAACAACAATGGCATCTTCTTCTCTTATACTAGTATTAATTCTAATTCTGTCTGCTGCTTTTAACACATCATTCCTAATGGTTGTATCAGCAGGCGCAGCGGCAGCACCCTCTTCGCCTCCACCTCCGTTTATATCCGATCCCATTCCCAATTTCTACCTCTGCGTTAATCTCACCTCCAAATCCCAAATCGATTTCTCCAAAGGCTTTTACGATCCTAACTACGACGTCAACTCATTCACCTCCATCCTCAATTCCACTGCTGAAAACCTCAGGTGCTTGGCCCCATCTCTGCAAAAGCCTAGAGCCATCTTCACTCCATCCAACGACGCACAAGTCCAAGCCGCGGTTCAGTGCGCGGTTCAGAATGGGCTCCAAATCAGAATCCGAAGTGGGGGCCACGACTACGAAGGCCTCTCCTACATAACCTTAACATGCCAACCCTTTGTGCTCATCGACCTGAGAAATATCCGCAAAGTCGAAATCGATATCAAGCGAAACACGGCGTGGGTGGACGCGGGCATGACCATCGGCGAGCTCTACTACTGGATTTCCCAGAAGAGTAAGGTCCGTGCATTTACAGCTGGCATCTACACTGATTTGGGTGTGGGAGGACATATTACTGGAGGGGGTTATGGATCCTTGATGAGGAAATACGGGCTTGCGGTCGATAATGTGCTCGATGCAGAAATCGTTAACCACTGCGGCCAATTTCTGAATAGGACAAGCATGGGGGAGGATCTGTTCTGGGCCATCAGGGGAGGGGGAGGGGCTAATTTCGCGATTATTTTACGGTGGCAGATTCGATTAGTCCCCATACCGAAGAAGGTCACGATTTTCTCGGTTTCGAAACTCGTTAGCCCACGCGATGAAAACAATATGAAAATTTTGCGGAAATGGCAAACGGCTGCTCCGAATATTGCCAAAGAGCTCTTCATCAGAGTCATCATGGCAAACGCGGGGGGCTCGAACAATGTAACCACTACATATCAAGCTTTGTATCTCGGCAACACATCCAGCCTTCTTAATGTGATGAATACTAGTTTTCCCGAGCTGGGATTGGTTGAAACTGACTGCTCTGAGATGAGCTGGATCAAGTCGGTGTTAGCCAACGCTGGGTTCCCCAAGGGAACCCAGCCCAAGGATCTGCTCAAAAGGAAGGGAGCATTTATAAATTATTTCAAAGCGAAATCCGACTACTTGGTAAAGCCTATTCCGGACGAGGGCCTTGAAAAGATGTTGAGTATTATCACGGAAGCCAGTGCAACGTCGCTTGTGATAGGGACTCCTTATGGCGGGAAGATGGGGGAATTTTCGGAAAATGCAACTGCATTTGTCCACAGGAAAGTTCAGTTTAAATTGCAGTACGTAGCCAACTGGAAAAACGCGAGTGCGCAAGCCCAACATGAGAACGAGGCGTGGGTTAGGAAGTTATACGACAACATGACTGATTATGTTTCTAATGGCCCGAGACAGTCTTACGTGAATTACAGGGATCTCGATATTGGAAAGCCCGAACCAGGGACGAATTGCAGTGACCCTGATATATGGGGTCCGAAATACTACAAAGGCAATTATCAGAAGCTGGTCGATGTGAAGAGGAAGGTCGATCCCAACAATGTTTTCCACAATGAGCAGAGTATTCCTCTTATTGCCAAAGGATCAGCTTGCATTCCATTTGATGTGAAGAAGGGATAGGAGACCTATATATCTATCATGTGTGCCTCGTTTCACTTTTTATTATTTCACAGGCTCAAAGGAATAACTTTATTATATACATTTTACAATATTATGAAATAAAATCAAGGATTATATATCATCATGTACGATTTTAATTTATGAAATAAAATGTCTTCTTTGCTTTCCACTGATTTGCGCGCATGCTTAATTTTTACTCTCTCTCACCCATACTGATAGACACATGTTCTTCGTAAATTACAAAAGGACTGATACAACAAGAATGTCGAAACTTAAGCTACACAATTACAGATAAATAAAAAGAATAAATACATATTTATCTACTATTATTATTATTAGGCTTAACACCCCGTCAAGCGGTGCGTCGGATGTAATTGAACGCAAAGCTTGGACCGAAGAAGTTTAAATGTTGGTCGGGAGAGGCTTTTGGTGAAAATGTCGGCAAGCTGGTGAGTAGTAGGAATAAACTGTGTGCGAAGCTTGTCGGAAGCAACGATTTCTCTGACGAAGTGGTAATCGAGATCAATGTGCTTAGCGCGTTTGTGGGCAATGGGAATTTGACTAAGAAAAATCGATTTTGACTGAGAAAGATCGCACTTTTACTGTCACATAATAAGAGGGTGAGATTGAGGAAGTTGATGGATTTCTCGGAGAAGATTAGTCAGCCATATAGTATCCGAAGCGGTGTTAACCAATGCGCGGTACTCGGATTCGCAGCTTGAACGTGCAATAGTAGGTTGCTTCTTCACACTCAAGAGACAATATTGGTACACCCAAAAAAATAGAATACCCATACGTAGCGGCGAGTGACGGGGCATCTTGTCGAGTCGGCATCGGAGTAACCGACAATTTAAGGAGTAGGGGCACGAGTGAAGGAAAGGCCATAGTGAAGAGTTCCTTTGACATACAGAAGAATACGTTTGACAGCGGAGAAGTGATCGGTAGTGGGGGCGTGAAGAAACTGACTAACCATATTGACAGCTTAAGAGAGATCTGGTCCAGTGATGTTAAGGTACTGCAAGACACCGACTAAAGAGCGGTACAAGGTGGGATCAGGGAAGGCATTGTCGGCGATGACCAAGGAGGTGCCGGGAGCTAGGGGCGTCGCTATGGGTTTGCAGTCGAGAAGGTTTGCACGATTTCCCCGTGAGAATGATATCATCAACGTAGAGGAGAAGGTAGAGTACTAACGATCCTTGGAGAAAGTAGAAGAGCGAGGAATCGGACTGGAACTGGCAAAACCCCAAGGATAATAAATAAGAGCTGAAGCGATGAAACCAGGCTAAAGGAGCATGTCGAAGATCATAGAGCACCTTTTTAAAGCGACAAACATGCGTAGGCTGTGTAGGATCGACAAACCTCGATGGCTGTTCCATGAAGACATGCTTGGTAAGAACACCATTTAGGAAGGCATTCTTAACGTCCAACTGATGTAGAGGCTATATATTGATGATGGACCGAGAGAGCTAAAATGGTACGGACAGTGGTTGCCTTTACAACAGGGCTAAAGGTGTGATGAAAGTCAGAGTCAGGAACCTGAGTGAAGCCCGAGCCACGAGACGAGCTTTATGTCGCTCGATGGAACCGTTCGAGCGAAACTTCGTACGAAACACCCACTTCGAACCAACAATATTTGTGTGCGGAGGAGGAGGAATGAGGTCCCATGTATCGTTGGATTTTAGAGCATTGATTTCTTCTTGCATGAAACGGACCCAATGGGGGTGTTTGGACGCGGTTTTGAAGCCTCGAGGGATGTCTGTAGTAGCAATGGACGTAAGAAGAGCCGTAAACGCAAGATGAAGAGGATACTTTGGGTTTGAAGATACCGGCACGCGCACAAGTTATCATTGGATGAGAAGATCCGGAAGAGGTGGCGCAGGTTGGAGCCGATGGCACAGATGGCGACTCCGGGGGATGTGGTTGCGTCGGGGGATGATAAACTAAGGGGGTTGGTTGAACCAGAAGCGTTGTAGTGTCGAGTCGAGTTTCAAGCTCGGGTTCGGGCTGTAAATGGTAGGAACGAGACGGAGGAGGAGAAGGCGAGTCGGCAGGAGGTGGCTGCGAAGCGATTGAAGGGCCGACATCCAAGAAAGTTGATAACGCAATTGGCGAGGAGGACGGGGGAGCATCACCAGAGAAGGGGAAAACTTGCTCGTCAAATTGAGCATGACGAGTGATAAATATGTGAGCGGAAGATGGACTGTAACATCGAAAACCCTTGTAAGCACTACTATAACCCAAGAAAATGCATGCACGACTACGCGGTAAGAGTTTATTCGGTGCATAGTCCCTGAGATAAGGAAACACCTGACAACCAAACGGTTTAAAGATGGTGTAATTAGGGGGTGGAAGAGCAGCTCGTATGGAGACTTGTGCTGGAGAAGAGCCGAGGGTAGTCGATTAATAACAAATCCGTTTGTCTTGAAAGCGTCAAACCAGTAAGAATTCGGTGCTGAGGCATGAAAAAGCATGAAGACCGGTTTCAGTGATGTGACGATATTTATGTTCGGCACTGCCATTTTGTTGCGGAGTATGAGGACAAGAAATACGATGTAGGATACCATGAGTGAGCATGAAATTAGTGACACGCGTATTAACGTACTCGGTACCACCATCAGACTGAAGAATTTTCAACTTTTTGGAGAATTGAGTGCAGACGAACTTGTAGAACCGGACAAATATTTCGTAGAAGTCGAACTTTGCATGCATAGGGTTAAGCCACGAAAAGCGAGCGTAGTCATCAACAAAAACAACATAGTAACGATAGCCTGCAGATGAAGTAATAGGCGAAGGGCCCCAGAGATCACAATATACAATATCAAGAACAGACGAAGCGCGCTTGTCATTTAAAGGAAATGACAATTTTTTGCTTTTAGCCAACTGACAAGACGAACAAAGAGTGGGGTTCGGTAATAGAGATGTCACAGATAAATGTCTCAATTTAATAAGCAATGACAAAACACCAAACGAAATATGTCCAAGGCACACCAGTACTGCCTCATTCTGCCGCAGCACCAGTGCATCCACCTCCTGCCGCAACACCTGTGCAGCCACCTCCTGCCACACCACCAGTGCAACTTCCTCCAGCCGCACCACCAGTGCAGCTTCCTCCTGCCCAGCACCAGTGCAGCTTCCTCCTGCCGTGGTTCCTACTCACTCAATGGTTACTAGGGCACGCTCAGGTGTCTTCAAACCAAAGTATCCTGTCAACCTTTCCACTACCGCCTTGCTTACTTCACTTTCGACTACCTCTGTGCCTAAGGGTTTCAAATCTGCTTCGAAACATCCTCATTGGGTTCATGCTATGCAGGAAGAGATTGACTCCCTTAAAACTAATGCGACTTGGGATTTGGTTCCTTCTCCCCCAAACACAAATATCGTCGGCTCTAAATGGGTCTTTCGCACCAAATTTCTTTCGGATGGCTCCATTGAGCGCCATAAGGCTCGACTTGGTGCTCAAGGCTTCACTCAAGTCCTGGGCTCCGACTTTCATCATACTTTTAGCCTAGTTGTTAAAGCTACTATCGTCCGCACTATCTTGGCACTTTCAGTACACCATAAGTGGCCTCTCCATCAGTTGGATGTCAAGAACGCCTTTTTAAACGGTGTACTCACCCAACCCGTTTTAATGGCTCAACCACCTGGCTTCATTGACCCGACACACCCTCATCACGTGTGCCGCCTCAAGAAAGCTATTTATGGCCTCCGTCAGACTCCTGTGGCTCTTACTTGTTGTCTTTGGGATTCAAACAATCTCAGTCGGACTCCTCTCTATTTTACTTCCTTCGGGGTTCATCGATGCTTTACCTCATTCTCTATGTCGATGACATCATCCTCACAGACAATGACCCCGCTTTGCTTCGTCGGTTTGTCACTCGCACTCACAACGAATTCTCCATCAAGGATCTTGGTCAATTGAACTATTTTTTGGGACTTGAGATCTCATATACTTCTGATGGTCTTTTTGTTGATCAGGCTAAATACGCCCATGGCATATTGGAACGAGCCGATTTATTGGACTGCAAGCCTATTGCTACTCCTCTCGTTCCCGGTGAATCTTTGGTCCGCACTGGTTCAGCTTTTCGAGACCCGACCTTATATCGCTCTTTGGTTGGGGCTTTACAATATTTGACGATTACTCGACCTGATCTTTCATATGCTGTGAATTCGGTAAGTCAATTCCTTCATTCTCCCACTGACGACAATTTTTCGGCGGTCAAGCGCATTCTTCGCTACGTAAAAGGTACCATTCACTATGGCTTATCTTTCACCCATCGACCTGACCGCTCTATTATTGGTTATACTGGTGCCGACTGGGCACAGTGTATTGAGACTCGTCGTTCGACTTATGGTTACTCAATTTTTTTGGGAGGTAATCTCGTTTCTTGGAGCGCCAAGAAACAACCCACCGTCTCTCGATCTAGTTGTGAGTCTGAATATCGCGCTTTGGCTAACACCGCTTCCGAAGTTGTTTGGCTCACAAATCTCTTACGGGAAATTCACCAACTGCCACCCACTCGCCCCCTTCTCTTATGTGATAATAAAAACGCAATTTTTCTCAGTCAAAATCCGATTGCTCATAAGCGAGCGAAACATATTGACATTGATTGTCACTTTGTTCGGGAAATCGTTTCATCTGGCAAGCTTTAAACTCAATTTGTTCCCGCTCATCTTCAAATAGCCGATATTTTTACCAAGAGTCTACCTTGCCCTGCCTTTGAGTTTCTACGATCCAAGCTTTGCGTTTGCTTGCATCCCACGTATCGCTTGACGGGGGGTGTTAAGGAAAAGAGTTGACCACATTAATTTAATTTTATTTATTTGCAATTATCTTTTATATCTTTTCCTTTATTACTTTGATTAGATTTCCTTAGTTTACGGAAACGTATGTTGTAATCTCCAGTATATATTAGTGGGTTATTATTCTCACCAATTATCGGTGATATCATAATCACTCTTTCACCCATACAAAAGGAGGCACACCTGCACGGGTTTGAAGTTGCAAATAGGTGGGGCATTTATCTGCATAGTGCTCACCTCGACATAATTGACATCGCGGGACGTACGTACGGCGGACTGTAGAGGCGGCTTGTGGTCCACGACCGCTGACAGCAGCGCTGCTAGAGCGAGAAGGGTGATTGCGGTTTCCTGGAGCAGGCTGATCAGAAGGGTGCATCGTACGCGAGCGAGAGTCAATGCCGGATGCAGAGGCAAAGAACGTGCCTTGAGTCGCCGACGGACCATCCATTGCAACCAGGATGAGGTTCAAACTGAATGGCTTGGTGGAGCAGATCACGAAGTGGAGGGATAAGGGTCATCGCCATTCGGGTATCGGCGAAATTAGCAAATTTACAGACCAAGACCACGGAGGAACCAATGGCTCTTGTCGCTCTCGTCGACAGGTTTCCCGATATCAGAAAGTTGAGCACATAAAATGCAAGATGAAGGATGAAATGCACTGTTGTATACCATTTCAAAGACTGTCCTTTCACGGTTTAGGGTTTCACTGTATATTGTGATTGGATTGACTCCTATTCGCTAGTTTTTGAATTCATCATTTTAATTAAATCGCATGCCGAAGCACCTTTTGAAGAAAACCAAAGTCCAAAACCAAATTAAAATAATACACTCTCTAGTTGTCATTTGTCGCACTAGTATGTTGACGACGCCCGATTGCTTGTCGTTAGAGCAAACGCGCGGTCAAAATGATATTTATATTTAGCCAGTACCCCTATCACTACAATACGTAGATAATGGTGTTGGAGTTGTGTACTTAATGTCTAGATTTAAGTATCGGTAAACTCCAGGTCATAGCATTTAACCTATTTAATTAATAAACAATTATTTGCATTTAATTATTATTAATTAATTATGCAAAATTATAGTCCTGGATTTTATACGTTGTAGTTAGTATGGTGTTGCATGGGCACACAGAAGATCATACTATCGGTTACTCGTATTTAATCGAACAGTTGCTCACGACCTAGATGGACATGGACCAATCCATCGGTATAGTCGTTGTGTGAGAGAGAAAATAATTTATCTTAATTATTTTATCACACTTGTACACTTGGTGTATTGGGCGGATCGCTTGAGATTTATTGATTAGGATTGCCTTGGATAATCAATTTAAATCTCAGAGTATTTTATTCTTAATCCCCGATACTATTGCGGGTGTATATATTTAATATTAGAGACTTTGATTTTCCAAAGGAATTAACCGATTTAATTATTGGGTTAATTACCGGTTAAGTTGGGTCGCTATATTTTATATATGACATGCCGTGAATACTTGACGGGAAAGTGTATCCCGGAAGGGTTGATAATATCTCCGAGATGAGTTCATAAGGAATTATTGTGTAAACCTCATGAGTGGATTTGTTCCGCACAATAATTAAGGTTGAATGGTACTAGTCTCGGATACAAGAGATGAATATAATTTATTGAGCAATAAATAAATTTATTCATGGATATTTAAATCTTAAATACACGGAATAAATAATACTACCGGAGAAATATTATTTGATATAATATGGTTTAATATTGGGAGTGCAATTAATTTATATAGTGGAAAATAAATTAATTAATATTGATAAGGATTAATGGACTTGAGCATTGGGCTCAATTTAATCTTCAATATTGGAAGCCCAATATTCCACCTCCTTATGATCCCCTACGTAGCCTATAAAAGCACTACATGGCCTTCATAATTAACATACAACATAAGACAAGAATATCAATAGTTGATAGTTTTAGAGAGTTGAAGGAGATCCATAGGAGTTCGATAGATCGTCGCCCACACGACGTTCGAACGAGGTGCAAGGAATACGTAGGAAGATCGCAAGGTCATCAAACGTTTAATTCGTTTCTCCGCACAACGAATTGAGGTAACATAATCTAAAACCCCCTATTTGATTATGTGTTCGTTAATCGTGATATATACATGAACAAGACGATCCGGGAAAGCGTCGAGACCTAGATACGGGGATCGTTGGATCCCCGTGGGGATCGAACGAGGGGCGGTCGAACCCTAGGGTTTTGACCGCCGGTACCGCGACGAAGGGAGCCCCGGCTGGACGCCGGGGCAAGCGATCGACGGCAGTCGATCGCTGGGGATGCCACGGGCTGGTGCCGTGGCGGATCCCCACCCCTCGACGGCGGCGTGCGTGCGGGGAAGAGCTCCGGCCGAAGCCGGAGCGGGCGATCGACCGAAGTCGATCGCGGAGGGCAGTCGCGGGCTGGTGTCGCGACTGGAAGCCCTCCACCCCGTAGGGTGGTGGCGGTGAGTCGCCGGACTCACCGACGGCGGGTGCTGGCGGAACAGCCCCGCGGGGATGCGCCAATCATCCCCGACGATCACCATGCACGGTGATCGCGAGCCTCGGCGTGGGCATGGCTAGGGTTTAGCCGCGGGTTCGCCCGTGGCGACGCCTCGGTCATGCTCTAGCTCGTTCGGTGTTCGTGATCGGTTTCCGGCGATAGGGTTTCGGTCGGGTTATCGATTCCGCTTATTTTTTGATAACCCGGGACATCGAATCCCAGCAATTGGTATCAGAGCGTTTTGGTTTCGTGTTCATGTATATGTTCGATTATTGTTCTACCTTGCAGGGATTTCCGGCTATCATGGTTGGATTTAATTATTGTGTTAATTAATTATCATGATTATTCGTTTATTAAACTCTCGGACATGTCGAGATTCGTTTTGTGTGGTTGAATGTTTGTAATAGTAAAAATTCGGGGGTTGACCGAATTTAGGATTTATTATTACGTTCTATGTTTTCCGGAAAATGTATAGGGTCGATTTCATGTATAGAATCGATACCGGATATTGTAAATTTAATTCTTGTAATTTATTTACGTTGGATCGATGCCGAGACGACCGCCGGAGAACACGTGTGACGAAGAGGACGAAGAGGACGAAAAACCGGGGATCGATCAAACCACTTGAACGACCCCAATCGATCGACCCAAGGAAGGGGGCCGATCGCCCTCGGCTATGGCTGCCGCCGGCAACGGTGGCGGCTGGTGGCTGGGCTGGGCGGCGGTGCTCCTCCGGTGGTGGCCGGTCGAAGGTGGGGGTGGCGTGGGGTCTCCCGATCTCATGCTACTCCTACCAAGATACTACTTTCCTAATTAATTCGGTTTTCCTAATTGAGTTTTTCCTTTTTTTGGGAATTCTCATGGATTAGGAAAAGAATTAATTGGAATTAATTTTATTTCCTTATTCTATTATGGAAGTCTTCTAGAGTATTCCGAGTTCTACTTGGAATAGGATCCTAGAGATTTAATAGAATTGGAAAGGAATAAAAGTTAATTTAGGATTGATTTATTTCCTAATTGATTATTCCTATTTTATGGGAATTTTTATAGTAATGGAAATTAATTAATCTTGGAAAGTAGAAGAGTCCTAATTTATTTTATTTCCTTATTCTATTATAGAAATCTTCTAAAATATTCCAAGTTTTACTTGGATAGATTATTCTAGAGATTTAATAGAATTAGATAGGAAAATAAATAAATAAAAATATTAATAATATTTAATTTTATTTTTGATTTATTCGATTGACTTAATTTTCGAATTAAGTATCTTTTGGATTTATTAAAAATAAATAGATTTAAATATTGGGATTAATATTCTCGTCACATGGAGCATTCAAGAACGAAGACTGAAGACTAGAAGATGCATATGAAGAAGGAGTAAAGCCATGATAGTCGGGAAAATAATTTCCTAGCATTATTTGACTATGTGATATGTGCTTTATTACTTGCATGCATGCTTATGTGTTTAATTATGCATTAGATAGCGTATCCCTTTGTTATAAAAAGCTAAGTGGGAGAGGGGATGGAAACATTCCCGTGGTCTCCATTACTGTTCTCTTGGTGACATTTATGAGCTTTCGAAGTTCATATAGATATGTCATTGGAGGAGAATTCTTGTAATTCCTTTTACAAGAAACATTGATCAAGTTTATCAAACAATGCCTAATTTGTCTTTCTGAAACTGACTTCAAGTCGACTCATTCTCACCCCGGGGAGTGGAATGGAGCCAAAGCCACTTGGTCATGTGTATGACACAAATTAGAGATCTTCGTACCATTCTTTGATAGATGGATCGATTGTCTGCTCGGCTCCCTCATTTATGAGAGATAGGGTCGTTCGCATGGTGAATCACTGGTTAGAAACTTCGAGTTTCACTTATGATTCTCCGAGTCTTGATTTGCAAAAATCGAATGGATCTTGTAACTGGGAGTCAATTATAAAAGTCTCTTAGTGTAGTAAACGTCCACACCACGTGGCTTGCTATACTGACGGATTTTGGATTAATTGATGTAGACAGTTGTAAGTAATTGTGAAGAGTTGTGAAATTATCGTAAACGTCCACACCACGTGGCTTGCGGTGATGTAGCAATTCCAAACGATGTACTTTGGTGCTGAGTAATGGTTTACACTTAGATACGCGTTATAGTATTCTTCCCCACGAAGTTACGCTATAATTGATGTATGACCAAAGAAAATCTAATTGCTAAATCATTTAGGTGGGTAAACGTCCACACCACGTGGCTTGCCTTACCTGATGGGATTTTAGATGTAATTAGTAATTTAATGATATTATTTGAGGGAGATAATATCGGACATTAAATTAATTGTTTGTTTAAATGTGCTTATAGGTTTAGAGAATAGCTATGAATCCACTTTCTGTGATACTCAAGGAGCATAAGCTCACTGGTCCCAATTACATTGATTGGAAGAGAAATTTAGACATTGTCCTGACTTCTGAGGAGTACAAGTTTGTACTCCATGAAGTGTGCCCTGCCGAGCCCACGGCTGCCTCGACTGATGAGGAAAAACTGGCATATCGGAAGTGGAAAAAGGCTGATGAAATGGCTAGGTGTTATATTTTGGCTTCCATGTCAAATGTACTCCAAACCCAACATGAGCCGATGGACACTGCCTATGATATGATGTTTAACCTCAAGGAGATGTTTGGGGAGCAAGATCGTGCGGCTAGGCAAGAAGCCATGAGAGTCCTCATGTCGACTACTCAGTCTGAAGGAACGCCCGTTGGGGAGCACGTTCTTAAGATGATGAGTTTGTTGAATGAACTTGAGGTCCTAGGAGCTTCCATTGATGCTGAGACGCAAGTCGACATCATACTCCAGTCTCTGACCCCTAGTTTTGAGCAGTTTCGTATGAGCTATAATATGGGTAAACTATCTTATACTCTTGCGCAACTCATGACTGAACTAAAGGCGGCAGAGGGGATCTACAAGAAGGGAAAGTCTCAAGCGCTTGTAGCTACCAAGTCCAAGGGCTCGAAGCCTGTTGGAGGTAGGGGCAAGAAAAGGAAGCAAGCCTGGAAACCCAGTGGTGCCAAGAGGAATGGACCACGAGTGGGGGCTGCAAAGCCAAGAGGCAAGTGCTTCCGATGCAACAAGTCTGGACACTGGAAGTCTGAATGTCCTCTCAAAGGTACGAATTTTTCTTTAGTCGTAAAAACATAGTCAGCGGTATTATCTACCAGAATTCTGGTGTGTTGATATGGAACCACTGACGGTATGTGCATTCTTGAATGCAGGGGTTCCAGAAAACCCGGCGACTTAGAGAAGAAGAGTTCGAGTCTACATGGGCGAAGCTGTTGGGGTAGCAGCGGTTGCAGTGGAAGACATTTATCTGTTTTCAGTAGTTTTAGGATTTCATTTCAAGTTATTGCTTTATGTACCCCTTATTTTGAAAAGAACTTTTGTTCTGGATTTTCTTTATTAATGAATGGATATTTATTTCTTTAATCATTCAGTGATTTAGATAAGAAATAATGGTGTTATCTATTCTGGTACATTAGATAGCAATATATGAATGATAAATCCTTAGTCTACCACGATGCAACAATCCGTTATGTATAACTTGTTTTACTTATTAGATGTATTTCTTTATTAATCATTATACTTGTGAATTCTTATACTTAGTAGTATTTATTCAAATAAAGATTCAAAAGGTCGAAATTGATTTAATCAATTATAGTTGAGGGAATGGACCTTCCGACCTAAGAATTGAATTTGGAAGATAATACAACTAAGCATACCTTTCGGTAAAGGATAGAATTCGGACAAGTATTAAGAATGATCAATGATATGTGTAAGGTGCGAGTATTTCTTTTTTAGAATACTCGAAGATGGATTAGGATGCTTGATGTGCCATAAAAGCGAAGTGTTTTAGTCACAAAGCAATTATGGGGAACCTTCAAAGTATATCCATTGGAAGCCTGCGACTTAGTCGCAGAGGCTACCACATAACACAATCAAAGATTGAGATTAAGTCTCAAATGACTACACCATACACTTACGTGTAGAGATGGTGAGTCAGTAAGAAATAGAATTCTAATAGTAAAAGGACAAGTTGTTCGGAACTACCTATGTTCTATGGATATTCCTGGAGACAACGGCATATTCAATATGGTTGTAGGATATCCTAGATGAACAAAGTGTTGTGTGTTCTATAGTACTATGAACCAGAAGGACGTGTAACGCCCGGTTCTTAGAGAAAGACTATTAGAAGAACCACAAAGCCCGAACTGACGCAGTACCTTGGAATGAGAAAAAGGACAAAGACTAGGAACCAGCCAAACCGAGTAGAGGTACACCACATACTGCACCTACTGTTATTACTGTTATACACCGGGACGCCATTGCAGTGGGAGGTTGTTCATAAGACTAGAAGAGTTTTAACTCTGGATCTGGTAATGATGAAATCGATCCCTAGCTCTGCACAAAGCCAGTACTAGATCTAAATGTGCCTGCTTAGAAAACAATAAGGATTATTGTTAAGAGGCAAGATCATTTAGAGTACAAGCTTAGTAAATCCATTATGGATTGAAACAAAGCAATGAGTCGTGGAACTTGCGAATTGATGGGATAATCCATTTGATGGATTCATCAAAAGGCATAGACGAAAGGTGTATTGGAGATGTAATGGAAACAAGGTGGTGTTTCTCGGAGATTTTATGTAGATAACATTTTATCATTGGCAACAATGTAAAAATGTTGTCAAACATAGAATAATGGTTGTCTAATAAAATCGAGATATAAGATTGAGTAGAAGTTTGAGCGTGTTCTTAGGATCGTTCGTTCTAACGATAAGAACATTGTACTTCTCCTAGATATCTTATACGATTATGGTTTGTTTTAAACATGCATACTTCTGAGAAAGGTTATTGCCTTTCATAGACAGAATATACATCTATCTAAAGGGTATGTGTTCCAACACATGAAGGAGATAGATGAGGACAAAGCAGTTTCCTATACTTCAAGTGTGGAAAGCTTTATAGATGCAATGTTGTAAAACAAGAACCTGATATCAACTATGCGGTTTGCGTAGTGGGAGGATATCAAAGTAATCTGGATAAGGGATGTTCGAATGCTGTAAGAGTACTTTCATAGTACTGGCTTACGGAGCAAGACGAAATCTTCTTAGATTACAGTTTCTCAGATCCAAAAATCAAAGAAAGACCAGTGTAAGTCGATATCAGGCTATGTGTTCACTTTTAGAAAGAGGTGGAACCATGAAATGAAAGAGTGATAAGCAGGACGCTTCTCAGACTCTCTCATAACCGAATAGCAGCCTCAGAGGCAGCGGAAGTTTTGGTTAGGTTCCGGGATGACATCTTGACTTGGATATGACTCTTAGTTTACCAAAGGCTATTGGATAGCGGTGCCCGGTGAACTGGAAGAAGTCATAAGTCAAAAGTGATCATAACACATAGAGCAAGTACCACCTGATTCGAGTCATCGTCTAGGGAGACGACGCAGTAGTCACCAAGATAACTTCAGAGCGACAACCTAGATTGCTCATTCATATAGTACTTCTTGGAAGTACAACTCTAAGCACGTGATGAGTATGGGAGTCGGGAGTTTGGAGGAAATGACTAGACCTTAGTACAAGTGGGAGATTGTTGGAGTTGTGTACTTAATGTCTAGATTTAAGTATCGGTAAACTCCCGGTCATAGCATTTAACCTATTTAATTAATAAACAATTATTTGCATTTAAATATTATTAATTAATTATGCAAAATTATAGTCCTGGATTTTATACGTTGTAGTTAGTATGGTGTTGCATGGGCACACAGAAGATCATACTATCGGTTACTCGTATTTAATCGAACAGTTGCTCACGACCTAGATGGACATGGACCAATCCATCGGTATATTCGTTGTGTGAGAGAGAAAATAATTTATCTTAATTATTTTATCACACTTGTACACTTGGTGTATTGGGCGGATCGCTTGAGATTTATTGATTAGGATTGCCTTGGATAATCAATTTAAATCTCAGAGTATTTTATTCTTAGTCCCCGATACTATTGCGGGTGTATATATTTAATATTAGAGACTTTGATTTTCCAAAGGAATTAACCGATTTAATTATTGGGTTAATTACCGGTTAAGTTGGGTCGCTATATTTTATATATGACATGCCGTGAATACTTGACGGGAAAGTAAATCCCGGAAGGGTTGATAATATCCCCGAGATGAGTTCATAAGGAATTATTGTGTAAACCTCATGAGTGGATTTGTTCCGCACAATAATTAAGGTTGAATGGTACTAGTCTCGGATACAAGAGATGAATATAATTTATTGAGCAATAAATAAATTTATTCATGGATATTTAAATCTTAAATACACGGAATAAATAATACTACCGGAGAAATATTATTTGATATAATATGGTTTAATATTGGGAGTGCAATTAATTTATATAGTGGAAAATAAATTAATTAATATTGATAAGGATTAATGGACTTGAGCATTGGGCTCAATTTAATCTTCAATATTGGAAGCCCAATATTCCACCTCCTTGTGATCCCCTACGTAGCCTATAAAAGCACTACATGGCCTTCATAATTAACATACAACATAAGACAAGAATATCAATAGTTGATAGTTCTAGAGAGTTGAAGGAGATCCATAGGAGTTCGATAGATCGTCGCCCACACGACGTTCGAACGAGGTGCAAGGAATACGTAGGAAGATCGCAAGGTCATCAAACGTTTAATTCGTTTCTCCGCACAACGAATTGAGGTAACATAATCTAAAACCCCCTATTTGATTATGTGTTCGTTAATCGTGATATATACATGAACAAGACGATCCGGGAAAGCGTCGAGACCTAGATACGGGGATCGTTGGATCCCCGTGGGGATCGAACGAGGGGCGGTCGAACCCTAGGGTTTCGACCACCGGTACCGCGACGAAGGGAGCCCCGGTTGGACGCCGGGGCAAGCGATCGACGGCAGTCGATCGCTGGGGATGCCACGGGCTGGTGCCGTGGCGGATCCCCACCCCTCGACGGCGGCGTGCGCGCGGGGAAGAGCTCCGGCCGAAGCCGGAGCGGGCGATCGACCGAAGTCGATCGCGGAGGGCAGTCGCGGGCTGGTGTCGCGACTGGAAGCCCTCCACCCCGTAGGGTGGTGGCGGTGAGTCGCCGGACTCACCGCCGGCGGGTGCTGGCGGAACAGCCCCGCGGGGATGCGCCATGTTGGAGTTGTGTACTTAATGTCTAGATTTAAGTAACGGTAAACTCCCGGTCATAGCATTTAATCTATTTAATTAATAAACAATTGTTTGCTTTTAATTATTATTAAATATATGCAAATCATAGTCCTGGATTTTATACGTTGTAGTTAGTATGGTGTGTCGGGCCCACACAGAAGATCATACTATCGGTTACTCGTATTTAATCAAACAGTGGCTCACGACCTAGATGGACCCGGACCAATCCATCGGTATAGTCGTTGTGTGAGAGAGAAAATAATTTGTCTTAATTATTTTATCACACTTGTACACTTGGTGTATTGAGCGGATCGTTGAGATTCATCGATTAGGATTGCCGGCGATAATCGATTCGAGTCTCGGTGTATTTTATTCTTAATCCCCGATATTGTTGCGGGTGTATATATTTAATATAAGTGACTTTGATTTACCAAAGGAATTAACCGATTTAATTATTGGGTTAATTACCGGTTAAGTTGGGTCACTATATTTTATATATGGCATGCCGTGAATGATTGACCGGACAGTGTATCCCGGAAGGGTTGATAATATCCCCGAGATGAGTTCATAAGGAATTATTGTGTAAACCTCATGAGTGGATACGTTCCGCACAATAATTAAGGTTGAATGGTACTAGTCTCGGATTAAAGAGATGAATAAATTAATTAGCAATAAATTAATTTTATTCATGGATATTTAAATCTTAAATACACGGAATAAATAATACTACCGGAGAAATATTATTTGATATAATATGGTTTGATATTGGGAGTGCAATTAAATTTATATAGTGGAAAATAAATTTAATTAATATTGATAAGGATTAATGGACTTGGGCAGTGGGCTCAATTTAATCTTCAATATTGGAAGCCCAATATTTCACCTCCTTTAGATCCCCTACGTAGCCTATAAAAGCACTACATGGTCTTCACTTTTTCATAAGACAAGATTATCATACTTGATATTCTAGAGAGTTGAAGAGGATCCATAAGCTTGGAGGATCGTCGCCCACCCGACGTTCAAGCTAGTGCAAGGAATACGTGGGAAGATCGTAAGGTCATCAACTTAGATTCGTTTCTCCGCACAACGAATTAAAAGGTAAAATTATATACTCCCTTCTATGATTTTATGTGAATTGATTGTGATACATACATGAACGGACGATCCGGGTAAACGACGAACCTCGGGGACGGGGATTCGAGATCCCCGACGAGGATCGTAGGTGGCGGTCGAACCCTAGGGTTCGGACCGCCGGAACCGCGGCCAAAGAGAAGCCCCGGCTGGACGCCGGGGCGCGGGATCGACCAAGGGTCGATCGCCGGGGAGTCGCCGTGGGCTGGCGCCACGGCAGACGACCTCCCCGGTCCTCCTTGGCCGGCGGTGGCGCACGAGGAGAAGCCGCGGCTGGACGCCGCGGCTGGGGCGATCGAGCCCTAGCTCGATCGCCGGGGGGAACCGCCGCGGGCTGGCGCTGCGGCTGGTGGCTCTCCCCACCTCCGACGACGGCGGTGAGTCGCCGGACTCACCGCCCAGGGCTGCCGGAGCAGCCCGGCGATCGCATGTGCGCGATCGCGAACCCTAGCGGGGTTCGGCTAGGGTTTCTAGCCGCGGGTTTATCCCGCGGCGGTGATGCTCTTGTCGAGCCCGGTTCGTTGGTGTTCGTGATCGGTTTCCGGCGACGGGTTTTCGGTCGGGTTGTCGGTTTCCGCAATTTTTTGATAACCCGGGACATCGAATTCCAGCAACTGGTATCAGAGCGTTTGGTTTCGTGTTCATGTATGTGTTCAATTGTGTTCTACCTTGCAGGGATTCCGACTATCATGGTTTAATTAATTGTTAATTATTGGTTTAATTAATTGCTATTTAATTTACCATGATTGTTCGTTTATTAAACTCTCTGACATGTCGAGATTCGTTTTGTGTGGATGAATGCTTGTAATAGTAAAAATTCGGGGGTTGACCGAATTTAGATTTATTATTATTGTTCTATGTTTTCCGGAAAGTGTATAGGGTCGATTTCATGTATAGAATCGATACCGGAATTGTAAATTTATTTCTTGTAATTTATTTACGTTGGATCGATGCCGAGATGACCGCCGGAGAACTCATGAGACGAAGAAGACGAAGAGGACGAAAAACCGGGGGGGTCGATCATCCCCATGATCGATCCCCATAAGGATCGATCGACCCCACGCCCGGGGCTGCCCGCTAGGGTTTCCGGCCACGCCGGCCACCGGTGGTGGTGGCGCGTGGCTAGGGGGCGGCGGCGGTGGTACCCGGCGGTGGTGGTGGTCGACGGTGGGGGTGGTGCGGGGATCCCCAACCCGTGCTACTCCTACTCCTACCAAGATACTACTTACCTAATTGATTCAAGTTTTCCTATTTTGAGTATTCCTAACTTTGGGAACTCTCATGGAGATAGGAAAAGAATTAATTGGAATTAATTTTATTCCTTATTCTATTATGGAAGTCTTCTAGAGTATTCCGAGTTCTACTTGGAATAGGATCCTAGAGACTTAATAGAATTGGAAAGGAATAAAATTTAATTTAGGATTGATTTATTTCCTAATTGATTATTCCTATTTTATGGGAATTTTCATAGTAATGGAAATAAATTAATCTTGGAAAGTAGAAGAGTCCTAATTTATTTTTATTTCCTTATTCTATTATAGAAGTCTTCTAGAATATTCCAAGTTTGACTTGGATAGATTATTCTAGAGATTTAATAGAATTAGATAGGAAAATAAATAAGTAAAAATATTAATAATATTTAATTTTATTTTTGATTTATTCGATTGACTTAATTTTCGAATTAAGTATCTTTTGGATTTATTGAAAATGAATAGATTTAAATATTGGGATTAATATTCTCGTCACATGGAGCATTCAAGAACGAAGACTGAAGACTAGAAGACGCATACGGAGATGGAATAAAGCCATGATAGTCGGAAAATAATTTTTCTAGTATTATTTTGACTATGTGCTATGTGCTTTATTACTTGTATGCATGCTTATGTGTTTAATTATGCATTAGATAGCGTATCCCTTTGTTATAAAAAGCTAAGTGGGAGCGGGGATGGAAACATTCCCATGGTCTCCATTACTGTTCTCTTGGTGACTCTTATGGATTTTTGAAGTTCGTATAGATGTGTCATTGGAGGAGAATTCTTGTAATTCCTTTTACAAGAGACATTGATTAAGTTTATCAAACAATGCCTAATTTGTCTTTCTGAAACTGACTTCAAGTCGACTCATTCTCACCCCGGGGAGTGGAATGGAGCCAAAGCCACTTGGTCATGTGGATGACACAAATTAGAGGCAGTCGTACCATTCTTTGATAGATGGATCGATTGTCTGCTCGGCTCCCTCATCTAATGAGAGATAGGGTTGTTCGCATGGTGAATCACTGGTTAGAAACTTCGAGTTTCACTTATGATTCTCCGCGTCTTGATTTATGAAATCGAATGCCTCAAGTAATTGGATGTCAATTGTAAAAATATTTTGGTGTAGTAAACGTCCACACTATCGTGGCTTGCTGCATTGAATGGGATTTTGGATCAATTGATGTAGACAGTTATAGAAGAAAGTGAAGGATCATGTATTAGCGTAAACGTCCACACTATCGTGGCTTGCGGTAATATACGAGTCCCAAACAATCTTCTTAGATACTCTAATTGCTAAATCATTTGGATGGGTAAACGTCCACACTATCGTGGCTTGCCTTATCTGATGGGATTTTAGATGTGATTAGTGATTTAATGATATTATTTGAGGGAGATAATATCGGATATTAAATTAATTGTTTGTTTAAATGTGCTTATAGGTTTAGAGAATAGCTATGAACCCACTTTCTATGATACTCAAGGAGCATAAGCTCACTGGCCCCAACTATATTGATTGGAAGAGAAATTTAGACATTGTCCTAACTTCGGAGGAGTACAAGTTTGTACTCCATGAAGTGTGCCCTGCTGAGCCCACGGCTGCCTCAACTGATGAGGAAAAACTGACATATCGGAAGTGGAAAAAGGCTGATGAAATGGCTAGGTGTTATATTTTGGCTTCCATGTCAAATGTACTCCAAACCCAACATGAGTCGATGGACACTGCCTATGATATGATGTTTAACCTCAAGGAGATGTTTGGGGAGCAAGATCGTGCGGCAAGGCAAGAAGCCAAGAGAGTCCTCATGACAACTACTCAGTCTGAAGGAACGCCCGTAGGGGAGCACGTTCTTAAGATGATGGGTCTGTTGAATGAGCTTGAGATCCTAGGAGCTAAAATTGATGCTGAGACGCAAGTCGACATCATACTCCAGTCTCTGACCCCTAGTTTTGAGCAGTTTCGCATGAGCTATAATATGGGTAAACTATCTTATTCTCTTGCGCAACTCCTGACTGAACTGAAGGCGGCAGAGGGGATCTACAAGAAGGGCAAGTCTCAAGCGCTTGTAGCTACCAAGTCCAAAGGCTTTAAGCCTGGTGGAGGTAGGGGCAAGAGGAGGAAGCAAGCCTGGAAACCCAGTGGTGTCAAGAGGACTGTACCACGAGTGGGGGCTGCAAAGCCAAAGGGCAAGTGCTTCCGATGCAACAAGACTGGACACTGGAAGTCTGAATGTCCTCTCAAAGGTACGAATTTTTCTTTAGTCGTAAAAACATAGTCAGCGGTATTATCTACCAGAATTCTGGTGTGTAGATATGGAACCACTGACGGTATGTGCATTTTTGAATGCAGGGGTTCCAGAAAACCCGGCGACTTAGAGAGGAAGAGTTCGAGTCTACACGGGCAAAGCTGTAGAGGAGGCAGCGGTTGCGGTGGAAGACATTTATCTGCTTTAGTAGTTAAATAGGATTTCATTTCAAAGTTATTGCTTTATGTACCCCTTTATTTTAGAAAGAACGTTTTGTTCTGGATTTCTATTATTTATGAATGGATATTTTATTTCTTTAATCATTGGATGATTTTGATAAGAAATAATGGCATTATCTATTCTGGTACATTAGATAGCAATATATGAATGATAGATCCAAAGTCTACCCCGATGCAACGAACCGTTCTATAACTTGTTTTACTTGTTAGATATTTCTTTACTAAATCATTATACTTGTGAATTCTTATGCTTAGTAGTATTTTTCAAATAAGATTCAAACGGTCGAAATTGATTAGATCAATTATAGTTGAAGAAATGGACCTTCCGACCTAAGGATTGAATTTGGAGGACAATACGTCTAAGCAAACCTTTCTGATAAAGGATAGAATTCAGACAAGTATTGGAAATGATTAGATATGCAGACATATGTGTAAATTAGAAAGGGACGAGCAATTCTTTTAAGAATACTCGGTGATGGATTAGAATACTTGATGTGCCATAAAAGCAAAGTGTTTTGACTAGTCAATGGACACAAAGCTGTTATGGGGAACCATCAAAGTATATCCATTAGAAGCTTGCGACTCGGTCGCGGAGGCCATCACCTATCTGGTTAACACATAGCACAATCAAAGATTGGGATTCAATCCCAGAGGGGCACGCCATACACTTACGTGTAAAGATGGTGCGATGTAAAGAAATGGAAATCTGATAGTAAAAGGACAAGTTGTTCGGAACTACCTATGTTCTATGGACATTCCTAGATACAACGGCATATTGAATATGGTTGTAGGATATCCTAGATGAACGAAGTATTGTGTGTTCTATAGTACTATGAACCAGAGGGACGTCTTGTCCGGTTCATGGAGGAAGACTATTAGATGAACCACAAAGCCTAAATTGACGTAATGCCTTGGAATGAGAAGAAGGACAAAAGACTAGGAACCAGCCAAACCGAGTAGAAGTACACCACATACTGCACCTATTGTTATTACTGTTATACACCGGGACGCCATTGCAGTGGGAGGTTGTTGGACAACCAGGGATATTCATAAGACTAGAGGAGTTCGGACTCTGGATCTAGTAAAGATGAAATCGACCCCTAGCTCTGCATAAGGGTGGTACTAGATCTAAATGTGCCTTGGAACAATAAGGATTATTGTTGAGAGGCTAGATCATTTAGAGTACAAGCTTAGTAAATCCATTTATGGATTGAAATAAAGTTATGAATCGTGGAACTTGCGAATTGATGGGATAGTCCATTCGATGGATTCATCAAAAGGCATAGACGAAAGGTGTATTGAAGACGTAATGGAAACAAGGTGGTGTTTCTCGGAGATTTTATGTAGATAACATTTTATCATTGGCAACAATGTAAAAATATTGTCATACATAAAATAATGGTTGTCTAAATAAATCGAGATATAAGATTGAGAAGAAGTTAGAGCATGTTCTTAAGATCTTATGATCTAGAGATAAGAACATTGTACTTCTCCTAGACATCTTATACGATTAAGGTTTGTTTTAAACATGCATACTTCTGAGAAAGGTTGTTGCCTTTCAGAGACAGAATATACATCTATCTAAAGGGTTTGTGTTTATACACATGAAGGAGATAGACAAAGCAGTTTCCTATACTTCAAGTATGGAAAGCTTTATAGATGCAATGTTGTAAAACAAGAACCTGATATCAACTATGTGGTTTGCGTAGTGGGAGGATATCAAAGTGATCTAGAAAAGAAATTTTCGAATGCTGTAAGCAAGACGAAATCTTCTTTGATTACAAATTCTCAGATCCTAAAAATCAAAAGAAGGACCAGTGTAAGTCGATATCAGGCTATGTGTTCACTTTTAGAAAGAGGTCGAACCATGAGATAAAAGAGTGATAAGCAGGACGCTTATCAGACTCTCTCATAACCGAATAGCAGCCTCAGAGGCAGCGGAAGTTTTGGTCAGGTTCCGGGATAACCTCTTGACTTGGATATGACTCTAAGTTTACCGAAGGCTATTGGATAGCGGTGCACGGTGAACTGGAAGAGGTCATAAGTCAAAAGTGATGTTAACACATAGAGCAAGTACCACCTGATACGAGTCATCGTCAAGGGAGACGACGTAGTAGTCACCAAGATAACTTCAGAGCGGCAACCTAGATTGCTCACTCACATAGTACTTCTGGGAAGTACACCTTAAGCACGTGATGAGTATGGGAACCAGGAGTTTGGAGGAAATGACTAGACCTTAGTACAAGTGGGAGATTGTTGGAGTTATGTACTTAATGTCTAGATTTAAGTAACGGTAAACTCCCGGTCATAGCATTTAATCTATTTAATTAATGAACAATTGTTTGCTTTTATTTATTATTAAATATATGCAAATCATAGTCCTGGATTTTATACGTTGTAGTTAGTATGGTGTGTCGGGCCCACACAGAAGATCATACTATCGATTACTCGTATTTAATCAAACAGTGGCTCACGACCTAGATGGACCCGGACCAATCCATCGGTATAGTCGTTGTGTGAGAGAGAAAATAATTTATCTTAATTATTTTATCACACTTGTACACTTGGTGTATTGAGCGGATCGTTGAGATTCATCGATTAGGATTGCCGGCGATAATCGATTCGAGTCTCGGTGTATTTTATTCTTAATCCCCGATATTGTTGCGGGTGTGTATATTTAATATAAGTGACTTTGATTTACCAAAGGAATTAACCGATTTAATTATTGGGTTAATTACCGGTTAAGTTGGGTCACTATATTTTATATATGGCATGCCGTGAATGATTGACCGGACAGTGTATCCCGGAAGGGTTGATAATATCCCCGAGATGAGTTCATAAGGAATTATTGTGTAAACCTCATGAGTGGATACGTTCCGCACAATAATTAAGGTTGAATGGTACTAGTCTCGGATTAAAGAGATGAATAAATTAATTAGCAATAAATTAATTTTATTCATGGATATTTAAATCTTAAATACACGGAATAAATAATACTACCGGAGAAATATTATTTGATATAATATGGTTTGATATTGGGAGTGCAATTAAATTTATATAGTGGAAAATAAATTTAATTAATATTGATAAGGATTAATGGACTTGGGCAGTGGGCTCAATTTAATCTTCAATATTGGAAGCCCAATATTCCACCTCCTTTAGATCCCCTACGTAGCCTATAAAAGCACTACATGGTCTTCACTTTTTAAAAAAGACAAGATTATCATACTTGATATTCTAGAGAGTTGAAGAGGATCCATAAGCTTGGAGGATCGTCGCCCACCCGACGTTCAAGCTAGTGCAAGGAATACGTGGGAAGATCGTAAGGTCATCAACTTAGATTCGTTTCTCCGCACAACGAATTAAAAGGTAAAATCATATACTCCCTTCTATGATTTTATGTGAATTGATTGTGATACATACATGAACGGACGATCCGGGTAAACGACGAACCTCGGGGACGGGGATTCGAGATCCCCGACGAGGATCGTAGGTGGCGGTCGAACCCTAGGGTTCGGACCGCCGGAACCGCGGCCAAAGAGAAGCCCCGGCTGGACGCCGGGGCGCGGGATCGACCAAGGGTCGATCGCCGGGGAGTCGCCGTGGGCTGGCGCCACGGCAGACGACCTCCCCGGTCCTCCTTGGCCGGCGGTGGCGCACGAGGAGAAGCCGCGGCTGGGGAGATCGAGCCCTAGCTCGATCGCCGGGGGGAACCGCCGCGGGCTGGCGCCGCGGCTGGTGGCTCTCCCCACCTCCGACGACGGCGGTGAGTCGCCGGACTCACCGCCCAGGGCTGCCGGAGCAGCCCGGCGATCGCATGTGCGCGATCGCGAACCCTAGCGGGGTTCGGCTAGGGTTTCTAGCCGCGGGTTTATCCCGCGGCGGTGATGCTCTTATCGAGCCCGGTTCGTTGGTGTTCGTGATCGGTTTCCGGCGACGGGTTTTCGGTCGGGTTGTCGGTTTCCGCAATTTTTTGATAACCCGGGACATCGAATTCCCGCATGATATTCTAGAGAGTTGAAGAGGATCCATAAGCTTGGAGGATCGTCGCCCACCCGACGTTCAAGCTAGTGCAAGGAATACGTGGGAAGATCGTAAGTTCATCAACTTAGATTCGTTTCTCCGCACAACGAATTAAAAGGTAAAATCATATACTCCCTTCTATGATTTTATGTGAATTGATTGTGATACATACATGAACGCACGATCCGGGAAAACGACGATCTTCGGGGACGGGGATTCGAGATCCCCGGCAAAGTATCGAGAGAACCCTCTGCTGGGAGCCGAGGGTGGCGGTCGGCCTAGGGCACGACCGCCGGCGTGCAATCGAAGGGGCCTCGGCTGGACGCCGGGGCATGCGATCGACCGTGAGGTCGATCGCTAGGGCTGCCGCGGCTGGAGCCGCGGCGGGTGCGCTGGGCGCACCGCCCTCCCTCGATGGTGGCGGCGGTGAGTCGCCGGACTCACCGCCGGGGGGCTGTTCCGAACAGCCCCGGGGGATGCACGCGCATCCCTGGCGATCGCCATGCACGGCGATCGCGAACCCTAGCGGGGTTCGGCTAGGGTTTCTAGCCGCGGGTTTATCCCGCGGCGGTGATGCTCTTGTCGAGCCCGGTTCGTTGGTGTTCGTGATCGGTTTCCGGCGACGGGATTTCGGTCGGGTTGTCGGTTTCCGCAATTTTTGATAACCCGGGACATCGAATTCCAACAATTGGTATCAGAGCGTTTGGTTTCGTGTTCATGTATGTGTTCAATTGTGTTCTACCTTGCAGGGATTCCGACTATCATGGTTTAATTAATTGTTAATTATTGGTTTAATTAATTGCTATTTAATTTACCATGATTGTTCGTTTATTAAACTCTCGGACATGTCGAGATTCGTTTTGTGTGGATGAATGCTTGTAATAGTAAAAATTCGGGGGTTGACCGAATTTAGATTTATTATTATTGTTCTATGTTTTCCGGAAAGTGTATAGGGTCGATTTCATGTATAGAATCGATACCGGAATTGTAAATTTAAATTCTTGTAATTTATTTACGTTGGATCGATGCCGAGACGACCGCCGGAGAACTCATGAGACGAAGAAGACGAAGAGGACGAAAAGACGGGGGGTCGATCATCCCCATGATCGATCCCCATGAGGATCGATCGACCCCACGCCCGGGGCTGCCCGCTAGGGTTTCCGGCCACGCCGGCCACCGGTGGTGGTGGCGCGTGGCTAGGGGGCGGCGGCGGTGGTGCCCGGCGGTGGTGGTGGTCGACGGTGGGGGTGGTGCGGGGATCCCCAACCCGTGCTACTCCTACTCCTACCAAGATACTACTTACCTAATTGATTCAAGTTTTCCTATTTTGAGTATTCCTAACTTTGGGAACTCTCATGGAGATAGGAAAAGAATTAATTGGAATTAATTTTATTCCTTATTCTATTATGGAAGTCTTTTAGAGTATTCCGAGTTCTACTTGGAATAGGATCCTAGAGACTTAATAGAATTGGAAAGGAATAAAAGTTAATTTAGGATTGATTTATTTCCTAATTGATTATTCCTATTTTATGGGAATTTTCATAGTAATGGAAATTAATTAATCTTGGAAAGTAGAAGAGTCCTAATTTATTTTTATTTCCTTATTCTATTATAGAAGTCTTCTAGAATATCCCAAGTTTGACTTGGATAGATTATTCTAGAGATTTAATAGAATTAGATAGGAAAATAAATAAATAAAAATATTAATAATATTTAATTTTATTTTTGATTTATTCGATTGACTTAATTTTCGAATTAAGTATCTTTTGGATTTATTGAAAATGAATAGATTTAAATATTGGGATTAATATTCTCGTCACATGGAGCATTCAAGAACGAAGACTGAAGACTAGAAGACGCATACGGAGATGGAATAAAGCCATGATAGTCGGAAAATAATTTTTCTAGTATTATTTTGACTATGTGCTATGTGCTTTATTACTTGTATGCATGCTTATGTGTTTAATTATGCATTAGATAGCGTATCCCTTTGTTATAAAAAGCTAAGTGGGAGCGGGGATGGAAACATTCCCATGGTCTCCATTACTGTTCTCTTGGTGACTCTTATGGACTTTTGAAGTTCGTATAGATGTGTCATTGGAGGAGAATTCTTGTAATTCCTTTTACAAGAGACATTGATTAAGTTTATCAAACAATGCCTAATTTGTCTTTCTGAAACTGACTTCAAGTCGACTCATTCTCACCCCGGGGAGTGGAATGGAGCCAAAGCCACTTGGTCATGTGGATGACACAAATTAGAGGCAGTCGTACCATTCTTTGATAGATGGATCGATTGTCTGCTCGGCTCCCTCATCTAATGAGAGATAGGGTTGTTCGCATGGTGAATCACTGGTTAGAAACTTCGAGTTTCACTTATGATTCTCCGCGTCTTGATTTATGAAATCGAATGCCTCAAGTAATTGGATGTCAATTGTAAAAATCTTTTGGTGTAGTAAACGTCCACACTATCGTGGCTTGCTGCATTGAATGGGATTTTGGATCGATTGATGTAGACAGTTATAGAAGAAAGTGAAGGATCATGTATTAGCGTAAACGTCCACACTATCGTGGCTTGCGGTAATATACGAGTCCCAAACAATCTTCTTAGATACTGAGTAATGGTTTACACTTAGGTACGCTCTATAGTATCCTTCCCATCGAAGTAACGCTATAGTGATGTACGACCAAAGCAAATCTAATTGCTAAATCATTTGGATGGGTAAACGTCCACACTATCGTGGCTTGCCTTATCTGATGGGATTTTAGATGTGATTAGTGATTTAATGATATTATTTGAGGGAGATAATATCGGATATTAAATTAATTGTTTGTTTAAATGTGCTTATAGGTTTAGAGAATAGCTATGAACCCACTTTCTATGATACTCAAGGAGCATAAGCTCACTGGCCCCAACTATATTGATTGGAAGAGAAATTTAGACATTGTCCTAACTTCGGAGGAGTACAAGTTTGTACTCCATGAAGTGTTCCCTGCTGAGCCCACGGCTGCCTCAACTGATGAGGAAAAACTGACATATCGGAAGTGGAAAAAGGCTGATGAAATGGCTAGGTGTTATATTTTGGCTTCCATGTCAAATATACTCCAAACCCAACATGAGTCGATGGACACTGCCTATGATATGATGTTTAACCTCAAGGAGATGTTTGGGGAGCAAGATCGTGCGGCAAGGCAAGAAGCCATGAGAGTCCTCATGACGACTACTCAGTCTGAAGGAACGCCCGTAGGGGAGCACGTTCTTAAGATGATGGGTCTGTTGAATGAGCTTGAGATCCTAGGAGCTCAAATTGATGCTGAGACGCAAGTCGACATCATACTCCAGTCTCTGACCCCTAGTTTTGAGCAGTTTCGCATGAGCTATAATATGGGTAAACTATCTTATTCTCTTGCGCAACTCCTGACTGAACTGAAGGCGGCAGAGGGGATCTACAAGAAGGGCAAGTCTCAAGTGCTTGTAGCTACCAAGTCCAAAGGCTTTAAGCCTGGTGGAGGTAGGGGCAAGAGGAGGAAGCAAGCCTGGAAACCCAGTGGTGTCAAGAGGACTGTACCACGAGTGGGGGCTGCAAAGCCAAAGGGCAAGTGCTTCCGATGCAACAAGACTGGACACTGGAAGTCTGAATGTCCTCTCAAAGGTACGAATTTTTCTTTAGTCGTAAAAACATAGTCAGCAGTATTATCTACCAGAATTTTGGTGTGTAGATATGGAACCACTGACGGTATGTGCATTTTGAATGCAGGGGTTCCAGAAAACCCGGCGACTTAGAGAAGAAGAGTTCGAGTCTACATGGGCAAAAGCTGTAGAGGAGGCAGCGGTTGCGGTGGAAGACATTTATCTGCTTTAGTAGTTAAATAGGATTTCATTTCAAAGTTATTGCTTTATGTACGCCTTTGTTTTAGAAAGAACGTTTTGTTCTGGATTTCTATTATTTATGAATGGATATTTTATTTCTTTAATCATTGGATGATTTTGATAAGAAATAATGGCGTTATCTATTCTGGTACATTAGATAGCAATATATGAATGATAGATCCTAAGTCTACCCCGATGCAACGAACCGTTCTATAACTTGTTTTACTCGTTATATATATATTTCTTTACTAAATCATTATACTTGTGAATTCTTATACTTAGTAGTATTTTTAAAATAAGATTCAAACGGTCGAAATTGATTAGATCAATTATAGTTGAAGGAATGGACCTTCCGACCTAAGGATTGAATTTGGAGGACAATACGTCTAAGCAAACCTTTCTGGATAAAGGATATAATTCAGACAAGTATTGGAAATGATTAGATATGCAGACATATGTGTAAATTAGAAAGGTACGAGCAATTCTTTTAAGAATACTCGGTGATGGATTAGAATACTTGATGTGCCATAAAAGCAAAGTGTTTTGACTAGTCAATGGACACAAAGCTATTATGGGGAACCATCAAAGTATATCCATTAGAAGCCTGCGACTCGGTCGCGGAGGCCATCACCTATCTGGTTAACACATAGCACAATCAAAGATTGGGATTCAATCCCAGAGGGGCACGCCATACACTTACGTGTAAAGATGGTGCGATGTAAAGAAATGGAAATCTGATAGTAAAAGGACAAGTTGTTCGGAACTACCTATGTTCTATGGACATTCCTAGATACAACGGCATATTGAATATGGTTGTAGGATATCCTAGATGAACGAAGTATTGTGTGTTCTATAGTACTATGAACCAGAGGGACGTCTTGTCCGGTTCATGGAGGAAGACTATTAGATGAACCACAAAGCCTAAATTGACGTAATGCCTTGGAATGAGAAGAAGGACAAAAGACTAGGAACCAGCCAAACCGAGTAGAAGTACACCACATACTGCACCTATTTTTATTACTGTTATACACCGGGACGCCATTGCAGTGGGAGGTTGTTGGACAACCAGGGATATTCATAAGACTAGAGGAGTTCGGACTCTGGATCTAGTAAAGATGAAATCGACCCCTAGCTCTGCATAAGGGTGGTACTAGATCTAAATGTGCCTGCTTGGAACAATAAGGATTATTGTTGAGAGGCTAGATCATTTAGAGTACAAGCTTAGTAAATCCATTTATGGATTGAAATAAAGCTATGAATCGTGGAACTTGCGAATTGATGGGATAGTCCATTTGATGGATTCATCAAAAGGCATAGACGAAAGGTGTATTGAAGACGTAATGGAAACAAGGTGGTGTTTCTCGGAGATTTTATGTAGATAACATTTCATCATTGGCAACAATGTAAAAATATTGTCATACATAAAATAATGGTTGTCTAAATAAATCGAGATATAAGATTGAGAAGAAGTTAGAGCATGTTCTTAAGATCTTATGATCTAGAGATAAGAACATTGTACTTCTCCTAGACATCTTATACGATTAAGGTTTGTTTTAAACATGCATACTTCTGAGAAAGGTTATTGCCTTTCAGAGACAGAATATACATCTATCTAAAGGGTTTGTGTTTATACACATGAAGGAGATAGACAAAGCAGTTTCCTATACTTCAAGTATGGAAAGCTTTATAGATGCAATGTTGTAAAACAAGAACCTGATATCAACTATGTGGTTTGCGTAGTGGGAGGATATCAAGGTGATCTAGAAAAGAAATTTTCGGATGCTGTAATAGTACTTGCAAAGTACTGGATTATTAAGCAAGACGAAATCTTCTTTGATTACAAATTCTCAGATCCTAAAAATCAAAAGAAGGACCAGTGTAAGTCGATATCAGGCTATGTGTTCGCTTTTAGAAAGAGGTCGAACCATGAAATAAAAGAGTGATAAGCAGGACGCTTATCAGACTCTCTCATAACCGAATAGCAGCCTCAGAGGCAGCGGAAGTTTTGGTTAGGTTCCGGAATAACCTCTTGACTTGGATATGACTCTTAGTTTACCAAAGGCTATTAGATAGCGGTGCACGGTAAACTGGAAGAGGTCATAAGTCAAAAGTGATGTTAACACATAGAGCAAGTACCACCTGATACGAGTCATCGTCAAGGGAGACGACGTAGTAGTCACCAAGATAACTTTAGAGCGGCAACCTAGATTGCTCACTCACATAGTACTTCTCGGAAGTACACCTTAAGCACGTGATGAGTATGGGAACCGGAAGTTTGGAGGAAATGACTAGACCTTAGTACAAGTGGGAGATTGTTGGAGTTGTGTACTTAATGTCTAGATTTAAGTAACGGTAAACTCCCGGTCATAGCATTTAATCTATTTAATTAATAAACAATTGTTTGCTTTTAATTATTATTAAATATATGCAAATCATAGTCCTGGATTTTATACGTTGTAGTTAGTATGGTGTGTCGGGCCCACACAGAAGATCATACTATCGGTTACTCGTATTTAATCAAACAGTGGCTCACGACCTAGATGGACCCGGACCAATCCATCGGTATAGTCGTTGTGTGAGAGAGAAAATAATTTGTCTTAATTATTTTATCACACTTGTACACTTGGTGTATTGAGCGGATCGTTGAGATTCATCGATTAGGATTGCCGGCGATAATCGATTCGAGTTTCGGTGTATTTTATTCTTAATCCCCGATATTGTTGCGGGTGTGTATATTTAATATAAGTGACTTTGATTTACCAAAGGAATTAACCGATTTAATTATTGGGTTAATTACCGGTTAAGTTGGGTCACTATATTTTATATATGGCATGCCGTGAATGATTGACCGGACAGTGTATCCCGAAAGGGTTGATAATATCCCCGAGATGAGTTCATAAGGAATTATTGTGCAAACCTCATGAGTGGATACGTTCCGCACAATAATTAAGGTTGAATGGTACTAGTCTCGGATTAAAGAGATGAATAAATTAATTAGCAATAAATTAATTTTATTCATGGATATTTAAATCTTAAATACACGGAATAAATAATACTACCGGAGAAATATTATTTGATATAATATGGTTTGATATTGGGAGTGCAATTAAATTTATATAGTGGAAAATAAATTTAATTAATATTGATAAGGATTAATGGACTTGGGCAGTGGGCTCAATTTAATCTTCAATATTGGAAGCCCAATATTCCACCTCCTTTAGATCCCCTACGTAGCCTATAAAAGCACTACATGGTCTTCACTTTTTCATAAGACAAGATTATCATACTTGATATTCTAGAGAGTTGAAGAGGATCCATAAGCTTGGAGGATCGTCGCCCACCCGACGTTCAAGCTAGTGCAAGGAATACGTGGGAAGATCGTAAGGTCATCAACTTAGATTCGTTTCTCCGCACAACGAATTAAAAGGTAAAATCATATACTCCCTTCTATGATTTTATGTGAATTGATTGTGATACATACATGAACGCACGATCCGGGAAAACGACGATCTTCGGGGACGGGGATTCGAGATCCCCGGCAAAGTATCGAGAGAACCCTCGGCTGGGAGCCGAGGGTGGCGGTCGGCCTAGGGCACGACCGCCGGCGTGCAATCGAAGGGGCCCCGGCTGGACGCCGGGGCATGCGATCGACCGTGAGGTCGATCGCTAGGGCTGCCGCGGCTGGAGCCGCGGCGGGTGCGCTGGGCGCACCGCCCTCCCTCGATGGTGGCGGCGGTGAGTCGCCGGACTCACCGCCGGGGGGCTGTTCCGAACAGCCCCGGGGGATGCACGCGCATCCCCGGCGATCGCCATGCACGGCGATCGCGAACCCTAGCGGGGTTCGGCTAGGGTTTCTAGCCGCGGGTTTATCCCGCGGCGGTGATGCTCTTGTCGAGCCCGGTTCGTTGGTGTTCGTGATCGGTTTCCGGCGACGGGATTTCGGTCGGGTTGTCGGTTTCCGCAATTTTTGATAACCCGGGACATCGAATTCCAACACGCCAATCATCCCCGGCGATCACAATGCACGGTGATCGCGAGCCCCGGCGTGGGCATGGCTAGGGTTTAGCCGCGGGTTCGCCCGTGGCGACGCCTCGGTCATGCTCTAGCTCGTTCGGTGTTCGTGATCGGTTTCCGGCGATAGGGTTTCGGTCGGGTTATCGATTCCGCTTATTTTTTGATAACCCGGGACATCGAATCCCAACAAATGGTAAGTACGTGGGGTCGGTCCCACAAGGAGGCAATTACAGTAGGTGATCTCGGCTTTGCCCAAGGGGTTGTCACAAAAAGATTTGATTTGGGGTTGCTGTGGGCACAGCAGTTTTGCAATCGTTTCAAACACTTTGATCTAACTACGGCTAACCAAACTAACATTCGAATAAAATAAAACTAAAAGGAAAATAAGCAAACACTCAGATCTAACGGATTACTAAAAGGTAAACTTAAATCAAATAATAAACAAGGCATCCGGGCAGATGGCTTCACTCAGGATCATTAGGGCAAACTACCGGTCATAGGCACTAAGGATTTCTACCAGCGGTTTGTCAGCAGTTATAGGGTGCTTTAAAAAAGACAACAGTGATCCTATTGCTTCACGCCCAACAATTGCCCCACCCCTTATCTATCCTTACAGTTTAAAGAGAAGGCAAGCTAACGTTATGCCTAAACCCCTAGATCTGAACAATTCGATAACCTATGCGACCAAACATGGATCTGTTGGAATTCGATATCCCGGGCTATTTAAATTTGCGGAAACCAATAACCCGATCAAAACCATCCGCCGGAGATCACGCGAGCACCACGTACGAGCCGGAGCACGAGCCGAACGCACGACGCGGCCGAAGCCGCGCGCACGCCCAGCCCGAGCCCCCGCACGCGGGGCTCGATGCGATCACCGATCGCACGCCGGCGATCGGTTGGGGTGGGGCTGCTCCGGCAGCCCCCGCGGCGAGTCCGGCGACTCGCCGCCAGCTGGAGGCCCCCGCCTTCACGGCGGGGTTGGGCACGGCACCAGCCCGTGCCCAGCGATCGACCCTTCGCGGTCGATCGCACACCCTCGGCCAAGCCGAGGGTTCGGCCCTCGTCGCCCCGCCGAAACCCTAGGTGGGTCGACCGCCGCGATGCCGTGGTCTTCGACCACCATCGCCGGTTGATCCTCCTCCGGGGTTTCGTACCTCGGATCTTTGTTCTACGGTATTCTCGATAAATCCAAAATCGAATAAATCAAGGGCGTTTAGATTTTTACCTTTCGATTCGTTGTTCGGAGAAACGAAATCAAGATGACCTTTGAATCTTCTCACGTATTCCTTGCACTCCGTTCGAACGTCGGGTGGGCGACGATCTATCGAACTCCTATGGATCTCCTTCAACTCTCTAGACTAATCAAGTATGATTATCTTGTCTTGTCTATTATGAAGGCCATGTAGTGCTTTTATAGGCTACGTAGGGGATCTAAAGGAGGTGGAATATTGGGCTTCCAATATTGAAGATTAAATTGAGCCCACTGCCCAAGTCCATTAATCCTTATCAATATTAATTAAATTTATTTTCCACTATATAAATTTAATTGCACTCCCAATATTAAACCATATTATATCCAAATAATATTTCTCCGGTAGTATTATTTATTCCGTGTATTTAAGATATAAATATCAATGAATAAAATTTATTTATTGCTTAATAAATTTATTCATCTCTTTTATCCGAGACTAGTACCACTCAACCTTATTTATTATGCGGAATTAAATCCACTCGCGAGGTTTACATAATAAATCCTTATGAGCTCATCTCGGGGATATTATCAACCCTTCCGGGATACACTGTCCGGTCAATCATTCACGGCATGCCATATATAAAATATAGTGACCCAACTTAACCGGTAATTAACCCAATAATTAAATCGGTTAATTCCTTTGGTAAATCAAAGTCACTTATATTGAATATACACACCCGCAACAATATCGGGGATTAAGAATAAAATACACTGAGTCTCAAATCAATTATCGCCGAGCAAACCTAATTGATGAGTCTCAATCGATCCGCTCAATACACCAAGTGTACAAGTGTGATAAAATAATTAAGACAAATTATTTTCTCTCTCACACAACGACTATACCGATGGATTGGTCCGTGTCCATCTAGGTCGTGAGCATCTGTTCGATTAAATACGAGTAACCGATAATATGATCTTCTGTGTGGGCCCGACACACCATACTAACTACAACGTATAAAGTCCAGGACTATAATTTGCATATATTTAATTAACAATAATTAAAAGCAAATGAATGTTTGTATTTAATAAGTAAATGAAAGTGTACAAGGAGTTCACAATACTCAAATCTAGACATTAAGTATACTACTCCAACAATCTCCCACTTATACTAAGGTCTAGTCTTATCCTCCAAACTTCTGACTCCCAAACCCTCCAAGTGCTTGAAATATACTTCCTTAGGAAGTATCTTGGTGAAAGGGTCCGCTAGGTTGTCCTCCGAAGCTATCTTGGTGACTATCGCATCGCCCCTCTTGACGATGACTCGAATCAGGTGGTACTTGCGCTCTATGTGTTTCGTAGCACTATGGGACCGTGGTTCCTTACTGTTTGCCACTGCACCGCTATTGTCACAATAAATTGTCATAGCTCTAGGCAAACTCGGAATCACATCTAAGTCCTGGAGGAAATTAAGGAACCAAACTGACTCTTTCGCTGCCTCTGAGGCTGCAACATATTCAGCTTCCATGGTAGAGTCTGAAATGCACTTTTGCTTAACACTCCTCCATGATACGGCTCCACCTCCCAAAGTGTACACATAGCCTGATGTCGACTTTCGCCGGTCCTTATCAGCTTGGAAATCCGAATCCGTATAACCCAAAGGAATCAGATTGTCTGCCCCGTAACTTAGAACATAATCCCTAGTATTTCGCAAATACTTGAAAATGCTCTTTACGGCAGTCCAATGAGCCTTTCCAGGGTTACTCTGATATCTTGCTACTACGCCAACTGCATAGCAGATATCAGGCCTCGTGCATAACATTGCATACATCAAGCTTCCCACAGCCGAAGCGTAGGGAACAGCTTTCATTTCATCTTTCTCCTTTTGTGTCTGAGGACACATCTCCTTAGAAAGATAAGTTCCTTTACTGAAGGGCAGCTCACCCTTCTTGGAATCTTGCATGTTAAAACGAGCCAGAATCGTGTCTATGTAAGATTGCTGGGATAGGTACAATGTTCTATTCCGGCGATCCCTTATAACCTTGATCCCTAGAACATGCCCGACTTCTCCCAAATCTTTCATATCGAATTGTCTAGACAACCATCCCTTTATGTCTGATAACATTTTCACACTGTTGCCAATGAGAAGAATGTCATCTACATAAAGCACGAGAAACACCACCTTCTTCCCATCACGTTTCCAATACACACACGATTCGTCCATGCTTTGACTGAATCCAAAAGATTGGACTACTTCGTCAAACCGCAGGTTCCACGATCTCGAGGCTTGTTTCAATCCATAAATGGATCGATTAAGCTTGCACACTAGATGATCTCGCCCCTTAGCAATGAATCCTTCTGGTTGTTTCATATAAATCGTCTCGTCAAGACATCCATTTAGGAAAGCTGTCTTGACATCCATTTGCCACACCTCATAATCCATATGAGCTGCTATGGATAAGAGAATCCGGATCGACTTTATCTTGGCTACCGGCGAGAAGGTCTCCTCATAATCGATTCCCTCTTTCTGAGTATATCCTTTCGCAACAAGCCGAGCTTTAAAGGTTTCAACCTTTCCGTCAGATCCTCTCTTTCTCTTGTAGACCCATTTACACCCAATTGGCTTTACGCCGTTTGGTGGTTCTACAAGATCCCAGACTTTATTAGAATCCATAGATTCTATTTCGGATTTCATCGCTTTCTTCCAAGAAGGCGCATCTATATCTTGTACCGCCTCATCATAGGTCCAGGGATCGATTTCATGAACTCTAGGTCCAGAGTCCGAAGACTCACCCAGTCCAATCCATCGGTCTGGTTGCTTAACAACCCTCCCACTACGACGACGTTCCAGTGTATTAACAGTGACAGTGTCAGGTGCAGATTCTAGTGGTGTATCTATACTCGGTTCGGCTGTATCTAAGTCTTCCTTGTTACCTCTCAACTCATCAAGTATTATGTCACTTTTGGGCTTGTGGTCCATGACATAGTCTTCCTCTAAGAACCGAGCGTTAGTACTTATAACGATCTTCTGGTCCGTAGGACTATAGAACATGCCACCCTTAGTTCCTCTAGGATATCCTATAAACAACCGCACTTCAGTACGAGGTTCTAATTTATCGGCACCTACCTTCAACACATGTGCAGGGCACCCCCAGATCCGAACGTGTCTCAAGCTAGGCTTGCGCCCGCTCCATCGTTCCATGGGTGTTGAAGGAACCGTTTTAGATGGAACCAAGTTTAGAATGTGCGCTGCTGTTTCCAAGGCATATCCCCAGAACATTGTAGGTAAGTCCGAGTAACTCATCATTGAACGCACCATTTCCATAAGAGTCCTATTCCTTCTTTCTGACACACCATTCTGCTGAGGAGTATATGGTGATGTCATTTGGGAATCAATCCCATTCTCTGCCAAGTATGCCTTGAATTCTCCAGACAGGTACTCGCCTCCGCGATCAGATCGCAGGCATTTAATGGATTTACCTTGAAGGTTCTCCGCAAAAGCCTTGAACTCCTTGAACTTTTCAAAAGATTCGCTCTTGCGGCGCATCAGGTAAACAAATCCATACCTTGAGTAATCATCAGTGAAAGTGATGAAATACTCGTACCCTCCCCTTGCCTGAGTAGACATAGGTCCGCATACATCAGAGTGAATCAAATCCAATACTTGTTCAACCCTTCGTCCTTTACCAGAAAAAGAACGCTTGGTCATTTTTCCCTCTAAACAGGATTCGCAGGTTAGAAGGTCCTCTCCTTCAACACCACTGATGAGACCATCAGCTTTCAACCTTTGAATTCTATTTGAGTTAATATGACCTAGCCTTAAGTGCCACAAGTATAATTGATTCATTTTAGAAGGTTCCTTTCTCTTATTGGTGTTCGTAGATGTGTTATTACTCTCGGTTAGTTGCATCGTGTTAGACTCAGGATTTAGCACATACAAATCGTCCACCAATGTACCAGAACAGATAATCTCACTGTTTCTTCTTATGATCACAGAGTGGTCAAAAGAAACAGAATATCCATTCATAATAAGTTTAGAAACCGAAATTAAATTCTTTCTAAAGTTGGGTACATAAAGACAATTATGTAAAACTAAAACCCTATCACTACTGAAGCGTAAGTGAACGTCTCCCACTGCAACAGCCGCCACCTTCGCGGCATTGCCCATGTAGACCACGATCTCTCCCTCTCTAAGTCTCCGGGTTTCCTGGAACCCCTGCAATGAATTGCAGACATGATCAGTGGCCCCCGTATCTACACACCAGGTGCTGGTAGATAACACCACTGATAATGTTTCGGTGACTAAGGAAAATTTCGTACCTTTGATGAGAGGACAATCAGACCTCCAGTGTCCAAACTGTTTGCATCGAAAGCATCTGCGAAACCGCTTGCTTTCCCCAATCCGTGGTTTTAAACCACTGGGTCTCTTTGCACGCTTTTCTTTTAGCCTAGCCACAAGAGCTCGTGTTTCTCTTAACTTACGCACAAAAATCGCCTTCGCCGAGCCGGTTTTAAGGGACTCATTGAGGAACGATTCCGTGGGTATGTTAAACACCTCTTGCCTAGCTTCCACACCATGTCTCAACGTAGTTGGAACAACAGTGGATTCAGAAAGCTCAACAGTCTGGACAATGTCCAGATTTCTTTTCCAATCAGTACTATATGGAACCAGTGAGTTTTCATCTTTAACTATATTACAAAGTGGGGTCACAGTCATTCTTAACCTATAAGCACATAAAACAAACAAACAATTTAATATCCGATATTATCTCCCTTAAATAATATCATTAAATCACTAATCGCCTCTAAAATCCCATCAGGTAAGGCAAGCCACGATAGTGTGGACGTTTACCCACCCAAATGATTTAGCAATTAGATTTCCTTCGGTCGTACATCATCAATAGCATTACCTCGATGGGAGGAATACTATGAAGCGTACCTAAGTGTTAACCATTACTCAGTACTAAGAAGTTTGTTTGAGACTCGTATATCACCGCAAGCCACGATAGTGTGGACGTTTACGTTGACACACGGATCCCTCACTCCCTTCTATAACTGTCTACATCAATCGATCTAAAGTCCCATTCGATATAGCAAGCCACGATAGTGTGGACGTTTACTATACCAAAAGACTTATACAATTGAAATCCAATTACTTGACCCATTTAATCTTGTAAATCAAGACGTGGAGAATCATAAGTGAAACTCGAAGTTTCTAACCAGTGATTCACCATGCGAACAACCCTATCTCTCATAAATGAGGGAGCCGAGCAGACAATCGATCCATCTATCAAAGAATGGTACGACTGCCTCTAATTTGTGTCCTCGACATGACCAAGTGGCTCTGGCTCCATTCCACTCCCCGGGGTGAGAATGAGTCGACTTGAAGTCAGTTTTGGAAAGACAAATTAGGCATTGTTTGATGAACTTAATCAATGTTTCTCGTAAGAGGAATTACAAGAACTCTCCTCCAATGACCTATCTATATAAACTTCAAAAGTTTATAAAAGTCACCAAGAGAGCAGTAATGGAGACCATGGGTATGTTTCCACACCCTCTCCCACTTAGCTTTTTACAATAAAGGGATACGCTATCTAGTGCATAAAAGTAAACACATATAGCATGCATACATGTAATAAAGCACATAGTATTATCACATAGTCAAAATAATTACTAGAATATTATTTTCCGACTATTATGGCTTTACTCCATCTCCGTACGCATCTTCTAGTCTTCAGTCTTCGTTCTTGAATGCTCCATGTGACGAGAATATTAATTTCCAATATTTAAATCTATTTATTTTTAATAAATCCAAAAGATACTTAATTAATAATAATTAAGTCAATCGAATAAATCAAAAATAAAATTAAATATTATTAATATTTTTATTTATTTTATCTTCCCTTTCTACTTCATTAAATCTCTAGAATAATCTATCCAAGACCCACTTGGAATATTCTAGATGATTTCCATAATGAAATAAGGAAATAAAATAATTTAGGACTCTTCTACTTTCCAAATTAATTAGATTCCTAATCCATGAATATTTCCATAAAATAGAAATAATCAATTAGGAATCCTAATTAATTCCAATATTGATTCTTTTCCTAATCCATGAGAGTTCCCAAAAATAGGAACACTCAAATAGGAAAAACCCGAACCAATTAGGAAAGCGAATTACCGGACCGGGATAGCACGGGGTGGGGATCCCCGCGCCACCCCTCGACATCCGCCTAGGCACCGCCGCCGTCCAGCCCACGCGCCACCTCCATTGGTGGCCGGCTTGGCCGGAGCTCCCACGGGCAGCCCTCTTGGGCTTGGGTCGATCGTCCTTGTGGGATCGACCATGGGGCGGTCGATCCGAGCCCTTCACCCTCACGATCATCTCCTTCGCCACGCGTCTTCTCTGGCGGTCGTTTCGGCATCGATCCAACGCAAAATAAATTACAAAATAAATTTTACACTATCCGGTATCGATTCTATACATGAAATCGACCCTATACAATTTCCGGAAAAAGTAGAACGTAATAATAAATCCTAAATTCGGTCAACCCCCGAATTTTTACTATTACAAGCATTCACCACCAAAAACGAATCTCGACATGTCCGAGAGTTTAATCAAACCAACATACATGACAAAATAAATTAAACGAATAATAAATCAAGCCATAATAGTCGGAACCCTGCAAGGTAGAACAATTTTATCGAAAATACCGCGAACTTAAACCACGCTCTGATACCAATTGTTGGAATTCGATATCCCGGGCTATTTAAATTTGCGGAAACCAATAACCCGATCAAAACCATCCGCCGGAGATCACGCGAGCACCACGTACGAGCCGGAGCACGAGCCGAACGCACGACGCGGCCGAAGCCGCGCGCACGCCCAGCCCGAGCCCCCGCACGCGGGGCTCGATGCGATCACCGATCGCACGCCGGCGATCGGTTGGGGTGGGGCTGCTCCGGCAGCCCCCGCGGCGAGTCCGGCGACTCGCCGCCAGCTGGAGGCCCCCGCCTTCACGGCGGGGTTGGGCACGGCACCAGCCCGTGCCCAGCGATCGACCCTTCGCGGTCGATCGCACACCCTCGGCCAAGCCGAGGGTTCGGCCCTCGTCGCCCCGCCGAAACCCTAGGTGGGTCGACCGCCGCGATGCCGTGGTCTTCGACCACCATCGCCGGTTGATCCTCCTCCGGGGTTTCGTACCTCGGATCTTTGTTCTACGGTATTCTCGATAAATCCAAAATCGAATAAATCAAGGGCGTTTAGATTTTTACCTTTCGATTCGTTGTTCGGAGAAACGAAATCAAGATGACCTTTGAATCTTCCCACGTATTCCTTGCACTCCGTTCGAACGTCGGGTGGGCGACGATCTATCGAACTCCTATGGATCTCCTTCAACTCTCTAGACTAATCAAGTATGATTATCTTGTCTTGTCTATTATGAAGGCCATGTAGTGCTTTTATAGGCTACGTAGGGGATCTAAAGGAGGTGGAATATTGGGCTTCCAATATTGAAGATTAAATTGAGCCCACTGCCCAAGTCCATTAATCCTTATCAATATTAATTAAATTTATTTTCCACTATATAAATTTAATTGCACTCCCAATATTAAACCATATTATATCCAAATAATATTTCTCCGGTAGTATTATTTATTCCGTGTATTTAAGATATAAATATCCATGAATAAAATTTATTTATTGCTTAATAAATTTATTCATCTCTTTTATCCGAGACTAGTACCACTCAACCTTATTTATTATGCGGAATTAAATCCACTCGCGAGGTTTACATAATAAATCCTTATGAGCTCATCTCGGGGATATTATCAACCCTTCCGGGATACACTGTCCGGTCAATCATTCACGGCATGCCATATATAAAATATAGTGACCCAACTTAACCGGTAATTAACCCAATAATTAAATCGGTTAATTCCTTTGGTAAATCAAAGTCACTTATATTGAATATACACACCCGCAACAATATCGGGGATTAAGAATAAAATACACTGAGTCTCAAATCAATTATCGCCGAGCAAACCTAATTGATGAGTCTCAATCGATCCGCTCAATACACCAAGTGTACAAGTGTGATAAAATAATTAAGACAAATTATTTTCTCTCTCACACAACGACTATACCGATGGATTGGTCCGTGTCCATCTAGGTCGTGAGCATCTGTTCGATTAAATACGAGTAACCGATAGTATGATCTTCTGTGTGGGCCCGACACACCATACTAACTACAACGTATAAAATCCAGGACTATAATTTGCATATATTTAATTAACAATAATTAAAAGCAAATGAATGTTTGTATTTAATAAGTAAATGAAAGTGTACAAGGAGTTCACAATACTCAAATCTAGACATTAAGTATACTACTCCAACAGGATCTAGTTTGCCCAAACCCGCATTACCCTCTAGACAGACACGCTCGGCCAATAGCATGCCCGGAACTCCGAGTCATACGACCGCAATCTCCAGCAAGTTCTAGTGCTATGCCCGCAACAATACTACAAGGTACATCTATGCGGTTTGCCAATCACCAGTATCCCAGATTGTAAAGGTTCACTAGTGGTCGTCCTAGTTTGCCCAAACTCCCCAGAAATAATCCTCAACCAACTTTGCTTCGGGAACAAACCCCCAACCGGCTACTCTAGCCCCATCGACCTCGCGGCTTAACTAAACCCTAATTCTCCATCGATCCGCCCCTGCCCGAATGCACAAACAACTTAGCCAATCATACAGAAATTAAAAGGCAAAATAAATAAGGAAAATAGAACTATATTATTCATGCCTTCAAATCGAAAACGTTTTTGAAGGAAATCGAAAAACGGAATTGAAACTTAAAAACAAAACATAAAAGTAAATTGTTTCTCAGCCCGAAGGCTGGATCTACTCAAAACAAACAAAGAGACTCGGACGAACAGCTCCGATCTCTCTCCGGCGACTCCTCCGGCGGCGACGACGACTGCGGGACCGGCGGCTCTCTCGATTTCTCGATGCGTAATATGTTGTATCCTTGCTGCCCACCGCGCCCCAGCTTTTATAGACTTCGAATTTGAATTTTGAATTAGCGGCTGTTGCTCCTTCCTAAAGAATAGGCGCCAGCAGTCAACGGGTTGGAGGATAAGTGAGATCCCCCGAATCCAGGGATTCTGGTACGCTGACGCCTTGCCCACAGCGAATCTCCTGTCAACAGCCGCTCTCTGCCCAATACTGAAGTCCGCAGGTATTTCTTCTCCTCCACAGATGGTCGGACCAGGCACGGTACTTGGTAAGAATTCTGGGTCTTCTGCTTCGTGACTTTACCCATTTGCCCGATGTGGTCAAACTGTTGCATGTCACTACCACTCCAGAATCTGCTTTGCCCAAAGAAGGGGATTTCCTCGCCTCTTTTGCCCAGTGCGCCACCTGTTACCTGCATCCATACACACTCTGCCCAAACACCTAATTGTGCCCTCCCAGACACGTAACCGACTCAAACTGACTCAAAAAAGGGTGTAAAAATGCTCTAAGATGAGCAAATAAAATGGTTCATCAGAACCGCACACACTTGGATACGTTTGTCCCCAAGCGTGGGCTCTGATTTGCCTGACTCAAGACCAAAGTGAAAACAGAAATGAAAGAAGTAGGGAGAAATAAAGCAAAGGACTTTAGCATGATCAGTACAGGGCATAGTACATACAGATAACACAAAATTCAAGTAAAGATAAAAATAAGTCAAGAGTCTGTTCTAGGTCTTTGGGTTCACTCCCTCACAGTGTTTCTCTCTTTTCAGTGTATGGGTTCAATGACACTCATTTTCTGCTGTGACTCCACTTTGCCTAAATTTGCCTTATTGCTAAACTGAGTTTGTTTTAACTAAGCAGGGGGTTATCAAAGGGACTTTTATTAGGTTGTAGTGTTGGGCTCATATGGGTAGATTTTGAGGAGTAGGCTCTAATTGGGCAGATGGCTTTTTGATGTTAGCCTTTTCTCTGCCACTTTGCCCCTTTCTTACGGGCCTTAGCACAACAACTTTTATTCTATTTTTTGTTTTCTTCTTTTTTTCTCTTTTTTTTTTCTTTTTTTTTTCTTTTTTTTTCTTTTTTTTTTATTTGAACACTATGCCCTAGCTCCCTCTTATCTCTCTGGCTGCCTATGTAATGTGGGCATAATACCAGATGGGTTCACAAAGAATATTCAATCAGGCTCAAAGGGCTAGCAAGGGGCAGTGTTATTTATTCAAGCAGAAATGAAACAAGAAAATGCCCTAATCATCTAACAACCCTACTCAGTCAAACTACTCACTTCAGCAAACAGGCAAAGACAAGCATTGTAAATATCACAGCAGACTCTCAAAGAAAGAAATCATATCATAATGTGGGCTCAATTCTCACGGTTTGCCTAGAACAGTTCCATCATCCCTATTTCATGCATCTTAACTATGAAGTTTGAGTTACTGTATGTACGTTTGCCCAAAGTGATCACATAATCATGCTGACTCGATTAGAAACAGGGGTTTGCCCTTTCCCTTTCCCCCCTCACACACTTTGCCTGGGCAAAGTGTGCAAAAGTAATAAGATTGGTAGGGGCTACCCACGACCAGACTATGACTCAAAAAGTTTGGCGCACCTGCCCCCTCACACACTTTGCCTGGGCAAAGTGTGTCAGCAGGGAGATCAACCTAGTCCCCCCCGAACCAAAGTGACTCGGGGGTGACCTTAACAGAAATAAAATAAAATAAAAAAACAAAAAATAAAAACTAACAAGTACTAAAACAAGGGAGGGTACAAATTAGGAGGTGGAAGCAGGTGCGTACCTGAATCCACAGTAGTCAAAGTATGAGATCATCATCGCCTTCACATCCTCGAACGCCTTCTCAATCTTGTCCAACCGAGCCTCGATGGCTCCTTGCCTTTCTGCAATCTCCTCTTTGGCCTTAGCCTCAGCAATCGGATCTCTCGCCTCTGCCTTCACCGCAACTGGTCTCTCTTCCAGGAACTTCACACTACCATCACTCAGGGGCACAATGTCTTGCATGCGCTTGATGTTGGAAATCGATATCCCGGGGTATCAAAATTTGCGGAACCGATAACCCCGACCGAAATCCCATCGCCGGAAATCCAATCGCGAACGCCACGAAGAACCGGGCTCGACAAGAGCATCGCCGCGGGATGAACCCGCGGCTAAACCCTAGCCGAACCCCTCCGTGGGGTTCGCGATCGCACGGATGCGATCGCTGGGGCTGCTCCGGCAGCCCCGGGCGGTGAGTCCGGCGACTCACCGCCACCGCCCGAGGAGGGCGGTTCGCCCAGCGGCGAACCCGCAGCGGCTCCAGCCGCGGCTGCCCGGCGATCGACCACCACGGTCGATCGCCCACCCCGGCTCCCAGCCGGGGTTTCCTCCGCGTGCCGTCGCGGTCGAAGCCCTAGGGCTCGACCGCACCCCCTCGGCTCCCAGCCGAGGGCTCCTTCGACCTTCGCCGGGGATCTCGAATCCCCGTCCCCGAAGTTCGTCGTTTTCCCGGATCGTGCATTCATGTATGTATCACAATCATATTCACATAAAATCATAGAAGAGAGTTTATGATTTTACCTTTCGATTCGTTGTGCGGAGAAACGAATTCAATTGATGACCTTACGATCTTCCCACGTATTCCTTGCACTAGCTTGAACGTCGGGTGGGCGACGATCCTCCAAGCTTATGGATCCTCTTCTCTCTCTCTCTACTTTCTCTCTCTAGAAGAATTATGATCTTCAAGTTATGATGTGTGTAGAATAGAGAAGACCATGTAGTGCTTTTATAGGCTACGTAGGGGATCTAAAGGAGGTGAAATATTGGGCTTCCAATATTAATGATTAAATTGAGCCCAAGCCCAAATCTATTAATCTCCCATTAACATTAATTAATTTATTTTCCACTATATAAATTAATTGCACTCCCAATATTAAACCATATTATATCAAATAATATTTCTCCGGTAGTATTATTTATTCCGTGTATTTAAGATTTAAATATCCATGAATAAAATTAATTTATTGCTAATTAATTTATTCATCTCTTGAATCCGAGACTAGTACCATTCAACCTTAATTATTGTGCGGAAGGAATCCACTCATGAGGTTTACACAATAATTCCTTATGAACTCATCTCAGGGATATTATCAACCCTTCTGGGATACACTTTCCCGTCAAGTATTCACGGCATGCCATATATAAAATATAGTTACCCAACTTAACCGGTAATTAACCCAATAATTAAATCGGTTAATTCCTTTGGAAAATCAAAGTCACATATATTAAATATACACACCCGCAATAGTATCGGGGATTAAGAATAAAATACTCTGAGACTTGAATCGATTATCTAAGGCAATCCTAATCGATAAATTTCAAGCGATCCGCTCAATACACCAAGTGTACAAGTGTGATAAAATAATTAAGACAAATTATTTTCTCTCTCACACAACGACTATACCGATGGATTGGTCCGTGTCCATCTAGGTCGTGAGCAACTGTTCGATTAAATACGAGTAACCGATAGTATGATCTTCTGTGTGGGCCCGCACACCATACTAACTACAACGTATAGAATCCAGGACTATATTTTGCATATATTTAATTATCAATAATTAAACGCAAACAATTGTTTATTAATTAAATAGATTAAATACTATGACCGGGAGTTACTGTCACTTAAATCTAGACATTAAGTACACAACTCCAACACTTGAAACACTGGATGTCAAACTTGCCCTCCACCATCATGTCCAGCTCTTTGCCCTTATTGATCAGGTTCATCTTCGCAGCATACACCATTGGGAAGTGGGCCAGTGAGAGGCGCTGGAGAGGGTGAGTGCTGAGCCACTTCATCTGGGCACAGAGGCAGGAGTTGAAATGCAGCCTGGTCTTTTGGGTCATACAATACAGTATGCCCAACTCGATTTGGGAAACCGCACTGCTGCTGTCGATCTTGCCAAAGAAGTTGATAGCCAAGATCCGGTGGCAAACTCTGAGGGCATGATTCTTGATTAGGGTGGACTTGGTGGTTTGCCCAATGAACTCCCCTCCTTTGCCCAACTCTTTCCAGATCTTCTGCAGCTCTCTCTTTGTGTACTCCGGGAAAGTCCTCAGTGCTTCCTGGTAGGCCTTTGACTTTAGATCCGCAATACCTGCCATATCCAAACATAAATCCAATTCATTACCACCAATAGAAACAGCTCGATCAAACAACTCAAACTGTATTCCTATCACTCCCTCGTCTTTGGTCTCTTTGATACCCAGAGACCCAAAGAACTCTCTCACGACGCCTTCGTTGATCTGCCCAGACCACTCAAGAAACGGCTCCCACCCAATAGCCTTGAAATAGCCCCAAACCTCCTTCTCCACGCCCATCAGTTTGAGCGATTCGAATTGCACCGTTTTGGGGGCCGCGATTTCGCGCGCCGATGTATCAACCGCCTTCCTCTTCTTTGTGGATGCGCGGGTCCGGCTTTTGGGAGTTTTGTAGGTCACCTCCTCCACCTCGTCCTCCTCCATCGGAGTCTTGCCGGAGGCCGTCGATTCCTCCTTCTCCTTCTCGTCGGAGGTGGATCCGGCAGTGGGGGTGGGAGAGACCTTCTTCTTGCCTTTGCCTGCCGCCTTTTTCTGCTTCTTTTTCGGGGGGCTATCAACGGCGGCTTTTCCCTCCTCCTCCTGAGCGGCGGTGGCTAGGGTTTCCAGATCTTCCTTCTCGCCGGTGGTTTTGGATTCGTCGATTTCCTTGGCGAGCTCATCGACTGGGGTGTTGTCCGTCTCCGTCGTGGCGGGGCTTGGTGGGATGATCTTGAGGGGTACGGCGTTGAGGGCTTCTTCGGCGGTGGGGGATTTGGGCTCGACTGCTTCGGCGACACCATCTTTTTCAGTTTGGTTGCAGCGGTTCCAATGGTTAGATCAATTAGGGTTCTGGTAGGTATTTTTCTTAATTTTTTTTTGCACGGGTAGAAACCATAGAGAAAAGAAAAGATATATATTATTGTTTTTGAATTTTGAAAAAGAAGGGAGTTGGGGCAGTTATCGGGAATCGCGGAGGTGCAGTTATGATGATGATGGATTTGCAGAGTCCTTAGATGGGACGGTTTTCGTCCTCAAAAATCGCAACCGCCCACTTGCTGATTCCTAATTATCCTCACCGCCCTTTGTATGCCCAAAGTCTCAGTCTGCCCAAAGTATACTCCTGCAAAATCAAAAACAAAACATACCCTTTCTCGCGGCATAGTCAAAGTCTCTTGTTGCAAGTAGTTTATTCCTAATCTAATTAAAAGGGAAATAACAAAAATATACAAACATACCAGGTTGCTTCCTGGCCAGCGCCCTATTTATAGTCCCGGGCAAGACCCAATTGCTTTATTCAATCACTCGATCAGGGCAAGCTGACCTTCCAGATTCTCTTGCCCAAAGTAGGGCTTCACTCTATGGTCATTCACTTTGAAGATGTAGTCATCGTCTTTGCTGCTTTTAAGTTCCACGGATCCGTTTGGGCTAACATTATGAACTATATACGGTCCTCCCCACTTGGAAGACAGTTTGCCCGAACGGAACTGATTCCTGGTTTGGTACAGCAAGACCAATTGACCAACTTCAATCTTTTTGCTTTTAATCAGTTTGTCATGCGCTCTATTGGTCCTCTCTTTGTAATGGGCAGCATGGTCATATGCCTCAATGCGAAGTTGCTCAAACTCCACTAAGTCAAGTTTACGCTCGTTCCCGGCCAGATCCCAGTCAAAGTTGACCTTGTTCACAGCCCAGTGTGCCTTGTGCTCTATCTCTACGGGCAAATGACAGGCTTTCCCAAATATCATTCGGTATGGAGAAATACCAAATGGAGTCTTGAACGCAGTGCGGTATGCCCACAGGGCATCATCCAGTTTGTCTGCCCAATCCTTCCCCTCTGGCCTAACTGTCTTCCTTAGAATAGCTTTGATAATCCTGTTGGAGAGCTCTGCTTGGCCGTTTGCCTGGGGGTGATAGGCACAGGTAATTCGATGAGTAACTCCATACTTTCGCAGTAGTCTCTCAATGATGTAGTTGCAGAAATGGGTCCCCTGATCACTGATAAGTGCTCTGGGCACACTGAATCGAGTGAATATATTCCCTTTGAGGAATTCAGCCACAATGCACGAATCATTGGTGGTAGTGGCCTTTGCCTCGACCCATTTGGAGACATAATCAACTGCTAGGAGTATGTATTCCTTACCTTGTGAATTCGGAAATGGCCCCATGAAGTTTATGCCCCAGACATCAAAGATCTCTACTGGCAGTATGGGCACAGAGGGCATTTCATTGCGCTTGGTCAAGTTGCCTTCTTTCTGACACTCATCACACTTTTTGCATAAGTCATAGCAGTCTCTGACCAAAGTGTTCCAGTAGAATCCGCAATCCAGAACCTTTCTTGCTGTTCGCCTAGGCCCAAAGTGGCCTCCACAGGGTTGCTTGTGGCGGTGATCCACTATGCCCTGCTGCTCAGACTCCGGAATGCATCTCCTTAGAACTTGGTCTTCACATCTTTTCCACAAATAGGGTTCATCCCAGACGTAGCTCCTTGCCTCACGCGTCATCTTGTTTTTCTCGTAATACGTCATGCCTTCCCTGAAAATTCCTGTAACCATAAAGTTCACAAGGTCAGCAAACCATGGCTCTTCGCCCAAAGCGGTTATAGAATATAAATGCTCATCAGGGAATGTTTCGGTGATAGGCATATCCTCTTCCTTCTGGAGAATTCTACTGAGATGGTCTGCCACGAGATTTTGATTGCCAGACTTGTCTCGAATTTCAATGTCAAACTCCTGAAGTAACAGGATCCATCGAATAAGTTTTGGTTTCGTCTCCTTCTTTGTCATGAGGTACCACAGTGCAGCGTGGTCTGTATACACTATGGTCTTACTGCCCAGCAGGTAAGACCTAAACTTCTCAAAGGCAAATACTATGGCCAAAAGCTCCTTTTCAGTCGTGGCATAGTTGCTTTGGGCAGCATTAAGGGTTTTCGAGGCATAGTAGATCACATGCCTTTCTTTCCCTTTCATTTGCCCTAACACAGCTCCCACTGCATATCCACTTGCATCACACATCAGCTCGAATGGCATGCCCCACTCTGGTGGTTGAATAATAGGCGCTGTGACCAATCTCTCCTTCAAATGGTTGAAGGCAGCCTTGCAGTCCTCATCAAAGTCCCATTCTACATCATTCTGGAGTAGCTTGGTCAAAGGGCGGGCTATTTGGGCAAAGTCCTTCACAAAGCGCCTGTAGAAACCAGCATGCCCAAGGAACCCTCTGACTTGCTTCACATTCCTTTGGTACGGCAGCTTTGAGATAACTTCGATCTTCGCTTTGTCCACCTCTATGCCCTTAGCTGAAATGACATGTCCAAGGACAACTCCCTCTTCGACCATGAAATGGCATTTTCCGTTGTTCAGTACAAGGCTCTTCTCCACAAACCTTCTGAGCACCATCTCTAAGTGTTCAAGGCAGGAGTCAAAGGAGTTGCCATACACGGTGAAATCGTCCATGAACACTTCAATCCCATTTTCGAGTAGGTCAGAGAAGATACTCATCATGCACCTTTGAAAAGTTCCTGGTGCATTGCAGAGGCCAAAGGGCATTCTCCTGTAGGCAAAGGTGCCAAAGGGACTGATGGAGTTATATTCCAAATGTCTAGATTAGTGACAATATGGAACTCCTTATCTGTGTTTTTCATTATCTATTAATCAAACTGTCTGCATTTTGTCTACCTTATACTTGAATGCAATAGTCCTAGATATATACGTTGTAGACAGTATGGCGTGAGGAGACACGCGGAAGATCATACTGTCGGTTACTCGTATATTATCGAACAGAAGCTCACGACTTAGATGGACAGGGACAATCCATCGGTACGTCGTAGTGTGACTGGGTAATAGTTGGTCTTGACTATTATGTTAAACTTGTACACTTGGTGTATTGAGTAGGACCACGGGAGGGCGTTCGATTTATACTAATCGACGTAATCGAACTAGACCTCAGATATTACGGATAAACGAATTCCTAATCCCTATATAATTATAGGTGCGTTTGTCCAATTCTCGGTTCTTTAACTTGCCAATGAGTGAGACTATTTGATTAGTCGAGATACTCGGTAAATTGGGAATAGGAATTGTACACACGGCATGCTATAGATTATAGACAGGAAACCGTGTCCCGTTTATCGGGTTGATGATGTCCCCGAGATGAGCTCATAAAGTTTATCATGTAAACTCTGCAGGTGGATTTGTTCCACATGATAATAAGGTTGAGTGGTACTAGTCTCGGATAATAAGAGACGAATTAATTTAATTATTAGTAATAAAATTAATTCGTGGACATACGATATCTTAAACACGGGGAAGGTCGCTTATGTAATTTCGGCGGAAATATTATTGTTGATATAATATTAAATTAATTTCGGGAATTCAATTATTATTTTATAGTGGAATTAATAATAATTAAATTTGAAATCGATTAATTAAGGAATTGCTTTTAAGTATTCCAAGTTAATTAATATTTCATTTTAGCCCCTAATTAATTTACCTAAGAGGTCCCTAGCGTAACTCTATAAATACCCCCCCTTGCCCTCTCTTAAACCTACAGTCCGCAGCCTTTTTATTTTTCTGAGAAAAAGAATTGTTAACGCAATTATATTTTTTTTCTCTCAAAAATAAAATAGTTAGCGCTGATATTTTTCTCTGATTGAGAAAAAGAATATCACGCTGGTAGATCAAGAGAGAGCAGAAAAGGGAGACCCAACGGATCGTTGCCCACACAGCGGTTGGAGTCGGGAAGAGGCATACGCTAGCAATCGCTAAGGTCTCAACAATTCGACCTCTAAGGTATGAGATCGGATCTTTAATTCCGCACTTATTCGATCTCACTTTTATCTCGTTGATCATACTTTGAACGTACGATCGGTATCCGGGCATCGTGGATCGCATTCCTCGACTACTGGGGGTTCTAGGACCTTCGGATCGGTAGTCGGATGAGGAAAAACGACCCGAAAACGAGCCCGGAACAGCAACGTCGCGTTGCTGTTCGCGGACGAACAGCGCCCGCTGGTGGGCAAACAGCGACCGCTGTTTGTAGCTCCACCAGCGACCGCTGGTCTGCAATCAGCGGGCGCTGATTGGGTACAGACCAGCTCCGTTTCGCGCGGTTGTCCTCCGGGGCGATGGCTGGGCGTGAATCGGGTCAAGGGCTGTAGTGTGAACGAAGTAGCGACACCGGAGGTCGACTGGGAGCGTTCGGATGTTCGAGCGATCGAACGAACGAATCCCGGGTAGTCGATTTCCAACAATTGGTATCAGAGCCGGTTTATACGTTCTTTGTATTGTTTGCGAGTTTTGTTTTGTAGGATCACCCGATTATTATGGTCATGTTTTATTGTACTGTATGTTGTGTGTTGGAAATCGACTACCCGGGACATGTCCGTTCGACTACTCGAACATCCGGACAAGCCCAGTCGACCCCCGGCGTACCCACTGTACTTAACACGAAGCCCTAGACCCGAAACACGCCCAGCCATTGCACCGAAAATGCAACCGCGCGAAAACGGGGCATTCTGCCCTGTCTGTCGGCCGACGCCAAAAGGCTGTCGCCCGACAGGGCAAATGTCGGCCGACATTCAATTGCTCATGAAGCAATGTCGGCCGACATCGTCGCGATTCCAGCAGCGGGTTTTGCCCGTTCTGGCTGTTCCGACGAGATTTTCTCGATCCGACTGCCACGCCGGAGATCAGAGACCTCCCAGCAGTCCGAGAACATCAAATCCAAGCCAAATAAACCAATCTTTGGTTCGTTGTATAATTACGTACGAGATCGAATCGAAACAATGCGGAAATAGGGTTTCGATTCCATACCTTTGTCGCGTGATTCGGAGAAGCCGAATTGACAGAGACCTCGAGTCTTCTAGCGTGTATCCTAGCCCTCTTGCTCCAGCCGATGTGTGGGCATCGATCCGCTTGGAGTTTCTCTTCTTCTTCTCTCTCAAACCCCAGTGTAAGAAAAATAAGTTTCTGTCTCAGAAATATATTTGCGCTAGCCTTTTTATTTCTACAGAAAAATATAATTGCGCTAGTCTATTTATTTTCACAGAAAAATTATTGCGCTAACAATTAATTTTTCTCCGCAAAAATGAAATAGCGGCGTTCTTTTTGTTTTAGAGAAGAGAGACGAGGGTTTTATATAGGCCACACTAGGGACCCATAGGCAATTAATTAATTAGGCTTAAATTGCAATTTAATTAACTTGGTGTCCCAAAAGGAAAACCTTAATTAAATTCCACAATTTTATTTATAATTAATTCCACTATAAAATTATAAATGATTTCCCAATTAATTAATTCAAATTATTCCGTCAATAATTTTCCCGCCGTATTACATATATGATTTTCCCCGTGTTTAAGATATCGCATGTCCATGAATTAATTAATTACTAATAATTAAATTAATTCATTTCTTATTATCCGAGACTAGTACCACTCATCCTTATTATCATGTGGAACGAATCCACCTGCAGGGTTTACATGATAAACTTTATGAGCTCATCTCGGGGACATCATCAACCCAATAAATGGGACACGGTTTCCTGTCTATAATCTATAGCATGCCGTGTGTACAATACCGATTCCCAATCTACCGAGAATATTGACTAATCAATTAATCTCACTCATTGGCACATCAAAGAACCGAGCATTGGACACACGCACCTATAATTATATAGGGATTAAGAACTCACATATCCGTAATATCTGAGGTCTAGTTCGATTACTCCGATTAGTATAAATTGAACGCCCTCCCGTGGTCCTGCTCAATACACCAAGTGTACGAGTGTAACATGATAGGCAAGACCGACTATCTACCAGTCACACTACGACGTACCGATGGATTGTCCCTGTCCATCTAAGTCGTGAGCTACTGTTCGATAGTATACGAGTAACCGACAACATGATCTTCTGCGTGTCTCCTTACGCCATACTGTCTACAACGTATACATCAAGGACTATTGCATTAAATGCAATCATGCTTGAATCATATCTCGAATTAAGGTATAGATAAGGAGTTCCGTATTTGCACTAAACTAGACATTTAGAATACAACTCCATCAATCTCCCACTTATACTAAAAGTCTAGTCGCTCTATCCCAAACATCAGATTCCCATAACCTCATCACGCCTACCCAACGCTTTCGCTGGAAGTGCCTCTGTGAACGGGTTTACCAGGCAATCCTCTCGATGCTATCTAGGTGACAAATGCATCGTCTTACTAGACGATCTCTCGAATCAGGTGGTACTTGCGCTCTACGTGTTATCTCCCACTGTGGACTCGTAGCATTTCAAGTTTGCCAATACCGCTATTTAAAATAGCTTTGGGTGAACTAGAAACCACATCTAAGTCCCTTAGGAAGTTCTGGAGCCACACTGACCTTTTAACTGCCTCAGAGGCCGTTATCCTTTCAGTTTCCATGGTAGAGTCCGTAATGCATTGCTGCTTTACATTCTTCCATGTGACTGCTCCACTTCACAGTGAGAACACATAGCCTGACTTCGACTTTCGAATGTCCCTGTTTGATTTGGAAATCCAATTCTATGTAATCCAAAGGAAACAACTTGACTGCTTTGTAACTTAGAACATAATTCCTGGTCCTCTGCAGGAACCTAAACATGTTCTTTACATCAGTCGAGTGATCCTTTCCAGGATTACTATGATATCTCACCACCATGCCCACGACATAGTAGATATCAGTCTCGTGCATAGCATTACATACATTAAGCTTCCCACCATTAAGGTGCAGGGAACTGCTTACTCTTCATCTATCTCCTTTATTGTGTCGGGCACAAAACTTTAGATAGACGAATTCCACATCTAAAAGGTAAAGACCTTTCTTGGAATTTTGTATGCTGCAACGAGTAAGAATTGTATTTATGTATGAGGCTCGAGATAAGTTCTATGTTCTTTTCTGGCGATCATTTATTACTTTGATCCCAAGAACATTCCCGACTTCTCCTAAGTCTCTTACATTGAATTACTCGGACAACCATCCCTTTATGTCCGAAAACATCTTTCATATTGTTGCCAATTTAGAAGGATGTCATCTACATAAAGAATGAGAAAACACCACATCTTTTCTGTCACTTATTTATTACACTCAGGACCTAAACATGCCTTGAATGAATCCATGAAATAGATTTTCTCATAGGTCCGCATGTGTCCAAGATCTTGAAGCTTCCTTCAATCCTAAGATTGATTAAGCTTGCTTACCGAATGCTCTTGGCTCTTTTCGATGAATCTCTCTGGCTGTCCCACACAGATGGCCCCGTCAAGACTTCGATTTAGGAAATCTGTCTTGACTTCCATCTTCCACGTGAAGACAAAAGAATCCGGATCGACTTTTGCCAAGACTGAGCATCTTGATCTTTCAGCGTCTCGTCATAGATCCAGGGTTCGGCTTCATGTTCTCCAGGTAACAAGTCTGAAGACTCACCTATAAACATGAACCTGTTGGGTTGTCTAACAACCCTCCCACTACGACGACACTCCGGTGTATCTTTAGTGACTAAAGATTATAGTAGTGAACTACTCAGTTAGGCTGGTTCTAAGTCTTGATCAGTCCCTCTAAGCACATTAAGTATTACTCTACTCTTGGGCTTGTGATTCTTGCATATATAGTCCATGTCTAAGAACCGAACGTTGATGCAATCAACGAATACCTGGTCCTTTGGACTATATTACATATCTCAATTCGTTTTCTTAGGGTATCCGATAAACAGCCGAATATCTGTACAACTTTCCAAATGAATCAAGTTCAGGATAAACGCCGCTGTTTCCAAAGCATATCCCAAAACCGAATTAGGTAACTCCGAATAACTCATTGTCTACTTTCCCATATCTATAAGAGTCCTATTCCTTCTTTACAACACATTATTTTGCCGAGGCATAAATGGTGTAGTCTGTTGGGAGTTAATCCCATTTTCTGATAAGTATGCCTTACTCCTCAAAGAGGTCTGCACATATCAGAGCGAATCAACTCTAGTACTTTCTTGGATCTTTTCCCTTTAACCGTAAAGGGTTGCTTGGTCATTTACACTTCCAAGTATGATTCGAAGGTTGAGGTCCTTTCCTTCAATCTAGCTGAGTGGTCCATCAGCTTTCATCCTTTTGAATCGTACTTAAGTTAAAATGATTTAGCCTAAGATTCCATAAGTACATTTGATTCATCCTAGAAGGATCTTTACTCTTATTGGGGTTTGACAATGTGTTATTTTCTCCGGTGAGTTACATCGTGGAAGAACACGGATTTAGTATTAAATTGTCTATCAATGTACCAGAATAGATAATATCCCCGTTTCCTACTTTGAAAAGTATGAAACTATCAGAAGAAACGGAATATCCATTCTAAGCCAATTTAGAAATCCGAAATGAAAATTCTTTCTAAATGCCGGCACATAAAGACAATTTATTAGAACTAAAATCCTACGGTTTAAAACCATTTAACATCTCCCACTGCAACGGCTGTTACCTTAACATTATTGCCTATGTAGGTTATAACTTCTTCCTTTCTAAGTCTCCGGGTTTCCTGGAACCCCTGCATTTAGGTGCAGACATGATTAGTGGTTCCCGTATCCACAAACCAGGTACTGGTAGATAACACCACTAAACATGTTTCGGTGACTAAGGAAGAGTCAACTTCTTGTTTCTTGAGAGGATAATTAAAACTCCCAGTATCCAAACTGCTTACAACGGAAGCAGTTGCCCCTTGGGCTTGCTTGTCCCATTCCGTGGCCCAGATACATTAGGCCCACTGGGTTTCCGTATTTGTTTCTTCTTCCTTTTGCCGCCCGAAGACCTAGGAAGAGCCAATTTCTCAGCCACAAGTGCTTTGAGGACCCTTAAAGATTCTCTCAGTCGCTAGAAGTTCAATCAGGAGCTCCGCCAATGAATAAGACCCCTTATTCATGTTATAGTTCAGGCGGAACTGCTCAAAACTTCTCGGCAGAGACTGGAGCACAATATCGACTTGGGTTACCCCATCGATAACTGATCCTAGAATCTCTATCTCACAAAGATAGCCCATCATTCTAAGAACGTGATCCCTCACGGGCGTTCTTTCCGAAATGATGGCTGTCATGAGTTGTCTCATTTCACTTTGCCCGGCTGTCCTGTCCTGATAACCAAAACTTCTTGAGGTTAAGCGTCATATCATAGGTAATGGTCATGACATGATCCCGATGTCGCAGCACATTTGACATGAAAGTCATAATGTTGCTCCGCGTCATCTCATAGCCTTGATCCATTTCCAATGAGCTTCCTTTCCTCAGTAGTGGAAGCATCATTTGGTTCAGCAGGTCAATTGACTTGGAGTACATATTTGTACTCCTCTGCAGTTAGGACAATGTCCAAGCTTCTTCTTTAATCCATAAAAACAGGTTCAGTGAGTTTGTTGACTTTTAATGGGAATAATACCATATAAAACAAACAATGAGTTTAATTCGATATCATTTCCCTCAAATAATATCATTAAACTACCAATCATTTCCAAAATCCCATCAGACTAGCATGCCACGTTCTTGTGGACGTATACTAATCCAAACGATTTTATAATTGGATTTTTACTTTGGTCGTACATCATTATAGCAGTGACTCCGATGGGGAGGATACTATAAAGCGTACCTAAGTGTATATCATTTCTCAGTACTAAGTCCACCGCTCGGGAACTACATGTCCACCGCAAGCCACGTTCTTGTGGACGTTTACGTTGACATGCGGTCCTCCACGACTTTCTATAACTGTCGAGCCTCAATTAATCCCAAAGTTCCATTTCCATTTAGCAAGCCACGTTCTTGTGGACGTTTACTAAAACAAACAACTTTATTAATTGAATCTCACTTATTTAAATGTCATAGAATCTTTAATTAACCCAAAGTACCGTTTCCATTTAGCAAGCCACGTTCTTGTGGACGTTTACTAAAACAAACAACTTTGTTAATTGACTCTTACATTTATTAAATTTCACAATTTATTAATCAAAGCTTGATATCTCGTAAGTGAAACTCGAAGTTTCTAACCAGCGATCAATCATGCAATTGAGCCCTATCTCTCACTAGGTGAGGGAGCCAACCAGACAATCGATCTAGTCATCGAATGACTCGAAAGTCTCTAATCTGTGTCATCGACATAACCAAGCGCTTTGGCTCCATTCCACTCCCCGGGGTGAGAATGAGTCGAGTTGAAATTAGTCTTTGAAAGACAGATTAGGCATTGCTTTGAGAAATATAATTGTTTAATTCTATAAGAAGATTTTTAATTCGAATTTTGATCCAGTGATATCCGTGTATCGACTTTATCCGATAGGGAGGATGACACTAAAGCCAACTCGTAAGTTAATACACATCACATTCAAAACAGAGAATGGAGACCGTGGGATTGTTTCCAATCCCTCTCCCACTTAGTATTTTACGATTGAGGGATAACATGCATAAAATAATTAAGCATAATAAAAAGCACGTAAATCACATAAAAAGCAATTAACGTGGCCCCGATTATTATGGCCTTAAGTATTCTCCAATGCACGTCTCTTGGAACTTCATCTCGTTGCTCGCCTCGATCTCGGTCCACCACCGACTCGCTCGAGGGTCAAGAGACGAACTCCTCCCACTGGAGCCTCGTCCCGAGCCCCGTTGAGTCGTCCGTGGGGTCGAACGAACCCCAGCCCCGCTGCTGCCCGTCACGAACACGGAGTGTGTTCGATGGCTGCCCGTTGCCGGTTCGTTCTTCTCGATCCTCGTTTCTCCGGGTTTTGGTCTCGTCTCGATCCACCAAAATTAGTAAGAAAAATTACAAGAATAAACTTACTAAATCCGGCATCGATCCTATACAAGGTGATCGACCCTATACATATCCCGGATACAACGAAAAATAAATAAACCTAACGACTCAACCCGTCGTTTTTATCTATTACAAACAAGCAACGTTTCCAAAACAAAACAATCTCGACAAGCCCGAGAGTTTAATCAAACCACAAAATTAAAGCACAATATCCATCACAACATTGGCCATAATAATCGGGTTTAACCTGCAAGGTAAATCGTACGAACTATACAACAAACCGATAAACCGGCTCTGATACCAATTGTTGGAAATCGACTACCCGGGACATGTCCGTTCGACTACTCGAACATCCGGACAAGCCCAGTCGACCCCCGGCGTACCCACTGTACTTAACACGAAGCCCTAGACCCGAAACACGCCCAGCCATTGCACCGAAAATGCAACCGCGCGAAAACGGGGCATTCTGCCCTGTCTGTCGGCCGACGCCAAAAGGCTGTCGCCCGACAGGGCAAATGTCGGCCGACATCGTCGCGATTCCAGCAGCGGGTTTTGCCCGTTCTGGCTGTTCCGACGAGATTTTCTCGATCCGACTGCCACGCCGGAGATCAGAGACCTCCCAGCAGTCCGAGAACATCAAATCCAAGCCAAATAAACCAATCTTTGGTTCGTTGTATAATTACGTACGAGATCGAATCGAAACAATGCGGAAATAGGGTTTCGATTCCATACCTTTGTCGCGTGATTCGGAGAAGCCGAATTGACAGAGACCTCGAGTCTTCTAGCGTGTATCCTAGCCCTCTTGCTCCAGCCGATGTGTGGGCATCGATCCGCTTGGAGTTTCTCTTCTTTTTCTCTCTCAAACCCCAGTGTAAGAAAAATAAGTTTCTATCTCAGAAATATATTTGCGCTAGCCTTTTTATTTCTACAGAAAAATATAATTGCGCTAGTCTATTTATTTTCACAGAAAAATTATTGCGCTAACAATTAATTTTTCTCCGCAAAAATGAAATAGCGGCGTTCTTTTTGTTTTAGAGAAGAGAGACGAGGGTTTTATATAGGCCACACTAGGGACCCATAGGCAATTAATTAATTAGGCTTAAATTGCAATTTAATTAACTTGGTGTCCCAAAAGGAAAACCTTAATTAAATTCCACAATTTTATTTATAATTAATTCCACTATAAAATTATAAATGATTTCCCAATTAATTAATTCAAATTATTCCGTCAATAATTTTCCCGCCGTATTACATATATGATTTTCCCCGTGTTTAAGATATCGCATGTCCATGAATTAATTAATTACTAATAATTAAATTAATTCATTTCTTATTATCCGAGACTAGTACCACTCATCCTTATTATCATGTGGAACGAATCCACCTGCAGGGTTTACATGATAAACTTTATGAGCTCATCTCGGGGACATCATCAACCCAATAAATGGGACACGGTTTCCTGTCTATAATCTATAGCATGCCGTGTGTACAATACCGATTCCCAATCTACCGAGAATATTGACTAATCAATTAATCTCACTCATTGGCACATCAAAGAACCGAGCATTGGACACACGCACCTATAATTATATAGGGATTAAGAACTCACATATCCGTAATATCTGAGGTCTAGTTCGATTACTCCGATTAGTATAAATCGAACGCCCTCCCGTGGTCCTGCTCAATACACCAAGTGTACGAGTGTAACATGATAGGCAAGACCGACTATCTACCAGTCACACTACGACGTACCGATGGATTGTCCCTGTCCATCTAAGTCGTGAGCTACTGTTCGATAGTATACGAGTAACCGACAACATGATCTTCCGCGTGTCTCCTCACGCCATACTGTCTACAACGTATACATCAAGGACTATTGCATTAAATGCAATCATGCTTGAATCATATCTCGAATTAAGGTATAGATAAGGAGTTCCGTATTTGCACTAAACTAGACATTTAGAATACAACTCCATCATTGTGGTGTGTTAAACTCTCGGGATTGTCGAGATCTTTGTTTTTTAAAACGTTGCTTGCTTGTAATAGTTAAAACGATGGGTTGAGTCGTTTAGGGTTTTCTATTTCGTTTTTTCGTTTATCCGGATGTATAGGATCGATCATTCCTGTATAGGATCGATGCCGGAAGTAGTTAGTTTACATATGTAATGTTACTGCTGCTTGGTGAATCGAGAGGAGATCGAAGGACGAACGAACGAGGGTCGAGGAGTCGAACCCGCGGCTGCTGTGCACAAACGGCGCCCGCTGGAGGGCAAACGGCGGTCGCCGTTTGCAGCTCCTCCAGCGACCGCTGTTCCTCAAACGGCGGGCGCTATTTTGAGTTTTGGCAGCAGCGCCGCGGGGGTTCGACGGACATCACGGATCGCTTGTCGAGGGCCCGGGATGATACTCCAGTGGGAGGGGTTCGTCTCTTGGTCCTTAGACAAGTCGGTGATGGTCTGAGACCGAGGCGAGCAACGAGACGAAGATCCGAGAAGACGTGCATCGAAGATTTTAAAGGCCATAATAATCGGGCCACGTTAAATGCTTTTTGTGTGTTTACGTGCGTTTTTATTATGCTTTAACTCTATATGCATGCTGTTGGAGTTGTGTACTTAATGTCTAGATTTAAGTAACGGAAACTCACGATCCATTTCCACTAATCTATTTAATTAAATAAACAATTATTTGCGTTTAATTATTTATAATTAAATATATGCAAATTATAGTCCTGGATTTTATACGTTGTAGTTAGTATGGTGTGTATGGACACACAGAAGATCATACTATCGGTTACTCGTATTTAATCGAACAGTTGCTCACGACCTAGATGGACACAGACCAATCCATCGGTATAGTCGTTGTGTGAGAGAGAAAATAATTTGTCTTGATTATTTTATCACACTTGTACACTTGGTGTATTGGGCGGATCGCTTGAGATTTATCGATTAGGATTGCCTTGGATAATCGATTTAAATCTCAGTGTATTTTATTCTTAATCCCCGATACTATTGCGGGTGTGTATATTTAATATAAGTGACTTTGATTTTCCAAAGGAATTGACCGGTTTAATTATTGGGTCAATTACCGGTTAAGTTGGGTTGCTATATTTTATATATGACATGCCGTGAATACTTGACGGGAAAGTGTATCCCGTAAGGGTTGATAATATCCCCGAGATGAGTTCATAAGGAATTATTATGTAAACCCTGCAGGTGGATTTGTTCCGCATAATAATTAAGGTTGAATGGTACTAGTCTCGGTTACAAGAGATGAATAAATTAATTAGCAATAAATTAATTTTATTCATGGATATTTATATCTTAAATACACGGAATAAATAATACTACCGGAGAAATATTATTTGATATAATATGGTTTAATATTGGGAGTGCAATTAATTTTATATAGTGGAAAATAGAATTAATTAATATTAATGGATTAATAGATTTGGGCTTGGGCTCAATTTAATCATTAATATTGGAAGCCCAATATTCCACCTCCTTAAGATCCCCTACGTAGCCTATAAAAGCACTACATGGTCTTCTCTATTCTCATAACTTGAAGATCACAATTCTAGAGAGAGAAAGTAGAGAGGGAGATCCATGGAGTTCGGTAGATCGTCGCCCACACGACGTCCGAGCTAGTGCAAGGAATACGTGGGAAGATCTCAAGGTCGTCAAATTGAGTTCTTCGTTTTTCCGAACAACGAGAACGAGGTAAAATCGTAAAACCCTCTTTATGATTTAATCGTTTTAATTATCGTAAAAATATCGTGAACAAAGATCCGAGGTTTGGGATCCTCACGGGGGTCGAGCCGGGCGGTGGTGATCGAGGATCATCGGACCGCCGCGGCTGGAGCGATTCGGCGGCGTGGATCGAACGGAGCCGCTGCCTGGGGAGGCAGGCGCTCGCCTGAGGACCAGGCGCCCGCCTGGTCCATGTCGCGCGTGAGCGCTTCGTACCCAGGCGCCCGCCTCGTACGGCTGGGCAGCGGGCTGCGGGTTAATCCCGCAGCGGATCCGCGGGGCTTCTTGGATCGTGTACGGGGGCATGCAGCTGGAGCCCTAGCGCTCGCATGGATGCGAGCGCATGTCTGATCGGAGCAGCGGTGGTTCAAGCCGCGGCTAGGGTACGATCGGGCTGAACCTCCGCGAGGTTAGGGTTGTTCGCGTGATCTCTCCGGCACGGTTTGAGGGCTGCTACGAGCAGCCCTAGGCGGCTACCATGTACAGCCGTGAGTCCCATGCGAGGGCTCGATCGAACAGCCGTGGGTTCGCCCGCGGTTAGGGTTTGGTTGAGTCCGGGTTCGTGTGGTGGTTCGTGGCGGGTTTCCGGCAACCGGGATTTCGATTGGAGTTGTTGTTCCGCAATTTTACAACTCCGGATATTCGATCTCCAAAGGATTTCGGTCGGAATTAATTAGATAATTAATTTTAATTAATTTATTAATTCCGGGATATCGATTTCCAACAATTGGTATCAGAGCGTATGTTTTAGTTCATGGTATTTTTCGATAAATTGTTCTACCTTGCAGGGTTTCCGATTATTATGGCTAGATTTAATTGTGTTAATTAATGTCATAATAATGTTCTTGATTATTAAACTCTCGGTGATGTCGAGATTCGTTCTTGTGTGGTGAATGCTTGTTCTTATTTTTCCGGAAATTGTTTGAGGTCGTTTTCATGTAGAGAATCGATGCCAGATAGCGTAGTAATAAATTTGTAATTTATTTTACGTTGGATCGAGGACGAAACGACGACCGGAAAATTGTGACGGAGGAGACAAACGAGAGGGAGGACTCGGATCGATCATCCCCATGATCGATCCATGGAGGATCGACTCAAGAGAGAGGGGGCAGCCGCGGGAGGCTCTCGGCCGCGCCTAGCCACCGGTGGTGGTGGCGCGCCGGCTGGGGGGGGGGGGGGGCGGCGGTGCTCCTCCTCGGTGGCGGTCGATCGGTTGGGGGTGGTGCGGAGATCCCCACTCCGTGCTACTCCTAACCGAGATTTACTTTCCTAAATTATTCGGTTTTCCTATTTTGAGTGTTCCTATTTTTTTGGGAACTCTCATGGAATAGGAAAAGAATAAATTTAGAATAAATTTATTTCCTTATTGACTATTCCTATTATGGGAATTTTCATAGTTTAGGGAAAGAATAAATTTAGAATTAATTTGTTTTTTCTATTTAATTATTCCTTTCTGGAATTTTTAATGGATTAGGAAAATAATTAATTTGGAAAGTTTTGAAAGTCCTTAATTAATTTTTCCTATTTAATTATTCCTTTATGGAATTTTTAATAGATTAGGAAAGGAATTAATTTGGAAGGATTAGGAGTCCTAAATTATTTTATTTCCTTATTCCATTATAGAAATCTTCTAGAATACTCCAAGTGGGTCTTGGATAGGATTCTAGAGATTTAATGGAGTAGAAAAGGAAAATAAAAATAATAAAAATATTAATAATATTTAATTTTATTTTTGATATATTCGATTGACTTAATTTTCGAATTAAGTAACTTTTGGATTAATTGAAAATAAATAAATTTAAATATTGGAATTAATATTCCCGTCACATGGAGCATTCAAGAACGAAGACTGAAGACTAGAAGATGCGTACGGGGATGCGATAAAGCCATAATAGTCGGAAAATAATATTCTAGTATTATTTTGATTATGTGATAATATTCTATGTGCTTATTTCATGTATGCATGCTTATGTGTATTTAATTATGCATTAGATAGCGTATCCCTTTGTTATAAAAAGCTAAGTGGGAGAGGGATTGGAAACAATGCCATGGTCTCCATTGCTGTTCTCTTGGTGACTTTTATGAACTTCCGAAGTTCATATAGATAAGCCATTGGAGGAGAATTCTTGTAATTCCTCTTACGAGAAACATTGAGTAACTTTATCAAACAATGCCTAATTTGTCTTTCCAAAACTGATTTCAAGTCGACTCATTCTCACCCCGGGGAGTGGAATGGAGCCAAAGCCACTTGGTCATGTCGAGGACACAAATTAGAGACTTTCGTGCCATTTGATGACTAGATCGATTGTCTGCTCGGCTCCCTCATTCTATGAGAGATAGGGTTGTTCGCATGGTGAATCACTGGTAAGAAACTTCGAGTTTCACTTATGATTCTCCGCGTCTTGATTTACAAGATTGAATGAATCAAGTAATTGGGAGTCAATTATAAAAGTCTCTTGGTGTAGTAAACGTCCACACCACGTGGCTTGCTATACTAACGGATTTTGGATTAATTGATGTAGACAGTTATAAGGAATTGTGAAGAGTTGTGAAGTTGTCGTAAACGTCCACACCACGTGGCTTGCGGTGATGTAGCAATTCCAAACGATTTACTTTAGTGCTGAGTAATGGTTTACACTTAGATACGCATTATAGTATTCTTCCCCACGAAGTTACGCTATAAGTGATGTATGACCGAAGCAAAACTAATTGCTAAATCATTTGGATAAGGTAAACGTCCACACCACGTGGCTTGCCATATCTGATGGGATTTTAGAGGCGATTAGTGATTTAATGATATTATTTAAGGGAGATAATATCGGAGATTAAATCAATTGTTTGTTGTTATATGTGCTCATAGATTAGGGAATGGCTTTGAACCCACTTTCTGTGATACGTAAGGATTTTAAACTCACTGGTCCCTGAATGTAATGATTGGAATAGAGATCTAGACATTGCCCAGACTGTTAAAGAGTACAAGTTTGTACTCAGTGAGCTTTGTCCTCCCGAGCCTACAAATGTCTTAACTGATGAGGAAAGGACTGATTTTGATATCATGTTCAAACTCAAGGAGATGTTTAGACATGACGTAGTGGCTAGACAAGAGGCGATGAGGATACTCATAAAGGCCATTCAATTCAAGGAAACGCTTAAACACGTTTTTGAACTGATGGACCTTTTAGACGAGTTGAGACGGAAATCGCAAGCTCTTGTAGCCAATGCCATAGGTTTCGAACCTAAGGGTAAAATCGAGGGAAAGGAAAAGCAAGCAAAGAAACCCAGTGGTCCTAAGTTACTTGGACCACGAGATGGGACGAGAAAGCATGTTCTCGATGCAAACTGTCCGGGTACTGGAAGTCTGATTATCCTCTCTAAGAAAGTACGAAATTTTCTTTAGTCGTAAAATAGTCAGTGGTATTATCTACCGGAACCTGGTGTGTAGATATGGAACCACTGACGGTATGGGCATTTTAAATGCAAGGGTTCCAGGAAACCCGACGACTTAGAAAAGAAGAAATCGTAGTCTACATGGGCAATGCTGTAGAGGAGGCAGCTGTTGCAATGGAGGACATTTTATAGGATTTCATTTTGAGTTATTGCTTTTATGTTGAAAGTCGTAGGCAGTAAATAAACGCAGTGAAATGCGCTGCCTAGACAAGGCAGTGTTCTGCGGCAGAACAGCGTATGCCGCAGCACGATGCCTTGTACAGAAAAATCGTTCGTTTTACGTGATTTACTTGATTTAAGTATTTTTTCCAGATTAATCAGATTGTTTAAGTGATAAAATTATATATGATATATGTATATGAATAGCAGCGGAATTAATAAAAATAAATCACTTCGAACGAACACACACACACGTACGAAAAAATAAAGAACACGAATTTAAATCTTTGTATGTGTATTTAAATTATACACATACGAAACGGCCTTACGGCCAGAAACTTTATTAAAGAAACGAGTCTTTACAAAAGGAATACTCTTGGATTTACAAATGATTTTACCTAAGGCTATACACATGTATGCCTCGGTGTTTATCGTATCCGAAGAGTATGAACAATCAACAACAAATGAAACCTAGCTACTGGATAACACCTATTCTAAAGTCACGATCATCAGCACTACAAAAGAACTCTCTTAGAGACGAGAGAACATATGGCTCGACGAACTTCACAAGTGAAGTCGCGGCACTAAAGGCGTGATGATCGATCTAGAGAGGAAATGTGTTTCTGGAGGTGTAAAGATGTTGTATGAGTGTTGAGTAAATGCAGCTGGGTCGTCCTCTATTTATAGGTGAGAGTCTCCAACTGATTTCCTCATTTTGCTAGGTCAACAATCGGTTGAGATATTCTAGGGCAGGCTGTTTTGACCACTGCCGCAGGAATGCCTTCTGAAGTTCTTCTGGAATGCTCTGCCGTACTGCACTGCCTTCCATACTCTCTGGACTTCAGCAATCCTTTGCCCTACGCTCATGCTTCGCTCGATATCTTGACTCAACCTCTTGTCCAAGCCTTGCACTGCTTGCGGCATGACTCTGCCTGGCTGTGCTGCGGCAGAAAGCTTTTATGTTGATTGTTTTTCAAGCACGTTCCAACTAATGAACTATGCTAAATCAAATCACCAATATGACAAGTGATTACAACAGTTTAAATTGTGAAGAAAGAAATAAAACAAATAAATATGTTAGCAAGACAACTTCTGCCTAGGTACATTTAAGGCATTGTAATGCCCAAACATATTTATCCTTACAAACTCCCCCTTTTTATCTTTCTTCACAAAACCATGAGGCAGCAGCGCAATGAGCACTCCCCCTCAATGAAATACATCTGACTTAGAAGTATATGACATTTATCTTGACAAACAACTAAGGCAATAACACTCCCCCTTAGTTGATACTTCCTAAGTAGAACAAAACAATTTATTGGATACCTAACTAATAGAACAGAAACAAGTTAAACTAAGTAAGCCTCTAAATAACACACCAAATTTTTCAAAAGGAAAATAACTACTTGAATAAACATTGTTCAACCAAATAAAACTTAAAAACCAAATTGTTCAAAAGCAAATAAAACAGAAATTAAATAAATTGTTCAGAGTAAATAAAAACTAAAAGCAAAAGAAGAAATGATATTTCTTCGGGTCTTGAGAACTGCAATCCTTCAAACTCTTCAATCATCGTGTTCAGGGGACGATCCACGCTCTTCACCATCAATCTCTGCTGCAGTGTCTGCGGCAGCCTTCTCTGCTGCGGCAGCATCCTTCTCTGCAGCTTCTTCAGCTTCAACTTCTTTGAGATCTGCATCAATGCGCTTCTTCAACATCTTCAAGACAGTGCTCTTTGCCATTTTTGCCTCGGCTGCTGGTATTGCCTCGGCTGCTGGTACTCCCCCTTTTTGTGGAGGAAAGCCCTCTTCTTCAAGAAAGAAAGTAATGGCATCCACGAGTGCTTTTGACATGTAGTCCTGCATGATAACCATGTGGTTTGCAGCAACTTGGTCTGCAAATGCTTGGACACGAGCAGAAACACCTGGCTGTGGAGCAGATGAGCTAGGGGCATCAGTCTGCGGCAGCTTGGGAACCTTCTTTGGAGGTGGAGTGGGAGGCACTGCGGCAGTAGCATGAAAACCATTCCACGGCAGATCATTGAACTCGCGAACAGACAACTTGTAAGGTTGCGGCACAGAGGTCAGGAGATCAGCACTGTTGTGTGGGAGCCCTTGGATCTTCAACATTTCCCAGATCAGTGATGGGAACGCAAGGCTCTGCGTCTGGGTAATGTTTTCTGCCTGTGAAGCAATCTTCTCAAAAATGAGCTCTCCCAAGTTCACCTGCCTACCTGCACCAAGGTAAAACAAGACTTCCCCCATTTGGGTGTGCACGAAATGCACATTCGTAGTGGGAATCCAGTTGTGCCTGGCAACAGTGAACAAAAAGTAGTAAAAAGAAGAGAGTTTTGAGCAAGGAATGTTGTTGGCAGCATCAGGTGGTGATCTGGTCAGGCGGTGAGACACTGCGGCAATGGTGGGGTCAGCAATTGCGGCAGGATACTCGACATCAGAGCGCTCCAAGAAGGCATTTATTGCGGCAGGGGTGAAGTTAAAGATCTTTTCACGCATGTACACCTTGCCGTAGCCTCTGGATCCATCATCACCAAAGCAGGGACGCAAGTTAGCATAAAAATCGCGCACCAAATCCTCGCAGTAGGGTGCTGCGTAGGATACTGCCTTGACCAACTTCATCTTCTTCAGGAACCTGTCAACTTTGTGTTTGGCACAGGTTGACAAGTCACCATCACGGTCAGGTTGAATAGGCTTGTTGGAGTAGAACTGGGGCCCAATCACTGAACGACGTTCCGACCAGAATCGCCTCGAATAACCCTTCCCGGATTTCATGTCAGAATCCGAGTCCTCCTTGGGGGCATCAATTTTTGGTGCCTTGCCACCTTTCTTCGCAGCGGGTTGTGCTGCGGCATCACCACTGTGTGAGCTGTCAGTTTTTGAAGCGACAGCAACACTCTTTCCCTTGCGGGACTTCTTGGCAGCGGTGGTCTCAACATCAATGGGATTTTCCATTGAGGTAGGGGGCAGAGCCGGGCCTTTGCCTTTGGCAGTGGCGGATCTGGTGGACGGCCGGCGAGGAGGAAGGGGCACCTGCTTCTTCTTGCGCTTCCTTGAGGCAAGATCCTGCAGCAGTGGGTCAGATTCTGTTTCAGAGCCATCTGCGGCATCGTGCTGCTGCTGGCTGGAGTGGCCGGAAGCTTCCTCGTCAGAGGGTGTATTTGCAGAAGGGTAAGGAGTCGGTTTGCGATCCTTGGTCTTTTTAGTAGAAGGGTAGTTTTCGTAGAGCTCGTGGTAGTCAAAATCATCAGCATCATCCCTCCTGTTGTAAGGCATGCTTTTGCCTTGCTGCTGCACTTCAGTGTCTGCCTGTGGAAGGGCAGATGATGCGGCAGTAGCAGAAGGCTCAGGAGTGTAAAGGCCTTAAAATCAGAAGTGTTGAGGGATCTTTCATTCTGGGCAGCCTCGTATGCAAGCACATCATCAACTCCTGAAATGACCACCGGTGATCGCGGAGTTTGGGATGGCTCAGAATGGCTGAAACCAGGGAGTATGATCTGTAGGGGAATAGGCTCATCCTCTGCGGCAAGTCCTTCTTCTGCGGCAGTTTCTCCCCCTGCATCATGATCCGGGGAGATGTTCATGGGAGAAGCCTTACCTGGTCCTTCACCGACATCGATCGGCGGCGATTCTGGAGAGAGGGATGACTGTTGCGACGCGGCGGTAGTGGCGGCGGCGGCGTTGAGAGCTTTGAGGCGGTTGATGGCGTGCAGCGAATCACCTTCGTTGAGGTCGTCCATAGTTGCGTTGGGGCGAACTTCTCTGACCAGCTCCAGAAATCGAGGGTCCTCGAAGTAGCGGGCGAACGGATTTGGGATTGGAGATGCGCCAACCATTGATTTCAAATACTCGATAATCAATTAGGGTTTTAGAAAAAGAGCACAAACAATCGAACGTAAGAGGATGAGGCTTTATATTGTGCGTTCGATAGAAAAATTAGGGATTTAGAATTTCCGAAATTTCAAACTCTCTTTTGATCGATATAGATGGAGAAGATAGAGTTGAGGTAGGATTAGGACTTTTGAATTTCAGTAAATAAGAAAGAAAATAAAACTTGAAAGAGTTTTATGTGGAGTGAAAAACGTATGGCAGTTGATGGGATGGGCAACGGTTACTTTTCAGAAGTTGAACCGTCGCCTGCCGCACACTCGAGTGCTGCCCAACGGTCAAGTGGGGCATTGCTCTGCGGCAGGTCGTTGCCTAATAAAATTGAAACATAAAATTCCCTTTTTTTTTTTTTTTTTTTAATATATTCTTTTTCTGTTTTTAATATTCTCTTTTTCTGTTTTTAGAATATTTTCTTTTTCTATTTTTCATTTTTCATTTTTCATTTTTTTTTTTTTTTTTTTTTTTTTTAATAAAAGAAGTAAAATATTTTTGTGGTGTGAAACATCAAAGCTTACAAAGCAAAATTAGGAAAAGATTAACAACTATCTAATCCTAATGGAACATCATGCTGCATCGTAAGTACTTCTACTCTACTTAGGTATAATGCCATGTCAACAATGAGATTATTAAATACTTAGGTCACCTAGTACATAGTATCTCAACCCATTTCGTATTAATTACATGTATATGGGTTTGACCATGTTGCCTAAAGTGGTTTGGGTATTTTCTCTTCCTTCGGAAAATTTTAAACTCACAAATTGACTAAGGCAGAATGCTGTGGCAGAGGTTCAGTAGGCATGACAATGCGGCAGCATGATGCAGATCAGCATCTAAGGCATGGTGCACATGCACAAAGAATTTCTTAAGGCAGTGAAGCGTTCTGAGTCCAATGGCTTGGTGAAGATGTCAGCTATTTGCTTCTCTGTTGGGATGTGATCAATCCTTAAAAGGCGTTTTTCCACCAAGTCTCGTATGAAATGATGCCTTATGCTGATGTGTTTGGTTCTTGAGTGCTGCACTGGATTATGGCTGATATTTATGGCACTCGTATTGTCGCAGTAGAGTGTAAGACTATTGCTATCCAGGTGGTAGTCATCAAGCATGTGCTTCAACCAAATCAGTTGGGTACAGCAACTCCCTGCGGCAATATATTCTGATTCGGCAGTGGATAGAGAAATGCAGTTTTGCTTGCGGCTTTGCCATGAAATAATGTTGTTTCCAAGAAAGCAACATCCTCCGCTTGTACTCTTGCGTTCCTCCGTGTCTCCTGCCCAGTCGGCATCTGAAAATCCGACTAAATCGGTGGTGGTATCTTTGGTATACCAAATGCCTAACTCAACTGATGCGGCAACGTAGCGTATGATGCGTTTGACTGCCTTCAAGTGTTCTTCCCTTGGATCAGCTTGAAACCTGGCACATAAACAAACGCTATACATGATATCTGGTCTAGTTGCCGTAAGATAAAGCAAACTCCCTATCATGGATCGGTAGAGTGTCTGATCCACTGCGGCAGTATCGGTGCCTCGGGAGATTTTGTCCGTTGAGCCCATAGGTGTTTTCATGGGCTTGGATCCTTCAAGTTGGAATCTCTTGATGAGATTCTTAGCATATGAAGCTTGTGAGATGAAAGTTCCAGTTGATGATTGCTTGATATGGAGCCCTAAAAAATGAGTTAGTTCTCCTACCATGCTCATCTCAAATTTTGATGCCATGGCAGAGGTAAATGCCTTAAGCATGTTCTCACATGTGGATCCAAAAACAATATCATCTACATAAATTTGAGCAATTAAAATTTTGGAAGAATTGAATTTGACAAACAGGGCCTTGTCGGCAGTGCCTCGGGTGAATCCAAACCTGAGTAGAAAATCAGTTAGGCAGCCATACCAAGCTCTAGGAGCTTGTTTTAGGCCGTACAATGCCTTGTGCAGTTGATACACATGGTCAGGATGTTTCGGATCTTCGAAGCCCTTTGGTTGTGCAACATATGCCTCCTCTTCAAGTATGCCGTTGAGGAACGCTGCCTTCACATCCATTTGATGTAAGGTGATGTTGAGGTGACATGCAATGGCAATGAGTAGACGAATGGACTCCATGCGTGCTACGGGGGCAAAAGTTTCATCGAAATCGATGCCTTCAACTTGCGTATAGCCTTGCGCCACCAGCCTTGCCTTGTTGCGTACAACCTGCCCGTGCTCATTCGACTTATTCTTAAATATCCACTTTGTCCCGATGATATTTTTGTTTTGGGGACGAGGAATGAGCTTCCAAACTTTGTTTCTTTCAAACTCGTTCATCTCTTCTTGCATTGCCATAAACCAAAATTCATCGGCCAATGCTTCTTTGGCATTCTTTGGTTCGATCGTTGAGAGATACGAGGTAATGCCTATTTCAACGCATGTGGCAGACATGCTTATGTTCTTGGTCATGTTGCGGTAGTTGATATACGGATGAACTCTCATGCGTCTGGCCAACATTTGACTCGAAGGGTGGTTTCGGACAACATGCCTTGGGGGATCCCTTCGTCGTTGGTTTGATTCCTCTTCACCATCAGATGAATCTGATTGATGTGGGGTGCTATCATCGTTTGATTGCTCAGGAGATGCTGTTGAAGGTTGAGCATCATCATTCGAGCCAGTAGGTGCGGCAGTAGGCTGCGCAGGTGTGATACTGCCTTCAACTTCTGCTACTGCGGCAGGCTCGAGCAAACCTTTCACATCTTCTTCTTTAGGTTTCCTGAGTCGACTAAGATCATCAAAATCAACATTCACAGATTCAATGATGGTTCTAGTTTGTATGATAAAAATACGATAGACATGACTATTCCTAGAGTATCCAACAAATAATCCTTTAAGGGATTTTGGATCAAGTTTCGATCTAGGTTCCCTATCATTTAAAACATAACAAACAGACCCAAAAACATGAAAGTATTTTAAATTAGGTTTCCTATTGTTCAAGATTTCATAAGCCGTTTTTGTTGTTCCTGAGCGTATGCTGATGCGGTTCAGGATATGGCATGCGGCATTGAATGCTTCTGCCCAAAATTTCTTGCTTAGGCCCTTGGCGATCAGCATGGTACACGCCATTTCCTTGAGGGTTCGGTTCTTCCTTTCAGCCACGCCGTTTTGTTGCGGTGTTATGGGGGCAGAAAATTCTTGGGCAATGCCATGCGCGTCACAAAAACGAGAAAGCCGTTGGTTTTCAAACTCGGTGCCATGGTCACTTCTTATTCTCTTTACTGAGGCTTCATGATTGGTCTTTATCCACCTGATTAGCTTGGACACCTCATCAAATGTCTCACTCTTGTCTTGGAGAAAACGCACCCAAGTATATCTTGAGAAATCATCCACTACGACAAGTACGTAGCGTTTTCCAGAGTGGCTCCTCGTCTCGATTGGTCCCATTAAATCCATGTGGAGGAGATCAAAGCATTTGGTTTGCTTTTGATACAGTTCTGCCTTGGAGTTGGCAGGTCCTGCGGCAGAGGCATCAGACTGTCCTGCGGCAGGTATTGCTGGATGACTTGTACGAGTCATTTTTCCTTGTTTGCAATATCCACATGTTGTCTTCTGGATTTTTGGGAGAGCTGGAAGTCCACGAACAGCATTTAGCTTGATTAGACGCTCTAAATTCCCAAGACTTGTGTGTCCAAGTTTTTGATGCCATAGGTCAATGTCATCTTTGACTTGTGCAGTGAGGCATGTTTCTCCAATGGAATAGCAATTGTTTGCCTTGGAACGCTCCCCCTGAATGAGTGGGTTCCCTGCACTATCAAACACTTCACACATTTGGTGAGTAACCTTTACATTCATGCCTTCATCGCATAGTTGACTTATGCTTATGAGATTCGTGATGAGGCCTTCAACATGAAGCACTTGTTGTAGCTTCGGCAGCCCTTTCACATTTAATGTGCCTCGGCCAATTATTGAACCACTGGACCCTCCTCCAAATGTGACCTCTCCTCCGTGAAAAACTTTGTAGTTGATGAGGTGATCACTATTTCCGGTCATGTGCCGCGAGCATCCGCTATCGAAGTACCACTTATCATCTTTGGTAGCTTTGAGGGCAGTGAAGATAACATTGCATGTTTCAGCACTTTGGATGGCATTTGATGCGGCAGAGGAGTCATTGGAGGGATCTGAAAAACAAACATTAGAAGAGAGTTTAGTTTTGGGCACCCATTTGCGTATCGTCGTTGCCTTCTTTTTGATAGAATATCGTGAAGACATAGAGTGTGCGAAAAATTTGGGATGCCGTGGTCCAGCGTTGGAGTGAAAGTAAAATCCTCTTGCTTGGTCCTCTTCGCGTCTCCAACAGAAAGGTCGAATGTGACCAGGTACAAGGCAGTAGTGGCACACATATCGTCTCTTCGATTTAAAATGTTGCTTAGGCAGGGGCTTCCTTGTCTTCATCCTGCCTGATGGTGCCTGCCTTTGCTTCGGCCTTCTGCGGCAGTCTTTTGCTGGGGCAGTGGCCTTGCCTTCGGTTTGTTCATCCCTTTTTGGAGTTGAGGATTGTGCGGCAGCGTTTGAATCGTCATTTGATGCCTTTACAAATGCCATGTCCGTTGGGTTTTTCTTTGGAAAAACGGCATCTACAACCTTTTGATGTCCGAGGCCTTCCCGTTCAACATGTGAAATACTCATTATTGCATCTAATTTTGTTGTTGCCGTGTTCAGTTTTACAAAAGTATTATTTGCAACTTCGAGTTTTTCATTTACACGATTAAAATCAATTTTTAGTTTTTCGGCCTCTAAATCTTTTCTAGTGAGCTGAACATCTAGCTTCTTCAAACGTTCTTCAAAGGTGTTCTTTTCTACGAGCATTTGTTCAATTGCCATGGCCTGCTTCTTCACTTCTTCTTCATATCCGGCTTTGGTTGATGTAAGCATCTTCATCATCTTGGTCTGCCGGGCAAATTTCATGCGTAGCTCATCGAAACTTTCTTTGAGCTCGATGAAAATATCAATGGGAATGGTCTCCTCTTCGGATTCATAGCCATTGACTGAGGCAGTGAGGCACAGGCAGTTCTCTGCGGCAGGGCTTTCTGTCGTTTCTGCGGCAGAGGCAAAGAATGCAACATGCCGTCGTGCATTCACATTGGATGGACTGTCATCTTCATCGTCAGATAGGGTTGTGCCTTCGAGTTGAGCAGTAAGCGCAGTGGTTGAGTCTTCAAGGCAATATTGTTCCATATCTTCTTGCGCAACCATGGAATTCAAAATTCCAATGCCTCGATCTTTTGAAGGGCATTCGGTTGAGAAGTGTCCAATCCCTTGACATACGTGGCACTTGATCCTCGACCAGTCCTTTGAATTTGGACTTGAACTTGAGGTGGATCCCGTGCTTGGTTGGCGGATCACAAGTCGTCGATCTTGAGTTTGTGGTGACCTTGCCGGGAACTTCCTTCGTCGGGGATCGTACGGCTTCTTCAGCGAGCGAACAAGTACAGCATCCATTTTCCGGGCGAGGAATGCAAACTGGTCATCGCCACCATCAGATCCAAGTAGCTCGTAGATCTCTTCATCGGTCAAATCATTGGTAGATGTGGGGCTGCTGCCTTGAGAACTATTGCCTTGTTCTCTGCCGTCGGGCTCTGCCACGGTGTAGGCAATGTTCCTCTCGTCGCTTCGTGGACGTGATTTCCCGTGAGTTTCACGATCTTCATGGTTCAGTTCATAGTTCTTGAAGATCGCCATCAATGACACATAGTCCTCCTCTGACATGGAGCTGTCTTCTATGGCAGTGACCTTCGGCAGAAACTTTTTACTCATCGATCGCATTATCTTACTACACACTGCCGGGTTGCTAATGGGTGAACCAAGGTCAGCACATTCAGTAACAATGGACATTAATTCTCCAAAGTACTGAAGGCACGTCTCGTCCTCGTTCATACGCAAGTTCTCGAAACGAGACATAAGCATACGGACCTTGGTTTTCTTCACTGTGTTGTTACCTTCACAATGAAGAGCCAGCAAATCCCACACTTGTTTGGCAGTAGTACATTGTTTGACAATTCTGTACATATTGCAATCGATGGATTCAAGGATGGCACACCTTGCCCTATCGTTGGCAGTAGCTGCGGCAGTCTCTTCGATAGACCACTTCTCCGGAGCTTTTTCAAGCTTGCCGCCTTCAGGGATTTCCTCCTGAGGTGGTTTCCATCCTCGAAGTACGGATAGCCACGCACTGCGATCAATTGATTTGATCCTTGCTTCAATGCGGGTTTTCCAAAATCCATAATTACTACCGTCAAGAACAACCGGTGTTCGTACGATGTAAGATGGATCTGCCATTGTAAGTGTGCGTGATCAGACGGACCTTAAACACTAAGTAAGTCTAGTGCCCGCTCTGATACCACTTGAAAGTCGTAGGCAGTAAATAAACGCAGTGAAATGCGCTGCCTAGACAAGGCAGTGTTCTGCGGCAGAACAGCGTATGCCGCAGCACGATGCCTTGTACAGAAAAATCGTTCGTTTTACGTGATTTACTTGATTTAAGTATTTTATCCAGATTAATCAGATTGTTTAAGTGATAAAATTATATATGATATATGTATATGAATAGCAGCGGAATTAATAAAAATAAATCACTTCGAACGAACACACACACACGTACGAAAAAATAAAGAACACGAATTTAAATCTTTGTATGTGTATTTAAATTATACACATACGAAACGGCCTTACGGCCAGAAACTTTATTAAAGAAACGAGTCTTTACAAAAGGAATACTCTTGGATTTACAAATGATTTTACCTAAGGCTATACACATGTATGCCTCGGTGTTTATCGTATCCGAAGAGTATGAACAATCAACAACAAATGAAACCTAGCTACTGGATAACACCTATTCTAAAGTCACGATCATCAGCACTACAAAAGAACTCTCTTAGAGACGAGAGAACATATGGCTCGACGAACTTCACAAGTGAAGTCGCGGCACTAAAGGCGTGATGATCGATCTAGAGAGGAAATGTGTTTCTGGAGGTGTAAAGATGTTGTATGAGTGTTGAGTAAATGCAGCTGGGTCGTCCTCTATTTATAGGTGAGAGTCTCCAACTGATTTCCTCATTTTGCTAGGTCAACAATCGGTTGAGATATTCTAGGGCAGGCTGTTTTGACCACTGCCGCAGGAATGCCTTCTGAAGTTCTTCTGGAATGCTCTGCCGTACTGCACTGCCTTCCATACTCTCTGGACTTCAGCAATCCTTTGCCCTACGCTCATGCTTCGCTCGATATCTTGACTCAACCTCTTGTCCAAGCCTTGCACTGCTTGCGGCATGACTCTGCCTGGCTGTGCTGCGGCAGAAAGCTTTTATGTTGATTGTTTTTCAAGCACGTTCCAACTAATGAACTATGCTAAATCAAATCACCAATATGACAAGTGATTACAACAGTTTAAATTGTGAAGAAAGAAATAAAACAAATAAATATGTTAGCAAGACAACTTCTGCCTAGGTACATTTAAGGCATTGTAATGCCCAAACATATTTATCCTTACATATGTACCTTTCATTTTAGAAAGAACTTTTGTTCTGGATTTCTAATGAATGGATATTTTATTTCTTTTAATCATTTGATGGTTATAAGAAGAAATAAAGATATTATCTATTCTGGTACATTAGCTAGCAATATATAAATGATGAATCCTGAGTCCACCACGATGCAACGAACCGTAGTATAAAACTCGTTTTACTAATAAGAGATTTCTTTATTAAATCAATTATACTTGTGGATTCTTATGCTAAGTCATGTTTATTCAAATAAGAAGTTCAAAGGTCGAAAATTGATATTTGATCAATTAAGTTGAAGGAGTGGACCTTCCGACCTAAGAATCTAATTTGGAAGATAATATGACTAAGCAATCCTTTCTGGATATAAGATATAAGATCCGGACAAGTATTGGAATTGATTAACTCTGATGTATGCAGACCTATGTCTACTCAGACAATAAGGTACGAGTACTTCATTTGATGATTACTCAAGAAATGGATTAGAATACCTGATGTGCCACAAATGCAAGTGTTTTGACAAGTCAATGGACACTAAGCAATTGTGGAGAACCATCAATGTATATCCATTTCTAGCTTGCGATTTGATCGCGGAGGCAAGTGCCTGTCTGAGGAAAGCATGGCATACTAATCAGAGATTGGGATTTAATCTCAAGAGACTACACCATACACTCTTGTGTAGAAATGGTGTGTCGATAATAAGAAATGGAACTCTTATAGAGATAGTAAAAGCATGAGTTATACGGAACTACCTATGTTCTATGGATATGTCTGGAAACAACGGCGCATTCAAATGCGGTTGTAGAATATCCTAGAAGAACAAAAGACGTGTGTTCAATAGTACTATGAACCAGATGGACGTTATAAGTTCTAACGCCCGGTTCTTAGAGAAAGACTATGAGATGAACCACAAGCCCAAAGTGACGTGATACTTTGAAATGAGAGAGAACGAAGAAGATTGGAAACCAGCAGAACTGAGTAGCGGTACACCACTAACTGCACCTACTGTTATTACTGTTTATACACCAGAATGCCGTTGTAGTGGTTGGTTGTGGGTCAACCAGAGATATTCATAAGACTAGGAGAGTTTTCGAACTCTGGACCTAGTATATATGAAATCGATCCCTAGATCTACATGAAGGCAGTACTAGATCTAAATGTGCCTTCTTGGAAAGCAATAAGGATTATTGCTAGGAGGCAAGATCATTTAGAGTACAAGCTTAGTTGATCCATTTATGGATTGGAACAAAGCATTGAGTTCGTGGTACTTGCAAATTGATGAGGTAGTCCATTTTATGGATTCATCAAAGCATAAACGAATCGTGTGTATTGGAAACGTGATGGAACAAGGTGGTGTTTCTCGGGTTTTATGTAGAGAACATTCTTATCATTGGTAACAATGTAAAGATGTTGTCAAGACATAAAATGAGGTTGTCTAGATAAATCAATATGAAAGATTTAGGAAGAAGTTGGACATGTTCTTGAGATCTTGGATCTCTGGGAAAGAACATTGTACTTCTCCTGGACATCTTACATATATATGATTATGGTTCGTTTTAACATGCAAGATTCCGAGAAAGGTTCGTTACCTTTCAGATACGGAATGCATCTATCTAAGGATATGTGTTTTGAAACACAAAAGGAGATAGAAGCAATGAAAGCGGTTTCCTACACTTTGAGTGTGGAAAGCTTGATAAATGCAATGTTGAAAACGAGAACCTGATATCGGCTATGCGGTGACCATAGTAGGAGGATATCAAGGTAATCCTGGAAAGGAATACTCGACTACTGTAATGAACATTTTAAGTACTTTCGAAGTACTAGAAATTATGTTCTGGATTACGGAGCAGACGAGCATTTCCTTTGGATTACATTCTCTTAGATTTCTAATCGAATGAGGACCGGTGTAAGTCGATATCAGGCTATGTGTTTCACTATCAAAGGAGAAGGAGTTTTTAACATGGAAGAGTGATAAGCACGATGCTTTTCGGACTCTGCCATGGGTAACCAAATAGCGGCCTCAGAGGCAGCGGAAGTTTTGGTATAGCTCCGGGATAATCTCTGGGACTTAGATGTGATTCTTAATTTGCCAAAGGCTATGTAAATAGCGGTGCGATGGCAAATGGTAAGAAATCAAAAGTCCATAAGTGTAAGATAACACATAGAGCAAGTACCACCTGATACGAGTCATCGTCGAGGGAGACGACGCTGTAGTCACCAAGATAACTTCAGAGCGGCAACGTAGAGTGCTCATTCACATAGTACTTCTTGGAAGTACAACTTAAGCACGTGATGAGTATGGGAGTCGGAAGTTTGGAGGAAATGACTAGACCTTAGTACAAGTGGGAGATTGTTGGAGTTGTGTACTTAATGTCTAGATTTAAGTAACGGAAACTCACGATCCATTGCCACTAATCTATTTAATTAAATAAACAATTATTTGCGTTTAATTATTTATAATTAAATATATGCAAATTATAGTCCTGGATTTTATACGTTGTAGTTAGTATGGTGTGTATGGACACACAGAAGATCATACTATCGGTTACTCGTATTTAATCGAACAGTTGCTCACGACCTAAATGGACACGGACCAATCCATCGGTATAGTCGTTGTGTGAGAGAGAAAATAATTTGTCTTGATTATTTTATCACACTTGTACACTTGGTGTATTGGGCGGATCGCTTGAGATTTATCGATTAGGATTGCCTTGGATAATCGATTTAAATCTCAGTGTATTTTATTCTTAATCCCCGATACTATTGCGGGTGTGTATATTTAATATAAGTGACTTTGATTTTCCAAAGGAATTGACCGGTTTAATTATTGGGTCAATTACCGGTTAAGTTGGGTTGCTATATTTTATATATGACATGCCGTGAATACTTGACGGGAAAGTGTATCCCGTAAGGGTTGATAATATCCCCGAGATGAGTTCATAAGGAATTATTATGTAAACCCTGCAGGTGGATTTGTTCCGCATAATAATTAAGGTTGAATGGTACTAGTCTCGGTTACAAGAGATGAATAAATTAATTAGCAATAAATTAATTTTATTCATGGATATTTATATCTTAAATACACGGAATAAATAATACTACCGGAGAAATATTATTTGATATAATATGGTTTAATATTGGGAGTGCAATTAATTTTATATAGTGGAAAATAGAATTAATTAATATTAATGGATTAATAGATTTGGGCTTGGGCTCAATTTAATCATTAATATTGGAAGCCCAATATTCCACCTCCTTAAGATCCCCTACGTAGCCTATAAAAGCACTACATGGTCTTCTCTATTCTCATAACTTGAAGATCACAATTCTAGAGAGAGAAAGTAGAGAGGGAGATCCATGGAGTTCGGTAGATCGTCGCCCACACGACGTCCGAGCTAGTGCAAGGAATACGTGGGAAGATCTCAAGGTCGTCAAATTGAGTTCTTCGTTTTTCCGAACAACGAGAACGAGGTAAAATCGTAAAACCCTCTTTATGATTTTAATCGTTTTAATTATCGTAAAAATATCGTGAACAAAGATCCGAGGTTTGGGATCCTCACGGGGGTCGAGCCGGGCGGTGGTGATCGAGGATCACCGGACCGCCGCGGCTGGAGCGATTCGGCGGCGTGGATCGAACGGAGCCGCTGCCTGGGGAGGCAGGCGCTCGCCTGAGGACCAGGCGCCCGCCTGGTCCATGTCGCGCGTGAGCGCTTCGTACCCAGGCGCCCGCCTCGTACGGCTGGGCAGCGGGCTGCGGGTTAATCCCGCAGCGGATCCGCGGGGCTTCTTGGATCGTGTACGGGGGCATGCAGCTGGAGCCCTAGCGCTCGCATGGATGCGAGCGCATGTCTGATCGGAGCAGCGGTGGTTCAAGCCGCGGCTAGGGTACGATCGGGCTGAACCTCCGCGAGGTTAGGGTTGTTCGCGTGATCTCTCCGGCACGGTTTGAGGGCTGCTACGAGCAGCCCTAGGCGGCTACCATGTACAGCCGCGAGTCCCATGCGAGGGCTCGATCGAACAGCCGTGGGTTCGCCCGCGGTTAGGGTTTGGTTGATTCCGGGTTCGTGTGGTGGTTCGTGGCGGGTTTCCGGCAACCGGGATTTCGATTGGAGTTGTTGTTCCGCAATTTTACAACTTCGGATATTCGATCTCCAAAGGATTTCGGTCGGAATTAATTAGATAATTAATTTTAATTAATTTATTAATTCCGGGATATCGATTTCCAACACATGCTTGTTATCCCTTTCGTAAAAACTAAGTGGGAGAGGGATTGGAAACAAGCCCGCGGTCTCCGTTCTCTGTTTTGATAGTGATGTGTGTCGCTTACGAGTTGGCTTTAGTGTCACCCTCCCTATCGGATAAAGTTGACACACGGATATCACTGGATCAAAATTCGAATTCAATTTCATTTATAGTATTGAACACTTAAGTTTTTCAAAGCAATGCCTAATCTGTCTTTCAAAGACTAATTTCAACTCGACTCATTCTCACCCCGGGGAGTGGAATGGAGCCAAAGCGCTTGGTTATGTCGATGACACAGATTAGAGACATTCGAGTCATTTGATGACTAGATCGATTGTCTGGTTGGCTCCCTCACTTTGTGAGAGATAGGGCTCAATTGCATGATTGATCGCTGGTTAGAAACTTCGAGTTTCACTTACGAGATATCAAGCTTTGATTAACGAAATTGTGAAATTTGTTAAATGGAATTCAATTAACAAAGTTGTTTGTTTAGTAAACGTCCACACTATCGTGGCTTGCTAGACGGAAACGGAACTTTGGGTTAATTGAGGCTCGACAGTTATAGGAAATCGTAAAGGGACCGCATGTCAACGTAAACGTCCACACTAACGTGGCTTGCGGTGGGCGTATAGTTTCCGAGCGGTTAACTTAGTACTGAGAAATGGTATACACTTAGGTACGCTTTACAGTATCCTCCCCATCGGAGTCACTGCTGTAATGATGTACGACCAAAGTAAAAGTCCAGTTATAAAATCGTTTGGACTAGTATACGTCCACATGAACGTGGCATGCTAGTCTGATGGGATTTTAGGATTGATTGGTAAATTTAATGATATTAATTAAGGGAGTTAATATCGAATTAAATTTGACAATTTGATTTGTCTCTTTTATAGATATGGCACTCAACCCGCTGTCCATTATACTAAAAGAAAACAAACTCACTGGTCCAAACTACGTTGATTGGAAACGAAACTTGGACATTGTCCTAACTGCTGAGGAGTACAAATATGTACTCCATGAGGTTTGTCCTGATGAACCTATTGATACCTCCACTCCTGAGGAAAAGGAAGCTCATCGGAAGTGGGTCAAGGCTGATCAGATGGCGCGGTGCTACATTTTGGCCTCTATGTCAAATGTGCTGCAACATCAGCATGAGGCCATAACCACTGCCTATGATATGATGCTTAACCTCAAGGAGATGTTTGGTAGTTAGGATAGGGCAGCCAGGCAAGATGCTATGAGAAAACTCATGACGGCCACTATGTCCGAAGGAACGCCCGTGAGGGATCACGTTCTTAGGATGATAGGCTATCTGAATGAGATAGAGATTATGGGAGGAGCTATCGATGGGGAAACCCAGATCGATATAGTGCTCCAGTCTCTGCCTAGGAGTTTTGAGCAGTTCCGCCTGAACTATAATATGAACAAGAGGTTATATTCGTTGGCGGAACTCCTGACTGAACTCCAGGCGGCAGAGGGAATCTTTAAGAAGTCTCATGCACTTGTGGCTGTGAAACTTCCTGGCCCTCCGGGGACTAAGAGGAAGAAGAAGCAAGGACGGAAACCCAGTGGACCCAGCAATGGTGGACCACGGAATGGAGTGAACAAGCCCAAGGGCAAGTGTTTCCGTTGCAAGCAGTCTGGACATTGGAAGTCTAATTGTCCTCTCAGACAAGGAGGTATGAACTTTTCCTTAGTCACTGAAACATGTTTAGCGGTGTTATCCACCGGTACCTGGTGTGTGGATACGGGAGCCACTGATCATGTCTGCAATTCTTTGCAGGGGTTCCAGGAAACCCGACGGCTTAGAGAGGGAGAGATCACTATCTACATGGGCAACGCTACGAAAGTGGCGGCAGTTGCAGTGGGAGATATTTATTTGTCTTTTAATAATAAAGTTTTGGTATTGAATAATTGTCTTTATGTACTGAATTTTAGAAAGAACCTTGTTTCGGTTTCTAAATTGGTTTTGAATGAATATTCTGTTTCTTTTGATAGTTCTGTTATTATCAAAAAGAATGGTGAGTATATCTGTTCTGGTACATTGATAGGCAACTTATATATGCTGAATCCTGATTATTCCACGATGCAACGAGTAGAGTCAAATAACACATCTAGTACCAATAAGAGAAATGAGCCTTCTAGAATGAATCAAAAGTACTTATGGCATCTTAGGCTAGGTCATATTAACTTGGGCAGGATTCAAAGGTTGATAACTGATGGAATACTCAGTGGTGTGAAAGATGAGGACTTTCCAACCTGCGAATCATGCCTGGAAGGAAAAATGACCAAGCGACCCTTTAGTGATAAGGGGTATAGATCCAAGGAAGTACTGGAATTGATTCACTCTGATTTGTGCGGGTCTTTATCTGTCCAAGCGAGAGGAGGTTATGAATATTTCGTAACCTTCACTGATGATTACTCAAGGTATGGTTTTATATACCTGATGCGCCGCAAGAGCGAGTGCTTTGACAAGTTCAAGGAGTACAAAGCTCTTGTGGAGAACCTTCATGGTAAAACCATAAAGACTCTACGATCTGATCGTGGAGGAGAGTACCTCTCGGGAGAGTTTAAGGCGTACTTATTAGAGAATGGGATTGACTCCCAGATGACTGCACCATACACGCCCCAACAGAATGGTGTAGCAGAAAGAAGGAATAGGACTCTTATGGAAATGGTAAGATCTATGATGAGTTATTCAGAACTACCAGTTTCGTTCTGGGGATATGCCTTGGAAACAGCGGCGTATATCCTGAACTTAGTTCCTTCTAAATCAGTCCCTAAGACGCCCTCGGAATTGTGGACCGGGCGAAAGCCAAATTTGAAACACATTCGGGTCTGGGGTTGTCCAGCACATGTGCTGAAGCATGAGGCTGATAAGTTGGAATCTCGTTCAGATATTCGGTTGTTTATAGGATATCCTAGAGGAACGAAAGGTGGTCTATTTTATAGTCCTAAGGACCAGAAGATCGTTGTTAGCACCAACGCTCGGTTCTTGGAAGAGGATTATATAATGGACCACAAGCCCAAGAGTGAGATAATACTTAACGAACTGAGAGGGGACGATCAAGGCTTAGATCCAACCGAACCGGGTGGTACGCCACCACAGTCTGCACCTGTAGTTACTGAGGTTACACCGGAGCCTCGTCGTAGTGGGAGGGTTGTTCGACAACCCGATAGGTTCATGTTTATAGGTGAGTCTTCGGACTTGTTACCTGGAGAACATGAAGCCGATCCCTGGACCTATGGCGAGGTGCTTAAAGATCAAGATGCTCAGTCTTGGCAAAAGGCGATGAAATCTGAGATTGAATCAATGGATTCAAATCAGGTCTGGAATCTTGTAGCACCGCCCAAAGGTGTAAAAGCCATTGGTTGCAAGTGGGTGTACAAGAGAAAAAGAGGGTCTGACGGGAAGGTTGAAACCTTCAAGGCTAGGCTTGTTGCGAAGGGGTATACTCAGAAAGAAGGGATCGATTATGAGGAAACCTTTTCGCCGGTAGCTATGCTAAAGTCGACCGAATTCTTTTGTCTATAGCATCTTATATGGATTATGAGGTGTGGCAAATGGACGTCAAGACAGCATTCTTGAATGGGAATCTTGACGAGACCATTTACATGAGACAGCCAGAAGGTCTCATCAAGAAAGGCCAAGAGCATCTAGTGTGTAAGCTAAACCGATCCATTTATGGATTGAAGCAAGCTTCTAGATCTTGGAACATGCTGTTTGATGAGGTTATCCAGTCTTATGGATTCATTCAAAGCATGGACGAGTCGTGTGTATACCGGAGAAGTGACGGAAACAGTGTGGCGTTTCTCGTGCTTTATGTAGACGACATCCTTCTAATTGGCAACAATGTGAAGATGTTGTCAGACATAAAGGGATGGTTGTCCAAGCAATTCGATATGAAAGACTTAGGACAAGTTGGGCATGTTCTTGGGATCAAGGTTATAAGGGATCGCCGGAAAAGAACACTAAGCTTGTCCCAGGCTTCATATATTGATACGATTCTGGCTCGTTTCAACATGCAGAATTCCAAGAGAGGTGCTCAACCTTTCTGCCATGGAATTCATCTATCTAAAGACATGTGTCCCAAAACACAAAAGGAGATAGATTACATGAAGAAGGTTCCTTATGCTTCGGCAGTAGGAAGTCTAATGTATGCCATGTTGTGCACGAGACCTGATATCTGCTATGCCGTGGGCATGGTGGCTAGATATCAGAGTAACCCTGGACAGGGTCACTGGACTGCTGTAAAGAACATACTTAAGTACCTGCGAAGGACTAGGAATTATGTTCTGAGTTACAAAGCGTCCGAGTTGATTCCTGTTGGTTACACAGACTCGGATTTCCAATCTGATAAGGATCAGCGAAAGTCTACATCAGGCTATGTGTTCACATTGAGAGGTGGAGCAGTCTCATGGAAGAGTGTTAAGCAGAAATGCATTTCGGACTCTACCATGGAAGCCGAATATGTAGCAGCCTCTGAGGCAGCTAAAGAATCGGTGTGGCTCCGGAACTTCCTTATGGACTTGGATGTGGTTCCTAAAATGCCTAGAGCTATCACAATTTATTGTGACAATAGCGGTGCAGTGGCAAATGCAAAGGAACCACGAGCCCACAATGCGAGTAAACACATAGATCGCAAGTACCACCTGATTAGAGACATCGTCAGGAGAGGCGATGCGGTTGTCACCAAGATTGCATCAGCGGATAACCTGACAGACCACTTTACGAAGGCACTTCCAGCGGAAGCGTTCAAGAGACACGTGAAGGGGATGGGTATCGGATGTATGGTAGAGGGCAACTAGAGATTTAGTATAAGTGGGAGATTGATGGAGTTATATTTTAAATGTCTAGATTAGTGACAATATGGAACTCCTTATCTGTGTTTTTCATTATCTATTAATCAAACTGTCTGCATTTTGTCTACCTTGTACTTGATATATACGTTGTAGACAGTATGGCGTGAGGAGACAAGCGGAAGATCATACTGTCGGTTACTCGTATATTATCGAACAGAAGCTCACGACTTAGATGGACAGGGACAATCCATCGGTACGTCGTAGTGTGACTGGGTAATAGTTGGTCTTGACTATTATGTTACACTTGTACACTTGGTGTATTGAGCAGGACCACGGGAGGGCGTTCGATTTATACTAATCGACGTAATCGAACTAGACCTCAGATATTACGGATAAACGAATTCCTAATCCCTATATAATTATAGGTGCGTTTGTCCAATTCTCGGTTCTTTAACTTGCCAATGAGTGAGACTATTTGATTAGTCGAGATACTCGGTAAATTGGGAATCGGAATTGTACACACGGCATGCTATAGATTATAGACAGGAAACCGTGTCCCGTTTATCGGGTTGATGATGTCCCCGAGATGAGCTCATAAAGTTTATCATGTAAACCCTGCAGGTGGATTTGTTCCACATGATAATAAGGTTGAGTGGTACTAGTCTCGGATAATAAGAGACGAATTAATTTAATTATTAGTAATAAAATTAATTCGTGGACATACGATATCTTAAACACGGGGAAGGTCGTTTATGTAATTTCGGCGGAAATATTATTGTTGATATAATATTAAATTAATTTCGGGAATTCAATTATTATTTTATAGTGGAATTAATAATAATTAAATTTGAAATCGATTAATTAAGGAATTTGCTTTTAAGTATTCCAAATTAATTAATATTTCATTTTAGCCCCTAATTAATTTACCTAAGAGGTCCCTAGCGTAACTCTATAAATACCCCCCCTTGCCCTCTCTTAAACCTACAGTCCGCAGCCTTTTTATTTTTCTGAGAAAAAGAATTGTTAACGCAATTATATTTTTTTTCTCTCAAAAATAAAATAGTTAGCGCTGATATTTTTCTCTGATTGAGAAAAAGAATATCACGCTGGTAGATCAAGAGAGAGCAGAAAAGGGAGACCCAACGGATCGTTGCCCACACAGCGGTTGGAGTCGGGAAGAGGCATACGCTAGCAATCGCTAAGGTCTCAACAATTCGACCGCTAAGGTATGAGATCGGATCTTTAATTCCGCACTTATTCGATCTCACTTTTATCTCGTTGATCATACTTTGAACGTACGATTGGGATCCGGGCATCGTGGATCGCATTCCTCGACTACTGGGGGTTCTAAGACCTTCGGATCGGTAGTCGGATGAGGAAAAACGACCCGGAAACGAGCCCGGAACAGCAACGTCGTGTTGCTGTTCGCGGACGAACAGCGCCCGCTGGTGGGCAAACAGCGACCGCTGTTTGCAGCTCCACCAGCGACCGCTGGTCTGCAATCAGCGGGCGCTGATTGGGTACAGACCAGCTCCGTTTCGCGCGGTTGTCCTCAGGGGCGATGGCTGGGCGTGAATCGGGTCAAGGGCTGTCGTGTGAACGAAGTAGCGACACCGGAGGTCGACTGGGAGCGTTCGGATGTTCGAGCGATCGAACGAACGCATCCCGGGTAGTCGATTTCCAACAGGGACAGGTGAAGGTGGTTTTGTCCTGATCCTCTTGAGCAACCCATATCTGCATATACCCTGAGTAGCCATCTAGAAAGCAAAAATGCTTCTTCCCAGCCAATCTCTCTAACATTTCATCAATGAAAGGCAAAGGGAAACTATCCTTGCGGGTTACCTTGTTCATGTTGGAGTTGTGTACTTAATGTCTAGATTTAAGTAACGTAAACTCACGATCCATTGCCACTAATCTATTTAATTAAATAAACAATTATTTGCGTTTAATTATTTATAATTAAATATATGCAAATTATAGTCCTAGATTATATACGTTGTAGTTAGTATGGTGTGCGACGTCACACAGAAGATCATACTATCGGTTACTCGTATTTAATTGAACAGTTGCTCACGACCTAGATGGACACGGACCAATCCATCGGTATAGTCGTTGTGTGAAAGAGAAAATAATTTGTCTTAATTATTTTATCACACTTGTACACTTGGTGTATTGAGCGGATCGTTTGAGATTTATCGATTAGGATTGCCGGCGATAATCGATTCAAGTCTCAGTGTATTTTATTCTTAATCCCCGATACTATTGCGGGTGTGTATATTTAATATAAGTGACTTTGATTTACCAAAGGAATTAACCGATTTAATTATTGGGTTAATTACCGGTTAAGTTGGGTCACTATATTTTATATATGACATGCCGTGAATACTTGACGGGAAAGTGTATCCCGTAAGGGTTGATAATATCCCCGAGATGAGTTCATAAGGAATTATTATGTAAACCCTGCAGGTGGATTCGTTCCGCATAATAATTAAGGTTGAATGGTACTAGTCTCGGATACAAGAGATGAATAAATTAATTAGCAATAAATTAATTTTATTCATGGATATTTATATCTTAAATACACGGAATAAATAATACTACCGGAGAAATATTATTTGATATAATATGGTTTAATATTGGGAGTGCAATTAATTTTATATAGTGGAAAATAGAATTAATTAATATTGATAAGGATTAATGGACTTGAGCATTGGGCTCAATTTAATCTTCAATATTGGAAGCCCAATATTCCACCTCCTTAAGATCCCCTACGTAGCCTATAAAAGCACTACATGGTCTTCTCTATTCTCATATCTCATAAGTTGAAGATCACAATTCTAGAGAGAGAAAGTAGAGAGGGAGATCCATGGAGTTCAGTAGATCGTCGCCCACACGACGTCCGAGCTAGTGCAAGGAATACGTCGGAAGATCTCAAGGTCGTCAAATTGAGTTCTTCGTTTTTCCGAACAACGAGAACGAGGTAAATCGTAAAACCCTCTTTATGATTTTATCGTTTAATTATCGTAAAAATACCTTGAACCAAGATCCGAGGAACGGACCCACGAGACGAGGTCGAACCGGGCGGTGGTGGTCGGACCACCGGACCGCCGGCGGCTCGACGACTCGGCTGGAAAGGGATCGCGCGAGGTGGATCGAGCCTAGGGCTCGATCACGCGGATCGGCTGCGGGTTTTCCCGTAGCGATCTGCTGCCAGCTACGGGTTTTCCCGCAGCGACTCGTAGCGCTCAGCAGCAGCGAGTCAGGCGACTCGCTGCGGGTTGTTGTGGGCTGCTACGGGGAATTCGCTGGGTGCTGTGGGATTTCCCGCAGCTGACCCGCAGCGATCCAGCAGGGTCCCAGCAGCAGCGAACTCGCGTGAACCCCGCGTGGCTGCTACGGGTTTCGCGGGTTCACGCGAGTTCTCTCGTGTTTTTCCCGCGTAACTTTTTCGTATGGTCATGTACATGTTCCGGGAGTCGATTGGGTTGTCGGTTCCGCAATTTTGACAATCCGGATATTCGATTTCCAAAGGATCGGTCGGAATTAATTAGAAAATTAATTTTATTTAAATTTATTAATTCCGGGATATCGATTTCCAACAATTGGTATCAGAGCGTTGGTTTTAGTTCATGGTATTTTTCGATAAATTTTTCTACCTTGTAGGGTTTCCGATTATTATGGCTAGATTTAATTATTGTTAATTAATGTCATAATATTTCTCTTGATTATTAAACTCTCGGTGATGTCAATATTCGTTCTTGTGTGGTGAATGTTTGTTCTTAATTTTTCCGGAAATTATTTGAGGTCGTTTTCATGTAGAGAATCGATACCGGTTAACGTAGTAATAAATTTGTAATTTATTTTACGTTGGATCGAGGACAAAACGACGACCGGAAAAGTGTCACGGAGGAGACGAAGAGAGGGAAGGACCGGGGATCGATCAACCCCATGATCGATCCCGTATGATCAATCGATCGAGGGGAGGGGGCTGCCCTTCGAGCCTCTCGGCCGAGCGCGATGCCACCATGGGAGGTGGTGCGCCGGCTGGGCGGCGGCGGCGGTGGCGTGCCCTCTCGACCGGCGATCGATGGTGGGGGGTGCGGGGATCCCCAACCCGTGCTCTCCTACCAAGATCCAACTTTCCTAAATTATTCAGTTTTCCTATTTTGAGTATTCCTATTTTTTAGGAATTCTCATGGAATAGGAAAAGAATAAATTTAGAATAAATTTATTTTTCCTTATTGATTATTCCTATTCTTGGGAATTTTCATAGATTAGGAAAAGGAATAAATTTATAAATTAATTTATTTTTCCTATTTAATTATTCCTTTATGGAATTTTTAATGGATTAGGAAAATAATTAATTTGGAAAGTTTAGGAGTCCTAAATTAATTTTTCCTTATTTAATTATTCCTTTATGGAATTTTTAATGGATTAGGAAAGGAATTAATTTGGAAGGACTAGGGGTCCTAAATTATTTTATTTCCTTATTTCATTATGGAAATCATCTATAATATTCCAAGTGGGTCTTGGATAGATTATTCTAGAGATTTAATGAAGTAGAAAGGGAAAATAAAATAAATTTATTTTATTTTCTTATTTCATTATGGAAGTCTTCTAGAATATTTCAAGTGGGTCTTGGATAGATTATTCTAGAGATTTAATGAAGTAGAAAGGGAAAATAAAAATAATAAAAATATTAATAATATTTAATTTTATTTTTGATATATTCGATTGACTTAATTTTCGAATTAAGTAACTTTTGGATTAATTGAAAATAAATAGATTTAAATATTGGAATTAATATTCCCGTCACATGGAGCATTCAAGAACGAAGACCAAAGACTAGAAGACGCATACGGGGATGCGATAAAGCCATAATAGTCGGAAAATAATATTCTAGTATTATTTTGATTATGTGATAATATTCTATGTGCTTTATTTCATGTATGCATGCTTATGTGTATTTAATTATGCATTAGATAGCGTATCCCTTTGTTATAAAAAGCTAAGTGGGAGAGGGTATGGAAACATATCCATGGTCTCCATTGTTGTTCTCTTGGTGACTTTTATGGACTTTTGAAGTTCGTATAGACAAGTCATTGGAGGAGAATTCTTGTAATTCCTTTTACGAGAAACATTGATTAAGTTTATCAAACAATGCCTAATTTGTCTTTCCAAAACTGATTTCAAGTCGACTCATTCTCACCCCGGGGAGTGGAATGGAGCCAAAGCCACTTGGTCATGTCGAGGACACAAATTAGAGAATTTCGTGTCATTTGATGACTAGATCGATCGTCTGCTCGGCTCCCTCATTCTATGAGAGATAGGGTTGTTCGCATGGTGAATCACTGGTAAGAAACTTCGAGTTTCACTTATGATTCTCCGCGTCTTGATTTACAAGATCGAATGGATCAAGTAATTGGATGTCAATTGTAAAAGTCTTTTGGTGTAGTAAACGTCCACTATCGTGGCTTGCTACATTGAATGGGATTTTGGAACGATTGATGTAGACAGTTATAGAAAGGAGTAAAGGAGCGTATGTTAACGTAAACGTCCACACTATCGTGGCTTGCGGTGAATATGCGTGTCCCAAACAATCTTCTTAGATACTGAGTAATGGTTTACACTTAGGTACGCTTCTTAGTATTCTTCCCATCGAAGTAACGCTAATGATGATGTACGACCGAAGCAAATCTAATTGCTAAATCATTTGGATAGGTAAACGTCCACACTATCGTGGCTTGCCATATCTGATGGGATTTTAGATGCGATTAGTGGTTTAATGATATTATTTGAGGGAGATAATATCGGAGATTAAATCGATTGTTTGTTGTTATATGTGCTCATAGATTAGGAAATGGCTTTGAACCCACTTTCTGTGATACGTAAGGAATTTTAAACTCACTGGTCCCTAAATGTAATGATTGGAATAGAGATCTAGACATTACCCAAACTGTTAGAGAGTACAAGTTTGTACTCAGTGAGCTTTGTCCTCCCGAGCCTACAAATGTCTTAACTGATGAGGAAAGGACTGATTTTGATATCATGTTCAAACTCAAGGAGATGTTTAGACATGACGTAGTGGCTAGACAAGAGGCGATGAGGATACTCATAAAGGCCATTCATTCGAGGAAACGCTTAAACACGTTTTTGAGATGATGGACCTTTTAGACGAGTTGAGACGGAAATCGCAAGCTCTTGTAGCCAATGCCAAGGGTTTCGAACCTAAGGGCTAAATCGGGGGAAAGGAAAAGCAAGCAAACCCAGTGGTCAGTAGACCACGAGATGGGACGAGAAAGCCAAGAGGCAAGTGTTCTCGATGCAAACAGTCTGGGTACTGGAAGTCTGATTATCCTCTCAAAGAAAGTACGAAATTTTCTTTAGTCGTAAAACATAGTCAGTGGTATTATCTACCGGAACCTGGTGTGTAGATATGGAACAACTGATGGTATGTGCATTCTAAATGCAAGGGTTCCAGGAAACCCGACGACTTAGAAAAGAAGAAATCGTAGTCTACATGGGCAATGATGTAGAGGAGGCAGCAGTTGCAATGGAGGACATGTTATAGGATTTCATTTTGAGTTATTGCTTTTATGTACCTTTCATATTAGAAAGAACTTTGTTCTGGATTTCTAATAAATGGATATTTTATTTCTTTTAATCATTTGATGGTTATGAGAAGAAATAATGATATTATCTGTTCTGGTACATTACCTAGCAATATATAAATGATGAATCCTGAGTCCACCACGATGCAGCGAACCGTAGTGTGAAACTCGTTTTACTAATAAAAGATTTCTTCATCAATTATACTTGTGGATTCTTATGCTAAGTCATGTTTATTCAAATAAGAAGTTCAAAGGTCGAAAATTGATATTTGATCAATTAAGTTGAAGGAGTGGACCTTCCGACCTAAGAATCTAATTTGAAAGATAATATGACTAAGCAATCCTTTATGGATATAAGATGTAAGATCCGGACAAGTATAAGAATTGATTGACTCTGATGTATGCAGACCTATGCCTACTCAGACAATAAGGTACGAGTACTTCATTTTATGATTACTCGAAAAATGGATTAGAATAACTGATGTGCCACAAAAGCAAGTGTTTTGACATGTCAATGGACACTAAGCAATTGTGGAGAACCATCAAGGTATATCCATTTGTAGCCTGCGATTTGATCGCGGAGGCAAGTACCTGTCTGAGGAATGCATGGCATACTGATCAGAGATTGGGATTTGATCCCAAATGACTACACCATACACTGTTGTGTAGAAATGGTGTGTCGATAATAAGAAATGGAACTCTTATAGAAATAGTAAAATTATAAGTTATACGGAACTACCTATGTTCTATGGATATGTCTGGAAACAACGGCGCATTCAAATGCGGTTGTAGAATATCCTAGAAGAACAAAAGATGTGTGTTCAATAGTACTATGAACCAGAAGGACGTTATAAGTTCTAACGCCCGGTTCTTAGAGAAAGACTATATGATGAACCACAAGCCCAAAGTGACATGATACTTTGAAATGAGAGAGAAAGATTAAGACTTAGAACCAGCCGAATTGAGTAGCGGTACACCACTAACTGCACCTACTGTTATTACTGTTTATACACCGGAATGCCATTATAGTGGGAGGTTGTGGGACAACCGGAGATATTCATAAGACTAGGAGAGTCTTCGGACTCTGGACCTAGTATACATGAAATCGATCCCTAGAACTACATGAAGGTAGTACTAGATCTAAATGTGCCTTCTTGGAGAGTGTTATACCCAAGAAAACAGTCACCGACACGTGTCACGAATCAAAGGGCCACGTCATCAAGAGAGAAATTCAGCTAAGTCTATCATAAAAGACCTTCAAAGGCATATCTAAGAAGAAGATGAGGAGCTTGGACAGTAGAGATCGCACGGAAGAATCAGATTCCTTTCACAGGGGAATCGCCTGGGGAGACTCCTGGGACGCCAGTCAATGAGCTGGGACTTCACGGGGAAAGAGGCAGATTAAGCACTAAGGGAAATTAGTGGGTATTTAATGCTTCATATTAGTGGACTAGAGGTCCAATGAGAAGCCGATATGTGGGCATTAGGTGGCATAATTAAGCCATGCATAGAGTATTATAAATAGAGGGTGTGAGAGAGGAAAATGGGACATGCAAAACCTTGTATTTTAATATGAATTCTAAGTATGAATATATGAATGAAGAGGTGCCTTGAGCATCCATGTTCTACTTATGATTTCTGCTATAACTTAATCCTTTTTCTAGCTTACTTATAACAAATTTACCATTTTGTGTTGTTTACCAAAACCCTCAATTACCAGCAAATACTACCGACAAGTACAAAAACAACCAAAACAGTTGGCGCTAGAAGGAGCGAGCATCAGGTATTTAAGTTGCAGAAAAACTCGATTGAAATCAGAAATGGTGAATGAAAACGAAGGTACTACGGTATCAGGTGCATCTGGCACGAGCGGCAGGTGGCGGGCTGTGATGGGTAAGGCCGTGATGGTGGAACCCGAGGTTCCATCTCCGCCTAAAAACCCAGAACCTGAAAATAAGGAACAGCCGCCGCCTACCCAAATCAGCTCCGATGAGCACGACAGCAAACATGCAGAGGCCGATGAGCCCACTGACAGTCAGGCAGATCAACGACAACGTCGACTTCGGTCACGACGTCGGAATCGCCGTCTTCATCCTTACGAGATCGGAGGGCCGTCGACGCCCATGGCTCCACCTCCGATTAGATTCGCGAGTCTTGATACTCCACAGAAAATTGATGAAGCAATGGCTGAGTTGATGTCTTTAAAATATGTGATGACAACCCCTGTGATCCCGGTGAGGGGCATGCATGCACCCGCCGGGGAAAATCCAGGTAAGGGCCCTGAGCGAACTGGCCGAGCTCCCCGGGGGAACCGCAGAACACGCCGGGCTTTAGATCTAAATAAAAGAGCCGAATCAGTAGCTACTTCTACGGATCCTCATCGACAGGCAAGTGACATGCACGGTCAACGTGTGAACTTCTCACCGACGAGGGCCCGCAGAGCCCCCGGTGCTGATCTTGAACTGGCCGATTTAAGGCAGAAGTACTCTGAACTGGAAAGGCGATTGAACGAAAATCAAATTCTCGCCGCCCCGACAGGTCGTCATTGTTGGAGTGGTATACTTAATGTCTAGATTTGAGTATTGTGAACTCCTTGTACACTTTCATTTACCTATTAAATACGAACATTCATTTGCTTTTAATTATTGTTAATTAAATATATGCAAATTATAGTCCTGGATTTTATACGTTGTAGTTAGTATGGTGTGTCGGGCCCACACAGAAGATCATACTATCGGTTACTCGTATTTAATCAAACAGATGCTCACGACCTAGATGGACACGGACCAATCCATCGGTATAGTCGTTGTGTGAGAGAGAAAATAATTTGTCTTAATTATTTTATCACACTTGTACACTTGGTGTATTGAGCGGATCGATTGAGACTCATCAATTAGGATTGCTCGGCGATAATTGATTTGAGACTCAGTGTATTATATTCTTAATCCCCGATATTATTGCGGGTGTGTATATTTAATATAAGTGACTTTGATTTACCAAAGGAATTAACCGATTTAATTATTGGGTTAATTACCGGTTAAGTTGGGTCACTATATTTTATATATGGCATGCCGTGAATGATTGACCGGACAGTGTATCCCGGAAGGGTTGATAATATCCCCGAGATGAGCTCATAAGGATTTATTATGTAAACCTCGCGAGTGGATTTAATTCCGCATAATAAATAAGGTTGAGTGGTACTAGTCTCGGATAAAAGAGATGAATAAATTTATTAAGCAATAAATAAATTTTATTCATGGATATTTATATCTTAAATACACGGAATAAATAATACTACCGGAGAAATATTATTTGGATATAATATGGTTTAATATTGGGAGTGCAATTAATTTATATAGTGGAAAATAAATTAATTAATATTAATGGGAGATTAATAGATTTGGGCTTGGGCTCAATTTAATCATTAATATTGGAAGCCCAATATTCCACCTCCTTTAGATCCCCTACGTAGCCTATAAAAGCACTACATGGTCTTCTCTATTCTCATAACTTGAAGATCACAATTCTAGAGAGAGAAAGAAGAGAGAGAAGTAGATCCATAGAGCTTGGAGGATCGTCGCCCACCCGACGTTCAAGCTAGTGCAAGGAATACGTGGGAAGATTCAAAGGTCATCTTGAATTCGTTTCTCCGAACAACGAATCGAAAGGTAAAAATCTAAACGCCCTTGATTTGTTCGATTTTGGATTTATCGAGAATACCGTAGAACGCAAGATCCGAAGTTCGGACCCGGAGTAGACGGACAAACACGCGGTGGTGGCGAAGCCACCGGACCGCGTGAACCGCCCGCCTAGGGTTCGACGGGCATGGAGGATCGACCCTCGGCTGGGCCGAGGGCGTGCGGTCGATCACGCCGATCGACCGCTGGGGCGCGGGCTGGTGCCGCACCCCACCCCACCTCGACGGTGGGGACCTCCAGACGGCGGCGGGTCGCCGGACCCGCCGCGGGGGGCTGCTGGGCAGCCCCGGCCGATCGCGCTTGGCGCGATCCCTTTCGATCGCGTGACCCGGCTCGCGGGGGTTTTCGGGTGGGGGCGGATTGCGTGCCTTCGGGCGCGTGATCTCCAAAGCCCGGACTCCGGCGGATGAGTCGGCGTTCGTGTGATTTCCGGCGAAGGGTTCGTTCGGGTTATCGGTTCCGCAATTTTGATAATCCGGGACATCGAATTCCAACAATTGGTATCAGAGCGAGGTTTACGTTCGCGGTATTTTCGATAAAATTGTTCTACCTTGCAGGGTTCCGACTATTATGGCTTAATTTATTATTCGTTTAATTTATTTTGTCATGTATGTTGGATTGATTAAACTCTCGGACATGTCGAGATTCGTTTTTGGTGGTGAATGCTTGTAATAGTAAAAATTCGGGGGTTGACCGAATTTAGGATTTATTATTACGTTCTACTTTTTCCGGAAAATGTATAGGGTCGATTTCATGTATAGAATCGATACCGGATAGTGTAAAATTTATTTTGTAATTTGTTTTGCGTTGGATCGATGCCGAAACGACCGCCGGAGAAGACGCGTGACGAAGGAGATGACGTGAGGGCAACGGGACAAGGATCGACCATCCCCATGGTCGATCCCATGAGGATCGATCGACCCTCACATGGAGGAGTCGCCGGCGATGGTGGCCGGCCACCTCCTAGGCGTGGGTCGAGGGTGGCGCGGGGATCCCCACCCCGTGCTATCCCGGTCCGGAAATTTACTTTCCTAATTAGTTCGGATTTTTCCTATTTGAGTATTCCTATTTTTGGGAATTCTCATGGATTAGGAAAAGAATTAATTGGAATTAATTTTATTTCCTTATTCTATTATGGAAGTCTTCTAGAGTATTCCGAGTTCTACTTGGAATAGGATCCTAGAGATTTAATAGAATTGGAAAGGAATAAAAGTTAATTTAGGATTAATTTATTTCCTAATTGATTATTCCTATTTTATGGGAATTTTCATAGAAATGGAAATTAATTAATCTTGGAAAGTAGAAGAGTCCTAAGTTATTTTATTTCCTTATTTCATTATGGAAATCATCTAGAATATTCCAAGTGGGTCTTGGATAGATTATTCTAGAGATTTAATGAAGTAGAAAGGGAAAATAAAATAAATAAAAATATTAATAATATTTAATTTTATTTTTGATTTATTCGATTGACTTAATTTTTTAATTAAGTATCTTTTGGATTTATTAAAAATAAATAGATTTAAATATTGGAAATTAATATTCTCGTCACATGGAGCATTCAAGAACGAAGACTAAAGACTAGAAGATGCGTACGGAGATGGAGTAAAGCCATAATAGTCGGAAAATAATATTCTAGTAATTATTTTGACTATGTGATAATACTATGTGCTTTATTACATGTATGCATGCTATATGTGTTTACTTTCATGCACTAGATAGCGTATCCCTTTATTGTAAAAAGCTAAGTGGGAGAGGGTATGGAAACATACCCATGGTCTCCATTGCTGCTCTCTTGGTGACTTTTATAAACTTTTGAAGTTTATATAGATAAGTTATTGGAGGAGAGTTCTTGTAATTCCTCTTACGAGAAACGTTGATTAAGTTTATCAAACAATGCCTAATTTGTCTTTCCAAAGCTGATTTCAAGTCGACTCATTCTCACCCCGGGGAGTGGAATGGAGCCAAAGCCACTTGGTCATGTAGAGGACACAAATTAGAGGCAGTCGTACCATTCTTTGATAGATGGATCGATTGTCTGCTCGGCTCCCTCATTTATGAGAGATAGGGTTGTTCGCATGGTGAATCACTGGTTAGAAACTTCGAGTTTCACTTATGATTCTCCGCGTCTTGATTTACAAGATTAAATGGTTCAAGTAATTGGATTTCAATTGTATAAGTCTTTTGGTATAGTAAACGTCCACACTATCGTGGCTTGCTATATCGAATGGGACTTTAGATCAATTGATGTAGACAGTTATAGAAGGGAGTAAGGGATCCGTGTGTCAACGTAAACGTCCACACTATCGTGGCTTGCGGTGATATACGAATCTCAAACAAACTTCTTAGTACTGAGTGATGGTTAACACTTAGGTACGCTTCATAGTATTCCTCCCATCGAGGTAACGCTATTGATGATGTACGACCGAAGGAAATCTAATTGCTAAATCATTTGGGTGGGTAAACGTCCACACTATCATGGCTTGCTTTAACCTGATGGGATTTTAGATGTGATTAGTGATTTAATGATATTATTTGAGGGAGATAATATCGGACATTAAATTGTTTGTTTGTTTTATGTGCTTATAGGTTAGAGAATGACTGTGACCCCACTTTGTGATATACTTAAAGATGAAAACTCACTGGTTCCATATAGTACTGATTGGAAAAGAAATCTGGACAATGTTCAGACTGTTGAGCCTTCCGAATCCACTATTGTCCCAACTGATGAGGACATTGAAAATGACCTCAAGAAGATGTTAGGACATAGTAAGGAAGCCGGACTAGAAGTGATTGACATACTCATCAAGTTTAGTCCTCTTGAGGAATCGCTTAAAAACGATTTCAAAAGATCTGAACTGATAAGTATGATCAGAGAATCACAAGCTCTAGTGGCCGAGTTGGAAGTGCAAGCAAAGAAGCCCAGTGGTTTTGAACCACGGATTGGGAAGAGCAAGCCGCAAGGCAAGTGCTTTCGATGCAAGCAGTCTGGGCACTGGAGGTCTGATTGTCCTCTCATCAAAGGTACGAAATTTTCCTTAGTCACTGAAACATTATCAGTGGTGTTATCTACCAGCACCTGGTGTGTAGATACGGGGGCCACTGATCATGTCTGCAATTCATTGCAGGGGTTCCAGGAAACCCGGAGACTTAGAGAGGGAGAGATCGTGGTCTACATGGGCAATGCCGCGAAGGTGGCGGCTGTTGCAGTGGGAGACGTTCACTTACGCTTCAGTAGTGATAGGTTTTTAGTATTACAAAATTGTCTTTATGTACCCAACTTTAGAAAGAATTTAATTTCGGTTTCTAAACTTATTTTGAATGGATATTCTGTTTCTTTTGACCACTCTGTGATCATAAGAAGAGACAGTGAAATTATCTGTTCTGGTACATTGGTGGACGATTTGTATGTGCTAAATCCTGAGTCTGACACGATGCAACTAACCGAGAGTAATAACACATCTACAAACACCAATAAGAGAAAGTAACCTTCTAGGATGAATCAATTATACTGGTGGCACTTAAGGCTGGGTCATATTAACTCAAATAGAATTCAAAGGTTGAAATCTGATGGTCTCATCAGTGGTGTTGAAGGAGAGGACCTTCCAACCTGCGAATCCTGTTTAGAAGGAAAAATGACCAAGCGTTCTTTTTCTGGTAAAGGACGAAGGGCTGAACAAGTATTGGATTTGATTCACTCTGATGTATGCGGACCTATGTCTACTCAGGCAAGGGGAGGGTACGAGTATTTCATCACTTTCACTGATGATTACTCAAGGTATGGATTTGTATACCTGATGCGCCGCAAGAGCGAATCCTTTGACAAGTTCAAGGAGTTCAAGGCTTTTGCGGAGAACCTTCAAGGTAAATCCATTAAATGCCTGCGATCTGATCGCGGAGGCGAGTACCTGTCTGGAGAATTCAAGGCATACTTAGCAGAGAATGGGATTGATTCCCAAATGACATCACCATATACTCCCCAGCAGAATGGTGTGTCGGAAAGAAGGAATAGGACTCTTATGGAAATGGTGCGTTCAATGATGAGTTACTCACCTACTATGTTCTGGGGACATGCCTTGGAAACGGCGGCGTACATTCTCAACATGGTTCCAACAAAAACGGTACCCACCACACCCATGGAAAGGTGGAGCGGGCGCAAGCCTAGCCTCAGGCACCTTCGGATCTGGGGTTGTCCAGCACATGTGTTGCGACAAGGTGCCGATAAGTTAGAACCTAGATCAGAATTACGGCTGTTTGTAGGATACCCGAAAGGAACTAAAGGTGGCATGTTCTATAGTCCTACGGACCAGAAGGTCGTTATAAGTACTAACGCTCGGTTCTTAGAGGAAGACTATGTCATGGACCACAAGCCCAAAAGTGACATAATACTTGATGAGTTGAGAGGTAACAAGGAAGACTTAGATACAGCCGAACCGAGTATAGATACACCACTAGAATCTGCACCTGACACTATCACTGTTAATACACCGGAACGCCGTCGTAGTGGGAGGGTTGTAAAGCAACCAGACCGATGGATTGGACTGGGTGAGTCTTCGGACTCTGGACCTGGAGTTCATGAAATCGATCCCTGGACCTATGATGAGGCGGTACAAGATATAGATGCGCCTTCTTGGAAGAAAGCGATGAAATCCGAAATTGAATCTATGGATTCTAATAAAGTCTGGGATCTTGTAGAACCACCAAGCGGCGTAAAGCCAATTGGGTGTAAATGGGTCTACAAGAGAAAGAGAGGATCTGACGGAAAGGTTGAAACCTTTAAAGCTCGGCTTGTTGCGAAAGGATATACTCAGAAAGAGGGAATCGATTATGAGGAGACCTTCTCGCCGGTAGCCAAGATAAAGTCGATCCAGATTCTCTTATCCATAGCAGCTCATATGGATTATGAGGTGTGGCAAATGGATGTCAAGACAGCTTTCCTAAATGGAAGTCTTGACGAGACGATTTATATGAAACAACCAGAGGGATTCATTGCTGAGGGGCGAGATCATCTAGTGTGCAAGCTTAATCGATCCATTTATGGATTGAAACAAGCCTCGAGATCGTGGAACCTGCGATTTGACGAAGTAGTCCAATCTTTTGGATTCAGTCAAAGCATGGACGAATCGTGTGTGTATTGGAAACGTGATGGAAAGAAGGTGGTGTTTCTCGTGCTTTATGTAGACGACATTCTTCTCATTGGCAACAGTGTGAAGATGTTATCAGACATAAAGAGATGGTTGTCTAGACAATTCGATATGAAAGATTTGGGAGAAGTCGGGCATGTTCTAGGGATCAAGGTTATAAGGGATCGCCGGAATAGAACATTGTACCTATCCCAGCAATCTTACATAGACACGATTCTGGCTCGTTTTAACATGCAAGATTCCAAGAAGGGTGAGCTGCCCTTCAGTAAAGGAACTTATCTTTCTAAGGAAATGTGTCCTCGGACACAAAAGGAGAAAGATGAAATGAAAGCAGTTCCCTACGCTTCGGCTGTGGGAAGCTTGATGTATGCAATGTTATGCACGAGGCCTGATATCTGCTATGCAGTTGGCGTAGTAGCGAGATATCAGAGTAACCCTGGAAAGGCTCATTGGACTGCCGTAAAGAGCATTTTCAAGTATTTGCGAAATACTAGGGATTATGTTCTGAGTTACGGAGCAGACAATCTGATTCCTTTGGGTTATACGGATTCGGATTTCCAAGCTGATAAGGACCGGTGTAAGTCGTGATCAGGCTATGTGTTTCACTATTAAAGGAGGAGGAGTTTTAACATGGAAGAGTGATAAGCACGATGCTTTTCAGACTCTCCCATGGGTAACCAAATAGCGGCCTCAGAGGCAGCGGAAGTTTTGGTATGGCTCCGGTATTACCTATGGGACTTAGATGTGATTCTTAGTTTACCAAAGGCTATGTAAATAGCGGTGCAGTGGCAAACTTTGAGAGATCACGAGTCCATAAGTGTAAGATAACACATAGGGCAAGTACCACCTGATACGAGTCATCGTCAGAGGGACGATGCAGTAGTCACCAAGATAGCTTCAGAGCGGCAACCTAGATTGCTCATTCACATGGTACCTCTTGGAGGTACAGTCTAAGCACGTGATGAGTATGGGAGTCGGGAGTTTGGAAGATAAGACTAGACCTTAGTATAAGTGGGAGATTGTTGGAGTGGTATACTTAATGTCTAGATTTGAGTATTGTGAACTCCTTGTACACTTTCATTTACCTATTAAATACGAACATTCATTTGCTTTTAATTATTGTTAATTAAATATATGCAAATTATAGTCCTGGATTTTATACGTTGTAGTTAGTATGGTGTGTCGGGCCCACACAGAAGATCATACTATCGGTTACTCGTATTTAATCAAACAGATGCTCACGACCTAGATGGACACGGACCAATCCATCGGTATAGTCGTTGTGTGAGAGAGAAAATAATTTGTCTTAATTATTTTATCACACTTGTACACTTGGTGTATTGAGCGGATCGATTGAGACTCATCAATTAGGATTGCTCGGCGATAATTGATTTGAGACTCAGTGTATTATATTCTTAATCCCCGATATTATTGCGGGTGTGTATATTTAATATAAGTGACTTTGATTTACCAAAGGAATTAACCGATTTAATTATTGGGTTAATTACCGGTTAAGTTGGGTCACTATATTTTATATATGGCATGCCGTGAATGATTGACCGGACAGTGTATCCCGAAAGGGTTGATAATATCCCCGAGATGAGCTCATAAGGATTTATTATGTAAACCTCGCGAGTGGATTTAATTCCGCATAATAAATAAGGTTGGGTGGTACTAGTCTCGGATAAAAGAGATGAATAAATTTATTAAGCAATAAATAAATTTTATTCATGGATATTTATATCTTAAATACACGGAATAAATAATACTACCGGAGAAATATTATTTGGATATAATATGGTTTAATATTGGGAGTGCAATTAATTTATATAGTGGAAAATAAATTAATTAATATTAATGGGAGATTAATAGATTTGGGCTTGGGCTCAATTTAATCATTAATATTGGAAGCCCAATATTCCACCTCCTTTAGATCCCCTACGTAGCCTATAAAAGCACTACATGGTCTTCTCTATTCTCATAACTTGAAGATCACAATTCTAGAGAGAGAAAGAAGAGAGAGAAGTAGATCCATAGAGCTTGGAGGATCGTCGCCCACCCGACGTTCAAGCTAGTGCAAGGAATACGTGGGAAGATTCAAAGGTCATCTTGAATTCGTTTCTCCGAACAACGAATCGAAAGGTAAAAATCTAAACGCCCTTGATTTGTTCGATTTTGGATTTATCGAGAATACCGTAGAACGCAAGATCCGAAGTTCGGACCCGGAGTAGACGGACGAACACGCGGTGGTGGCGAAGCCACCGGACCGCGTGAACCGCCCGCCTAGGGTTCGACGGGCATGGAGGATCGACCCTCGGCTGGGCCGAGGGCGTGCGGTCGATCACGCCGATCGACCGCTGGGGCGCGGGCTGGTGCCGCACCCCACCCCACCTCGACGGTGGGGACCTCCAGACGGCGGCGGGTCGCCGGACCCGCCGCGGGGGGCTGCTGGGCAGCCCCGGCCGATCGCGCTTGTCGCGATCCCTTTCGATCGCGTGACCCGGCTCGCGGGGGTTTTCGGGTGGGGGCGGATTGCGTGCCTTCGGGCGCGTGATCTCCAAAGCCCGGACTCCGGCGGATGAGTCGGCGTTCGTGTGATTTCCGGCGAAGGGTTCGTTCGGGTTATCGGTTCCGCAATTTTGATAATCCGGGACATCGAATTCCAACAGTCATAATGACCTTGGCTCCCGAGGTTGAACAAGCTCCAATGCAACTGGAAATTCAGCCCATGCAAACTACTTTGTACAGCGGCAAGACTGACCCAGAAGTGCACTTGAGCAGATTCAGGACGTACATGTCCGGCCGAGGAGCCACTGATGCTACTCGGTGCAAACTATTCCCACTCACCCTGGGCGATATTCCTCACCAATGGTACGTCAGCTTACCTACACATTCTGTTAAGTGTTTTGACGACTTGGTGCATAGGTTTGTGTCGTATTTTGCATCCAAAGCTTCCTATATGGAGTATAGTCAGAAGCTGCTTGGGGTCAAACAGGGTGAGAACGAAACAGACGAGTCTTATGTGGATCGCGTGGAGGAACTACTGATGGCGGGCGGAGAAGAGATTGGCGATAACCTCAAACTTCACACAGTGTTGGCAGGTTTGAGAAGAAATTCTAAGTTGTTTGCAATGTTAAACTATCCCCGATCGTATGAGGATTTTAGGAGGAAAGCTGGGGCCCAAGTGGCCTACCAGCGTCTTGTTGCTGGCGGGGGACACTCCCCCGAGCAAAAGAAAAAACCTCCTTTTTCCTCCGATCGAAGGCCAAATTATATTGGCAAAAAACCAGGCCCTAGGCCAAATGACCCACGAGTGGATGAGATCCGTGAGTGGGAAGGAAAACTCACTGCTCAGACTGGTCATACACCAACAGATATTCTGAATATCATGGTGGTACAAAAGTCTGATCTGTTGGAAAAACCACCACCAATTCTAACTTCCCCGGACAAGTTGAATCCCAACAAATGGTGTGCCTTTCATGAAAAGATTGGTCACAACACCAGCCAGTGCAGACAACTGGTAAAACTGTTGTGGAAACTTTTTCAGGATGGGAAACTATGGCAATTCTTGCCCAGGCCAGGTGCTGGGGGAAATCCGCAGGGGCCTCCTCCCCGGGAAGTACCCGCACCAGCTCCACCACCGCATCCTCCGGCTCAGGATCCCCCAAGAGTGGGTCAGATCATGATGATCGGCGGTTTAAAGCCGGTGAACGAGGAGAGCCGCCGCAAAAGGAAAAGAGACTTTCAGATGTGGGAAGTTTGGTATGAAACTGCCCCATCAAAGGAAGCAGCAATTAATGAAACGGCGGTGATAACTTTCACCCCGGAAGATCGAGCCGAGACAAAGTTCCCGAAGGATGTGCCTTTAGTGATAAAGGCAAGAATCCTCGGTCTGGACGTGTCTCGCACGCTGGTAGACAATGGCGCGCATCTTAATGTTCTTTACAAAAAGACCCTGGATCTGATGGGGAAGCTGGCGCGCTATGTCAACCCGTGCGATATGGTGTTGAAAGGTTTTGGTGACGACGTAGTCATCCCCTACGGAGAAATAATCCTCCCGGTGGAAATGATGGACGCGAAGAATCCCGAAGTCGTGATGGTTAGGAATCTTAAGTTTGTAATAGTTGATAAGGTTAGTGGCTATAATGCTTTGTTAGGCAGGCCCTTTCTGGACGCTTTTGAAGCAGTCGCCTCGTCCTATTACTACTGTATCAAGTTTCCAACACCCTCCGGTGCAGTTGGCACCGTCAGAGGGGACCTAGTAATGGCTAAGAAGACTTTGATGTATTTTCGCGATCTTGATAAAACTAAAAACAAAGTAAAAGCTAACATTCCCCAAATCAATTTGGAGGAAAGCAACATAAAACAAATTGATCACATCAAAGATATCATTAAAATACCCGAGGAAGGAATGAGCTCCCCCAGGAAAAACCCGCGCGGAGAAGTTCTTCAGATCCCCTCGGATGACATGAATAATCCCCCCGAAAAAGAACCCAGTGAAGACTTAGCATCTCCTGGGGAAAAACAACCTAAACCCAAAACAAACTTAGAGGATTGGGGCTCGCGGGGAGGATATCAATGCAAAAAAGCACCCGGTGTAGAGATGGTTGAAACTCTGGACTCTATAATTGTAGATCCAGAGCAAACCGAAAAACAAATACTTGTGGGGTCTCATATGGAATCCACTGTCAGAAACGATTTGATAAAATTCCTAAAGGAGAACATCTCCACTTTCTCATGGTCTAGTGCGGATTTAGGAAAGATAGATCCTAAACATGCCTGCCATCGATTGAAAATTGATCCCTGCAAAAGGCCAATTGCGCAGAAGCGCAGGAAAATGGGCCCCGAGAAGTGCCATGCACTCGCCGGGGAAGTAGATAAACTAATTGAAAGTAAACTGGTCAGGAAAGCTTCGAGTGATGTCACTTGGCTTTCCAATGCGGTAATGGTGACAAAAACGGCCGGAGCATGGCGTTTGTGTATAGATTTTACAGATCTAAACAATGCTTGCCCGAAAGACCTTTTTCCCATGCCACACATCGACCATGTGGTTGATAATTTGACAGGTCACGCGATATTCTCGACATTGGACGCTAAGGCCGGATACCATCAAATTCCCATGCATCCAGATGACGTTGAACACACGGCTTTCTACTCAGAGAAAGGGATCTATTGCTGGGAAAGAATGCCCTTTGGCCTAAAGAATGCTGGGGCCACCTATCAAAGGTTGGTAAATCTAATGTTTTCTGAATTAATTGGTAAAACCATGGAAGTGTACATTGATGATATTATTGTAAAAAGTAAAAACGAATCAGATCATATCAAAGACCTCGAAGAAGTTTTCAAAATTCTGGGGCATTATAATATGAAACTGAACCCCAAGAAATGTAACTTCGGAATCAAAAAAGGGATGATCCTGGGGCATGTGGTTAGCGAGAAAGGCATTGAGCCCAACCCTACCAAAGTCCAAGCTATCTTGGACATGCAAGAGCCCCGGGACGTCAAAGGCGTACAACGACTCACGGGTCGTCTAGCCGCCCTGAATAGATACATTTCTTGCCTGGGAGATAAAACTCGACCGTTCTTTGCCTCCATCAAAGGACAGGAATTTCACTGGAAGAAGGAGGCCCAACAAGCTTTTGTACGGATAAAGGAATATTTATCCAATCCGAAAGTAGTTGTGGCACCTAAACCAGGAGAAAAGTTGTATTTATACCTGGCCGCCTCAGAGCATGCCATCAGTGCAGTCTTGACGAGAGCGGAAGGAATACAACACTTCCCGATTTATTTTGTGAGCCAAGTATTACATGAGGCCGAAATTAAATACACTCCACTGGAAAAATTAACATATGCTTTTGATGGGATTCGATGTCCCGGGCTATCAAAATTGCGGAACCGATAACCCGATCAAAAACCCTCGATCACCGAAGATTGGATCCCCGACTCATCCGCAGGAGTCCGACCTTTGGAGACTACATGCCCGAAGACACGCAGCCCGCCCCCAGCCGATTTTCTCCTACGAGTCGGATCCACGAACGCGAACCACCTCACGAGCCGGGGCCCGACCGAACGCCATCGAGACCCGAAGGCCCCGTGTGCCCAGCCGAACCCCCGCGAGGGGTTCGCGATCGTCTACGGACGATCGCTGGGGATGCGCGAGGCATCCCCGGGGCTGCTCGTAGCAGCCCGCAGCGAGTCACGATGACTCGCTGCCCGCGAGGGCATCGCCCTCGCATGATCCGCTGCGGGCGAACCCGTAGATCATGCGAGGCGGCTACGGGTGACCCCGCAGCAGCCCGCGATCGATCCTCGCGATCGATCGCACCCCTCGGCTCCAGCCGAGGGTTCCCGCGGCTTCTCGCCTCCGACGACGGCGGCTGGGGTCCGCCACGGCACCAGCCCGTGGCACCCCGGCGATCGACTGGAGTCGATCGTGTGTCCCCGGCGTCCAGCCGGGGCACGCCGTTGTCGCGCGATGGGGCGGTCCGAACCCTAGGGTTCGACCGCCTCTCTCGATCCTCGCCGGGGATCTCGAATCCCCGTCCCCGAGGTTCGTCGTTTTCCCGGATCGCGTATTCATGTATACATCACAATTATTCAACGCACAAATAATCATAGAAGGGGGTTTCTCGATTATTACCTCGATTCGTTGTACGGAGAAACGAATTCGGTTGACGACCTTGTGATCTTCCCGCGTATTCCTTGCACCTCGTCCGAACGTCGTGTGGGCGACGATCTATCGGATTCTTATGGATCTTCCTCACTCTCAGAACTTTATGATTGGCGTAACTTAGGTTATTGAAAAGTGAAGACCATGTAGTGCTTATATAGGCTACGAAGGGGATCATAAGGAGAATAAATATTGGGCTTCAATATTGAAAATTAAATTGGGTCCAACCCAAATCTATTAATTCTTATCAATATTAATTTTATTTATTTTCCACTATATAAATAAAATTGCACTCCCAATATTATTCCATATTATATCAAATAATATTTCTCCATCTTAGTATTATTTATTCCGTGTATTTAAGATTTAAATATCCATGAATAAATTTATTTATTGCCCAATAAATTATATTCATCTCTTGAATCCGAGACTAGTACCATTCAACCTTAATTATTGTGCGGAACGAATCCACTCATGAGGTTTACACAATAATTCCTTATGAACTCATCTCGGGGATATTATCAACCCTTCCGGGATACACTGCTCCTTCAAGAATTCACGGCATGCCATATATAAAATATAGTGACCCAACTTAACCGGTAATTAACCCAATAATCAAATCGGTTAATTCCTTTGGTAAATCAAAGTCACTTATATTAAATATACACACCCGCAATTGTTTCAGGGATTAAGAATAAAATACTCCGAGTCTCAAATCAATTATCGCCGAGCAATCCTAATTGATGAGTCTCAATTGATCCGCCCAATACATCAAGTGTACAAGTGTGATAAAATAATTAAGATAAATTATTTTCTCCCTCACACAACGACTATACCAATGGATTAGTTCGTGTCCATCTAGGCCGTGAGCAACTGTTCGATTAAATACGAGTAACCGATAGTATGATCTTCTGTGCGCCCATGCAGCACCATACTAACTACAACGTATAAAATCCAGAACCATGATTTGCATATAATTAAATGCAAATAATTGTTTATTAATTAAATAGATTAAATGCTATGATCGGGAGTTTACCGCTACTTAAATCTAGACATTAAGTACACAACTCCAACAATCTCCCACTTGTACTAAGGTCTAGTCATTTCCTCCAAACTCCCGGTTCCCATACTCATCACGTGCTTTAAAGTGTACTTCCGAGAAGTACTATGTGAGTGAGCAATCTAGGTTGCCGCTCTGAAGTTATCTTGGTGACTACTACGTCGTCTCCCTGACGATGACTCGTATCAGGTGGTACTTGCTCTATGTGTTAACATCACTTTTGACTTATGACCTCTTCTAGTTCACCGTGCACCGCTATCTAATTGTTGGAGTTGTGTACTTAATGTCTAGATTTAAGTAACGGTAAACTCCCGATCATAGCATTTAATCTATTTAATTAATAAACAATTATTTGCATTTAATTAATTATGCAAAATATAGTTCTGGATTTTATACGTTGTAGTTAGTATGGTGTTGCATGGGCGCACAGAAGATCATACTATCGGTTACTCGTATTTAATCGAACAGTTGCTCACGACCTAGATGGACACGAACTAATCCATCGGTATAGTCGTTGTGTGAGAGAGAAAATAATTTATCTTAATTATTTTATCACACTTGTACACTTGGTGTATTGGGCGGATCAGCTTGAGGTTCATCGATTAGGATTGCCGGCGATAATCGATTCGAGTCTCAGTGTATTTTATTCTTAATCCCCGAAACTATTGCGGGTGTGTATATTTAATGTAAGTGACTTTGATTTACCAAAGGAATTAACCGATTTAATTATTGGGTTAATTACCGGTTAAGTTGGGTCACTATATTTTATATATGGCATGCCGTGAATACTTGACGGGAAAGTGTATCCCGTAAGGGTTGATAATATCCCCGAGATGAGTTCATAAGGAATTATTATGTAAACCCTGCAGGTGGATTTAATCCGCATAATAATTAAGGTTGAATGGTACTAGTCTCGGATATAAGAGATGAATAATATTTATTGAGCAATAAATAAATTTATTCATGGATATTTAAATCTTAAATACACGGAATATATAATACTACCGGAGAAATATTATTTGATATAATATGGAATAATATTGGGAGTGCAATTTTATTTATATAGTGGAAAATAAATAAAATTTAATATTGATAAGGATTAATGGATTTGGGTTGGACCCAATTTAATCTTCAATATTTAGAAGCCCAATATTTATTCTCCTTATGATCCCCTACGTAGCCTATATAAGCACTACATGGTCTTCACTTTTCATAACACAATTATTGACCTACGCCAATCATAAAGTTTTGAGAGTGAGGAAGATCCATAGGAGTTCGATAGATCGTCGCCCACACGACGTTCGAACGGAGTGCAAGGAATACGTGGGAAGATCGCAAGGTCATCAAAGGTGTTTGATTTCGTTTCTCCGCACAACGAATCGAAGGTAAAATCATAAACCCTCTTTTATGATTTTGTGCGAATTAATTGTAGTTTATACATGAACACACGATCCGGATAAACGACGAACCTCGGGGACGGGGATTCGAGATCCCCGGCGAGGATCGATAGAGGCGGTCGAACCTAGGGTTCAACCGCCGGAGCGCGGACGAAGAGGATGAGCCCCGGCTGGACGCCGGGGCGTGGGGTCGACCACCGGGGTTCGCCGTGGGCTGGAGCCACGGCGGATGAACCCCAGCCCTCCCGTCCGGCGGCGTCGCGGGCTGAACCCTCGGCTGGAGCCGAGGGGGCGATCGAACCTAGGGTTCGATCGCCGGGTGAGCTGCGGGTTTATCCGCAGCGCCTCGTATCAAGCTGCGGGGTTTCCCGCAGCGGCGATGCGGGGAGGATCGAACCCCCCCGCGAGCAGCGAGCCCGTGAGCTCGCTGCGGGGCTGCTACGAGCAGCCCCCGGGGATGCCTCGTGCATCCCCAGCGATCATCGTGGAGATGATCGCGAGCCCCGTGCGGGGGCTCGGCTAAGTGCTCGCGGCCTTCGGGCCTCGCTGAGTATTCGGTCGGGCCTCGGCTCGTACGGTGGTTCGCGTTCGTGGATCCGACTCGCGGGAGAAAATCGGCTGGGGGCGGGCTGCGTGTCTTCGGGCGCGTAGTCTCCAAAGGTCGGACTCCTGCGGATAAGTCGGGGATCCAATCTCCGGCGATGAAGGATTTCGTTCGGGTTATTTTTTCCGCAAAATTTAATAGCCCGGGATATCGATTTCCAACAAATGGTATCAGAGCGTTTGGTTTCGTGTTCATGTATATGCTCGATTATTGTTCTACCTTGCAGGATCTCCGGCTATCATGGTTGGATTTAATTAATTATTGTTTATTAATTAATTATCATGATTATTAAACTCTCGGACATGTCGAGATTCGTTTTGTGTGGATGAATGTTTGTAATAGTAAAAATTCGGGGGTTGACCGAATTTAGGATTTATTATTACGTTCTTTGTTTTTCCGGAAAATGTATAGGGTCGATTTCATGTATAGAATCGATACCGGATAATTGTAATTTAATTCTTGTAATTTTAATTACGTTGGTTCGATGATGAGACGATCACCGGAAGACGAAGACGTGTGACGAAGACGAAGAGGACAAAAAACCGGGGGGATCGATCATCCCCATGATCGATCCCCATGAGGATCGATCGACCCCATCCCGGGGGCTGCCCGCTAGGGCTTCTAGCCACGCCGGCCACCGGTGGTGGTGGCGCGTGGGCTGGGGGCGGCGGTGGTGGTGGTCCCGGGCGGTGGAGGTCGACGGTGGGGATGGCGTGGGATCTCCAAATCTCATGCTATTCCTACCAAGATCCACTTTCCCAATTAATTCGGATTTTTTCCTATTTTGAGTACTTTCTTTTTTTTTTGGAAACTCTCATGGTTTAGGAAAAAGAATTAATTTAAATTAATTTTATTTTCTATTGATTTATTTCCTTCATGGAAATATTCATAGATTAGAAATTTAATTAATTTAGTACTAAATTTATTTTTCCTATTTGATTATTCCTACTCATGGGAATATTCATGGATTAGGAATAAAAATAAATTTGGAAAGTAGTAAGTCCTAATTTATTTTATTTCCTTGTTCTATTATAGATATCTTCTAGAATATTCCAAGTTTTATTTGGATAGATTATTCTAGAGTTTTAATAGAACTAGATAGGAAAATAAATAAACAAAAATATTAATAATATTTAATTTTATTTTTGATATATTCGATTGACTTAATTTTCGAATTAAGTAACTTTTGGATTAATTGAAAATGAATAGATTTAAATATTAGAGATTAATATTCTCGTCACATGGAGCATTCAAGAACGAAGACTGAAGACTAGAAGATGCGTACGGAGATGGGATAAAGCCATGATAGTCGGAAAATAATTTTCTAGCATTATTTTGACTATGTGATACTATGTGCTTTATTGCTTGTATGCATGCTATATGTGTTTATTTTATGCACTAGATAGCGTATCCCTTTATTATAAAAAGCTAAGTGGGAGAGGGGATGGAAACATTCCCATGGTCTCCATTACTGTTCTCTTGGTGACTCTTATGGACTTTCGAAGTTCGTATAGACGAGTCATTGGAGGAGAATTCTTGTAATTCCTTTTACAAGAAACATTGATCAAATTTATCAAACAATGCCTAATTTGTCTTTCTGAAACTGACTTCAAGTCGACTCATTCTCACCCCGGGGAGTGGAATGGAGCCAGAGCCACTTGGTCATGTAGAGGACACAAATTAGAGACTTCCGTGCCATTCTTTGATAGATGGGTCGCTTGTCTGCTCGGCTCCCTCATTTATGAGAGATAGGGTCGTTCGCATGGCGAATCACTGGTTAGAAACTTCGAGTTTCACTTATGATTCTCCACGTCTTGATTTACGAGATTAAATGGATCAAGTAATTGGGAGTCAATTATAAAAGTCTCTTAGTGTAGTAAACGTCCACACCACGTGGCTTGCTATACTGACGGATTTTGGATTAATTGATGTAGACAGTTGTAAGTAATTATGAAGAGTTGTGAAGTTATCGTAAACGTCCACACCACGTGGCTTGCGGTAATGTAGCGATTCCAAGTAATTTACTTTGGTACTGAGTAATGGTTTACACTTAGATACGCCTTATAGTATTCCTCCCCACGAGGTTCCGCTATAAGCGATGTATGACCAAAGAAAATCTAATTGCTAAATCATTTGGGTGGGTAAACCTCCACACCACGTGGCTTGCCTTACCTGATGGGATTTTAGATGTGATTAGTAATTTAATGATGTTATTCCAGGGAGATAACGTCGGATATTAAATTAATTGTTTGTTTAAATGTGCTTATAGGTTTAGAGAATTGCTATGAATCCACTTTTGTTGATACTTGAGGAAATTAACGCACTGGTTCCATACTGTATTGAATGGAAAGAAGAGTTAGACATTGCTCAGACTGCAAAGGAGTACAAAGATGTACTCAGTGAAACTTGTCCTCCTGGACTCACCATTAACTCAACTAAGGAGGAGATTTTTGACTTTGAAAAGTGGGGTAGTGCTCGTGCATTAGCCGCTAATCATGATGTCATGCTCAAACTCAAGTTGCTTTTTGGACATGATGAGAACGCTAGAAAAGAGGCGATGAGGATACTCATAAAGATCTGTTACTTCGATGAAACACTTGATCATGTTTTTGAGATGATGGATCTTTTAGACGAGTTGAAACAATCGCGAGCTCTTATAGTCAAAGCCAAAGGTTTCGAACCTAAAGGCAAAGGAAAGGAGAAGAAGACAAGGGGGTCCGGTGGTCCTAAAGGACTTGGACCAAAGGGTGGGATAAAGAAGCCTTCGGGCAAACATCCCCAAGGGAAGCAGTCTGAGTACTGGGGGTCTACATCTTGTCCTCTCAAAGGTACGAATTTTTCTTTAGTCGTAAAACATAGTCAGCGGTATTATCTACCAGAATTCTGGTGTGTAGATATGGAACCACTGACGGTATGTGCATTCTAAATGCAGGGGTTCCAGAAAACCCAGCGACTTAGAGAAGAAAAGTTCGAGTCCACATGGGCAAAGCTGTTGAGGAAGCAGCAGTTGCAGTGGAAGACATTTATCTATCTGTTTGATAGTTATAGGATTTCATTTCAAGTTAATTGCTTTGTACCTTTTATTTTTAGAAAGAACTTTTGTTCTGGATTTCTATTATTAATGGATATTTTATTTCTTTAATCATTTGATGATTTAGATAAGAAATAATGGTAATATCTATTCTGGTACATTAGATAGCAATATGTGAATGATGAATCCTTAGTCTACCACAATGCAGCAAACCGTTATAACTTATTTTACTTATTGGATGTATTTCTTTATCGATCATTATACTTGTGAATTCTTGAACTTGGTAGTATCTATTCAAAAGGGATTCAGAAGGTCGAAATTGATTTGATCAATTATAGTTGGAGGAATGGACCTCCCGACTTAAGAATCGATCTTGAAAAGTGATACAACTAAATCAACCTTTCTGGATAAAGGATGGAATTCGGACAAGTATAGAAAATGATTGATGATATATGCAGACATATGTGTAATTAGAGAAGTACGAGTCGTTCTTTAAAGAATACTCGAAAATGGATTAGAATACTTGATGTGCCATAAAAGCGGAGTGTTTTCAACACAAAGCCATTATGGGGATCCTTCAAAGTATATCCATTGGAAGCTTGCGACTAGTTCGCGGAGGCTATCACCTATCTAAATAACTCATAGCATAAATCAAAGGTTGAGATTAAGTCTCAAACGACTGCACCATACACTGATGTGTAGACATGGTGTGTCAGGAATAAGAAATGGGATTCTAATAGTAAAAGAACAAGTTTGTTCGGAACTACCTATGTTCTATGAATTTTCTGGATACAACGACATATTGAATGTAGTTGTGGAAAATCCTAGAAGAACGAGTAATTGTATGTTCAATAGTACTACGAACCAGAAGGGTGTCTTCGCCCGGTTCTTAGAGGAAGACTATTGGATGAACTACAATGCCCTAACTGACAAAGTACTTTATAAAGAGGAAAGGTAGACTGAGAACCAGCCTAACCGAGTAGTAGTACACCACTAACTGCACCTAATGTTATTACTGTTATACACCGGAACGCCATTGCAGTGGGAGGTTGTTTAGCAACCGAAGATGTTCATAAGACTGGAGGAGTTTTAAACTCTGGATCTAGTAGACATGAAATCGATCCCTAGCTCTGCATAGGAGGCAGTAATAATCTAAATGTGCCTACTTGGATAGCAATAATATTGTTAAGAGGCAAGACCATTTAGAAGTACAAGCTTAGTGAATCCATTTATGGATTATCACAAAGCTGGAAATTGTGGAACTTGCGAATTGATGAGATAGTCCATTATATGGATTCATCAAAAGGCATAGACAATAAAAGGTGTATTAGAGACGTAATGGAAACAAGGTGGTGTTTCTCGGAATTTTGTGTAGATAACACTTTATCGTTGGCAACAATGTAAAAGTGTTGTCAGACATAAAATAGAGGTTGTCTAAATAGATCGAGATATGAGATTAAGATGAAGTTGGATCATGTTCTTAGAAATCTTTCGATCTCTAGATAAGAACATTTGTACTTCTCTTAAGATATCTTATACGATTATGGTTTGTTTTAAACATGCACAATTCTGAGAAAGGTTATTGCCATTCGAGAACAGAATGCATCTATCTAAGGTATGTGTCTTGAACACATCAAGGAGATAAATATGGACAAAGCAGATTCTTACACTTCGAGTGTAAAGGGCTTTGTAAATGCGGTGTTATAAAACAAGAACCTGATATCAACTATGCGATTAGCATAGTGGGAGGATATCAAAGTAATCTGGATAAGAAATACTCGAATGCTGTAAAAGTACTTGGAAGTACAGGATTACTGGCAATACGAAATCTTCTTAGATTACGCTTTCTCAGATAAAAATCAGAGAAAGGACCAGTGTAAGTCGATATCAGGCTATGTGTTCACTTTTAGAAGAGGTGGAACCCAAGAGACCGAATAGCAGCCTCAGAGGCAGCGGAAGTTTTGGTTAGGTTCCGGAATGACCTCTGAACTTGGATATGACTCTTGGTTCACCAAAGTCTATGTACATAGCGGTGCATGGTAAACTGGAAGAAGTCATAAGTTCAAAAGATGATGATAACACATAGAGCAAGTACCACCTGATACGAATCATCGTCAGAGAGACGACGTAGTAGTCACCAAGATAACTTCAGAGCGGCAACCTAGAGTGCTCACTCACATAGTACTCGGAAGTACACCTTAAGCACGTGATGAGTATGGGAACCGGAAGTTTGGAGGAAATGACTAGACCTTAGTATAAGTGGGAGATTGTTGGAGTTGTGTACTTAATGTCTAGATTTAAGTAACGGTAAACTCCCGATCATAGCATTTAATCTATTTAATTAATAAACAATTATTTGCATTTAATTAATTATGCAAAATATAGTTCTGGATTTTATACGTTGTAGTTAGTATGGTGTTGCATGGGCGCACAGAAGATCATACTATCGGTTACTCGTATTTAATCGAACAGTTGCTCACGACCTAGATGGACACGAACTAATCCATCGGTATAGTCGTTGTGTGAGAGAGAAAATAATTTATCTTAATTATTTTATCACACTTGTACACTTGGTGTATTGGGCGGATCAGCTTGAGGTTCATCGATTAGGATTGCCGGCGATAATCGATTCGAGTCTCAGTGTATTTTATTCTTAATCCCCGAAACTATTGCGGGTGTGTATATTTAATGTAAGTGACTTTGATTTACCAAAGGAATTAACCGATTTAATTATTGGGTTAATTACCGGTTAAGTTGGGTCACTATATTTTATATATGGCATGCCGTGAATACTTGACGGGAAAGTGTATCCCGTAAGGGTTGATAATATCCCCGAGATGAGTTCATAAGGAATTATTATGTAAACCCTGCAGGTGGATTTAATCCGCATAATAATTAAGGTTGAATGGTACTAGTCTCGGATATAAGAGATGAATAATATTTATTGAGCAATAAATAAATTTATTCATGGATATTTAAATCTTAAATACACGGAATATATAATACTACCGGAGAAATATTATTTGATATAATATGGAATAATATTGGGAGTGCAATTTTATTTATATAGTGGAAAATAAATAAAATTTAATATTGATAAGGATTAATGGATTTGGGTTGGACCCAATTTAATCTTCAATATTTAGAAGCCCAATATTTATTCTCCTTATGATCCCCTACGTAGCCTATATAAGCACTACATGGTCTTCACTTTTCATAACACAATTATTGACCTACGCCAATCATAAAGTTTTGAGAGTGAGGAAGATCCATAGGAGTTCGATAGATCGTCGCCCACACGACGTTCGAACGGAGTGCAAGGAATACGTGGGAAGATCGCAAGGTCATCAAAGGTGTTTGATTTCGTTTCTCCGCACAACGAATCGAAGGTAAAATCATAAACCCTCTTTTATGATTTCGTGCGAATTAATTGTAGTTTATACATGAACACACGATCCGGATAAACGACGAACCTCGGGGACGGGGATTCGAGATCCCCGGCGAGGATCGATAGAGGCGGTCGAACCTAGGGTTCAACCGCCGGAGCGCGGACGAAGAGGATGAGCCCCGGCTGGACGCCGGGGCGTGGGGTCGACCACCGGGGTTCGCCGTGGGCTGGAGCCACGGCGGATGAACCCCAGCCCTCCCGTCCGGCGGCGTCGCGGGCTGAACCCTCGGCTGGAGCCGAGGGGGCGATCGAACCTAGGGTTCGATCGCCGGGTGAGCTGCGGGTTTATCCGCAGCGCCTCGTATCAAGCTGCGGGGTTTCCCGCAGCGGCGATGCGGGGAGGATCGAACCCCCCCGCGAGCAGCGAGCCCGTGAGCTCGCTGCGGGGCTGCTACGAGCAGCCCCCGGGGATGCCTCGTGCATCCCCAACGATCATCGTGGAGATGATCGCGAGCCCCGTGCGGGGGCTCGGCTGAGTGCTCGCGGCCTTCGGGCCTCGCTGAGTATTCGGTCGGGCCTCGGCTCGTACGGTGGTTCGCGTTCGTGGATCCGACTCGCGGGAGAAAATCGGCTGGGGGCGGGCTGCGTGTCTTCGGGCGCGTAGTCTCCAAAGGTCGGACTCCTGCGGATGAGTCGGGGATCCAATCTCCGGCGATGAAGGATTTCGTTCGGGTTATTTTTTCCGCAAAATTTAATAGCCCGGGATATCGATTTCCAACACTAATAGCCTTTGGTAAACTAAGAGTCATATCCAAGTCAAGAGGTTATCCCGGAACCTAACCAAAACTTCCGCTGCCTCTAAGGCTGCTATTCGGTTATGAGAGTCTCTGAGAAGCGTCCCGCTTATCACTCTTTTACTTCATGGTTCCACCTCTTTCTAAAAGTGAACACATAGCCTGATATCGACTTTCACTGGTCCTTTTCTGATTTTTGGATCTGAGAATCTGTAATCTAAGAAGATTTCGTCTTGCTCAAGCCAGTACTATGAAAGTACTCTTGCAGCATTCGGACATCCCTTATCCAGATTACTTTGATATCCTCCCACTACGCAAACCGCATAGTTGATATCAGGTTCTTGTTTTACAACATTGCATCTATAAAGCTTTCCATACTTGAAGTATAGGAAACTGCTTTGTCCTCATCTATCTCCTTTATGTGTTCGAACACACACCCTTAGATAGATGTATATTCTGTCTCTGAAAGGCAATAACCTTTCTCAGAAGTATGCATGTTTAAAACAAACCTTAATCACATAAGACGTCTAGGAGAAGTACAACGTTCTTATCTCTAGATCATAAGATCTTAAGAACATGCTCTAACTTCTTCTCAATCTTATATCTCGATTTATTTAGACAACCTCTATTTTATGTCTGACAACACTTTTACATTGTCGCCAATGATAAAATGTTATCTACATAAAATCTCCGAGAAACACCACCTTTGTTTCCGTCACGTCTCTAACACACCTTCTTTGCTAATCCTATGCAGACCTAGGGATCGATTTCATGTATACTGGATCCAGAGTTCAAAACTCCTCCAGTCTTATGAACATCTCTAGTTGCTTAACAACCTCCCACTGCAATGGCGTCCCGGTGTGTAACAGTAACAACATTAGGTGCAGTTAGTGGTGTACTACTACTCGGTCAGGCTGGTTCTCAGTCTTTCCCTTTCCTCATTTTAAAGTATTTTGTCAATTAGGGCATTGTAGTTCATCTAATAGTTTTTCCTCTATGAACCGGACGAGACGTCCCTCTGGTTCATAGTACTATAGAACACACAATACTTCGTTCATCTAGGATATCCTACAACCATATTGAATATGTTGTCTCCAGGAATATCCATAGAACATATGTAGTTCCGAACAACTTGTTCTCTTACTATTAGATTTCTATTTCTTTACAACGTACCATCTCTACACGTAAGTGCACGGCGCGTCTCTTTGGGAATTAATCCCAATCTTTGATTATGCTATGTGATATCTAGATAGGTGATGGCCTCCGCGACCGAGTCGCAGGCTTCTTATGGATATACTTTGATGGTTCTCCATACTAGCTTTGTGTCCATTGACAAGTCAAAAACACTTTGCTTTTATGGCACATCAAGCATTCTAATCCATCACTGAGTATTCTTTGAAAGAATTACTCATACCTCACTAATATACACATATGTCTGCATATCTAATCATTTCCAATACTCTTCTGAATTCTATCCTTTTTCCAGAAAGGTTTGCTTAGACGTATTATCCTCCAAATTCAATCCTTAGGTCGGAAGGTCCATTCCTTCAACTATAATTGATCAAATCAATTTCGACCATATGAATTTTATTTGAAAATACTACTAAGTATAAGATTTCATAAGTATAATGATAAGTAAAACAAGTTATATATAACGGTTTGTTGCATCGTGGTAGACTAAGGATTCATCATTCACATATTGCTATCTAATGTACCATAATGAATATCACCATTATTTCTTATCCAAACCATCCAATGATTAAAGAAATAAAATATCCATTAATAAAGAAAAACAGAACGAAGTTCTTTTTCAAAATAAAAGGGGTACATAAGCAATAACTGAAATGAAAACTTAAAATAGACAAATGTCTTCCATTGCAACCGCTGCTACCCCAACAGCTTCGCCCATGTAGACTCGAATTCTTCTTCTCTAAGTCGCCGGGTTTTCTGGAACCCCTGCATTCAAAAATGCACATACCGTCAGTGGTTCCATATCTACACACCAGAATTCTGGTAGATAATACCGCTGACTATGTTTTTACGACTAAAGAAAAATTCGTACCTCTGAGAGGACATTCAGACTTCCAGTGTCCCATCTTGTTGCATCGGAAGCACTTACCCTTTGGCTTTGCAGCCCCCACTTGTGGTGCAGTCCTCTTGACACCACTGGGTTTCCAGGTTTGCTTCCTTTTCTTGCCCCTACCTCCACCAAGCTTAAAGCCTTTGGACTTGGTAGCTACAAGCGCTTGAGACTTGCCCTTCTTGTAGATCCCCTCTGCCGCCTTCAGTTCAGTCAGGAGTTGCGCAAGAGTATAAGATAGTTTACCCATATTATAGCTCATACGAAACTGCTCAAAACTAGGGGCCAGAGACTGGAGTATGATGTCGACTTGCGTCTCAGCATCAATAGAAGCTCCTAGGACCTCAAGTTCATTCAACAAACTCATCATCTTAAGAACGTGCTCCCCTACGGGCGTTCCTTCAGATTGAGTAGTCGACATAAGGACTCTCATGGCTTCTTGCCTAGCCGCACGATCTTGCTCCCCAAACATCTCCTTGAGGTTAAACATCATATCATAGGCAGTGTCCATTGGCTCATGTTGGGTTTGGAGTACATTTGACATGGAAGCCAAAATATAACACCTAGCCATTTCATCAGCCTTTTTCCACTTTCGATATGCCAGTTTCTCCTCATCAGTTGAGGCAGCCGTGGGCTCGGCAGGGCACACTTCATGGAGTACATACTTGTACTCTTCCGAAGTTAGGACAATGTCTAAATTTCTCTTCCAATCAATATAGTTGGTGCCAGTGAGCTTATGCTCCTTGAGTATCATAGAAAGTGGGTTCATAGCTATTCTCTAAACCTATAAGCACATTTAAACAAACAATTAATTTAATATCCGATATTATCTCCCTTAAATAATATCATTAAATTACTAATCACATCTAAAATCCCATCAGGTAAGGCAAGCCACGTGGTGTGGACGTTTACCCACCCAAATGATTTAGCAATTAGTTTTTCTTTGGTCATACATCGCTTATAGCGGAACCTCGTGGGGAGGAATACTACAAGGCGTATCTAAGTGTAAACCATTACTCAGCACCAAAGTGAATCGCTTGGAATTGCTACATCACCGCAAGCCACACGGTGTGGACGTTTACGACAACTTCACAACTCTTCACAATTCCTTACAACTGTCTACATCAATTAATCCAAAATCCGTCAGTGCAGCAAGCCACGTGGTGTGGACGTTTACTTCACTAAGAGACTTTTATAATTGACTCCCAATTACCAGATCCATTCGATTTTCGTAAATCAAGACGCGGAGAATCATAAGTGAAACTCGAAGTTTCTAACCAGTGATTCACCATGCGAACGACCCTATCTCTCATAAATGAGGGAGCCGAGCAGACAAACGACCCATCTATAAAAGTATGGCACGAAAGTCTCTAATTTGTGTCCTCTACATGACCAAGTGGCTCTGGCTCCATTCCACTCCCCGGGGTGAGAATGAGTCGACTTGAAGTCAGTTTCAGAAAGACAAATTAGGCATTGTTTGATAAACTTGATCAATGTTTCTTGTAAGAGGAATTACAAGAATTCTCCTCCAATGACACATCTATACGAACTTCAAAAGTCCATAAGAGTCACCAAGAGAACAGTAATGGAGACCATGGGAATGTTTCCATCCCCTCTCCCACTTAGCTTTTTATAACAAAGGGATACGCTATCTAATGCATAATTAAACACATAAGCATGCATGAAAGCAATAAAGCACATAGCACATAGTCAAAAATAATGCTAGAGAAATTATTTTTCCCCCGACTATCATGGCTTTATCTTCATATGCATCTTCTAGTCTTCAGTCTTCGTTTCTTGAATGCTCCATGTGACGAGAATATTAATCTCTAATATTTAAATCTATTTATTTTCAATTAATCCAAAAGTTACTTAATTCGAAAATTAAGTCAATCGAATATATCAAAAATAAAATTAAATATTATTAATATTTTTATTTATTTATTTTCCTATCTAGTTCTATTAAATCTCTAGAATAATCTATCCAATTAAAAATTGGAATATTCTAGAAGATATCTATAATAGAACAAGGAAATAAAATAAATTAGGACTACTACTTTTTAAATTTATTTTTATTCCTAATCCATGAATATTCCCATGAGTAGGAATAATCAAATAGGAAAAAATAAATTTAGTACTAAATTAATTAAATTTCTAATCTATGAATAATTCCATGAAGGAAATAAATCAATAGAAAATAAAATTAATTTAAATTAATTCTTTTCCTAATCCATGAGAGTTTCCAAAAGGAAAGTACTCAAATAGGAAAAATCTGAATTAATTGGGAAAGTAGATTTTTGTAGGAATAGCACGGGATTAGGAGATCCCATGCCATCCCCACGATGATGGATCGGCCGGCCACTCGGGAGGAGCGCCGCCGCCGCCTAGCCACCGCCGGCTAGGCCATGGGTCGATCACCACCATGTGATCGATCCCAAGCCCTTGTCTTCTCGTCACTTCTTCGTCTTCCGGCGATCGTCTCAACATCGAACCAACGTAATTAAAATTACAAATTTTAAATTACAATTCCGGTATCGATTCTAAACATGAAATCGACCCTATACATTTTCTGGAAAATAAAGTGCGTAATAATAAATCCTAAATTCGGTCAACCCCCGAATTTTTACTATTACAAACATTCAACCACACAAAACGAATCTCGACATGTCCGAGAGTTTAATAATCATGATAATTAATTAAAAAAAATTAATTAAATCCAACCATGATAGCCGGAAATCCTGCAAGGTAGAACAATAATCGAACATATACATGAACACGAAACCAAACGCTCTGATACCATTTGATGGGATTCGATGTCCCGGGCTATCAAAATTGCGGAACCGATAACCCGATCAAAAACCCTCGATCACCGAAGATTGGATCCCCGACTCATCCGCAGGAGTCCGACCTTTGGAGACTACATGCCCGAAGACACGCAGCCCGCCCCCAGCCGATTTTCTCCTACGAGTCGGATCCACGAACGCGAACCACCTCACGAGCCGGGGCCCGACCGAACGCCATCGAGACCCGAAGGCCCCGTGTGCCCAGCCGAACCCCCGCGAGGGGTTCGCGATCGTCTACGGACGATCGCTGGGGATGCGCGAGGCATCCCCGGGGCTGCTCGTAGCAGCCCGCAGCGAGTCACGATGACTCGCTGCCCGCGAGGGCATCGCCCTCGCATGATCCGCTGCGGGCGAACCCGTAGCTCATGCGAGGCGGCTACGGGTGACCCCGCAGCAGCCCGCGATCGATCCTCGCGATCGATCGCACCCCTCGGCTCCAGCCGAGGGTTCCCGCGGCTTCGCGCCTCCGACGACGGCGGCTGGGGTCCGCCACGGCACCAGCCCGTGGCACCCCGGCGATCGACTGGAGTCGATCGTGTGTCCCCGGCGTCCAGCCGGGGCACGCCGTTGTCGCGCGATGGGGCGGTCCGAACCCTAGGGTTCGACCGCCTCTCTCGATCCTCGTCGGGGATCTCGAATCCCCGTCCCCGAGGTTCGTCGTTTTCCCGGATCGCGTATTCATGTATACATCACAATTATTCAACGCACAAATAATCATAGAAGGGGGTTTCTCGATTATTACCTCGATTCGTTGTACGGAGAAACGAATTCGGTTGACGACCTTGTGATCTTCCCGCGTATTCCTTGCACCTCGTCCGAACGTCGTGTGGGCGACGATCTATCGGATTCTTATGGATCTTCCTCACTCTCAGAACTTTATGATTGGCGTAACTTAGGTTATTGAAAAGTGAAGACCATGTAGTGCTTATATAGGCTACGAAGGGGATCATAAGGAGAATAAATATTGGGCTTCAATATTGAAAATTAAATTGGGTCCAACCCAAATCTATTAATTCTTATCAATATTAATTTTATTTATTTTCCACTATATAAATAAAATTGCACTCCCAATATTATTCCATATTATATCAAATAATATTTCTCCATCTTAGTATTATTTATTCCGTGTATTTAAGATTTAAATATCCATGAATAAATTTATTTATTGCCCAATAAATTATATTCATCTCTTGAATCCGAGACTAGTACCATTCAACCTTAATTATTGTGCGGAACGAATCCACTCATGAGGTTTACACAATAATTCCTTATGAACTCATCTCGGGGATATTATCAACCCTTCCGGGATACACTGCTCCTTCAAGAATTCACGGCATGCCATATATAAAATATAGTGACCCAACTTAACCGGTAATTAACCCAATAATCAAATCGGTTAATTCCTTTGGTAAATCAAAGTCACTTATATTAAATATACACACCCGCAATTGTTTCAGGGATTAAGAATAAAATACTCCGAGTCTCAAATCAATTATCGCCGAGCAATCCTAATTGATGAGTCTCAATTGATCCGCCCAATACATCAAGTGTACAAGTGTGATAAAATAATTAAGATAAATTATTTTCTCCCTCACACAACGACTATACCAATGGATTAGTTCGTGTCCATCTAGGCCGTGAGCAACTGTTCGATTAAATACGAGTAACCGATAGTATGATCTTCTGTGCGCCCATGCAGCACCATACTAACTACAACGTATAAAATCCAGAACCATGATTTGCATATAATTAAATGCAAATAATTGTTTATTAATTAAATAGATTAAATGCTATGATCGGGAGTTTACCGCTACTTAAATCTAGACATTAAGTACACAACTCCAACAGCTTTAATAGTGTCAATTAGAAAACTCCGGGCGTACTTATTTGAGCACCCCGTCGAAGTTTTGACTACTATGCCTTTAAGGAAAGTATTGCACCGGTCAGATATCTCCGGGAGACTCCTGCGTTGGGCGTTAGAAATTAGTCAGTATGACATAACTTTCGCCCCGAGGACAGCAATCAAAGCACAAGCCCTGGCCGATTTCATTGTGGAATTAACTTTCCCTGAGAAATCCCAGAATCAACCACGCGCCTGGCAGCTGTTCGTAGATGGATCATCTACCACCGCGTGCTCGGGGGCAGGAGTGGTATTACTCAGTCCCGATGGAGACTCAGTAACCCATGCGGTAAAGTTTGAATTCCCCACATCTAACAATGAAGCAGAGTACGAAGCTCTCATTTCTGGGTTGGAATTGGCTATAGCCGTCGGGGCAAGAAAACTCCATGTGTTTATGGACTCCCAGCTAGTAGTAAACCATGTAAGTGGGGACTACGAAGCCAGAGGGGAACAAATGATAAACTACCTGAAACTGGTATGGGAACATTGTGAAAAAATCCCTGAAGTTCTAATCGAACAAATCCCACGGGAACACAATTCACAAGCTGACGCCCTGTCAAAATTAGCTTCAGCTGAGGACTCAGCAGACTTCTCAAATATTGTTTTGACAAAATTAATGTCTCCATCAATAGAACAAAGAGAGATACAAATGCAAATACTTGCCGGGGCCGGAGAAGACTGGCGAATTCCCATTCAACGGTACATAGATACCGGGGAAGTACCAGCAGATAAAACCGAAGCAAAACAACTCCGATCCCGAGCAGCAAAGTATACTTTAATAAACACACAACTTTATCGAAGAAGTTATTCCCTTCCACTACTAAAATGTGTGTCGAAGGAAGAAGGATTTAAAATCCTGGAGGAAATACATGATGGTGTGTGTGGAAATCATGCGGGGGGAAGATCCCTGGCACACAAAACCATGGGGCAAGGATTTTACTGGCCAAGCCTGAGAAAGGACGCAGTCGGATATGCACGCAAATGTGTTAAATGCCAGACGCATGGGCCTAACATCCGCATTTCCCCAGAAGCCTTGAAATCCATTTACAGCCCGTGGCCATTTGCTCGGTGGGGTATCGATTTGATCGGACCACTAGCAACCGCACGGGGCGGAGTGAAATATGCGATTGTAGCAGTCGACTATTTTACCAAGTGGGTTGAAGCAGAGCCATTGAACAAAATTGATCAACCACAGGTTATCAAGTTCATATGGAAAAACATTATATGTCGATTCGGTTTGCCCGAGTCAATCATTTCTGACAACGGAAAACAATTCGATGGGGCTGAGGTGGAAGAATTCTGTGAAAAGTGGAAAATCAGAAGGTTATTCTCTACTCCTTACCACCCCCAGACGAATGGTCAGGTTGAAGCAGTGAATAAAATACTAAAGCACACCATCAAATCAAAATTAGAAAGTCGCAAAGGAAAGTGGGCGGACGAACTTCCAGAGGTCCTGTGGTCGTATCGTACCACAGCCAGAAATGCCACTGGAGAAACCCCCTACTCTTTAGCTTTTGGAACAGAGGCGGTAATTCCAGCGGAAATAACGGTGTTATCACATCGGACCGCTCAGGAAATCTCCCCGGAGAATGAAGTAACCATCCGGAAAGAGTTGGACCTTCTTGAAGAAAGAAGGTTAGCCTCGGATTCTCTAAATGCCATGAACAAACAAAGAATTGCAAAACTATTTAACTCTAAAGTAAAAGCACGAGAATTCCAAGTGGGAGACTTGGTGTTGAAGAAAATCTTGGGGACGCACCAGGGAGCACTGGGGCCGAACTGGGAGGGACCGTTTAGAGTGAGCCACTGCCTCCAAAACGGAGCGTACGAGTTAGAGCTTCTCGACGGGACCAAGGATCAGTATCGGTGGAATGCGTTGCACCTAAAGAAATTCTATCACTAAACCGAAAGGTTAATTTTGGCTTTTTTGTAAGAGTATTATTTTATAAAAACCTTTTTACTATCTTATAAATCTTCTCAGTATTTAAAAATACTTGTATGATTTCAAAGTTATATTTTGTCTATAAAAGAAAAACATTGTCCCGGGAAAAGGAATAAATTTCCCGGTCAAAATAAAGAGTGTTGAGTATTCCTAAAGAATACTAAGGTTCGGTAAAGACCCAAACAATCTGCGGATTATGGGGCCGAACACTTCTTTCTGCGTACGGATTCAACAGAGTAAAAGAAACTCAAGAATCGCGCGGGAGGAAGATATTGGTCCAAGGACTATCCTAAGAGGTATTCATCATGAACTAAACCTCAAAAGGGTATTCATGATGGACAAACCACAGGATCGGACAGTCTTTGTAAAAGGAGAGATGGAGGAGAAAAATGTTACTCAGAATCAAAGAATTCCAAGAGGTAACTAAATCCGAAAATCACTTTTGCAGGACAAAGAGCTCACAAAGAAGTCCCAACAAAGTTTTAAAATAAAACGTGGGTGTGAGCCAAGAATTATCTGTTCACAAGAATTACGATTCACCAAACAAGCTAGAACAGACTTGTCAAGTGACAGATAATTGTGGTAGAAAGAAGCCTAAACAAACGGTGGACGGGCTATGTGTAAGACCCAAAGGATAATATCCAAAAGTAACTTACTAAGTTATTACACACCAGCAAAATATTAAAACTTGTCCAGGCAAAAAACTGCCTCTGAAATTCAAACAGAAATAACAAATATTGTCTTATGGCCTTGGGCCCAAATAGGAAATAAAACATAAAAACCCCTGAGCTTTTTACACTCAGGGTAGGGTTCATCTTAGCAGACTCCTGAGTTGTTAAACTCAGGAGGTAGAATTACCATCACCAGGAGGGGTTACCAGAGGATCTTTTGGCTTGCCATCAGGCCCAACACCAAGTAGATCCATACCCTCATCATCAAATTCATCCTCATCAGCAGGAGCATCATCAGCTAACTTTGCAGGTTCACCAGGCATAGAGAGGAGACTGTATGATGGCCACCATGTCATGTCAATCCCATGGACAACTTCCAGATCCATGAAAGGTTGAGGAACTCTGGAATCCAGAGTGCATCCCTTCATGTGATCCTTGAGGAGTTTGAGTCCATACTCTTTGGCCACATCATTCTCCTCCTTTGCTGCAGACCTAATGAGATCAGCATATGCAGTTACATAAAGGAGGTCAGTCAATACCCTGGGATTGTGAGCAGGAGAATCCAGTAGAGTTTCAAGCTCCACCACTCTTTCCATGGACTGTGCAAAGTTATCCTGGACCTGCTTCAGCTCTTGGGTGACCTTGACCACCTCATCCTTTAGCTCTTTCTTTTCCCTGACAAAGCTGTCCTGGGCATCCTCAATCTGTTCTTCTTTTTCCTTGATGGTTTTCAAAGCTTCCTGCATCTCAGACTTCAACTTCCCTATCTCTGCCCGTGCAGTATCTGCAACCTTCTTCCACCTATCCCTGTCCCCTGCTGCGGCTATGTAGGCTGCATTGAGCTCCTTCACTTGTGTTTCTTGACCAGTGCTGGTGATGCGTAGCTTGGTAACCTCAGCTCTGAGTTTCTCAGCCATAGTATGAGCACCAGAGATGGCAACTGCACTTTGACTGGCCAGTTTAAGGGCCAGGGAAAAGGCATGTTCCTCATGGTCCATCAGGTCATTGAGCTCTGAGGTCCAGCACCTCCCAACTGCATCAATTGAATCACCAACAGGATTGCCCAGGGTAGTGACAGGGTCAATGGGGCCTTTGCCAGAGAAGAAGGGAAGGAGCACAGATGGAAGTTTTTCCTGGGAAAACCTAGCCGAGAAATAAAATATAAGGATAAGATTGAATATTTTGTAAAGATAAAGAAAGAGTATAAAATTAATAAAAACTTACTTGTCAGAGAGAACTTTCTCAACTCCAAAAACAGACTGACTCATGTCAGCACGGGGAGGGGATTCAGTCACATCGATTATACCCCCATCAACTTTCTTCCTTTTCTTGTCTCCTTCGAGCTTGACTTGTAGAAGAGTGGATGACCCAGAAGGAGGCAAACCCTGGCTGGGAACAACATCAGTCATCACAGCATCTGCGGGGGCCGGGGAATCTTTGTAGGAGTCCACCACCTCCATGATCCCCAGAGAATCTGTCTCACTGCCCTGGGCGGAGACAGTTCGGGATCTGGTCCGGGAAGCCGGGGCACCTACTGTTCCACCCCGAGTCTTCACAGATCCTCGGCCACCTATGCTGGTTGAACTGGTTTTTGATTTACGGGCTTTCCCCACCTGGGATGGATCCACAAGTCCAAGTCTCTCGAACAATCTGTTATCCGCCATCTCTGGGGGTTTCACGTCAAACACTGTAGAGAAAAATTCTGCACCGGGAAAAGTAAAGATATTACACCCGACAAAATTGACGATATTTCCCCGAGGGATATGTCCCCAGGGAATAAGACAAAACAAAAACTGTAGAAAATACAGGACTTTACCAAAACAAGGTTTATCTTCAACGAATGGAGGACAGAACAAGCCTGCTGCGTCACGAATACTGTCGTCGTTAAGGTACGTCGAATCCCTCTCGGTAGTAGGAATGCACTGGGCCAAAAGATTCGCTGTAGCCAAATTCCACGGGATGCTATAGTCAGTTTTGGAGATCCGGGCACCTACAAACATAAGAACAATTTTAGATCAGTCAAAACTGTAAAAAACTTAAAAGTACAACTTACTTTCATCTTTAACGCCATAAGTTAGGGGAATTTCAATTTCTCCCTCTCGGGTCTGAGTTCTCCATCTCCCCGAGACATAAAACCATCGATCCCAACAAGTAGGATCTTTAACATCCGGTTCCTTTATCTTCACCATGTTTTTCCTGCATCGAACTGTGTAATCACCCAACAACCCTTTCTGGAAATTGACCGGACTAAAGAACAAATGGAATTCATCCCCCGTGAGGGGTCGAGAAAATCCCACTTGTCCTAGAACCGTCAAAACCCCATACAACTGAGCCCACCCGTTCGGATGAATCTGATGAGGAGCCACCCCCCACCGGTTCAACAGGCCTGAAATCGAAGGATGCAGAGGAAACCGCAGACCTTGATCCATCGCGTCGACGGCGATGGCCACCATGCCTGGAGGTGGACAACAGGCGGATTCTCCCTCTTCTGGCGCATGCAAATGCACGTTGAAGGGAATCCGCCAGTCATCCCTCCAGTCGGTGAGTTCGTCCGCCGTCACCGTGCTATCTCGGCCGTGCGCACCCCACTCCTGGTAATTTGGATCTGGTTGAACCGAAGTGATGGTCCTCTCAGCGGGAACGAAGGGATGGGCCGCGTCTAGTTCTTCCAGTCGGAATTCTGGCAAGGCCGGCTCCGCCTTGTCCATGAATTCCTTGTACTGACGAGCGAGCAGGACGTGAGGCTCTTCGACCACCTTGGGGCGAACGACTCTCGTGTATTTTGGCATGATGGTGAGGGTTGTAGAAGGAAATTTACACTACAAACTAAATAAATTTACACAGTAAAATTGCAGGGGGAAGGAGATTCTTACCGATTTTCAGATTTGAGAATCGAAGAGAGATGTGAATTTTCAAAATTTGAAATGGGTTAAGTTGCTTTAAAAAATATAAACCTGCAACATGAATAGATCAACGGTTGAGATCAAGGAAGGGGAAGAGAGGGCGGTTACCGATGAAAAACGTACTCAAGTATCCCCCCACTACCCCGTAAAACCTAAAATACTTGGTCAGGATAATGCCACGTGGCAAATATTTACTGACAAAATCCAGGTTAAGAAGAAACCTCTCTTTTTACATTCTTTTATTATTTATTTGTGAATCAGGTTATTGATTTATTAAGAAGATAAGTTTTCTGATACTTATCATGATTTACGAATATAAAGAGTCCTTCAAAAACAATAACTCTTGTTTATTTCACCGGGAAAGAAACCTGGGAAACAAAACCTGGGGAATTAAACCCCGAAAATATTATTTTACAAAGAAAAGACTAATTTTCTATATTTTGGATAAATCTCACGGGGAAATACATCCCCAGTTATCTTTTACAGGACAATCTTAAGGTTCGGATTCAACCGAGCTGTCTTCAGAATCAGTTCCCAGATCAATGATCTCCTCTCCATCTCTCCCAAATACTTCGATATTGAAAGACTTTTGCCCACGCAACTCCAGAAAGATGGTCACATCCACCGAGACCAAACGGCGTTCACATAATTTGTCCCAACCGTCACTCAGAGCGAGACGTCGACCATCCTTCTCTACCTTAACTGTCCAGACCCGTTCAAAAGCATCTACCAAAGCAACATCCTGTCCATCGAGCTCCGGAAACTTCTGAGAAAAAGACAAAGAAAGAGGCAACTTAGTTTTCATCGACCGATTCCTAATCCGAGAAGAAAAGCTGGTTATTTGATTCGGGTACACCTCTCGGTTCCAAATAAAAGCCATGATATGAAGACATAATCCAGAGTCGAAGAGCCTTTAAAGGCGTAAAACTCAGAATTAAATGAAGTCTCAACCACCAACAGAAAGTCAGAGTGCAAGTTCCGAGACGAGTCAACCGAGGAAGACGACCACAAACTTCAGGGAAATCAGAGTTGAAAGCTCTAATTTTCCTGGGGGCCTATGTTATACCCAAGAAAACAGTCACCGACACGTGTCACGAATCAAAGGGCCACGTCATCAAGAGAGAAATTCAGCTAAGTCTATCATAAAAGACCTTCAAAGGCATATCTAAGAAGAAGATGAGGAGCTTGGACAGTAGAGATCGCACGGAAGAATCAGATTCCTTTCACAGGGGAATCGCCTGGGGAGACTCCTGGGACGCCAGTCAATGAGCTGGGACTTCACGGGGAAAGAGGCAGATTAAGCACTAAGGGAAATTAGTGGGTATTTAATGCTTCATATTAGTGGACTAGAGGTCCAATGAGAAGCCGATATGTGGGCATTAGGTGGCATAATTAAGCCATGCATAGAGTATTATAAATAGAGGGTGTGAGAGAGGAAAATGGGACATGCAAAACCTTGTATTTTAATATGAATTCTAAGTATGAATATATGAATGAAGAGGTGCCTTGAGCATCCATGTTCTACTTATGATTTCTGCTATAACTTAATCCTTTTGCTAGCTTACTTATAACAAATTTACCATTTTGTGTTGTTTACCAAAACCCTCAATTACCAGCAAATACTACCGACAAGTACAAAAACAACCAAAACAGAGAGCAATAAGGATTATTGCTAAGAGGCGAGATCATTTAGAGTACAAGCTTAGTTGATCCATTTATGGATTGTAGCAAAGCTAGAATTCGTGGAACTTGCGCATTGATGAGATAGTCCATTTGATGGATTCATCAAAAGGCATTGACGAATCGTGTGTATGGGAAACGTGATGGAAACAAGGTGGTGTTTCTCGGAGATTTTATGTAGATAACATTTTATCATTGGTAACAATGTAAAGATGTTGTCAGACATAAAATGATGGTTGTCTAGAAAAATCGATATATGAGATAAAGAAGAAGTTAGAGCATGTTCTTAAGATCTAGGATCTCAAGAAAAGGACATTGTACTTCTCTAGATATCTTGTACGATTATGGTTCGTTTTAACATGCAAGATTCCGAGAAAGGTTCGTTACCTTTCAGATACGGAATGCATCTATCTAAGGAAATGTGTTTTGGGAACACAAAAGGAGATAGAAGCAATGAAAGCAGTTTCCTACACTTTGAGTGTGGAAAGCTTAATAAATGCATTGTTGAAAACAAGAACCTGATATCGGCTATGCGGTTAGCATAGTGGGAGGATATCAAGGTAATCCTGGAAAGGAATACTTGACTGCTGTAATGAACATTTTAAGTACTTTCGAAGTACTGGAAACTATGTTCTGGATTACGGAGCAAACAAGCTTTTCCTTTGGATTACATTCTCTTAGATTTCTAATCGAATGAGGACCGGTGTAAGTCGATATCAGGCTATGTGTTTCACTATTGAAGGAGAAGGAGTTTTAACATGGAAGAGTGATAAGCACGATGCTTTTCGGACTCTGCCATGGGTAACCATCTATCTAAAGACATGTGTCCCAAAACACAAAAGGAGATAGATTACATGAAGAAGGTTCCTTATGCTTCGGCAGTAGGAAGTCTAATGTATGCCATGTTGTGCACGAGACCTGATATCTGCTATGCCGTGGGCATGGTGGCTAGATATCAGAGTAACCCTGGACAGGGTCACTGGACTGCTGTAAAGAACATACTTAAGTACCTGCGAAGGACTAGGAATTATGTTCTGAGTTACAAAGCGTCCGAGTTGATTCCTGTTGGTTACACAGACTCGGATTTCCAATCTGATAAGGATCAGCGAAAGTCTACATCAGGCTATGTGTTCACATTGGGAGGTGGAGCAGTCTCATGGAAGAGTGTTAAGCAGAAATGCATTTCGGACTCTACCATGGAAGCCGAATATGTAGCAGCCTCTGAGGCAGCTAAAGAATCGGTGTGGCTCCGGAACTTCCTTATGGACTTGGATGTGGTTCCTAAAATGCCTAGAGCTATCACAATTTATTGTGACAATAGCGGTGCAGTGGCAAATGCAAAGGAACCACGAGCCCACAATGCGAGTAAACACATAGATCGCAAGTACCACCTGATTAGAGACATCGTCAGGAGAGGCGATGCGGTTGTCACCAAGATTGCATCAGCGGATAACCTGACAGACCCCTTTACGAAGGCACTTCCAGCGGAAGCGTTCAAGAGACACGTGAAGGGGATGGGTATCGGATGTATGGTATAGGGCAACTAGAGATTTAGTATAAGTGGGAGATTGATGGAGTTATATTTTAAATGTCTAGATTAGTGACAATATGGAACTCCTTATCTGTGTTTTTCATTATCTATTAATCAAACTGTCTGCATTTTGTCTACCTTGTACTTGATATATACGTTGTAGACAGTATGGCGTGAGGAGACACGCGGAAGATCATACTGTCGGTTACTCGTATATTATCGAACAGAAGCTCACGACTTAGATGGACAGGGACAATCCATCGGTACGTCGTAGTGTGACTGGGTAATAGTTGGTCTTGACTATTATGTTACACTTGTACACTTGGTGTATTGAGCAGGACCACGGGAGGGCGTTCGATTTATACTAATCGACGTAATCGAACTAGACCTCAGATATTACGGATAAACGAATTCCTAATCCCTATATAATTATAGGTGCGTTTGTCCAATTCTCGGTTCTTTAACTTGCCAATGAGTGAGACTATTTGATTAGTCGAGATACTCGGTAAATTGGGAATCGGAATTGTACACACGGCATGCTATAGATTATAGACAGGAAACCGTGTCCCGTTTATCGGGTTGATGATGTCCCCGAGATGAGCTCATAAAGTTTATCATGTAAACCCTGCAGGTGGATTTGTTCCACATGATAATAAGGTTGAGTGGTACTAGTCTCGGATAATAAGAGACGAATTAATTTAATTATTAGTAATAAAATTAATTCGTGGACATACGATATCTTAAACACGGGGAAGGTCGTTTATGTAATTTCGGCGGAAATATTATTGTTGATATAATATTAAATTAATTTAGGGAATTCAATTATTATTTTATAGTGGAATTAATAATAATTAAATTTGAAATCGATTAATTAAGGAATTTGCTTTTAAGTATTCCAAATTAATTAATATTTCATTTTAGCCCCTAATTAATTTACCTAAGAGGTCCCTAGCGTAACTCTATAAATACCCCCCCTTGCCCTCTCTTAAACCTACAGTCCGCAGCCTTTTTATTTTTCTGAGAAAAAGAATTGTTAACGCAATTATATTTTTTTTCTCTCAAAAATAAAATAGTTAGCGCTGATATTTTTCTCTGATTGAGAAAAAGAATATCACGCTGGTAGATCAAGAGAGAGCAGAAAAGGGAGACCCAACGGATCGTTGCCCACACAGCGGTTGGAGTCGGGAAGAGGCATACGCTAGCAATCGCTAAGGTCTCAACAATTCGACCGCTAAGGTATGAGATCGGATCTTTAATTCCGCACTTATTCGATCTCACTTTTATCTCGTTGATCATACTTTGAACGTACGATTGGGATCCGGGCATCGTGGATCGCATTCCTCGACTACTGGGGGTTCTAAGACCTTCGGATCGGTAGTCGGATGAGGAAAAACGACCCGGAAACGAGCCCGGAACAGCAACGTCGTGTTGCTGTTCGCGGACGAACAGCGCCCGCTGGTGGGCAAACAGCGACCGCTGTTTGCAGCTCCACCAGCGACCGCTGGTCTGCAATCAGCGGGCGCTGATTGGGTACAGACCAGCTCCGTTTCGCGCGGTTGTCCTCCGGAGCGATGGCTGGGCGTGAATCGGGTCAAGGGCTGTCGTGTGAACGAAGTAGCGACACCGGAGGTCGACTGGGAGCGTTCGGATGTTCGAGCGATCGAACGAACGCATCCCGGGTAGTCGATTTCCAACAGGGACAGGTGAAGGTGGTTTTGTCCTGATCCTCTTGAGCAACCCATATCTGCATATACCCTGAGTAGCCATCTAGAAAGCAAAAGTGCTTCTTCCCAGCCAATCTCTCTAACATTTCATCAATGAAAGGCAAAGGGAAACTATCCTTGCGGGTTACCTTGTTCATGTTGGAGTTGTGTACTTAATGTCTAGATTTAAGTAACGTAAACTCACGATCCATTGCCACTAATCTATTTAATTAAATAAACAATTATTTGCGTTTAATTATTTATAATTAAATATATGCAAATTATAGTCCTAGATTATATACGTTGTAGTTAGTATGGTGTGCGACGTCACACAGAAGATCATACTATCGGTTACTCGTATTTAATTGAACAGTTGCTCACGACCTAGATGGACACGGACCAATCCATCGGTATAGTCGTTGTGTGAAAGAGAAAATAATTTGTCTTAATTATTTTATCACACTTGTACACTTGGTGTATTGAGCGGATCGTTTGAGATTTATCGATTAGGATTGCCGGCGATAATCGATTCAAGTCTCAGTGTATTTTATTCTTAATCCCCGATACTATTGCGGGTGTGTATATTTAATATAAGTGACTTTGATTTACCAAAGGAATTAACCGATTTAATTATTGGGTTAATTACCGGTTAAGTTGGGTCACTATATTTTATATATGACATGCCGTGAATACTTGACGGGAAAGTGTATCCCGTAAGGGTTGATAATATCCCCGAGATGAGTTCATAAGGAATTATTATGTAAACCCTGCAGGTGGATTCGTTCCGCATAATAATTAAGGTTGAATGGTACTAGTCTCGGATACAAGAGATGAATAAATTAATTAGCAATAAATTAATTTTATTCATGGATATTTATATCTTAAATACACGGAATAAATAATACTACCGGAGAAATATTATTTGATATAATATGGTTTAATATTGGGAGTGCAATTAATTTTATATAGTGGAAAATAGAATTAATTAATATTGATAAGGATTAATGGACTTGAGCATTGGGCTCAATTTAATCTTCAATATTGGAAGCCCAATATTCCACCTCCTTAAGATCCCCTACGTAGCCTATAAAAGCACTACATGGTCTTCTCTATTCTCATATCTCATAAGTTGAAGATCACAATTCTAGAGAGAGAAAGTAGAGAGGGAGATCCATGGAGTTCGGTAGATCGTCGCCCACACGACGTCCGAGCTAGTGCAAGGAATACGTCGGAAGATCTCAAGGTCGTCAAATTGAGTTCTTCGTTTTTCCGAACAACGAGAACGAGGTAAATCGTAAAACCCTCTTTATGATTTTATCGTTTAATTATCGTAAAAATACCTTGAACCAAGATCCGAGGAACGGACCCACGAGACGAGGTCGAACCGGGCGGTGGTGGTCGGACCACCGGACCGCCGGCGGCTCGACGACTCGGCTGGAAAGGGATCGCGCGAGGTGGATCGAGCCTAGGGCTCGATCACGCGGATCGGCTGCGGGTTTTCCCGTAGCGATCTGCTGCCAGCTACGGGTTTTCCCGCAGCGACTCGTAGCGCTCAGCAGCAGCGAGTCAGGCGACTCGCTGCGGGTTGCTGTGGGCTGCTACGGGGAATTCGCTGGGTGCTGTGGGATTTCCCGCAGCTGACCCGCAGCGATCCAGCAGGGTCCCAGCAGCAGCGAGTCAGGCGACTCGCTGCGGGTTGCTGCGGGCTGCTGCGAGCAACCCCGCGTGGCTGCTACGGGTTTCGCGGGTTCACGCGAGTTCTCTCGTGTTTTTCCCGCGTAACTTTTTCGTATGGTCATGTACATGTTCCGGGAGTCGATTGGGTTGTCGGTTCCGCAATTTTGACAATCCGGATATTCGATTTCCAAAGGATTTCGTTCGGAATTAATTAGAAAATTAATTTTATTTAAATTTATTAATTCCGGGATATCGATTTCCAACAGTTCAGTTTGCGGTAATCAATGCAAACTCTCCACCCAGTTTGTAGTCTTGTGGCAATGTGCTCATTCCTTTCGTTCTCTATGACTTAAACTCCAGACTTCTTTGGCACCACATGCACTGGGCTAACCCACTTGCTATCAGAAACTGGGTAGATTATGCCCACACTGAGAAGCTTCTTGATCTCTTTGAGCACAACTTCCTTCATTGCTGGGTTGAGCTTCCTTTGAGGATCACGTACGGGCAAAGAGTCATCTTCCAGAAGAATATGGTGTTGGCAGATGCTCGGACTTATCCCTCTGATGTCAGCCAAAGTCCATCCTATGGCTTGTTTGTACTGCCCCAGCACATATCTCAACTTTGCCTCCTCCGCCTCTTGTAAATAAGCGCTTATGATGACGGGCAAAGTGTCATTATCTCCCAAGTATAAATACTTGAGATGTTTGGGCAGCTTCTTTAGTTCCAGAATTGGTGGCTTTTTAAGTGAAGGCACCATGATCATCTCTTCGATCTCTATTGGTTTGCCCGGGTTGCCTTTGAAATTTTCCAGAGAGTCTAACTGCTCGATTGCCTCTTGCAATTCTTCCGGTTCGTCCTCCATGTCAAACTCAGTAAGCCCTTGTTGAATAGCTATCTCAGTATGATCATACTTGCCACATTGGAGTGCCTTTGCCTCCACTGCCTTCTCAATTTGGTCAATGTAGTGGATTTCTTCGGTGTCAGCTGGGTGCTTCATAGACTTGTAGAGGTCAAAGGTGACCGTTTCTCCCTCAAATTTGCACGTCAGCCTTCCGGTTTCGCAGTCAATGTGGGTCCATGCTGTTTTGAGGAACGGTCTGCCCAATATCATCACAGGGGCTTTACTTGATCTGCCCATATCGAACACATAGAAGTCAGCAGGGAATATCAGTTCTTCCACTTTGACCAGGACATCTTCCAGTATGCCCTCAGGATAAACATTAGATCTATCGGCCAGTTGGATCACAACTCGAGTGGGCTTCAGTTGCCCTATTTCCAGGTCTTCATACATCGTTTTGGGCATAATGTTGATTGATGCTCCCAGATCGAGCATTGCCTTCTCTATCTTCATATGCCCTATAATGCATGGAATATAGAACATGCCTGGGTCTCCACACTTTGTAGGTCCAGTCTTTTTTATCACAGCAGAGACATTCTCTCCCACCTCAAACTTTGCGTCATCTTGATATTTGACCTTCTTTGTGCAGAGTTCCTTCAAGAACTTAGCACACCTGGGCATAGCATTCAGTATGGTCAGAAGGGGCATATTGATCTCAACCTTCTTGAACATCTTAAACATCTCTTGAGTTTCTTCCCTCTCACGGTTTTTACTCAGTCTGCCCGGGAAGGGTGGTTTGATTTTTGGAGGTGGGGACTTGTCCCTCTTTGCCCTGACTGTTACCTCTTCTTGCTCATTATCTGTCCCAGGGTCTTCTTCAATGACTGGGGGATCATCTAGAGTGGGCTCTTTGCCCTTCACTGCAGATTTCTCCACTATGGTCAGTGGTTTGCCACTTCTGAGCTGTACGGCATTAACATGGGCATTATTCACTTCGATCTTTGGGGGCAAAGTTCCTCCTTTCTGTTCCAGCTTTGCCACCACTTGAGTGAGATGTGAGACTTGGGCTCCTAGATTCTGAAACTGTCCTCTAGTCTCTTGCTTGAATTTCTCATTCTCTTGGTGGGCTTTGGCATTCTCTTGCTGGAACTTAATATTCTCTTTGACCAGAGTTTCCATCATTTCGGATAAGGTAGGTCCTTTGGTCTGAGCGGGTTGGTGGTACATCCCGGGGCCTTGCTGTTGGTACTGCCCCTGCTGATTGTAGCGCTGGAAATTTTGGTTACCATTATACCCCTCATTGTAGTTGTTGCTATTCCCATACCTATTATCATAGTATGGTTTCCCCCTTCCTTGCCCATTTCCGTTACTCTGCCCCATTGCTTTGACCTCCTCGTCATACAGTGAGGGGCATTCATCAGTGGCATGCTCTGTGCCCTGGCAGATCTGGCAAGCTTTCACTCCTCTCTTTGGCCCGGTGGCCATAGTGTTCATAAACTTCTCCATCGCGCTGCATAGTTTGTCGATTTTAGCGTCCGCAGTGGTAGTTGTCCCCAAATTGGCCCTGGGCAACTCACTTCCATCCTCTCTGAATTCTTCCGCCATTTCCTTAAAGAGCCTAAATGCCTCTTCAGCACTCTTATTCAAGATTGACCCCCCACTGGCAGCATGTAGCAGTGTCCTCTCGTGCATCCTTAGACCAGTCACAAAATATTGGATCAAATCGTGGTCTGGGATTTGATGTTGAGGGCACTTTTCAAGCATCTGCTTGAACCGTGCCCAGTATGCAGGGAATTCTTCGCCTGCCCCCATCTTGATGCTGCTAATATTTCTTCTCATGTGTTGGATTCTAGCGGCAGGGAAGTATTTTTCCATGAATGCCTGTTGGAGCTGTGCCCAGGTGGTGATTTGCCCATCGGGTAGAGTGTAAAGCCACTCTCTTGCTCCCTCCCCTAGTGAAAAGGGAAAAGCCAGCAGTCGGATGTATTCACTCAAAGGGGGTCCTCCCCTTATGGTTCCACAGGCTAACTCAAAGTCTTGCAAGTGCCTCTGAGGGTCTTCCATGGGCAAATCGCTGAATTTCGGCAGAATTTGGATGAAATTGTGTTTCATCTCCCAGTTCTCTGTGATGGTGGGCAAAGTGATGCCCAATGGACGGAGATTCAGATTGGCAGGGAACATCATGTCCCTAAGGGTCCTGTTGTGTGGACCGTACATCATGGTTGGTTCCGGTGAAGGTCTTGGTGGGGTAATGGGTTCACCTCTCCTTGCCCTTCTCGGATTTTCTGCCCTTGGTGTTCGAGCAGCTTCTTGGGCGGCACGTGCTAACGCTTTGGCTAGCCTTGTCTCTTTTCGGATTCGCTTCGCGGTCTTTTCGATCTCAGGGTCGTACCAAGGTACAATCTCTTTGCCCGAAGTGGAATCCTGCATAAACAAAACAAGTTAAACTGTTAGCACAGACGACTTACTGTTGGAAATTTGCCTCCCCGGCAACGGCGCCAATTTTGACGACGCCCGATTGCTTGTCGTTAGAGCAACGCGCGGTCAAAATGATATTTATATTTAGCCAGTACTCCTATCACTACAATACGTTGATAATGGTAAGTACGTGGGGTCGGTCCCACAAGGAGGCAATTACAGTAGGTGATCTCGGCTTTGCCCAAGGGGTTGTCACAAAAAGATTTGATTTGGGGTTGCTGTGGGCACATCGGTTTTGCAATCGTTTCAAACACTTTGATCTAACTACGGCTAACCAAACTAACATGCGAATAAAATAAAACTAAAAGGAAAATAAGCAAACACTCAGATCTAACGGATTACTAAAAGGTAAACTTAAATCAAATAATAAACAAGGAATCCGGGCAGATGGCTTCACTCAGGATCATTAGGGCAAACTACCGGTCATAGGCACTAAGGATTTCTACCATCGGTTTGTCAGCAGTTATAGGGTGCTTTAAAAAAGACAACAGTGGTCCTATTGCGTCACGCCCAACAATTGCCCCACCCCTTATCTATCCTTACAGTTTAAAGAGAAGGCAAGCTAACGTTATGCCTAAACCCCTAGATCTGAACAATTCGATAACCTATGCGACCAAACATGGATCTAGTTTGCCCAAACCCGCATTACCCTCTAGACAGACTCGCTCGACCAATAGCATGCCCGGAACTCCGAGTCATACGACCGCAATCTCCAGCAAGTTCTAGTGCTATGCCCGCAACAATACTACAAGGTACATCTATGCGGTTTGCCAATCACCAGTATCCCAGATTGTAAAGGTTCACTAGTGGTTGTCCTAGTTTGCCAAAACTCCCCAGAAATAATCCTCAACCAACTTTGCTTCGGGAACAAACCCCCAACCGGCTACTCTAGCCCCATCGACCTCGCGGCTTAACTAAACCCTAATTCTCCATCGATCTGCCCCTGCCCGAATGCACAAACAACTTAGCCAATCATACAGAAATTAAAAGGCAAAATAAATAAGGAAAATAGAACTATATTATTCATGCCTTCAAATCGAAAACGTTTTTGAAGGAAATCGGAAAACGGAATTGAAACTTAAAAACAAAACATAAAAGTAAATTGTTTCTCAGCCCGAAGGCTGGATCTACTCAAAACAAACAAAGAGACTCGGACGAACAGCTCCGATCTCTCTCCGGCGACTCCTCCGGCGGCGACGACGACTGCGGGACCGGCGGCTCTCTCGATTTCTCGATGCGTAATATGTTGTATCCTTGCTGCCCACCGCGCCCCAGCTTTTATAGACTTCGAATTTGAATTTTGAATTAGCGGCTGTTGCTCCTTCCTAAAGAATAGGCGCCAGCAGTCAACGGGTTGGAGGATAAGTGAGATCCCCCGAATCCAGGGATTCTGGTACGCTGACGCCTTGCCCACAGCGAATCTCCTGTCAACAGTCGCTCTCTGCCCAATACTGAAGTCCGCAGGTATTTCTTCTCCTCCACATATGGTCGGACCAGGCACGGTACTTGGTAAGAATTCTGGGTCTTCTGCTTCGTGACTTTACCAATTTGCCCGATGTGGTCAAACTGTTGCATGTCACTACCACTACAGAATCTGCTTTGCCAAAAGAAGGGGATTTCCTCGCCTCTTTTGCCCAGTGCGCCACCTGTTACCTGCATCCATACACACTCTGCCCAAACACCTAATTGTGCCCTCCCAGACACGTAACCGACTCAAACTGACTCAAAAAAGGGTGTAAAAATGCTCTAAGATGAGCAAATAAAATGGCTCATCATATGTGAATAGAGATTAAGAAATAATAGTATTATATTGTTGTTGATAAAGTTAAAAAAGTATTGTGATATATTTTTAGTAGAAGATTAACTTTTTTGAGTAAATGTGATGATATTTAAGTAATATTGTGTTTTTTAAGATTATAGATTGTAAGAATAGTTTTTTTTTAGGTTTGCCAACTAGTATGGAACGGCCCAAAAATGAAAGTATGACAACTTTTACGGGACAGAGAGAGTAGTATATACTGACGTACACATGTTGAATTGACATCGTAATGATCTAATCACTCGTTCCATATTTTCACGGGTAATCGTACACGAAAATTAAGAAAATATAGTATTATTGAATTTTTAACCAAAAAGTGGAAGGTAAAAATATACATTTAATTATACGATGATATGATGATTTTGTGTTCAATTTATTTAAATATTGAATTTTTGTATCATACTTAATACTCTATCTATCCTTTAAAACAATGCATAATTTCTTTTTAAGTCTATCCTTTAAAATAGTGCACATTTCATAAATTGAATGTTTTTTCACAACTTTATTCTCTTAATAAACATTTATTTAACATTATTCCATTACTTTTCAACTAACTACTTTATTACTTAGGCATCAATATTTATTATACTCCTACTTTATTATACTATAAAACACAAAAAAATCATTTTTTTAATTTACGTGCCATTTTTTCTATTTATAGTGTTAAGTATTGGAGAATATATTCGACCCATAAATATAAATGTAAAGAAGCCCAACTTCTCTAACAGTTCGAGCTTTTAGATGAAGTGGTTTCTAACATGGTATAAGAGCCTAGCCTTGTCGCAGGTCCTGGGTTCGACTCCCGCCATGAGCGACTCTACCTGAATTAATTATCCACTTGTTGGGCCTCCCCAAAGAGGTTGAAATCGGCCCACAAGTGAGGGGGAGTATTGGTGAATATATTCGATCCAAGAGGTTGAAATCGGCCCACAAGTATGGGGGAGTATTGGAGAATATATTCGACCCAAGTGAGGGGGAGTATTGGTGAATATATTCGATCCAAGAGGTTGAAATCGGCCCACAAGTATGGGGGAGTATTGGAGAATATATTCGACCCATAAATATAAATGTAAAGAAGCCCAACTTCTCTAACTGTTCGAGCTTTTAGATTAAGTGGTTTCTAACATTAAGGAATGAAAAGTGTATGCTATATTTGTCACAAAGAAATTATCGCAACTCATTTTTAAAATACAAGAGAAGGTAGTTATATGTGTAAGGTATATGTATTGCTTTTTGACCGACGAATAAAATAACCATTCAGAAGTAGGTATCATTTACGCGCAAGTAAATTAACATACGGAAGTAGGTACTTTTGAAGAGAAAAAGTTGACATGCACCTAAATTAAAAGAGTCAAATACTGTACACTATACTCAGCTTACATCATACCGGACGTAGCTCGGCCTCGATCACCTTATTTAAGGTAACAACAACAACTACTACTCGATCAGTACTCCTTAATTTCCTTCCTTACCTCACAACAATGGCATCTCCTCCTCTAATATTAATTCTCTTTATTCTTGCTTTTAACAAATCATTCCTAATACATCATGTTGTATTAGCAGCAGCTACCGCACCCTCCGATTATCCCATTGCCAATTTCTACCTCTGCGTTAATCTCACCTCCAAATCCCAAATCGATTTCTCCAAAGGCTTTTACGATCCTAACTACGACGTCAACTCATTCACCTCCATCCTCAATTCCACTGCTGAAAACCTCAGGTGCTTGGCCCCATCTCTGCAAAAGCCTAGAGCCATCTTCACTCCATCCAACGACGCACAAGTCCAAGCCGCGGTTCAGTGCGCGGTTCAGAATGGGCTCCAAATCAGAATCCGAAGTGGGGGCCACGACTACGAAGGCCTCTCCTACATAACCTTAACATGCCAACCCTTTGTGCTCATCGACCTGAGAAATATCCGCAAAGTCGAAATCGATATCAAGCGAAACACGGCGTGGGTGGACGCGGGCATGACCATCGGCGAGCTCTACTACTGGATTTCCCAGAAGAGTAAGGTCCGTGCATTTACAGCTGGCATCTACACTGATTTGGGTGTGGGAGGACATATTACTGGAGGGGGTTATGGATCCTTGATGAGGAAATACGGGCTTGCGGTCGATAATGTGCTCGATGCAGAAATCGTTAACCACTGCGGCCAATTTCTGAATAGGACAAGCATGGGGGAGGATCTGTTCTGGGCCATCAGGGGAGGGGGAGGGGCTAATTTCGCGATTATTTTACGGTGGCAGATTCGATTAGTCCCCATACCGAAGAAGGTCACGATTTTCTCGGTTTCGAAACTCGTTAGCCCACGCGATGAAAACAATATGAAAATTTTGCGGAAATGGCAAACGGCTGCTCCGAATATTGCCAAAGAGCTCTTCATCAGAGTCATCATGGCAAACGCGGGGGGCTCGAACAATGTAACCACTACATATCAAGCTTTGTATCTCGGCAACACATCCAACCTTCTTAATGTGATGAATACTAGTTTTCCCGAGCTGGGATTGGTTGAAACTGACTGCTCTGAGATGAGCTGGATCAAGTCGGTGTTAGCCAACGCTGGGTTCCCTGCGGGAACCCAGTCCAAGGATCTGCTCAAAAGGAAGGGAGCATTTATAAATTATTTCAAAGCGAAATCCGACTACTTGGTAAAGCCTATTCCGGACGAGGGCCTTGAAAAGATGTTGAGTATTATCACGGAAGCCAGTGCAACGTCGCTTGTGATAGGGACTCCTTATGGCGGGAAGATGGGGGAATTTTCGGAAAATGCAACTGCATTTGTCCACAGGAAAGTTCAGTTTAAATTGCAGTACGTAGCCAACTGGAAAAACGCGAGTGCGCAAGCCCAACATGAGAACGAGGCGTGGGTTAGGAAGTTATACGACAACATGACTGATTATGTTTCTAATGGCCCGAGACAGAATTACGTGAATTACAGGGATCTCGATATTGGAAAGCCAGACCCGGGGACGAATTGCAGTGACCCGAGCATATGGGGTCCCAAATACTACAAAGGCAATTATCCGAAGCTGATCGATGTCAAGAGGAAGGTCGATCCGATCCGAAGAATGTTTTCCGCAATGAACAGAGCATTCCTCTTATTGCCGCTTGCATTCCATTTGATGTGAAGAAGGGGTAGGAGACCTATATATCTATCATGTGTGCCTCGTTTCACTTTTTATTACTATTTCACAGGCTCAAAGGTATAACTTTATTATAAGAAATTTACTATATTAATTATATATGAAATAAAAGGATTATATATCATGTACGGTTTTCTTTTATGAAATAAAACTAGTACCACATGCCCGTGCGATGCACGTGGTATTTTTTTGAAAGTTGATGCAGATGAAAATTTTATTTTATTTTATAATTCTACTCTCATTCTAATTTGTAGTGGTGGGCATGAGACGGGATTAGGAGAATCTCGTCCCGTCCTGATAATTTATATTCGGGTCGAGATCGAGACGGGATTAAAACCTCCCAAAATTTTAAATAAAATTATAAAATTAACAATTAAATTAAATACTATCGACTTGTAAAATAATTAAAATACAAATAAAATAAAAAAAAATTAAATTAAATTATATCTAATTCTTAGCAAAATAATAATAAAATTATGAAAATAAAGTATAAAATCTTATTATAGAAAATATTTTATTTATTTAATTATTTTTAATATTTAAAAATTTAACACCATCATATTGATCTCACCTACAGTGAAAAAAATATAGAACAAAGAGAGCAAGAGTCGAGAATCATGATTAAACTCTGAAAGGGACAGGTCAAGGTCGAGAACCACCGTGCGTGGCTGCGGCCCGTACGTAATTACCTTATCGAAAATAGAACTGTAAAATAGAAAATGTTAATTTATTTCTCTTCCGATCGATTAACATTGCAATTAGCAATTAGATATGCAAACATTTTCATAGTCGTGGTTTGTCAAATCTTGTATCAATTCTACACCTACTGAAAAGAATTCCATTCCAAACGGACGGTAGGCTACAATTTCAATTCAATTTATGAGATATTGAAAAAAATAATAATAAATTATACTTGAATTTGATTCTGAAAAAAAAATTCAAATTTGAATTAAAAAAAAATGAAAAAAAAAAATGCATAATAAAATAATGAAAGCGTAAATGAAATTCTGAAAAAGATAAGAAAATTTCGACGAATATATATACGCGGAAATATTGAAGCATGAGAACATGAATACCTCGACGAATTGAGAAGATGAACGGATCGGTTGAAATTTGAAAATATGATGAAAATGTGTTTGATGAGAATAAAAAAATATTTATGCAAAATGAAAGAAATAAAAAACGTATCATTAGTTATAATTACATATTTTTAAACCGTGGAAATTTTAGAATATAAAACCTTCCAAAGAATTATATTAATGTATAAATTTTGACTTAATAATAATATTATTGTTTTTATTTATAATTTATAGTTAAATATTATTGTTTTTATTTATTATGAAATCTTATATAATTACTGAAAATAAAGAGAAAAAAATCAGAATTTATAAATATTTTTATTGTTTTTTTATTTATAATTTATAGTGTGAACACAACAATATTAACCCTTTTCTATTGGTCCACGTGGGATAGAGAGATTCAGGAATTATATATGTATAGATGTCTTGCTTTGCTTTCTACTGGTCGTATATGTTTGCTTTTGCGCGCATGATTAATTGTTCAATGTTTGTATGGGGTGAATTGACATGATCGAATAAATTTAATTTGTTATATATATTACAGTATACACTATGTATTATATATACTGGTTAATAAATTTTAATTTAATTTTTACAAATTTAATTGAAAATGTTTATAATATTTAATGTATAACTTGTAAAAATACTGTAATATGATTGCAACAAATTATAGTGTATATATTAATATTTACATTAAAATGGAGAAGGAGCGCGAGAGGGAGATTGAGAAGGAGAGGGATGTGAGGGAGAAGCTGAGGAGGCAGTGGGTTCAGGAGATGGAGGCGGTGGGGAGGGAGAATGAGGAGAGAGAGAGAGGATAAAGATGGAGGAAGAGATGATGCACGAGAGGGAATATGAGGAGAGGTTAGAGAGAAGGAGATCGGAGTGGAAGAAGAGGATGGACGAAATGCTGAGTAAGCACCGGTCGGAGATGGGTCAGGTTCAGGCTAGAATACTGCACGACAGCAGAATCTAACGAATCAGTTTCTCGGGATTGTTTCACAGTGGACGAGTCATCCTGTTGGGCTTACAGACCACAGTGGAGCCAATGGCCACTATCTGTCTCAGATGATGCATAACTTGAACCATGTGAACGGCATGGTTCACGGTGATGCTGATCGGGTCGAGGGGGATAACCAAGAAGATCAATTTATCGTGGATGGGTAATGTTGCAATACTCAAGAAGTAGGTTGCCTGTACTAGCTATAGCTGTGTAGTTTATATTCTTTTACTCATTTCTTGTACCAATGCTAAATCAGTATATACCATACAATAAATGTCTTGCCTAGATTATTTTGTTGAAACAATGGGTGAATAATGATTTCCGAGTGTTGGTCCAACCGAAAGATCTCATACTTGTGATTCAAAAGGATTCAAGGATTCAGCACTAGGTTTCATGACTTGTGTTGTTCACTTTTCCTTCTTAGTTTCTTCTATCAGTGTGGAGATGAATAGTTTTCTTCGTTGAGATACAGAGTTACCGTCGGCTGCACATTTTTGTATAAAACTTGTTATCCGAAAGGGCTCTAATACAGTGCAGGTCAAGCTTTGGGTTTCGTTCTTTTTATGAGAATTTTCGACTATTTTGTAATTTCATAGTTGTAGTTTGTGTTGACATTATATGCTTCTATAGAAAAGTAGGTATATCGTTGGTACTCGAAAATATATGCCTTATTGTTGTCAACAGAGTGGACTTAATCTTGTACTAGTATATAGTTTGATCATTTCATTACTATTAAGAGTTTTATTTTTGTGTACATATTGTTTTGACTTCATAAATTCTTACCAACCTTGATTCGTAAGAACATGCCACTTCCATTAAATTGTTCACTTCCATTACAAGTTCATATTGTCTTTTCATTAATTTTTTGTTCAAGATAAATTAGAGGTTTTGCAAATGACACTATAGATTATGAATGACACTATCGATTACACTATAAATCATGAATGACACTATAAAATACAATTTTATGTTGTATAGAATTACAATTTCATGTTCAGTTTAAACAATGGTTTAAACCATCAAAAGGTGCACTATTGATTAGTTTAAACAATAGTTGAAACCATCAAAAGGTATACCGTTGATCGGTGAAATGTAAATTACATGTTAAACTGTTCAATACACTACAGCTCTAAATATAGTAAAACAATAGTTTAAACCATCAAAATGTGCTCAAATGATGAGTGAAAGAAAAATCACAAAAACTATTCAATAAAGCAAAACATAAGAAATAAAAATTAGTATTTAGTTCTGAAGATAGAAAAACAATAATTTAAATTGTTCAATACACTACAACTCTAAATATAGTAAAACAATAGTTTAAACTAGGGGTGGGCGCGGGTCGAGTCGAGCCCAAAAATATCAAAACCCGACTCAAAACCCGACCTCTGCGGTTCGAGCCGAGCCGGGTTTTTCTAAGGTTAGGGCCCGGCTCGGGACCAAGTATGACGAGTCCGAGCCGGGTTTTCGGTCCCAAATTTTAAAATTTCTATTATAAATTTAATGCAATTTATAATTTCATAAAAATTTCAAACATTTGAGTCACATGATATTAAATTAAAAGTTTAAAAATAAAAAACAAAAAATGATATTCTTGATTGTTTCCCCAAATAAAAATCCAAAAATAAAAATAAAAATCAAATATATCTTGTAACTAGTCAAAATTGAAAAAAGTAAGAGTAACAATTAATTAGTATCACTAATTCAAAAATGATTTAAAAAATATATATACACCACATTAGCACTAGAAAAATCAAGTATACTTTCAATTATTGTCTTCCTCTTATTTGAGGTATTGTTTAATTTTATTTTATTTTAATCTTTTTACAATTATGTGCACCATGAAGTGTTAACTCGGAACGAAAGAGATGGTAAATTGGAAAACTTGAAGTTAAAACCTTAATAGTAATAATAATGACGTAGAATAATTTTTTTTTTTACTTTATTTATATATATATATATATATATATATATATATATATATAATATAATATAAAAACTGAAATTGACTGTCCGAGCCGAGCTTTCAGTCCTAAATATTTTTGGGCTTGGACTCGGACCGCATATACACTTCATGAGTCGGTCTTATGACGAGCCGGTCCTTAAAAAAATTGGGCTCGATTCGTGACAAGCTTTTTTGACGGGTTTTCGGTCCGAGCTAGGGTTTTTGAGCTCAAACGCCCACCCCTAGTTTAAACCATCAAAAAATGTTCAGGATAAATGAAAGGGAAACCAAAAAAACTATTCAATAATAACCAGAACACAAGAAATAAAACTTAGTATTCAGTTATAAAGATGAAAAATAATAGTTTAAACTAAAATTGTGCTTCAGCTTGACACTATCTTCAATCATAAGAGTGATAAAGGCATATTCTCCACCATAACAAACCATCTCATCCGGCGTCCCTCCACAAGAAGTCTTGGGATTCAATCCTCCTGATAATTAATATTTCTATGATCATCAAGAAATTGAAATAGTTGCTAACACACCAACGAATCAATGGGCAAATATCAATTCAAAACTATCTCCTAGCAAATTAATCTGTACTCCACTACTCCCCAATCAATTATACAATCACTACTATCAATCAAACCCAACTTCACAGAACAAAAACTGACTCATATATCCATGTAATCAAATCGGAAAAACTACACTGAAAAAGGCATATAATATAAAATGCAATGCAAATATTAGGTTTAGAGAATTACCCGAACCGCAGAGACGATTGTATGAGAATCTAAAGAATTCACTTCCTGTGGGGAGCATCTTCGTTTTGGGAATCCAAATTCGAAGGGCGTCTGTCGACTTCAACACAAGGAGAGAAATTACGTCGTCGAAGGGAGAGAAATCACAATTCGCCGGGACAGTGAAGAATGAAGATTATGTTTGAGTTTTAAGAATTGTGATTTACGGGTTGTGTATTTGGTAGTTTAATGTCCAATCCCCAATTAAGAGATTTCACATAAATTTGGATTTATAAAATAAATTAAATAGTTTAAAGTAATTAAAAGGATGGATTGGATAAATCTTGTTTTTTTATAAATACACAAAAATTGAAATTATAGTATAATTAACTAATTAAGAGTAAGATAACTACTTTTTTTTAAAATGTCTTTAAAAATAGATGTGAAAATGTCATGAATTTAGTTGCAATAGCTATCAAAGCTGTTGATTATACTACTAATGATTTTACTGTATATGGATTTTTGCTTTTTTTTTTTTTTCAAAAGTTGACACTTTTTTATTGTTCAAATATTTTTGTGAAATAAATGATGTTTGAGTCGTTTTTGTCAAATATTATTATATATTATTTGAGTTGGATTTGAAGGTTGGATATGAATGTATCGGTTCATCGATCCAATCGATGAACCTTGTGTGCGGAAGCGTGTAAAATATATAGATCTACCATGCTTGGATTTTAGTGCACACAATATATGTATAGACACACAAATATATATACATCTAATATATATACAAGGATACGAGCACACTTACATTCGGGTGATGCGTGGCTCGTTGATGTCGATGGCTGTCCGTTGATGAAGATCCGATCTTCTCGCGACGAACCTTGAAGAGAAAACCTTCCCAAGCCTCTTGCCTTGCTTCTGGTCTTCCCGGATGTGTAGCCGCACAAATGGCCCGACATCTACGTGTTGCACACGAACGGAAGACGAGTGCTGAAAACTGCTGATTGTTCTTTAGAAAAATGGGAAGAACACTATGTTCTCTCTTTCTCTCTTGGTGTAATCTCGAAATTAAAGTGTTTGAATGAGAGAAAAATCAAATTTTCACTTTTTCATTTTCACAATAATGCACCATCATTATGTCAAAATAACATCCCAATTAAGGTGTGATTATGGTGAGAGTTAGTGGTCAAAATGTAACTCTCACCCACTAACTCCATGTCACATCAATATCAAATGTGCACTAATAATTCCAAGTCATTATTTCATGTATCATTATTCCATGTGGCATGACATGTCACACCATGTGACATGTCAATTTCTTTAATTACACACACATATATATATATATATATATATATATATATATATATATATATATATATATATATATAAACCAAGTTTATATATATATTCATTTCTAAAATCAATATAAATATTTAGCAATTATCTCATTCGAATTCTCGTGTTAGTGTGTGACCATGTAGGTTTAATTATCAATCAATATAATATTACTCTTAGTAATATATAATATTATTGATACATCATTTAACATTCGAAGATGATCATATGACTTAATCGATTGTACACGTAGGATTTGAAGGACACAACGCAACAGGATAACGACACAAATACATGTAAATTTATATGTAAAAAGGATAATTTCGATCTAGAACAAAAAATAGATCAGAATTTTGAACTTGAAGCCTATTTACCGGAGGATAATCCTCTAGTTTTAATAATTAATTATAATGACTAATTTTCGCCGCCTCTCTTATTTTGGGATAAGCTCGATGTTTATAGGGATAAGTAGCACATGCAATGCACATCCAGGCCACGTTACTCCCCTAATTAAGTGACATTAAATGTCTCGACCCGGGAATTGGGATCTGACGTCCCCTCCCCTGTACGGCTTCAGAAACGTATTCGGCATGTCATCCCTGGTCCGAGCCCCAGAGCCTGGATCCACTTCGGTGTGACACCTTTGTTCGGCAAGCTCTCGACTCGTCTCTCGTGTCCGAGCTCCGTCTCCTTGTCCCATGTACATCGCGACAGCCCATCGCCTGGAAATAGCTGGTGCACCCCAGGTACACGTATGGTTGTCGAATTTTTCCCTCTCAACACATGATAGTATTGTACTTTATTTTTTGTCAAAGTTGGACCAGTAATACTTTATATTAATGCTTTTTACGGTGTTATTTGTCCAACTTTAACACGGTATCATAACAGACCCAACATGATGCGGGGCCCAATGAGCTTGACCCGAATTTGGCCCGACGGGCCGGACTGGCCCGGATTTTTTAATTTTTATTTTAATATTTTAATTTTTAATATATTTTTATTAATTTATTAATTAAATATTATTTTTATTATTAATTTTAATTAATATTAGAGTTATTTTTATGATTTGTTTATAAATTTAATTATATTTTATTTATTTTATATTTTAAATATATTTTATAATTAATTTATGTTAAAAATATAAAAAAATTATTATTTTTTAATAATTTATTACACAAAAATACCGGGCCATTTTGGCCCAGTGGCCCGATAGCCCAACTGGGCTGGGTTGGGTTCTAAAAATCCATGTTTGAATTTTTCGGGTCGGGCCGGGTCTAAAATATGATTTGGTCCGATGGATCGGGCCGGGTTGGCCCAGCCCGGTACAAGTCACAGCTCTAATGGTATCAGAGCAGGCCCACTACGATGTGGGGCCCAGTCGATAGAATTTTCGACTGTGAGCACCCCTGCTGATAGATATTCCTGACACGAGTAATTCCGATGGAATTTCTGACTACTCATGAGGGGGAGTGTTAGATATATCCCACATCGATTGGTTAAAGAACCTTAAGCTCACATATAAGTTGAATAACTTTATCACTTTAACAAGGTCTTTTAATGTGTTATTAATTTTGACATTTTTTCTATTGTGAATTAATGTTTTCTAATAATTTATAATATAATATTGTGAACAGTATTTTGTGTTAATAATGTTATTGAATTAAAAATTTTATTGTCAATTTAGATGTTGAAATCAAATTTCTAATATTAAAGGAAAATCAAGGTTTATTTAAAAGATTGATGTAAATACTGCCTCAATTAACTTAGTATGCGTTTTTAGGACATTTTTTTCGAGGATAGGTCACTGTTTCTAATTGAATTAACGTCCCTACAGATGCACAACAGCACAAGGGACTAAGGGAGTACAAAGGACCCAAAGACAGATTGAGACTTTATGATAAGACTCAAGAGTGTACATAAATTTGATCCATATTTGATCATTTAAATGTTCAAAATTAAAGATCAAATTTAGCTATTCTTATTATTTTTAATTGGATAACGTACTTGTTGAGCATGTGAGGCTCACGCGAACGGGGATTGGGGGCGATCCCTGCTGAAAACACACCCTAAATTAAATACTTATCATAAATATATACTTCCTGCAAACAAAAAAACACAAAATCATGAAGTGTAGATCCAAAGGACTTTGCGGACGACCTAGCCCAATTTTAGGCTAATGAATCCTTATAGATCTGGAAAATCTTCAGGAGAATTTGATTATGAAGTTATATGGCTACATGGTTGCTCATATTTCTAAAAATTCAAAACAAGCTTACGTGAATTACAGAGATCTTGATATTGATTAAAGGCCTTTAAGACCATAATTGTGCTCCAATATCCAGATTTCTGTATTTCACGTAATCTTGTTTCGAATTTTCAAAAGCGTGAGCAGCCATGAAATTGTTTTCTCCTAACATAATAACTTAATTATATCTAATTAAATCATGTTATCATGATAACGAAAACATACATGAAAATATACCGAGTATCAAAATTTTAATTTGAAATATATAATAAAATATACTAATAGTACATATAATTCTGACGTCCCTCGCTCTTCATTTATAGGGTATTTGACGTGAAACATTTTTCAAGGGACATGCTTTAAGATTCAAATTTTTTTGAAAAATACATTAAAGTCGTGATAAATTAAGCGACAAACTCTAGAAGCCTATTTGTCTTTGATCTAGAAGGTAATTGTTGCTTTCCAAATTTATTCTAGAAGGTAAATTATATTGTATTATTGTTGCAAGTAGAAGAAAGCTCTAATTTAAATTGGATCGAATCAAGTATAATATTGAAGATCTTTTATATCTTCAAACCCTTTAATCATTCAAAACACAAAATTTAACAAAATTAATTATCAGTGGAGATCGGAGTGGATGTTAATTTCAATCTGTCTGAGCTCGATCTCGTTACACGTCCTCAGAACCTCTATTTATCGGCCGTTTGTTTTTGATTATTTGAATCAATCTCGATTTGAAAGTTTTGAATTAGCATATTTTCTCTTAATATAATTATCAATTTTGAACGTTTATATAATTAATAAATTTGGGTTAATCGGTTTTTTTCTTTGAGTTTTGTTCGTTTCAATTAGCATATCTAGGTTGCATGTAGGCCAGCCATTCTATAAATGGACTGATTTGTAGTCGCCTCCCTCGTCCTATTATCAATGAAAGTCTTTTGTTCTTAAGCTCTTTATTATTTCTTGTTTTAAACCTGCCAAGCTTATGAAAGCTTTTATGATATTAGAGCAGGTTTTCCTTTTAATATAAAAAACTTACCTTTTACCTTCCCTCTTATAGCTGCTCTTTTTCTCAAAAACAAAAATGACAGCTTTAAGTCAATCCTCCTTGGTGCAGCTGCATCACCAATTAATATCAACTAAACTGACAGATGAAAACTACTTGGTGTGGAGGCAACAAGTGTTGATCACAATCAAAGGCTACGGCCTAAAGGGATTTCTTGATGGAAGCTCATCACCCCCTTCAAAGTTCATCCATGAAGATGAAGATTCAGATCTAAAAATCAACTCTGAGTTTCTGGTTTGACAAAGACAGGATCAAATGCTTGCATCTTGGATAATGTCCTCTCTCTCAGAAGGTATCCTCATTTCCATTGTCGGATTAAATTCATCCTCTGAAATTTGGGAAACCCTAGAAGGTACTTTTTTCGGTCAAAACAATGCTAGTGGGTTGTCACGGTTTTATAAAGAGAGTTTGATTGAACTACCGAACAACTAAAATAACTAAAAAGAAATAATAAAGAAACTAAATCTAATAACAAGAAATAAAATACTCAGCTACTCAACTTGACCAATATAAAAAATAAACTACTCAACTAATAAACTTGACCAAACTGTAAAACAGAGCATTTGGGCACAGTCGTCACCTTGTCTCTACCTGATCAAGTTTCTACTGTTCATCGGCACGTAAGATTTTGCTAACAACTTTATCTTTCGGTTATAGGTTGTCCAATTAAAGTATAAACGCCCCTATGTTGTCACGCACGCAAATACCCCAACCCTTATTCACTCTTTCAGTTTAAAGTCTTACTAGATCTCTCTAAGTAAAACCCCTAGTATTGATCAATTCGACACTATGTTAGCCTACATGAGTCTAAGTTGACCAAACTGCCTTACTCTCTAAGCGAACCCAAAATGGCCAATAGCATGCACAGACAGACCCGATTCATACAACCACATCTCCAGCAAAATGTAATACTATGCGGACGCCCAGTCTCCCGGCACGTTGATCCGCGTATGTGTGTGTTAGGTGAAAAGGGTTTCCTACTAGCTACTCTACATTTCCCAAGTTCCTAACATGCCTGTAGATACTACCCTGTTGAATCGGAAACAAAACTAAGTTAGTTGTTATAATCAAAAGCCTCTCAGTATTTTAGACAGCAGACAGACCAAGTTCGGACCTTGCCCAAGCACAGATTACTAGCTACTCATGAACAAATCGGAAATAAATAAAATAAAATAAAAAGAAAACATTCTAGAATTAAACTAAGAAATTAAAGAAACAATTGTCTTGAATTAACAGAAATTAAAAGATGAAAATAAAAATATGAATTAAAACGAAATTGCCCAGCTATACCCGAAGGCAATAGCCGGCGAGAACTCGTCCAGCAGATCAATCATCTGACAAAATTACCAACTTCTACAAGTGTGTTAATTCCACCTCTCACTCCCAAATCGAACCCTCCAACGCCTAGCGCACACACGAGAGCGGGAGCCCGAATATGCACTAGGGAGTCTCTTTCTAACTTAAAATCATATGATACTAAGTAGGAGAACTCCCTAGGCTTATATAATAGGTTCCCTTCTCTCAAACTTTCAATGTGGGACAGCTCACTAGTGACCATACACACACAATTTTAACCGCTTTTACGATCCTAATTACGACCTCAAGTCATTCACCTCCATCCTCAATTCGACAGCCAAAAACCTCAGGTGCTTGTCCCCAACCCTCCAAAAACCTAGAGCCATCTTCACCCCAGCCAACGACACACAAGTCCAAGCCGCAGTAGTTTGCGTGCTTCGGAATTGGCTCCACATCAGAGTCCGAAGTGGGGGGCACGACTACGAAGACCTCTCCTACATATCCTTAACACAGAAACCATTCGTGCTGATCGATCTACGAAATCTTCGCAAAGTGGATATCGATATCAAGCAAAACACCGCGTGGGTCCACGCGGGCACCACCATCGGCGAACTGTACTACTGGATTTCCGTGAAGAGCAAGACCCATGCCTTTCCCGCCGGAATCTACACGGACTTGGGTGTCGGGGGCCATTTTACCAGGGGGGCATACGGGTCCTTGATGAGGAAATAACGTGCTCGATGCAGAAATCGTCAACCCCTGGGGCAGAATTCTCAATAGAACTACCATGGGGGAGGATCTTTTCTGGGCCATCAGGGGAGGAGGTGGAATGAGTTTCGGGATTATTTTACGATGGAAAATTCAATTAGTCCCCGTACCCGAGAAGGTCACGGTTTTCTCGGTTCAAAAACTCGTGAACTTACGCAATAAAGACAACATGCATTGGAATTCTGCGGAAATGGCAAACAGCCGCCCCGACTATTGACAACGAGCTCTTCATTAGAGTCCTCATGACAAACGTGGGTTCGAATAACGTACTCAATATATATCAAGCTTTGTATCTCGGCAGTAAATCCGACCTACTCAATGTGATGAAAACTAAATTTCCTGGGCTGGGATTGGTGAAAGGCAACTGCTTCGAGATGATCTGGATCGAGTCGGTGATAACCAACGCTGGGTTCCCGTCAGGAATCTCGCCCAAGGATCTGCTCAAAGGGAAGGGAGCATTCTTGAATTATTTCAAATCGAAATCCGACTACGTGGTACAGCGCCATTTGTGATATGGACTCCATATGGCGGGAAGGTGGGGGAAATTCCGGAAAATGCAACTGCTTTTCCCCACAGGAATGTTATGTTTAAAATGCAATACGTAGCCAACTGGAAAAACGCGAGTGCGCAAGCCCAACTTGAGAATGAGGCGTGGGTTAGGAAGTTATACGACAACATGATTGATTATGTTAGTAATAACCCGAGACAGAATTACGTGAATTACAGGGATCTCGATATTGGAAAGCCCAACTCGGGGACGAATTGCAGTTACCCGAGCATATGGGGTCGGAAATACTACAAAGACAACTATCAGAAGCTTATGATAGTGAAGACACTGTTTGATCCTCTTAACATCTTTCACAATGAGCAGAGCATTCCCACGGTTATAACGGCGTTAGGTTGCACGCCGTTTGATATGATGGCTAAGTAACATGAGAAGATTGTGTTATACAATATTAAAATGAAATAAAGACTTGGCATGTTTCACAATTAATTACCTCAACTACTCTGAAATCTGAATCATAAAGTAGTATTTTGCATGAAATAAAATGGGGGCGGAGGCATTTAAAGACCAAAGCATAAGAGTATACAAGTTCTGAAGCCCCGTTCATTAAAATGTAAGTTAAGTAAGCCAATTTGAATGAAAAGACTTAACTGCCCTTAAAAGTTATCTTTTCTCACAAAAAACAAATCGAATATTACAAAATAACAAAAAGAATATCAGAAAAATAAAGTTGCCCCACAAAATCAATTTTCGACGTTTGAAATTCACACGCACGACGAGCGCCGCCACGGTGAAACACCAGCCCCGACCGTTTTCGTATCAACTATTCAACTCCGTCTCCGACGATCATCATTATGGCAAGCAGTGACAACATGGACAACCCAGACAATCGCGCTCAACCTCCGGTAAGTCCATAACCCTAGCTTTCGAACTTTCGATTATTCGAGCTTTGATGTTTGTAAATCATTCGATTGTAATTTGATATCGGTATATCCTTTCAAGATAGGGTTTTTGTTTCCGACATTTTAAAATGGTTAATGGTTTATTGCTCTCTGCAATTTTTTCGCATGAGGTTGTGTGTCAGTTCTAGTAGACGACGGTTAACCCGTGAGTTTTATCACCGTGTATTATCACGGTAGAGTTTAAGACGGTGATATATCTCACGGGTGACATACACCGTGTGTACTTACGGTCTTGTCGATTTACGACTATGATTCATCTCACGGTGTACATTTACCGTGTTTACTTACGGTCTTGTACGAGCACGATCCACGACAGTGTTTTATTTCACGGTGTATGTGTACTTACGGTCTTGTACGTGCACGATCCACGACAGTGTTTTATTTCACGGTGTATGTGTACTTACGGTCTTGTACGAGCACGATCCACGACTGTGATTCATCTCACGGTGTTTATTTACCGTGTGTACTTACGGTCTTGTACGAGCACGATCCACGACAGTGTTTTATTTCACGGTGTATGTGTACTTACGGTCTTGTACGTGCACGATCCACGACAGTGTTTTATTTCACGGTGTATGTGTACTTACGGTCTTGTACGAGCACGATCCACGACTGTGATTCATCTCACGGTGTTTATTTACCGTGTGTACTTACGGTCTTGTACGAGCACGATCCACGACAGTGTTTTATTTCACGGTGTATGTGTACTTACGGTCTTGTACGTGCACGATCCACGACAGTGTTTTATTTCACGGTGTATGTGTACTTACGGTCTTGTACGAGCACGATCCACGACTGTGATTCATCTCACGGTGTAAATTTACCGTGTGTACTTACGGTCTTGTACGAGCACGATCCACGACAGTGTTTTATTTCACGGTGTATGTGTACTTACGGTCTTGTACGTGCACGATCCACGACAGTGTTTTATTTCACGGTGTATGTGTACTTACGGTCTTGTACGAGCACGATCCACGACTGTGATTCATCTCATGGTGTAAATTTACCGTGTGTACTTACGGTCTTGTACGAGCACGATCCACGACAGTGTTTTATTTCACGGTGTATGTGTACTTACGGTCTTGTACGAGCACGATCCACGTGAAAAAACATATTCACCATATGTTCAAGGTCGTGTGTAATGTACACCGTGGAAGAACACCGTTTTGTATGTTCACGGTGAATTTACACCGTGATATTCTATATTTTTTTTCTTACGGTGTAATTTCACCGTGTCGGTATATTTCGCATCTTTTATCCTTTAATTCTTATTTATTTATTTCATATTTCAGTCTGGATTTGAATGGAAGAGACCAACCAATCTGCAGTCGGTCAATTTAAGTCTCAGTTTGTATACTTGCTACGAAGTTCCGGATATGATCACGAAGACAATAAAAGATATCGGGGGTGATGCCGTCGCAGTTCGCGATTTTTTTGCGCTGCCTTACATGAAAAGTGTTCTAGGAATAAGATTTACTGCCAAATCAAGCACTAATTTTTTGCACCACCTCGTATGTCGAGAGTTGTCAGGTCCGTCAATACCGGAGAAGGAGCATTGGTTCTACGTCGGTGGTAAGACTGCGAAACTCACACCCGCCGCTTATGCCATTGTAACGGGACTGAATTTCGGCATCTACGATGAATTTGACATCCATGCCACACCCCAGTCTGCTCCAGGTAGCTTAAATAAGCGGCTATTCGGTGGGAAGCGTGTAAGAAGCAATGATCTACGCAAGTTATTTGCGGCCAAACAACTCTTCGATGGGGAACAACCTGCCTCGTTGGAGGATTACATTAAAGTCGCCAATCTCATCGTCTACTATTCCTTCTCTCTTTGTCGATCCGCTGAAATGTATGTCGAGGACTGGGCATGGGCATTAGTGGATGAGCCGGAAAAGTGGCAGAGTTTTTCATGGGGCGCTTATTCCTACCAGGCTCTGAGCTACTACCTCGAAACAACAGCGATGGACCCTGAATTAGCAGAAAAAACTTCGTACCACGTCTATGGCCCCAGTTGGGCTTTTATAATTTGGATGTTCGAGTCTGTTCCGGATATCGGTCAGTTATGTGGTCAACGTGATCCGAATATGAAAGTGCCACGTTGTTTGATGTGGAGTACATATACAACAAAGACTGATTGCGATTATCTTTTCTTCCAAGGAGAGGTACGTAAACATCTACTCCTACTTATATTTTGCTAGTAATAGTATTTGTTTCACGCGGTGGAATATTAATACTCTGTGTTGATAAGTTTCAGATTGAAGTTGTTCATGAAACCTTGATTCCTACTGATGAAGAGAAAAATGAGCAGTGTTACCTTTCTGTACATGACAGACCATTTCATGTTGAGTACAATCGTCCAGTACGCAATGGCGGTAATGCAACGAAAGCCAAACAAAATCCGGAGAAGAAGAAAACAAAAACCAAGAAGCCTTCTTCGAAAAAGCGTGCTGCAGCCACGGATATTGAAATGCCCGTTTCTAGATCACGCAGACGACGTGCTTCTGAGCAGAGTACTCCTGATCCAAGTGGGCATGTGTGTTGTAGGCCTGTGTGTTGTCGGCGTACACTTTGTTGCCCACATGAAGATGCTTCTGAGTTGGACAAACGACTGACTGGGCTTTTGAGGGCCAAATTGAGAGCCGATCATGAACGGATTTTGTCTGATGAATGATTGATTGCAGATTTTGCTAGATATATCTTTGAGCGGATTAAAGGCATCACTCCACAACAACTTCATGAGAGCGCGTCTCTGCATGAGTCGCCGGGAGATCTGCGTCGACCTGTATCGCTGATCACATCAGACAATAATACAGCGAGTGAGGCTGCCGGAGAAGCCGACGTCCAAAATCAGACAGTTGCTGCCGGAGAAGTCGAAAACAACCACGTTTAACTGGAGCAAGATCCTGTTTCTGATTACGTGGAAGTCGTCCAACCCACTGGACCAAACATTGTTACTGATGAAGCCAACGACCAAACATTCACAGTCCCTGTTTCTGATACCGTTGAAGTCGGCCAAACCACTGATCCCAACGACTTAGTGATGTCTATTGTTGGACAAATTTCAGCAGATGAAGCCAGTGTCCTAGAACCGACAATCCCTGCCAGAGAAGTCGAAGAAAACATTGACCTATCGCCAACAGTTGATACCGGGATAGTAGCTGATGTGGTCAGTGTCGTCGCCTCGACAACCGCTGCAGTTGATCACTTGGCGGCGGTTGATCACGCAAAAAGTGTTCAATCAACTGCAATCACAGATGCGTGCAAAAATGTTGGTAGGCCAATTGTTTCTCCCCGTAGGCTGAGAACTCGTAAGCCTGAAGCGGCGAAAAATGCTCCCCAAACTCACGGTAAGACACCACTTTCTCCCAGTGAAGGACTTGAAGCCGTTGTAAAAGCATATCGGTCGTTTCTAAGACAATCCAAACGGACCAAATCTTCTGTCGATTGTGTAAATTTCCGTGGCACGCAAATTACCGTGAAACGGAAAACATTTCTTGACATTGAAAACGTGAATTGGGACTTCAACGGGGAGGTAACCATTGTAAATTTAAGGTATATAGTAGTATAATTCAGAAATAAAGTTTATATACTTACCAACTAGTATTTTTATATCAGGTGATGACTACCTTCTGCAGTTACGTGGAGTTAAAAATGGAAAAGGAAAAGTGGCCTCATGAATCCTTCGTAATATTAGCCCCAAACTATTTTGTAAGTTTTCACAGACTCCGTGGTATGAACTCAATAAAATCTAGCTCACTTATGACCTTATATATTTTCGTTGCACTTTTTCAGTTTTGCTTCAAACATGCTTACAGCTCATTGAACAATCCAAATTGGGAACTCCCAGTCAGTTTATATGACGATGTGGAATGGTTCAGATTTTCCCACGTAAGTACTACAATCATATACCCTAAATCTCAAACTCTGAACACTAATTAAGCACTCATGATATCGTTTACTTATTTTATGTGAAGGCCGTCATGGTTTGTCATCTTCCGGGACATTGGGTCGTAGTTCGAATTTGTTTTGATGATTGGACTGTCGAGCTGTATGACTCGTTAGCTCATAAATACGAGCCTGGTGTGAACCCTCGCGCCCCTGAGTTCAAGTGTTTGTTGAAGGTCTTACCTCGAATGTTGGAGAAAACAGGTTACTGGGAAAGAAAAAGATTACCTGTGAAAACGGAAGACTTCAAGCTCAAGGTCATGCCAGCCGAAGAACAATTTGCCCAAGATGACAACCACTCTTGCGGTCCTTTCTGCACAATGTATTTGGAACGATTGCTCACCGACCCATCATTGTATCGTAACGCGGACGACATCGATATTAAAGCTGTCAGAAAAAACATAGCACTGAAGATATTTTGGATGTCCTGCAAAGACATTGAACTCCCTTTTTGATTAAGGGATGGATAACAGTTGGTTTCGTTTTGGTTTTCAAGAGAGTAAACTTTTCATATACTGTATGCCGTTGTATGTATAACCGTGTGGTTTATCAGCGCCGTGTGCAAAACTATCAATGACTGTATCTAAAAAAAAAATTGTTGATCACCGTGTGCACTTACGGTCTTGTATCAGCACGAATCACGACTGTGATATATCCACGGTGTAAATTTACTGTGTGTACTTTCGGTCGTGTATGTTCACGATTCACGACACTGTTTTAATAATGTCATCTATAAACATTTCACGGTATACCAATGCCCCGTGGCACGGTTTTACAATATACCGTGATATACCAACGACGAAGGTTATTGTATTTGAATTTAAAGACGTCTTCACTCTCACACGGTGATCTCACGAGACGTAACCGTGATACAACACCGTGTGGTTATCAAATCCATTCTAAAAATATTTGAAATTGAACGAGTTCTGTTTTTAGATGGCGTATTTTCGTTTCTATAAGGATTGGGGCGGGTTAGCCGATGCACGTGTACTTAAATATTAGTGGTGTCAGTTATCAGGATAGCTTTTGCAGGCGGGTATTCATATTTTATTCTTTTATTTAAAATTAAAATTAAAACATCGGAAAATAAATGAGAGGGGGAAGCCGTTTTACGCACGGCTCAGTAAAACGTATATTGTGCACGGTCATTTAGTTTCACGGTTGTATACGCACGGTGATACATGGTCATCAATACATCTTCACCGTGGCTTGTTCAACCCGAAAAAAACGATTGACAATCGTTTGTATACACTTTTAAGGCGTCGTTACCATCTACGGATTCATATTTCAGGCATTGAGACGTACGGTATCTGAAATTAAAGACGTACGATGTGATTTGTATTAATGCATGTCTCAAATTCAAGAGATGTTTAGTTAAAACTTAAAATTGGTAACAATTTGGAGTACTCTCAAGTGTGATCATATTGCACATGGTATGTCAAATTTAATCGTTTGATGGATTATTGTGGATTTTTTCGGTTAAATATAATCATTTCCATAGAAAGTTAACTTTGCTTAGGCATTTAGCCAAAAGGATTATTGCGATTGTGCAAAAATCACACGAAAACGTGAGTGTTCATACTCATACAGTGACCTCACGAGACGTCACCGTGATACAACACCGTGTGGTTATCAAATCAATTTTAAACATTTTTGAAATTGAACGAGTTCTTTTTTTAGATGGCGTATTTTCGTATTGGAGCGGGATAACCGATGCACGCGAAATATTAGCGGTGTCAGTTATCAGGACAGCTTTTGCAGGCGGGTATAGTCATCCTTTATTCTTTTATTTAAAATTCGAGTTAAAACACCGGAAAATAAATGAGAGGATGGAAGCCGTTTCGCACGGTCATTTAGTTTCACGGTTGTATCTGCACGGCGTTACATGGTCATCAATACATCTACACCGTGGCTTGTTCAACCCGCAAAAAAACGATCGTCAATCGTTTGTATACACTTTTAAGGCGTCGTTACCATCAACGGGGTCATGTTTCAGGCTGTGAGACGTATGGTATTTGAAATTAAAGACGTACGATGCGATTTGCAGTAGTGCATGTCTCAAATTCAAGAGATGTGTAGTTCATTGGTAACAATTTACTCTCAAGTGTGATCATATTGCACATGGTATGTCAAATTTAATCGTTTGATGGATTATTGTGGAATTTTTTAGGTTCAATATAATCAATTCCATAGGAAAGTAACTTTGCTTAAGCATTTTGCCAAAAAGATTATCGCGATTGTGCAAGAATCACGTGAAAACGTCATTGTTCATACTTACACGGTAATGTCGTGAAACCTCACCGTGAGTCAGTACCGTGCGAAGGTCAAATCAATGTATGTATGTAAACAGATACTTACGTGGCAGGGTTTTGTCAGTGAACAGAACAACTTTTGAAGCCGCAGGTTTATTCAACCTTTTTATTCATCTTTTAATATTTAATAAATTAAATTACCGGGATTCCCAAAAACCAACAAAAAAAAAAAAAAAAAAAGAGAGGACGGTTGCCTTTTGCCACGGTTCAATCACACGACCCTTGGCGCACGGTAATATCTTCAAACGCTAAAGTCACACGGTTACTCGTGCACGGTGGGAGAAGGTCGAAATATATTAACAAAGAAAAACAAGCACTAGTACAGTATTATAACGTAGACTACGTAGTGTAGTAGCTACGAAACCAGAAAAACATACTGTAAAAGCAAAAATAAAAACATACTATTCATAAACAAAATGCAGAAAGAAACATTCTTTGCATTCATGGTTCATCATCCTCGCCATCTGCGTCATCGCCTTCATCAGTCGTTTCGTCCTTATCGTCTGCTTCATCGTCCATATCGTCCTCATCGTCCGAGAGCTCCACCACTTCCACCACCTTCTCAAACAGGATCTCTTCTACAACCTTAGATATGGTCGGCAGAAGGGGGTCTCCAGGGGCATTAGGATCGGAAAAGTTCCGAATCTCGAGACCATCTTTATTGTAGACATTGACAAAGAAAGGACCCAATTTCTTGGCATAGTGAAAAACAAAAAAATAACCGAATTTAAGATGATGAGCCGTTGACGCTACCGTCGTGGAGTAGCGTAAAATAATATTTATAGTTCCTAAACTATTCACTAGCACAAGTACTAGTAGCAAGTATAGGGTCGATCCCACGAGGAGGCGATTTAGCTTATAGTTTTCCCGGCTTTGAATGCTCAATTGGGTTGTCACGTTTGAAAAGGTTTTGTTTTGGAGAGCAGTAGGGCACTGCCGAACCGTGGTCACCGTGTTTACTTGACTGGAAAATAACAAATAACTTAAACAGAAATAAAATTAGCATGCAACCTAATTAATATACTGAGCAATTAACAGACTCGACTAAGCAAATAAGATGAAACAAATAAAGACTAAAGTATCCAGGCATTGACTCCCCTGACTTCCCCCTTGACCTATGTGCTGCCGATCATTGGTACGTATATCATTTTGCTAACAGTTTTGTCTTCCAGTTATAGATCCCAAGTATTAACATCCCTATAATGTCACGCATATTAATACCCCGAACCCTCATTCGCTCTTATGTTTAAGTCCTATTAGATCTCTCTCAATAGGTCTCCGGACGTTGACCAATTCGACACTATGTGACCGCATGAGTCTAAGTTGATCAAGTCGCCTTCATCCTCCAAGCAAACCCGGAATGGCCAATAGCATGCCTGGACAGACCCAAGTCATACGACCACATCTCCAGCAACATGTTGTACTTCGCGGACGCCCAGTCTCCCGGTCGCGTTGATCTACGTACTCCTGTGTTAGTCAAGTCGGGGTTCCCACTGGTCACTGTAGGATTGCCCAAGTCCCTAACATGCTGAAGTTACTACCCTGTTGAATCGGGAACAAAACTCAGCTAGTTGCTGTCATCAATAAGCCTCCCGGCACGATCACGTCTTAGGGTTGGTCAGGTTCTGTCTTTGCCCAGATACAAACAGATTAACTACTTGACATAATTAAAACAGAAAATAAAACAAAGGAAATACGACGAACTGAACTATGCATTGAAAACGGGAAATTGTTCAACAACAGAAATAAACTAAGTACGGAATTAAAAGCATAAAAACATAAAGGAAATTGTTTTTGGCCCGAAGGCTTAACAGAAAATAAACGCCGGCGAGTTTGGTTGCTCACGCGGCTGCCTTCTTCTTCGCTGGACAGGTTAGGGCTTGCTCCGATTTCTTCGCTGCTCATGTGTTCTCGTTCTTCATCAGTCACTTCTTCTTAAATAGACGGGCTTCAGATGATGAGAGACGTGTGGGGGAAAATACCTCCAAGTGCGGACAAGAGTCCTACTTGGGTTGGAGTTTGAATCTGGCCGCCTTTGAAGACTCCGCAAATTCCAGGACTCCTGGTACACCGACTGCCCAACGTTCCGTCTCTGTCAATGTTAGTGCTTGCCCATGTACTTCCTTCTCTGACTGATTGAGGTAGCGGACCATGTGCGGTACTTGGTCGGACTCAAGTCTTGCTCCACCTGCTGACGTCCTGGTTGCTTGCTCAACTCTGCTGGACCCTTTTCGTCAATCTGGCTTGCTCAACGAGTGCTCTTGACCATGGAAGGTGATTTCCTTGCCTCTTTCACACAGTGCGCTCCTCTTTCCACTCCTTTGCCTGCCCACCTGCAAAACTTGCCCAAGTACCCAAACGTGCCCTCCCAGACACAAATAAAGTAAAAACAAACTAAGGACTCGATTTACTTGACTCTAAAAATCTAAAAATGAGCCAAAAAATATGGCTCATCACACGCACACACTTTACTTCGCTTGTCCTCAAGCGTGTACGGTGACTTGCCTGCTCAAGCAGAAAACAAACAGGGGGTAGAGAAAGAAAGAAAATAGAAGACTCAAGGACAGCATGCTTATCAAAATACAAAGAGTTGATCAAGTGAACAGATAGTCAAAATCATAGTCAATGGAATGCATAAAAAACGGTCAAGAGTTTGCAACAGGATTTTGGGATTCTCACTAAGTGTTTCTCTCTATGCAGTGGATGGGTAGTGATTCGCTCAATGCTGTTTTAAAAGAAGTTCTGCTTTGGGCTTGACCAAGTTCTATCCTGTGACATTTTCAATTGAGTTGGGCAATATCATTAGGGCTTTCTAGGGTGACTGTATAGGCTGTCTTGGGCAATGCCCAGAATTGATCTTAGGTAGGACATGCATTTTACTTAGCAAATTTCCTCCTAATTTCTTCTCTCTCTTACGGGCCTTAGCACACCCTTTTATTTGTGGATCTATTTTTTTCTTTTTTTTTCTCTTTTTTTTTCTTTTTTTTTCTTTTTTTTTTCTTTTCCTAGAGAAGACTTTGCCCTGACTTGCTCTTTTTATGAACTTGAGCATATATGCAGGTTGGGTCAGGGCAGTGGGAGTTTTCCCCCAGGTGATCAAGAAATATTGGCTCGGCTCAAGGGGCTAACAAAGGTCTTCTTTTATTTATAGTGCAGAAAGAAAATGCCTAAATCATGTATTACTTTAACTCAATTTTCAAATAATCACAATGGTCAGAACTTGGGCAAGCTTCAACATTACAAACTTTTTAAACAGCTACTCTCATGAAAGAAATATAACACACAGATGTAGGCTCAAATCCTCACAGCTTACCTAGTTGCAATTCCATCGTCCCTAATATTTTTCATGCATAGACTATTAATTTTGAAAACTGTTCAAGTTGATCAAGGTATTTATCAAGCATGCGACTCGATCAAACTATGGGGTTGCTCTTGCCCTTCCCCCACTCACACACTTTGCCTCTGGCAAAGTGTGCAAACAGTAATAAGTTGGGCAAGCATCCCCCCTGACTCCGACTCCAACGATGTTGGCGCACCTTCCCACATACACACTTTGTCTTGGGCAAAGTGTGCAAATAAAGAGGTCGACCCCATCAGACATGAGCCGGGCAGACTCAAGACAAAATAAAAAAAAATAAAAAAACTAATCTACTAAAAACAAAGGGAGGGTACATTTAGGGTTTGGGTTCAGGTGGGTACCTGAAACCAACGTGGACGAAGTAGGCAAGTAGGGCAGCGTGCATCTCTTCGTGCTTCTCGCCAATCTGGTCCTGCTTCTCCTCGAGGACATCCAATTGCTCAAGGATCTCCTCCTTCTGCAACTCGACCTTCTCACTTGGTCGACTCACAGGCTCGGTCTTCACTTTCGCCTTGGCTGCCAGTGCCAAGGCCTTCACTTCCTCTGGGTTTGTGAACATCCAATCCTCTCCATCAACTCTGATATCAGCCATCCGGTTCAAACATGCATGATCAAGTTTCTCTTCCGCCATCATCTCCATCAACTCAAAGTCAAGCTTCAACTCCATCCTATGGGCATATACTCCAGGAAAGTGGGCAAGGGACAACCTCTGTGCTGGCTTGCTCAAGATGTTCTTCAGTTGTGCGCATAGGAATGCTCCAAAGTTGACCTTGATCTTCTTGGTCATGCACCACAGTAGATCAAGCTCGGTCAGGGAGATAGTGTTGCTGTTGTCCTTTTTCCCATAAAAATTGTACGCCAATATACGGTGGCAGATGCGCAACGCGTCGTCCTTGAGCTGGTGATTCTTGGCCTCCTGTGACTTGAACACTTTTTCCTTGCTCAAGGCCCTCCAGATCTCGTTCCTCTCCTTCTGCGTGCGCTCTGGTGGCGTGGTCAATCTGTCCTGGTACTCCTTTGAAAACTTATCCTTGAAACTGGCCGCTCCCATGGCCATGTTGATCTCGAAGATGCTTGCCTCATTATACGATCCCATCAATTTGAAAGAAATGCCCAACGGCCCGCCATCCTTGCTCGTTCTCACCTCCAGGTCTTCATAGAACTCCTTGACCAACTTCTCAGAGACTTGCCCTGGCCAGGTCAAGAAGTCCTCCCACCCTATAGCTGCAAAATAACCCTTAACTTGATCAACAATATTCAAATCTTTCAGGGTTTCAAAACATACCATCTTGGGCACGACAACTGCCCTTTTCTGGATGTTTGAGGGTGGGGGTACTGATTGCTTGCCCTTGCCACGGGTGACTCGGGTCGACGCCGGGGTCTTAAATTTCTCAGGCGTAGTGACCGGGATCGAGTGCTCCGATTCTTCCTTAACCTTCGTTTCCTCCTCACCGTCTTTTTCATCCTCCTCGCCGCCGGCAGTGGACATATCGTCGGGCTTCTCGTCGGACGACGATTCCATGGTGGCGACCGGCGTGTTTTCTCGGGGCTTCTTGAACTTACTCTTTTCCTCCGCCGTGAACTTCCTCTTCTTCACAAGGTCTTCGCTCGGCTCACCGCTCTGACTCGCCGGTGCCGAATCGTTGGACGGTTTGGGGGTATCATCAAGGTCGGCGAGGCTAGGTGCGTCGATTTCCTTGCCCAGCTGCTCCACCAGCACGGTGTTGATGGGGGCTGGGCTGTTTTCGTGTGTTGGGCTTGGCGACGACGTGCCTCCTTTCTGTGGTGACGGGGTTTTCTCCGGTGGTGGTGGCGTTTTCTCCTTCGCGGGTACAACAGCGGCGGCAGCCTTGGATGCTTTTCCTCCGGCCATCTTTTTCGACGATTGCGGTTGGGGGCTGGTGAGATCGATTTGGGTACCGGTTGGGATTTTGTTTAACTTTGTGTTTTTCGTGCGGGTGGAAACCATTATTTGGGAAAGTTAGGGTTATGGGGTAGTGGTGGTAATGGGGGAAGTTGAGGAGTTGTGCGGTTTTTGAAGTAGAGGGGTAGTGGTGTAGATGGATTAGGATTTTGAATTTGTTTAGGACTCTGCAAATTCAGAGTTGATTGGACTCTTTTGCGGATTCCCGATAATTCCGCAATCATCACAACTGCCCTCCTCCATCCATTGCTCGATCTCCGCACTTGCTCGCTCAAATTTTCTGTTTCCTGAAAACAAAGACAGACCAAAACCCTTTCCTGCCCAAGGTTACTCCTTGGCGTGGTGAAATTATTAACAAAATGAAATAAAGGGAAAAGCATAGTATACATACCGAGTTCGCCTTCGGTATTTCCCTCTATTTATTGTCATGGGCCTGACTTATTCTTCTTGCTCCACTTGGTCAAGAGGCTGGCTCAGGGGGTATTATCCCCTTGAGATCCTCACTCCCATAGTAAGCCTTGACTCTCTGCCCATTCACCTTGAAGATCTGATAATCACCTGGCTTAAATAGCTCAACCGAACCATTTGGGCAAACAACATGGACTATGAACGGCCCTGCCCACTTGGTCGATAGCTTTTTGGCCTTGAATTTGAACTTGGTTTGGTAAACCAAAACCAATTGGCCAGGTTCGATCTTCTTTTTCTTGATGATTTTGTCGTGGGCTCTCTTTGTCCGCTCTTTGTAGTTGACCGCGTTGTCATATGCTTCGATCCTTATCTCCTCCAGCTCAGTTAGGTCAAGTTTACGCCCTTCGCTGGCCGCATCCCAGTCAAAATTTACCTTGTTCACTGCCCAATGCGCCTTGTGTTCGATCTCCACGGGCAAGTGGCATGACTTGCCAAACACCATGCGGTAGGGAGAGATCCCTGAAGGTGTTTTGTAGGCGGTTCTGTAGGCCCAAAGTGCATCATCAATCTTGTCGCTCCAATCCTTACCTTCTGGCTTGACCGTCTTCCTCAAGATGGTTTTAATGATGCGATTGGATAGCTCGGCTTGCCCATTGGCCTGGGGGTGATATGCTGTGGAGGTCCTGTGGTGCACTCCATATTTCCTGAGCAACCTTTCAATTATATAATTGCAGAAGTGCGTGCCTTGGTCACTGATCAATGCGCGAGGTACACCAAATCTGCTGAATATGTCTCCCTTGAGGAAGGTAGCTACCACTCTTGAGTCATTAGTTGCTGTAGCCTTGACCTCGACATATTTAGATACGTAGTCAACTCCCAAGAGTATATAATCCTTCCCTCTGGAGTTGGGCAATGGTCCCATGAAGTCGATGCCCCATACGTCGAAAACTTCCACGGGCATGATGGGCATCATGGGCATCTCATCTCTCTTGGTCACGTTTCCCTCTCTCTGGCACTTGTCACAGCTCCTGCACCACTCAAAACAATCTCTCAAGAGAGTTGTCCAATAAAAACCACAGTCAAGTACCTTCCTTGCTGTATGTCGCTGGCCGAAATGTCCTCCGCAGGCTTGCTCATGGCAGTGCTTCAGAATGTCTGCTTGCTCAACTTCAGGAATGCAACGTCTCAGTACTTGGTCTTCTCCCCTCTTCCACATGTAGGGATCATCCCAAATGTACTTCTTGCTCTCCCGCTTGAGTTTGTTCTTACCGTAGAGGGTCATGTCTTCCCTTATATCTCCTGTGACTATGTAGTTGGCCAAGTCTGCATACCATGGCTCCCCCGAGTGGGTTGAAATCTGATATAAGTACTCATCTGGAAAAGTCTCCGTGATGGGCATGCCTTCTTCTCGCTGGATTATCCTGCTCCAGTGGTCAGCCACTAAGTTTTGGTTACCTGACTTGTCTCTGATTTCGATGTCGAACTCTTGTAGCAACAAGATCCATCTTATCATCCGTGGCTTGGTCTCCTTCTTGGCCATTAAGTACTTCAGCGCGGCATGGTCAGTGTAGACTATGGTTTTGCTCCCGAGCAAGTAAGATCTGAACTTCTCGAATGCAAACACCACAACTAGTAGTTCTTTCTCCGTGGTCGCGTAGTTGCATTGAGCAGGGTTCAATGTCTTGGATGCATAGTAGATTACATGCCGTTCCTTTCCTTTCATCTGCCCAAGTACAGCACCCACGACGTACCCGCTCGCGTCGCACATAAGCTCAAATGGCATTCCCCATTCTGGTGGCTGGATGATGGGGGCAGTGACTAACCTCTCCTTGAGGTGGTTGAAGGCAGCTTGACAGTCATCATCAAAGTTCCAGTCAACCTCATTTTGTAATAGCCTGGTTAGAGGTTGGGCAATCTTGGCAAAGTCTCTCACGAACCTCCTGTAGAACCCAGCGTGCCCAAGGAAGCCTCTGACTTGCTTGACATTCCTTGGGTAAGGCAGCTTTGATATGGTCTCTATTTTGGCTCGGTCAACTTCAATTCCCTTGGCAGAGACTACGTGCCCAAGGACTATCCCTTCTTCAACCATAAAGTGACATTTCTCGTAGTTAAGTACCAAACTTTTTTCCACACATCTGATGAGGGCCAACTCCAGGTTGTTCAAGCATGTCTCGAACGAGCTGCCATATACAGTAAAGTCATCCATGAAAACTTCTATCCCTTGCTCGAGCAGATCGGCAAAGATGCTCATCATGCATCTCTGGAAGGTGCCAGGGGCGTTGCATAGACCAAATGGCATGCGTCGATATGCAAAGGTACCATATGGGCAAGTGAAAGTGGTCTTGTCCTGGTCTTCTGGGGCCACCCAAATTTGCATGTAGCCCGAGTATCCGTCGAGAAAACAGAAATGGGTTTTCCCGGCTAGCCTCTCGAGCATCTCGTCAATGAATGGTAGGGGGAAGTGGTCTTTCTTTGTTACCTTGTTCAACTTCCTGTAGTCTATGCACACTCTCCATCCGGTTTGAAGTCGAGTGGCTATCTGCTCCTTTTTCTCGTTCTCGATCACTTGAATTCCTGACTTCTTGGGCACCACATGAACTGGACTTACCCATTTGCTGTCTGAAACAGGGTAGATAATGCCCAAGTTGAGCAGCTTGAGTATCTCCTTGAGCACTACCTCCTTCATAGCGGGGTTTAGTTTTCTCTGTGGATCGCGCACTGGATTTGACTCTTCCTCGAGCAATATGTGGTGTTGGCATATGGTGGGGCTGATTCCCCGTATATCTGCTAAGGTCCATCCAATGGCTTGCTTGTACTGGTCAAGGATGTTCCTCAGCCTGCTTTCTTCCTCCTTTCCCAGTTTCGAACTTATGATCACGGGCAATGTATCATTTTGCCCAAGGAACATGTACTTGAGATGTGCAGGGAGTTTCTTTAATTCTAACTCTGGTGGCTTCTCCAGGGATGGTACCATGATCGTGACTTCATGGGGTGGCAACTTGCTCATGCCCATAGGGTGATTCTCTAGAGCTCCCAATTGCTCAACTATCTGTTGAGCTTCAAGTTGCTCATCCTCTACATCTTCTCTGGTCAATCCCCTTTGTATCACCAGATCTACTTTGTTAGAGACTCCATATCCTAGAGCTTGCTCCTCGATCAGTTCATCAATCTGATCAACATAGTGCCCTTGCTCGGTATCTTTTGGGTGCTTCATTGACTTGAACAAGTCGAATGTGACCGTTTCTCCTTCAAACTTGCAGGTTAGCTTTCCAGTTTCGCAGTCGATGTGTGTCCTTGCTGTTTTCAAGAATGGCCTGCCCAAGATCATCACTGGCTGCTTGCTTGATCTCCCCATGTCCAAAACATAGAAGTCGGCAGGGAAGATGAGCTCCTCTACCTTGACCAATACATCTTCCAGAATTCCCTTGGGGTACACATTTGATCTGTCTGCCAACTGGATTACTACCCTTGTCGGTTTCATCGGCCCTATACCCAAGTCTTCGTACATTGACTTAGGCATAACATTGATTGATGCTCCCAAGTCGAGCATGGCTTTTTCTATGTTCATGTTGCCTATTATGCAGGTGACGACGCGAAAACTTTGTCGTGGAAGCTAACGCGGCCAAAATAAATTTATAAAGTTCCTAAACTCAACACAAGATAGCAAGTGATAAGTATATGGTCGATCCCACGAGGAAGCAATTGCAATTTAGTTAATCTCGGCTTTGCCCAAATAGTGTCACAATAAAAAGGTTTTGAATTTGGTTGCTGAGTCACAGCGTTTTATCAAACTACCAACTGACGAAAATAGATAAACTAATTAACCCAAACTAACATGCAGAAATATTAAACTAAACACTTTGACCAAACTGGAAACAGAAAACAATTAATCAAACTGAAATCAAATAAAGGAAAATAGGCTTCTGGGTTTTGGCTTCTCTCTGGGTTCTCTGGGCAAACTACTGATCCCTGGCACTTATGGTTTTAACTGATGGTTTGTCAATCGGTTATAGGATGTCGAACAAAGTGAAAGCAGTCCTATTAAGTCACGCCTACAGTCACCCCACCCCAATCCGTCCTTACGGTGTAAAGAAAGGCAAGGTATACTTATGCCTAATCCCCTGAGTCTAAACAATTCGATACCTATGTGGTCGCATGGATCTAGTTTGCCCAAACTCGCATTACTCTCTCGACGAACCCAATTCGGCCAATAGCATGTCCGGAAATCCGAATCATACGACCGCTACTCCAACACGTTCTAGCGCTATGCCCGTAGTACAACAAGATACTATTACTCGGTTTGATCAATCGCCAGTATCTCAAAGCGTAAGGGTTTCCTAACGACCAAATTAGTCTGCCCAAACCTGCAAGAATAAAGTTATTCCTCAACTGTGTAATCGGGAACAAACCCCAGGCAGTTAACTAAGCCCTATCAACCTCACGGTTCTATCTTAGCCAAGAGTCCCCTTCGATCCGCCTTTGCCCAGTCGCCCTGCAAGTTTAGCTACTCATACGCGAATAAATAAAACAAAAAATAAATTGGAAAACAAAACTAAATTGCATAACTAAGAAATATGGAATTGTTCAAACTGAAATAACAAAACAGAAATTAAAACATAAAAACATTAAAACGAAGAAAAGATCTCGGCCATGGTGGCTCCGATCTCTTCTCCGCTCTCCGGCGGCCGCTCCTTGCTCTCTCTACTTCGTGGTATCTTGGTGTGTCGAAGGTTATAATTTTCGTCCATCTATCTCTCTTTTATAGGTGCTGATTAGGGTTAAAAATCGCAGCTGCATGGGCCTGCATGGGCCTCCTGGAATTAGGCGCCGCTATTTCCATAAGAAATCCGCTTTCCATATTTAAGTTCTGATGCCTTTGACTTTGCCCGATAGCGACTCTCTGCCTGGTACAAAGACTTCAGTTCAGTTCCTTCTCTTCCCAGGTGGTGGTGGTGAGTCTGGTGACTATTCCTCTGACTCCTCGACATCTTCACTTTGCCCATAGTGGTGACTTTGCCTCCTTGGGTCAAACTGCTCAAGTCACTTTGCCTCGAATCCGCGCGTTTGCCCAAAGTGGACCATTCCTTTGCCTTTTCCGCACAATCTCCACCTGCTGACATGAATCCTGCATACTTTGCCCAAACACTCCATTGTGCCCTCCCAGACACATAAACGACTCAAACTGACTCAATTACGACTCTAAAAAGGCTCCAAGATGAGCAAATAAAATGGCTCATCAAACCGCACACACTTGAAGTACGCTTGTCCTCAAGCGTAGGGTATGACTTACCAGACTCAAGACCAAAGTAAAAAGAAATCAAGGCTAGGGGAAACAAAGTAAATAGAGACTCAAAGTACTAGCATGAGTGATATAATAGAAATGGGCATAGCATATACATACAAATCAAAATTCGAGTTAAGAGACATAAAAAATGGTCAAGATTCTGTACTAGGGCTTTAGGTCACTCCCTCGCAAGTGTATCTCTCTTTTCAGTGTATGGGTATAATGTCACTCATTTTCTGCTGTGAATCTACTTTGCCCAAATTTGACAATTTGCTGATCAAGTTATTCTGACTAAGTGGGGGTCTCATCATAGGGGCTTTTATTGGGTTGTAATGTAGGCTCTTTGGGTGGATTTTGAAGAGTAGGCTCTGTTTGGGCAGAGGGCTATATATTTTGGGTTTAGCCTTTCTCTCCCACTTTGCCCCTTTTTTACGGGCCTTAGCACACAACCAACTTATTACTTTTCTTTTTTCCATTTTTTTTTTCGTTTTTTTTTTTCGTTTTTTTTTTTTTTTTTTTTTTTTTTTTTTTGCTGAAAATCAATCTCTCTACCCTCATATCTTTTCAGGTGCCTATGGGCATAGCACCAGACTGGTATACAAGAAAATCAACAGGCTCAAAGGGCTAGCAAGGGATTAATGTTATTTATTTGATCAAACTGGAAAGAAATGCCCTAATCATCTAATAACCCAATTTAACAAAACTACTTATCACAGCAAATAGGCAAAATCAGGCATCATAAATATCACAGTAGACTCTCAAGAAAGAAAATTCAATTCGATGTATGGCTCAAGTCTCACAGTTTGCCTAGTACAGTTCCATCATCCCTATTTTCATGCTTTTAACTATGAAGTTTGAGTTGCTGTACAAATAAAATGCTCTAAGTTTGCGCCAAGGTATTCACACAATCATGCTTGACAACGACAAGACACAGAGGTTTGCCCTTTCCCTTTCCCCCCTCACACACTTTGCCTTGGCAAAGTGGGTGAAGGTAGCAAGATCAGTAGGGGATTCCCTCGACCAAAAATCAAACAACAACGATCATACTGAGTATGGTGAACCTCCCCACTCACACACTTTGCCTTGGCAAAGTGTGTCAACGAAAAGATCAACCCTTGACTCGAAGTGACTCAAAGAAAAGAAAATAAAAGAATAGAAAAGAAACTATAGGGAGGACAACAAAGGAGGAGGTAGATGCAAGGTAGAACCTGAATTAGGCATGGGCAAAGTGGCACATTAATGTTCAGCAGCTATACGAGACTTTTGTCTTGTCGCCTCAGGACTTTGTCCGGAATCAGTAGCGTGAGCACGACTGCCCAGACCTTGACTTCGTTCCAGGTGTCATCGATTGTGTATCCTGTCTTCTAGTGTAATATGTAGTTTGACCAAGTAGCCGGTATGCCCACACCGCTGCCCTTTCGCCCTCCTTTTATCCTGCACATCAAGAACGAACAAACCCTTCCTCTCTCTTGGGTTGAGACAAGTCAAAGTGCTCTATCCGCGAAGAAGTTTTATTCCTAAATAAAATAAAAATAAAAATAAAAATAAAAGAAAAACATACCAGGTTGCCTCCTGGTCAGCGCCCTAGTTATCGTCATAGGCATGACGTGATGTATGCTCACCATTATTCATGGTGCGAGGTTTAAGCTTCTCCTCGTTATGCCCATATGAGGCCTTCAGAAACTTGAGTAAGTCTGTGCAGTTGCTCATCATCCATCCATGTAGAGTGCTTGGTAGTTTGCCCAAACCAATTGGTAGTACATTGGTCAGGGGCGACTTGCTCTCTTTCTTCGCACTAAGGTACTTCAAAGCATAGTGGTCAGTTGTGGTCTTACTGCCCAATAGAAATGACCTGAAATTTTGGAGGGCAAAGACCAATGCTAGAAGATCCTTCACAAAATTCTTGACTGCCTCAGTATGCCCAAGAAATCTTCTCAGTTGCTTCACAATACTTGGGTATGAAAGCTTTGATACCTCTCCTGCCGTTTCTTGGTTGACCTTCATCTGGGGGTCTTGTATGGGCACAACTTCTTCCTTAAACAAGATGTGACGCCTGCATATGGTCGGGCTTATACTTCTTATGACCGCCACTGGTAATCCTATGCCCTTCTTGTTTTGCCCACGCATTACCGCTAGTTTTTCATCCTTTGGGCATGACACAAATGCATCGACGCTTACGGGCAAAGTGCCAGTTTGCCCTAGAAACATGTCCTTCAAATGCTCTGGAGGCATATTGGGTTCCATCATTGTTGGTTTATCAAGAGACGGTGTCATTACTGTCTCCGTTGGTGTTGACAGTTTGCCCAAACCGTCAGCGTGATTTTCCAGCGACCCAAACTCTTGGGTTGTCCATTGTACCTCCTCTGTTTGATCTTTGATTTTATCATTCATCATTCCTTGCTGGACGGCAATGTCAGTTTGGTCATACACCCCACTTTGGATAGGTGTTTCCTCAACGTCCTTCTTGATTTGGTCAATGTAGTGGACTTGTTCAATGTGTACGGAGTGCTTGGGATTGTATAGGTCTAAGGTGACCGTCTCTTCCTCGAATTTACATGTCAGCCTCCCAGTTTGACAGTCAACATCAGTCTTGGTTGATTTCAAGAACGGTTTGCCCAGGATCATCACTGGCTCTTTATTCAATTTGCCCATATCCAGCACATAGAAATCTGTAGGGAAAATGAAGTTCTCCACTTTGACCAAAATGTCTTCCAGTATGCCCTCCGGGTAGATATTTGATTCGTCGGGTAGCTGAATCACAACCCTTGTGGATTTCAATTGTCGTATGCCCAAATCCTCATATATTTTCTTGGGCATGATGTTGATCGATGTGCCCAGATCCAACATGGTGTTTTCAATTTTCTTCGTACCAATGATGCAAGGGGCGTGAAACATCCCTGGGTCTCCACACTCGGTCAGTCCATTCTTCTTTATGATTGATGACACACTCTCTCCGGCTTCAAATATTGCATCCCTTCGGTATTGGACTTTCTTTGTAGATAACTCCTTCAAGAGCTTGGCACACCTGGGCATAGTGTTCAAAATGGTAAGAAGAGGCATATTGATTTCTACCTTCTTATAAAGTTGGATCATCTCATCTGCATCCTTCCTTTCATTGCTTCTAATCAATCTTCCCGGGAAGGGTAATTTGATCTTCGGTGGTGGAGATTTGTCTCGCTTTGCCCTAAGTGTTGTCTCTTTTGCTCTTTGGTCATTTGCGGTGTATCCCTGAGGCTCTTCTTTATGTTCTTCTCCAGATTCTTGCTCCTTCTCTACTGGTCTAAGTACCTCAGGTGGACGTTCCTCGCTCTTAGCCTGAATCGCACACACTTGGGCCTTGTTCACTTCAGTATGGGCAGGCAGCTCCTCCACTTTCTTTTCTACTTTAGCCACTGTTTGGGCAACGTATGCCAACTGTGAATTAATGCTTTGGAGTTGCCCACATGTATCTACCTTGAACTTCTCACTCTCTTGCTGGGGCTTCAAATTCTCTTTGACCAAAGTCTGAACCATCTCGGACAGTGAATTAATATTCTGAAATTGCCCACGTGCCTCAGCCTTGAACCTCTCATTCTCTTGTTGAGCCTTCAAATTCTCCCTCGCCATGGTGCTAACCAGTTCCGCAAGTGAGGGTTCATAGCTTTGGTTTTGCTGAGGGTATTGCCCTTGGAATTGATGTTGATGGTAGTGTTGGGGGTATTGGTTCGCATACTGACCCTCCACTGGTTTATTCTCGTACCTTAAATCTTCATGGTCCCTCCATTCGGTGTTGTATACATCTGAGTGGGGGTCAAAGTGATGTTTTCCCCAGCTTTTCCCATATCCGTTCATATGACCCATTGGATTTACTTTCTTAACGACGAGTCTGGGGCATTGATCTGTAGTGTGATCTTCCTCCCTACATATTTTGCATGCCCTGACCACTTTATTTGACTCCGCCACCATGTTTTCCATGAATTGCTCCATGGTACTACACAACCTGTCAATTTTGGAGTCTTCTGTTGTGGGCAAAGGCATATTCTGTTTGGGCAGATCACTTTCGTCTTCTCTCGAAGCCTCTGCCGACTCCTGGAACAATCTGAACGCGTCATTTGCGCATTTATTCAACACTGATCCTCCACATGCAACGTTGAGGAGTTTCCTCTCCTTTGGGCAAAGTCCAGTCATGAAGTATTGGATAAGATCATGGTATGGGATTTGATGTTGTGGGCATTTGACCAATATTTTTTTGAACCTAACCCAGTAGTCGTGGAAGTTTTCATTATTCTTCATCTTTATGTTGTAGATCTTCTTCCTCACCTCCTGAATCTTTGATATTGGAAAATACTTCGCAAGAAACTTATGCTGGAGCTGTGCCCAGGTGCTCACCTCTCCTTCGGGCAAAGTATAGAGCCACTCTCTTGCTCCGTCGGCCAAAGAAAATGGGAACGCCAAAAGTCTGATGTATTCGCCCAAAGGGGCTGCTCCTTGGATGGTTCCACAGGCTAGTTCAAAGTCTTGGATATGCCTTTGAGGATCCTCCCACGGCATGTCACTGAAATTGGGCAGAATTTGTAGGAAGTCGTGCTTCATCTCCCAGTTCTGGTTAATCGTGGGCAAAGTGATGCCTGAAGGTCTCAGATTCAGATTCGAAGGGAACATCATGTCCCGTAGTGTCTTGTTCGCCTCTCCCATCGTAGATTTTGAGGTTAGTACGGGGTAAACTCTTCTTGTCTCCTCTGCCCTAGCTCTTGTTTGGGCAGGCTAGTTACTTTGGGCTGCACGTGCTGTTTGCCCTGGTTGCTTCGTTCTGCTCTCCCTTGCCCTGTACGGTCAAGCTGGAGCAAAAACAAAAAATAACAAGTCAAATAGCACAGAAAACTAATTGCTGGAATATTGCCTCCCCGGCAACGGCGCCAATTTTGACGACGCGAAAACTTTGTCGTGGAAGCTAACGCGGCCAAAATAAATTTATAAAGTTCCTAAACTCAACACAAGATAGCAAGTGATAAGTATAGGGTCGATCCCACGAGGAAGCAATTGCAATTTAGTTAATCTCGGCTTTGCCCAAATAGTGTCACAATAAAAAGGTTTTGAATTTGGTTGCTGAGTCACAGCGTTTTATCAAACTACCAACTGACGAAAATAGATAAACTAATTAACCCAAACTAACATGCAGAAATATTAAACTAAACACTTTGACCAAACTGGAAACAGAAAAAAATTAATCAAACTGAAATCAAATAAAGGAAAATAGGCTTCTGGGTTTTGGCTTCTCTCTGGGTTCTCTGGGCAAACTACCGATCCCTGGCACTTATGGTTTTAACTGATGGTTTGTCAATCGGTTATAGGATGTCGAACAAAGTGAAAGCAGTCCTATTAAGTCACGCCTACAGTCACCCCACCCCAATCCGTCCTTACGGTGTAAAGAAAGGCAAGGTATACTTATGCCTAATCCCCTGAGTCTAAACAATTCGATACCTATGTGGTCGCATGGATCTAGTTTGCCCAAACTCGCATTACTCTCTCGACGAACCCAATTCGGCCAATAGCATGTCCGGAAATCCGAATCATACGACCGCTACTCCAACACGTTCTAGCGCTATGCCCGTAGTACAACAAGATACTATTACTCGGTTTGATCAGTCGCCAATATCTCAAAGCGTAAGGGTTTCCTAACGACCAAATTAGTCTGCCCAAACCTGCAAGAATAAAGTTATTCCTCAACTGTGTAATCGGGAACAAACCCCAGGCAGTTAACTAAGCCCTATCAACCTCACGGTTCTATCTTAGCCCAGAGTCCCCTTCGATCCGCCTTTGCCCAGTTGCCCTGCAAGTTTAGCTACTCATACGCGAATAAATAAAACAAAAAATAAATTGGAAAACAAAACTAAATTGCATAACTAAGAAATCTGGAATTGTTCAAACTGAAATAACAAAACAGAAATTAAAACATAAAAACATTAAAACGAAGAAAAGATCTCGGCCATGGTGGCTCCGATCTCTTCTCCGCTATCCGGCGGCCGCTCCTTGCTCTCTCTACTTCGTGGTATCTTGGTGTGTCGAAGGTTATAATTTTCGTCCATCTATCTCTCTTTTATAGGTGCTGATTAGGGTTAAAAATCGCAGCTGCATGGGCCTGCATGGGCCTCCTGGAATTAGGCGCCGCTATTTCCATAAGAAATCCGCTTTCCATATTTAAGTTCTGCTGCCTTTGACTTTGCCCGATAGCGACTCTCTGCCTGGTACAAAGACTTCAGTTCAGTTCCTTCTGTTCCCAGGTGGTGGTGGTGAGTCTGGTGACTATTCCTCTGACTCCTCGACATCTTCACTTTGCCCATAGTGGTGACTTTGCCTCCTTGGGTCAAACTGCTCAAGTCACTTTGCCTCGAATCCACGCGTTTGCCCAAAGTGGACCATTCCTTTGCCTTTTCCGCACAATCTCCACCTGCTGACATGAATCCTGCATACTTTGCCCAAACACTCCATTGTGCCCTCCCAGACACATAACTGACTCAACAACGACTCTAAAAGGGCTCAAAGATGAGCAAATAAAATGGCTCATCAGCAGGGAATATAGAACATTCCAGGGTCTGCACATTTCCTTGGTACATTCCTCTGGAGCACCGCTGAAACATTCTCTCCTACTTCGAATTTGGCATCATCTTGATATTTCACCTTTTTGGTGCACAGCTCCTTGAGGAATTTGGCGCACCTGGGCATGGACTTCAGAATGGTCAACAAAGGCATGTTGATTTCCACCTTTTTAAACATCTGGAACATCTCATTGGTGTCCTCTTTTTCCTTCTTCTTGCTCAATCTTCCTGGAAAAGGAGGGTAGATTTTTGGTGGTGTTCCTGCTTGGGCAGGTACCGCTGTTTCCTTCTGTTTTGGTGGTATCAGCTCAAGTTCTTCTTCTGACTCTTCGTCCTCGTTGACTTCTTCAACAGTTCCTTCCACTTGAGATCGTGGAGTGGGCTTCTTTGGCACTTCAGCCAGGACCTTTCCATTTTTAAGATTGCATTCAATCGGGCGTTGTTTAGTTCAATTTGGGGAGGTAGACCGCTGGTCTTCTTTTTCATCTCAGTCATTGCCTGGGTCAAGTGCGCCAGTTGGGCATTGATGTTCTGGAATTGCCCGCGCGACTCAAGCATTTGAGCGTTTATATTCTGCAGTTGACCTCGAGTCTCAACCTTGTACTTCTCGTTGTCCTGCTTGTACCGGTCATTCTCCTGCTGGGCTTTGATATTTTCATTGACCAAGGTCTGCATCATATCTGCCAAAGTCGGGCCATTGCTCTGGTTCTGCTGGTTGCCCTGATTTTGGTAGTTGTTCCTCTGATGATTGTTCTGGCCGTGGTATTGCTGGCCTTGATTTCCTTGGTTCCCTCCGCCCTGGTAGTTGTTGTTGCCATACCGGTTGTTGTCATGATTTTTCCAGTTGTTCGAGTTGTACGTGTTCCCATTGGGCCTTTGTCCGTTCCCATTGTTCTGCATTATCACCTTGACCTCTTCTTCAAAAAGCTCAGGGCACTCGTCAGTGGCATGGTTACTTTCCTTGCAGATTTGGCACGCCTTGACTCCTCTCTTTAGCCCTGGGTTTTGGTTGAGCACAAGTTGTTCAACTATGTTGCACAGTTTGTCCAACTTGACTTCAGTTGCAGATGGTACGGGCAAGTTGTTCCTGGGTAGGTCACTGCCATCCTCCCTTGTTTCTTCGGCCATTTCCTTGAAGATTTTGAATGCTTCGTCGGCCCTCTTGTTTAGAATGGATCCTCCACAAGCTGCGTTGACCCATGTACTCTCCGTCTCTCTTAGTCCAGAGATGAAGTACTGGACCAAGTCATGGTCAAGGATCTGATGATGTGGGCACTTGGCCAACATCTGCTTGAACCTGACCCAGTAGTCATGGAAGTTCTCTCCTCCTCTCATCTTGATGCTGTTGATCTTCTTCCTCATCTGCTGGATGCGTGCAGCTGGGAAGTACTTCTCAAGGAACTTCTGCTGAAGCTGACTCCAGGTGGTCACTTCTCCAGCAGGTAGAGTGTAAAGCCACTCTCGGGCACCTTCGGCCAGTGAGAAAGGGAAGGCTAGGAGCCTGATGTATTCCCCTAGCCCTTCACTTGTTCGGATGGTGCCACATGCCAATTCAAAATCTTGGAGGTGTCTCTGGGGATCCTCCAAGGGCATGTCACTGAACTTGGGCAAGATCTGGATGTAGCCGTGCCTCATCTCCCAAGTATTGTTTTCAATCGTGGGCAAGGTGATGCCCAGCGGTTTCAGATTCATGTTCTCTGGGAACATCGTGTCCCTCAACGTCTTGGCTCTCTCTTCTCCCATCATTGATCGCGTAGGTGACCTGGATGTGTTCGGTGAATCTTCTCTCGATGTGTCCGAGATCGACTCTCCTGTCTCAGTTATGGTCAACTGAGTTACTTGAGCGGCACGTGCTAATGCTTGTTTCTGCTTTGCTGCCTTCCGATTCTTCCTCGCGGTTCGCTCGATTTCAGGATCAAAAAGTAGCCCTGTATCCTTGCTTCCCGATGAGTTGGAGTCCTGCATACAAAAATAGGTCAAGCGTTAGCACGGAAAACTATTGGCTTGGAATATTGCCTCCCCGGCAACGGCGCCAATTTTGACGCTACCGTCGTGGAGTAGCGTAAAATAATATTTATAGTTCCTAAACTATTCACTAGCACAAATACTAGTAGCAAGTATAGGGTCGATCCCACGAGGAGGCGATTTAGCTTATAGTTTTCCCGGCTTTGAATGCTCAATTGGGTTGTCACGTTTGAAAAGGTTTTGTTTTGGAGAGCAGTAGGGCACTACCGAACCGTGGTCACCGTGTTTACTTGACTGGAAAATAACAAATAACTTAAACAGAAATAAAACTAGCATGCAACCTAATTAATAGACTGAGCAATTAATAGACTCGACTAAGCAAATAAGATGAAACAAATTAAGACTAAAGTATCCAGGCATTGACTCCCCTGACTTCCCCCTTGACCTATGTGCTGCCGATCATTGGTACGTATATCATTTTGCTAACAGTTTTGTCTTCCAGTTATAGATCCCAAGTATTAATATCCCTATAATGTCACGCATATTAATACCCCGAACCCTCATTCACTCTTATGTTTAAGTCCTATTAGATCTCTCTCAATAGGTCTCCGGACGTTGACCAATTCGACACTATGTGACCGCATGAGTCTAAGTTGATCAAGTCGCCTTCATCCTCCAAGCAAACCCGGAATGGCCAATAGCATGCCTGGACAGACCCAAGTCATACGACCACATCTCCAGCAACATGTTGTACTTCGCGGACGCCCAGTCTCCCGGTCGCGTTGATCCACGTACTCCTGTGTTAGGCAAGTCGGGGTTCCCACTGGTCACTGTAGGATTGCCCAAGTCCCTAACATGCTTAAGTTACTACCCTGTTGAATCGGGAACAAAACTCAGCTAGTTGCTGTCATCAATAAGCCTCCCGGCACGATCACGTCTTAGGGTTGGTCAGGTTCTGTCTTTGCCCAGATACAAACAGATTAGCTACTTGACATAATTAAAACAGAAAATAAAACAAAGGAAATACGACGAACTGAACTATGCATTGAAAACGGGAAATTGTTCAACAACGAAAATAAACTAAGTACGGAATTAAAAGCATAAAAACATAAAGGAAATTGTTTTTGGCCCGAAGGCTTAACAGAAAATAAACGCCGACGAGTTTGGTTGCTCACGCGGCCGCCTTCTTCTTCGCTGGACAGGTTAGGGCTTGCTCCGATTTCTTCGCTGCTCATGTGTTCTCGTTCTTCATCAGTCACTTCTTCTTAAATAGACGGGCTTCAGATGATGAGAGACGTATGGGGGAAAATACCTCCAAGTGCGGACGAGAGTCCTACTTGGGTTGGAGTTTGAATCTGGCCGCCTTTGAAGACTCCGCAAATTCCAGGACTCCTGGTACACCGACTGCCCAACGTTCCGTCTCTGTCAATGTTAGTGCTTGCCCATGTACTTCCTTCTCTGACTGATTGAGGTAGCGGACCATGTGCGGTACTTGGTCGGACTCAAGTCTTGCTCCACCTGCTGACGTCCTGGTTGCTTGCTCAACTCTGCTGGACCCTTTTCGTCAGTCTGGCTTGCTCAACGAGTGCTCTTGACCATGGAAGGTGATTTCCTTGCCTCTTTCACACAGTGCGCTCCTCTTTCCACTCCTTTGCCTGCCCACCTGCAAAACTTGCCCAAGTACCCAAACGTGCCCTCCCAGACACAAATAAAGTAAAAACAAACTAAGGACTCGATTTACTTGACTCTAAAAATCTAAAAATGAGCCAAAAAATATGGCTCATCAGCCGTGCAGAAATCGGTCCAGCCACGACGAAAGCACACGTAACCGTTGACCCAAGAGATTTCCACGGACCACGGGGCACGAGCGGTGACAAATGAGGCGAGTGTCTCACAGTATCCAAGCAAAGTAGCCCTGCCTGCCAGATACTCATGTTCATGAGCAAAATCAGAAGGTAAACGACAAACTTCACGGAAATCAACGGTGTTCAGAACTTTGAAGAATCTACAAATCGGGATTGGGGTGGCCATTGAATATGAAATTTGATTTTATAAAAATTAGGGTTTTCAGCGTGGTACGGTGCTTATGTATACACGCCAAAAGTGGGTAGTTGAGGGGTTAATAAACTAATAAAGGTTTCACAATACACCGTGATATACCAACGGCGACGGTGGGTAAGGGTTTTTATCAAGGGTTATCAGTGTCACATAGACCGTCACGGTAACCGTTACACGGTGAGTAAATCCACTGTAATAAACCCACGGCGCAATGTGTTTAATGGGGGTGGTTGGGAATTGAGTGATTTCGTGAAACAATTTAAATCCGGCGACGATGTTGAAGGTACCGGTATACCGATCCAATCGATATACCGTGTGTGCGGAAGCGTGTAAAGCGATAGATCTACTATGCCATGATCTTAGTGCACACATATATATGTATAAACACATATTTATATATATATATATATATATATATATATATATATATATATATATATATATATATATATATATATATATATATATATATAGATTAACAAGAACACTTACAACCGGTGTAGTGTGCCTCGTTGATGTTGATGAAGGTGGTGTTGAGTCGATTGAACCACCTTCATGGATCAGCCTTGAGAATGACCTCGTCACTCTTCTTGTCTAGATCGCCCAGATGTTGAAGCCGCACAAATGGCACGGCCTCTACGTGTTGCACACGAACCCGGATGATGAACACCTTGCTTGCATGAAGTGGTTCTCCAAGAACACTCTCTATTCTCTCCTTTTGGTGTGAATTTCGTGGGTGAGCATATTGTGTGATGAAAATCTGATTTTCATCCATATAAGTTCATCATTATGCATCCCATTACACCCCTTTGTAACCTACAACATAATGGGCATCATAATGCACCATAATCATGCAAAGGGGTTACAAAGGAGGTGAAAGGTCATGCCACATACACATGCCACTATGCATTGTATGTGGTCCCACTTGCTTGTGTGGCATGCCATGTCACACTATGTGACATGCATCCATGCAAGCCATGCATCCTATGCATGTTAATTAATTCCACGTAAATATTGATTCTAAATCAATATATTTATCAAGCAACGTACATCATCTTTGAGTCCGTGTGTGACCCTGTAGGTATGATTTAATTGATCAATATTATATTGTTCCCAACAATTAATATTATCAAATAATCATTTAACATCCATAGACGACCTTATGACTTTATCGATTGCACACGTAGGATCGAAGGACATATCCCAACAATCTCCCACTTGGCCTTCAGAGCCAGTGTGCTGCCAATTTCCTGTTGTCACTTTATGTCTAAATTTGAACTTGAGGCAAGACTCGAGTCATCCTCAATCGGTTCAAACCTTTCTTGGACTTTGAGACAGACTGTAAAACCAGATTTATCACTATGATACGAATCTGGACGTGGCCACGTATTTTCCACAGTCTCGACTCTCCAAGTGGCCGGTAAGACATGTATCCCATTATAAAATGGAGGACAATCCCATCTTGTCAATCCAAACTCTCCCACTTGCTTCCTGATATACCCAATAACAAGTTTTATAACCTCCTTTTACGAAAGGCGTTTACTTGTATCAAAGTACACCATTTCACAATGGAATCACTCTGGACTACTCAGGTCAGAGGAAATTGCTCGACAGTCAATGAAATAGTATTATGACTCGAAATCTTAAATACTATTCCAGTCGGGTCTGTTCGATCATTAGCTCCCAGCTAATATATATGTAATTGTACTTGATGTCCCACATCACTAGCCCATGAAGCGGCGCTATAGTACACATTACAATCTAGTTCTTTGTATTATCGGTTTGTCCGCACTCGATTATACAAACCAGGAACAGCTATATGATTCAAGTATATCAGTTCAACCATTGGGACTTCATTATGCGGTAAGTCGACCTCATAACCCAATTGATATAACTTAATCATTTGGACAATTCATATAAATTAAACCATATTTATATGAAGAATTATGTATTATACATATGAGTGAATGTTTACCAATTCTCCAAAAGTATCTAATACAGTAATAGAAATCACAACCCATCTCTAAGATGTCTGATCTCTATTGCAGTCGTGAAAGCCTCAAGCTTAAACTGCTGGAGAGGTTTAGAAAGCGGGTTTGCAACCTTACCAAAAGTTGCAACTTTATTATCTCGATGTCTCCACAAAACTATCTCCTAGATAATGTGGAACTTCCTGAGCACCAGTTTTAGACTTGTGATGCTTCCTAGCTCATTGGCTTGCGCGATAACTCTACTATAAATAGAGAACTATCGGATGGGCTGAGCTAGTTACGCCACCTAGTTCATTCAAGAACTTTCAAATCCTAACTGCCAACATTACTGCATCCAATGCAATACTGTGCTCAACTTTTGTAGTTTAATCAGCTATATTGCATTGCATGGAACTATTCCAGCAAATATCACCTCTAACCAGACAAAAGATATAACCAGATTAAAATCGGAAATTATCTTAGTTTGTTTTGAAGTTAGCATTCAAACAGCTTGTTAATATCAACTCTTTTTGTCTTCCAAAGACAACAAAATTCTTTTGTCCATCTAAGGTACATAAGAATATTCTTGGTCGCAGTCTAACGCGCCTCACCTGGATTTCCTTGAAACTGACTCGTCATGCTCAAAGCATACGATACGTCCGGTCGTGTACATATCATGGCATACATTATAGACCATATTGCCAAAGCATAAGGAATGTTTTCCATCCTCTTTTGCTCATCAAGTCCCGTAGGGCCTTGCATCTTGCGAAGAGATGTGCCATGACTCATTGGAATGAGACCCTTTTTGGCGTCTTTCATTCTGAACTTATCAAGTACCTTATCAAAATAGGTCACTTGACTAAGTCCAAACATCATTTTCGATCTGTTCCGACAGATCTTGATGCCCAATATGTAATGTGCTTCTCCAAGATCCTTCATTGAAAAACAATTCCCAAGCCATTAAGCATAGAAACATTGTTTCCAATAAGGAGTATGTCACCGACATACAACACAATTAATACAACGTAACTCCCACTGATCTTCTTGTAAAACAAGACTCTTCCGAGTTCCTCTGAAATCCAAATCCCAGTATGGATACATTGAACTGAAGATTGCTACTCCGATATGCATTATTTATTCCATAAATAGAACTATAAGTTTGCATAATTTCTCAGCCTTATTAAGATCGATAAAACTCTTTGGCTGTGTTAAAACACAGCCTCTTCTGGAATCCAATTCAAGAAGTTAGTTTTAACATCCAATATTACCATAACTCATTATCAAGATGAGTAGTAATGGCTAAGATAATCTGAATGATTTAATCAAAGCAATTGGTGAAAGTTTTTCCATAATCCACCTCGTGAATAAAACTTTTACCATCAACCTTGCTTTGAAAACCCTAGGTTTTCCATATGTCTGTTTAGATCTTAAAGATCTATTAGCATTCATTGGGTCTAACCCTGTGATGCAAATATATCAAGTTCCAAACTTGATTATCAGATATTGATATCATCTCAGATTTCATGGCACCATGCCAATTTTCAGTAGTTGGACTCGTCATAGCTTGGAATTAGGTCGAAGGTTCACCGCTTTCCAAAAGCATGAATTCATATCTCTCATTGGTCAAAATATCTAAGTATTTGAATAATAGAGATAGATTTATGCCTTTCGGACCTACGAGGGCTGGTATGGCTTCCAAAACCATAAGAATACTCTCAACCCAGTCTTGAGTATTCATCGTTGGTTGTTTCACTTGAACCTCGTTCAAGACAACCGAGCTCCCACTGAATTTCTAGGAAAGATAACTCTTTTCAAGAAAATCACTATCTTGAGCAACAAAATATTGTTCTCAGATAGATCGTAGAAGTTGTGCCCTCGAGTTTCTTATGGATACCATAAAGAAACTTTTATCCCATTTGAGTTCAAGCTCTATAGAGATAAATCTCGTCAGAGAAGCTTTTAGAACCTCAAATTTTGATGAAAACAATTTAGGGACCCTCCCTTTCCATACCTAGTATGGTGCCTTATCAACAGCTTTTGACAGCTTCCTATTCAGTGTATAAGTTGAAGTCTAGAATTGTGTGTTCCCAAAAGAGACCAGTAGTTCATTTAGACCTCTCATCGAATGGTCGAACTATATCTAATATAGTTTGTTTTCTCTTTTCCGAAACATAACCTTCATGTGCTTGTGAACTAATAGGTTCCACATACATCAGTATGGATCATCCCTAATTACTCACATGTTCTCCTTTCTCCAAGAAAGATGACATTGTTATCTTTTCAATCACACATAATTCACATGTATCAAATGACTCCAAGTCAAATGATTCTAAAATTCCTTCTAAAAGAAGCTTCGTTACATGTTTAGATTTTGATTTGATCTAATCAACAATGTTTCAGTTATGTCTCATCGATATTTATTCGATTTGGCCTTTGGTCTTAATGATATATATGATTTGTCAAGTTTAAAGTATACATAAACAATATAATAATCGTACCAAAACAAAGAATAATTCACAATTAAAATAGTTACCAAACTATTTAATAGTGAAAAACTAATCCATCAGTATCCAATACTGAACCAATATTCATTGTTTATTGATGGTACGAAATTACATAGTTATAATACTAAAACAAGGCCCTACATCATATGATCATACGGCTAATGCAGCGACCTTCGCTCCATTTCTTGCCCGTAGATCGACATCTTTACTCACCAAACTTACACTTCTATGTAGTTCCTCCACATACAAATGTGAGAACCACATTTGGCATCCAATACCCAAGAAGTAGAATTTGTGAAGTTTAATGTCTATATCATTAATACTTGAAGATGAAGCAACCCCGTTCTTCACATCTTCTTTGAACTTTGGGCAAATTCAATTATTCCCAATAATTGAGTCTCATTCAAATTTCTCATTCAAAATTATCTCAATGTCAAAACGTGATAAATCGTAAGTGAAAAGTCGAACTTTTCTAACCAGCGATATTATCATGCAATTGAAGCCCTATCTTTCATAAAATATGAGGGAGCCAATCAGACAATCGACTAACGCCATCCCATGGCTCGAAAGTCTCTAATTTGTGTCATTGATGAACTAAGTGTTTTGGATTAAATCACTCCCCGAGGTGAAAATAATCCTAACTTTAGAATCCATCATTGAAAGACAAATTAGGCATTTGTTTTGAAATTGAATAAATATGAACTTCTACATATTTGCAAGTATTGTCCAACACTTTTGCAGTAGACGCATTGAGATTCCCTAGGAACCCTAGTAGCATTTTTGCCCATGGTCTTTTGAATACCTCATCCCTTATCATAAGAATATCCCTCTCAGGGTCCTTTTTAATTGACGACTCATCATCTTAGAAAAATTTAGGAGATCACTTAAAACAAATAATCCAATTATTTGTTGTACATGTGGTCCCTATAGGTTTCTCTTTTCCAGCCTAGCTGAAGCGATGACCCTGGTTATTCAGAACTTTTCAATCTTAGCATATTCCCCGAACATGCTATTGAGTTGTTCAATGATATCTTATGATGTGGTTATTTTACACATTTTCCTTGTCTTCGTATTTGAGGACCATCCTCAAATTACGTTGTTAATCAAGAAAATTTATGTTGTTCAATTTTTCACAATCAAGAATTGAACGAAACTTGAATTGAGTTGATATTAGACATGATAAACTACAAAAGAAAGATAAATAAAGTATGTAAACATCCACAAAGCGGTAAACAAATAAGGTTGTCTAACAAGCTACTTATTTATTCCATTTTTTTCAATCGATATCTAATATCTTTGTTCCCTTGAACAAAACAATCCCAAGACCCCCATCTTGCAAATTCTTAAGCCGACTGAGTCCGCACTTAAGAAGTCCAAGATAGGTAGACATCCCATGTCAATAACATCTAATGTTACTCTCGGTCGATGAGAGTCCCATTCTCATCTCATGTCTCGATAGCCACGCCTGCAGTGGATCTATCGATGAGAAAACCAAACTCACGTGTAAAGGTCTAACCCTTACTCCCACTTATCCCAAGATAACAAGTAGTACCCCGCTGAGGCGTACCTACCAACTTATGATCGAGGGCTTTAGGGGTGTGATGTTTTGGACAAGACATTGTACTCATTATTTTGGGAACTTGCATGCATAAGTTTGTTTATATGTAAGTTGAACATTTATAACATAAAACAACCTATAACTAGCAAAGCAATTAAATACGTAATCGAAAGGCCCCTAGAACCTCACAACTCTCAAACGAAAAGATTAAAAGCAACAAAATAGGCCTTGAACATCTTCTGGACTTGTCCACGCCCGCCGTTTTATTTCCGCGCCCGCCGATATAGGTCAACCTTAGTCCGTACCCATAAAACCACGAACGGCGCCCGCCGTTTCACAAACAGCGGTCGCCGAACACCACCGGCGGTCGCCGTTTCCAAAACGGCGCCCGCCGAAAGGGTAAAAAACCAATCTGACCCAAAATCAGCATTTCGACGGTCGTCGTTTCCAAAACGACGGTCGTCAAATCAAAACGACGGTCGTCGTTTTTCTCTGACAGCCCCGGTTTTGCCCGTTTTGCTTCGTTTTGCTTCGTTTCTTCTCGTTTTCGTCGGAGAGCCGATATCCAACGTCGATCCATGGATTCAATCCATTGCTTACACATTGAACAATACATTTTTTAATAGAAAAAACCTATCTATTACAAAAGATTCCAAGGGACGCAGCCCTCCAAAACTATGGCCAATCGTACGTAAAAAAACGACAATTTCATTCACCCGACCACTAACGGTGGCCGGCCTTACATCTAATCACATAATCACAATTAAACAATTAATCCAATTATGTTGATTAAACTACTTGTGTCCAACACAAAAGTGTGCACGAGCCCTAGGCTCTGATACCAATTGAAGGTACCGGTATACCGATCCAATCGATATACCGTGTGCGCGGAAGCGTGTAAAGCGATAGATCTACTATGCCATGATCTTAGTGCACACATATATATGTATAGACACATATATATATATATATATATATATATATATATATATATATATATATATATATATATATATATATATATATAGATTAACAAGAACACTTACAACCGGTGTAGCGTGCCTCGTTGATGTTGATGAAGGTGGTGTTGAGTCGATTGAACCACCTTCATGGATCAGCCTTGAGAATGACCTCGTCACTCTTCTTGTCTAGATCGCCCGGATGTTGAAGCCGCACAAATGGCCCGGCCTCTACGTGTTGCACACGAACCCGGATGATGAACACCTTGCTTGCATGAAGTGGTTCTCCAAGAACACTCTCTATTCTCTCCTTTTGGTGTGAATTTCGTGGGTGAGCATATTGTGTGATGAAAATCTGATTTTCATCCATATAAGTTCATCATTATGCATCCCATTACACCCCTTTATAACATACAACATAATGGGCATCATAATGCACCATAATCATGCAAAGGGGTTACAAAGGAGGTGAAAGGTCATGCCACATACACATGCCACTATGCATTGTATGTGGTCCCACTTGCTTGTGTGGCATGCCATGTCACACTATGTGACATGCATCCATGCAAGCCATGCATCCTATGCATGTTAATTAATTCCACGTAAATATTGATTCTAAATCAATATATTTATCAAGCAACGTACATCATCTTTGAGTCCGTGTGTGACCCTGTAGGTATGATTTAATTGATCAATATTATATTTGTTGGAATTCGATATCCCGGGCTATTAAAATTTGCGGAAATCATAGCCCGATCAAAAACCCATCGCCGGAGATCACATGAACGCCGACTCATCCGCCGGAGTCCGGCCTTTGGAGACCACGTACCCGAAGGCACGCAGCCCGCCCCCAGCCGAACCCCCGCGAGCCGGGGTTCACGCGATCGAAGGATCGATCGCACGCCGGCGATCAATCGGGGTGGGCTGCATGAAGCAGCCCCGGGCGAGTCCGGCGACTCGCCGCCGCCTGGAGGCCCTCGCCTTCACGGCGAGGGTTCGCCCCTTTGCCCCGCCGAAACCCTAGCGGGCGATCCCGCGGTCCGGTGGCTTCGCCACCACCGCGTGATCGTTCGTCTAATCCGGGTTCGACTTTTCCGGATCTTCGTTCTACGGTATATTCAATAAATCAAAATCCAAATAATATCGAGAGGGTTTAGATATTATACCTTCGATTCGTTGTTCGTGTTGGAGTGGTATACTTAATGTCTAGATTTGAGTATTGTGAACTCCTTGTACACTTTCATTTACCTATTAAATACGAACATTCATTTGCTTTTAATTATTGTTAATTAAATATATGCAAATTATAGTCCTGGATTTTATACGTTGTAGTTAGTATGGTGTGTCGGGCCCACACAGAAGATCATACTATCGGTTACTCGTATTTAATCAAACAGATGCTCACGACCTAGATGGACACGGACCAATCCATCGGTATAGTCGTTGTGTGAGAGAGAAAATAATTTGTCTTAATTATTTTATCACACTTGTACACTTGGTGTATTGAGCGGATCGATTGAGACTCATCAATTAGGATTGCTCGGCGATAATTGATTTGAGACTCAGTGTATTATATTCTTAATCCCCGATATTATTGCGGGTGTGTATATTTAATATAAGTGACTTTGATTTACCAAAGGAATTAACCGATTTAATTATTGGGTTAATTACCGGTTAAGTTGGGTCACTATATTTTATATATGGCATGCCGTGAATGATTGACCGGACAGTGTATCCCGGAAGGGTTGATAATATCCCCGAGATGAGCTCATAAGGATTTATTATGTAAACCTCGCGAGTGGATTTAATTCCGCATAATAAATAAGGTTGAGTGGTACTAGTCTCGGATAAAAGAGATGAATTTTATTTATTATGCGGGAACAAATCCACTCGCGAGGTTTACATAATAAATCCTTATGAGCTCATCTCGGGGATATTATCAACCCTTCCGGGATACACTGTCCCTTCAAGAATTCACGGCATGCCATATATAAAATATAGTGACCCAACTTAACCGGTAATTAACCCAATAATTAAATCGGTTAATTCCTTTGGAAAATCAAAGTCACTAATATTAAATATACACACCCGCAATTGTTTCAGGGATTAAGAATAAAATACTCCGAGACTTAAATCAATTATCACAGAGCAATCCTAATTGATAAGTCTCAAGCGATCCGCTCAATACACCAAGTGTACAAGTGTGATAAAATAATTAAGATAAATTATTTTCTCTCTCACACAACGACTATACCGATGGATTGGTCCGTGTCCATCTAGGTCGTGAGCAACTGTTTGATTAAATACGAGTAACCGATAGTATGATCTTCTGTGTGCCCATGCAACACCATACTAACTACAACGTATAAAATCCAGGACTATAATTTGCATATATTTAATTAACAATAATTAAAGCAAATGAATGTTCGTTATTAATAGGTAAATGAAAGTGTACAAGGAGTTCATAATACTCAAATCTAGACATTAAGTATACTACTCCATCAATCTCCCACTTATACTAAGGTCTAGTCTTATCTTCCAAACTTCTGACTCCCAAACCCTCCAAGTGCTTGAAATATACTTCCTTAGGAAGTATCTTGGTGAAAGGGTCCGCTAGGTTGTCCTCCGAAGCTATCTTGGTGACTACTGCATCGCCCCTCTTGACGATGTCTCGAATCAGGTGGTACTTGCGCTCTATGTGTTTCGTAGCACTATGGGACTGTGGTTCCTTACTGTTTGCCACTGCACCGCTATTATCACAATAAATTGTCATAGCCTTGGGCAAACTCGGAATCACATCTAAGTCCTGGAGGAAATTAAGGAACCAAACTGACTCTTTCGCTGCCTCTGAGGCTGCAACATATTCAGCTTCCATGGTAGAGTCTGAAATGCACTTTTGCTTAACACTCTTCCATGATACGGCTCCACCTCCCATAGTGTACACATAGCCTGATGTCGACTTACGTCGGTCCTTATCAGCTTGGAAATCCGAATCTGTGTAACCCAAAAGAATCAGATTGTCTGCCCCGTAACTTAGAACATAATCCTTAGTATTTCGCAAATACTTGAAAATGCTCTTTACGGCAGTCCAATGAGCCTTTCCAGGGTTACTCTGATATCTCGCTACTATGCAAACAGCATAACAGATATCAGGCCTTGTGCATAACATTGCATACATTAAGCTCCCCACAGCCGAAGCGTAGGGAACTGCTTTCATTTCATCTTTCTCCTTCTGTGTCCGAGGACACATCTCCTTAGAAAGATAAGTTCCTTTACTGAAGGGCAGTTCACCCTTCTTGGAATCTTGCATGTTAAAACGAGCCTGAATCGTGTCTATGTAAGATTGCTAGGATAGGTACAATGTTCTACTCCGGCGATCCCTTATAACCTTGATCCCTAGAACATGCCCGACTTCTCCCAAATCTTTCATATCGAATTGTCTAGACAACCATCCCTTTATGTCTGATAACATCTTCACACTGTTGCCAATGAGAAGAATGTCGTCTACATAGAGCACGAGGAACACCACCTTCTTTCCATCACGTTTCCAATACACACACGATTCGTCCATGCTTTGAATGAATCCAAAAGATTGGACTACTTCATCAAACCGCAGGTTCCACGATCTCGAGGCTTGTTTCAATCCATAAATGGATCGATTAAGCTTGCACACTAGATGATCTCGCCCCTTAGCAATGAATCCTTCTGGCTGTTTCATATAAATCGTCTCGTCAAGAATTCCATTTAGGAAAGCTGTGTTGACATCCATTTGCCACACCTCATAATCCATATGAGCTGCTATGGATAAGAGAATCCGGATCGACTTTATCTTGGCTACCGGCGAAAAGGTCTCCTCATAATCGATTCCTTCTTTCTGAGTATAGCCTTTCGCAACAAGCCGAGCTTTAAAGGTTTCAACCTTTCCGTCAGATCCTCTCTTCCTCTTGTAGACCCATTTACACCCAATTGGCTTTACGCCGCTTGGTGGTTCTACAAGATCCCAGACTTTATTAGAATCCATAGATTCTATTTCGGATTTCATTGCTTTCTTCCAAGAAGGCGCATCTATATCTTGTACCGCCTCATCATAGGTCCAGGGATCGATTTCATGAACTCCAGGTCCAGAGTCCGAAGACTCACCCAGTCCAATCCATCTATCTGGTTGTTTGACAACCCTCCCACTACGACGGCGTTCCGGTGTATTAACAGTGACAGTATTAGGTGCAGGTTCTAGTGGTGTATCTACACTCGGTTCGGCTGTATCTAAGTCTTCCTTGTCTCCTCTCAACTCATCGAGTATTATGTCACTCTTGGGCTTGTGTTCCATGATATAGTCTTCCTCTAAGAACCGAGCGTTAGTACTTATAACGATCTTCTGGTCCGTAGGACTATAGAACATGCCACCTTTAGTTCCTTTCGGGTATCCTACAAACAGCCGTAATTCCGATCTAGGTTCTAACTTATCAGCACCTTGTCGCAACACATGTGCTGGACAACCCCAGATCCGAATGTGTCCCAAGTTAGGCTTACGCCCACTCCACAATTCCATGGGTGTAGTTGGTACTGTTTTGGTCGGAACCCTATTCAGAATGTACGCCGCTGTTTCCAAGGCAAGTCCCCAGAACATAATAGGTAAATCCGAGTAACTCATCATTGATCGCACCATCTCCATAAGAGTCCTATTCCTTCTTTCTGACACACCATTCTGCTGAGGAGTATATGGTGAGGTCAGTTGGGATTCAATCCCATTCTCTGCCAAGTATGCCTTGAATTCTTCAGACAGGTACTCGCCTCCGCGATCAGATCGCAGGCATTTTATGGATTTACCACGAAGGTTCTCCACAAGAGCCTTGAATTCCTTGAACTTGTCAAAAGAATCACTCTTGTGGCGCATCAGGTATACATATCCATACCTTGAGTAATCATCAGTAAAGGTGATGAAATACTCGTACCCTCCCCTTGCCTGAGTAGACATAGGTCCGCATACATCAGAGTGAATCAAATCCAATACTTGTTCAGCTCTCCGTCCTTTACCAGAAAAAGGACGCTTGGTCATTTTACCCTCTAAACAGGATTCGCAGGTTGGAAGGTCCTCTCCTTCAACATTGTTGATTAGACCATCAGCTTTCAACCTTTGAAGCCTATTTGAGTTTATATGACCTAGCCTTAGATGCCACAAGTATAATTGATTCATCCTAGAAGGTTCCTTTCTCTTATTGGTGTTCGTAGATGTGTTATTACTCTCGGTTAGTTGCATCGTGTTAGACTCAGGATTTAGCACATACAAATCGTCCACCAATGTACCAGAACAGATAATCTCACTGTTTCTTCTTATGATCACAGAGTGGTCAAAAGAAACAGAATATCCATTCATAATAAGTTTAGAAACCGAAATTAAATTCTTTCTAAAATTGGGTACATAAAGACAATTATGTAAAACTAAAACCCTATCACTACTAAAGCGTAAGTGAACGTCTCCCACTGCAACAGCCGCCACCCTCGCGGCATTGCCCATGTAGACCACGATCTCTCCCTCTCTATGTCTCCGGGTTTCCTGGAACCCCTGCAATGAATTGCAGACATGATCAGTGGCCCCCGTATCTACACACCAGGTGCTGGTAGATAACACCACTGATAATGTTTCGGTGACTAAGGAAAATTTCGCACCTTTGATGAGACTATGAGAGGACAATCAGACTTCCAGTGCCCAGACTGCTTGCATTGATAGCACTTGCCTCGCGGCTTGCTCTTCCCATTCCGTGGTTTGGAACCACTGGGCTTCTTTGCTTGCACTTCCATCTTAGCCACAAGAGCTTGTGATTTTCTGACCATACTTATAAGTTCCGCTCTTTTGAAATCGTTTTTAAGCGATTCCTCAAGAGGACTGAATTTATAGAGTATGTCAATCACTTCTTGTTCGGCTTCCACACTATGTCTCAACATCATCTTGAGATCATTCCAAATGTCCTCATGAGTTGGGACAGCAGTGGATTCGGAAGGCTCAACAGTCTGGACAATGTCCAGATTTCTTTTCCAATCAGTACTATATGGAACCAGTGAGTTTTCATCCTTAAGTATATCACAAAGTGGGGTCACAGTCATTCTTAACCTATAAGCACATAAAACAAACAAACAATTTAATATCCGATATTATCTCCCTTAAATAATATCATTAAATCACTAATCGCCTCTAAAATCCCATCAGGTAAGGCAAGCCACGTGGTGTGGACGTTTACCCACCTAAACGACTTAGCAATTAGATTTTCTTCGGTCATACATTACTTATAGCGGAACCTCGTGGGGAGGAATACTATAAGGCGTATCTAAGTGTAAACCATTACTCAGCACCAAAGCAAATCGCTTGGAATTGCTACATTACCGCAAGCCACGTGGTGTGGACGTTTACGATAACTTCACAACTCTTCACAATTTCTTACAATTGTCTACATCAATTAATCCAAAATCCGTCGGCATAGCAAGCCACATGGTGTGGACGTTTACTACACCAAGAGACTTTTATAATTGACTCCCAATTACTTGATCCATTCAATCTTGTAAATCAAGACGTGGAGAATCATAAGTGAAACTCGAAGTTTCTAACCAGTGATTCACCATGCGAACAACCCTATCTCTCATAAATGAGGGAGCCGAGCAGACAATCGATCCATCTATCAAAGAATGGTACGAAGGTCTCTAATTTGTGTCCTCTACATGACCAAGTGGCTCTGGCTCCATTCCACTCCCCGGGGTGAGAATGAGTCGACTTGAAATCAGCTTTGGAAAGACAAATTAGGCATTGTTTGATAAACTTAATCAGTGTTTCTCGTAAGAGGAATTACAAGAACTCTCCTCCAATAACTTATCTATATAAACTTCAAAAGTTTATAAAAGTCACCAAGAGAGCAGCAATGGAGACCATGGGTATGTTTCCATACCCTCTCCCACTTAGCTTTTTACAATAAAGGGATACGCTATCTAGTGCATAAAAAAAATAAACACATATAGCATGCATACATGTAGTAAAGCACATAATATTATCACATAGTCAAAATAATACTAGAATATTATTTTCCGACTATTATGGCTTTACTCCATCTCCGTACGCATCTTCTAGTCTTCAGTCTTCGTTTTTGAATGCTCCATGCGACGAGAATATTAATTTCCAATATTTAAATCTATTTATTTTTAATAAATCCAAAAGATACTTAATTAATAATAATTAAGTCAATCGAATAAATCAAAAATAAAATTAAATATTATTAATATTTTTATTTATTTTATTTTCCCTTTCTACTTCATTAAATCTCTAGAATAATCTATCCAAGACCCACTTGGAATATTCTAGATGATTTCCATAATGAAATAAGGAAATAAAATAACTTGGGACTCTTCTACATTCCAAGATTAATTAATTTCCATTACTATGAAAATTCCCATAAAATAGGAATAATCAATTAGGAAATAAATCAATCCTAAATTAACTTTTATTCCTTTCCAATTCTATTAAATCTCTAGGATTCTATTCCAAGTAGAACTCGGAAAACTCTAGAAGACTTCCATAATAGAATAAGGAAATAAAATTAATTCCAATTAATTCTTTTCCTAATCCATGAGAATTCCCAAAAATAGGAAAACTCAAATAGGAAAACGAATTAATTAGGAAAGTAGAATCACCGGGAGAGCACGAAGATCACAAGGACCCCCGCGCCCCCCCACCGGACCGCCATCACCGGCCGAGGATCACCGCCGCCACCGCCTAGCCGGCGCGCCACCACCACCGGTGGCATCGCCGCCGAGAGGCGCGAATTCGGCGCCTCACCTTGCGATCGATCGATCCTCATGGATCGATCATGGGGATTGGTCGATCATTGTCCCGTTCACCCTCTCGATTATCTCCTTCGTCACACGTCTTCTCCGGCGGTCGTTTCGGCATCGATCCAACGCAAAATAAATTACAAGATTATTTTTACATTATCCGGTATCGATTCTATACATGAAATCGACCTTATACATTTTCCGGAAAAAATAAAACAATAATAATAAATCCTAAATTCGGTCAACCCCCGAATTTTTACTATTACAAGCATTCACCACCAAAAACGAATCTCGACATGTCCGAGAGTTTAATTAAACCAACAATCACATGACAAAATAATTAAACGAATAATCATCAAGCCATAATAGTCGGAACCCTGCAAGGTAGAACAATCTTATCGAAAATACCGTGAACGTAAACCACGCTCTGATACCAATTGTTGGAATTCGATATCCCAGGCTATTAAAATTTGCGGAAATCAAAGCCCGATAAAAAACCCATCGCCGGAGATCACATGAACGCCGACTCATCCGCCGGAGTCCGGCCTTTGGAGACCACGTACCCGAAGGCACGCAGCCCGCCCCCAGCCGAACCCCCGCGAGCCGGGGTTCACGCGATCGAAGGATCGATCGCACGCCGGCGATCAATCGGGGTGGGCTGCATGAAGCAGCCCCGCGGCGAGTCCGGCGACTTGCCGCCGCCTGGAGGCCCTCGCCTTCACGGAGAGGTTGGGCATGGCACCAGCCCGTGCCCAGCGATCGACCCCTTGCGGTCGATCGCACACCCTCGGCCCAGCCGAGGGTTCGCCCCTTTGCCCCGCCAAAACCCTAGCAGGCGATCCCGCGGTCCGGTGGCTTCGCCACCACCGCGTGATCGTTCGTCTAATCCGGGTTCGACTTTTCCGGATCTTCGTTCTACGGTATATTCAATAAATCAAAATCGAAATAATATCGAGAGGGTTTAGATATTATACCTTCGATTCGTTGTTCGGAGAAACGAAATCAAACACCTTTGAATCTTCCCACGTATTCCTTGCACTCCGTTCGAACGTCGGGTGGGCGACGATCTATCGAACTCCTGTGGATCTCCTTCAACTCTCTAGAACTATCAAATAATGATATTCTTGTCTTGTTCTTTATGAAGGCCATGTAGTGCTTTTATAGGCTACGTAGGGGATCTAAAGGAAGTGGAATATTGGGCTTCTAATATTGAAGATTAAATTGAGCCCAATGCTCAAGTCCATTAATCCTTATCAATATTAATTTTATTTATTTTCCACTATATAAATAAAATTGCACTCCCAATATTTACCCATATTATATCGAATAATATTTCTCCGGTTAGTATTATTTATTCCGTGTATTTAAGATTTAAATATCCATGAATAAAATTTATTTATTGCTTAATAAATTTATTCATCTCTTATATCCGAGACTAGTACCACTCAACCTTATTTATTATGCGGGAACAAATCCACTCGCGAGGTTTACATAATAAATCCTTATGAGCTCATCTCGGGGATATTATCAACCCTTCCGGGATACACTGTCCCTTCAAGAATTCACGGCATGCCATATATAAAATATAGTGACCCAACTTAACCGGTAATTAACCCAATAATTAAATCGGTTAATTCCTTTGGAAAATCAAAGTCACTAATATTAAATATACACACCCGCAATTGTTTCAGGGATTAAGAATAAAATACTCCGAGACTTAAATCAATTATCACAGAGCAATCCTAATTGATAAGTCTCAAGCGATCCGCTCAATACACCAAGTGTACAAGTGTGATAAAATAATTAAGATAAATTATTTTCTCTCTCACACAACGACTATACCGATGGATTGGTCCGTGTCCATCTAGGTCGTGAGCAACTGTTTGATTAAATACGAGTAACCGATAGTATGATCTTCTGTGTGCCCATGCAACACCATACTAACTACAACGTATAAAATCCAGGACTATAATTTGCATATATTTAATTAACAATAATTAAAGCAAATGAATGTTCGTTATTAATAGATAAATGAAAGTGTACAAGGAGTTCATAATACTCAAATCTAGACATTAAGTATACTACTCCATCAATCTCCCACTTATACTAAGGTCTAGTCTTATCTTCCAAACTTCTGACTCCCAAACCCTCCAAGTGCTTGAAATATACTTCCTTAGGAAGTATCTTGGTGAAAGGGTCCGCTAGGTTGTCCTCCGAAGCTATCTTGGTGACTACTGCATCGCCCCTCTTGACGATGTCTCGAATCAGGTGGTACTTGCGCTCTATGTGTTTCGTAGCACTATGGGACCGTGGTTCCTTACTGTTTGCCACTGCACCGCTATTATCACAATAAATTGTCATAGCCTTGGGCAAACTCGGAATCACATCTAAGTCCTGGAGGAAATTAAGGAACCAAACTGACTCTTTCGCTGCCTCTGAGGCTGCAACATATTCAGCTTCCATGGTAGAGTCTGAAATGCACTTTTGCTTAACACTCTTCCATGATACGGCTCCACCTCCCATAGTGTACACATAGCCTGATGTCGACTTACGTCGGTCCTTATCAGCTTGGAAATCCGAATCTGTGTAACCCAAAGGAATCAGATTGTCTGCCCCGTAACTTAGAACATAATCCTTAGTATTTCGCAAATACTTGAAAATGCTCTTTACGGCAGTCCAATGAGCCTTTCCAGGGTTCCTCTGATATCTCGCTACTATGCCAACCGCATAACAGATATCAGGCCTTGTGCATAACATTGCATACATTAAGCTTCCCACAGCCGAAGCGTAGGGAACTGCTTTCATTTCATCTTTCTCCTTCTGTGTCCGAGGACACATCTCCTTAGAAAGATAAGTTCCTTTACTGAAGGGCAGTTCACCCTTCTTGGAATCTTGCATGTTAAAACGAGCCAGAATCGTGTCTATGTAAGATTGCTGGGATAGGTACAATGTTCTACTCCGGCGATCCCTTATAACCTTGATCCCTAGAACATGCCCGACTTCTCCCAAATCTTTCATATTGAATTGTCTAGACAACCATCCCTTTATGTCTGATAACATCTTCACACTGTTGCCAATGAGAAGAATGTCGTCTACATAGAGCACGAGGAACACCACCTTCTTTCCATCACGTTTCCAATACACACACGATTCGTCCATGCTTTGAATGAATCCAAAAGATTGGACTACTTCATTAAACCGCAGGTTCCACGATCTCGAGGCTTGTTTCAATCCATAAATGGATCGATTAAGCTTGCACACTAGATGATCTCGCCCCTTAGCAATGAATCCTTCTGGCTGTTTCATATAAATCGTCTCGTCAAGAATTCCATTTAGGAAAGCTGTCTTGACATCCATTTGCCACACCTCATAATCCATATGAGCTGCTATGGATAAGAGAATCCGGATCGACTTTATCTTGGCTACCGGCGAAAAGGTCTCCTCATAATCGATTCCTTCTTTCTGAGTATAGCCTTTCGCAACAAGCCGAGCTTTAAAGGTTTCAACCTTTCCGTCAGATCCTCTCTTCCTCTTGTAGACCCATTTACACCCAATTGGCTTTACGCCGCTTGGTGGTTCTACAAGATCCCAGACTTTATTAGAATCCATAGATTCTATTTCGGATTTCATTGCTTTCTTCCAAGAAGGCGCATCTATATCTTGTACTCGAGTTTCCAAAACATCTCGAGTATCTTTGTTAGATACGGATCTTAGCAAGTGTCACTTTCTCCGTAGCGGTGAACCAGGACATATGTTGAGATCATAACAGGCTATGATTGAGGCCGAAGAAAAAGAAGGTCTTCGAATTGCTTCCCATCCAGAGAGTAGATTCTGAGGCGGGTTGGATTTTTTTATTTTTTTTGTTCATCCCAGTATGGTTCTGGGTTTAGGGTTTTGATCCATCAATTGTAATTCCCAATAGGATTTTGATCAATCAATTGTAATTCTCAATAGGGTTTTGATCCATCAATTGTAATAAGACTACTTTTGTTAAGTTTAAATTGTTTAATAATTTTTCTTTTTGGTTTCCTATTATTAATATTGTAATGAACACACTTCGACTGTATTTTCATTTATTTCGATCCGTCTTCCACCCTACTGCATTCCTTGATAAAACAAATCATGGTCTACTGTGTAGTATTATTGTGTTGAATACATGTTTGTAAAACCGTGTAACGTTGTAAGCTGGGTTAATTATTTCACCCCCTTATTTCACGTTGTGCAATTAATTCACGGTGTATTCTAAAACGAGGAACTCACGTCGACAATGTTCTGTGTTTTATATCTAATTTATGAGCCTTCCACGGTGTTATAATCCACCGTGCTCAAACCACAGCGACACATTATGTTAAGGGTTTTACACCTAATATCGTAGCACGGTGTCACAATCCAACGAGGGAACCTTGCGGCGACGCTGTTCTATGGGTTTAATTTCTCATTTATGAGCCTTCCACGGTGTTACAATCCACTGTGTTCCAACACGGCGATACATTAGGTTTTAGGGTTTTCTACCTACCTAATACCGTTGCACGGTGTTACAATCCACCGAGGGAACCCACGGCGACACAGTTCTAGGGTTTTATTTATTTTCTTAATTAATTAATTGCAATGTGTTTAATGGGCGTGGTTGGGAGTTGAGTCGTTTAGTGCAACGATTGAAATCCGGCGGTGGGATGACTCAGAACAGAGACACATCGATTCCCTGAATTGAATGGTCATATCATATTAATGGATTTGGAGCGTTGGATGGGGTGATTTACTATTAATTTATTAATACGAATAATTAATAAGCGTAGTTGGCAGTTGAATCGTTTCGTGGAACGATTGAAATCCGGGTGCTGTGATGACTTAAAATATATCAGAATATTAAGATTATAAATACGAACGGAAAAACTCCATTTTTCTACACTCATTGATACTCCTTTTTGTTTGTTTTTTAATGGAGTATCAGTTATCATCTCACAATTTTGAATTTCACAGATGCATTACTGTATCGAGATACTCGAGTTTCCAAAAGAAAACCATCATTAACCATCTTCTTATCTGCCATTTACCATCTTCTTATCCGCCAGCGGAAGAAATCCCTTTTTGATATATCCTGCCCTGACCCTCCTTTTTGGCAGGCACTCTTCTTCCTGGGCAGCTCGATATGGGGATTGGTCGGGATCTCTTCCTGTTATCCTTGGCAAATCAATGGGGATTGATCGGGATCTCTTTCGGTTACGTCGTCCGACTTCGAATGGCTTCCTAACGATTCATGGTCCATGCTCAAGCGGCTCAAGTACTAATCTTCAAGTTGTATTGAACGGAGATTTTCATGTTGTGAAACTTTAATTTTATTTTCTTTTCACCGTCCAGTAGAGTTTCCTCAAGATGTTGCTACTTTTCGATTGATAGTGTTCAGGGTTTTGATCCATCAATTTTTCACAATAGGTTTTATGGTTTAGGGTTTATGGTTTTGAACCATCGATCTTTACTGTACTTTTTCCTTAATTTATCATTAAAATATTATAATATCGCCGTTATTTATTAATCATGCTCACACGTTTCTCATTCGTATTGAAACCCAAATTCTATCGGGATCAACCAAATTCGTATTGAATACGGGTGTGTGTAACCGTGCATTGGTATAAGGTGATATAGCTCCGTAATTTATTGCACGGATTAATAATATTTCACGGTGTATTTATTCTGTCGTCGTGAAATATCCACGGCGACATTGCAATTTATTTTCCGTTCCACGGTGACACAATCCACCGAGATCTAACCACGACTACCCATTAGGTTTAAAGTTTTTCTACCTAATACAGTTGCACGGTGTTACAATCCACTGAGGGAACCCCACGGCGACACAGTTCTAGGGTTTTATTTATTTTCTTAATTCAATAATCGCATTGTGTTTAATGGTAGTGGTTGGGAGTTGATCTGTTTATGAGACGTTTCGTGCAAAGATTGAAGTCCGGCGGTGGGATGACTCAGAACAGATACGCATCGATTCCCGGAATTGAATGGTCATATAATGGATATGGAGCGTTGGATGGGTTGATTTACTATTAATTTTATTAATACGAGTAATTAATAAGGGTAGTTGGCAGTTGAATCGTTTCGTGGAACGATTGAAATCCGGGTTGTTGGATGACTTAAATTAGATCCCAATATTAAGCCTATAAATATGATTAGTTGCATTACTGTATGGTGATACACGAGCCTCAAAAATAAAACCATCATTTGCCTAGATCATTTTCCCCAAGACACTCGAGTTTCCAAAACCTACGTAGTATTTGTCTGTTACCTTCTTCACATATGATTCGGAGTGCATGTAGCCTAAGCTCCTTAGGCTACAGCCTACATGGATCAGTTGTCACCTCACTTTTTCGAATTTCACAGTTGCATTACTGTATCGAGTGGTATTGGTCAGTAACCTTCTTTGCATTTCTGTCGAAAACCTGACGAGATACACGAGTTTCCAAAACCTCCGTGGTATTTATCGGTCACCTTTTTCACATTTGATTCGGAGTGTGCATGTAGCCTAATCTCCTTGTCTCCGTTGAAATCACCAGTCTGGTCGAGTCTCAAAAACCTTTGCTGCTGACCAGATGTCCAAAGAGGAGATTCACTGATGTGATGTTATTTTTTTTTTTCATTCAGCTTTTTTGTATACCGCTGACCGGTAGTGTTTAGGGTTTAGTGTTTTGATCCGTCAATTTTTCTCAAGTTTTAGGGTTTATCTTTTTGAGCTTCTCATTCAAATTTATCACACAGTCGCTTTTAATTATCGTGTATGGTATACTACGGTGTCCATTTATTGTGTCTGGTCTCACGGCGTATGATTATCATTTTGTCTTACGGTATTCATGGATGGTCACACGGCGTGCGATTATCGTGGATTAGCTCACGATGTCCACTTATCGTATATGGTTTCACGGTGTAAATTTATTGTGGATGTTCACACGGTGTCTATTTATCGTTAATAAACTCACGGCGTAGGATTATCATGGTTGGGATCACGGTGTCCAGTTATCGTGTATTTTTTCACGGTGTCTATTTATCGTTATTGAACTCACTGCGTACGAGAATGGTGTTGTTGGAGTTGTGTACTTAATGTCTAGATTTAAGTAACGGTAAACTCCCGATCATAGCATTTAATCTATTTAATTAATGAACAATTATTTGCTTTTAATTATTATTAATTAAATATATGCAAATCATAGTCCTAGATTTTATACGTTGTAGTTAGTATGGTGTTGCATGGGCACACAGAAGATCATACTATCGGTTACTCGTATTAAATCAAACAGTGGCTCACGACCTAGATGGACCCGGACCAATCCATCAGTATAGTCGTTGTGTGAGAGAAAATAATTTATCTTAATTATTTTATCACACTTGTACACTTGGTGTATTGAGCGAATCGTTGAGATTCATCGATTAGGATTGCCAGCGATAATCGATTCGAGTCTCAGTGTATTTTATTCTTAAATTGTTGCGGGTGTGTATATTCAATATAAGTGACTTTGATTTACCAAAGGAATTAACCGATTTAATTATTGGGTTAATTACCGGTTAAGTTGGGTCACTATATTTTATATATGGCATGCCGTGAATGATTGACCGGACAGTGTATCCCGGAAGGGTTGATAATATCCCCGAGATGAGTTCATAAGGAATTATTGTGTAAACCTCATGAGTGGATACGTTCCGCACAATAATTAAGGTTGAATGGTACTAGTCTCGGATTAAAGAGATGAATAAATTAATTAGCAATAAATTAATTTTATTCATGGATATTTAAATCTTAAATACACGGAATAAATAATACTACCGGAGAAATATTATTTGATATAATATGGTTTGATATTGGGAGTGCAATTAAATTTATATAGTGGAAAATAAATTTAATTAATATTGATAAGGATTAATGAACTTGGGCAATGGGCTCAATTTAATCTTCAATATTGGAAGCCCAATATTCCACCTCCTTTAGATCCCCTACGTAGCCTATAAAAGCACTACATGGCCTTCATAAATCATAAGACAAGATTATCATACTTGATAATCTAGAGAGTTGAAGGAGATCCATAGGAGTTCGATAGATCGTCGCCCACCCGACGTTCGAACGGAGTGCAAGGAATACGTGGGAAGATCGTAAGGTCATCTTGATTTCGTTTCTCCGCACAACGAATCGAAAGGTATATTCATAAACTCCTTTGTGTGAATTTATGTGATATTAATTGTGATACATACATGAACGCACGATCCGGGAAAACGACGATCTTCGGGGACGGGGATTCGAGATCCCCGGCGAAGTATCGAGAGAACCCTCGGCTGGGAGCCGAGGGGGTGGCGGTCGAGCCTAGGGCTTCGACCGCCGGCGCGCATCAAAGGGAGGGTCGCGGCTGGACGCCGCGGCTGGGGGCGATCGAACCCTAGTTCGATCGTCGGGGACCGTCGCGGCATCGCGCCGCGGCTGGTGGTCCCCCCTCCGGTCGATGGTGGCGGTGAGTCGTCGGACTCACCGCCCGGGGCTGCCGGAGCAGCCCCACGCGATCGATGGCGATCGCGAGCCCCGCGGTGGGGCTCGGCTAGGGTTTAGCCGCGGGTTCATCCCGCGGCGATGCTCTTGTCGAGCCCGGTTCTCCGTGTGGTTCGTGGTTTCATCTCCGGCGATGGGTTTTCGGTCGGGTTGTCGGTTTCCGCATTTTTTGATAACCCGGGACATCGAATTCCAGCAGGTGTCACGTTGTCTTAGTATCGTATATTGTATCACGGTGTCCATTTATCGAGATTTGTCTCATGGCGTGCGACTATCGTGGATGAGCACACGGTGTCCAGTTATCATGTACTGTCTCACGGCGTGCGATTATCGTGGATGTTCTCACGGTGTCCAGTTATGATGTACTTCTCACGGCGTTGGATTATCGTGGATGTTCTCACGGTGTCCATTTATCGTGGATGGTCTCACGGTGTCTATTCATCGTGGATGAACTCACGGCGTACGATAATCGTGAATGATGTCACGGTGTCTTATTATCGTGCATAGTCTAACGGCGTACTTTAACCGTGGGTGGTCTGAAATTGTATTGGAGTTTTATTATTAATTTTTAAAAGAGAAATTTTATTTTAAATTACATATACAATTTATATTCATTTGTTAAACAGCGAGAGTAGTGTAGACTTTTCCTACCCAATTGCCTAATAAACTTCTACTTTTATGGACAGGGCCTCAGAACTTATTTATTTTATGAAGTGGTCCTGAATCCGGTATTCCCACAATAAAATGTGTAGTTTTGATTTATGCAACTCCGTATAATCGCAACTTATCCGAGTAATTACTACTCTACAATATTCTGGACATCAATATTGCAAAAAATGTTAATGCCTTCATTCCAAAGAAGTTGCATTACTTCTTTTGTAAACTACAAAGAAAGTAGAAAAACTTCTTTGAGACTAAAGAACTACAGTATTTTTCTAAATTTTTAAAAAAATTTGTTTTACTTATTTTTTTTATAAATTATTTATTCAAGAATTTAATCGAGTAGTTCGAGTATACTCTATTTGTTATTTGGGTAAGAAAATACCTGTATTTTTAAAAATGGTTTCAGTAAGTATCTCTAATATTTACCTAATTTTAATGGTACATATCAGAATACCCGGAGGTATTTCGGTACAAACTACAAACTAAATTCCTTGATTCCAAATAGTCACTCCTATTTTGTTGTAGTTTTATGGTTTCAGAAAAATATTTAGAGTCTTGGATATATATTTAATCGCCTAAACGTTTTTTTAAGAGTATTTGGTATAACGAAATCTCTCGAAAAATAAGACAATATATATGTACATTCGTCTTTGGACTTATTAGAACACGAGCAATTTATGAAATATTTTGCTTTATTTATTTGCTTCAAAGTTTTTTTTATTTCGTAGGTGCTGAAAATGTGATTTTAAAATATGATTTTACTTTTTTTTTATATAGGTATTAAACACTATTTCCTTTGAATATAAGCACACCATTTGACCGAATATGTACAGTTTATTAAAGACATTTTGGTTTAATTAAATCCTTTCGGATTGCTTTGCATGGACATTCATGCAATTTCAAAAATATCATATAATAATACTATGCAATAATGCAATCACACTCAACATGCATTATTTTATTCATCCAAATTATTAATTCTTATCAATTCTACGGGAATCTCAACTGTTGTTTACTTAGTGTTTAGCACTTGAATTAAGAACTCTAAGGTCAAAAGTTCAAACTCGAGACATAGATTAATTGACCAATGAGCTAATTCCACTTCCACCAAAAAAAACTATATGAACATGTATTCCACACTTTCATTGAAAAAAGAAACATAGGTTTCTTTCAGATGAATTTTGCTGACCAAGCGCCACATGGTAGAATTTTTGGGTGAGGAGTATGCCATGTTTGCGTCAACTTATACTTTTTTTACTTCTTACCTAAAAAAACTTCTAACTCATCCCATCATTTTACTTAACAAATAAATTTTATAGGTTCCACCACTTACTTATTTTATTCTTTTTATTTATTATTTATATTTAAATAATAATAATAATAATAATAATAATAGTAAAAATTAAAAAAAAATTAATATTTCATATAATTTATTATTAATTTTTATATAAAATTAAGAATAATAAAATATTATTAATTTTTATATAAAATACATAATAATTTTTAAAAAATTAATTATTTCAAAAATTTTAATTTTAATTAATTTTTATATAAAATATAACGTTAAAATTTTAAATATTTCAAAATTTTTAATTTTAGTTAATTTTTATATAAAATACAGAATAATCCCGTAAGATTAATTTAACTATTTCAAAATTCTTAATTTTAAGTAATTTTTATATAAAATACAGAAATTAAAAATTATAATAAAAATATTAATTTTGTTAATTAATATTAGTAATTCCTTGGAGGAGAATTCTTGTAATTCCTTTTACAAGAGACATTGATTAAGTTTATCAAACAATGCCTAATTTGTCTTTCTGAAACTGACTTCAAGTCGACTCATTCTCACCCCGGGGAGTGGAATGGAGCCAAAGCCACTTGGTCATGTCGAGGACACAAATTAGAGGCAGTCGTACCATTCTTTGATAGATGGATCGATTGTCTGCTCGGCTCCCTCATTTATGAGAGATAGGGTTGTTCGCATGGTGAATCACTGGTTAGAAACTTCGAGTTTCACTTATGATTCTCCGCGTCTTGATTTACGAAATCGAATGGATCTTGTAACTGGGAGTCAATTATAAAAGTCTCTTAGTGTGGTAAACGTCCACACAACGTGGCTTGCTATACTGACGGATTTTGGATTAATTGATGTAGACAGTTGTAAGGAATTGTGAAGAGTTGTGAAGTTATCGTAAACGTCCACACAACGTGGCTTGCGGTGATGTAGCAATTCCAAACGATTTACTTTGGTGCTGAGTAATGGTTTACACTTAGATACGCCTTATAGTATTCCTCCCACCGAGGTTCCGCTATAAGCGATGTATGACCAAAGAAAATCTAATTGCTAAATCATTTGGGTGGGTAAACGTCCACACAACGTGGCTTGCCTTATCTGATGGGATTTTAGATGTAATTAGTGATTTAATGATATTATTTGAGGGAGATAATATCGGATATTAAATTAATTGTTTGTTTAAATGTGCTTATAGGTTTAGAGAATAGCTATGAACCCACTTTCTATGATACTCAAGGAGCATAAGCTCACTGGCCCCAACTATATTGATTGGAAGAGAAATTTAGACATTGTCCTAACTTCGGAGGAGTACAAGTTTGTACTCCATGAAGTATGCCCTGCTGAGCCCACGGCTGCCTCAACTGATGAGGAAAAACTGACATATCGGAAGTGGAAAAAGGCTGATGAAATGGCTAGGTGCTATATTTTGGCTTCCATGTCAAATGTACTCCAAACCCAACATGAGTCGATGGACACTGCCTATGATATGATGTTTAACCTCAAGGAGATGTTTGGGGAGCAAGATCGTGCGGCAAGGCAAGAAGCCATGAGAGTCCTCATGACAACTACTCAGTCTGAAGGAACGCCCGTAGGGGAGCACGTTCTTAAGATGATGGGTCTGTTGAATGAGCTTGAGATCCTAGGAGCTCAAATTGATGCTGAGACGCAAGTCGACATCATACTCCAGTCTCTGACCCCTAGTTTTGAGCAGTTTCGCATGAGCTATAATATGGGTAAACTATCTTATTCTCTTGCGCAACTCCTGACTGAATTGAAGGCGGCAGAGAGGATCTACAAGAAGGGCAAGTCTCAAGCGCTTGTAGCTACCAAGTCCAAAGGCTTTAAGCCTGGTGGAGGTAGGGGCAAGAGGAGGAAGCAAGCCTGGAAACCCAGTGGTGTCAAGAGGACTGTACCACGAGTGGGGGCTGCAAAGCCAAAGGGCAAGTGCTTCCGATGTAACAAGACTGGACACTGGAAGTCTGAATGTCCTCTCAAAGGTACGAATTTTTCTTTAGTCGTAAAAACATAGTCAGCGGTATTATCTACCAGAATTCTGGTGTGTAGATATGGAACCACTGACGGTATGTGCATTTTTGAATGCAGGGGTTCCAGAAAACCCGGCGACTTAGAGAGGAAGAGTTCGAGTCTACACGGGCAAAGCTGTAGAGGAGGCAGCAGTTGCGGTGGAAGACATTTATCTGCTTTAGTAGTTAAATAGGATTTCATTTCAGTTTATTGCTTTATGTACCCCTTTACTTTAGAAAGAACGTTTTGTTCTGGATTTCTATTATTTATTAATGGATATTTTATTTCTTTAATCATTGGATGATTTTGATAAGAAATAATGGCATTATCTATTCTGGTACATTAGATAGCAATATATGAATGATAGATCCTAAGTCTACCCCAATGCAACGAACCGTTCTATAACTTGTTTTACTTGTTAGATATTTCTTTACTAAATCATTATACTTATGAATTCTTATGCTTAGTAGTATTTTTCAAATAAGATTCAAACGGTCGAAATTGATTTGATCAATTATAGTTGAAGGAATGGACCTTCCGACCTAAGGATTGAATTTGGAGGATAATACGTCTAAGCAAACCTTTCTGGAAAAAGGATAGAATTCAGACAAGTATTGGATATGCAGACATATGTGTATATTAGAAAGGCACGAGTATTTCTTTCAAGAATACTCGGTGATGGATTAGAATGCTTGATGTGCCATAAAAGCAAAGTGTTTTTGACTAGTCAATGGACACAAAGCTATTATGGGGAACCATCAAAGTATATCCATTAGAAGCCTGCGACTTGGTCGCGGAGGCCATCACCTATCTGGATAACACATAGCATAATCAAAGATTGGGATTCAATCCCAGAGGGGCGCGCCATACACTTACGTGTAAAGATGGTGCGTTGTAAAGAAATGGAAATCTGATAGTAAAAGGACAAGTTGTTCGGAACTACCTATGTTCTATGAATATTCCTAGATACAACGGCATATTCAATATGGTTGTAGGATATCCTAGATGAACAAAATGTTGTGTGTTCTATAGTACTATGAACCAGAGGGACGTCTTGTCCGGTTCATGGAGGAAGACTATTAGATGAACCACAAAGCCTAAATTGACGTAATACCTTGAAATGAGAAGAAAGACAAAAGACTAGGAACCAGCCAAACCGAGTAGGAATGCACCACATACTGCACCTATTGTTATTACTGTTATACACCGGGACGCCATTGCAGTGGGAGGTTGTTGGACAACCAGAGATATTCATGAGGCTAGAGGAGTTCGGACTCTGGATCTAGTAAAGATGAAATCGACCCCTAGCTCTGCATAAGGACGGTACTAGATCTAAATGTGCCTGCTTGGAACAATAAGGTTTATTGTTGAGAGGCTAGATCATTTAGAGTACAAGCTTAGTAAATCCAATTATGGATTGAAATAAAGCTATGAATCGTGGAACTTGCGAATTGATGGGATAGTCCATTTGATGGATTCATCAAAAGGCATAGACGAAAGGTGTATTGAATAAGTAATGGAAACAAGGTGGTGTTTCTCGGAGATTTTATGTAGATAACATTTTATCATTGGCAACAATGTAAGAATGTCATCAGACATAAAATAATGGTTGTCTAAATAAATCGAGATGTAAGATTGAGAAGAAGTTAGAGCATGTTCTTAAGATCTTATGATCTAGAGATAAGAACATTGTACTTCTCCTAGACATCTCATACGATTAAGGTTTGTTTTAAACATGCATACTTCTGAGAAAGGTTATTGCCTTTCAGAGACAGAATATACATCTATCTAAAGGGTTTGTGTTCATACACATGAAGGAGATAGACAAAGCAGTTTCCTATACTTCAAGTATGGAAAGCTTTATAGATGCAATGTTGAAAAACAAGAACCTGATATCAACTATGCGGTTTGCGTAGTGGGAGGATATCAAGGTGATCTAGACAAGAAATTTTCGAATGCTATAATAGTACTTGCAAAGTACTGGATTATTAAGCAAGGCAAAATCTTCTTAGATTACAGATTCTCAGATCCAAAGATCAAAGAAAGGACCAGTGAAAGTCGATATCAGGCTATGTGTTCACTGTTGGAATATGTCCTTCGATACTACGTGTGCAATCGATAAAGTCATAAGGTCGTCTATGGATGTTAAATGATTATTTGATAATATTAATTGTTGGGAACAATATAATATTGATCAATTAAATCATACCTACAGGGTCACACACGGACTCAAAGATGATGTACGTTGCTTGATAAATATATTGATTTAGAATCAATATTTACGTGGAATTAATTAACATGCATGGGATGCATGGCTTGCATGGATGCATGTCACATAGTGTGACATGGCATGCCACACAAGCAAGTGGGACCACATACAATGCATTGTGGCATGTGTATGTGGCATGACCTTTCACCTCCTTTGTAACCTCTTTTGCATGTTAATGGTGCATCTTTATGCACATTAAGATGGAGGTTACATAGAGGTGTAATGGTGTGAATAATGGTGGATTTATATAGATGAAAATCTGATTTTCATCACACACAAGCATTAGCCACGAAATTCCACTAAAATAGAGAGAAAAGAGGTGATCTTGGAGATTCATTCTCAAGCAAGCAAGGTGTTCATTATCCGGGTTCGTGTGCAACACGTAGAGGCCGGGCCATTTGTGCGGCTTCAACATCCGGGCGATCCAAAGGAGTGACGAGGTCATTCCAAGGTGAACATTTCGAGGTGATCCATTGAGGTGGTTCAATCGACTCAACACCACCTCATCGACAACAACGAATCATATCATCATCACATGTAAGAACTCGTTGATCTCTATATATATATATATATTGGATGTATATATATATAAATATATGTGTGTCTATACATATTTGTGTGCACTAAGATCCAAGCATGATAGATTTATATGCTTTACACGCTTCCGCACACACACGGTATATCGATCGGATCGGTATACCGGTACCTTCAATTGGTATCAGAGCCTAGGGCTCGTGCACACTTTTGTGTTGGACACAAAAAGGTTTAATCAACATAATTGACTTATTTGTTTAATTTTGATTATGTGATTAGATGTAAGGCCGGCCACCGTTAGTGGTCGGGTGAATGAAATTGTCGTTTTTTACGTTTCGATTGGCCATAGTTTTGGAGGGCTGCGTCCCTTGGAATCATTTGTAATAGATAGGTTTTCTATTTCAAATTGTATTGTTCAAAATGTAAGCTATGGATTTATCCATGTATTGGAGTTGGATTTCGAAGCCCAAGCGAAAACGAGAAGAAACGAAGCAAAACGGAGCGAAACGGACGAAACCGGGGCCACTGGAGCCAAACAGCGGGCGCTGTTGTGGCACCAGCGGCCGCTGGTACATGTTCGGCGACCGCCGTTTCAAAACAGCGGTCGCCGTTTGGGTCTTTTTTGGGCAGAATGTTGTCCGAAGTTTTGTGCCTTTCCAGCGAGCGCGGTTTTGGAATCCGCGACCGCCGGAGTGTGTTCAGCGGTCGCTGTTACTATAACAGCGCCCGCTGTTCGTGGTTTTTGGGCACAAAATGATATTTGACCTAAACGGCGGGCGCGGAAAGATGGTAGCGGGCGCGGATCTTCCATGAAGTGTCTCCAACCAGTTTTAATGCTTTATTTCATTTTCGTTTGAGAGTTGTGAGGTTCTAGGGGCCTTTCGATTTCGTATTAATATGCTTTGCTAGTTATAGGTTGTTTTATGTTATAAATGTTCAACTTACATATAAACAAACCTATGCATGCAAGTTCCCAAAATAATGAGTATAATGTCTTGTCCAAAACATCACACCCATAAAGCCCTCGATCATAAGTTGGTAGGTCCGCCTCAGCGGGGTACTACTTGTAATCTTGGGATAAGTGGGAGTAAGGGTTAGACCCTTACAAGTGAGTTTGGTTTTCTCATCGATAGATCCACTGCAGGCGTGGCTATCGAGACATGAGATGAGAATGGGACTCTCATCGACCGAGAGTGACATTGGATGTCATTGACATGGGATGTCTACCTATCTTGGAGTTCTTAAAGTGCGGACTCAGTCGGCTTAAGGATTCGCAAGATGAGGGTCTTGGGATCGTTTTGTTCTAATTTATTAAAATGTCAAAAACCAATGCCTAATTTGTTTTTCAAAGACTAAGTTCAACTCGACTCATTCTCACCCCGGGGAGTGGAATGGAGCCAAAGCGCTTGCTTATGTCGATGACACAGATTAGAGACATTCGAGCCATTGGATGGCGTGAATCGATTGTCTGGTTGGCTCCCTCATTTTAATGAGAGATAGGGCTTCAATTGCATGATAAGATCGCTGGTTAGAAAACCTCGAGTTTTCACTTACGATTTATCACGGTTTTGATATTAAGATAATTGGGAACGACGATATTGGATATCGAATGAACAAAATGAAACAAATATAGTAGTTATGCAAGACAACCTTATTTGTTTAAACGCTTTGTGAATGTTTACTTACGTTATTTATCTTTCTTCTGTAGTATAATATGTCTGTCTCAACTCAATTCAAGTTCAGCTCTATCTTGGATAGAGAAAAGTTGAACAACACCAATTTCCTTGATTGGCAACGTAACTTGAGGATAGTCCTCAAATACGAGGAAAAGGAAAGTGTGTTGGACAAACCCCTTCCCGTGCTTCCCGCTGATGGGGGCACGGATGCCCAAAAGGCATCATATGCCCTTGCTAAGAAAGACTCGAATGAGGTGACATGTTTGATGTTGGCATCCATGGTACCCGAGTTGCAAAAACAATTCGAGTTCATGGAAGCCTATGACATCATAGAAGAGCTCAAGAGCATGTTCGGGGAACAGGCTAGGATTGAGCGCTTCGGTGTCACCCGGGCTATAGCAACAGCTAGGCTGGAAAAGGGTAAACCCGTGGGACCACATGTACAACAAATGATTGGATTATTTGCTTCAAGTGCTCGCCTCGGTTTTGCATATGATGACGAGTTGGCTACCGATTTCATTCTCCATTCTCTTCATGATGGTTATGACGCCTTTAGGCTGAATTTCCACATGAATGGACTGAAGAAATCGCTTCATGAGCTCCATGGGATGCTTAAGGCTGCTGAGCCGGCGATTAAGAAGGACCCTAGGAGGGAAGTTCTTATGATTCGGGAAGGAGGTACCAAAAAGTTCAAGGGGATTAAGAAACCAGAAGTGAAAGGCAAAGGGAAATGGAAAGTTGTGGCAACTCCTTCCAAAAGGTTCTTGAAAGCTTCTAAGATTCCTGGGGAATCTGAGTGTTTCTACTGCAAGAGTGTTGGACACTACAAGCGAGATTGCCCCAAGTTCAAGGAGGATGTGAAAAACGGTGTCGTTCCTTCATCTTCAGGTATTTATGTCATAGACATAAACTTTACAAATTCTTCTTCTTGGGTATTGGATACCGGATGCGGTGCTCACATTGTTTCACATGTGCAGGGACTGCAAAGAAGTAGAACTTTGGTAAAGGGAGATGTCGATCTGCGGGTTGGAAATGGAGCGAGGGTCGCTGCATTAGCCGTAGGATCTTATGATTTGTGTTTGCCTTCGGGCCTTGTTTTAGTATTGAATAATGTTTATTTCGTTCCAAGTATTACCAAGAACATCATTTCTATTTCAGTATTGGATACTGAAGGATTTTCCTTCACTATAATAAATGGTTTATTTACTATTTCAAAAAGTGGAGTGTTCTATGGTTCGGCACGATTAGAACATGGTTTATATATACTTCAACTTGACAATCATATATATAACATTGATACCAAAAAGGCCAAATCGAATGAATTCAATGAAACATACCTTTGGCATTGTCGATTAGTCCACGTCAACATTAAACGTGTAGAGAAACTTCTTAAAGAAGGTATTCTCAAATCTTTTGACTTGGAGTCATTCGATACATGTGAAGGATGTTTGATGGGCAAAATGACAAAGTCACCTTTTCTAGGAAAAGGAGAACGTGCAAGTGATCTATTGGGTTAAATCCATACTGATGTATGTGGTCCAATGAGCTCACAAGCACGTGGAGGTTATTTCTACTTCATAACTTTTACCGATGACTTAAGTAGATATGGTTATGTCTATTTAATGAGGCATAAGTCGGAAGCCTTTGAAAAGTTCAAAGAATTCCAAAATGAAGTTGAGAATCAACTTGGTAAGAAGATAAAAGCCATTCGATCGGATCGAGGTGGTGAATATCTTAGCCAAGAATTCGATGATCATCTTATGAGTTGTGGTATTCTATATCAACTCACTCCTCCTGGAACACCCCAAATGAATGGTGTTTCCGAAAGGAGGAATAGAACCTTATTGGATATGGTTCGATCGATGATGAGCCTTAGTGAACTACCAAAATCTTTTTGGGGACACGCACTTTTAACAGCGGCCTATACACTGAATAGGACACCGTCAAAAGCTGTTGATAAGACACCATACGAGATATGGAAAGGGAAGGTCCCTAACTTGTCTTATATCAAGGTTTGGGGATGTGAAGCTTATGTGAAGAGAAATATCTCTACAAAGCTTGAACCCAAATCGGATAAATGTTTCTTTGTTGGTTATCCAAAAGAAACACGAGGGTACCACTTTTACAACCAATCTGAGAACAAAGTCTTTGTTGCTCGAGATGGTGTATTTCTTGAAAAGGAATATCTTTCCAAGAAAGTAAGTGGGAGCTCAGTTGAACTGAACGAAGTTCAAGAAAACTTGAACGAGGTTCAAGAAGATCAAACTGAGATGGACACTCAAGACCAAGTCGAGAGTGCTCCAGTGGTTTTAGAAACCACACCTAACCCTCGAAGGTCCGGAAGGATTAGATCTCAACCTAACAGATACTTAGGTATTCTGACAAATGAGAGCTATGAAGTTATGCTTTTAGAAAGCAATGAACCTTCGACCTATATCCAAGCTATGACGAGTCCAGATTCCGAGAAATGGCAGGGTGCCATGAAATCCGAAATGGAATCAATGTCTGAAAATCAAGTTTGGAACTTGGTCGATTTGCCTAAAGGGGCTAGGCCCATTGGATGCAAATGGATTTACAAGATAAAAACAGACATGAATGGAAAACCTAGTGTTTTCAAAGCAAGGTTGGTAGCAAAAGGATATAAACAAATTCACGGGGTGGATTATGATGAAACCTTTTCACCAGTTGCTATGATTAAATCCATTCGGATTCTCTTAGCCATTGTTGCTCATTATGATTATGAGATATGGCAAATGGACGTTAAAACCGCCTTCTTGAATGGGATTCTAGTAGAGGAAGTGTTTATGACACAACCTGAGGGTTTTATCGATCCTAATCAGGCTGAGAAAGTATGCAAGCTTAATAGATCCATTTATGGATTAAAGCAAGCATCTCGGAGCTGGAATCTTCGGTTCGATGAATCCATACAAGAGTTTGGATTTCAAAAGAACATGGAAGACTCTTGTGTTTACAAGAAGGTCAGTGGGAGTTACGTTGTATTCATTGTGTTGTATGTCGATGACATACTCCTCATTGGAAACAATATTCCTATGCTTAATTCTGTTAAAGAATGGCTGGGAAGATGGTTTTCAATGAAGGATCTTGGAGAAGCACAGTACATATTGGGCATCAAGATCTGTCGGAACAGATCACAAAGGATGCTTGGACTTAGTCAAGCAACCTATATTGATAAGGTGCTTGACAGGTTCAGAATGAAAGACGCCAAGAAGGGTCTCATTCCAATGACTCATGGTACATCTTTAAGCAAGAGTCAGTGCCCTTCGGGACCTGATGAGCAAATAAGGATGGCAAATATTCCTTATGCTTCGGCAATAGGGTCTATTATGTACGCCATGATATGTACACGACCGGATGTATCGTATGCTTTGAGCATGACGAGTCGGTTTCAAGGAAACCCAGGTGAGGCGCATTGGACTGCGGCCAAGAATATTCTTAAGTACCTTAGAAGGACTAAAGAGTATTTTCTTGTCTTTGGTGGACAAAAAGAGTTGGTTGTGACAGGATATACGGATGCAAGCTTCCAAACAGACAAAGATGATTTCCGGTCTCAATCCGGATTTGTCTTTTGTCTGAATGGAGGTGCGGTGAGCTGGAAGAGTTCCAAGCAACCCACCGTAGCTGATTCTACTACAGAGGCTGAGTACATTGCTGCATCAGAAGCAGCAAAGGAGGCCGTTTGGATAAGAAAGTTCTTAGATGAGCTCGGTGTCGTACCTAGTTCGGCCCATCCGATAGCTCTCTATTGTGATAATAGTGGAGCTATCGCGCAAGCCAAGGAGCCTAGGGAGCACCACAAATCCAAACATGTACTCAGGAAGTTCCACATTCTCAGGGAGATAGTTAGTCGTGGAGACATCGAGATAAATAAAGTTGCAACTGATGATAATGTTGCAGACCCGTTAACTAAACCACTCCAGCAGTCAAAGCATGATGCTCATACGACTGCAATAGGGATACGATATCTTAGAGATGGATTGTGATTCCTATTACTGTATTGTTTACTTTTGGAGTTTATGTAAACATTCACTTATCTTTTATGATATTCAATAATTTCTTCATATAATTGTGGTTTAAATTGTATGAATTGTCCAAATGATTAAATTATATTAATTGGGTTATGAGGTCGATTTACCACATAATGAAGTCCCAACTGTTGAACTAATATAATTAAATCATAAATTGTTCCTAGTTCGTATCATCAAGTACGGACAAACTGATGATGCAAAGAACTAGATTGTAATGTGTACTATAGCGCCGCTTCATGGGCTAGTGATGTGGGACATCAAGTACAATTACATAGATATTAGCTGGGAGCTAATGATCGAACAGACCCGACTGGAATAGTATTTAAGATTTTGAGTCATAATACTATTTCATTGACTGTCGAGCAATTTCCTCTGACCTGAGTAGTCCAGAGTAATTCCATTGTGAAATGGTGTACTTTGATACAAGTAAACGCCTTTCGTAAAAGGAGGTTATAAAACTTGTTATTGGGTATATCAGGAATCAAGTGGGAGAGCTTGGATTGACAAGATGGGATTGTCCTCCATTTTAATATGGATCATATGTCTTACCGGCCACTTGGAGAGTCGAGACTGTGGAAAATACGTGGCCACGTCCAGATTCGTATCATAGTGATAAATCTGGTTTTACAGTCTGCCTCAAAGTCCAAGAAAGGTTTGAACCGATTGAGGATGACTCAAGTCTTGCCTCAAGTTCAAACTTAGACATAAAGTGACAACAGGAAGTTGGCAGCACACTGGCTCTGAAGGCCAAGTGGGAGATTGTTGGAATATGTCCTTCGATACTACGTGTGCAATCGATAAAGTCATAAGGTCGTCTATGGATGTTAAATGATTATTTGATAATATTAATTGTTGGGAACAATATAATATTGATCAATTAAATCATACCTACAGGGTCACACACGGACTCAAAGATGATGTACGTTGCTTGATAAATATATTGATTTAGAATCAATATTTACGTGGAATTAATTAACATGCATGGGATGCATGGCTTGCATGGATGCATGTCACATAGTGTGACATGGCATGCCACACAAGCAAGTGGGACCACATACAATGCATTGTGGCATGTGTATGTGGCATGACCTTTCACCTCCTTTGTAACCTCTTTTGCATGTTAATGGTGCATCTTTATGCACATTAAGATGGAGGTTACATAGAGGTGTAATGGTGTGAATAATGGTGGGTTTATATAGATGAAAATCTGATTTTCATCACACACAAGCATTAGCCACGAAATTCCACTAAAATAGAGAGAAAAGAGGTGATCTTGGAGATTCATTCTCAAGCAAGCAAGGTGTTCATTATCCGGGTTCGTGTGCAACACGTAGAGGCCGGGCCATTTGTGCGGCTTCAACATCCGGGCGATCCAAAGGAGTGACGAGGTCATTCCAAGGTGAACATTTCGAGGTGATCCATTGAGGTGGTTCAATCGACTCAACACCACCTCATCGACAACAACAAATCATATCATCATCACATGTAAGAACTCGTTGATCTCTATATATATATATATTGGATGTATATATATATAAATATATGTGTGTCTATACATATTTGTGTGCACTAAGATCCAAGCATGATAGATTTATATGCTTTACACGCTTCCGCACACACACGGTATATCGATCGGATCGGTATACCGGTACCTTCATTCACTTTTAGAAAGAGGTGGAACCATAAAAGAGTGATAAGCAGGACGCTTCTTAGACTCTCTCATAACCGAAAAGCAGCCTCAGAGGCAGCGGAAGTTTTGGTTCGGTTCCGGGATAACCTCTTGACTTGGATATGACTCCTAGTTTACCAAAGGCTATTAGATAGCGGTGCACAATAAACTGGAAGAGGTCATAAGTCAAAAGTGATGTTAACACATAGAGCAAGTACCACCTGATACGAATCATCGTCGAGGGAGACGACGTAGTAGTCACCAAGATAACTTCAGAGCGGCAACCTAGATTGCTCACTCACATAGTACTTCTCGGAAGTACACCTTAAGCACGTGATGAGTATGGGAACCGGGAGTTTGGAGGAAATGACTAGACCTTAGTACAAGTGGGAGATTGTTGGAGTTGTGTACTTAATGTCTAGATTTAAGTAACGGTAAACTCCCGATCATAGCATTTAATCTATTTAATTAATGAACAATTGTTTGCTTTTAATTATTATTAATTAAATATATGCAAATCATAGTCCTAGATTTTATACGTTGTAGTTAGTATGGTGTTGCATGGGCACACAGAAGATCATACTATCGGTTACTCGTATTAAATCAAACAGTGGCTCACGACCTAGATGGACCCGGACCAATCCATCGGTATAGTCGTTGTGTGAGAGAGAAAATAATTTATCTTAATTATTTTATCACACTTGTACACTTGGTGTATTGAGCGGATCGTTGAGATTCATCGATTAGGATTGCCGGCGATAATCGATTCGAGTCTCAGTGTATTTTATTCTTAATCCCCGATATTGTTGCGGGTGTGTATATTCAATATAAGTGACTTTGATTTACCAAAGGAATTAACCGATTTAATTATTGGGTTAATTACCGGTTAAGTTGGGTCACTATATTTTATATATGGCATGCCGTGAATGATTGACCGGGCAGTGTATCCCGGAAGGGTTGATAATATCCCCGAGATGAGTTCATAAGGAATTATTGTGTAAACCTCATGAGTGGATACGTTCCGCACAATAATTAAGGTTGAATGGTACTAGTCTCGGATTAAAGAGATGAATAAATTAATTAGCAATAAATTAATTTTATTCATGGATATTTAAATCTTAAATACACGGAATAAATAATACTACCGGAGAAATATTATTTGATATAATATGGTTTGATATTGGGAGTGCAATTAAATTTATATAGTGGAAAATAAATTTAATTAATATTGATAAGGATTAATGAACTTGGGCAATGGGCTCAATTTAATCTTCAATATTGGAAGCCCAATATTCCACCTCCTTTAGATCCCCTACGTAGCCTATAAAAGCACTACATGGCCTTCATAAATCATAAGACAAGATTATCATACTTGATAATCTAGAGAGTTGAAGGAGATCCATAGGAGTTCGATAGATCGTCGCCCACCCGACGTTCGAACGGAGTGCAAGGAATACGTGGGAAGATCGTAAGGTCATCTTGATTTCGTTTCTCCGCACAACGAATCGAAAGGTATATTCATAAACTCCTTTGTGTGAATTTATGTGATATTAATTGTGATACATACATGAACGCACGATCCGGGAAAACGACGATCTTCGGGGACGGGGATTCGAGATCCCCGGCGAAGTATCGAGAGAACCCTCGGCTGGGAGCCGAGGGGGTGGCGGTCGAGCCTAGGGCTTCGACCGCCGGCGCGCATCAAAGGGAGGGCCGCGGCTGGACGCCGCGGCTGGGGGCGATCGAACCCTAGTTCGATCGCCGGGGACCGTCGCGGCTTCGCGCCGCGGCTGGTGGTCCCCCCTCCGGTCGATGGTGGCGGTGAGTCGCCGGACTCACCGCCCGGGGCTGCCGGAGCAGCCCCACGCGATCGATGGCGATCGCGAGCCCCGCGGTGGGGCTCGGCTAGGGTTTAGCCGCGGGTTCATCCCGCGGCGATGCTCTTGTCGAGCCCGGTTCTCCGTGTGGTTCGTGGTTTCATCTCCGGCGATGGGTTTTCGGTCGGTTTCCGCATTTTTTGATAACCTGGGACATCGAATTCCAGCAGGTGTCACGTTGTCTTAGTATCGTATATTGTATCACGGTGTCCATTTATCGAGATTTGTCTCATGGCGTGCGACTATCGTGGATGAGCACACGGTGTCCAGTTATCATGTACTGTCTCACGGCGTGCGATTATCGTGGATGTTCTCACGGTGTCCAGTTATGATGTACTTCTCACAGCGTTGGATTATCGTGGATGTTCTCACGGTGTCCATTTATCGTGGATGGTCTCACGGTGTCTATTCATCGTGGATGAACTCACGGCGTACGATAATCGTGAATGATGTCACGGTGTCTTATTATCGTGCATAGTCTAACGGCGTACTTTAACCGTGGGTGGTCTGAAATTGTATTGGAGTTTTATTATTAATTTTTAAAAGAGAAATTTTATTTTAAATTACATATACAATTTATATTCATTTGTTAAACAGCGAGGGTAGTGTAGACTTTTCCTACCCAATTGCCTAATAAACTTCTACTTTTATGGACAGGGCCTCAGAACTTATTTATTTTATGAAGTGGTCCTGAATCCGGTATTCCCACAATAAAATGTGTAGTTTTGATTTATGCAACTCCGTATAATCGCAACTTATCCGAGTAATTACTACTCTACAATATTCTGGACATCAATATTGCAAAAAATGTTAATGCCTTCATTCCAAAGAAGTTGCATTACTTCTTTTGTAAACTACAAAGAAAGTAGAAAAACTTCTTTGAGACTAAAGAACTACAGTATTTTTCTAAATTTTTAAAAAAATTTGTTTTACTTATTTTTTTTATAAATTATTTATTCAAGAATTTAATCGAGTAGTTCGAGTATACTCTATTTGTTATTTGGGTAAGAAAATACCTGTATTTTTAAAAATGGTTTCAGTAAGTATCTCTAATATTTACCTAATTTTAATGGTACATATCAGAATACCCGGAGGTATTTCGGTACAAACTACAAACTAAATTCCTTGATTCCAAATAGTCACTCCTATTTTGTTGTAGTTTTATGGTTTCAGAAAAATATTTAGAGTCTTGGATATATATTTAATCGCCTAAACGTTTTTTTAAGAGTATTTGGTATAACGAAATCTCTCGAAAAATAAGACAATATATATGTACATTCGTCTTTGGACTTATTAGAACACGAGCAATTTATGAAATATTTTGCTTTATTTATTTGCTTCAAAGTTTTTTTTATTTCGTAGGTGCTGAAAATGTGATTTTAAAATATGATTTTACTTTTTTTTTATATAGGTATTAAACACTATTTCCTTTGAATATAAGCACACCATTTGACCGAATATGTACAGTTTATTAAAGACATTTTGGTTTAATTAAATCCTTTCGGATTGCTTTGCATGGACATTCATGCAATTTCAAAAATATCATATAATAATACTATGCAATAATGCAATCACACTCAACATGCATTATTTTATTCATCCAAATTATTAATTCTTATCAATTCTATGGGAATCTCAACTGTTGTTTACTTAGTGTTTAGCACTTGAATTAAGAACTCTAAGGTCAAAAGTTCAAACTCGAGACATAGATTAATTGACCAATGAGCTAATTCCACTTCCACCAAAAAAAACTATATGAACATGTATTCCACACTTTCATTGAAAAAAGAAACATAGGTTTCTTTCAGATGAATTTTGCTGACCAAGCGCCACATGGTAGAATTTTTGGGTGAGGAGTATGCCATGTTTGCGTCAACTTATACTTTTTTTACTTCTTACCTAAAAAAACTTCTAACTCATCCCATCATTTTACTTAACAAATAAATTTTATAAGTTCCACCACTTACTTATTTTATTCTTTTTATTTATTATTTATATTTAAATAATAATAATAATAATAATAATAATAATAATAATAGTAAAAATTAAAAAAAAATTAATATTTCATATAATTTATTATTAATTTTTATATAAAATTAAGAATAATAAAATATTATTAATTTTTATATAAAATACATAATAATTTTTAAAAAATTAATTATTTCAAAAATTTTAATTTTAATTAATTTTTATATAAAATATAACGTTAAAATTTTAAATATTTCAAAATTTTTAATTTTAGTTAATTTTTATATAAAATACAGAATAATCCCGTAAGATTAATTTAACTATTTCAAAATTCTTAATTTTAAGTAATTTTTATATAAAATACAGAAATTAAAAATTATAATAAAAATATTAATTTTGTTAATTAATATTAGTAAATAATAATAATAAAATAATAATATATTTGATCTTAGGGTAGAAGTCCCTCTACCTAAAACTTCTATCAACTTTACCCACTACACAGTAATCGCACTCTCAATTATCCGTACCACGTTTTTTGGTGAGGAGTAGTTATCATGTAGGACTCCTAACCCCGTTGCGTTGGAGATGCTCTAAAAAGAGTCATTTTCAATTTATTCTCTTAAATTACAAAATCATATTTTGTTAATGTAGTCCAATTTTATTAATTTAGTCACTTAAATCACAAAAATGTAGTTAACTATACATGGAGGACGGTTATTTTTTCTCAAGAGAGAGGAGTTCAACCTATTGAGTTACTAACTTGAATTGACAATATTTTCATCATTAATTTTTTAAGTTTTTTATTAATAAATTGAAATCAATTTTAAATAATTAATAAAATTTAATTATAATTAATAAGAAAATACTAAATTATAATTAATAAGGAACTAACAATTATAATAACTAATTATTAATAATTGATTTCATTTATGATAAATAATTTAAACAATATAAAAATATAAAATTAATAAAAAAAAATAATAAAATACTTAATTGGAAAGAGTGTTTTATGGAATATAAATTCTAAATACATAAATTTTCTAATAAGTAAATACAATTAATTTAATTTTTAGACAAAAAAGAGAAGGGTATAAATGTATTTTAACAAGCTAAATTACATTTTTCTACCTGAAGTTTACCATGTTTTACACTTTCTACCTGACCTGAAAAACGTTGCATGCGCCTACCTGGGGTTTGACATATTTACACTTTCCCTACCCGCGAAACGAATATTCGAGGAATATTCCGAGAAAGTGGATTTCACGCTCCTTTGATTTGAGTGTGTTTTATAATTGTTTGAAACTTAAAGGATATTATGGTAATAACACATTTTATTAATTAATTAATTTAACCAATAAAATAAAAATACAAATGAAAAGGAGATAAAATCGTGTCTTTCTTCTTCTTATCCAAAATTACAAACGCATCTGATAACCCTAAATCAAAATTTAAGATCTATGATGTTCTTGTAGATAGATCTATGAAGTTCTTGCAGATCCAGATCCAACGAGAAGAAATTCGAGAGAGGTCACGGTTGTCGTGTCTTCGAGCCTCAAACCATCAGGAGCCACCGTCTCTATCCAATTTCCGGACGATGAAGCACCACCACCGCGCCTCCCCCGTCAATCAAGCTCGACATAGCAATCGGGTCGTTCCCCATCCCCACCCCCCACCCCCGCACACACACACACATCTCAGCCGGCTTCTCTCTCCTCCTCCCGTCGAAGATCAAGACACACGGCAAACGTTGTCTTTTTGTTTTTTAGAATTTGAGTTTTTTTTATTATTATTGTTTTCTAGATCTGTAAATGATGATGATTTTTCTTTATTTTGTATTGAATTTGCTCACAAATTTGATGTAATTAGTTTTTTTAGGAAGATGAATGTAATTTTTAATTTAATTTTTATGTTCATTTACAAATGATTTCAAAATTATTTTATTTTAATTTATTTTCCTTTTGTTTTTTTAATTTTATTATTAAAATAACTTTGACTAAAGGTTGACCTATGGTATATTTGTAATCAGCCAAAATTTAAGTATAAAATTACAAATTTACCCTTCAAATCGGAATATTCCATCGAATATTCGCTTCTGGCGAGTCGCGGGTAGGAAAGTGTAAATGTGTCAAACCCCAGGTAGGCGAGGAAAGTGTAAATGTGCCAAACCCCAGGTAGGCGCATGCAACGTTTTTCAGGTCAGGTAGAAAAGTGTAAAAAGTGGTAAAAAATTTACCCATTTTAAAATTAAAATTATAAAGTAGTTGTGATTAAAATTAAAAAAACAGGTGAATTAAATAAAGGAAAAATTGTATTTAAAATTGAAAAAATATGTTTTTTTTTAAGTCCTATTATTATGAAACATATATTTTGAAGAAAATGGTCTAATGACTATTATTTGGAAAATTAAAGAGGGAGTATTATTTATATATTGATAATATGGTTGGTTGTAGTGAGTGACTCAATTGGTTGAACTCTTTTTTTTTATAAAACCGTCTTTTTAGTAGATCAAATCGAAACTTAACTTTTTTGGAAAGATCAACAAATTTTTTATATTTTTGTATATAAATGGTCATTTTTTTTTTATTTGTTAATAAATTTGGCTATTAGTTTAGATATAGGTAAAATCTAAGTACGTACAATACTTAATTAAATGTAGAGAGAGCCAGAAAAAACGATTATAGGTATTGAGATTATTTTATATATAATATGTATATATATACACATATTTTAAGGTGGCTAATCGTAACAAAGATATATTTTTTCCAAAAAGAAATTATAAAAAATACAAATGATTTTTTTTTTTTTGAAAGGGGCGCCCACTTGCTTACAAGTGGATCCGCAAATTTAAATGTAGAGCCTTACTTAATTAAATGTAGAGCGTCATCATGGTTAGGCTAGAAAACAAAACAAATCGTAATCTCATTATTAATTAATTTGACGTCAACATTTTCTCAATGCGCATGCTTAGAAACATTAGAATGTATGTGCATGCATTTGCCAAAACTCATCATGCCATCAAATTAATCTGACGCATCTATGCTACCCGAGCTATCGAGCTATCACGTAGATATAATGTCATGCATGCATCTTAATTCTTAATACTTTAGAATAATATCTATAAATGAAATGAATTTCTCAACTTTCCTCCATACATCTCATTTCCTTTTTTGAAAATGAAATCTCTTATTCTCTCTTTCACTATTCTTATTTTTCACACGCTTGTATTAGCAGCAACACCACGATCCTATGACAGGAATATTATGCATTTCTACTATTGTGTTAATTCCACTTCTCACTCCCAAATCGAATTCTCCAAAGGCTTTTACGATCCCAATTACGATGTCGACTCATTCACCTCCGTCCTCAATTCGACCGCCGAAAACCTCAGGTGCTTGGGCCTGGCCAAACCCCTCCAAAAACCTAAAGCCATCTTCACCCCGTCCAACGACAAACAAGTCCAAGCCGCTGTAGTGTGCGCGGTTCGAAATTCTCTCCAAATCAGAGTCCGGAGTGGGGGCCACGACTACGAAGGCCTCTCCTACATCTCCCTCACAGGAAAACCATTCGTGCTCATCGACCTAAGGAAAATCCGCCAAGTAGACATCGATATCGACTCAAACACCGCGTGGGTCGAGGCGGGCTCCACCATCGGCGAGCTATACTACTGGATTTCTCAGAAGATCCCGACACATGCCTTTCCCGCTGGCATCTACACGGATTTGGGCGTCGGGGGCCATTTCACCGGGGGTGCATACGGATCCCTGATGAGGAAATACGGGCTTGGGGCTGATAACGTGCTCGATGCAGAAATCGTCAACTACTGCGGTGAAATTCTCAATAGAAGTACCATGGGGGAGGATCTCTTCTGGGCGATCAGGGGAGGAGGAGGGGGTAATTTCGGTATTATTATAAAGTGGCAGATTAAATTAGTCCGCGTACCAAAGAAGGTCACGATTTTTTCAGTTCCGAAACTCGTGAGCCTACGTGATAAAAAGAATATGACCATTCTGTGGAAATGGCAAACAGCTGCTCCGAGTATTGCCAAAGAGCTCTTCATCAGAGTCCTCATGGTAAACGCGGGCTCGAACAATGTACTCACTACATATCAAGCTTTGTATCTCGGCGGTAAATCCGACCTGCTCAATGTGATGAACACTAGTTTTCCCGAGCTGGGATTGCTGAAAACCGACTGCTCCGAGATGAGCTGGATCGAGTCGGTGATAGCCAACGCTGGGTTCCCCAAGGGAACCCAGCCCAAAGATCTGCTCAAGGGGAAGGGAGCGTTCTTGAATAATTTCAAATCGAAATCCGACTACGTGGCGAAGCACATTCCGGTCGAGGGTCTTGAAAAGATGTTGACTATTATCACGGAAGGCGGTGCTGCACCGTTTGTGATAGGGACTCCTTATGGCGGACGGATGGGGGAAATTCCGGATGATGCAATTGCTTTTCCTCACAGGAAGAATGTTATCTTTAAATTCCAATACGTTGCCAACTGGAAATACACGAGTGCAGAAGCCCAACTTGAGAACGAGGCGTGGGTCAGGAGGTTATACGACAACATGATTGATTATGTTTGTAATAGCCCGAGACAGTCGTACGTGAATTACAGGGATCTGGATCTCGGGAAGCCCGACAGCAGGAGGAATTGCAGTTACCCAGTGATATGGGGTCCGAAATACTACAAAGACAATTTCTGGAAGCTTGTGTTAGTGAAGAGCGCGGTTGATCCTCTTAATGTGTTTCAATATGAGCAGAGCATTCCAACTCTTATTACCGCACTTGGTTGCACACCGTTCGATACGAAAGCTAGCTAGGTAACTTAGAGAAGATATTATTGTGTTATACCTACTATATATCATAATATCAATATGAAATAAAGACCGACCTGTTTTACAGTTTTAGTACTCTGAATTATAAGTATCTCTGAATGAAATAAAATTATGTCTTGTTTTTAAACCTATTTACATAAACATAGAATGCTTTTCGTATATAGATGAATAAGTAAGTACTAATAAAATTACTTGACATGCACGTTTTGAATATGCATGATCGAATTCTTATGCGAAGGTTTTGACGTACTTGAATTATGTCGTTTGTTTGTGACCAAATAATGAATTACAAAACTTGATATTGATGGCGTTCTTAATACTTTGAGGCTTTCCATGCATATTGATGTGTGGTTTAATTTTGAAAAATATAATTAAATTTAAATTGTATTTTGATATTAACGTCAAAAAAACCTCAAAAAGGATAGGATATCCACTATTTTCATATTGAAAATTAATCGCTGAAGAGTGATGACTTTCGAAATATATATGAGATATTGACGAATAAAAAAATAAAATAAATAAAAAATTCAATATATAATTTTCGTTTATGAATAACCTCGTAGCGTCTATGGAAAATCCAAATTTACAATTAAAATTAGAAACAATTAAATTAAAAAAAATAAACCATTTTCTTACTCTTGAAATAAAATTAGAATAATTGGACTTCAATATTGGTCATCTCACACATGTCATCATGGTGTAACCCCACCCACTTAATACATTCGTAGTGCGTAGTAGTATCGTAATAACCAATTTTTAATTATTAAATTCCCAAAAATATTTTTATTAAATTGTATCTTAGCCTAAACTAAATCTCTAACTCACTTAAATTTTAAGCCCATTTTTCGCCCATTTTTCGTTTCATTCTATTCTATTTTATCACAACCCAATAAAAATAAACTCGATTATACATCTTCTAGCTCATAAACCTAACGTCCAACCAAAACAAACTCCAATAAACTCTCAATTCCAATTCAATAGATGACTCAACTCTTATCATCTCCAACAAACCTACGTCAAAACCAATTCCTAAAGACAACCCTAACTATAAATACCATACCACAAACATACATCTACATACACTGCAAACTCTTCTCAAAACTCAACCCGTAATTTACTCAAACATACTATCTTAACCACGAAAATCACTCCAGAACCCTTTGTTCATTCTGAGGTAGAAGAATTGACTCTACTGCAACTCGTAAATGAGTCGGGCTACTATCGAAATCCCATCCCCGAAAACCAAATCGAGAATTTTCCTTAACCCATCATATCAAGTTCTTCATCCGACCATTACATCCGTCGTTGGAAAAGCTGTCGAAAACCCCATCAGGACAGGCCGAGAACTTACTTTCGGAGACCTCTCGATCGAACTCCGATCGCGTGGAGAATACAGATGCTAAACCTCTATCTTGGCCGGAAATCGAACATCGTCCGTGAGACGAGACGGCATAGCCCTCTGCTGAAATCAGATGTCGTCGTGCTCTGTCCGAGGAACGAACCATCGCTGAACACCTCCAGATCCATCGAAGCCATGCCCAACGCCATCGTCATTAGCCAAATCGGGCTGGTCGAACCGCTGCCCGTAATTGAAAATCGAAGCTATACCAGGGCTTTCAACTCCCGTCGCCGCTGCCCCTTCTCCAGCCGAAGCCCCTTCTCCAGCCGAAGCCAAGTCGATCAACACTAGTATTCATTGCCTCGCCGCCATGGCGTTTCATCCCGGTCGTCGACGTTGCTGCTGCCCGTGAACTGATTGAACACCCGTGCTGCTCTTTAAAGAAGTCGTATAAGATGAATCCCCACGAACACGACTTCACCGGACGACGCCTTAGCTCTGCCCCAATTTGTCTCTCGCCAAATCTCTCTGGAAGTAGAAAAGGAGAAAGAAAAGGGGTAAAGAAATTCTACAAAGGATTGATGCTAGACTGGGTTCTTGGACCTCTCGTACACTATCTTATGCAGGACGTCTACAGTTGATTCGATCAGTTCTTGGTACGCTACATATCTACTGGGCCAGTGTGTTCATACTCCCCCAGGGGATTATTGAGGAGATTGAGAAGAGGCTGCAGAGATTTCTTTGGTTTGGGTTGAGCGATAAGGGGTTCGCCAAGGTCAGATGGGTAGATATTTGTCGGCCTGCTAGTGAGGGTGGACTGGGTATCCGTGATCTCACCGCTCAGAATCGGGCCCTTATGACCAGACACATCTGGGCTATTTTGAGTCAAGATCTGGAATCTGTTTGGGTCAGTTGGATTCAGGAGAATCGAATGAGGAGGCATTCATTTTGGAGTGCAAAGGTGTCGAGGGCATGTTCCTGGAGCTGGCGTCAGCTTCTTAAACTACGCCCAGCTGTGTTACCAGCTATACAGATGCAGGTCGGGGATGGATTGCGGTTTTACCTTTGGAGGGACCCGTGGCATCCCCTAGGCCGTTTGAAGGAGGTGTGTCAGTTGGGACCGTGGCTTAGGAGACTTCCTAGGGCTGCGTCGTTGAGTATGGTCATTGTTGATGGGACGTGGAGATGGCCAGCAGACTTTGCGGCGGAGTTCGTTATTCTTATGGATGGATTGTCGAGTATCAATGTGAGGACAGACACAGTGCGGTGGACACTAAATTGATCAGGGATTTACACCTCTGATTCGGCTTATACGCTTTTCCGTCCGGAGGGTCCTAGGGTGTCGTGTGCTTCCCTTTTGGCTAGACTAGGACGTATCCCACGACATTGTTTCATTCTGTGGATGGCTATCCGAAGTCGGTTGCCAACTAGGGATAAGCGTGGATTGGTCGGGGGATGACTCGTGTGTCCTATGTGGTGGGGAGATCGCGGAGACACATTCTCAACTTTTCTTTGAGTGCCTCTTCTCACGGGATTGCTTGCAGAGGCTCACGGTGGAGGTGGGATTTCTATGGCCACGTGGTAGCTGGCATAATGTTGTATTACGGGCTTCTAATCAATGGCATGAGAAGCACTTGATATCCTGCGCATATCGTGGACTTCTCGCTGCTGTGATCTATTTTATTTGACTCGAGAGGAACACGAGGATTCATGAGGCTCGGTCGGTGTCTCCTGGAGTGGTGGCCTCTCAGGCGATCTCTATCATACTGGAGAGGATCCGCTCGTTACGACTTCCAGATTCTCTTCAAGCACGTGCACTGAAGAGGGTATGGCATATAGCTTGTTGATTGTTTATGTATTCTTTAGTGCTATATGTTTAGTTGATTGGTTGGAGAGCTAGTCTGTTAGCTCGGTGATGCGGTAGAGATTTCATTCCCTATGCATTGTTCTGTATCATACATTTTTTTTACCTTTATATGTGATTGACCTTTACAAAAAAAATTCTAAATCCCTAACTTCCGTCAGCAATATCCTAATATTAGGTGTTATTTGCATTAAGACCCCTATTAATTGAGAGTATTATCGGTCAGGCCACCTATTAAACCAAGAATCTAATTATGGAGTCCAATGATGTTTCAAATGTTATACTTTCGACCCCTCAAGTTTTGGAAGTCGCTAGTCCAGTCCCTACAATGTTAGACGTGCTTTCGATTCTAGTATTCCATGCCACGACAAATCGACGTAGGTACAAGTTGTTAGGTTACTTCGTTAATTTCATGTGTTGTTATATGTGTGCATGATATGTGTTCATTATGTGGTTTAAATAAGCATACGAATAATCATTGTAACTTAAGATCGGGGAAAAGGGTCGAGAGGAACAACGCATCTCATTCCATCGTTGTAACCGGAGACCAGAGAAAAGGGTCGAAGGGGACCAACACAATAGTTGGCCCAACTCGCAGTGTTCAGGATAACAAGTTTACCGCAGTTAAGCTATTATTATTCATTCTATGTGGTGTTCATATGGTGTGTGCATATATTCGATTCATGTGTTAAACAAGTAATTGTCCTATTGAGCGTTAAGCTCACACCTTCAGCGCCCCTTTTTTAGGTACTAACAAGGATGCCGAGCGAAAAGAATGACGGGACATAAAATAAAAGTTTTACTTACTTTTCGTTATTTCATTTCAGCATTTATGGAACGATGTTCCGTTTTCAAAGTTCTTTCTTTTGACAATCATTTTATTGGAATAAATTTTGTTATGTTTTGTTGAAAATATCTTTTAAGAAATTTAATTTCATTAAATTTCGTAGCGCCCAGTTTGAAATAAAATTATTTTCTTCTGTTGTTTTAATAAAAATAACGGGGCGTTACAAGTATATTGTACTATGTAATGTCATTAAACATCACTCAATTAAGATGTGAGCATAGGTCGTGAGTAGGGGTGAGTAATGGTCGGTTTGGTCACCGATCTTATCAAATTTCCTTAACTAATTTAAAAACCAATTAAACTAATTCGGTCGGTCATCGAACTGACTAAATTATATCAAAACCAATAAAAAATCAAACCAAAAACTTAATTTATAATGATATTTTTTATTATTGTAATAGTATATAATTAATATTAGAGTAATTTAGAGAAAAAATTAAAATATTAATTGTATGTAGTGGGAAATTGAGGTGTGATTGATTAATTGACTAATGAGTAATGAACCATACAAACACATATAATATATATTATTTCGATTTTCGGTTATTCAGTCGATTTATCCGTAAAATAACCGAATCGAACCGAAAACTAATATTTTTAAATTTTAAAATCGTATCCAAACTGATAACTAAATAATCGAATCGAAATGCATATTTCGGTTTGGATCGATCGATTATTTTGGTTATAACGGAAAATTTGGTCGATTATTTTGGTTATAACCGAAAAGTGCTCTCCCCTAATCGTGAGACATGTCCGCCCATTCTCTTGCGTCTGTCCGTTTTTTTTATTGCATCCGTCACATAATTATTTCTTTAGAGTCACGTTTTAACAAATATAAATATATATACCTTTTGCTCAACCTCAAATTATACAGTATAAAGTTGACTCTAGTCAAATTTTATTCGGAGCACACTTTAGAAACTTGTTTATGCTTAGTTTTCCAAATTCAAAACGAAGACTCGAAATTAAATCAAACTCAACTCACGCTCAAGAATCAATGTCTAGCTAGTACTCTAGTTGTCTACAATATCCACTCTAATTAACGACTTTAACCCTCTTAGTCTCTTACTTACAATATATGGAGTATATAATATACCTAAATTAAAAAATAAAATAAAATTATGTGCGTTAGTTTACCTGTCAAAAAATACAAATTTGTGTCTTATCAAAAATAAAATATATTATCAATTTATACTTACATTTTCGAATAATGCAAAATACTACAATTTATACTTTTGTAGATCGATTTTACCATTATATTAATATATACACTATCATACACATATTAAAAAAAAAGTTGGATCAATATTTTTTACTTTAATTTTTGAAATTGAAAAGAATTGATAATTTAATTTTTCTTTCATATTCTGTATTTTCTTTCTTAATAAGGTACCTAAATATAAATTTATGACAGATAAAATTTATTCCTACAACTGATGCTCTTAAATCACCCCCCTAAGTATAATTCTTATATGACATGAAATTGTACCTAGAAATACAATTGAAAAAGAGAAGTACAATTAAGAGAAAAAAATTGAGTATCAAATATTTGATATTTAATACAATTTAATATGTGAGCCCAAATTGTTACAAATATTTTGTAATTTTTTTTTTAATATATATAGTAGAATTTCTATAAATTAATACTCAATAAATTAATAACAATTAATAAAAAAATCGATTCCGATTTGATTTTTTTATTTAATAAAAATACTTGATAAATTAATAAACTCTCTAAATTAATCAAATTTTACGGTTTAGGTATTAAGAGTATTAATTTTTGTAGGTGTATAAATAAAATAAAAAAATTTATAGTAGTGAGACTTATAATAGTAAAATTGTATCTTGAATCGTTGAGAAAAAAATAATTAGTAATAATTTATATTTCATATAATATGACACAAATTTATAAATAACTAAAGTTACCCATTCAAGATGCTAATTTGTAAATAACTAAAGTTACCCCTTCAAGATGCTAAAAAATATTCACCCGGTCAAATGCAATGTCACGCGACTCACGCCACATCATTGCATGTATTATCGATCATTTCATCAAACACCAAGCAAGTCAGCCATGCGTGATACATATTTCTATAAATACATTTTTTCAATTGGTCTCATGTAGTTCAAAATATGCGCTAATTTGTTCTTTTTTTCGTTGGAAAGCTTATATTTGACCGATCAATGCATAATGCGGCAACCAAGAGTGTGGATTTTAAGGAAAGCTTATATTTGACCGATCAATGCATAATGCGGCAACCAAGAGTGTGGATTTTAAGTAGGTCGTACACGTGACGTCTTTTGATTGATGGGGAGTCTAGCAAAACTGTGGTTGGTGGGGAGTCTAACTAGACAGTGATTTTATTAAATTACGTGGAAACGAGAGTTAATTAAAAGACGTCACGTGTACGAGTTATTTGAAATTCACACTTTTGGTTGCCATGTCACTTGTTGACTGATAAAAAATGAGTTTTTCGGTAAAAAAAAAAGACCAAATTAACGCAATTTGTGAATTACACGAGATTAAATTGAAAAAGTATATATAAATGGAACCAAATTGAGAATGGTCAATTTTTACGAGACCAACATAAAAATTCTCCCTATTTACGGAAATCAAAGTTAATTTGTTTGTAGTGGCCTTAAACTGATGAGTAAGAACGTGACATTGGTTCAAATTATAGGAAGATGATACAGTTACACAAGGTGTACCGGGCTTCCGGTACACCACCAATCAAAATGCGACACGTGGCATTTTTAAATTAATTAATTAAATAATTAGTATTTTAATTATTATTAAATTGAATTATTAATTAGGAAAATATATTACCAAATCTTTTAAAATGTTAAGTAAATAAAATCAATATAATCATACCAAATATTGAATATTTTTCAAAATCTATTAGATTGTTTTCCTTAAAATATAGATAACAAATAAATAAATAAAATATATATTAAATCGTAAAAAAATATTAAAAAAAATGTAAGTAAGAGATTTAAAGAAAATATTTTATTTTTCTAAAGTATTTTGATAAAAAAAAATTAATTTATACATCATTTAATTTAATTATAAAAATTACAAATAAAAAATAAATTAAAAATAATTAATTAAATTAATAGAATTTCACAATTTTTTATTATTAATTTAAAAATATTATATAATTAATAATTAAAATAGATTAAAAATAAAGTAAAAATATTATAATTTAATTAAATTAGTATAAAAATTCATTATTTTTTTGAATTAAATTTAAAACATTATATAATCAATAATCAAGATAAATTAAAATAAATAAAATATTTAAAAATATATATATATATTGAAAATTGAGCTATCATTGTAATATTTAAATCAAATATTATATGATTTTTATTTAAATTATTTTTTCTATTTAAAAAAAATAAAAAATAATATTCAATTCAAATACAATGTTTAATTTTAAAATTTTATCATAATAAAGATCTACGTGCAAATTATCTCAATCAAATTATCTCTATCAATGTTAAGTAAAAATGATTTTATAAGTTTATTTTTGTATTATCTTTAGAAAATGTCACATTCATTAATTAAATTAAATTTTCTTAAAAAATTATTGTGATATTTGAAAATTATATGTAATTTTCCGCTAACACCTAATTATAAAATTAAAAACAGATAATTTATTCATTGAATAAATATAATCCTATTTTATTTTATTTTTGTACTATCTACATTTATATAGAAAATTTGAATTTTTTCTAAGAAAAATAATTTTTTAATGTTTTAAAATTTATAATTAGGTATTAAAATTATAATAATATATGTAATTTTCTAAACTTACTATGAATATATCATTAATTCTTTAATTTTGTGAAAAATAAATATTTATTTTATTTAATATATTTATTTAATTTCACACGTTGATAATATATATTTGAAAATTAAACGACATTTTACTATGTTGTTTAATTTAATTTTGCGTGACTACAAATCAAGTGAGTCATTACTAAAAAATGAATAAATTTAACGTCAATTCGTTATTTAATGTTATTTTTGTTTGACATGAAATAAACTTTTAAAACCATACTCTATCTACTTAACATTGTAAAAAATGATATTTAATGTTATTTTTGTTTGACATGAAATAAACTTTTAAAACCATACTCTATTTACTTAACATTGTAAAAAATGAATAAATTTAACGTCAATTCGTTATTTAATGTTATTTTTGTTTGATATGAAATAAACTTTTAAAACCATACTCTATCTACTTAACATTGATGCAGTCATACAAGATAGACTATAAAGATAAGTTGAAGTTGCAAAATTGAACATAATATTCGAATTGAATACTATGACATTCTTATTTTATTGAAAAATATAATTAAAAGTGAGATAATATTAAAAATTTGAGCTATCAAATGTAATATTTAAATCAAAATATTATTTTTATTTAAAGTATATTATTTTTATTTTTAATAAATACAAAACATAATATCACATGTCAGATTAGTAATAATATTAAAATATTTTGACATGCTTATATCCAAAATAGTTTTTCTTACAATTTAATCCTAAAAAATAAAATTAATTATTGTCCTTTGTACATAAATAACTATAGAATGAAAAATTAATAGAATTATTTGACTCAATTCGATATTTGATTCAAATTTTTATGGTTCTTAAAAAATTAAATACTAATTATGAATTCATTATTATTTCATATTTACATATATATGATAGATTGAATGAATCAATCATTTTAAAACAATAATTATCATGTACACATATATTATTCATATTTTTTTAAATATATTTATTTATAAATTAATAATTAAATTAGTGTATATAAAATTTAATATTGTATAAATTAATTTTACTTAAAAAAATAAAATATAAATATATTTTAAAAAAAGTTACGTTTTTTTTTAATCGTCATTTTTATTTTTTAAAATCGTACGTTTTTTTTTTCAATTTAGTATATATATTATTTTATTTGTTAGTTACTTTTATATTATAAAGGGAAAAAATTTAATAGATTTTCTACTATATTTAATATTTGGAAAGATTATATTGATTTTATTTTTTGAATTTTTTACAAGATTCTATGATTTATTTTCCTAATTAATAATTCAATTTTATAATAATTAAAATAATATTTATCTAATTAATTAATTAATTAATGACATGTGTCATATTTTGATTGGCGGTGTACCGGAAGTCCGGTACACTTTGTGTAACTGTAGCCTTTTCCCGTAGGGCCAATTGGAACGAGGACAATCAGACACTTCAACTCCAGAACGAAGCCTGAATTAGGAAGTTGTACGACTACATGGAAAAATATGTTTCTATATAATATAATATATATATATATATATATATATATATATTAAATTATAAATATAAATAATGGTTTAAAAAAATGTAATTTTATATAAAAGAGCATTTAAATATATTAAATTAAATAAAAATTCGAATTTTTTATTATTAATTTTTAAGGGCTATTGTTTTTTAACTTTTTTGCGTTTACAAATTTTACATATATTTAAATATTAATTAGTAGTAGTTTTTGAGATATGTTTAGATTATAATAATTTTTTTATTATTTCTTGCATAATTACAATATTTTTTTTAATTAATTATTTTTATAAAATTGCGTAAGTTTTTGCCTAATTATAATTAATTATTTTTATAAAATTATAATTGCGTATCTATTAATATATAAATCCAGAACGCTTATCAATCAAGCAGACAACCAATCAAAAGCTTCAATTTTGCCACGTAGATGAAATTGAAATCTATTGACCAATCAGAATGCTCAATTTCACATATTGAGAAACTTTTCTCATTCAATTTCAAATTCTATTGTCCAATAGAAACTCTCAATTTTGCCACGTCAATTTATATTTTCTCCTTAAATCATATTGAAATCAATATCAGTAATTGAAATCTTAATTTCGGTCAACTTTTCCAATTAGACAGCTATTATTCTGCTTCCTCGTCTTCTCCTTCTCATTATTCACATTCCATCTTCACATAATAGGAATAGGGTTTACTTGTGTATTTCTCCTGCTCTCAATATTCCCCTCATCGCATTGTTATTTTTCCTTTCTAGCAGTTCGTATTCTCTTCAATTCGCCCAGTGTGCCAATCATATGTTCGGGGTTCTCAGGTATTATTGTGGTTTTCATATTGTCGCCAAATTGTTCGATATTGTGTGATTGTCAAATTTTATGGTGTGTTCTTATCTTCGTTTTTCCAAAATCAATGCAGTGTCTCTTCTCCTTCCTGCTACCTTCTCTACTGTATCGAAGTCAAGGGTTTCTATTAAGGTTTTTGTAAGGTTTTTCTAATTTGTTCTAATTCATAATTTATTGCAGAACCATCCCCGTCCGATTGGGCGATTCCTTGCTTTCTTTGATTTTTTGCAGATTTCTTTGATTTTTTGCAGATTCCATTCTCATCGGCCATCTTCTCCGAAATTAAGGTATATTCATTCTCATTATTCACATACCATCTGAATTCATGCCATCAGTGTAAATAATTGTCGTCCCAGAATTCCCTTTTTTTTTTTCAGTTCCCCAAGGTCTGTATTTTGCAGATCCAATTATGTATTTTTGGTCTCTTGATAATTTTCTTCCTCTAAAAATCACTCTGATCCGAGTGCACTCGCATCGCCCCTCATTCTCAAGATCTCATCTTCACCGGGAAAAAAAAACCTACTACCGAAAAGGATAAACTAAGCAACAAATGGCGGCGCTGGCCGGAGGACCCGACCTGTTATTCGGGTTGAGGAACAATATCTACACGGGAGCGTACCAGGCCGCAATCAACAACAGCGAAATCCCTAATCTTTCTTCAGAAGAAATAGTCGAGAGGGACTCCATCGTTTATCGGTCGTATATTGCGCTCTGTAGTTACCAGGTACGATCGGGTTATGTGCATATGTTTCAAGATTTGTGTATGTTGTTAATGCGCGATCTGGGTTTGTGAATTTCGAATTGAAACTCGATATGATTTTTTTTTTTTTTTTTGCGTAGCTTTTGATTAATTAAAAAGATTCAGCTGCGGCAACGCCACTTCAGACTGTGAAACTGCTTGCTTTGTATCTCTCAAGCCCTGCTAACAAGGTGATTCTTTGTTTTGGGGATTTTTTTTTATCGAAATCGATCTGTGATTACTATCTAAGAATCATTGGTTCAAGGACTTGCATTTTTCGGCGTCTAGATTTTGATTTCCCTTTGTCGATCTGGAATTGCCAACACTCTTGCGAAGCTTTGTAATTGAGAAATTAAGTTGTTAGCTTTACAATTTACAAGTAAATTAGTGTCACATTATAGGGCGATGTCGAATAGATTTGAATCTTTTTAAGTGGAATGTGTTCTTATGATGCTACATTGGTGGAGAAATTAGTTTGATCATCAAATTAATTTGTAATTATCAAATTTGAATTGATTCTCTTGACTTGAAATTATCAGATTAAGAAATATTTGTGTATATGTATAAATGTAGTGAGTAAAAGACATCAGAGGGCAATTTGTAAAGTCATGTACCGTGCCTTTTCAGATAAGGCGAGTGATGCTTTTTACAAGCTCAACAATACAAGAAGTACTGTGAGAAACCTTATTGCCAGGTTTTGATTCCATTATTTTTTTTATACTAATTATAATATTAAGCCTTTTATGAATTTTTTTACGATAATGGAAGGCTTCCTAATGATCCTTTTGGAATGATTACCTGTGAATTCTGGCCCAGTTTTGTACTTTTGTTTCATCATGTTATTGTAATCTGAGCAAATTAAGGTTGTAACATTAAGATCTGATAATTCTTTATGATTTGCAGATATTGATCCAATACGACGAGATCTTGATGTTCGGATGATTCTGGATTTTTTAGTTACAAGTTATTATGGATGAAAGGAGGCATTCAAGGATTAAAAGTTTCACAGGTCTCCCTCATCCTCATTGGGTTCGTGTGTGTTGCAGTGCTTGCATTCACATGGAGAAAGACGATGTTGCTGACCACTTTCATCCCAGATCAGAGCCGAGTCCTGCAACTGGATCTAGGTTTGCGACTGCCCATTTTCGTCCCCTGATTTCTGATATCATTTTTCAATTTTCTGCTGTATTGGGCATAATGTATGGAGTTCGCTTAACAGTGGCTGAATAAAGAAGGGGAGAAATTCCTCTTTCCAGGTGGCGGCACTGTGTGATATTGGTTTGTTTTAATTTTATGGATACCTTTTGATGAAACTCAAGTTAGTGCAAAAATTGAGTCGAATGCTTTTAGTGCAGAAGTTAATATTAGCATTGAGGCAAATGATGATGGTGTTAGTGCAAAAATACGGAGACGAACATGTTATGAGTGTGGAGAACGTTAGCATATTTCGTCTTTATGTCCAAAGAAAAATGCTGACAACTTAACAAATCCAGGTGCGACTTAATTTTATTGGTTATTACTTTGATAGTTTGATTATCTGATTTTGGTGTTTGGTTTAAATGGTTTAAACTTTAATGTAAACCAGAGTCTCTTATAGATACATTTGAGCTAAGTTTGATTTTCTTTCTGTTGGTCTTTTTAGAAAATGAGTCTTTGGGTTTGCATAGTTTTGGCTGATATCTTTTGAGTTCCGTGATCCTATAAGATGTTTGTTAATACAACAAATGATCTTGCACGGTGATAATAAAAATAACGTGCTCTTTCCATTTCACAGATAATGTGTTACATCATGTGGATGTGTTACATCATGTGGGTACATGTAATAAAAATATACATGACTGTTATGATAGTAAATTGAGCATTTTCCTATATACCCTTTAATTTGATAACTATTGCACCTTTATGATCATGGCTCTTTTTTTGTTGATCATGCAAATTAAAGTAGAGCATATAAGAAGCTTAATGTTTTAACTACTCAATTCACTGACTTGCAGCTCTACGATCTGTTCAATCAGGTCGTCTATGGATATGCCAACTACAGCAATCCCCATGACGGTTAGTTACTTTTTAATCTCTTGATTGTTTTTGGGAATTGCAGCAACTATTTTATGGGTGTGTGTTGTAGACATTTTCGTCTTTGTTACGATTAGGTTATCGGTCTATGGATTTTGTGTTCACTTACTGTTGCACCTTATTTGTGAGATTTTTTTTGGAGTTTTTTTTATGGATTGTTGTTTGAAGTATTTTTTTCTCAAGACATTGTTAGCTATGTTTGATGTTAGGGATAATATCATTAATAGTCCTGTATTTTTACTCGATTCTACAAATAGTCCTTTATCTTTTAAAATTTTCAAATTTGGTCCTTTGAACTGCTATAGTAAGTAAAAATATGATGCGTCATTTATGTCTACTTATTAAACCGGTCACGTGCTATAAGTTGAGGGTACCCGCAAGATGAAATCAATTGCACAAACCAGTCACCGCATGCATAATGTGGATTGAACAGTAAATATAAATGTAATTTATAAAAAATAAATTAAATAAAAAATCATGTTATATAATAAATAAATAAATAAATAAAAATATAAATTCAAATAAAAAAGGATTATTTACAAACAAAAAATTACAAATAAAATGTAAATTATTTAGTAAATGATTGATTATTTTCATGATATACTGTATTAATTTTTATAATATTATTTTACTTAATTTATGCATGATAAAAAATTCTAACTTTTATTTAATTCGATGATTAATTACATAATTTTTTATTACATTTTTTTATAATTAATTATTATTTTTATTATTTAAATTTAAATTATTTTGTATTTAAATAATTTTTTAATGTTGGTAACTACTTTTTTTTAAATTAATGTATCTTTTATGATTAATTAATTAATAGTGTATACTAATAAATTATTAAATTTAAATTTATTAGACAATTAAATAATTGTATTGTTACTTAAATTTAAATTATTTTGTATTTGAATAATTTTTTGATGTTGGTAATTAATTTTTTTTATTAATTTATCTTTTATATTAATTAATTAATCAGTTCATACTAATAAATTATTAAATTTAATTTTATTTGACGATTAAATAATTAATTTCTTATTATATTTTTGATAATTAATTATATGATTACTTAAATTTAAATTATTTTGTATTTAATTTTTATTAAAGCTATAAATTTTAAATTAAATAATCACTAAATATAAATTAAAATTAAATTAATTCTATATTTTTGTTAATAATTTTTTTTTGTTTAGTAATAGTTTAAATTTTAAGTTTTTTTTTCATAGCAAGTTATTTAAGATATTTTATGCACAATTTATTATTTATTATTTAAATTATTTAAATTGTTAGCCTTGGTGGTTTTAGCATTCTTTTATCCCTAGATGATCACTGGTTCGAATCAAGTTGCATTCAAATAGTCATTTTTGGGTTTTTATATTCCACGTCAGATTTTAACCTTTCATTGCCGGTCAAGGGACTATATTTGATAATTTTAAATGATAAAGGACTATTTATAGAATAGGCTTGTTGAACAGGACTACTTTTGATATTATCTATACAATGTTTCCATTTTCATTTTCATGTCATTCAATAACAACTGTGATATTAATGGCTTATATTTTGTTTATTGCGATTTGTATGTGAGCTTGCGGGTTTTGATACGATGGGGGTTTGGGAGTTGTATTTTTTAGGTGAACAAGGTATGGTAGATGAAGCACAGAAAGCGTTGGAAGAGGCTGGAGCACTACGAAAGGTTTATAAGTAGATTCTTTGCATTGAGTTCATTGAGCATTGTTCAACTGTAGATACTTCTGTTGCATTTGTCATTACGTGCGATTACTCTATTTTGCTTTCTTGGCCTGTCAGATTGCCACTTTTAATGTTCCATTTCCCCACTTTTTTTTTGCACTTAGAAGTTGACTATTTAGCCTCTATTTTGTTGATCTAGCTTCCAGCACGACAAAATACAGTATATTTTATTTTAGGTGGTAACTTTTCTATCTCCTTACTCCGAAGATCGCTGCAAAAAAGATCGATCCCCTCCGTTCATTCCCTGAACATACTACATACTACATAAATGTTTTTTTAGAAATAACCAGATAATCCTTTTTATCCGTTTTTATATTGTCATCCTTCTCATCCCACATATCTCTTTTTGTTGTATTCTTATCCAATAAAAATTGACATTCATCGGAATTGCAGTACCCGAACACCAGATATTTCTAAAACCATTTCTGAAAGCTTGACAAGTGGCAGGTAAGGTGTGTCGAATATTGGAGCTCAAGTTGGATATAAACGCAATGCTTTAATACGAAGTTGTAAGCATTAGATATGGCAAGCTATAAGAGCACCTTCTGCAGCACCGTATTATTTAGATGATTTCTCTAATATTGGTACTTTTTTTTCACTGATACATGGTATAGACAGAGTTCTCAGAATTTTTTTCTGTTATCATTTTCTTAATATTGTGTTTTAAGTATATACTGGAGGCAGTTGTGCGGCCCTTCTTTTGTAGTTTGATAATCTTTTCTATTAGGTTTGCAAAGGTGGTTGTTATCTGGACACTGGGCAAGTGTTAATTGAGAGTGCTCGAGGAAGCTTTATCTGTCGACCGTGTTGAGGAAGCTTTGAGTACTATTTACGTTTTATAGTTGCGAAAATTGAGTAATTTTTTGTAAGTACTATTTAAGTTTTATTGTTGCGAAAATTGAGTAATTTTTTGAATATTCAGCGAGTCTCCTATAATTTAGAGTCAATGCATTTATTTTTTGAAAAACTAATGGAAATTATTATTTGAAAACACTTGGAACGTTAATTTTATACAGAATTTTTTATTTTTTTTTATTAAAAATCCTGATAATAGTAAAAGTAAAAAATTTTCCATAATAAAATAGCTTTTGAATTATACTGTTCTTGAAGCTCTAAATAATAATAATTATTATTAAAGTGTAATTATTGTAATACAATTTTATATACTTATTATTTATTAATATTCTCTAATGTAATGTGTAATGCAATTTTAAAACATGTTACGTTATTGAGGTAGATGTTTTAAGATGAAAAAATAAAGATGACATTGAGGTAGAATAAAGATGACATTGTTTACATTTCGATGTTATCATTAACTATTCAACCATTTAATATTTATAAATTATAATGTTATATGCTTAAGAAAACTAATAAAATCATTGTAAATTATTATTAAAAAAAACTTCAAAAACGTCTTTTTAATTTATTTTTAAAAATAAAAATAAATTAATAAAACAAAGTGAGATTGAAGATAGTCAAATAGATAATTAAAAAATAACAATAATTCAAAATTTTTATTTTATTAATTATACTACAATTATAGTAGCATTCAAAAATTAATTTGTAAATTAAATTCTATCCTTAATTTTAGTACATAAAATAAAATCAATATTATTTTTAATCAAAATTTTCTTTAATTATAGTAAAAATTCAAATTTATTTTTAAATATATTATCTCTAATTATAAATATATTTAAGTAAACAATGAAAGATTACAATTAAAACACTTCAACAAGCACATTTTATTTACTATATCAAATTATAAATATTATTTTTATTTCTTTTAAATATGTTTTTATAGATCTTTTCCAAATAAATATTAATAATTTTAAGGATTACACTCACATTTCCCTTTACTTTTACTGTTTATCACGTTCCCTAAACAATATGTATATTCCAATCATCTTAACCATAAATGTCTTTCACAATTGTCTTTTATATTCCACCAGTTGAGTTTTTTTTATCTTGATCTTAATTATGTGGTTAACTTATTCTATTTCTGAAAATAAAATTCTCTGTCTTTCGTTTTTATTGATGTTTTTGTCCGCAATTTACATTTGTACAGATTTATTTTGCAGAATCATGTTTGGAAATAATTATTCTCCATAAAAAGAAACGCAAAACTCAACAAACTGAAAATGACGTCTCCCCTGTCATCTATACCCACTAAACCATATATCTTTTAATGGCTATAATTAATATATTCTCCGACTTGCACTGTTACTAAATACATCACTAATTAATTAAATCACAATACTCTTCAACAACATATTTTAATTATCATCTTCTTCCGGTTTCTAATGGGCTTACAAAATTCAATCGAGTCTAATTGTATTAATACGAAATATCGATCATACCTTTAAATTATTTAAATTATGTAATGATACTCGATTGATAATAACAAATCTCATAACTTATCTTATTTTTGTTTTCTTTTTTTCAGCATACAATGTAAGTTCTTTATTTTATGTTTTTTATATTAAGACTATTATATTATTGTCTTTTTTATTTATCGATTTTTATCTCTTTTTTCAAGGATTCGTTTAGTTGTTTTTCACATATATATAAACTGAAACGGGTTGAACTGAACTTAACTGAAGCGTTGTGAAATGAATTGAACTGAACTAATTTGTTTTTTTTATAAAAATAATAATAATTTTTATAAATTATTAAATTGTTTTTTTTAAATATTAATAATATTGTGATAGTAACTACATTGCATTTTAAAAATTTTTGATTGAAATTATTTTTTATTTATTTTATTATAATTTATTTTGAAACGAACTTAATCGAGCTGAACTGAAGCGGTCTGAACTGAACTTAATCGGAGTGAAATTAAGTCTAAAAGAATAGGTCTGTACTCCCACTGATTCAAGATTGTCATATCGCTTTCCAACGTCGACAATTTCCTATTATGATATTATATGCGATGAGTCAGAGACAATCTTTATCAAAAGTGGGGTTTCATTTGAGACTATCGTTTTTCCTTTTCCTTTAATGTTTATCAATTTTCCTAAACCGTTTGCCTCTTCAAATTATCTGGACCCTAAATGTCTTTTACAATTTTCTTTCTGATTCCATCAGTTGAGGTTTTTTTATCCCGGTCTTAATTATGTGGTTAACTTATTCGATTTCTAAAAACCAAATTCCTATTTTTTTGTTTATTATTGAACATTTGTCCACAATTTACATTTGTACAGATTTGTTTTGCAGAATCAGGTTTGGAAATCATCCGTCTCTATAAAAAGAGTTGCAAAACTCAAAAAACTGAATATACAATCTCCCCTGTCATCGATATCCACTCAACCAGATATCTTTGCATGGCTATACTCAAGATATGCTCCAACTTACAGTACTAATTAATTAAATCCCAATCCTCTTCAACAACATATTTTTCATAAATATCTCCTTTCAGTTTCTAATGGGTTTACAACATTCTTAGGACCTGTTCTTTTGGACTGAAACGGGCTGAATTGAACTTAACAGGTGTGAATTGAATTGAAACTGAGAATAATAAGTCCAAAAGAACAGATCCTTATGACATGTTCTTTTGGACTGAAACGAGTTGAACTGAACTGAACTGAAGCGTTCTGAAATGAACTGAACTGAAGCGACCTGAACTGAACTAATTTGATTTTTTTTTATAAAAATAATTATAATTTTTATAAATTATTAAATAGTTTTTCTAAAATATTAATCATATTGTGCCAGTAACTAGATTGCTTTTTTAAAATTTTTGATTGAAATTATTTTTTATTTATTTTATTATAATTTATTTTGAAACGAACTTAATCGAGCTGAACTGAAGCGGTATGAACTGAACTGAATCGGACTGAAATTAAGTCTAAAAGAACAAGTCTGTACTCCCTCTGATTCAAGATTGTGCTTCCAACGTCGGCAATTCCCTGTTATGATATTATATGCGATGAGTCAGAGACAATCTTTATCAAAAGTGGGGTTTCATTTGAGACTATCGTTTTTCCTTTTCCTTTACTGTTTATGAGTTTTCCTAAACCGTTTGCCTCTTCAAATTATTTGGACCCTAAATGTCTTTTACAATTGTCTTTCTGATTCCATCAGTTGATTTTTTTATCCCGATCTTAATTATGTGGTTAACTTATTCGATTTCTAAACACCAAATTCCTATTTTTTTGTTTTTATTGAACATTTGTCCACAGTTTACATTTATACAGATTTGTTTTGCAGAATCAGGTTTGAAAATCATCCGTCTCTATAAAAAGAGATGCAAAACTCAAAAAACTGAATATACAGTCTTCCCTGTCATCGATATCCACTCAACCAGATATCTTTGCATGGCTATACTCAAGATATGCTCCAACTTACAGTACTAATTAATTAAATCCCAATCCTCTTCAACAACATATTTTTCATAAATATCTCATTTCAGTTTCTAATGGGTTTACAACATTCTTATGACCTGTTCTTTTGGACTGAAACGGGTTGAACTGAACTGAACTGAAGCGTTCTGAAATGAACTGAACTGAAGCGATTTGAACTGAACTAATTTGATTTTTTTTTTATAAAAATAATAATAATTTTTATAAATTATTAAATAATTTTTAAAATTTTTTATTGAAATTATTTTTTATTTATTTTATTATAATTTATTTTGAACGAACTTAATCGAGCTGAACTGAAGCCGTCTGAACTGAACTGAATCGGACTGAACAGGTCTGTACTCCCTCTGATTCAAGATTGTCATATCTCTTCCAACGTCGACAATTCCCTATTATGATATTATATGCGATGAGTCAGATACAATCTTTATCGAAAGTGGGGATTCATTTCAGACTATCGTTATTTACTTACGCAAAAGTGAGGATTCATTTGAGACTATCGTTATTTACTTACGCACGAACAGTTTTATGTTGCAGTTTCAAGAGTCACAACATGATTGAAATTCTTACGTTTCGATAATATTCAGTTCTATATGAAACAACATGCTGAAGAATTATAATGAAATAGGGTGAATGATTGCATATTACTATTATACGTAGTAATTCTCATGTACTAATAAATTTGTAATGCATAACCTCATTTAAACATATTACTTAAACATATTACTTCACCGCTAACTTTGGTATATTATATTTTCAAAAGGTTTGCAAGCAATCTGAACAGATCAAAAAGACTCTCGCCATTTAAATTGAATTATTGACGATGAAATAAATTGTTTAAAATAAAAATGGGTTTATTTATTTTCCATTTAAAACATATTTTTCAGTTTTGTATTTTTATTAATACTAGGGATAAATTTCGAACAACTTAGTTATTTTTTTTTAATATTTTTTAGTTATTATTAATAATCGCTCAAAACAACACGCTCTATAAATTTACACTTAAAATTTAATGTTTAATTTTTTTAGATTTTTTATTTATTAGAGTAATTTAAAGATTAGTTAGATAATAGTGTAATAACTGTGTGATTTATATAATATATAAATTTTAGTAACTGATGTTTAAATTAATAAAATTGAAATATAATTAAATATATTGCTTTTATTCGTAATTAGGAAAAGATGATTTACTTAATTTTATCGGAACTTTAAAAAATTTACTTTATCAAAAATTTCCCTTAGAATTAACTTATACACGTAGGTAAAAAATGAATATATATATATATATATATATATATATATATATATATTGAAATTTTAATAACATTTCTCATAAGATTACTATACTTTATTAATTATTTTTAAATTTCTTTGTCAAATGTGGGGATTCTGTTAACCAATATGAATGCTTAATTTACTCATCCTCAATCTTCTATATCATTTAATTCCGGTCAACTATTCCAATTACTAATTCAGTACATTATTTTCCGCTTCTTCGTCTTCTCATTCTCACTCACAAGGTTTGCAGATCTTATTCTCATTTCATCTTCCTCGGTTAGGTTTTCAAGTTTTTAGGGTTTTTATAATTATACTGATATATTTTTTTTGCAGTTTCTGAATTCAACAATATCAGAAAATCGATTCTCTTCTTCCAAATCCGTAAGCTTCTGTCTCTTTCAGTTTTCTATATGGTTTCGTGTATTTTTCTCTTATCGTCTTCCCCAGTCCATACCCGCAGTTATCTTGTAACTGATCTTATTGCTCCTTTATAATTTTACAATATCACAATTTATCAAATTGATAAATCGTTTATTTTGGCCTATTTTTTGCAGGATAATTCTCATCCCTCATCGTGCTCCAAATTCGTAAGTTTCCCAAATTCGTAAGTTTCTCTTTAGATCAGATTCTTATCCCTCATCATATGCCAAATTCGTCTTCCCCAGTCTATACCTCCAGTTATCTTGGCACTGATCTTATTGCTCCTTTATAATTTTGCAGTATCAGAATTCATCAATGTTATAAATCGTTGTTTGTGGCATATTTTTTGCAGTGTAATTCTTATCCATCTCCGTGACCCAAATTCTTTCAATTCTGTGTAGTTCATATTCTTATTACCAGGTCAATTCCCCCTGTTATCTTTACACTGATTATATTCATCCTTTATATTTTTGCAATATCATAATTTATCAATTTGATAAATCATTGTTTGTGATATATTTTTTGCAGTGTAATTGGCATCCCTCTTCGTGCTCCAAATTCGTAAGTTTCTCTGTAGTTCAGATTCTTATCCCTCATCATATCCCAATTTCATATTACCTGGTCCATTCCCCCTGCTATCTTTACACTGATTATATTGATCTTTTATAATTTTGCAGTATCAGAATTCATCAATTTGATAAAGCATTTTTTGTGGCCTATTTTTTGCAGTGCAATTGTCATCCCTCTTCGTGCTCCAAATTCGTAAGTTTCTCTTTAGTTCAGATTCTTATCCCCCATCATATCCCAATTTCGTATTACCCGGTCCATTCTCCCTGTTATCTTTACACTGATTATATTGATCCTTTATAATTTTGAAGTATCATAATTCATCGATTTTATAAATCGTTGTTTGTGGCCAATTTTTTGCAGTGTAATTCCCATTCCTCTTTGTGCTCCAAATCCGTAAGTTTCTTTGCAGTTCAGATTCTTATCCCTTATCCCTCATCATATGCCAAATTCGTATTACCCGGTTCATTCCCCCTGATATCTTTACACTGCTTATATTGATCCTTTATATTTTTGCAATATCAGAAAACATCAATTTGATAAATCGTTGTTTGTGACCTATTTTTTGCAAAGTAATTCCCAGCCCTCTTCGTGCTCCAATTTCGTAAGTTTTTCTGTAGATCAGATTCTTATCCCTCATCATATCCCAATTTCGTATTACCCGGTGCATCCCCCTGTTATCTTTGCAGAATAATTCTTATCCAAAAACTTATGACTATCCCTGCGAATGTCTAAACCACTATAATTTAAATATAAATATATCCTAAAAATCTTTTCTATTCCCCCTTCTCTTATTTTATGTTGCAACTGTTTATTTTTTCTATCTAAAATTTATTAACTAAATTTTTTTCCATTTTTTTTTGTAGGTTGGGGTGCCTATAATGTTGTTAAGAAATCTCGATCATAGTACAGGCTTATGTAATGGCACTCGATTAGTAATTTCAAAATTGGGAAACTACGTAATAGAGACAAAGGTATTAGGAGGCGACAAGAAAGATGAAATTGTTTTCATTCCGAGATTGCCACTTACGCCTTCTAACTCAAATTTGCCGTTTCGATTTCAACGCCGGCAATTCCCAATTATGATATCTTATGCTATGACAATTAACTAAAGTCAATGTCAATCATTGTCAAATGTGGGGGTTCTGTTGAGAAGGTCGGTGTTCACACACGGACAGTTATATGTTACAGTTTCAAGAGTCACTAATCCAGCGGGATTGAAATTCTTAATTTGTGATTCGAATGATTACCTCACGAATAAAGTTACAAATTTCGTTTACAAGGAGGTGTTCCGAAATGTAAATTGACCTTTTATCATTTTAGGTTTTTTTATGTATTATCAACTATGATTTTTTGCCGATCGTAGTCATCATTTTATACAAAATCACTATGACCTTTGTCAATTTATCCAAAATCACTATAATATTTGAACATAAATTAAAATAGTAGCCGGAGAAACTGAAGAAAAATATTCCCGGGCATCGCACGGGTAGAAAGATACTAGTTAGCATAATTGCGTAAACAGTTAAAAAAACTTTAATAGTAATTTTATTATTTACTAAAATAATGGTTTAAAAATAATTTAGCGTAATTTTATAATAATATTTAATTAATTTACTAATATATAAATTAATATTTAAAAAAAAAAAATACTTCCTACGGCAAATGCCGTAGGGGACCCCTACGGGAAAAATACCCGTAGGGTATTTCTTTAACTGCGTATAGTTTAAAAAATCTTTAACTGCGTATAGTTTAAAAAATCTTTAACTGCGTATAGTTTAAAAAAAAAATACTCCCCTACGGCAAATGCCGTAGGGGACCCCTACGGGAATAATACCCGTAGGGGATTTATTATTCCCCTACGGCAAATGCCGTAGGGGACCCCTACGGGAATAATACCCGTAGGGGATTTATTATTCCCCTACGGAGGTTTGCCCGTAGGGACAAGTTCCCTACGGCTAGCCGTAGGGGATCCCGTAGGCCTCTTGGAGGGAATGTATGCGCGCGAATTCGCGCAGTCCCCTACGGGAGTCACCCCTACGGCTGTGGCCGTAGGGAATGCCGTAGGGGAACTCTGAATATTGTTCCCGTAGGGAATGCCGTAGGGAATCCTTACGGGAAAAATGCCGTAGGGAATCCCCGTAGGGGATCCGCGGTTTTTTTGTAGTGAACACCTTGTAGGCATGACTTTCACTTCATCTCCTAACGAAAATCTAACCAACAATAGCCATGGGAATCAACAACTCAAACATGGAATCAATAAAGCAAAGCATAATCAACACAAATCTCAAGCAATATATCAAATCTCATACAAATCCAACACAATTCAATACTAGAAAATGAGAAATAACAACAAAACAAATGAGGAAAGGGAAGAGAAATGTGTAGCCAATTGATGTAGATGATGAATCTCTCGTCTCCGTGGTCGTTCGAGCTTGAATCCGTCGTCAATGGATGCTTGAACTTTGAGGAAGATGAACTCCAATCACAATTTGCACTACTATCTCTCTCTCTCTAATTTTCTCCAAGTGTTTTGAAGTATGGAAAGTTTTTATGGGAAGAGTGATTCTACATCCTTCTTATAGTTCCACATGGAAAATAACCGTATCTAGCATTTTTTTCACCAAAAATAGTCCAGAAATGACCTTTTTACCCCTCGGTCAATGCTTTTTAGGGTCGGTCAACGAAAGTCAACGCCCGGTCAACACGTGGTCAACACATTCCAGCACGGGTAAAATCTTCCTCGGCGCATTTCACTTGGTCCTAGCTGGAATTTTCAGTTCTCGCCGTTGTGGTCCTCTCTAGATTTGGCGCATACTTGATTGGCGCATTCCAGGTGGTATGCACTGGAAGGCTCCCACGGTCCTCGCAATTCTTTGTACAACTAATCTCCTCTCCTCATTCAATGTTGGTCCTCGCCATAAAATGCGCATTTGGCCAAAATGCGCTCCGGTCCGCGCCAATTCCTCCCCTGCGCGCGACTTCTCGATTCTTGTCGTAACTTCGCTGTCCGAACTCCGATTCACGTGTTCATATTCTATGGATTCCTCACTTCAAGATCTTTCCAACCGTGTATGTCATGAATCACGATTCGAACCGAGCGATAGCAGTTTTTGAGTCGAAATCACTGCACTTTCGGCCTTGAGTCGACACCTCACTTTTAGTCGTTTTCACCTACATTTCACACAAAAACTCGACTATACCGTGCATAAGTTCCGTCACAACAATAATGCAAATCCTCAATGATCACACACATATATACACAAAACATACAAAAATCACGCCAAAAAACATCAATAAAATCGAGCTAAAAATCCGGCATTTCAATAGTACACCAAGTTTGTAGTATAATATGGCTTAAAAAAATTGACCCTTTTTTTTTTCTTTTTTTTTTTATCTCTCTTCCTCCTTTCTCTCAATACAACATTCCCTTTAATTTCTAGTTCTATTTTTACGGTAGATTATTCTCAATACATTATTTACGGTAGATTAAGTAAACTTATTCTCCGCGAAATCATTTTGAGACCCGATCGCATTCTAATTACTTACTTATTCTCCGCGAAATCATTTTGAGACCCGATCGCATTCTAATTCATTCTCATGATTCTCTGCGAAAGCATTGCTGAAGATGTTGGACCGATTTACTTTGGTGATCATGCTCCTGAAGATTCAAATTCAAGTTCCGTTGTTCAAAATCCACAACGTACGTCTTTGAAAAAGAAGAGTAATTAGAGGGAAAAAAACATACTCGAGAAGAAGTGTAAGAAAGCACAAAGGAAGAGAAAAAAATCTAGTCAGCTAAACGTCATACAAAATATGTAGTGCAACAAATGATGTTATGTATATGTTTGACAAAAAGATTCTTGTGTACATAGTTTTTGTAATGAACATCATTCGGTTGAGCTTAAATATTCATTAATTTAATTATTATCTTCATTTTTGTATCAGGTTGCTGGTGATTCGAACTAAGGGAACAATTCGTATGTTGTTCATCATTCGCAAGGCCGACACTTAGAAGTAGTTCAATCAAATTTAATATCTAAATAATATTTTGAATATGATTTAGATTTCTAAAGTATCATTTGATTTATTTATTATATACTTTGAGTAGGTGATGAACTTCATGTTTTTTTATTAGTATGAATATTTTTGAAGTGACGTTTGATTTCTTTATTGTATACTCTGATTTTTATTTTTGAAGTGACATTTGATTTCTTTATTGCATACTCTGATTTTTTAAATATGCTTCAAATAATATGTCGATTTCTTCATTTCTCAACGATGATTTTATTACTAATAAATGAGGATTTAATTATGTATAGATAGTTCAAATAATATAATATGAAAGACGCATTTAAATGTTGATTACTTCACTATATATTGATGATTTACTACAAATAAATGAGGATTTCAACAATGGTTTGTGGAGGTTGCAAATATGAGGTAATAACACATAATGAGAAGTCCAAAAAGACGAAAAACAATAATATTTTCATAGAAATGTAACAAATTAGAAAAAAACAAGTTCAGACTACTTAACAAAAAAAAAATAGTTACCAATAATTAGTTCATCATTCAGAAATTACCATATCAACATTTAACAAAATTATATAATTATCGTATGTTTCTTTATTCTTTCAAAGACATCCTTCTTTAATTCGTTGGCTTCCATGGTTAGTATTGATGAACAATACTTGACCCGTAGAGCACTGATGAAAATTTTATCCTGCGTAAAAATGAAAACTTTATTTGATTGGCGATATTAGTATTAATTAATTTAGTTATTGAATAAATACTAGATTCACATACATTGTCTTTCTTGAAGCCACTAATCCCAATTATGCATGTCCCATTTGTAAGTTTCCAAGTGTCTCATGCAGTAAATACCACTATCAACTTGATTTTTTTTTTTTGCTTTTCCATGTCATTTTCAGCAACACCTTAAATTTATGTGTGTTTATACAATCCTTCATATATAAATACATAAAGCAATAACCCTCCACTACAAGAAATAATTATTGATGTGTTTTATACAATCTTTCATATATTAATACATAAAGCAATAACCCTCCACTACAAGATATTTATGTGTGTTTATACAATCCTTCATATATAAATACATAAAGCAATAACCCTTCACTACAAAAAATAATTATTTATGTGTTCATGTATAAATATATAAAGCAATAACCCTCCACTACAAGAAATAATTATTTATATGTATTTATACAAACCTTCATATATAAATACATAAAGCAATAACCCTCCACTACAAGAAGACAATAAAATATGTCATTCCCTACAATTCCTTCATATATAAATACATAAGGCAATAACCTTTTTCATTCCCTACGAAAAAGCAATAACCCTCCACTACAAGAAAACAAGAAAATTATTTATGTGTGTTTATACAATCCTTCATATATAAATAAATAAAGCAATAACCCCCCACTACAAGAAAACAAAAAAATCTACATAAGACAATAACCCTCTGACATTTCCTACGATAAAGCAATAACCCTTCATTACAAAAAAAACAAGAAAATCTGTCATTCCCTATGGATCCTTCATATATAACTACATAAATATATACAGCAATAATCCTATGCCATTCCCTACGGATCCTTCATATATAAAACCCTCCCCTACAAGAAAACAAGAAAATTATTTATGTGTGTTTATACAATCTTTCATATATACATAAAGCAATAACCCTCCACTACAAGAAAGATTGTATATATGAAGGGTTATTGCTTTATGTATTTATATATATATATATATATATATATATATATATATATATATATAAGAGAAGAAAATATGTCATTCCCTACAATTCCTTCATATATAAATACATAAAGCAATAACCCTTTGTCATTCTCTACGATAAAGCAATAACCCTCCACTACAAAAAAACAAAAAAATTATTTATGTGTGTTTATACAATCCTTCATATTTAGTAGATGGATTTACGTATATATATATACTATATACTGTATATATGTATGTCATTCCTTCATATATATATATATAAATATAATTCAATATAATTCTCTACGGATGTGTGTTGCATTCTCTACGGATCCTTCATATATATATATATATATATATATATATATATATATATATATATATATATATATATATATATATATATATATATATATATATATATATGTTTATATAATTCAATATAATTCCCTACGGATGTGTGTTGATAACACTGTTGAGATTTGTATGAATCTCATCCATACCCCTAATAGATGGATTTACGTATTTTACAAGCATGAAAAAGTGCGGAAGAAGAAAGCATGCATAAACATGTCAAACCCTAATCATGGATTTAGTGCGCACATATGTAATAAGAACAATTAATTGAGTTAGTAAAGAATTATGTACCTTGTAATTCTTGTATGTAGATAGCTCAAGCGTAGATGGATAGCCTCGAACGTACCCGGCCTCAATTCGTTGCACGAACCCTCTTGATCAACGAACGTGGAAGCCCTTCAACAATATCGAGTCCCACTCGATTCTCTCGTCTCCCTCGTATTTTGGTGCATGTGAAATAATATATTTCGTGTGTAATAGCCACCAAAATCGTGGGTCTAATGTCCCTTTTATATAGGAGAAGGTATGAGAGAGTTTAGGGTTGAATATGAGTAGAAAAACATGCGGCCGAAATTTTCCTAAATTAACACCACTGTCGGCCGACACCATGTGATAGTTTTGCAAAGGGTGTCGGCCAACACCTTATTTGATATGTGTGTGTTGCATGGCCCATTCCCTACGGATGTGTGTTGCATGGCACAGGGTTTGAACCCTGGACCTTGAAAAGGGAGGATGATAACCACTATGTTATCTGAGTTATAGGTACAATTTTTAAAAGATAATATATATGTATTTATTAACTTATATTTATTATGTAATATAATGTAATAATAAGATAAAATACAATTTATATATATATATATATATATATATATATATATATATATATATATATATATATATATATATATATCAAATTATAAATATAAATAGTGGTTTAAAAAAAGATAATTTTAAATAAAGAGCATTTAAATATATTAAATTAAATAGAACTCTCAATCTTTTTTTATTAATTTTTAAAGGCTCTTATTTTTTTAAATTTTTTGCTTTTACAAGTTTCACGTAGATTTAAATATTATTTAGTAGTAGTTTTTGAAATTAGTTTAGACTATAATACCCTTTTATTATATCTTACGTAATTGCATTAATTATTTTTATAAAATTACGTAATTGTTTTTGCGTAATTGTGTAATTTTTGTAATTAATTATTTTTACAAAATTGTAATTGCCCCGTAGTTGGATAATTAATTTTTAAACAGTTCATTGTAATTTTATTATTTAGTAAAATAGTGGTTAAAAAAAACATTTAAAACAATTTAGCGTAATTTTATAATAACATTTAATTAATTAATTATTATATAAATTAATAGTTAAAAAAAAAAAAAATCAAAACAATCCCCCTATGTCAAATTCCGTAGGGAATACATTTCAATACTCCCTTACGGGAAATAGCTGTAGGGACCCCTACGAGAAAAATACCGGTAGGGGATTTATTATTCCCCTACGAAGGTTTGCCCGTAGAGACAATTTCTCTACGGCTAGCCGTAGGAGACCCCGTAGGGCCTCTTGGAGGGAAGCTATGCGCGCGAATGCGCGCGCAGTCCCCTACGGTGATCCCCTACGAGAGTCACCCCTATGGCTGGGGGAGTAGAGAATGCCGTAGGGGAACTCAGAATATGATCCCCGTATGAACTTTCGTAGGGAACCTCTACGGGAAAAAGGCCGTAGGAAATTCCCGTAGAGGTTCCTTGATTTTTTTGTAGTGCTCACTTAGTTACGCATAAAGTCGATACATATCAAACCATGAGCATCTTGATGCTTTAGAACACATACATATATATACTAATACATTAAAACTTATGAATTACCAACTATTAACATCGAGATATCAAGATCTTCAACAAGAGCCACATTATTAAAATTAATAACTAAGAACCCTAAATTCAAAGTATACTTTATCTATACGATGCTTAAAACCCCACTTGCTTGATTATACGACGTGGTCGAGGGATCAAGGTTTTTGTGAGATTCATTAGTATCCAGTTCTTCTCTTGCGTCCGTCCGGTAGTCCCTCCTCTCTTGTCCTTCACGCTGGCGCCCTCCTTCCTTTTATTCGGTTCTTGTTCTTAATTATTTATTTTGGTTTTAGTGAAACTAGAGTTAATTAGTTAGCCCAAAATATAAAAGGCTTGGGCAATCCATTTAAATATAATTACAGCCTATTAATTTAGATTGAATATTATTTTGGCCCAATAAAGGAAAATGCTAATTTAACATCGGTCTATTAAATTCGAAGTCCAACTCATAAATGTTGAAATCCAAGTAAAATATGTAGCACGTAAGCAAACGAGAAATTTTAATTACTTAATTTTTATTGTAAAAATTCGGGTTGTTACAATTATACACGTATATTAAAAAAACATAAACAAATTGAATCAATATTTTAACTTTAATTTTTGAAATTGAAGTTTCAAAGAATTGATAATCTAATTTTTCTTTCATAATCTGTACTTTCTTTTTTAATAATGTACTTTAAATATAAATTTATGACACGTAAAATTTATTGCTACCACTGATGCTCTTAAATCATTCTCAATAGTAGATATAATTCTTACAGTACAGGAATTGTACTTAAAAACACAATTAAGAATGAGAACTACAATTAAGAGTAAAAAAAATTAAGTATCTAATATTTGATGCTAAATACAATTTAATATGTGAGCTGAAATTGTTACAGAATATTTTTAATTTTTTTATTTCTTTTTTAATATATAGTACTATGTTTATAAATAAAATAAAAATATGTACAGTAGTGAAATTTATAATAGTGAAATTGTATCTTACGTTGTTTTGTTGAGAAAGTAAATATAAATTAATTAGTAATAATTTATAACATGACACAAATTTGTAAACAATTAAAGCTACCCATTCAAAATGAAAATAAAATATTTACCCGGTCAAATGGCATGTCACGCCAATCATTGCATGTATCATCATTTCATCAGACACCAAGCAAGTCAGAGTCAATTTCAAACCAATGCTTTGTAAAAAATATTCTCCAAATAATCATATGACATTAATTCTACCATAAGATAAGACACGAATTATTTATGGAGACCTAGATAATCTTCGGCGTGTTACAATGTAATTAAATATATCGACTTTACCATATTCTTTTTCATATATAATACTTTTTTTCGTTTTATAATAATAGAAGTGTGTTCTTTATATTTATTTTGTGAAAAAAAAAATTGTTATGATAGAAGTAATATGATCAAAATTTGGTGCATAGACATTAAAATATGCATATTGAAAAATTAGGGATATAATTATATTTTGTCCTTCCGAGAATTGTCATTTTCATAAACGGACTTTAACTTTTTTTTTATCCGATTTGGTCCTTCGGCTACTGTTCCGGCGAAAAAATGGCACGAGATTTGTTGACACCGGAAAGCTGAGTCAGCGTTGCCACATCATTAATAGAAAAATATTGGGTTTGGAGAGAATCGAACCCTGGTCTTTCAAAATGGAGAAGTTAGCCAAAACCACTTGGCTACACTGGTTGATTGAAAAATTTTGTAATAATTTTGTATATATACGTTATAAATTGTAGTATAAATTATGAATTACATAATTATTTAACAATATCATATAAATAAAATTAATTATTTATATTATAAATAATTAATAAAACATATAATAGTAGTAAATAATAATAACGTAATAAATTATTTCGCTTGATTAATATTTAAAAAAATATAATTTATTTAATTTACTATATACTTAATTTATTAAATAATTACGCATATGATCATTTTTTTTTATGTGTAACTTAATATGTATATATTTACAAAAATTATTTACCTTTTTAAATAAAAAAATATTTTTACTACTAAAAATTAAAAGGTACAAATATATTTCGAATTTATATCAAAATACATTTTTACTAAAAAAATTAAAAGGTAAAAATGTATTTTTAATTTTAAAAAATATATTTATATTTAAAAGTATACATATTAAGTTGACACATCAAGAAAATGATAGTGTGTATAATTATTTAATAAATTTAATATATAGTAAATTAAATTGTAAAAAAAATTGTTTTGTTTTCTTATGTTAATTAAGCGAAATAATTTATTAGGTAATTATAATATAAATAATTAATTTCATTTATATGATATTGTTAAATAATTATGTAATTCATAATTTATACTTACAATTTATAACGTATATATATAATATTCTTACAAATTATTTCCATTAACCTGTGTAGCCAAGTGGTTTGGGCTACCTTTTCAATTTTGAAAGACCAGGGTTCGATCCTCTCCAAACCCAATATTTTTCCATTAATGAGGTGGCGTGTTTTGATGATGTGGCAATGCTGAGGGTTCGATCCTCTCCAAACCCAATATTTTTCCATTAATGAGGTGGCGTGTTTTGATGATGTGGCAATGCTGACTCAGCATTCCGGTGTTTTGATGATGTGGCAATGCTGACTCAGCATTCCGGCGTCTCGTGCCATTTTTTCGTCGGAACAATAGCCGAAGGACCAAATCGGATAAAAAAGTTAAAGTCCGTTTATGGAAATGACAATTCTCGGAGGGACGAAATATGATTCTATCCCGAAAAATTACGGAAATCAAAATTAATTTGTATGTAGTGATCTTAAACTGATGAGTGATAGAGTAAAACATGGAATTAGTTCAAATATAGTAATACATAAATCAAAAGTATTCTTGTACTTTTTAAACTTGTTAATCAATTTTATGGTATTTGACTTGTGTAGAAAATCAAAAAGATCGGGGCGTATGTTTTCTTTCCGTTAATGTCGCATCGTTGTGAGTGTGAAATGCATGCCATTTGACTTATGAATCTTCCGATTCAACCAAGAAACAGTAGTTCCATTTACATATTAGATTACCTATCAGCTTAGGTAAGTAATATTAGATTAATAGATATTAGATTATCGGGTCAACTCAGTCGAACCAATTAATCTATAAATCCCAGTGAGATCGATCACAAAGACAACATTAATCAATATTACACACAACTATAAACTATTAATTGATCATCTGATATTTCTTAATTAAGTTCCTCACAATGACGACTACTTTAATAGTAGTACTTGTGTTCATTCTTGCTTCTTTTAACACATCAACATTCCTACTTGTATCCTCTTGGCCTCCTCTGCTTCCAACTCCTCCGTCTTGGGCACCATACTTGGATCTTATAATTACGAATTTCTACGGTTGTGTTAATCACACCTCCAAATCCGAAATCGGATTCTCCGACGGCTTTTACGACCCTAATCACAACAAATCATCGTTCACCTCCATCCTCAACTCCAAGGCCGAAAACCTCAGGTGCTTGTCCAACACCATCCAAAAACCTCTATCCATCTTCACTCCATCCAACGATACACAGGTCCAAGCCGCAGTGTACTGCGCTCGTATACACGACCTCAACATCAGAATCCGAAGCGGGGGCCACGACTACGAAGGCCTCTCCTACATCTCCCTAACAAGGCAGCCCTTCATTGTCCTCGACCTCAGAAACTTCAACGGAGTGAAAATCGACATCTCGAAAAACACCGCCTGGGTCGGCGCGGGCGTGACAGTCGGCGAGCTCTATTACAGGATCTCCGAGAAGAGCAGTAGACTCGCCTTCCCCGCCGGCCTCTGCCCTGACCTTGGGATCGGCGGCCACATCACAGGAGGGGCTTACGGGTCCCTCATGAGGAAACACGGCCTAGGAGTCGACAACGTGATCAATGCGAAAATCATCGACGCTTGGGGCAGGAAGCTATATAAAAAGTCCATGGGGAAGGATCTGTTCTGGGCGATCAGGGGAGGGGGAGGGGCTAATTTCGGGGTTATTTTATGGTGGAAGGTTCGATTAGTCCCCGTACCGGAGAAGGTAACGTTTTTCTCGATTCCGGTGGTGGTGGGGGGGATGCAAGTTCTAGAGCAATGGCAGGAGGTGAGTCATACTATTAGCAACGATCTCTTCATCAGGGTCATCATGCTAAACCTCGATCCGAAGATCAAGACCGTACTCAATATTTATCAAGGACTGTACCTCGGCAACAAGACTGAACTGCTCAAAGTGATGAATGCGAGTTTCCCCAAGCTGGGATTGCTGCCGAGTAATTGTGAGGAGATGAGATGGATCGATTCGGTGGTGCGCATCGCAGGGTTCGCGAACGCGACGACCGCCCCCGTAGATCTGGTCAAAGGGAAGCCGGCGTTCTTGAACTATTTCAAAGCCAAGTCGGATTTCGTGGGGACTCCCATTCCGGAAAAGGGGCTGGATGGGATGTTCAAAATTTTCAGGGAAGGGCGTGAAGCTGCTTTGATGATATGGACTCCGTACGGAGGGAATATGTCGAAAGTTCCGGAAGACGCGACCGCTTATCCCCACAGGGATAAAGCATTCATGATACAGTACGTTGCCAATTGGGACAAGGACAATCAGACAATTCAACTCCAGAACGAGGCCTGGATTAGGAAGTTGTATGACTACATGGAAAAATATGTTTCTAAGCACCCGAGACAGTCTTACGTGAATTACAGAGATCTCGATATTGGAAAGAACGACACGAGGAAGAATTGCAGTTACCCGAGCATATGGGGTCCCAAATACTACAAGGCACCGGAGCGGACATTCGCTGGAAGATTCAACCGAATGTGTTTTGTTAAAATTTAATGTACGATTATAATCTATTCGGTGGACTCGTTGTCTTAATTGCGTTTATCGTATTAAACCTGTTTTGTGGGTTATTTTGGGATCGGGGCGTGACAGCTTGGTATAAGAGTTGTTGGTTTGGGGACCAGAGACTGATAGGATCTTATTTTATATTGTTTAAAGAAAATCTTTTAAAATCTATTAATTTTTTATTTTTTAAAAATCTATAGACTATTGAATAAATATAAGTTTTAATTGATTTTTTAAAATCCAGTTTCAATACCTCATGATTTTAATGGATTTTTTAAAATTCTGATTGAATACCCTAAATTTTAAAAGTCTAAAAGAATCCAATGAAAATCGAAAAAGACTACAGTTATACCAGGTGTATCGGGTCTCTGGTAGACTGGTGCACTGTCAATCAAGATACGACACATGAAATTATTATATTAATTAATTAAATAAATACTTCCTCTAGTTCACAAAAGATGCAATACTTTTGTGGGCACGGAGATTAAGAAAAATGTTGTTTTTTGACTTTTTTGATTAAAAAGTAAAAAAGTAAAAATGTATTTTTAAGTTGAATTATAAAGTAATTGTGAGTGGAACTTATAAAGTAGGTGGATAAAATAGGGGTAAAATTGTATATTCAAGTGAAAAAATAAGAATATTTATTTCCTTTTTTGGATGTATCAACTATTGTGGGATACCCCAAAAAGGAAAGTAGTGCATGTATTGTGAGATGAAGGGAGTAATATTTAAATTTTTATTTAAAAAAATTATTAATCAAAAATAAATATAAAAAAATTGAAAAATACAATTAAAATAAGGGGAGAATTTCAATTAGGAAAAACACCGTGAGGTATAACACGGAAGATGATACAGTTACACGAGGTGTACCGGGCCTCCGGTACACCACCAATCAAAATACGACACGTGTCATTTTTAAATTAATTAATTAAATAATTACTATTTTAATTATTATTAAATTGAATTATTAATTAGGAAAATATATTACCAAATCTTCTAAAATGTGAAGTAAATAAAATCAATATAATCATACCAAATATTGAATATTCTCCAAAATCTATTAGATTGTTTTTCTTAAAATATAGATAACAAATAAATAAATAAAATATATATTAAATCGTAAAAAAACATAAATAAAAATTAAAAAATGTAAGAAATAAAAAGAAAATATTTTACTTTTGTAAAAATATTTTGCTAAAAAAATTAATTTATACATAATTATAAAAATTACGAATATAAAATAAATTAAAAATAATTAATTAGATTAGTAGAATTTTACAATTTTTTATTATTAATTTAAAAATATTATATAATCAATAATCAAAAATAGATTAAAAGTAAATTTAAAAAATAATTAATTAAATTAGTATGAACATTCATTACTTTTTAAATTAATTTAAAAATATTAAATAACTAATAATCAAGATAAATTAAAATAAATAAATAAAATATTTAAAATATGTATTAAAAAAAAAAATTTATTATGTCAAGTTTTTATAGAAAAAAACCTAAATCGTCTAAACCAATCATTTTCATTCTATTATTAAAATTGTGAACATAAATGAATAATATATTTGTACTTAAAAAATATATTTTTTAAAATGATCAATTCGATCAATTAAATTATAAACGTAAATATAAAATAGAAGCATAATAATAATTCGTAATTTATTAAACGAATAATAATATTAAGAAATGTTTTTCTAATCAATATATTTTTATTAATTTAATAAATATCTAATGAACATAAAAAATAAGTTTTTTTAGGTCAATTGCAATGTCCGAGTTTGAATCTTAGAAGTCTTCAATTTAAGTGTTCAACCAAGCTAACAACCGGACATAAAAACAATAGTTGATTAGCTTTAATTTTATTTATTTATATTTGATTTAAAACTTATATTTTAATTTGAATGAAATAATGTGTCGTTCGAACGTTTTATTTTATTATAATTTTTTAAAATTATTTAAAAAAATTTATTTTATGATTAAGTTAATTAATTATTGCATTTCTTATATATTTTATAACAATTGCGTAAGTGTCATGCAAATTTAATTTTTAAGTGTTTAATTATATGTAAAAAACATAGGTTTTAAAAAAAAAATGAAATTCAAATTATTTATTATTCATAATACTAACGCATTTAAATTAACGTTACACAATAGTGAATTACTATATATTTACTCTATTTTTATAGTTATACTTATTATTTATTTTTTTCACAAAATAAAAAAAAAAAAAAAACATATTAAATCATTGTATATTGATATTAAATCTTAAAACATAAAGAGTACATATATATTAGAAATTTAGAATTGATAGTATCAACAATTATTAAATTCAAAAAAATATAAGAAAAATAAATCGGGTAGTAAAATTGTATTATTTTTATGTAATTGTGTATAATATAATTAAAAGGTAATTTTTTTTCTAAATATATTATAAGTTTAAAAATTAACTATAGTTTTTAAATTGAACACATGTAAAAAAAATATCACAATTTAGTTATGCTTCAAACTATATCTCAAGAAATGCATTTTTTTAATTAAAATAGAGATAATTTACATATTTAATTTTGTAAAACTAATTTTATGTATTTACATATAATTACTACAGATGTAATTTTTTAAATAGATCTATAAATATATGATCAAAATTTAAGAATAAACTACAAAAATCACTTTAATGTTTTCTTAAATTACAACAAAAATAAAATAAAATCATTAAGTAGTACTAATACCATGATATTATATTTATTTTACACAACAAAAGTTTTTTGTACATTAAATTCAATGTGAATTGAATTGGAAAAATTACATTTTTATTCTTAATTTGTTAAATTTTAACAATTTTTTTGTAATTAAACAATTTTTAATACAGTTTATTTTAATTAATTAATAAAATTAATTTTACTGTGACAATTTTTAAATTTATTAATTGTTTAATGTAATTTATTTAATTAATAATTTCTTAATAAGTACAAACTTTTTAAATTAAGTAAATTTTAATTTAATTAATTCTTTAATTCTTATAAATGATTGATTTAATTATTATTTTTATTTAATTGATATATTAATTATTTCTTATCTATTATTATAAATTTTATTAATTTTACAAAAATATTTTACTTCCATATTAATTTTGCCACAATATCTATTCATTAGGAAATATTATTTTATTGTATTTTTCAAATTTTTGTAAAGATTCTTAAGATTTATTTTCCTAATTAATAATTTATTTTAATAATAATTAAAATATTATTTGTTTAATTAATTAATTTAATAATAACACATGTCGCATTTTAATTGGTGGTGTACCGGAAGCCCGGTACACCTTGTGTAACTGTAGCCTTTTCCGCCGGTATAACACTTAATAGGATTACAATCAAAGGTAACACGTGAGGGATAACATAAAAAAATCTAAAAAATATTATGTTTTGTCTACAAAAAAAACATCATGTTCTGTCTACAAAAAATAGGTAAGTGTAAAACGGCGAAAATATTAGGTATGTGTGTAAAACGACAAAAATATTAGGTATGTAACCTTAATAATTTTCTGTTTATGTAGATAAGTGTAAAAATAGATGTATAATTTTCCATTTAAGAAGACGATTAGACGAGTGTAAAAATGGATAAAATTTTGTATTTAGGTAGGTGAGTCTAAAAATAGGTAAATCTCAGGTAAGTTGACCTTAGGTTGACCTGGTTTATGTAGGTAGGTTGACCTGGTTTATGTAATATTCCAAATATAAAATAATCTATAAATAGCAATGCTTTGGCTCTCACTCTCTCGTCACTCACTAATTAATCTTAAACATATAAAATGAGATCTCTATTTCTTGTCTGTTTCATTCTTGCTTTCCACACATCATTCCTAGTCTCTTGGCCTCAATCCCAATCACAAGTAATATCCAAGTTCTACGAATGCGTTAACCGAATCTCCAAATCCGAAATCGGATTCTCCAAAGGCTTTTACGACCCTAGTTACGACAAACCCTCATTCACCTCCATCCTCAACTCCACGGCCGAAAACCTGAGATGCTTGGCCCCAACCCTCCAAAAACCTAGAGTCATCTTCACCCCAGCCAACGACACCCAAGTCCAAGCCGCAGTAGTGTGCGCGATTCGGAACTCCCTCCAAATCAGAGTCCGAAGCGGGGGCCACGACTTCGAAGGCCTCTCCTACATCTCCTACACATCGCAGCCGTTCGTGCTCATCGACCTACGAAACATCCGCCAAGTGGATATCGATATCTCCACAAACACCGCGTGGGTCGATGCTGGTGTGACCGTCGGCGAACTCTACTACAGAATCTCTGAGAAGAACAGCACCCTCGCCTTTCCCGCCGGAATCGCCACCGACTTGGGGTTCGGTGGCCACATCACCGGGGGGGCTTACGGGAACCTCCTCAGGAAACACGGCACCGGAGCGGACAACGTTGTCGATGCCGAAATCGTCGACTATCGGGGCAAGAAACTCGATAGAAAATCCATGGGCGAGGATCTCTTCTGGGCGATCAGGGGAGGAGGAGGGGGCAATTTCGGGATCATTTTACGCTGGAAGATTCAATTAGTCGTCGTACCGGAGAAGGTGACGGTCATTTCGGTTCAACGACTAGCCGATAAAGACAACATCGGAATCCTGAGCAAGTGGCAAACCGTCGCTCCGACTATCGACAACGATCTCTTCCTCAGGGCCATCTTGATAAACAGGGCCCCGAATACTACGCAGATTAACTACGCGGGTTTGTACCTGGGAAAAGCAGCCGATGTAGTTAAGGTGATGAAAGCTAGTTTCCCCGAGCTGGGATTGCAGATGAAAGACTGCACCGAGATGACGTGGATCGAGTCCGTAATGGTCACTGGCGGGTTCCAGCAAACAACACCTCCCGAGGAGCTGCTCAAACCGAAGAACGTTTTCCTCTTTTATTTCAAAGCGAAATCGGATTTCGTGGAACATGCCATTTCGGACAAGGGTCTTGAAAACATGCTGAGTATCTTGGGTGAAGGGGAAGGGGCAGGCGGGTATATTTTCTTGACTCCTTACGGCGGAAAGATGTTCGATGTTCCGGAGGATGCGATTCCTTTTCCCCACAGGAAGGTTTTGTTCATGTTGCAGTACTTTATCGGTTGGAACGAGGACAGCCCTAAACTTCAGCTCGAGCGCGAGGCTTGGGTTAGGAAGTTGTACAACTCAATGGCTGCTCATGTTACTAATAACCCGAGACAGTCTTACGTGAATTACAGAGATCTCGATATTGGAAAGAGCGACACGGGGAAGAACTGCAGTTACCCGAGCATATGGGGTCCCAAATACTACAAGGCCAATTATCAGAGGCTCGTCGAGGTGAAGACGAAGGTCGATCCATTGAATGTGTTCCGCAATGAACAGAGCATCCCAACTGCGAAATTGGCCAACGGTTGCACTCCGTTTATTTGATGTTGGAATATTGGTTAAGTAATAAATGATAACGTTTAATTAATTTGTTTGTACCTTCAATTATTTGGTTCTATGAAATAAAGTAAGTTTTTCTGTATTTAGTTCTGAAAAAAAATAATTTAATTTTAGGGGTAATTTTTTTAGAGAGGCAAATATAATACAAATATTATATCCACCTTCAATACTTTTTTCACATAAAAATTAAGGGTTTCTTGTCATTTTTACCCTTTTATAATTATAATATATTATTTATATATTAAAATCAGAACCGCTCCCCTCCGGTTCAATTTTCTTAAATTGTTTAATGCTATTATTCTATTCTACTACTACTAAAATGTAGCTTATATATAACTAATACTACTACAGTAACCAAATGATTACAACTTCAAATAACATTCAGAATTCCGTTTCTCCAAATTGCATAGTTATGAGTTACAAATTACAATATACAAAATTCAGTCTATATTATATCAACTTATGCCCTATCCATATTTCGAATAAGATAAATTACTGACATAGTTCAACATTTGCACCGCTAAAAATATATAACAACTACAATCAGTTCATATTTAATTACGCAATCTTATAAAAATAATTAATTACAAAAATTACATGCAAAAAATTATACAATTACGCAATTTTAATAATAAAAAAGTATTGAACACATTTATAAATAAATTAATAATTACGCAATTATGCAATTACGCAATTCTAAACACATTTCAAAAACTACTGCAAATAATTTATAAATTTACGGAAAACTTCTATGGCTTAAATCAAGCGCCTTGTGCTTGGTACAGCTGTCTCACCAACGTCCTCCTCTTTTTGGTTTCAAAATAGGAACGACTGTCAACACACTCTTTATCAAGCAAAGAAATTCAGACATGCTGATACCACAAATATACGTTGATGATATTGTTTTAGGAGCCACTGACATGCTCCGTGATTTCTCAAAAGTCATGTCAACAAATTTCAAAATGAGTATGGTTGGTGAATTGTCCAATTTTCTTGGTTTGCAAGTTGCCCATAAGACTGATGGGATTTATGTTTGTCAAACAAAATATGCAAAGAATCTTATAAAGAAGTTTGGACTTGCTGGTGCGAAGTTCACAAATAATCCGATGAGTACTACAGAGAAGTTGTCCAGGTAGGACACTAGGAAGGATGTTGACTCAACAATTTACAGATCCATGATTGGAAGTCTGCTATACTTTACTGCTACTCGACCAGACCTGATGTTCAGTGTTTGTACTTGTGCCAGATATCGGTCTTGCCCCAAAGAATCTCATCTCACAACTGTGAAGAAAATTATCAAATATGTCAACTCAACAGCTGATTTTGGCCTTTGGTATTCAAGGGATACAACCACCGATCTGGTTGGTTTTAGTGATGCAGACTAGGCAGGGGATTCTGATGATAGGAAGAGTACCAGTGGTGGATGCTGCTTTTTTGGGAAACAACATAGTTTCTTGGCACAGTAAGAAGCAAAACTGTGTTGCTCTCTCAACTTCTGAGTCATAATACATTGCCGCAGGGAGCTGTTGCACTCAACTGCTCTGGCTGAGAAAAATGCATGATGACTACAAGTTGTCTTCAGAACCAATGGTGATGTACTGTGACAATAAAAGTGCAATAAGTATGAGCAACAATCCAGTTCAACACCAGCGCACCAAACACATCAACATTCGACACCACTTTATTCGGAATCTGGTTGAGGATAAGGTAATGTTTCTTGGCCATGTTCTTACTGAGAAACAAATTGCTGATATTTTTACTAAACCCTTAAGTTTTGAGAGATATTCAATTCTTCGAAAATCTCTTTGTCTTGGCACTATGCAAGTGCATGGTAGAGTTTTGTTTACTGGTGTTTATAATTCTCCTACTTGCATGTGTTTCTTATCACCTGTTTGCTGCACCAGTGCACTCTACTGCTTTTGATATACAGCCAAAAGTTTCGAAAAGAAGTCTATTCTATACTCTTATGTATAACTTGCTTGCATCTCGCATCCTTTGAGTCAATGTTACTCAGGCTAAAAAAAAGACAAAAAAAAAAGAAGGATTAAAAAGCAAAGGTAAAAGTGGGTGTATTGATGAGCATATTGAGTAAGATAACTTCAATGGTTTATCACTATCAGTCTTGTGAACTGTGTTCCTGTTTAACTTGTGTTACTGAAACTGTAAGTGTTAGTTATATCTCTTGCTCACTCTACTTGATTACCTGCTTGTGCTACTCTTTGATTTTTGTTGAATTGTCTATATCCCAGATTGTGTGGTGTGGTGAAAATATTTTTAATTGTTTTGATTTATGCCTTGATTGAGCTTGAACTATTTGTTTCCTCTCCGGAAACTGTGTGAGTGGGTTGAGTGTCTCGATGCCCTTTTCTCTACTATATCAGCTGTTGAGTCATCAGAACTGAGTGAAAGAACAAGAGTTTCAGTGGTGAGCCTTCTTCATCACAGAAAGGGGGAGAATACGCACTACTTCAGGGGGAGTTAAGGAGAGAAGGGGAATACACAAAAAAAGAGGAAGAATGAATTGTATTCTGAAATGAAGATGCCTCCAAAACTATGAAGGCTTTATTGCGGTCTCTGTTTCTGGAACTAAAACTCAGGGGGAGCTTGAGTAGACAGTTGGCTGGCAAAAATGGGGAGTTTGTTGGATCGTAAGTTTTACCACCAACAGTCTTACTAACTGTGGTGCGTTTTTGTCTGTCGAGTAAACAGGTTGTTGGAGTCAAAGCTAAAAGGCAAAAGTCAAAAAGTCAAAGATCAAAGAAAATATCACAAAGTCAAAGCAATTAGACTTGGTAATTAAGTTTGATAAAGCTTATATTGATTTGATGGCTTAAAGGTGCAAGTGGGTTCAAGTGGCTAGCTACATGTCTAATCCTGTCAGCCTAACTGTCAGAATGCTTATCACTCCAAGTAGATGCCTTTATCTCATATCAAAGAAAAGTAAGACTTTAGCTTCTCAAGGAAGCTTCATACTTTGCCTATAAATACAAGAGCTTGATCATTGGATTAAGAGAGAGAGAGATGGAGAGAGTTTGAGATATTTTATGAGAGAGTGTTTTTAGTGAAAAGATTATTCATTGTATTTGTCTCCTCATTTGTAGCTATTCCATTCATGGAATAAGCTTATTTTAGTCTTTGTACTTCTTGTGAAATTGAACTCTAAATGTATATATGAGTTGTTTCGATAAAGATTTATGACTCTGAGATCATTTGCGAGCTGTTGAGAAAACAGTTCGCAAAGATTTTTATTACTCTGTTTTTTCGCTGCTGTTTTTCAGTCTCCTCTCTCCTGTGTTTTCGTGTGTTTCGGTAACTAGAATCCACAGCTCCAAGGAGCACTTTCACCACTGCTTAGTGCTGATCCTAGTAAAGTAGAGCCATGAAAAGCTAAGGGGGGAAGGCGGATTTTTGCCGCAAAGGCGATTCAGAAGGTTGTGCACGGTGGAAATGAGGACGGTCATGGATGTTTCCTATAAGGCGATCCTGAAAAGTGCGGGGTGGTGGGGAAGAGGACGGTCGTGATTAGTGGGTCGGCAAAACTTGATTTCTACACAGCTTATTTCGGATGGGGAAGGCCGATAAAGAACGAAACTCTTTAAGTTCGATTGTTCACATTGAAAAATATAAAATTGTGAAACTTTTATAACAATTAAAAGAAAAAAAATAGAGAAAAGGGATATAGAGAAGATATCACACGAATTTGAAAGATAACACGGATTTGAAAGAGTAGTATTTTTCCTAAGAAAAATAGTGTGTCAAGATTAATTCTAGCACTTAAAATATACTATTTTTCCTAAGAAAAATAGTGTATTTTAATTGCTAAAATTAATTTTGACCGTCTAATAAAATCAATGGTCATAATTAATTTATTAAAAAATATTAGGAAAAACAGTGAGGAGAGAATTCGCATTCAAGAAAATCCATCTTTCAAAAAAAATTTAATTTTAAAAATGATCTTATTTAATTATGCGTGCATATACATTAGAGCTGTCAATTTGGACACGACCCGATAACACGACTCGAAACCCACACGAAAGAAAGCGGGTTGAACCCGCACGATTAAAAAACAGGTCAACGGTGGGTCAACTCGCCATGACCCATTTATTAAATGGGTCAACCGCGAGTCGACCTGCGAACTCGAAATTAACCCGCTTAACCCATTTATTAAATTAATTTAATTATTATATTACAATAATACATTATTTATTAAATAAATAATATTAATATATTATTTGTTTAGAAAAATCCATTAATTCTTTTTTTCTTATGATTAAATTTACAATAACATTCACATTGTCAAGGGTTGTTAGCTCAGTTGGTTGAGCACTCGAATTTGGGATCAAAAGTCCTAAGTTCGAACTCAAGACATTGCAATTGACCTAGACCAAAAAAACATAAAAAAAAAACATTCACATTCTCTTGCAATTAGAGTTATCATAAAATGTTACATTATATTTAAATTATATATGTTATTATTTTATAATATTTTTATTTATAAAAAATGTAAAATTTTAATGTTAAAATTAAATGGGTTAAATGAGTTGGAAACGGGTTATAAATGGGTAACCCGTTTATAAATAGGTTGGGTTTGAGTTTAATTTTTCGACACGATTATTAAATGGGTTGGGTTTGGGTTTATGTTTTGTCACCCGCGAATACCTTTGACACGACACGAACCCGACCCAACACCACCACCCATTGACACCCCTAATATACATGTTATATATAAAATAATCTATAAATAGCAATGCTTTGGCTCTCGGTCACTAATTAATCTAAAACATAATGAGATCTCTATTTCTTGTCTCTTTCATTCTTGCTTTCCACACATCATTCCTAGCCTCTTGGCCTCAATCACAACAATCACAAGTTATATCCAAGTTCTACGACTGCGTTAACCAAACCTCCAAATCCCAAATCGAATTCTCCAAAGGCTTTTACGACCCTACTTACGACGTCGACTCGTTCACCTCCATCCTCAATTCGACAGCCGAAAACCTGAGATGCTTGGCGGCCCCAACCATCCAAAAACCCCAAGCCATCTTCACCCCAGCCAACGACACCCAAGTCCAAGCCGCGGTACAGTGCGCGGTTCGGTATTCGCTCCACATCAGAGTCCGAAGCGGGGGCCACGATTACGAAGGCCTCTCTTACATCTCCTTAACAGGACAACTTTTCGTGCTCATCGACCTAACTAAAATCCGGAAAGTCAAAATCGATATCTCCACAAACACCGCGTGGGTCGATGCCGGCGTAACCACCGGTGAGCTCTACTACAGAATCTCCGAGAAGAACAGCACTCTCGCCTTTCCCGCCGGCATCGCCACCGACTTGGGATTCGGTGGGCACATCACCGGGGGGGCTTACGGGAACCTCCTGAGGAAACACGGCCTCGGGGTCGACAACGTGCTCGATGCCGAAATCGTCGACTCCCGGGGTAAAATACTCAATAAAAAATCCATGGGGGAGGATCTGTTCTGGGCGATCAGGGGAGGAGGAGGGGGCAATTTCGGGATCATTTTACGCTGGAAGATTCAATTAGTCGTCGTGCCGGAGAAGGTCACGGTCTTTTCGGTTCAACGAGCTGCCGATAAAGACAACATCGGAATCCTGCGGAAATGGCAAACCGTTGCTCCGAATATCGACAACGATCTCTTCATCCGGATCATCATGGTAAACAGGGCCCCGAATAATACCCAAACTATTTATCAAGCTTTGTACCTCGGGAAAGCAGCCGACGTCTTTAACGTGATGAAAGCCAGTTTTCCCGAGCTGGGATTGCAGATGAAAGACTGCACCGAGATGAAGTGGATCGAGTCAGTGATTGTATTCGGGGGGTTCCAGCAAACAACATCTCCCGAGGATCTGCTCAGCCCGACGAACCCGTTACTCGCTTATTTCAAAGCGAAATCGGATTTCGTGGAGCGAGCAATTTCGGAAGAGGGTCTTGAAAAGATGCTGAGTATCTTGGGTGAAGAAGAAGAAGGGGCAGGCGCGGCTATTTTATGGACTCCTTACGGCGGAAAGATGTTTGATGTTCCGGAGAATGAAACTCCTTTTCCCCACAGGAATGTTTTGTTTATGGTGCAATACTATACCGGATGGAACGAGAGCAGCCCTAGACTTCAGCTCGAGCGCGAGGCTTGGATTAGGAAGTTGTACAACTCAATGACTGCTCATGTTACGAAAAAGCCGAGACAGTCTTACGTGAATTACAGAGATCTCGATATTGGAAAGAAGGACGCGACGAAGAATTGCAGTTACCCTAGCATATGGGGTCCCAAATACTACAAGGGAAATTATCCGAGGCTCGTAGATGTGAAGACGAAGGTCGATCCGAAGAACGTGTTCCGCAATGAACAGAGCATCCCAACTGCGAATTTGTCCAACGGTTGCACTCCGTTTGATGTTGGAATATTGGTTAAGTAACAAATGATACGTTTCTTTGTACCTTACTTGATACTATTGATACTATGAATTAAAAACCCTTTTTCCATATTTACATGTTCAATTAAAGTAAGTTTTTTTGCAATTTAATTTTATATAAGTTAAAATCACGTTAATTTAATTAGATTTTGGTCAAAAATTGAGCCGTGTTAGGAAATTAGTCAAATCTTATATGCTGAGGTTAGATAAATATTTAAAACAATTTTCTTTTTCAACTAAGAAAATACCCTACCTAGGTGCCGTGTCACATAATTTTCTAATTAAAAAAATCATGATTACAACCTGTCTCGTCTTGTTCCCACTCCCAAATCAACGAACTCTAGTTCTTTCAAATTTACTTAGAAAGGAGAAAAAATGTGAAAAAAAACGACAAAAAGAGCTCGATCGTCGGCTTCGATTTCGATGTGAGGCCACATTGTCTTTGACTCACCAGCCGGTAAGCCCGCACAAAATAATTTTTACATCACATGGAATTATACAAAATAAATACACAGTTAGGAGATAAAGTACATTTAAAGAGAGAAAATTGAATATCTAAGTTTTGAATTTTGATACTATACTACTAACTAAAATTTCAATTATTTATTCCTTTTATTATATTTCATTTTTTTTTATTATATATGTAAAGAAAATAAAGTTATTTGTTTTGGTGAAATTTATAAAAGAAAATTGTTTTTTTGCATTGTTGTGGAATATATGTATAAATTGAGTTAAATTACTTTTATTTGCCAAGTTATGTGCCATCCGTTGAAATTCATCTAATTGTGATTATTTTATTCTAACTTTTGTTAATTATCCGTTGAAAATCATCTAATTGTGATTATTTTATTCTAACTTTTGTTAATACTGCTCCACCAACTATGTGACGGGATTTTTAAAATTCCGTCAAATGTAGAATCGTATTTCCAGTTATTATTTATTAATACTTCCAATATAAAAATATACAAGTATTATGCCTCTTCATAAGATTGACGCCGAAGAGAATAAAGACTTTTTCTTTATATTTTAAAAAGGAAAGATGTTTGTTCGAACAGAAAGATTTTATTTTAAGTATAAAAAAAAATCCGTCATGGGAGAGGAGCAGCTCAATAATTTATTTAATCTGTCTTGAGTCTTCTGTTGTACTCAAATTGAAAACACACATCCGTGCTCAATTTTTCATCAAATTTTGAATTTTCGAACAATAATTATTAAATTAATGAATTTTTAATGAATTTCAGACTAAAGTACTCTAGTTTTTAGAGAATAATATAATTTAAATACATTTTTAAATAGAATTATATACTGTACGTGGGATTCAGTTATTTTATTCCGTGCTTAATTATGATCAAATCTTTTTATGTGATAAAATTTTAATTTTTATAATTAAAAGGTTAATTATGGTATCCAACCTTATAGTAATATTATAATTACAAAAAACTAAGATATTTAATTATGTATAATAACTTAGAGTTTCCCTTTAATAACCAAATAGAAAAAAAATTATAAATTAAAATACCCAAAAAAATCATTTGTACATCATATTTAGTCAAAATTAATGAAAAAAAAATTGTATCGAATGGTGAGTCATTCCAAGCTTTTCGACCTCAATTTTATCAAGGAATCGGAGTGGTTTTGATTCAAGCCTTTTCAATTTCAGTATTACATTGTTAACCTTGAGAACTCATTTCTGCATAGATTTCTCTTTGTTGTCAATCTCCACAAACTAAAAAAACAACCATATTTTTCGACTAACATTCGATTCGGGAATAAATACATACTATTAGCAGTAGTCGATGAACATTCTCATCTCCTCGTTTACGTCGCAAAAACTACAAAGTTTTCGTCAAGTTTGTTAAGGACAAAAAGGGACTACGAGAAGCCTTAATCTCCCCCACTCCATTCCCAAACCGGCACGCAGTGGTTTGCAAACTCCACATCCCTTGCACTATCTTCAATCCTTCGAAAAATAGCGATTTGGGACGCAAACCCAGGCTCCACATCACCATCGCCACCAACCCCGCTGAACTCGACACTGTAATTATGCCTTGTGGCCAGGTCAGAAGCCCAGCGCTCGAACTGGGCTCGGGTCCACTCAAATTTATGGTCATGGTTTCGAAATTTACAGCTCAGCGCCTGATTCTTTCCATCCGGGTCGTCTTCCTGGCCTTGAGGAGTGCTTTTCTGGAGGATCGGGTTGTACTCGTAATTTGGTGTGGAGACAATTAGGACCTTGGGGCAGAAAGAGACGAGCGCTACTTCGCCAAATAACTGAGCCTCATCTTCCTCCATGTGCTCAATAACCTATAAGTAGTATGGCTCGAATTTCACTAGTCCGTATCGTTTCTAAGAGAAAAACCATCTGAATTTAAATGGTTAAAAGTATATATCCAAGAAGTACCTCCAAACATGTCCCAATGTCGAAACCATGCAATCGAGAATCAAATTTCGTGATGGAGCCATCATACAGAACCGCCGATTTGATCTTGCTACTCGGCTCCTTAGGATCCAACGACCTGTTCAACTTAGTGTGGAGTGACTGCATTTGGGTAGATAGATTATTTTCAAATAGTCAGAAATATGCTCTTCAAAAATAATATTTTGAATCAATCAAACATGAGAGAAAGAAAATCAGGTGTGATAATACAACCTATTTGGTGGTGTTCTTCAAAAAAAGTTCATAAATCGACCTATAGCAAAATATTGAAATGCATATATAAAACAGCTTATTATATTTATAGGTGTTGCTAACCTTGGCTGCTTTTGCAAGACTTCTCTGCGAAAGATCGACGCCAACAATTTTCTCAAGAGACGTAGGATACGCTAGCAAAGAATCCAATAAGCTTCCAGAACCGCAACCAAAATCCACCTGCATTTGAAAAACGAACCATCGCTTTCAAGTCCCTACACATCAAGGTTTGGATTTTAGAAATGATATCAAGTTATTAATACCAACGAGGCCGCGGAAGATTCCTTTATTTGCTGTACTGCAAATTCAACACGCTGCTTTGATAGAGGGGGACTGAACAGAGCTTGCTCCATCCGATCTTCCAATGGCTCCGTTACTTGCAATAGTGTAACACTGTACTCCAATTTGCAGCTTCCTACAACAAATTTAAAAGATAAAATAAATAAATAACATAATGAAGTTTCTGAAGATTACAAAAATAAAAAACTTACGAGTTGAAAGATTAATATCTAATAGTTACCCCCTCACATTTAAAACTTTTTCATGAAATAGCATTTTTTGTTTGTTTTTAAGAGCCTTTGGTCTTTTTGTAAATACCCCAAACATCAGGTTTTTTAAATAATCCCTTCAATAAATTAAAGTAAAAAGAAAGAAACAAATATGTAGATTTGCAATCTGAATAAATAGTACAACATATATGTCAAGAAAGAGAAGACGATAAAACGAAAAATTCCAATGTTACTTACTCGAAGATAGTAACGACATAGCTGCTACAGTGTCACCAGATGCTGCCAAAATGAACTCGCTCGAAGTCAAGTCCACCTGATAACATGAGGACTGGCCAACTGCCATCTGTACAACAGCAGCTTCAAGATGAGGCAAGACGGCTTCATTGCCTATCTCAAACTCAAACTCCTCCCAGCTTTCGAGATTTTCTTTCACGCACTCTCCTTTGCTAACCAATGAGACTGTATAGCTGATGCACGCCATAGAACCATGAGACGGAGTCACTCCAGAGGCTTGACCCCCAATATCAGTAAGAGACGGTTCATAACCATTAGTGCTCACAAATCTATGCATGGAACGACACAAGGCGAGCTCCTTAAGCAAGTAACCCTGATTAAAGCTAATGACAAGATTATCGGCGCATAACTTCAGGTCCTCCAAGGATATGTCAGGATTTTCGATAAGTACATTCAGCCAAGATAGGACTCTCAAGCTTGTACATTGCAAGGCATCGTTCAGCTTTCTGTAGGAATCTGGAGGTGAACATTGTACAATTAATTCCTGATTTTTGGAGTAAATTTTTACATCACAACTAAAAGATCCCACCGAGTCCCCGGTAGTACTAGCAGGAGATGATCCACTTTTCTTTTCCTCGCTTGAATGTGTGACTTTCAACTTTTTACAGGATCCGGGTAAATCTAGTGATGAATCTAATAAATTGTTTCGAGTAGTGAAGACGGGTTCGGACAGATGCTGAACACGGCAGAATGTACAGAGTATGTCTCTCGGTAAGGATCCCCTCCAATTGATTTTAGTTGTGAATGCTAAAGGCAACTTAGCAGCAAGTATTGCCTCTCTCGATAGCTGGTATATCCCACTAGGTATCTTGTTCACAAACATCCTTTAAAATAAAAAAGGATGAGAGTATTTTTTACTGTACGTTATTTAAAAATTGAATAAGGATAAACAACCGCCATTGAGAGAATCCAAATTGTTTACCTATAATATGAGCGCAGATATACAGGTTCGTGGAAAATATCTGTAGACTTCCAAGTGTACCCTACAGAAGCCAAAATCGCATCACCGTATACTTCTTGACCAGCAAAGTACGTTGCCCTTTCATTTAAAGATCCTTCAAAGTAGGTAGCTTGTTTCACTTTAGGCTCCGACACGTCATCAGGAGGAAGTTGCTTGGGAGGGGGAGCTGAAGAATATATTCTCATTTCAGAGGAAGACTTGCCAATCACTCTACAAAATGATCAGCTCCGTTGAAAAAGAAAAAAAGAAAAAGCTAAAAATTTGCAGAAACTAAAGGGAGTCAAGCACCAGTTGCTAACAATAAGAAGAAAACATGAATGATAGACATAATATGTGAAATTAATTTACCTGGAAATCAGAACATTTGAAGCATCTGAGAAACCTAGTTCACGAGCAATAACATCTAGGTAATAACCACTTGCAGCAATATTAAGATTCAAACCATAAACAGGTTTCTCAAGAGAGGCCGGAAAACGTATCATTTCAAATGGAACCTTTTCCGACAAACTCAGTTCATGATTTACTGAAGCTACAATCTCTGGAGGATATGGATTCCTCCTCTGCAGTGAAAATTTCCCATCAGATATCGACACTACATCAGTCAATTTAGCGGCTGCTTTCAGAATTAGTGACATCACTAAGAGTGGATTTGACTCAGCCTCATGATTTATGTATTTGCAAATATTGACAGTCCTGGTGTCAAAAACTGCAATGACCGAAACTGGAATATGGCCATTTAAATGAGCCTCTCTTCTCCATGATGCTCTCAAGTGGCTGCTGAGGGGATGGAGAGACGATAGGAACTTCCTTGTTGTCAAAGGGAGAGATAAATAGGGTGGCAGGTAGAGAAAAAGAAAAGTGCATTTCAGTTGTGAATAAATTTCAAAAAATGCATATTGAAATTGGAAAAAATACAATTGAAAACCATAATGAAGTATGAAGACCTCTATGATAATCCCTTAAAAAAATTATAAATAAATTGGTAGGGAAGCAGGTAACGAGAAAATAGAGGAATTGCTAATTTACAATGTCATATGCTTCACATGCATACCTCATTTGAAAACAGAAAGGTAATACGACCTGCTAAGTCATCCCAAGCTTCCTGAACTGTGGGATTGTAATCTGTCTCACGGATGCCAAGCTGTAGTACCAGAAACTGATTCATTAGTCTATATTCCGCCTTGAAGGAAAAAAAGATGTTCATAAGCAAACTTCTTACTATAACTTGAAAAACAAAAATGAATGCAGAACATGTAATAAATGCGAAACAAATAGTATAAGATGTAATATAAAAGCAAGCAGGTTATGAGTAAACAATTCAACAAGGCCCTGCATTTACATACTGCAAATGCCTTCAATGTAGGAAGGGAAGACAACGAAAAAAATGTAAAACCTTTGCTATGGCCTTCTCAGCAGCCGAATGTTCAGCGTCTTTTTTCTTTTTACAGGTTTCGGAGACAATAACAGCAGTATCCGGGAGATGCAAACTGCACCGATAAAGACTTGGTCCCTTCTGGCGGATAGATAGTCCTGGAAATCCGTTTTGAGTCGAATCTTGGACTTCTTCAACCTTATAGCAGGCCTTACCGCCAAATCTCTGGTGTATGAGCGCCTTCGGTGTCATTGTCGTCTTCTTTTTAGGGTTAGCTAAGACTTTTCCTGTTTCCATCGTTTTTCCAAGCAGCAGAAGATATATATATCCAGAAGACAAACTCAGTGTCTAGCCTCCTGCATCAAACAAAATAATGAGAACAGTTAGTCCGTGCTCAATTTAGATACGATTCAATGTATCAAACTCAAGTGCATGCTCACTTTCAAACACACGTACATAAAGCGGTCACCCAAACTACCAAACTAGTAACAGTATATCTTAGTATTCAACTCCCCCTGTTCAGGAAGAAATCGACTACCACACGTGGGGGCGAGTTTTGTTAACAGATATTGCAGACAAATTGAGAGGACCTATCAAATAATACATATAAACTGAAGAAACCCCTTTTATCACAGAGCACCCATAACAAAGATGAATAAAAAGAAGGAATAACAAAAGGTCGAATCTTGATTTATCTTGCTTGATGCTCCAAAAGGGAAGATGCTGCGTACCAACATGTAATCTACTAAATCATTTTTTATTTTGTTTTTGGAAAAAAAAACATATAACCGGAAAAGAATGTAGAAAAAAAATGGCATTTTCACTTGATCAAGAAAAGTGAAGCAGAACCCTTGAATCAAGATACAAATTTGGTGCAGGTAGCGTAAAGATCAGCGCATGTGTTTCTCTTTTTTCATCTTCAAGAAGATTTGAAAACCCTCAAAAATGGCGGAAATGTTTTTGCAAAATTGTCAAAAAAAATTAAAACCCTCGATAATGGCGGAAATATTTTTGAAACAGTAGAGAATAATGTGGGAGGATCAAACGATATATACAGTACCTTCAAGTTTCGCCGTGTGCTACGAATCTGATAAGGAGATAGAGGAGGGAAGACTGTAGTGAATAGAGGTTTTCTTGTTCCTGGTGAACACGTTACAGTTTTCAGCAACCCATCAAATTCTTGGGTTGGGGGTTTAAGGGTCACATTGGTGGAGTATTTTAGAATAATGAAGTATTTTATTTATTTTATTTATTTTATTTTAAAATAAAATGTACAGTACTTCTTACTTCTTTTCAGTTCCCTTAATTATAGTGTATTTTACATTTAAAACTTTAAAATGGTGTTTTTATTTTTTAATCAAAATATCAAAAATTAACAATTTTTTTAATTTTCATGACCAAAAATATCAAAAATATCATATTTTTGACCTTATGAGACTTTTGTTAAGACCAAGCCTTTGAAAATTTACCACATTAGAGAGATTCTCAAATCTCCTCTAAAACCCCTTTAACTGCACAAAAGACCCCTTTCTTTGATGTGTAGTTTCTGTTATTTAAAACACCACAAAACCTATTCTTATCATAACACAATAATAATAACCAAAAAGAATTAAGCAAATCAAACTGTTTTTTTCTTCACAAACAACAATCATCCCCAAACAAACTTAGATAGACGACAAATCCTCGTACACGGTCTTGATCCCCGGCCTCTCCGACACCGACCGAATGCAGCGAAGGGCTACACTGAGAACCTCTTTCATCCCTTTCTCCGACCCCGGCAAACTCATCTCGGCCGTCAACGCACCATCAAAACAATTCGATCCACGGCCCTCAGCCACCCTCAGCCGAACCCAATCCGTCAAATCCACCCCTCCTCCATCCTCACTAGACACAACATCCCCAGCACATTTCCCCGTAAGAAGCTCGAGCAAGATCACTCCAAAAGCATACACATCGGATTTAAAAGTGGGCGCGGGCTTCTTGGACGCTGCTAGCTCGGGTGCTCTGTAACCCAAAACGCCAGCATCGAGGATCTGTTCGATCGTACCTGATTGGGTCATGAGGCGATGAAGGCAGTAATCAGAAACCCGCGCATTCAGGTCAGGCCCGTCTAGTAGGACGTTGGTGGACTTGAGGTTCCCGTGTGGGATGGCTCGGTCGAAATGGAGATAGTTGAGTCCACGGGCAGTGTCGACTGCTATTTTGAGGCGGTGGGCCCAGGACAATGGTCCTTTTCTCCCAGGACGATCTATTAGGAGCGCATTCGTTAGAAAAAACAAAAGATGAATATCTCATGCGGATAAAAAAAAAAGCATGAATTACCGTATAGAAAAGTTGCAAGACTTCCCGGAGATATGTGATCTGAAAGTATGAGCTTTTCGTGCTTTGTGGGGCCCCAGTAGTACCCTCTCAAGCCGACCACGTTCGGGTGTCTGATGTTGGCGAACTTTTTGGCCTCCTTGGCGAAATCCTTCCTCTGCTTCGCAACTCCCTCTCTCAGCCACTTCACGGTCAACAGCAGCCCATTGTCCAGAGTCGCTCTGTAAGAAGTCCCGTGGCTGCTCCTCCCAAGAACCTCAGCAGGGGCTCGAGATAATTCCTCCGCTGTAAAAGAAATTGTATCATCGAGAAAGTTGAGCTCCCCCACCATGCGATCGGGAGATCCGACTTCCAAGTTTGAAGTATTGTTTTCCGGAGCACTCGAATCGCCCGATCCGGGCGACCACGATATGTTGCTGGTCTTTGCCGGAGAAAAACCAGTTACTGCTTCTGTTTTCTCATCGGGGCTGGTTACTTCTGTTGTCCGCCCTTTTTGGGACGTTGAAATATCCTCTGTTGAAATGACAGCACCGCTACTAGACTGAAGGCTGGCGTCTTTGTTGGTCACGTGCGGCAAAGGGTGGTTTCGTGTTTTGAGCTTGTGACGAATGAAAATGCCGAGAAGAATGAGAATTATCACACCAACGAAACAAGCAGCTGTTATTATGATTATGGTGATGGTTTTCCTCCGTTTTTCGCGTGAATTTTTAGATGGAGCATTATTGGGGCCATGGGGAGGGTTAGGGAACTGGAGTCTAGAATTACCTGGGTAGAAAGAAGATAGAGGAAACATCCTCAAATTTTCAGGGACAACACCTGAAAGGTCATTATACGATGCGTTGAAGCTTTGGAGGTTGTTAGATAGGTTGTTAGGAAGTTGACCAGTGAAGTGATTCCGAGAAACATCTAGTGAAACTAAGAAGATAATGTTGCCAATTGAAGGCGGGAAATTTCCAGAGAAATTGTTTCCTCCTATATTGAGCACTTGAAGTCCCGTAAGATGTCCAACCCCATCGAGAAAATAGCCACCGAGATGATTGTTAGAAAGATCAAGAACTTGGAGATTTAATAGATCCCCAGAGGAAGGTGAAAAATCAATACTTCCAGAAAATTCATTACTCTGTAGGTGAAGTTCTTTAAGAGTGGATGACGTTAAAAGAGTCGCTAAAATAGGTCCATCCAACCGGTTAAATCCAAGATCAAGTACCGTGAGTTTTGGAAATAATGTGATCCCTTTCGGAAGAGAACCAAGCAGGGAATTACCGGAGATGTTCAGATAACTTAAACGCAAGAATTGAGCAGTGGCTTCTGGGATGGAGCCTGTAAGCCGGTTTTGGCTTAAATCGAGGACTTCCACATTACCCCATTTGAGAAGCCTCGACAAATTTCCTTCGAACTGGTTTCTTGAGAGGTCGATTACCGCACAACTTCCTGTCAATGGAGGAAGCTCGCCAGAAAGCAAATTTGAGGAGAGATTAAGGGTGTGTAATGTGGTTGATGTAATCGAACTTATGGGTCCTGTCAAATAAAACAACATTTTATTCGAAGGGGACACAAACATTTCGAAAAAAGAAAACCGACATTACAAATTGAACAGTATAAACTTCAAAAAAAAGTACCTGAGAGATTGTTACCACTCAAGTCCAACTCAGTCAGAACCAAGGAACCTCCTCTCAGAAGACCGTTCGGAATGGAGCCCGAAAACCTGTTGTTAGAGAGTCTCAGGACCTGAAGATCATAAACGAAATTGAAACCGGGCAATTCACCAGACAACTGATTATAGCTCAAATCCAAAACCTCTAAGCTTCCAAATGCCCGAGCCTCCCCTCCACTAACAAGTGGTCCAGTTAATCGGCAATTGCTGAGATTTAAATACTTAACAGATGAAGATATACCCATCATAAACTTTCCGTCGAGAAAATTGCCACTAAAATCAACATAACTTGCTGCGGTAAGTGACAAGAACTCAGGATCAAATTCGCCTTCAAGTGCATTGCCACGCAAATCAAGAACATCGAGTGTTTTCATAAGCTCGAGACCTTTTGGTATGCTTTTAGTAAACCCGTTATGCGAAAGATTAAGATGCACTACTTTTCCCAATTTCATCAGAGACGATGGCAACGGCCCGGAAAGAGAGTTTCGGCTCACGTCCAACACACGGATAGAGGCAAGCCCGGAAATTGTGTCCGGGATTGGGCCGGAGAAATTATTCCCGGCCAACGAAAGATTCTTCAAGTGAACCAACTCTCCAATATCTGCCGGCAACGACGAGGAAAACAAGTTGTTCGAAACATCCAAATACTCGAGGCTCTTGAAGCCGCTGAGGTTGTCGGGCAGCTTCCCGGAAATGGAATTGTTCGAGATCGAGAGTTTCACGAGCATCGGCAGACTCGAAAGCACGCCCAAATCCACATCAGCGGATAGCCCGAGATTGTCGAGAATGAGCCCCGCCACACTACTGGCATTGCAGATGATCCCGTTCCAGGTGGACGGGCAGCCGTCGAGATCGACGGACTCGTCGTTCCAAGAGCCGAGCACGAAGCCCGTCGGGTCATGCTTGATTCCCTTCTTGAACTCAAGCAGGGGCTTAATGTCCTGGGAAGCGAGTGCCGAGATAGTACAAAGACAACCCAAATAGAGACCAAGTATTCTCATTCTAAGCAAAGCCCCCAAGTAACTACAAAATACGAATAAAAATTCAATCTTTAATACACCATGTATCAAATAAATAAATAGCAGACACCCCAAACCAATGGTAACGCAATTACAGAGAGAAATCTACAGTTTCAGAGGTGTATAAAAAAGCAAAGGTCGGAACTTTCTTACCTCTGAAAACAGAGAACCCGGAGCTCCGAATGAATACCGGGTAATCGGGTATACCCAATGAAAACGATAATGGAGGGAAGAGAAAAAAAAACTTCAAAAATCAACTGTGAACATAAATTTGCTGTAGTAAATTTACAGTGGAATAAAATCCCCAAAAGGCATTAGACATGTTTAATGGTTCAAAGGGGTGCTTTTAGGGTAGGTCATTTTTTTATTATTATTTGAAATGACAAGTAAAAGTAATTTATATATTTAAAAATCAATAAAAATAAAAAATTAGCGGGAGTGGAATCGTACAATTGTGAATAGTTTTTGTCTTATTACCCGCCAAAAAAACTCGTTAGGAAAAAAATCTTGCAGCCGTAGTAGTGGTGGACGTGTAGACAATTTATTAAATATGGTTTTGAAGTGGGGGGAGATGACCAGTGACGTGTAATGTAGGAGTAGAATATCATGCCCCCCTTGACTAGGGCTTCTATTGCCTTTGCCCCTAAGGTGGCAACTCACTTTGCTTCGAGTGCCCGTTCGTGTTTGATTTAGTGTTTTGTCGACAGTGGTGTCAAATTGATCTAGCCGGGGTGTTGGAATTTTTACTCTAAAGATTCATTCATTTTTTCTGTCTGTGTTTCAATTACTAGGATATTTGAAAGTGTTGTAACATAATAATAGTTCACTCACTCTCAGTAATTAATTAAATTATACAGCTAAGAAAATAGAGATATAAATGCGGTTTTTATTTAATCTTTGATTTGACCCCAAAAATTGATGTCTAAAGAATGAATTAAATCCAAGAGGTGAAGTAGGTGAAGGTGTAATGAGGAAAATTGGAAAGAAATAAATGAGTGAGATTATCAATCACATGTTGAGGTATGAGGGTTGATATATTGGGTAACATAACATGGTCCCACCCTACAAGCAATGGGTACAACGATGTTGTGCATGAGCATCAACAAGAGATAAGTGGTCCATCATTCATTTCTTATTAGGGTAAATTTTGATAAACACCTACAAGGTAAAACATCTCATTTTTGTTAGTATTATTGTTAAATAACTTCACATATCTAAGACGGTGATACGACTCAAAGTCGAACATGAACCCAACTGAATAGCCAAACATCATGATATTAGCATGCTTATGCTTAAAAGAGGTTAATAGTGAAGCAGATTTTATCAGAATGTGTGGATAATTGCCAACTTTGAAAGATACCAAGGCAGTGATACTTTTAAACATCCAAGCAGGATAGCAAAATTTGTACAGCCCCTCACGAGATGGATAAATCCCAAACGATTACAAGTAACAATAGTTTAGTTTGAAATTGGTTTCTTAGTGAAAAATAGGACGACGTCGAAACATCTCACTTCTTCCCACCACCAGAGACGTTGAATTTGAAGAAGATAATGTCTCCATCCTGGACAACATATGTCTTCCCCTCCTGCCTATACTTCCCATTACCCTGTGCAAGCAAAAAACAAAAAATATATATACTCACTTTCACAAACATATCAAATAATGCAAACTCATTCTCATTCATAATGAAATAAACAGCACTTTTACAAATTTATACCTTCACGGCTGATTCACTTCCAAGCTCCTTCAGATCTTCAAATTTCATAACCTACATCACACATGTTCCAATAGTAAGCACAAAATATGGTGAAGTTCAGAACACAAACAAAATACCATAAAAATCCAATAGAGAGATTGATGCAAATCTATAGAAGGTAAGGCGAAGCAAGTACCTCAGCACATATGAAACCCTTTTCAAAATCAGTATGAATTGTTCCTGCAGCCTGAGGAGCTTTTGTCTGTCGGCGAATTTGCCAGCATTTCACCTGCATACGTTCATGATGGGCCAGAAAAGATTCAGGAGAAATAAAACAATGGGCTAATGTGTGTGGGGGTGGAGGGTGGGGGAGAAGAATAGGTAACGGATATTGCCCCTCGAGTGCAAAGGCAAAAAGTACCTCATCTGGTCCAGCAGTGAAGAAGTAAATAAGATTGATGGCAGCAAACCCAGTCTTTATTATCTTTGGAAGAGCACTGTGCGTAGCATAAAAAAAATAATGTCAATTTAAGCAGCAAAACTTCAGCAGTATAATTGGATTGCAACAGCCAAAAATAAGATCCATATATTTGATATATAAAGTTCTGCAGCTTTAGTATCTCTAATCTGACTCCCAACTGACCCTTCCAAGATATTACAAAAAACAGCTGCATTCATGTATATCAACATTCTACAAGATTCTAAGAATATTTATTTATGACTCGAGAGCCAACAGGTGGAAAATACCACGCTCAAGAATATTTTATTAAATTGTGATTTGCATAGTTTGACTTTTAGTTTTTCAAACTGTTTGGAATTTTTTTGGAGCCGGGCACGAGGTCAAATATTAAGTATGAATCATAGTTCAAATATTTCTTAAACTAGATCGAGTATTGAAGGGAATGCATCTCCGTTTGAGGAAATACATGAATGTGATAAATGACTTGGTGAATATTGTGAGGAGGGTGGGCACTAAGATCTTCAGATTTTTAAAATGTTACAAAAATAATTGAGATGTAAATGTTGAACCAACCAACCTCTGAACCTTGTTCTCCTCACAATACTTGGTAACTTCATCTGAGTCCAAATCAGTAAGATTTCTCTCCAAAGCACAGCTAAAAGGAAGAATAGTTTCACCACCATGCTCCTGCACCCTGGGAAATCAAAAGAAAATTTTCAATATAAAAGGATGAAAAAAAGACAAAGGACAACCTGAAACTAATTAATATAAAAAAAAAAAAAAAAAATCCTAAATGAAACATACCAAGCATGGATCTTTGGGAGAAACTTGTTCTTCTTTCTTTGATAATCCCTCTCATTCATGTTTACCTGTAAACAGATCACAAACAAAATTAGGGCTGCTTATACGGTTCAGTTAACCGCATTATATTTTGCAGCTAACGGCAACCGACAAAACACTAATATATGTAAGCACAACCGCACTGCTGGCATTTACTCAGTTAACCATTAACCACTGTGGTTATTCAGCTTAACCAAATAGCCTCTGACCAAATTTTGAAAATAAAAAAAAACTCAGAAAGTGATTTTGATAAATCTCCCTTTCATTTTATCCCATAATTCCTAATCAGACTCCGATACCCACACTTTCTTTAGCCGAAATCCAATTCCTATAACATCTGAGTTATTAGGCCAAAATTGAGAATAACTTTTAACTTTTGAAAAAGATGAGAAATTGGTGCTCAGTGGCCCTCCAAGAAGAAGATTGAAAGGGCTTTTTTTATCATTTTGGATGCCTAATTTCTTAATTTTAGATTTTTGTGTTCAAGGGTTTGCGTTCGGATTCGACTTTAAGCCGATCAGTTTCTTTGGTCTTCGAGTTTGGGATTTTAGGCTTCAGGATTGTTCTCGAAGTGATTGATTGAGGTGGATGCTGATATATTTTCAGTTCCCCTGGGTTTGATGGAGAGAGAAGAATGACTCGATAAGAAAAAGGAGGCAGACCGTCAGCAGTGAGTGGAGGATTGTTAGGCTGTGACAGATTTGGTTCTTCTGAAATGAGATTTATATCTTTTAATCTAAAATCAGATCAGGAATTACGATTTTATGGCAGTAGGAGTTTTTCTATATGCTAATGAATATTATTTATTTATTTAATTTGTGGTTTACCGGCAGTCGCTTAATGCCCTATACGGCTATACTTGCCCAAACACCGCACTACAAACCACCATAAGCCCCATAATAAACAATGAAGACATACTTCTCCTATTTGAGTTCAACTCATATATCAAGAAATTTGTGTTCATGGCTTCATTCCACGGATTTGACTCAAAAACAAATCTGTTTTTTTCTCATAACGAATTGATTAGTGAAGGGAACACATTTCTACCCTTATTATTGGCAACGCTTATAGAATTGATTACTAAAATGCTAAACAAGCTCACCTTCTATAGAGAATTAGATCTTTAGTATGATCGTTAGGAAATTTCAAAAAATAATAAATACCAAATGAAAAAAGCATTTACAAATTCTTCAACTTCAAAAGATACTTATACTACTATTTACTCACCAAGTAGACAACTGGCTTTGCAGTGAGCAACTGGAATGTATTCAAGATCTCAACATCGGCAGCCTTCCAATCCAACAGGCGGATGTCTTTCCCTTCATTCAAAGAGGCTTTGACCTTACAAACCAAAACACAACTCAGTGCCAAACACTTTCTAACATTAGTAATGATTCAAGCGTGATTACAGAGTGATAAGATTTGTTATTGTTTTACTAAAAAAACAAGGCATGGCATAGCAAAGCAAATAATTTATTACCAACCCCCATGCAAAAAGAGTTACTGATTGAACAAATACCATGTATCTTGAACTTAAGAATCAAATAGTATACGGACCCGTTGGCATAGCTCAAGCTCAACTTTAAGCTGTTTGTCATTGCTCCTCTTCATGCTCTTTTCAAGATCTTCAACTCTCCTTTCCATGAACTCAATATCCTAGGTAAATAATATTTTAGAAATCAAGATGAGACCACAACTCCTACAATCATTAAAAACTTTAAAATATTTGTGCATGAAGTAAAATCTCAAAACCTTTCACTCTCCGAAATAGGATGGAGAAGTACAATAAAAAAAAATCTCCATACAACACAACACACAGACCTTAATTTAATTTTACAAGTGGAATTAATGTTACCTTCAGGCGCAATTCAGCAGAAATAATCTCCAGATCTCTCACAGGATCCACTGTGTCATCTACGTGGATAATATCAGGATCTTCAAAAGCACCTACAAAACACATAACTATTAGACAGTGCATTTAAATGATAGCAAGTTAGCAACAATAAGAATATATGCATACATACAGGAAGCAAAAGATTTCTTAACCCCATGATTGAGTCATTTTTTTTCCACAAATTGACAGAGCGCGTCAAACTTCAAGAAATACGGGGCAAGTAGTTCACAAAAAAGAAAGACAGATTTCTAAAAACATGCAGAAAATAGGTTATTTATAGAGAAAATGTTTGTCATCTTCATCTAGTGAATGGAATAGCACTGTCATATCACACATCATGTTCTTTCTAACATTCTATTTACTGAACACAATAACTCTCATGAACCATCATGAAGAAACCCCTACATCGCTTCTCAATATAATATTAGCTAAGACAAAAAAACAGATGTAATGAGCTTACGTAAAACATGAAAAATTCCATCAACTGCACGGATATGAGACAAGAAGTTATTCCCCAGTCCTTGCCCTTCATGCGCTCCGCGAACGAGTCCAGCAATATCATGGATTTCAAGAAACGCGGCCACCTAGAAATTCCCAGCAGTTAGGTCATATACAGCTAGCAAACACACCTCACATATCATAATAACCCAATACGAAATATAAACTTTGTGAAAAAACAACCTCACTCTTCGGCTTGAAGAGCTGACAAAGCCAATCGAATCGCTCGTCCGGGATATTCACCCGGGCTTCATTCGGCTCGATGGTGCAGAAGGGAAAGTTCTCGGCCGGTATGGATAACTTGGTGAGCGTGTTGAACAGAGTAGATTTCCCCACATTCGGCAACCCAACCTGAAAACCAATAACATCAAAACGGCATGAAATATTGAATCGATAAACACCGAGTAAGAATCGAGAAACGAAAAATGGGATTACGATTCCGATTTTGAGATGAGACGAAAAGCGTCCGAGGATCGCCCTCTCGGCTGGAGCTTCCTTCGATTTCGCTGCTTTGGGAGGCATCTCTCACTCGCTGTATTTCCTCTTTCCTTTTTCGAAGTGGTCGAAATTATGAGGAAATTGCAGAAGAAATAATAGTTGAACTCGAAGTGGAAGGGAGAGTGAGTGGGGTTCTAGGGTTTATAAGCCCAAATTTTTCCATTGGAACAAATCCATCGCAACTCGCAAGGCCCATCATACGGCCCATATAAAATTTTCTGTAAATGATATGTATGGAACTCTGATGGTAGTGCAATATAAACTCATCGTTTTTGTGTTGGTGTTGTATTATTGATGCCAAAAGCACAAGCATTTAGTCCCATAATTTCGATCACATCCACGGTTTTTCGGAGACAAACCAAAACGACATTACGTGTTGAATGTTTGGATGTCGTCTCAACCCAATTTACACATTGGTTAATATTTCTGATGTTAATTTTCAGTTTACTAAAAACAAAGGGAAATATAAGAGCCTGCTTCTTCGATAAATAATCTAACTAATGGAACAGCAAGATTTACAACTACAAGTGGTCATATACAAGGAAATATCTAAGTTAAGACACAGGAACCCAAAACTACGTTTTCTCTTTCGCTTTGTAGAGTGGCATTGTTGCAGAGAGCAAAAATCGGTTCATGCCTTTACCAAAAGTCTATCAAGATATGAAGGGGTGCCTTCCTTCTGTTCCAATGGCCATTATATGCAGCAGAACTCAGATCGGTCAAAAACTGCCAGTCACTGCACACATGGAAATATCAGCAGAGTCTGGTCAAAAGATTTGCATTGATCATGAAGTATAAAAATCACAAATTATCAAAATCACAATTCAAGAAGATTGTTCTGGGTCGAGAGAATTGATATTTAAATGGTTTCGTATACATTGGATTTGAATTCGATTCATTTAACATTTCTTCATTGGATGCACTGTGGCCATGAGGAAAATTCATTTATTTAATTTGCTTCTCAAACTAGAATTTGCAATTTTTTGGTGTGTTAAAATTATGAAATGGCAAAGGTACTAACCATTAGCATTTCTAGCCAAGGGATTTTCTTACCTTGTAAAAGGGCAAGCTGATCACTATACTACAGCAGATTGTCCACTCAATTCCCTCTTCACCAGCGCAAGGATCTCAACAATCTGTCAAGGCATAATACAAGATTACAGACAAAGATAAATGCAGTATAAGAGACACTTAGACTCGTTTCTTATAAAATACATATAGATAATAATACTGAACAACCCTTCTGGGAAAGCTCTGCCATGCTCATGCAAGAATGTAAATCAGATGCATATGTATGTTAATGAAAAGTTAAAAAGCCCCACACACACACACACAAAAAGAAAGATTTGACATTCTTAGAAACTCGGATTTGACTTACCCCTGCGTAATGCTTTAATACTGGAGAATAATGATCAAGAGCAATATATATTTTATTAAGTAGTCGCAATAGAGACTCAACCTCGTCCCCTAAAAGATCAACCTGAAACAAGGGAACGAGATAGTGAGAGAGCTAATAAAGCTTAAAAATGTATCAATAGCACACATACACAAAAACTGAAATAACCACCTCAATGTCAAAAACACGTGTGGATATGAGCATCGCTCAGAAAAACATCAAAATAAATTTTTCAAACCATCCAAAAATATAGAGAAGAAAAATATGTGCCACGTGCCCACGTCAATGTAGCCATTACCTTTAAACACATTTCGAAAAATCATTACCCTTCTTTAAACTATCTTATCAGACTTTTTAATCATGCACATTTCAGAAATGGTTAGCCAAACAATCACACCCTTGATATTTTTAATTAAACCCCCTTTCGTTGTGAGATCCAGACCCGGAAAAAAATTGAAAAAAAAAAGAAAAAAAAAAACAAGTAAAGCAAAAATATATTTACTGTCAGAAACAGTCAATATATAATTGCAGAGCAACAAACTTGCATGATAGCAATAAGGTCACAATAAAAGCATAAACAAAGCTTTTTTGTCATTACCTCAGACTCTGCCTTTAGAAGATTAACACCTTTCATATCCAGTTTCTGTTGGTATGTCTGCTTAAGATCAATAGTCACCTTCTTAAGAGCTTTCAAGTGGGAACTAGTATCTTTAAACCTGGAAATTAAATCAATCGGCCCAAAAACAGATCAACAACACACAATCAGGATTCATAAATATTTTAGTTCTCAAGAAAAATATCATTAAATATAAATTGCATTTTTGAGTGATTTTACCTTATAATATTCTTTTGGGTTGCCTCCGATATTCTGCATTCAAAATCATCAAACAACTCCGAGAGTTGACTGATAGCCGATATCATTTCCTTCTTCAGCGTTGCCTCTCTAGCTACACTTAATGCTAACTTGTCATGCACTTCCTGGGCCTCAATCAATGCTCTGCTTTTCTCTCTGTTTACTTCACTTAAAACCTGTTTCGTCTCATCAATATTTTGTTTAGCCTTGAGCAGTTCCATTTTATCCAGCTTAATCTCCTTCAATGCTTCCGAGTGTTGAGACCTCAATAACTCCAAGAGTATTTCACTCTCGGTAACCTGTTTCTGTAGTCGACTTGCAAGTTCTCTCAAACTGCTACACTCCTGAGAAGCTACCTCCAACTTCTTCGTCTCTTCGGACAGTGAAAATGACAAGTCTATTGCTAACTTCTCTTTCTGTTCCAGTGCAGTTCTTAAATCCTGAATATCCTGCTTAAAGTTCTTGTTCTCTTCAATCACCAATCTTAATTCATGTTCCTTCTCAAGAGTTGTAGTCTCTACACAATTTCTAATTTCCATGATAGCTTCTGTGAATACCAACCCGCTCAACTCTTGCATTATCCATGATTCGATATCTGAATCTTCCGATTCATATCTATTTGGCGAGTCCCTAAGAATGGTATCACAAATCTCCATGTTTGAATCTCCAGAGGCTAACCTCATCTGTGAAAGCTGCTCCCTTAGAGAAGATTTATATACTTCATCAGTGAGTGAAGCTTCTAGGAATGAATTTTCCAAAGATGAATTCAGATTTTCCACAAGCTTTATCAAGTTCTGCTCTGCCAAAGAACTCTGCAATGATGTCTCGGCTGCACTTGAAACCTGTGCTTCTAAGCACCTTACCTCTTTTTCCTTTCCATTTAAGGATTCTCTCAGTTGATGATTTTCAAAGAGGAGGCTATCTAGTTGGAGCTTTAATTTCCCTACACTTTGAAGATTTTTGGTTAGAGCAGGAAATTTCTCGTTCTCCAAAAGGAAGCCCTCCAATTTTGAGATTATCTCGGGAATCCTTTTCCTTATCATGTCAAACTCTTCGTTTTTCTTGTGTGTCGTGGAGGGGGGCCTCTCTTTCAGATTCAAGAATTCGCGTTTTAGTCTGTAATATTTATCAGTCTTTTGCTCTAGAACGGACTCGTGATCTCTTTTCAGCTTAGTAATGATGCCATTGAAATATTCCACCATTTTTTCCCTTGTCAAGTGCTTCAGCTGCTGAAAGTCATAGCTCTCGGCAACATGAACATTAGACTCGTCCACTTTGCCATTTTCTCCAACCAGAATACCAAATGCCTCGGGGTGCAAATGGTCCAAATCATGAGATACATAGGAAACTAATCTCGTTTCATTCATACAAGGTGACTTCTGAATTTCTTTCAACTGGGTGCATATTTCAGATATACCCTTGAAGTTTTCTAGCCAATTCACATTCTGAATAATATCTGACTGAGCATTTGTTTCCTGCTGAAGACTCTTAATTACACTCTGCATCACTATATCCTCGATTTTTCCTAACACATCTCGGTCCTCTTGAGCCTCACAAAGTGTGATTTCCGAAGACACTAATATATCATCCACTTTGGAACTAAAATCATCCACCGTAGCTTCCAGGCCTCCGAGCATCTTATCAACATGTACACAACCTCCACACAGCTTCTCCTGAAAAATCCCACCCAAACCCACCGACCCAAAACCAGAACCAATCTTCATCACAGATTTAGCTCCTCTCCCGAAGTCAACTTCCTTCTTCGCCTTCTTGAGCAGCTCCCGGGTCGATTTACTCAAAGCAAACAACTCCTCCCTCCACTTTTCATGTTTCGAACAAGCATCGCTGATACAAGAAAACCCTTCCTTATCCCCGGCACCCACCTCACGGGAGTGGAGAAACTGCTTCAGATTGGCCACCTCCAGCTCCTTGGCTGCGATTCTCTCTGCCGCCTCCTGCTCGACTGCGGTCACCATTCCTTTGATAACAGAATCACTAACCATCCTCGAAATCACTAACCGGTCGGTGACGTCATCCAAGTAGTCGTCAAGTCCCTCCAAAACCACATCGGCTATTTCCCCCTTCTCATCTTCGTCAACACCATCGTGCACAGACCCGTGTAAAGTGTATTCTCGCTCGAAGCCATTTCCATTGGAAACGACGTCGCTGAACCCATTTAAAATTACTGGACGCACCATAAGCTCTTCTTGACTCTCCATAAGCTCGTGTAAGCAAGAAATAAATATATAAATAAATAAATAAATTTTCAAAGGCTTACCAGTGAGTGAGCGAGGAAATACTTTCCTTTCTTCGTTGAGATAAATATAAAGTTCGGAGAAGATAAATTAGAAAGAGAGGTTGAATTTGGGTTTCTAGGGTTTTGGTAAGCTTGTGGGAAGAAGAAACGAATTTGGGCCCAAATGAAATGAGTTTGAAAGAGCGGGAGTGAATAGAGCAGCAATAAATGAGGCCTAGTTAGTAGTTTATTTACACGATTTGCCATTGTACAAAATCATTAATCCTTTCACCCACTAACCCCACGTACATCTCCAGTCTCCACGAACTGTTTTTGTTGTTTTCTCAACCATTAACCATATTTTATATTAATAAATTCATATTAATATTATGATATAGGAGTTATATTTGAAATTATATAATTATATATGCGGGTGATTCCAAAAACACAAATTACATTTTATATTAAAGTATAAAATATACTGTATATTGAAATTGACTCAATTAATATAAATTCATATTAGTCAACAACATGACTTCAAAGTATAATCCTTGTTTTCAACATCAGCTCTGCTAGAGAAAGCCTTGTTATTTTCGTTGTCATGCAGGTCATCATCGTTATGATTCAACCAGTCCAGCCCCTATCGACATAACATATCTGAAGTTTGCCTGACAATAGATTAAATTTTTTCTTCGATCCACCATCGGTAAATAAGTATTAATCGATCCACTAATAGACAGATCACAGTATATTAAAATTACATTTGCACACCTGTAATCACCAATGTGAGCTGGTTTCCAGCCTGGGTCAGCTGTTAAGCTAACTAACCATTCCTAAATCCTAATTCAATACTGCAATTTTCTACTTAAATTTATTTCTAATTTTGCTATTTTTTCCATTGCTCAATATTAATATGAAGCAGTATATCAAGGTATTTTCTCTTATCTAAATAAATATAATCGAGGGCAAGATTGAATAAACTCTTTAATGCAGCACACAAATTACATTATTGCCTTTACCATATATTCCACACACTACACAGCCATTATTATACAAAAGCACAAATTATTTTTTCTTCAGAAAATATTATACTACATTTTGCTGGACAACATTTGAGTATGTGACCCAATAAGTTCTGCACTGACTCGGTCTCTCCTTAATTTCCCAGTTGTTGTAGTTGGAAAATCAGTCTTCCACAATACAAATCTTTTCGGAATTTTAAACCTACATACATGACACAATATTTCACATAAAAAAAATCTGGTAATTGTATTATAAACACAAACAAAAAACAAATTATTACCCTGATAAGTTTTTTTCTCTACAGAAGTGTCTGAGAGCCTCACTTGACAAGCACTGGATTTCGTCTCCACAATCAGACCATCGCCACCCGTGTTTTAGTCTCACACACCCGACTACCATCTCCGCTAACCGGTAATCCGGAATCCCAACAACAACAATCTTGGATATTCCGGGATGTTGGGATAAGACAGACTCAACCTGTGACAAACAATCCAAAAACTCAGAATGTTTGTTTTTGAGGTTTATTCGGCTAACAAGCAAAAATTTACCTCTTCTGGGTAAATGTTCTCCCCTCCGCTCTTGATCCTATCCTTTGCTCGTCCGATGAGCCAGAGATTACCACGCTCGTCTATCTGTCCTATATCGCCTGTATCAATCCAACCTCCATAAAGATTATTTGAAGGACTTTGGCCCCAGTAGTGGAGCATCGCATGCGGACCCCTCATCAAGATTCTCCCGGTGTCAGAAGATTCCTCGGCAGTCACTCTCAGTTCAACATGTGGAGCAGGCTTTCCTACACACACACCTCCTCGAGTGCTTAAGTCGGATTTCTGACGTTCATAGCGACACTCTTTTGTCGGGTCGTAAAGGGTGGTGAAGGTTAGAGACGAGCATGCCTCTGTCATGCCTACAAGAATTAATCAAACCATGAAAATTAAACGAGTGTGAACTTGATAACTTAAACTGTTTTCTTTTCAGAAGTAAAACACACCATAAGCCGAGAGAAGTGTGCCTCTCGGAAATATTCTGGTTGCGTGGCTGATGAGCTCAACTGACAGACCGCCACCTCCATTCAGAATCTTCTTCACAGAGTCGTAAGTAGCCGACATATGATTCATCCTAAATAAAAAAATATAAACTTTAAAAATAACACAAATTCAAGTTTAATTTCATTCAAAATATGTAGTAGTAATTGTTTTACCTATTAAAGAGTATTAGATCAGCCATCATCGTGGGCACGGTGATCAGGGACGTCACGCCGTGCTCCCTTATGGATTCAATTACTAATTTAGCTTCAAATTTTGGTAATATAACGTGACAACCCCCGGCCATTAACACAGCCAGGGCCGATGATATTCCGCCTATGTGGCACAGCGGAGAAGTGTGAATGTAGACCTACAATTATATAAGGTCACAATTAAATTTCGTCGAATACATACATCACGAGAGAAGTAAAAATACATACATCTTCCTCATCATATCGAACAACTGCGATTTTCGCAAGGGATTGCACGACTAGAGCCGAATGGCTTATGGTAGCTCCTTTAGGCCTTCCGGTGGTCCCTGTGGTCATCAAGAAAAAACAAAAGGTATATATACATATATATAACTAAAGAAATAGATAGATTATGAAACCATCGTCTGCTTGTAAAACAATACCAGAGGTAAAGCATATAATTGCAGCTCTTTCCGGTGCCCAAAGATAGTCGAGTGTAACGGGTCCTCTAGCGGGCTCCTTCAACAATTCAGCGGCAAAAACTGAAATGTTAAGGAAGTAGCTGTATCAATATATGCTCACTAATCATATAAAAATAATTTATTATATTTAAAAATAAAACGGACTTGTCCCGGTGCTGTCGACGTTATCGGGCATATCCATCAAGACATGCCACCGTAGATACGGAACAGAGTCCATCTGAAACTTGGAATGCCAGAAGCCACTGCTCGAGTCGGTTGCTAATAACACGGGTCTAACTAGCTCCATTGCTGACTTAGCCTCTTCGAGGCTCTGTATATAGTAGTATAAACTATGATCACTGAACAAAATTGATTGAATCGACTCGTTTTTTTCTTTATTAATTAAATTCATGCACTAACCCATCTGTAATTAAGTGGGGCAGCAATTCCTCCAATGTAAGTAACAGCAAGCATCCATTCCAAGTAAGAATCACTGCAACAAAATGTCACTAATTTCAGGGGTTGTACATCTCGCTTCGATAGGAGTACTTCCAAGACAGTTGATAGAAGAAAGGAGAATTACCTGTTGAGAGCGGAAATGGAGACGACGTCACCGGGCCTGATTCCGAGCCGGTGAAGTCCGTGGGCCAGGCCCATAACTCCTTCAACGAATTGCATTCCGGTTTTCCGGCGGGCTCCGTAGATGGTGACGGCGGAGTCGCGACTGGCAGTGGCGAGGCGGCTCAGGCACTGGCAGATGTGGGCCTCCGAGTAACTAGCCATCACGGCGGAGGGCAATTTGGGGATTTCCGATGAACAGTTTGTGTGCGAAAGATATGGAGGGAGAGGCAGAGAGCAGCTGTCTATATATTTCAAGGCTAAAATCAATTATGTATCTAATCTTATTTTATTTTATTTTACAAAATCCGTGTATAGTGCATGAGTATTCTATTTCAACCGTAACTATTTTTTTATTTTTAAATCAACATGGAGCAATTTAACTTAATATTTATTTGAATATTCATATTTGATCACGTCAAATACAAGATGTCATTGCAACTACATAATTAAAAAGTAAAAATATTAGAAAAACTTTAAAAAAAAAAAAAAAGATAAAATATTATTATGAAAAAAAAATAATTTTACATGTCTTAAATTTATAGTCACATTATTCTTTTTTTTTAAATACAAATGAATCGTGTAGTATTTTACTGTTTTACACTTTTATCCATTATTAATTATTAATGACCAAAATATAGGAAAATTATTAATTACTCTTCAAATAAATAATTATATGGCTTTTTCATTATAATAATACATAATATTTCACTATAAAAAGAATTTGATCTTCGTCTTCTTCTTAGGTCACGTTTTTTCCAAATCACTAGCCTAAAAAAACACTGATTTTAACATGTCTTTAAAAATAAATTAAAAATAAATAATTTCATATAATTTCATTTATTTAAATAAAGGTAAAATAGTAGTAATTATCATTTTCAAAAGTTTTCTTATTTTATAATTACATATATTAAACTACCATTAAATAATAAAAAGTAAAATAATTTTAACTCTTAAATAAAATGTGTATTTTATAGAGTTTAAATTCTAAATTCAAAAATCAAAATGTTATTTATTCTAAAAACTTCTACAATAACTTTTATACATTTATTAGAAACATCTCAAAAAAATGAAAATTTTATTAGAAAAATAGTAAAATTTTCAATTAATAAAACGTATGTTGAATTAAAGTGAAAAACATAATTCTCATAATCGAATGATTCAGATACCCAAAAGAAATAAAAAATTGGAATATTAGGAAAGACATTTTTCAAAATCAGATATCCACCAAGTTGTAACTCAAATATGTCAGATACGATACGAATATAACTTTCCATAAAAGAGAAATAAAATGCTTTTGCACAGTTCACGAAGGGAAGTGTAGAAAGCAAACGCCGGAAGCTCACCGGAAACACGCCGTGGAAACAACCGGAGTTACATGTATGTATTAAGTGAAGTGGAAAAGAGAGAGAGAAGGGAAAAGACTGAGAGAATGAAAAACGGAAAGTTGAAATTGTAATCGCATATTCGCATTAACCAAAAAAGTGTTACACGTGTTTCTTATACTAAACAAGTATAAAGACCAAAATACCCCTCACATTCACTTATTCAACATAACTAAAACAACATGAATTCACAAACAAACACCACAATGTACTACTAATGCTCTGCATTGTATCATCAACACTCCCCCTCAAGTTGAGAGTCCATCATTGACTCTCAACTTGTGTAGCAACTGATGGAACTGATTAGATCCCAATGCCTTTGTCAAAATGTTAGTCGACCACCTGCAGTTTAGTAGATACATACAACATATGCATAACACCTTCCTGCACTTTCTTCCTCACAAAGTGACAGTCTATCTCAACATGTTTGGTCCTATCATGTAGTACAGGATTTGCAGCCATGGCCAATGCTGCCTTACTATCGCTGAACAAATTAACAGTTGAAGTCTCAACTCCAATATCCATCAATACCTGCTTTAACCAGATGAGCTCACAAATGGTTAGAGCCATAGCCCTATACTCAGACTCTGCTGATTTCCTAGAAACCACATATTATTTCTTGGACCTCCAGTTGATCAAAGAATCTCCTAAGAACACAACATACCCTGTAACAGACCTCCTAGTATCCACACAAGCTCCCCAATCAGCATCACAAAAACCATTCAACTTCATTTCACTACTGGCATGATACACAAGGTATTGTGTGGTTGTTCCTTTCATATACCTCAACACCATGTGTGATGCTCCCATATGTGACTGGGATGGTTTGTCCATAAAGTGACTTAATACATGCACAGCATAAGTAATGCCAGGCCTGGTGATGGTCAAATAAATCAACTTCCCAACTAATCTCCTATACAAAGTTGGATCAGATAGGTAATTGGGATCATCCTTACTGAACTTAGCTTTAGTGTCCATAGGGAAAGTCGTTGATTTGCATCCATCATATCCATACTCTTTAAGCAACTCCAGAACATATCTCCTTTGGCACGGAGTGATATTATCTTGTGATCTCCCAACTTCCAAACCAAGACAATATTTCAATTCTCCAATGTCCTTAATGAGAAATCTGTTGTCAATAAATACTTTGATCTGCTTTATCTGAGTCTCATCATTACTGGCAATGATAAGATCATCCACATAGATGAGTAACACCAAACTGAAAGATGTGGTATGCATAGTAAATAGAGAATGATCTGTTAGGATTGTATACACCGGGAAGGCGGGCGGTGCTTTACGTCAACGAGACCACCGACTACTCGTCGGACCACCGGGACCCGCCTAGAGAGGACGAGGACTTTTTCCTTGACTCGTCGATACCCGATCGACCGGACACGCCCAATGCGTGACGGAAACTCCGATCGATCTCCGCACGAATCCACCTCGTACTCTACTACCAATCCTCCGAGAACAATGACTTCCAACCGTTGTCGGGAATCCACTCAACCCGAGTGTTCCGAATTCCCGACCAACCAACAACGACAACCAATCACAAGCAATACATATATATCTTCAATGCACCCAAGCATACACAATATACATATTCAAGCAATAATAGAGCTATCCACAATCGAAGCAATCAACACAAAACGAAACGAGAAAGCAAACAAACACGACACCGAGAATTATAGTGGTTCACCCAATGGGCTACGTCCACTTTGCCGCCACGTTTTCTTTCACTAGATAAACCGAATCGTTACACCGAGCTTCCAAGAATTCTCCCTCGAATTCTAACTCTCACGACTCTCTCTAGGATCTTCACACTCTAACCCACCTAAGAGATACACCGAAATACTAACGAGAGCTTCCAAGAGCTTACAAGAATTTTCCCAAATTCTAACCCTAACTCTCTCTTCCTCAATATTTCTCTCTCTACAATGGTGGCTAGCAATGTTGGATAAGATACATGTGAGGGGGGAGGTTGTATATATAGTAGTATGGTCAAGACCTAGTCAAAGCCCAAAAAAGGCCTTAAAAACCCCAAAAAAGCCTCAAAAACGAGTTGGCCCATAACATTCCTGGAAGTGGCACGAACGTGCCAGTTTTGGCACGAACGTGCTACTGCCTCTGAAGTTTTGGAAGAATGGCACATTCTGGCACGAACGTGCCAGTTCCTGAGTTTTGAGAAACTCTTCATTCGCGCTCGTTTTTCGTCGTGGCTTCGTCGGTTTGGTTTGGCTACACCAAACCCAACAATCTCCCACCTGGAGACACAACCAAACTACACTCCCCATCATCCATGGCGGCGGCCACATTCATCATCCGAGAAGTCCAACCGAAGTCTCTCTTGACCTCGGCTCCAAAGGCATTACCGCCTTCTTCCTCGACACATCGGTCGACATCCGACTTCCCCGGAACGTCTCAAGCACCTCGTGCTTAGACCGAGCATCGATTCCCGGGTTTCTCATCACAACCCTCGATGCTCTCCTCTTTTCAACAACATCACCCATTCCGTTAACCTCACCATCACCACGCAATCCCCTTTCGGACCTCCGAAACCGCAACATGGAACCCGAGCTTTTCAAAGCTCCCACATGTCGCCTCCCCGGATTGCTCGTGAACCGGCTACCGAATGAGCAACGTCGGCATTCACATGCCTATCGTCTATCACCAACGATCTTGACCGATAGCCTCCAACATTTTCACCGTTGCTAGCTCTACGACTCCTTTGCCTACTCCTCGTTTTCCGAATCCTCGCCACGGGACTCTCTCCGAAACGATCACCCGAGTAGCACCCGAATCGTCTAACAACTCCCACCACATGGGAAATGTCGGGCTTCATCACATCGTCTCTAACCGACGATTTCAACCGATAACCTACAAGATTATTACCGTTGCTAGCTCTACGACTCCTTTTCCTACTCCTCGTTTTCCGAATCCTCTCCACGGGACTCTCTCCGAAACGATTACCCGAGTAGCACCCGAATCGTCTAGCAACTCCCACCGAATGGGAAATGTCGGGCCTCGATACCTCGTCTCTCACCGACGAGTCTCCGAGCGAAAATAACGAGCTCGACTCGCTTCCAATTTTCAACTCCCGCTTGCTCGATTTACCGGCCCGCATCGCTTTACCATCTCGACCCGAAAGCAAATGATTGATCTCCAAGGTTTCCACCGGTCGGTCTTCTACCGGAACACCTCCATCATCATGTCTCCGCTTTCCGATATCCGATTTCTCAATCACCGAGAATCGAACTCGTCTCCTTTCGAGAACCGGACTCCGATCCGTATGAGGAACACCCGAACTCACTCTTGGTTGCAACCACCTTTCGCTCATACGACCTAGCCCACAATGCATTAGCCCATTGGTGTTGTCTGGTACACCAATCTCACGACCTCCCGTCGTAGTGTAAAGGGTGCTCGTCTTTCGACCACGAGCAAGTATCACCGCACCCTTCGACACTCTCCAAGACCCATCATCGAAGTCATCCTTGTGCTCCGTCTCAAGTCGACTAACCGAGATCACACTCCACGTCAACTTCGGCACGCACACCTCCTTCGATAATCGAAACGTCTCACACGACGTCTCCACAATTTCGTCTCCAACACTCACGGCCTCCAAAGGTTCCCCATCTTCACGATGCACCTCTCCGTGACCCCCGGCAACATACATGCCATCACGGTTCGCCATGTTGTGAGACACCGCTCCCGAGTCGACCACCCGAGAGACTTCACAAGAGCCCGAAGATACCGACAAGTCATCTTCACTCTCTTCACCCGTCACAACCTTGGCATCGCCTCCATTCCCCGGATGCTCTCTACAATGCCGCTTCATGTGACCGGATTTACCGCAATTCCAACACAAGAATCGCTTCTCCTTCTCGTTGCTCGACTCCACCCTTTTCCCGCGATTACAACCTCCGTAATGATTTCTACCTCGGCTCAAACTCAAGGCCTTAGTCGTTGAAGTCGATGTCTCTCCGGAATCCCTCCTTCTAACCTCCTCGGCAAGAACACGATCCCTCACATCGGCATACTTCAACCTATCACTTCCAACGGAGTTATTCAACGCCACTCTTATCGGCTCCCAACTACTCGGTAGAGACGCCAATAGAGTAAGGGCTCGAACCTCATCATCGAACACGATCTCAATCGAAGACAACTCGTTGACGATCGTTTCGAACTCGTTCACATGAGTCGCAACAACTCCTCCTTCCATCTTCAAATGAAAGAACTTCTCCAACAAGGAGCTTTTGCTTCTCGTCGACGGCTTCTCGGTCGGCTTCTCGTACATGTCGGATAACACCTTCATCATCCCCGAGGTCGACTTCTCCATCATCACCTTTGGAGATCGATCGGAGTTTCCGTCACGCATCCCCCGAGAACAAACGACTTCCAACCGTTGTCGGGAATCCACTCAACCCGAGTGTACCGAATTCCCGACCAACCTACAACGACAACCAATCACAAGCAATACATATATCTCCAATGCACCTCAAGCATACATATATATATATTCAAGCAATATAGGAGCTATCTCACAATCGAAGCAATCAACACAATACGAGAAACGAAACGAGAAAGCAAACAAGAAAACGACACCAAGGATTATAGTGGTTCACCCAATGGGCTACGTCCACTTTGCCGCCACGTTTTCTTTCACTAGATAAACCGAATCGTTACACCGAGCTTTACAAGAATTCTCTCTCGAATTCTAACTCTCACGACTCTCTCTAGGATCCTCACACTCTAGCCCACCCAACGAGATACACCGAAATATAAACGAAAGCTTCCAAGAGCTTACAAGATTTTTCTCCCAAAAATCTAACTCTAACCCTCTCCCTATATTTCTCTCTCTATAATGGTGGCTACAAATGGTTTTGGATAAAATACATGTGAGGGGGGAGGTAGTATATATAGTACTAGGGTCAAGACCTAGTCAAAGCCCCAAAAAGGCTCAAAAAAGCCCAAAAAATGAGTTTGCCCAAAAGCTTCCAGGAAGTGGCACGAACGTGCCAGTTTTGGCACGAACGTGCTACTGCCTCTGAAGTTTTGGAAGAATGGTACATTCTGGCACGAACGTGCCAGTTCCTGAGTTTTGAGAAACTCTTCATTCGCGCTCGTTTTTCGTCGTGGCTTCGTCGGTTTGGTTTGGCTACACCAAACCCAACATGATCTACTTGTGACTGGACAATTCCATACTCCAAAAGAGCAACATGTGAGTTTGCAAAACCACTGTCTAGTGGATGTTTAAGGCCATATAAACTCTTCAACAACCTACAAACTTGGTTCTCCCCCTGTTTTGCAAACCCTGGTGGCATTTCCATATAAACTTCCTTTGTCAAGTCACCATGCAGAAATGCATTATTAACATCACAATGTTCCAAGTACCAATCCCATACAGCAGCCACAACAACAAGGGATCTAATGGTACTTATTTTCACCACAGGAGCAAAGGTTTCTTCATAATCCAAGCCCTTCCTTTGATTGTAACCCTTGGCTACCAATATGGACTTAAACCTCTCCAAGCTACCATCTGATTTGTACTTCACATTGTACACCCATTTACACCTAATGGGAATATTATGAGCTGGCAAATCAGTCACTTCCCAAGTGTGATTGGACTCAAAAGCTGCAATTTCCTTAGCCATTGCCTCTTGCCAGTGAGGATGTGGGGCTGCCTCAACATAGGTTTTAGGTTCAGTCAGTAAAATAGAAGGTGAACATACATAATGACAATGATAATCATCCAGGTATGATGATGGTTTTCTAATCCTCTTTGCTGGAATCACTTGCTCAGAAGTCCCATCAACAGGTTGAGAGCCAACAACAGGTTGAGGGCCATGTTCTATATGATCAGAATCATATTGTACATGGGTCATAAGAAGGCTCAGATATATGAACATGATCAGAGGAAAATTGAGTAGCAATTTCCAAAAAGGGAAAATGCTACTCAGCAAACTGAACATCCCTTGTAATAACCACTGAGTGAGTGTCTAGATTATAAACAAAATAACCTTTAGACTGAGGTGAATATCCCAGAAAAACTCCTTTAAATGCTCTGACAGCAAACTTAGGTTTGTGAGGATGAGGATCAGTGACATAGCACAAACATCTAAAAACCTTGAGATGAGAGTAAGAAGGAGAAACCTTGTGAAGTAGCTCATAAGGAGTAGTATTCTATTAAGCAAATAAAATACTATCAAACTAGTTGTGCCTATAATCCACAATAGAATACTCTGGAGTAGTATTCTGCAATGTAGGTATGGGAATCCTATTAAGCAAATAAGCAGCAGTGGTGATGCAAAAGCCCCATAGGTTCAAAGGAACCCTTGACTGAAACTTCAAGGCCCTAGTCATGTTCAACAAAGTCTGGTGCCTCCTTTCTACAATGCCATTCTATTGTTGATTATAGGCACAGCTAGTTTGATGCAAGATTCCATGGTGAGCATAAAAGAGAGGGGCAATGAACTCAGTACCATTGTCAGTTCTGATCACCTTGATCTTATTCTCAAGCTGAGTGTCAACAAAAATAACAAAATTCTCCAACTGTATCTTTGCATCAGACTTCTGTTTTAGTAAACATATCCAAGTGAACCTAGAAAAATCGTCTACTATGGTGAGGAAATAAAGGAAGCCATCCACAGTAGCTTCAGGGAAAGGTCCACACAAATCACAATGTATAAGGTCAAAGGGATGATCAGATTTTGTTGTACTGTCTAGAAATGGCAATCTGTGTTGTTTAGCTAGAGGGCATATGTCACACAAATTGTCATAACCTTTGAACACCTCTGGAATACTCTCTTTGAGTAATACCATTCTGGAATAAGAGATGTGACCAGGTCTACTATGCCAAACATTTTTACAAGTGGTAACATTGGACAAAGTAACTGGTTGAAGCTCAGTGTGTAAGAGAAATAAGCCTTGATGCTTATAACCAGTTCCAAGAATCTCAGAACTGGTTAGAAAAAGAAACTGAACACTGCTGAGCCTTCAAAAGTGCACTCACAGACACCAAATTCACGGTAAAGTCTAGGTCACAAAGAACATCCTCTAGTAATAAGGTAGGTGTAACTTGAATGGACCTCTTATGAGTTGTAACTATCTTCTGACCATTTGGAAGATTTACTTCAATCACACAAGGAACTGTATCATGTGTATACCACAACTGTAACGCCCCAAAAAATTCAAAGGCTTTAAGGAATTGAATACAAAACTCATACCAACAGATGCATCTTCTTTTCTGGGAATCCTCCTATAAGAGCATTGTAACACCCTAGAAAATTCAAAGGCTTAAAGGAATTGAATATGCTACTCATACCAACAGATGCATCTTCTTTTATGGGCATCCTCCTATAAGAACTCCAAAGTTAAGCGTGCTGGCTCTGGAGTAATTCTAGGATGGGTGACCCCCTGGGAAGTGTCTTGGGTGCGCACGAGTGAGGACAAAGTGCGCTGGAAAAGACAAGTGTTGGTACAGTGGGGCCAGACCCTTAACATTTGCATCAACTGTGTCATTTGCTCAGGTGTAAATGCAGAGGAATTAACAGGATTACCCCCATCAGACTGTGAATTGACAGAATTGGCAAAACTCTCATTTGGTTCCTGTTTAGACTTGAATCCAGGTGGAAAACCATGCAACTGATAACATTTGGCCTTAATGTGGCCCTCCTTCCCGCAATGGCTACATATTTGTTGCTAGTATAATTTGCACTATTCTCTTGAGTGCCAGATCCAATGTCACCAACATTTCCAGTAGTTGCAGGTCCCAAGTTTTGGCCCTCTATTGACTTGCATTGTTGTAGGTGCGGGTCCAAGAATCCCTTGTCAATAAGACATAGCCTTGTGCTTTTCCTCTTGAATAACATAACTGTAACATTGATCAATGTTAGGAAAAGGATTCAGTGCCAGAATCTGTCATCTTATTGACTTATATTCAGAAAGTTCTCATTCAATCTCATGAGAAACTTAATAATTTTGTTTTGAGTGTGTAACTCATAAGCTCCTGATCCACAGTGACAAGGTGACATCATACAAAACTGCTCAAATTCACTCCATAAACCATCTAGCTGATTGTAATAGGTTGTAACAGAAAGAGAACCTTGATGCAATGAGTATATCATCTGTTGTAGCTCAAAAATTCTAGGTTTATTTCCTTGAGCAAACCTAGCAGCCAGTACATTCCACATTTCAGCTGGACTACGTGCATAAATGACACAAGGTGCTATCTCTTTCTGACAGGAGTTAACAATCCATGACCGAATCAACATATTACACCTTCTCCAAGGTTTGTAATTCGGATCACCAACTGTCAATTCTGGAACTTTACCCTCAACAAACTCCATTTTGTTTTTAGATCCTAAGGTCAATTCCATTGACCTCATCCAGGAATGGTAATTGTCTCCATCTAACAATGAAGTGACTAAAATAGTGCTCGAAGACTCACTAGGATGCATATATTACAATCATTCAATATCATCAACAACAAATCGATTGGACGAAGAAGACATGATGTATAAGAGAATCAGGTGGAGTATACGACAAATAAAGGAGTACGAAGAAAAATCAACACACAAACAGAGAGATCTATGCTCGAACACAACTCTGAAACTAGGAACAAGCTCACAACCAGAAAATCCCCAAATCCTCGATCATACCAGATATCGAATAGCTCAACGAATCAGACAATCAACAAAGTCAAATCTAACCTCGCGAGATTGTCTCTGATACCATGTATAAAGCAAACGCCGAAAGCTCACCGGAAACACGCCGTTGAAACAACCAAAGTTACGTGTACGTATAATGTGAAGTGAAAAAGAGAGCGAGAAAAGCTAAAAGACTGAGAGAATGAAAAACGGGAATTTGAAATTGTAATCGCATTAACCACAAAAGTGTTATACATGTGTCTCTTATACTAAACAAGTATAAAGACCAAAATACCCCTCACAGTCACTTATTCAACATAATAACTAAAACAACATGAATTCACAACTACTGCTATGCATTGTATCATCATGTAGGCTAATTCTAGCTAAAATTTGATTCATTTCAACTAAAAAAAACTCAATCAACTCCCTAATCGCTTCGACCGATTTGCAATTATAGAAAAAATAAATTTTCCTTCAGGCTCACAATAATTAATACTTACTATACATTTGTTAAATGAACATTTATATATACCGAGTCTATGATCACCTCTAAAAAAATACATTTTAAAATAATTTTACTATTATTTTTAAATTATTTTATTATTAACTTTAAAGTATAATAAAAAAAATAAAAGTACTACATTTCTCTTGATTTTTGTGTCCAGATTTATTATTTTAAATGGTTAAATAAAGGCTAGTGTAATTCATTGACAATCACATCAATCTTAAGTATATTATCTCAAAAGTCAAATAAATGAATGCACACAATCTCACATGGTTTAACGTGGCAATGGCCAGCTTATAGGAATATAACAATTCCAAGTAAGATAATCCCTACTCTCCCAATAATATTTTTACAACACACAAACAAAAATATGTTGATAAAAAATCTTAAAATTAAAAATTAAAAGTAACTTTTAATGTAGTAAAGTAAAAAAAAAAAAGGTAAAAATAAATTATATTTTAAAATAAAAAATTACTCTTCAATCTAATAACTGTTTGCACACTTTCCTTTTTTTTTTGTCCCACAATTATTTTGAAACTTTAAAATAAAATAAAAATTATTTAACTTTATCCTTACGATACATCTTTATTTACTCATATATCACTACATTTTCAACTAATTTTATTATTTAATTACAAATCAATACTTACTATACTCCTGCTTTATACTCCCTTTGTCGAGCAACAATAGTCACAGGTAATTAAAATTGACTTTTTAAAATAATTTTTGTATATTGTTTATCATATATATTGAACGGACAAAAAAATTAACTTTCACTACCTGTAAGTACGGGACAAAAAGAATATTATTCTAAAAAAATATGTTTTCTTAAACTAAATAAAACCTATCTTGGGCAAAAATCAATGGAAAATATGTTTTCTTAAACTAAATAAAACTTATCCTGGCAAACATCAATGGGACGGAGGGAGTATATATTAGTTATGCTATAATTTTTTTAAATGTAAGAATATGCTTAGAGCAAAAGATCATATATTTTGACTAATGATTAAATGTATAAAATTCATCGGATAACTAATATGAGCAGTCAAAGGTTGTTAGCTCAGTTGGTTGAGTACTTGAATTGAGGACAAGAGGTTATTGGTTCGAATTCCAAGACATTGAATTGAGGATATGAGATCCTTGGTTCGAATACCAAGACATTGCAATTGACCTAGATCAAAAAAAATTAATATGAGCATATTTTTTCTCTAACATAACAATATAAAACCTTCAAATCTACTTATAATTCACTCTCATTTATATAAATATTTAAAAATTAATATGAGCATATTTTTTCTCTAACATAACAATATAAAACCTTCAAATTTACTTATAATTCACTCTCATTTATATAAATATTTTCCAATTACGCAATTACATTTTATTTTATTTTTCTCTAGCACTCCTAAAACATTATATAAATTTATTGTCATTAATTACATGATGTATAAAAAACATAAGATAATACTACGTATTAATTATTGACAATGCATGGAACACGGATTACAATTTTGTATTCCATTGGACAAAAGAAACATACAATTGAAAAATAAATTCAAACAAGTTATTATCCTAATTTATAGCTTAGTGAATCATGCTATCTAAGTATCTATCATAATCAGGGACGGATACACGTAAACTCTCTATGGGCTTTAAGCTCCTACAAGATTTTTATATTTTTGTTGTTTTTTATAATTAAATTTTATAGGTAATTTGTTTAAAATAATGATAAGCTGGGATTCATCAGTCTTTTTAGAGTTGTAGGGGGCGAAAAACACGAAATTTGATGTGACCACTAAACCAATTTCATTATGGGTCAAACTATTTACACTTTTATTTTTACTTTCCACACAACATTCTTTATTTTTCTTTTTTTATACACTTAAAAAATATTTATATTACTCTTATATCTAATTCTATTAATAAGAACACCTCTTTCATAATATTCATATTATATTATTATATATTTTATAACTCTCTTATTATTAATACGGTATTTATCATATTTTTTAAATTTATAAATATTTTTTATATTTTATAAACCCTAAATTCAAAGTACCATAAATAGTAGGTAAATGGTAGATGGTCGAGTGCATACTTAACTTGAAGCCTAAATAGCCCATGAAATTCATTAACATTTACATGGTCGAGTGCATATTTAACCTGAAGCATAAATAGCCCATGAAATTCATTAATATATTTCTTCCCACTGCAACCGCAACCATCTCAGTGTGCGTAGCTTTTGTTGGTGAGATTTGAGAAGCTCCAACCCAGAGGCCTAGGTGGACTCAAACCCATTCATAGAGGCTTGCTAGTTTTTTGTTGATTCTCGAGGATCACTATTTTGTAGATGTCAGAATATAAAAGAGTGTTTTGCTGTGTTTTCCTTAGGTTTTTATTTCATAAACCACACCTTAAATAAATAAGGTTTACAATATCCTCAAAAAGAGGTAAAAGCCCTAGCATAACGGGATTACGATAACCAAATATCGCGTAATATCCGCACACGTAACACCCCCCCTCAAACTGGAGCATGAAGATCAAGAGTGCCCAGTTTGCGGAGAAGAAACACAAATTGAGATGTAGCTAAAGCTTTAGTAAAAATGTCCGCTAACTGGTTTTGAGTGGAAACATGTATGGGCTTAATAAGAGCGGATCCAATGGCATCACGAATGAAATGGCAGTCGATCTCAATATGCTTCGTCCGCTCATGAAAAATTGGATTCTGAGCTAGTTGAATGGCAGATTGGATGTCGGAATGAACAAGAATAGGACAAGAGAAAACAATACCCAGGCTTGTTAACAATCCCTTGACCCATTTTAGTTCGCATAGAATGGTGGCCATGGCGCGGTACTCGGCCTCGGCGGAAGAAAGAGAAACTGTGTGTTGTTGTTTCGTCTTCCAAGAGATAGGAGAGTTTCCCAGAAACACGACCCAACCAGACACTGATTTTCGTGTGGTCAAACAACCTCCCCAGTCTGAGTCACACCACCCCGTCACCTCAAGCTTGCTGTCGGCCCGTAATAAAATACCTTGTCCCGGACTTCCTTTGAGATAGCGAACGACACGAAGTGCGGCGTCTAAATGTTCCTTGCGAGGTTTGCTTAAAAAACGAGACAAGACATGCACAACATAAGAAAGATTTGGTCTTGTAACAGCGAGATACACGAGTCTCCCAATGAGCCGACGGTATGATTCAACATCATCCAAGAATTCCCCTGTAGCAGCCCCAAGGGTGTGGTTTTGTTCAATAGGAGTAGATACGTGTTTAGCTCCCAATAAGCCGGCCTCAGAGATAATGTCAAGAGCATATTTCCTCTGACTCAAGAAAATACCCTATGAGCTGCGTGCTACCTCAATGCCGAGGAAGTACTTCAACACTCCTAAATCTTTCATGTGAAAGCACTTCCCAAGATAATGTTTAAAAGCTGAAATAGCAACAGGGTCATTACCCGTAATAACGAGATCATTCACGTAAACCAAAATATGGATACATACTTGATCACGAGTGTAGCTAAAAAGGGAATAATCGGAATAAGATTGAGTGAACCCATAGTTGCGTAAGGCGGCAGCCAACTTAGCGAACCAACATCGAGGAGCCTGTCGAAGCCCATAAAGAGATTTTTTAAGACGACACACTTTTACTTCTCGTCCATGGCCAAAACCCGGAGGTAACTTCATGTAAACCTCTTCGTCAAGATCACCATGCAAGAAAGCATTGTGTACGTCCATTTGATGAAGTTCCCATTTTTTTATAGCTGCAACTGCTAAAAGGGATCGAACCGTAACCATTTTAATGACAGGAGCGAAAGTCTCACCATAATCTATGCCTTCGACCTGATGGTTACCAAAAATTACCAAACGGGCTTTGTATCTGATGAGCCATTTTATTTGCTCATCTTAGAGCACTTTTACACCCTTTATTGAGTCAGTTTGAGTCGGTTACGTGTCTGGGAGGGCACAATTAGGTGTTTGGGCAGAGTGTGTGGTGATGCAGGTAACAGGTGGCGCACTGGGCAAAAGAGGCAAGGAAATCCTCTTCTTTGGGCAAATTCTGGAGCGGTAGTGACAAGCAACAGTTTGACCACATCGGGCAAATGGGTAAGGTCACGAAGCAGAAGACCCAGAATTCTTACCAAGTACCGTGCCTGGTCCGACGATCTGTGGAGGAGAAGAAATACTTGCGGATTTCAGTTTGGGCAGAAGACGCGGCAGACAGGAGATTCGCTGCGGGCAAGCTGGCAGCAACCAGAATCCCTGATTTTGGGGGATCTCACTTATCCCCAACTCCTTGACCGCTGACGCCTATTCTTTAGGAAGGAGAAACAGCCGCTGAATTCAAATTCAAATTGAAGTCTATTAAAGGGGCGCGACGGGCAGCAAAGGAGACACAACATATTATGCACCGAGAAATCGGAAGAGCCGCCGGTCCCGCAGTCGTCGTCGTCGCCGGAGGAGTCGTCGGAGAAGAGATCGGAGCTGTTCGTCCGAGTCTCTTTGTTTGTTTTGCAGTAGATCCGACCTTCGGGTCGAGAAACAATTTCTTTATGTTTTGTTTTTAAGTTTTTAATTCCGTATTTCGATTTCCTTCAAAAACGTTTTCGATTTGAAGGCATGAATAATATAGTTCTATTTCCTTTAATTATTTCGTCTTTTAATTTCTGTATGAGTGGCTAAGTTTTTTTGAATCTGGGCAGGGACGGATCGAAGGTGAATTATGGTTTATTTAGGTCGCGAGGTTGAAGGGGCTAAAGTAGCCGGTTGGGCGTTTGTTCCCGAGGCAAAGTTGTTTGAGGTTTATTTCTGGGGAGTTTGGGCTAACTAGGACGACCACTAGTGAACCTTTACAAACTGGGATACTGGTGATTGGCAAACCGCATAGATGTACCTTGTAGTATTGTTGCGGGCATAGCACTAGAACTTGTAGGAGATGCGGTCGTATGTTTCGAGCATGCTATTGGCCGAGCGGGTCTGTCTAGAGGGTAATGCGGGTTTGGGCAAACTAGATCCATGTTTGGTCGCATAGGTTATCGAATTGTTCAGATTCAGGGGGTTTAGACATAGTGATAGCTAGCCTTCTCTTTACACAGTAAGGATAGATAAGGGTGGGGCAATTGCTGGGCGTGACGCAATAGGACCACTTTTGTTTTTGCACCCCATAACTGCTGACAAACCGCTGGTAGAAATCCTTAGTGCCAATGACCGGTAGTTTGTCCTAATGATCCTGAGTGAAGTCGTCTGCCCGGATGCTTTGTTTCCCATTTGATTTCAGTTTTCCTTTTAGTATTCTGTTAGATTTGAGTGTTTGCTTCGTTTAATTTTACTTTGTTTGTTTGCATGTTAGTTTGGTTAGCCGTAGTTAGATCAAAGTGTTTGAAACGATTGCAAAACCGCTGTGCCCACAGCACCCCAAACCAAAATCTTTTTGTGACAACCCCTTGGGCAAAGCCGAGATCACCTACTGTAATTGCCTCCTTGTGGGACCGACCCCACGTACTTGCCATTATCTACGTTTTGTAGTTATAAGAGTACTGGCTAAATATAAATTTCATTTTGACAGCTCGTTTGTTCCAACGACAAGCATACGGGCTCGTCAGTATCGCTCAATACTACCATCGGAGTTGTATTTGATTTTGAAAACCCAACGGCAACCGAGTGCTTTCTTACCAGCCGGAAGATCAGACAGTTCCCAAGTAGCATTGTTTTCTAGCGCTGTAATCTCATCTTTCATCGCTTTACACCAAGCCGGGTTAGAAAGTGCAGCACGAAAATTTGGGGGCTCAACACCTGTAGTGATAGCTGCGAGAAAACCTTGGTGGTGCAAAGAAAATTTTTGACTAGATAAGTAATTAGCTAGAGCATACGGAGTACCTGAGGACCGAGGAAAGTCGGGAGAGGAGTCGGAGTCAGAAGACGTATCGGCGGTGGTACCAACAACATAGCCTTGAAGACGAGAAGAAGGAAACTTGGGCCTCTTGCCACGACCCATATCAGCTTCAGATGAAGCGGAGGGACCCGAATTATGAGAAGTATCCGAGCTAGGACCCGAACTCGAAGTTTGAGAAGTATCCGTGGAAGTACTCGCATTTGTCGCTTCAGCAATAGTAGAATCTGAACCCATAGCAGACGTTATACTCATGTCATTGTTAGGCTGAGGGGAAGAATCACAACTAATGGGTTCCATGTCAGGGTAATTACTCGTGGGAGAAGGCGTAGCATCCGAAAAATAGGGAAAACTGTGCTCATAAAAATACACATCTCGACTCACAAAAATTTCCCGTGTAGCCAAGTCAAGAACTTTCCAACCTTTTTTATTATGAGGGTAACCAATAAATAAACATTTACGGCTTCTCTTAGCAAATTTATCTCCTTTGGTATGTAAATTATGAGCGAAACACAGGCAGCCAAAAGTCCGTATATGTGTATAATTTGGCGCAGAGCCAAACAAATGCTCATACGGAGTTTTATTTTGTAACAAAGGGGAAGGAGTGCGATTAATTAAATATGCCGCAGTTAAAATGCATTCACCCCAAAAAGTGAGCGGAAGGTAAGCTTGAAACATGAGAGCTCTAGCGACATTCAAAATATGACGGTGTTTCCTTTCAACCCGCCCATTCTGTTGAGGAGTGCCAACACACGTAGTGAAAAATAGAATTCCATTTTTTCGAAAAAAATCAGCCATGTGAAAGAATTCCGTTCCATTATCCGATTGCACATATTTTACCGTGGCTGAAAACTGGGTTTGAACCATAGCAAAGAAATCTAGAAACATGTCAATGACCTCTATTTTATCAATGAGTAAATAAACCCAAACAGTTCTAGAGTAATCGTCCACAATGGTTAAAAAATACTTGGCACCACATTGACGAGCCCGTATGCTTGTCGTTGGGAGCAAACAAGCTGTCAAAATGATATTTATATTTAGCCAGTACTCTTATAACTACAAAACGTAGATAATGGCAAGTACGTGGGGTCGGTCCCACAAGGAGGCAATTACAGTAGGTGATCTCGGCTTTGCCCAAGGGGTTGTCACAAAAAGATTTGATTTTGGGTTGCTGTGGGCACAACGGTTTTGCAATCGTTTCTACACTTTGACCTAATACTGCTAACCAAACTAACATGCAAATTAAACAGATCTAAAAAGTAAACAAACCAAACACTCAGATCTAACAGAATACTAAAAGGAAAACTGAAATCAAATGGGAAACAAAGCATCCGGGCAGACAACTTCACTCAGGATCATTAGGGCAAACTACCGGTCATTGGCACTAAGGATTTCTACCAGCGGTTTGTCAGCAGTTATAGGGTGCAAAAACAAAAGTGGTCCTATTGCGTCACGCCCAGCAATTGCCCCACCCCTCATCTATCCTTACTGTGTAAAGAGAAGGCTAGCTATCACTATGCCTAAACCCCTGGATCTGAACAATTCGATAACCTATGCGACCAAACATGGATCTAGTTTGCCCAAACCCGCATTACCCTCTAGACAGACCCGCTCGGCCAATAGCATGCTCGAAACATACGACCGCATCTCCTGCAAGTTCTAGTGCTATGCCCGCAACAATACTACAAGGTACATCTATGCGGTTTGCCAATCACCAGTATCCCAGTTTGTAAGGGTTCACTAGTGGTCGTCCTAGTTTGCCCAAACTCCCCAGAAATAAACCTCAACCAACTTTGCCTCGGGAACAAACACCCAACCGGTTAATTCAGGCCCTCCAACCTCGCGGCCTAACTAAACCCTAATTCACCTTCGATCCGTCCCTGCCCAGATGCAAAATAACTTAGCCGATCATACAGAAAATAAAAGACAAACAATTAAGGAAAAGCAAACTATATTAATCATAGCTTCAAATCGATAAACGTTTTTGAAGGAAATCGAAATACGGAATTAAAAACTTAAAAACAGAACATAAAGAAATTGTTTCTCGACCTGAAGGTCGGATCTACTGCAAAACAAACAAAGAGACTCGGACGAACAGCTCCGATCTCTTCTCCGGCGACTCCTCCGGCGGCGACGGCGACTGCGGGACCGGCGGCTCTCAACGATTTCTCGATGCGTAATATGTTCTGTCTTGCTGCCCGTCGCGCCCCGTCTTTTATAGGCTTCCAATTTGAATTTGAATTCCCGGATGTTGCTCCTTCCTAAAGAATAGGCGCCAGCAGTCAACGCGTTGGAGGATAAGTCAGATCCCCCGAATCCAGGGATTCTGGTACGCTGACGCCTTGCCCACAGTGAATCTTCTGTCCTCAGCCGTTCTCTGCCCAAACTGGAATTCCGCAGGTATTTCTTCTCCACCACAGATGGTCGGACCAGGCACGGTACTTGGTAAGAATTCTGGGTCTTCTGCTTCGTGACCTTACCCATTTGCCCGATGTGGTCAAACTGTTGCTTGTCACTACCGCTCCAGAACTTTGCCCAAAGAAGGGGATTTTCTTGCCTCTTTTGCCCAGTGCGCCACCTGTTACCTGCATCACCACACACTCTGCCCAAACACCTAATTGTGCCCTCCCAAACACGTTAACGACCCAAACTGACTAAAAAAAGGTGTAAAAGTGCTCTAAGATGAGCAAATAAAATGGCTCATCAGAACCGCACACACTTGGATACGCTTGTCCCCAAGCGTGGGCTCTGATTTGCCTGACTCAAGACCAAAGTGAAAACAGAAATGAAAGAAGTAGGGAGAAATAAAGCAAAGGACTTTAGCATGATCAGTACAGGGCATAGTACATACAGATAACACAAAATTCAAGTAAAGACAAAAATAAGTCAAGAGTCTGTTCTAGGTCTTTGGGTTCACTCCCTCACAGTGTTTCTCTCTTTTCAGTGTATGGGTTCAATGACACTCATTTTCTGCTGTGATTTCACTTTGCCTAAATTTGCCGTATTGCTAACCTGAGTTTGTTTTAACTAAGCAGGGGGGTTATCAAAGGGGCTTTTATTGGGTTGTAGTGTTGGGATCATATGGGTAGATTTTGAGGAGTAGGCTCTATTTGGGCAGAGGGCTTTTTGAGACTTTGCCCCTTTTTTACGGGCCTTAGCACAACAACTTTTTATTCTATTTTTTTCTTTTTCTGATTTTTTTTTTTATATTTTTTTTTTGTTTTTGTTTTTGTTTTTTTTTCTTTTTTTTTTTTTTTCTTAACACTATGCCCTAACTCCCTCTTTTCTCTCTGGCTGCCTATGTAATGTGGGCAGAATACCAGATGGGTTCACAAGGAAAATTCAATCAGGCTCAAAAGGGCTAGCAAGGGGCAGTGTTATTTATTCAAGCAAAAATAAAACAAGAAAATGCCCTAATCATCTAACAACCCTACTTGCTGGAATTCGATATCCCGGGCTATTAAAATTGCGGAAACCATAGCCCGATCAAACCCTTCGCCGGAAATCACATGAACGGCGACTCATCCGCTGGAGTCCGACCTTTGGAGACTACGCACCCGAAGGTACGCAGCCCGCCCCCAGCCGAACCCCCGCGAGTCGGGGTTCACATGATCGAAGGATCGATCGCACGCCGGCGATCGATCGGGGAGGGGCTGCCCAGCAGCCCCCGCGGCGAGTCCGGCGACTCGCCGCCGCCTGGAGGTCCCCACCGTCGAGGTGGGGTGGGGTGCGGCTCCAGCCCGCGCCCCGGCGGTCGATCACCGCGATCGACCGCGCGCCCTCGGCCCAGCCGAGGGTCGCCTCCTCCGCGCCCGCCGAACCCTAGGCGGGTCGATCCACGCGGTCCGGTGGCTTCGCCACCACCGCGTGATCTTCCGTCTACTCCGGGTTCGAACTTCGGATCTTGCGTTCTACGGTAATTTCGATAAACCAAAACCGAAATAATATCGAGGGGGTTCTAGATATTATACCTTCGATTCGTTGTTCGGAGAAACGAAATCAAACACCTTTGAATCTTCCCACGTATTCCTTGCACTCCGTTCGAACGTCGGGTGGGCGACGATCTATCGAACTCCTATGGATCTCCTTCAACTCTCTAGAATATCAAGTATGATATTCTTCTCTTATATTACGTTATGAATTGTGAAGGCCATGTAGTGCTTTTATAGGCTACGTAGGGGATCTAAAGGAGGTGGAATATTGGGCTTCTAATATTGAAGATTAAATTGAGCCCAATGCTCAAGTCCATTAATCCTTATCAATATTAATTTTATTTATTTTCCACTATATAAATAAAATTGCACTCCCAATATTTACCCATATTATATCGAATAATATTTCTCCGGTAGTATTATTTATTCCGTGTATTTAAGATTTAAATATCCATGAATAAATTTATTTATTGCTCAATAAATTATATTCATCTCTTATATCCGAGACTAGTACCATTCAACCTTAATTATTGTGCGGAACAAATCCACTCATGAGGTTTACACAATAATTCCTTATGAACTCATCTCGGGGATATTATCAACCCTTCCGGGATACACTTTCCCGTCAAGTATTCACGGCATGTCATATATAAAATACAGCGACCCAACTTTAACCGGTAATTAACCCAATAATTAAATCGGTTAATTCCTTTGGAAAATCAAAGTCTCTAATATTAAATATATACACCCGCAATAGTATCGGGGATTGAGAATAAAATACTCTGAGATTTAAATTGATTATCCAAGGCAATCCTAATCAATAAATCTCAAGCGATCCGCCCAATACACCTAAGTGTACAAGTGTGATAAAATAATTAAGATAAATTATTTTCTCCCTCACACAACGACTATACCGATGGATTGGTCCATGTCCATCTAGGTCGTGAGCAACTGTTTGATTAAATACGAGTAACCGATAGTATGATCTTCTGTGTGCCCATGCAACACCATACTAACTACAACGTATAAAATCCAGGACTATATTTTGCATATTTAATTAATGATAATTAAATGCAAATAATTGTTTATTAATTTAATAGATTAAATGCTATGATCGGGAGTTTACCGTTACTTAAATCTAGACATTAAGTACACAACTCCAACAATCTCCCACTTGTACTAAGGTCTAGTCATTTCCTCCAAACTCCCGGTTCCCATACTCATCACGTGCTTTAAAGTGTACTTCCGAGAAGTACTATGTGAGTGAGCAATCTAGGTTGCCGCTCTGAAGTTATCTTGGTGACTACTACATCGTCTCCCTCGACGATGATTCATATCAGGTGGTACTTGCTCTATGTGTTAACATCACTTTTTGACTTATGACCTTTTCCAGTTTACCATGCACCGCTATCCAATAGCCTGTGGTGAACTAAGAGTCATATCCAAGCCAAAGGGGTTATCCCGGAACCTAACCAGAACTTCCGCTGCCTCTGAGGCTGCTGTTCAGTTATGAGAGAGTCTGAGAAGCGTCCTGCTTATCACTCTTTCATGGTTCCACCCTTTTCTAAAAGTGAACACATAGCCTGATATTGACTTACACTGGTCTTTCTATGATTCTTGAATCTGAGAGAATGTAATCTAAGAAGATTTCGTCTTGCTTCGTAATCCAGTACTTCGCAAGTACTATTACAGCATTCGAAAAAATTCCTTTCTAGATTACCTTGATATCCTCCCACTACGCAAACCGCATAGTTGATATCAGGTTCTTGCTTTTATAACATTGCATCTATAAAGCTTTCCATACTTGAAGTATAGGAAACTGCTTTGTCCTCATCTATCTCCTTCATGTGTTCGAACACATACCCTTTAGATAGATGTATATTCTGTCTCTGAAAGGCAATAACCTTTCTCAGAAGTATGCATGTTTAAAACAAACCATAATCGAATAAGATATCTAGGTGAAGTATAATGTTCTTATTCTTAGATCGAAAAAATCTCAAGAACATGCTCTAACTTCTACTCAATCTTATATCTCGATTCATTTAGACAACCATTTTTTTATGTCTGACAACTTTTTCTACATTGTTGCCAATGATGAAATTGTCATCTACATAAGATCTCCGAGAAACACCACTTTGTTTCCATTACGTTTCCAATACACCTATCGTCTATGCCTTTTGATGAATCCATCAAATGGACTATCCCATCAATTCGCAAGTTCCACGATTTATAGCTTTCTTTCAATCCATAATGGATTTACTAAGCTTGTACTCTAAATGATCTTGCCTCTTAACAATAATCCTTATTGTTTTTTCTAAACAGGCACATTTAGATTTAGTACTGCCCTTATGCAGAGCTAGGGATCGATTTCATCTTTACCAGATCCAGAGTTAAAACTCTTCTAGTCTTATGAACATCTCTGGTTGCTTAACAACCTCCCACTGCAATGGCGTGCCGGTGTATAACAGTAATAACATTGGGTGCAGCATGTGGTGTACTTCTACTCGGTTTAGCTGGTTCCTAGTCTTTTGTCCTTCTTCTCATTCCAAGGTATTACGTTAGTTCGGGCTTTGTGGTTCTTCTAATAGTCTTCCTCTAAGAACCGGGCGTTACACGTCCTTCTGGTTCATAGTACTATAGAACGCACAACACTTTGTTCATCTAGGATATCCTACAACCATATTTAATATGCCGTTGTCTCTAGGAATATCCATAGAACATAGGTAGTTCCGAATAACTTGTTATTTTACTATTAGATTTCCTTTTCTTATTTTCAACGCACCATCTCTACACGTGAGTGTATGGCGCGGCCTTTTGGGATTGAATCCCAATCTTTGATTATGCTATGTGTTATTTAGATAGGTGATGGCCTCCGCGATCGAGTCGCAGGCTCTTAATGGATATACTTTGATGGTTCCCCATAATGGCTTTGTGTCCATTGACTAGTCAAAACACTATGCTTTTATGGCACATCAAGTATTCTAATCCATCATCGAGTACTCTCGAAAGAATTACTCGTACCTTTCTAATTTACACATATGTCTGCATATCTAATCATTTCCAATACTTGTCTGAATTCTATCCTTTATCCAGAAAGGTTTGCTTTAGATGTATTATCCTCCAAATTCAATCCTTAGGTCGGAAGGTCCATTCCTTCAAATATAATTGATTGAATCAATTTCGACCTTTTGAATCTTATTTGAAAATACTACTAAGTATAAGAATTCACAAGTATAATGATCAATTAAAGAAATACATCCAACAAGTAAAACAAGTTATACATATCACGGATTGTTGCATCGTGGTAGACTAAGGATTCATCATTCACATATTGCTATCTAATGTACCGGAATAGATAATGTCCATTATTTCTTATCCAAATCATCACCATGATTAAAGAAATAAAAATATCCATTCATAAAGAAAATCCAGAACAAAAGTTCTTTTCAAAATAAGGGGTACATAAAGCAATAACTTGAAATGAAATCCTAAACTACTGAAAGCAGATAAATGTCTTCCACTGCAACCGCTGCTACCCCAACAGCTTCGCCCATGTAGACTCGAACTCTTCTTATCTAAGTCGCCGGGTTTTCTGGAACCCCTGCATTCAAGAATGCACATACCGTCAGTGGTTCCATATCTACACACCAGAATTCTGGTAGATAATACCGCTGACTATGTTTTTACGACTAAAGAAAAATTCGTACCTTTGAGAGGACATTCAGACTTCCAGTGTCCAGACTTGTTGCATCGGAAGCACTTGCCTCTTGGCTTTGCAGCCCCCACTCGTGGTCCATTCCTCTTGGCACCACTGGGTTTCCAGGCTTGCTTCCTTTTCTTGCCCCTACCTCCAACAGGCTTCGAGCCCTTGGACTTGGTAGCTACAAGCGCTTGAGACTTGCCCTTCTTGTAGATCCCCTCTGCCGCCTTTAGTTCAGTCAGGAGTTGCGCAAGAGTATAAGATAGTTTACCCATATTATAGCTCATACGAAACTGCTCAAAACTAGGGGTCAGAGACTGGAGTATGATGTCGACTTGCGTCTCAGCATCAATAGAAGCTCCTAGGACCTCAAGTTCATTCAACAAACTCATCATCTTAAGAACGTGCTCCCCAACGGGCGTTCCTTCAGACAGAGTAGTCGACATGAGGACTCTCATGGCTTCTTGCCTAGCCGCACGATCTTGCTCCCCAAACATCTCCTTGAGGTTAAACATCATATCATAGGCAGTGTCCATTGGCTCATGTTGGGTTTGGAGTACATTTGACATGGAAGCCAAAATATAACACCTAGCCATTTCATCAGCCTTTTTCCACTTTCGATATGCCAGTTTTTCCTCATCAGTTGAGGTAGCCGTGGGCTCGGCAGGGCACACTTCATGGAGTACATACTTGTACTCCTCCGAAGTCAGGACAATGTCTAAATTTCTCTTCCAATCAATGTAATTTGGACCAGTGAGCTTATGCTCCTTGAGTATCACAGAAAGTGGGTTCATAGCTATTCTCTAAACCTATAAGCACATTTAAACAAACAATTAATTTAATGTCCGATATTATCTCCCTCAAATAATATCATTAAATTACTAATTGCATCTAAAATCCCATCAGGTAAGGCAAGCCACGTGGTGTGGACGTTTACCCATCCAAATGATTCAGCAATTAGATTTCCTTTGGTCATACATCAATTATAGCGTGACTTCGTGGGGAAGAATACTATAACGCGTATCTAAGTGTAAACCATTACTCAGCACCAAAGTACATCGCTTGGAATTGCTACATCACCGCAAGCCACGTGGGGTGGACGTTTACGATAACTTCACAACTCTTCACAATTACTTACAACTGTCTACATCAATTAATCCAAAATCCGTCAGTATAGCAAGCCACGTGGGGTGGACGTTTACTACACTAAGAGACTTTTATAATTGACTCCCAGTTACAAGATCCATTCGATTCTCATAGATCAAGACGCGGAGAATCATAAGTGAAACTCGAAGTTTCTAACCAGTGATTCACCATGCGAACGACCCTATCTCTCATAAATGAGGGAGCCGAGCAGACAATCGATCCATCTATCAAAGAATGGTACGAAGGTCTCTAATTTGTGTCATCCACATGACCAAGTGGCTTTGGCTCCATTCCACTCCCCGGGGTGAGAATGAGTCGACTTGAAGTCAGTTTCAGAAAGACAAATTAGGCATTGTTTGATAAACTTGATCAATGTTTCTTGTAAAAGGAATTACAAGAATTCTCCTCCAATGACATATCTATATGAACTTCGACAGCTCATAAATGTCACCAAGAGAACAGTAATGGAGACCATGGGAATGTTTCCATCCCCTCTCCCACTTAGCTTTTTATAACAAAGGGATACGCTATCTAATGCATAATTAAACACATAAGCATGCATGCAAGTAATAAAGCACATATCACATAGTCAAATAATGCTAGGAAATTATTTTCCCGACTATCATGGCTTTACTTCTTCTTCATATGCATCTTCTAGTCTTCAGTCTTCGTTCTTGAATGCTCCATGTGACGAGAATATTAATCCCAATATTTAAATCTATTTATTTTTAATAAATCCAAAAGATACTCAATTCGAAAATTAAGTCAATCGAATAAATCAAAAATAAAATTAAATATTATTAATATTATTATTTATTTATTTTCCTATCTAATTCTATTAAATCTCTAGAATAATCTATCCAAGTAAAACTTGGAATATTCTAGAAGACTTCTATAATAGAATAAGGAAATAAAATAAATTAGGACTCTTCTACTTTCCAAGATTAATTAATTTCCATTACTATGAAAATTCCCATAAAATAGGAATAATCAATTTAGGAAATAAATCAATCCTAAATTAACTTTTATTCCTTTCCAATTCTATTAAATCTCTAGGATCCTATTCCAAGTAGAACTCGGAATACTCTAGAAGACTTCCATAATAGAATAAGGAAATAAAATTAATTCCAATTAATTCTTTTCCTAATCCATGAGAGTTTCCTAAAGGAAGAACACTCAAATAGGAAAAACCGAATTAATTTAGGAAAGTGAATCTTGGTAGGAGTAGCATGAGATCGGGAGACCCCACGCCACCCCACCTTCGACCACCTCCATGGGAGGAGCACCGCCGCCCAGCCACCAGCCGCCACCGTCGCCGGCGGCAGCCCCAGCCGAGGGCGATCGGCCCCTCTCCTTGGTCGATCACTTGGGGTCGATCAAGGGGTTTGATCGATCCCCGGTTCTTCGTCCTCTTCGTCTTCTTCGTCACATGAGTTCTCCGGCGGTCGTCTCGGCATCGATCCAACGTAAAAAAAATTACAAGAATTTAAATTACACTATCCGGTATCGATTCTATACATGAAATCGACCCTATACATTTTCCGGAAAACATAGAACGTAATAATAAATCCTAAATTCGGTCAACCCCCGAATTTTTACTATTACAAACATTCAACCACACAAAACGAATCTCGACATGTCCGAGAGTTTAATAAACGAATAATCATGATAATTAATTAACACAATAATTAAATCCAACCATGATAGCCGGAAATCCCTGCAAGGTAGAACAACAATATCGAAAATACCGCGAACGTAAACCACGCTCTGATACCAATTGCTGGAATTCGATATCCCGGGCTATTAAAATTGCGGAAACCATAGCCCGATCAAACCCTTCGCCGGAAATCACATGAACGGCGACTCATCCGCTGGAGTCCGACCTTTGGAGACTACGCACCCGAAGGTACGCAGCCCGCCCCCAGCCGAACCCCCGCGAGTCGGGGTTCACATGATCGAAGGATCGATCGCACGCCGGCGATCGATCGGGGAGGGGCTGCCCAGCAGCCCCCGCGGCGAGTCCGGCGACTCGCCGCCGCCTGGAGGTCCCCACCGTCGAGGTGGGGTGGGGTGCGGCTCCAGCCCGCGCCCCGGCGGTCGATCACCGCGATCGACCGCGCGCCCTCGGCCCAGCCGAGGGTCGCCTCCTCCGCGCCCGCCGAACCCTAGGCGGGTCGATCCACGCGGTCCGGTGGCTTCGCCACCACCGCGTGATCTTCCGTCTACTCCGGGTTCGAACTTCGGATCTTGCGTTCTACGGTAATTTCGATAAACCAAAACCGAAATAATATCGAGGGGGTTCTAGATATTATACCTTCGATTCGTTGTTCGGAGAAACGAAATCAAACACCTTTGAATCTTCACACGTATTCCTTGCACTCCGTTCGAACGTCGGGTGGGCGACGATCTATCGAACTCCTATGGATCTCCTTCAACTCTCTAGAATATCAAGTATGATATTCTTCTCTTATATTACGTTATGAATTGTGAAGGCCATGTAGTGCTTTTATAGGCTACGTAGGGGATCTAAAGGAGGTGGAATATTGGGCTTCTAATATTGAAGATTAAATTGAGCCCAATGCTCAAGTCCATTAATCCTTATCAATATTAATTTTATTTATTTTCCACTATATAAATAAAATTGCACTCCCAATATTTACCCATATTATATCGAATAATATTTCTCCGGTAGTATTATTTATTCCGTGTATTTAAGATTTAAATATCCATGAATAAATTTATTTATTGCTCAATAAATTATATTCATCTCTTATATCCGAGACTAGTACCATTCAACCTTAATTATTGTGCGGAACAAATCCACTCATGAGGTTTACACAATAATTCCTTATGAACTCATCTCGAGGATATTATCAACCCTTCCGGGATACACTTTCCCGTCAAGTATTCACGGCATGTCATATATAAAATACAGCGACCCAACTTTAACCGATAATTAACCCAATAATTAAATCGGTTAATTTCTTTGGAAAATCAAAGTCTCTAATATTAAATATATACACCCGCAATAGTATCGGGGATTGAGAATAAAATACTCTGAGATTTAAATTGATTATCCAAGGCAATCCTAATCAATAAATCTCAAGCGATCCGCCCAATACACCTAAGTGTACAAGTGTGATAAAATAATTAAGATAAATTATTTTCTCCCTCACACAACGACTATACCGATGGATTGGTCCATGTCCATCTAGGTCGTGAGCAACTGTTTGATTAAATACGAGTAACCGATAGTATGATCTTCTGTGTGCCCATGCAACACCATACTAACTACAACGTACAAAATCCAGGACTATATTTTGCATATTTAATTAATGATAATTAAATGCAAATAATTGTTTATTAATTTAATAGATTAAATGCTATGATCGGGAGTTTACCGTTACTTAAATCTAGACATTAAGTACACAACTCCAACACTACTTAGTCAAACTACTCAATTCAGCAAACAGGCAAAGGCAGGCATTGTTAAAATTCACAGCAGACTCTCAAAGAAAGAAATCATATCATCATGTAGGCTCAATTCTCACAGTTTGCCTAGAACAGTTCCATCATCCCTATTTCATGCATCTTAACTATGAAGTTTGAGTTACTGTATGTACGTTTTGTTGGAAATCGATATCCCGGAATTAATAAATTAAATAAAATTAATTATCTAATTAATTCCGACCGAAATTCTTTGGAGATCGAATATCCGGGGTTGTCAAAGTGCGGAACGACAACTCCAATCGAAATCCCGGTTGCCGGAAATCCGCCACGAACCACCACGCGAAGCCGGACTCAACCAAACCCTAACCACGGGGATAGCCCGGGCTGTTCGGTCGAGCCCTCGCGTAGGGCTCGCGGCTGTACACGGCAGCCGCCTAGGGCTGGCCTTGGCAGCCCCTTATGCACGCCCAGCCGCCCCCGGTGATCGCACGACCAGCCACGGCGAACCGTGGCTTGCGATCACCACCAGCCACCGCCGCTCGAGCGGCGGTCCAGCCGCGTGAGCGGGGCTGCTCCAGCAGCCCGCCGGAGGTGCGTGGGTGATCGAGCTCGCCCTCGATCAAGTCTCGGCGTCCAGCCGAGGCTCGCCCCTCTCGACCCTCTCTTGTTCGAGCCGTTGAGCCGCCGGCGGTCCGGTGATCTTCGATCACCACCGCCCGGTTCAACCTCGACAAAGGTCGCGTTCTCGGATCTTGGTTCATGATACTTTCACGATAATTAAACGATAAAATCATGAAGATGGTTTTACGATTTACCTCGTTCTCGTTGTTCGGAAAAACGTAGAACTCAATTTGATGACCTTGAGATCTTCCCACGTATTCCTTGCACTAGCCCGGACGTCGTGTGGGCGACGATCTACCGAACTCCATGGATCTCCTTCACGAACTCTCTAGACTAATCAAGTATGATTATCTTGTCTTGTCTAATTGTGAAGACCATGTAGTGCTTTTATAGGCTACGTAGGGGATCTTAAGGAGGTGGAATACTGGGCTTCCAATATTGAAGATTAAATTGAGCCCAATGCTCAAGTCCATTAATCCTTATCAATATTAATTAATTCTATTTTCCACTATATAAAATTAATTGCACTCCCAATATTAAACCATATTATATCAAATAATATTTCTCCGGTAGTATTATTTATTCCGTGTATTTAAGATATAAATATCCATGAATAAAATTAATTTATTGCTAATTAATTTATTCATCTCTTATATCCGAGACTAGTACCATTCAACCTTAATTATTATGCGGAACGAATCCACCTGCAGGGTTTACATAATAATTCCTTATGAACTCATCTCGGGGATATTATCAACCCTTCCGGGATACACTTTCCCGTCAAGTATTCACGGCATGTCATATATAAAATATAGTGACCCAACTTAACCGGTAATTAACCCAATAATTAAATCGGTTAATTCCTTTGGTAAATCAAAGTCACTTATATTAAATATACACACCCGCAATAGTTTCGGGGATTAAGAATAAAATACACTGAGACTCGAATCGATTATCGCCGGCAATCCTAATCGATGAATCTCAACGATCCGCCCAATACACCAAGTGTACAAGTGTGATAAAATAATCAAGACAGATTATTTTCTCTCTCACACAACGACTATACCGATGGATTGGTCCGTGTCCATCTAGGTCGTGAGCAACTGTTCGATTAAATACGAGTAACCGATAGTATGATCTTCTGTGTGACGTCGCACACCATACTAACTACAACGTATATAATCCAGGACTATAATTTGCATATATTTAATTATAAATAATTAAACGCAAATAATTGTTCATTTAGTTAAATAGATTAATGGCAATGGATCGTGAGTTTCTGTCACTTAAATCTAGACATTAAGTACACAACTCCAACACGTTTGCCCAAAGTGATCACATAATCATGCTGACTCGATTAGAAACAGGGGTTTGCCCTTTCCCTTTCCCCCCTCACACACTTTGCCTGGGCAAAGTGTGCAAAAGTAATAAGATTGGTAGGGGCTACCCACGACCAGACTATGACTCAAAAAGTTTGGCGCACCTGCCCCCTCACATTTGCCTGGGCAAAGTGTGTCAGAAGGGAGATCAACCTAGTCTCCCCCGAACCAAAGTGACTCGGGGGTGACCTTAACAGAAAACAAAAAAACAAAAAACACAAAAAAAAACTAACAAGTACTAAAAACAAGGGAGGGTACAAATTAGGAGGTGGAAGCAGGTGCGTACCTGAATCCACAGTAGTCAAAGTATGCGATCATCATCGCCTTCACATCCTCGAACGCCTTCTCAATCTTGTCCAACCGAGCCTCGATGGCTCCTTGCCTTTCTGCAATCTCCTCTTTGGCCTTAGCATCTGCAATCGGATCTCTCGCCTCAGCCTTCACCGCTACTGGTTTCTCCTCCAGGAACTTCACACTGCCATCACTCAAAGGCACAATATCCTGCATGCGCTTGAAGCATTGGATGTCAAACTTCCCTTCCACCATCATGTCCAGCTCTTTGTCCTTCTTGATCAGGTTCATCTTTGCCGCATACACCATAGGAAAGTGGGCCAGTGAGAGGCGCTGGAGAGGGTGAGTGCTGAGCCACTTCATCTGGGCACAGAGGCAGGAACTGAAATGCAGCCTGGTCTTCTGGGCCATACAATACAGTATGCCCAACTCAATTTGGGAAACTGCACTGCTGCTGTCAATCTTGCCAAAGAAGTTGATCGCCAGGATCCGGTGGCAAACTCTGAGGGCATGGTTCTTGATCTGGATGGACTTGGTGGTTTGCCCAACGAACTCCCCTCCTTTGCCCAATTCTTTCCAGATCTTCTGCAGCTCTCTCTTTGTGTACTCCGGGAAAGTCCTCAGTGCTTCCTGGTAGGCCTTTGACTTCAGATCCGCAATACCTTCCATATCCAAACACAAATCCAATTTATTACCACCAATAGAAACAGCTCGATCAAACAACTCAAACTGAATCCCTATAACTCCCTCGTCCTTGGTCTCTTTGATACCCAGAGACCCAAAGAACTCTCTTACGACGCCTTCATTGATTTTCCCAGACCACTTAAGGAACGGCTCCCACCCTATGGCCTGGAAATAGCCTCGAACCTCCTTCTCCACACCCATCAGTTTGAGCGAGTCGAAGCACACCGTTTTGGGGGCCGCGATTTCGCGCGCCGATGTGTCAACCGCCTTCCTCTTCTTTGTGGATGCGCGGGTCCGGCTTTTGGGGGTTTTGTAGGTCACCTCCTCCACCTCGTCCTCCTCCATCGGAGTCTTGCCGGCGGCCGTTGATTCCTCCTTCTCCTTCCCGTCGGAGGTGGATCCGGCAGTGGGGGTGGGAGAGACCTTCTTCTTGCCTTTGCCCGTCGCCTTTTTCTGCTTCTTTTTCGGGGGGGCTATCAACTGTGGCTTTGCCCTCTTCTTCCTGGGCGGCGGTGGCTAGGGTTTCCAGATCTTCCTTCTCGCCGGTGGTTTCATCGATCTCCTTGGCCAAATCGTCGATTGGGGTGTTGTCCGTCTCCGTCGTGGCGGGGCTCGGCAGTATGGTAGCCAGGGGTACGGCGTGGATGGCTTCTTCGGCGGTGGGGGACTTGGGCTTCGCTGGGCTCGACTGCTTCGGTGACACCATCTTCTTCAATCTTGATGCGGCGGTACCTATAGTAAGATCAATTAGGGTTCCGTGAGGGATTTTTCTTAACTTGTTTTTTGCTCTTGTGGAAACCATATGGAGAGAAGGGGGTATATAATTGTGTTTTTGAATTTTGAAAAAGGAGTTATTGGCAGTTATCGGGAATCGCGGATGGATAGGGGCGTGATGATGGTGGAGTTGCAGAGTCCTGATGGGACGGTTTTCAGCCCCTTGAAAATCGCAACTGCCCACTTGCGTCTCTGTTTGCCCAAAGTCTCAGTCTGCCCAAAGGAAACTCCTGCAAAATCAAAAATACACATACCCTTCCTCACGGCATAGTCAAAGTCTCTTGTTGCAAGTAGTTTTATTCCTAATCTAAATAAAAGGGAAAATAAATAAATAAAATAAACAAAGGTACCAGGTTGCCTCCTGGCCAGCGCCATATTTATAGTCCCGGGCAGGACCCAATTGCTTTATTCGATCACTCAATCAGGGCAAGCTGCCCTTCCAGATTCTCTTGCCCAAAGTAGGGCTTCACTCTATGGCCATTCACCTTGAAAATGTAGTCATCATCTTTTTTGCTTTTCAACTCCACAGATCCATTTGGGCTGACATGGTGAACAAAATAGGGTCCTTCCCACTTAGAGGACAGTTTTCCCGAACGGAACTGATTTCTGGTTTGGTACAGTAAAACTAACTGCCCAGCCTCAATCTTTTTCTTCCTAATCAGTTTGTCATGGGCTCTCTTGGTCCGCTCTTTGTAGTGGGCAGCATGGTCATAGGCCTCAATGCGAAGTTGCTCCAACTCCACTAGGTCAAGTTTACGCTCGTTCCCGGCCAGATCCCAGTCAAAGTTGACTTTATTCACCGCCCAGTGTGCCTTGTGTTCTATCTCCACGGGCAAATGGCAAGCTTTCCCAAATATCATTCGGTAAGGGGAAATGCCGAATGGGGTTTTAAATGCAGTGCGGTATGCCCACAGTGCATCATCCAGTTTGCATGCCCAATCCTTCCCCTCTGGCCTAACTGTCTTCCTCAGAATGGCTTTAATAATCCGATTGGAGAGTTCTGCTTGGCCGTTTGCCTAGGGGTGATAGGCACAAGTGATTCGATGAGTGACTCCATATTTCCGTAACATCCTCTCAATTACATAGTTGCAGAAATGGGTCCCTTGGTCGCTTATCAATGCTCTGGGCACACCGAACCGAGTGAAAATATTCCCTTTGAGGAATTCAGCCACAATGCGCGAATCATTGGTAGCAGTAGCCTTTGCCTCGACCCATTTTGAGACATAATCAACTGCTAGGAGTATGTATTCCTTACCTTGTGAATTCGGAAATGGCCCCATGAAGTCTATGCCCCAGACATCAAAGATCTCTACTGGCAGTATGGGCACAGAGGGCATTTCATTGCGCTTGGTCAAGTTGCCTTCCTTCTGACACTCGTCACACCTCTTACATAGGTCATAGCAGTCTTTGAGCAAAGTGTTCCATTAGAATCCGCAGTCCAGAATCTTTCTTGCTGTTCGCCTGGGCCCAAAGTGGCCTCCACATGGTTGCTTGTGGCAGTGATCCACTATGCCCTGCTGCTCAGACTCCGGAATGCATCTCCTTAGAACTTGGTCTTCACGTCTTTTCCACAAATAGGGTTCATCCCAGACGTAGCTCCTTGCCTCACGTTTCATCTTGTTTTTCTCATAGTAGGTCATGCCATCTCTAAAAATACCAGTAACCATGAAATTCACAAGGTCAGCGAACCATGGCTCTTCGCCCAAAGTGGTTATAGAATACAGGTGCTCATTAGGAAACGTCTCGGTTATAGGCATATCCTCTTCCTTCTGGAGAATCCTACTTAGATGATCTGCAACGAGATTCGGATTGCCAGACTTGTCTCGAATTTCGATGTCAAACTCCTGAAGTAACAGGATCCATCGAATAAGCCTTGGTTTAGTCTCCTTCTTTGCCATGAGGTACTTCAGTGCGGCGTGGTCTGTATACACTATGGTCTTACTGCCCAGCAGATATGACCTAAACTTCTCAAAGGCAAAGACAATCGCCAAAAGCTCCTTCTCAGTCGTGGCATAGTTACTTTGAGCAGCATTAAGGGTCTTCGAGGCGTAGTAAATCACATGCCTTTCTTTCCCTTTCATTTGCCCTAACACAGCTCCCACTGCATACCCACTTGCATCACACATCAGCTCAAATGGCATGCCCCATTCTGGTGGTTGAATAATAGGCGTTGTGACCAATCTCTCCTTTAAGTGGTTGAAGGCATCCTTGCAATCCTCATCAAAGTCCCATTCTACATCATTCTGGAGCAGTCTGGTCAAAGGGCGGGCGATTTGGGCAAAGTCCTTTACAAAGCGTCTGTAGAAACCAGCATGCCCTAGGAACTCTCTGACTTGTTTTACATTCCTTGGGTATGGTAGCTTTGAGATGACTTCGATCTTTGCCTTATCCACCTCTATGCCCTTAGCTGAAATAACGTGTCCAAGGACAATTCCCTCTTCGACCATGAAATGGCATTTTTCGTAATTCAGTACGAGGCTCTTCTCCACACATCTTTTGAGCACCATCTCTAAGTGTTCCAGGCAGGAGTCAAAGGAGTTGCCATACACGGTGAAATCGTCCATGAACACTTCAATTCCATTCTCGAGCAGGTCAGCGAAGATACTCATCATGCATCTTTGAAAAGTTCCTGGTGCATTGCAGAGGCCAAAGGGCATCCTTCTGTAGGCAAAGGTGCCAAAGGGACAGGTGAAGGTGGTTTTGTCCTGATCCTCTTGAGCAACCCATATCTGCATATACCCTGAGTAGCCATCTAGAAAACAGAAGTGCTTCTTCCCAGCCAATCTCTCTAACATTTCATCAATGAAGGGCAAAGGGAAGTGATCCTTGCGGGTTACCTTGTTCAGTTTGCGGTAGTCAATGCAAACTCTCCACCCAGTTTGTAGTCGTGTGGCAATCTGCTCATTCCTTTCGTTCTCTATGACTTGAACTCCAGACTTCTTTGGTACCACATGCACTGGTCTAACCCACTTGCTGTCTGACACTGGGTAGATGATGCCCACACTGAGAAGCTTTTTGATCTCTTTGAGCACAACTTCCTTCATTGCTGGATTGAGCTTCCTTTGAGGATCACGTACGGGCACAGAGTCATCTTCCAGAAGAATGTGGTGTTGGCAGATGCTTGGACTTATCCCTCTGATGTCAGCCAAAGTCCACCCTATGGCCTGTTTGTACTGCCCCAGCACATATCTCAACTTTGCCTCCTCTGCTTCTTGCAAATAGGCACTTATGATGACGGGCAAAGTGTCATTATCTCCCAAATATAGATACTTGAGATGCTTGGGCAGTTTTTTCAATTCCAGCATTGGTGGCTTTTCAAGGGAAGGCACCATGATCATTTCTTCAATCTCTATCGGTTTGCCCGGATTGCCTTTGAAATCCTCCAGAGAGTCTAACTGCTCAATTGCCTCTTGTAATTCTTCTGGTTCGCCCTCCATATCAAACTCAGTAAGCCCTTGCTGAATGGCTATCTCAGTATGGTCATACTTGCCACATTGGAGTGCCTTTGCCTCCACTGCTTTCTCAATTTGGTCAATGTAGTGGATTTCTTCGGTGTCGGCTGGGTGCTTCATGGATTTGTAGAGGTCAAAGGTGACCGTCTCTCCTTCGAATTTGCACGTTAGCCTTCCGGTTTCATCTGGGCACAGAGGCAGGAACTGAAATGCAGCCTGGTCTTCTGGGCCATACAATACAGTATGCCCAACTCAATTTGGGAAACTGCACTGCTGCTGTCAATCTTGCCAAAGAAGTTGATCGCCAGGATCCGGTGGCAAACTCTGAGGGCATGGTTCTTGATCTGGATGGACTTGGTGGTTTGCCCAACGAACTCCCCTCCTTTGCCCAATTCTTTCCAGATCTTCTGCAGCTCTCTCTTTGTGTACTCCGGGAAAGTCCTCAGTGCTTCCTGGTAGGCCTTTGACTTCAGATCCGCAATACCTTCCATATCCAAACACAAATCCAATTTATTACCACCAATAGAAACAGCTCGATCAAACAACTCAAACTGAATCCCTATAACTCCCTCGTCCTTGGTCTCTTTGATACCCAGAGACCCAAAGAACTCTCTTACGACGCCTTCATTGATTTTCCCAGACCACTTAAGGAACGGCTCCCACCCTATGGCCTGGAAATAGCCTCGAACCTCCTTCTCCACACCCATCAGTTTGAGCGAGTCGAAGCACACCGTTTTGGGGGCCGCGATTTCGCGCGCCGATGTGTCAACCGCCTTCCTCTTCTTTGTGGATGCGCGGGTCCGGCTTTTGGGGGTTTTGTAGGTCACCTCCTCCACCTCGTCCTCCTCCATCGGAGTCTTGCCGGCGGCCGTTGATTCCTCCTTCTCCTTCCCGTCGGAGGTGGATCCGGCAGTGGGGGTGGGAGAGACCTTCTTCTTGCCTTTGCCCGTCGCCTTTTTCTGCTTCTTTTTCGGGGGGGCTATCAACTGTGGCTTTGCCCTCTTCTTCCTGGGCGGCGGTGGCTAGGGTTTCCAGATCTTCCTTCTCGCCGGTGGTTTCATCGATCTCCTTGGCCAAATCGTCGATTGGGGTGTTGTCCGTCTTCGTCGTGGCGGGGCTCGGCAGTATGGTAGCCAGGGGTACGGCGTGGATGGCTTCTTCGGCGGTGGGGGACTTGGGCTTCGCTGGGCTCGACTGCTTCGGTGACACCATCTTCTTCAATCTTGATGCGGCGGTACCTATAGTAAGATCAATTAGGGTTCCGTGAGGGATTTTTCTTAACTTGTTTTTTGCTCTTGTGGAAACCATATGGAGAGAAGAGGGTATATAATTGTGTTTTTGAATTTTGAAAAAGGAGTTATTGGCAGTTATCGGGAATCGCGGATGGATAGGGGCGTGATGATGGTGGAGTTGCAGAGTCCTGATGGGACGGTTTTCAGCCCCTTGAAAATCGCAACTGCCCACTTGCGTCTCTGTTTGCCCAAAGTCTCAGTCTGCCCAAAGGAAACTCCTGCAAAATCAAAAATACACATACCCTTCCTCACGGCATAGTCAAAGTCTCTTGTTGCAAGTAGTTTTATTCCTAATCTAAATAAAAGGGAAAATAAATAAATAAAATAAACAAAGGTACCAGGTTGCCTCCTGGCCAGCGCCATATTTATAGTCCCGGGCAGGACCCAATTGCTTTATTCGATCACTCAATCAGGGCAAGCTGCCCTTCCAGATTCTCTTGCCCAAAGTAGGGCTTCACTCTATGGCCATTCACCTTGAAAATGTAGTCATCATCTTTTTTGCTTTTCAACTCCACAGATCCATTTGGGCTGACATGGTGAACAAAATAGGGTCCTTCCCACTTAGAGGACAGTTTTCCCGAACGGAACTGATTTCTGGTTTGGTACAGTAAAACTAACTGCCCAGCCTCAATCTTTTTCTTCCTAATCAGTTTGTCATGGGCTCTCTTGGTCCGCTCTTTGTAGTGGGCAGCATGGTCATAGGCCTCAATGCGAAGTTGCTCCAACTCCACTAGGTCAAGTTTACGCTCGTTCCCGGCCAGATCCCAGTCAAAGTTGACTTTATTCACCGCCCAGTGTGCCTTGTGTTCTATCTCCACGGGCAAATGGCAAGCTTTCCCAAATATCATTCGGTAAGGGGAAATGCCGAATGGGGTTTTAAATGCAGTGCGGTATGCCCACAGTGCATCATCCAGTTTGCATGCCCAATCCTTCCCCTCTGGCCTAACTGTCTTCCTCAGAATGGCTTTAATAATCCGATTGGAGAGTTCTGCTTGGCCGTTTGCCTAGGGGTGATAGGCACAAGTGATTCGATGAGTGACTCCATATTTCCGTAACATCCTCTCAATTACATAGTTGCAGAAATGGGTCCCTTGGTCGCTTATCAATGCTCTGGGCACACCGAACCGAGTGAAAATATTCCCTTTGAGGAATTCAGCCACAATGCGCGAATCATTGGTAGCAGTAGCCTTTGCCTCGACCCATTTTGAGACATAATCAACTGCTAGGAGTATGTATTCCTTACCTTGTGAATTCGGAAATGGCCCCATGAAGTCTATGCCCCAGACATCAAAGATCTCTACTGGCAGTATGGGCACAGAGGGCATTTCATTGCGCTTGGTCAAGTTGCCTTCCTTCTGACACTCGTCACACCTCTTACATAGGTCATAGCAGTCTTTGAGCAAAGTGTTCCATTAGAATCCGCAGTCCAGAATCTTTCTTGCTGTTCGCCTGGGCCCAAAGTGGCCTCCACATGGTTGCTTGTGGCAGTGATCCACTATGCCCTGCTGCTCAGACTCCGGAATGCATCTCCTTAGAACTTGGTCTTCACGTCTTTTCCACAAATAGGGTTCATCCCAGACGTAGCTCCTTGCCTCACGTTTCATCTTGTTTTTCTCATAGTAGGTCATGCCATCTCTAAAAATACCAGTAACCATGAAATTCACAAGGTCAGCGAACCATGGCTCTTCGCCCAAAGTGGTTATAGAATACAGGTGCTCATTAGGAAACGTCTCGGTTATAGGCATATCCTCTTCCTTCTGGAGAATCCTACTTAGATGATCTGCAACGAGATTCGGATTGCCAGACTTGTCTCGAATTTCGATGTCAAACTCCTGAAGTAACAGGATCCATCGAATAAGCCTTGGTTTAGTCTCCTTCTTTGCCATGAGGTACTTCAGTGCGGCGTGGTCTGTATACACTATGGTCTTACTGCCCAGCAGATATGACCTAAACTTCTCAAAGGCAAAGACAATCGCCAAAAGCTCCTTCTCAGTCGTGGCATAGTTACTTTGAGCAGCATTAAGGGTCTTCGAGGCATAGTAAATCACATGCCTTTCTTTCCCTTTCATTTGCCCTAACACAGCTCCCACTGCATACCCACTTGCATCACACATCAGCTCAAATGGCATGCCCCATTCTGGTGGTTGAATAATAGGCGTTGTGACCAATCTCTCCTTTAAGTGGTTGAAGGCATCCTTGCAATCCTCATCAAAGTCCCATTCTACATCATTCTGGAGCAGTCTGGTCAAAGGGCGGGCGATTTGGGCAAAGTCCTTTACAAAGCGTCTGTAGAAACCAGCATGCCCTAGGAACTCTCTGACTTGTTTTACATTCCTTGGGTATGGTAGCTTTGAGATGACTTCGATCTTTGCCTTATCCACCTCTATGCCCTTAGCTGAAATAACGTGTCCAAGGACAATTCCCTCTTCGACCATGAAATGGCATTTTTCGTAATTCAGTACGAGGCTCTTCTCCACACATCTTTTGAGCACCATCTCTAAGTGTTCCAGGCAGGAGTCAAAGGAGTTGCCATACACGGTGAAATCGTCCATGAACACTTCAATTCCATTCTCGAGCAGGTCAGCGAAGATACTCATCATGCATCTTTGAAAAGTTCCTGGTGCATTGCAGAGGCCAAAGGGCATCCTTCTGTAGGCAAAGGTGCCAAAGGGACAGGTGAAGGTGGTTTTGTCCTGATCCTCTTGAGCAACCCATATCTGCATATACCCTGAGTAGCCATCTAGAAAACAGAAGTGCTTCTTCCCAGCCAATCTCTCTAACATTTCATCAATGAAGGGCAAAGGTAAGTGATCCTTGCGGGTTACCTTGTTCAGTTTGCGGTAGTCAATGCAAACTCTCCACCCAGTTTGTAGTCGTGTGGCAATCTGCTCATTCCTTTCGTTCTCTATGACTTGAACTCCAGACTTCTTTGGTACCACATGCACTGGGCTAACCCACTTGCTGTCTGACACTGGGTAGATGATGCCCACACTGAGAAGCTTTTTGATCTCTTTGAGCACAACTTCCTTCATTGCTGGATTGAGCTTCCTTTGAGGATCACGTACGGGCACAGAGTCATCTTCCAGAAGAATGTGGTGTTGGCAGATGCTTGGACTTATCCCTCTGATGTCAGCCAAAGTCCACCCTATGGCCTGTTTGTACTGCCCCAGCACATATCTCAACTTTGCCTCCTCTGCTTCTTGCAAATAGGCACTTATGATGACGGGCAAAGTGTCATTATCTCCCAAATATAGATACTTGAGATGCTTGGGCAGTTTTTTCAATTCCAGCATTGGTGGCTTTTCAAGGGAAGGCACCATGATCATTTCTTCAATCTCTATCGGTTTGCCCGGATTGCCTTTGAAATCCTCCAGAGAGTCTAACTGCTCAATTGCCTCTTGTAATTCTTCTGGTTCGCCCTCCATATCAAACTCAGTAAGCCCTTGCTGAATGGCTATCTCAGTATGGTCATACTTGCCACATTGGAGTGCCTTTGCCTCCACTGCTTTCTCAATTTGGTCAATGTAGTGGATTTCTTCGGTGTCGGCTGGGTGCTTCATGGATTTGTAGAGGTCAAAGGTGACCGTCTCTCCTTCGAATTTGCACGTTAGCCTTCCGGTTTCACAGTCGATGTGGGTCCTTGCTGTTTTGAGGAACGGTCTGCCCAATATCATCACAGGGGCTTTACTTGATCTGCCCATATCGAGCACATAGAAGTCAGCAGGGAATATCAACTCTTCCACTTTGACCAGGACATCTTCCAGTATGCCCTCAGGATAAACATTAGATCTATCAGCCAGTTGGATCACAACTCGAGTGGGCTTCAGTTGCCCGATTTCCAGGTCTTCGTACATCGTTTTGGGCATAACGTTGATTGATGCTCCCAGATCGAGCATTGCCTTCTCTATCTTCATATGCCCTATGATGCACGGAATGTAGAACATGCCTGGGTCTCCACACTTTGTAGCTCCAGTCTTTTTAATAACGGCAGAGACATTCTCCCCCACCTCAAACTTCGCATCATCCTGATATTTGACCTTCTTTGTGCAAAGTTCCTTCAAGAACTTAGCACATCTGGGCATAGCGTTCAGTATGGTCAGAAGGGGCATATTGATTTCCACCTTCTTGAACATCTTGAACATCTCTTGAGTCTCTTCCCTCTCGCGGTTTTTACTCAGTCTGCCCGGGAAAGGTGGCTTGATTTTCGGCGGTGGGGACTTATCTCTCTTTGCCCTGACTATCACCTCTTCTTGCTCAATGTCTGTCCCAGGGTCTTCCTCTATGACTGGGGGTTCATCTAACACGGGCTCTTTGCCCTTTACTGTAGTCTTTTCAACTATGGTAAGTGGTTTGCCACTCCTGAGTTGGACGGCATTAACGTGGGCATTGTTCACTTCGATCTTTGGGGGCAAAGTACCTCCTTTCTGCTCCAGCTTTGCCACCACTTGAGTAAGATGTGAGATTTGGGCTCCTAGATTTTGGAACTGCCCTCTAGTCTCTTGCTTGAATTTCTCATTTTCTTGGTGGGCTTTGGCGTTCTCTTGCTGGAACTTAATATTCTCTTTGACCAGAGTTTCCATCATTTCGGACAAGGTAGGTCCTTTGGTCTGAGCGGGCTGGTGGTACATCCCGGGGCCTTGCTGTTAGTACTGCCCCTGCTGATTGTAGCGCTGGAAATTTTGTTTACAATTATACCCCTCATTGTAGTTGTTGCTATTCCCATACCTATTATCATAGTATGGTTTCCCCCTTCCTTGCCAATTGCCGTTACTCTGCCCCATTGCTTTGACCTCTTCATCATACAGTGAGGGGCATTCATCAGTGGCATGCTCTGTGCCCTGGCAGATCTGGCAAGCTTTCACTCCTCTCTTTGGCCCGGTGGCCATACTGTTCATAAACTTTTCCATCGCGCTGCATAGTTTGTCGATTTTTAGATCCGCAGCAGTGGTTGTCCCCAAATTGGTCCTGGGCAACTCACTTCCATCATCTCTGAACTCCTCTGCCATCTCCTTGAAGAGTTTAAATGCCTCCTCAGCACTTTTATTCAGGATGGACCCTCCACTGGCAGCATGCAATAGGGCTCTCTCGTGCATCCTTAGCCCAGACACAAAGTATTGGATCAAATCGTGATCAGGGATCTGGTGCTGAGGACACTTTGCCAACATCTGCTTAAACCGTGCCCAATATGCGGGAAACTCTTCGCCTGCCCCCATCTTAATGCTACTGATGTTCCTTCGCATGTGTTGGATTCGGGCGGCAGGGAAGTATTTTTCCAAGAACTTCTGTTGGAGCTGTGCCCAAGTAGTGATTTGTCCTTCGGGCAGAGTGTAGAGCCACTCTCGTGCTCCATCCCCAAGTGAAAAGGGAAAGCCAGCAGTCGGATGTATTCACTCAAAGGGGGTCCTCCCCTTATGGTTCCGCAGGCTAACTCGAAATCTTGAAGATGCCTTTGTGGGTCTTGCATGGGCATATCGCTGAACTTAGGCAGTATTTGGATGAAATTGTGTTTCATTTCCCAGTTCTCGTTGATGGTGGGCAAAGTGATGCCTGATGGTTGGAGGTTCAGATTGGCAGGGAACATCATTTCCCTGAGGGTTGCCATTATGGCTGGTTCCGGTGAAGGTCTTGGTGGGGTAATTGGTTCACCTCTCCTTGCCCTTCTCGGATTTTCTGCCCTTGGTGTTCGGGCAGCTTCTTGGGCGGCACGTGCTAATGCTTTGGCTAGCCTTGTCTCTTTTCGGATTCGCTTCGCGGTCTTTTCGATCTCAGGGTCGTACCAGGGTACAATCTCTTTGCCCGAAGTGGAATCCTGCATAAACAAAACAAGTCAAACTGTTAGCACAGACGACTTACTGTTGGAAATTTGCCTCCCCGGCAACGGCGCCAATTTTGACGAGCCCGTATGCTTGTCGTTGGGAGCAAACAAGCTGTCAAAATGATATTTATATTTAGCCAGTACTCTTATAACTACAAAACGTAGATAATGGCAAGTACGTGGGGTCGGTCCCACAAGGAGGCAATTACAGTAGGTGATATCGGTTTTGCCCAAGGGGTTGTCACAAAAAGATTTGATTTTGGGTTGCTGTGGGCACAACGGTTTTGCAATCGTTTCTACACTTTGACCTAATACTGCTAACCAAACTAACATGCAAATTAAACAGATCTAAAAAGTAAACAAACCAAACACTCAGATCTAACAGAATACTAAAAGGAAAACTGAAATCAAATGGGAAATAAAGCATCCGGGCAGACAACTTCACTCAGGATCATTAGGGCAAACTACCGGTCATTGGCACTAAGGATTTTTACCAGCGGTTTGTCAGCAGTTATAGGGTGCAAAAACAAAAGTGGTCCTATTGCGTCACGCCCAGCAATTGCCCCACCCCTCATCTATCCTTACTGTGTAAAGAGAAGGCTAGCTATCACTATGCCTAAACCCCTGGATCTGAACAATTCGATAACCTATGCAACCAAACATGGATCTAGTTTGCCCAAACCCGCATTACCCTCTAGACAGACCCGCTCGGCCAATAGCATGCTCGAAACATACGACCGCATCTCCTGCAAGTTCTAGTGCTATGCCCGCAACAATACTACAAGGTACATCTATGCGGTTTGCCAATCACCAGTATCTCAGTTTGTAAGGGTTCACTAGTGGTCGTCCTAGTTTGCCCAAACTCCCCAGAAATAAACCTCAACCAACTTTGCCTCGGGAACAAACACCCAACCGGTTAATTCAGCCCCTCCAACCTCGCGGCCTAACTAAACCCTAATTCACCTTCGATCCGTCCCTGCCCAGATGCAAAATAACTTAGCCGATCATACAGAAAATAAAAGACAAAACAATTAAGGAAAAGCAAACTATATTAATCATAGCTTCAAATCGATAAACGTTTTTGAAGGAAATCGAAATACGGAATTAAAAACTTGAAAACAGAACATAAAGAAATTGTTTCTCGACCCGAAGGTCGGATCTACTGCAAAACAAACAAAGAGACTCGGACGAACAGCTCCGATCTCTTCTCCGGCGACTCCTCCGGCGGCGACGGCGACTGCGGGACCGGCGGCTCTCTCGATTTCTCGATGCGTAATATGTTCTGTCTTGCTGCCCGTCGCGCCCCGTCTTTTATAGGCTTCCAATTTGAATTTGAATTCCCGGCTGTTGCTCCTTCCTAAAGAATAGGCGCCAGCAGTCAACGCGTTAGAGGATAAGTCAGATCCCCCGAATCCAGGGATTCTGGTACGCTGACGCCTTGCCCACAGTGAATCTTCTGTCCTCAGCCGTTCTCTGCCCAAACTGGAATTCCGCAGGTATTTCTTCTCCTCCACAGATGGTCGGACCAGGCACGGTACTTGGTAAGAATTCTGGGTCTTCTGCTTCGTGACCTTACCCATTTGCCCGATGTGGTCAAACTGTTGCTTGTCACTACCGCTCCAGAACTTTGCCCAAAGAAGGGGATTTCCTTGCCTCTTTTGCCCAGTGCGCCACCTGTTACCTGCATCACCACACACTCTGCCCAAACACCTAATTGTGCCCTCCCAGACACGTTAACGACCCAAACTGACTAAAAAAAGGTGTAAAAGTGCTCTAAGATGAGCAAATAAAATGGCTCATCACACATGTAGACGGAGACCGATAAGGACCCCATAAATCACAATGGATTAATTCAAAAATTGTTGAGGCTTTATTATCATTCGAATCAAAACTGCTACGACTATGCTTTGCTTCATGGCAAATGTCACAAATAATATCTGAATCGGAACGAAAATTACTAACACACGGCAAAAGTTTAACTACTTTATTGGATGGATGACCAAGCTGTCGATGCCATAAGTCAAAAGAATCAACGCTAACCCGATGGATTGTTGGTTTAACCACCGCTCGCAGCAAATAAAGTCCTTCCTTTTGCTCACCGACTCCAATCCTCGTCCTCAAAGAACGGTCCTGAATATGGCAAGAGGTGTTAGTAAAACTAATAACACAGTCTGTCGCGGAAACCAATTGGGATACGGACAAAAGATTGCAAGTAAGACTTGGGACATATAACACATTTTTTAAAACAAGAAATTCATTTAACCGAACCGTCCCGGCTAAATTAGCCGATACACTTTGCCCATTGGGAAGCGTAACCGGATGTGGTGGAATAGGACATGGGTCAGCTAACCATGTCTCGTCTCCGGTTACGTGATGTGAGGCTCCTGTATCAATAATCTAGTGAGGGGACATACCACTTAGACGATCTTGAGACGGAATAGACGAGCTACTCAGAAAGTTGACACGGCTTGAAGAAGAACGAGAGGTAGAGCGTTCTCGTCGTGCTTTAATTTCATCAATAGTCCGGGGACGATCCCCCCACCACTCCGGAAATTTTTGAGACTTAATGTAGCAATTATTTACCTCATGTCCCAAAGCAGTACAAAAACTACATTTTAGTTTCTGTTTTTCTTGCCTCTCGGCGTCACGCAAAGCACGCCAATTAGGGACACCGGAAGAAGCGACAGCGGCAGAAGATCCACGAACAGCAAATGCCATGACGTCCGTGACTTCAGCCGTCACCGTGGGACCAGCAAGGAGGCGTTCTTCTTGTAACACCGCATGATATACACGGCTAAGAGTCGGAAGCGGATCAAGAGCAAGTTGATGATTGCGAATGGGTCCATAAAGGGTCTTATCCAAACCCATAAGGAACTGATGAAGTCGCTCCGAGTCTTGTCTTGCGAGAGCGGCTTTAGTGACACCACAATTGCACCCGACAGTGTTGCAAGAAAATGGTGGTTCGTGTGCAATTTTGGCATCCCACAAGGTTTTTAAATTTCCATAATAAGTAGTTACCGACATACCTTTCGCTTGACGACATTCATGTAATTGAGTTTTCAGATTGTGAATTTTTGCTCCATCAACCACGGCATATTGATCTTCCAATTCTGACCAGAGAAGACGAGCATCTTCCGTGTCCGACACATTGTCCCGGATAGATGGATCGATAGAGTTGAGAATCCATTGTACCACGGTGCAGTGTACGACTTCCCACTGACCGAGCATAAAGTCACCAGTGGGTTTAGCAATCGACCCGTCACAAAAACCGAATTTGCGTCTTGATTTCAAAGATCGACGCATTGAACGACTCCATTCATCATAATTGTCGCTTCGGAGTGTGACGTGAGTGATTGATTGACCCGGCCCTTCTTGATTAACGAGAGAAAAGGGGGATAAGGAATCAATTTTGTTATTGGAAGTAGAAGGATCCTCCGTCCCTGTCATATTCGATCAGAGAGGAACAGGTTATAGGGGATGGAGATTAGACGGCCGGGAAGAAGGAGAAAAAAAAGATTGGCTCTGATACCATGTCAGAATATAAAAGAGTGTTTTTCTGTGTTTTCCTTAGGTTCTCATTTCATAAACCACACCTTAAATAAGGTTTACAATATCCTCAAAAAGAGGTCAAAGCCCTAGCATAACGGGATTACGATAACCAAATATCGCGTAATATCCGCACACGTAACAGTAGAGTTATTAATTTTTGGTCTATATCGCATTTGACCTTGCGTTCCCCTTCGTCTATGGTCTTTAGGGCCTCCTCGACTTGTCGCTCGACTAATATAATTTCAAGAATTCTAGGGACTGGGAAAATCAAATTCGGGGAGCCTTTTGTTCGTCAGGTTCGATGGAATCATCCATCATGTTGTCGATTCTGTCGTGAAGATACTCGACTCGTATGCCATCGGCTATGATGTTGATGATGTTTGCGCGAGGACAACAAAATAATTAAACAAAAAAAAAAATTACTTTTCAAATTTTGAATCCATGTTCAGATGTTCTTGGTAGGATTGCTCTCAAAGTTCGACTCAGGCTCTTTTTTGTTGGTAGATTGCTCAAAAAACATACTTATTGAAAACTTGCAGTTGAAAAGAAAAAAAACGGGAAGATGAATGTGATGAAAGACAAGAGAGGTGGTTGGGTGGGGTTACTAAATTATTTTTTGTGCAATAGGGTTGTATAGGTAATAAGTAGTGGTGTGTTAATCTTATAATTAAATTGTGGGGTAAATAAATCGTGAAGGTGTGTAAAGTAATAGCGGAGGTGTAATTGTGTAAATAGGCGAAGCCTTTCATTATTTTAGTAAGAGTTGAATATGGACACCCCAAGCCCAATTAGTTTACAGACCTCATTCCACTTACGATCTCAGATGGGCTTCCCATTTTGTGGGCTCTATATATCTGAGATCCGTTAACATATTGCGGTCAGTTCTCCTCGACCATAAAGTATAGCTGAAAAGATTACTAACAAACCTTTGTTCCTTTTTAGTTGTAGTTATGAGGTTTTTGACTTGGCATCATTCACATGCTTTTCTACCACTCATAGTCATATCAAAGTGCAACACAATGATTTTGTTATATTGCTAATTATTGTAATAAGAGTCAATTCAGTGAGGATTTTAATTCTAATTTAAAAGATAAAATTGTAAATTAGTATTCAAATATATTGAGTCAAACTGAGCTGAAAGTTCCAACGTTGACTAGACTCGATTAGCAGCTTAAGAATCACCCAACTTGTCTCGTTCACCTTGTTTTTTTTTTTGTTCTCGACACAAATGCATGATCATCATCGATTTTGTCAAAAATAATTGTCATGCTATAATTTGCATGCATGCAGTGAGTACGGTATATATGATCATATGTCGATGAACAACCCTAGTCCGTGATGTGTGTTATGTATAAAGGAAGCAAAGGTGCGCATATATAGGAATATGATATGTATTGAGTCGATGATCGAACTTGCATATGCGTGCGAAGAAAAAAGAAAGGCACAAACACATATTTGGCAAGTCTTGAAAGAGGCACTCTCACACGCACTTTTGGTGCGTGAAGCAAAGGAAAACGACTTACTTATAGTTATACTATATATATTATTTATTTATTTTAATGATATGAATCAAATAATATTAAAAAAAATCAAAATAACTGAAAACAGTTGAAAAACATTGTGTGATGATATATATGTAGGTTAAAGATGCCGCTAAAAATTGAAAAAGATGCAAGAAACGACGTGGTGTTGACTGAAACAACCTTATTTCTTGCGTGGTGAAAGATTTAAATATCATGAGTACCGACAATTTTACTTCTAAAGCTTAAAATGTTCAAAACTCTTATAAATTCCAAAATTTTGTGTACATTTCAACACTCATATTCTTTTAATATACAAAAAATAATTATTTTTGAATAATTTTATCACCGGTTACCATGCAAGAGTATGAAAAAGTAACCATTTTCCTCGATGTTTGTGTACGTAATAGGATATATATTTCTTAAAGGTGGTTATCATTAGGACTAATCACTATTTGTTTTAACTTGAAATACCCTAACACACTATCTATGTATTGTTGTATCTTAGAAAATTAGATTTGTGGAACTATATATACAGTCTAGCTATATATAGATATAGTGGTGATCATGGTGGGAAACACTTTCGAGTGTAATGAGGTTGTAGGGTTGTTGGTGGTGGTCAATCCTTAACCGTGTTTATCCAAAAGGTAATAAACAATATTATTAGCTACCTAGTTTTAATTATATAGTGCAAAAGATGGGTGATCTTCAAGCTTCTCTTAATCTCTTATGCAACTAAAACAATCATGCATGATGAGTTCCTCTTCATAATGTATGTCTTTTAAGTATATAATAATATAAAATGATCTATGTTTGGAAGAAATTAACTAGTGCGTGCCCCGTGGCAATGATATCATTTTTAAAAAATGAGAATTTATTACAAAAACGTATATCAAATGTTATATAGTTTTTGGTCCTTCTGAATTGTGCTTGGTTCTTTTCGATACGTATATAGACATACAAGAATGAATAAATATTTTATATAAATGCAACGAGTACAATAATGATTTGTGTGTTCGTGCTTATATTATTTAAGAAATATTATTTAATAAAAAAGAAAATACAACTAATTTACATTTTTGCAACCATTTTCACTATAAACAAAGACTTGTTCTTTCGTACATTATATACATAAAAGCAAAAAAAAACATTTGCTACCTAATTTCTCCCTCCCACAAAAGATTCAATATTTTCATGTCTTACAATAGTTGATACACCTAAAAAAAAAATTATAACTTTTTCATTTTAAAATACTATTTTATTCTTACTTTATTCACTTACTTTTTAAACTCCACTCATAATTATTTTATTTTTCAACTTAAAAATTGTTATGAATATTATTAATTAGTGAACGACTAGTCATTTCTTGGTGAACAAGACAGAAACCCAACTTTGTATATATATAAAGGGGTCTCCCATATCATTGTCTCTCTTTATACTCTATTATTCTCTCTCAATTTCTCTTGAGTTTATAACACGTTATCAGTACGATGCCCTAAGAAAGTTCAACCGCGTTCTTCATCGAAGTCCTACTCATCCAAGACCCGAACTCCAAGACAAGAATTTATATGTTTGTTTATATTCATTAATAATTATAAATATATCTACTTCTCCTATTTTTTCTTAAATTCAAAGTTCCCGAAGAACATTATAATCTGATATTCCTGAGGTAATATCATATGTTCCCGAAGAATATTATAATCTGATATTCCCGAATAAATATCAAAATTAGATGTTCCTGAAGAACATGATATGATATTCCTGACGAAATATCAAAATTAAATGTTCCTGAAGAATATCGTGCGAGTCTTTGTGGTCAAGTCATGTATGTGCGAACTCGACCCATAAATCAATTGAGGTACTTACATAAATTCCAAAGTGGGTGAAACTTTAGGAAAAATTAATACAAACCTTGTTGAATAGTACGATGGTTATTTGCTTGAATATTAGGATAGCCACCTGAGTTTGAATCCCCATGAAAATTTGATATTCCTGAAGTATTATCAAATCAATTATTTTTAATATATCAATTAAATTGAATGTCCTGAAGAACATATAATATTATATTGATCGTTTTAGAAAAATATCGCGATTTGATAATATCTGATAAATATCAATTTTAATTGCTCCGTAGTAGCAATAAGTTTTAAATGTTCCCAAGAACATTATGATATGATATTCATCAATAAATATCAAAATATTTTTGAGATAATATTTTTATTGATTGCTCTCGAAGAAGCAAAGTTCAAACATTAAATGTTTTTGAATAAAGTTACATCTCAATGAAACGCCAAATTCGATTGTTCTCGTTGAAACAATAAATACATATGAATTATCCCTGAAGGATATCTTTTGAAAATTGAGAACAAATGTATCTTATTATGTGGGTATTCATGGAATATCGAAAAAAGTCGATTCCAATTAAATGTAGTTTCTCAGAAAATTATATATTGAGATTTATTTTTATCCCCGAAGGATCATTGGTAAAAATACTGTATCCCCGAAGGATCATTGATAAATATATTATTATGCAAATTATGACATATTAAGAGTGGGCTCCGGAAGAGCTTTACTAATTATCCTCACGAGTACTACAAATGTACTTAAACATGAAAATGATGCATATCATGATTGTGCGTGGAGATGAATCAAACATTTCTCATCTGCGAATTTATTTGAAATATGCAACTTATATTTATATCACCACTAAAGTAAATGTTTATGAACGTGCATAGTAGAAAATAAGATATATCTCGAGCCCACGATCCAGAAGATTGGTTTATAGCAATTACGCTGATTTGCATATTTAACGAAGATCATTTCCCGGCATTAAGGGGAGATAAAAATATAAAGATATAAATGCCGGGAAATTTTATTGAATGAAAACCATCTTCAATTCTAGATCCACGCATCAATCAATTGAACCCGAAGTTAATGAAAATAAATGACTTGCAATATTTATCAAGTAATCTGCCAAATTAATGAAGGTGTGACAAAATCACATATATTTGTGAAAAATGAACTAAAAGAGTTCAAATACCAAAGAGATCAACTCAAATGTTGATTCTAATATACGCCTGAAGCGTAGTAGATCGATCTCAAGATATAAAATAAATCCGCTGTAATAAAATTTAGTCACCCTCAAAATCTCCTGAAGAGAGTTAGATGGAAATCTCATTGAAAAAGCATGTGCACGTGATAATAGAAAATCGTGGGATTGCGGAACAACCAAATTAAATATTTTGGGAAATGATGAAAGATTTGGTTGATGTATTGAATTGTCATCAACATGGAAAAATAGAAAGTCGTCAACGACATATTTGCCTCAAGAGTTGCTATAGAAAATTTGGATCCAAAACTTAAATCAATGATAGTGTGTCAGCAGCACTCGAAAAATAAGAAACGAGAAATTGAGGCTGAGCATGACTCGCTAAATAAAGATATATTTTGACTCTATAGTACACAACTCAAAATATTATCCCAGAAGATATACGTGGGTGTTCGTAAGAAAAACGAGTAATGATGTGGTGAGATATAAATGCGAAATTAGTTGCTCAAGAGTTTTTCGCAGAAACTCGATATTTTTAAGGATGACATTAAGTTCCGATACCTTATACTTCTGGCAGCAACAACAATAAATATAGATATGCATCGAATGTAAGATTTAATCATGTAGAAATCATTTGAAAGATACATACATGAAAATCCTGGATGGATTTTAAGATTTCTGAAATGAAAGGAAATGAAAATCAGAAAATGTATAGTATCATATTACATATGTCATTATAGATATTGAAGACAATGTCCCGAAGACCAATGATTGCACTCTTTTTCCCTCTACTAAGTTTTTTTCACAGGGTTTTCTTAGTTAAATGTTTTTAACGAGACAACCACAATATAAATGTGAATGTCATGTACTCTTTTCCTCGAGTATTTTTTCCTACAGGGTTTTATAACGAGGTTTTTAACGAGGCATGTACATCACTCGATAATAAATAATGAGGACATCAGAATGTTCCATATGAGTTTGTTTTCGAGATAAACTGAGATATTGAACCTGAAGTTCAAATGATTTTGAATTGAAGTTCACATTATTGTTCATTTGTCAAAAAATGTATATTGAACACTAGATGCATCTAAAATACTCCAGAAGAGTTACCGGCCGGTTATAGCAATTGAGAATGCTCTAGTCAATATACATGTCTGGTAAAGACATGTCCCTGAAGGACGAAAAATATACAATAATACAAATGAATGTGAAACTCGACAATTCGAAGGTTGGGTCCTGAAGACCAAATTTTATAATTTAATAACTAAGTTTTTCCTATATATGGTTTTATTAGTTACAGGTTTTAATGAGACTGATTGATCACAAATAATTACTTTCAAGAAGTCAAAGATCTTCGGTGATTACAATCAGGGGGAGCAAGTTGTACTCTTTTTCCTTTGTCGAGGTTTTATCCCACTGGGTTTTTCTGACAAGGTTTTAACGAGTCAGCAATCCTGTAAATAGTCATTCAAGGGGGAGTGTTATGAATATTATTAATTAGTGAATGACTAGTTTACCCTTTTTTGGTGAAGAAGACAAAAACCCTACTTTGTATCTATATAAAGGGGTCTCCCCATATAAATGAATGAACAAATTTTATTCTCCTATCATTGTCTTTCTTTATACTCTATTATTCTCTCTCAATTTCTCTTGAGTTTATAATAAAAATAAATTTTTAACTCTTACTTTTTAATCAAAAATTCAAAAAAACAACACTTTTTTTATGAGTATCGCATCTATATTGAATTATAGTGAGTACATATTTATTGATTGATGATATGGCGGAGAACTTAGTGGGCCTAAGAGGCCCATATAGTTATTTCAAGTTCGTAATTTGGACCCACTTTCCAGTCCAACATTCTACGACCCATTTTGAAAAAACGTCAATTCAAGATTTTCCTAACAGAAGTCAAACACCCCATTAAGTCTCCACAGTTTTTTTTTTCTTCTTACAAGTAGTAATCCTTCCCACCTGCCGTTTTTTTTGTTCTCTCCCACACCCACAACCTCCTCTACATTCATATATATGTACTTACATTTCTCTTTGGTCATGCCTTCCATGCATGTATCATTTGTCCATATTAGCCACACGCTTCCGTCGTTTCCGAAACGAGCTAGATCTAAACGCAACACGTTATAATCGAGCTAGTCGGTTAGAGAAATGTTTCAAGTCATAGTCCAATAATCGATCCTAAAACGACAAGAATAGAACATAGTAATTGTAACTTACTAGGATCGTATTTAAGTCCTTAACAAAGTTTCGGGTCGGTCGGTCGATAAACACTCTTATTTCATGGAATCATTATTCTCATACAACAACACAAGGGGAGGGGAGGAAGCCATGAATGATTACTATGTGTAGGTTTTGAACCTCTCCAAATTTGGCTAAAAGATGGCACTGTGAAATCTGGTTGGAATAAAGGCAGCTCTTCTGAGTTCCATTTATTCTATTCAGTCTTTTCACTGTTTTTGTGTTTCATTAATTTATCACTACTGCTCTTTTATAATTTCTGTCATTAATGTTTGTATTTAATGTAATTGTAAAAGAAAAAAAAAAACAATTTTATGTTATTAAAAAAAAATGGAAATCTCTCCATATATTTCTCTATTGAGAACTATGCATATACAGTAGAAAAGTCTCTCTCTCTACACTTCATTTTCTCTGGAAAATCTCGAGATTGGCGTCTCAAGATAAAGACCAGAAAACATCTTTCCCCAAACCCCCTTTTTAATTTCCTTGTAAAAACCTCAAAAAAAGAATTGAAACCCATTTTCTTGAATTAAAACAAAAATAAAAATCGAATCTTGAAATTTGATGAGTGAAAGAGGAGCTGACTCTCTGTGAGAAGATGAGAGCCTACCTGTTCATGCAAGCCGCCATTTTTATCCCAGAAAAAAAATCAGGTACTGTAGTTTAAATTGAAAGAAAAAGATGGCCCTCTGTTTTCACAGGGAGAGCAATAGCAGCGGGAGCAACAACAGCGGTGGCAAACAGCAGCAGCAAATGGACGGCGGCAAGTACGTGAGGTACACGCCCGAGCAAGTCGACGCGCTTGAGAGGTTTTATGCTGAATGCCCTAAGCCCACCTCCTTGAGGAGGCAGCAGCTCATTAGGGAAACTCCCATTCTTGCTCAAATCGAACCAAAGCAAATCAAAGTTTGGTTTCAGAATCGAAGGTTAATCACCATCACTGTTCCCATGGTTTTTCGATTCTCTGTTCTTGTTTCAAAGATTGTTTAAATTTAATTTAACGAGGAGCCCTTTTTTTATTTTCTGGTTCTTGATTTTTTAATTTTTTTTTGTGTGCTTTTAATTCTTTGTTTTTCTGCTGGATTTGGGGAGTTGATTGTTATCACATGTTTTCTGTAGATCCTGTTCAAAAACAAATCACAGAAATAAATGAATGACAATGATTGTAAACATGAATTTGGTTTTCTTCTATAGATGCCGCGAAAAACAGCGAAAGGAATCGTCTCATCTCCAGACAGTTAACAAGAAGCTGTCTGCCATGAACAAGCTGCTCATGGAAGAAAACGACCGCCTTCAAAAGCACGTCTCTCATTTGGTTTATGATAACGGTTACATGCGCCAACAGCTACAAACTGTAAATTTATCCATCCTATCAGTCACTTGCACTCTACCTCGTGATTCCCAACCCATTTTTTCCCCTTTCAATTTTAGTGTTGAATTTCTATCACGTTGACAGGTGAGCACAACAGACGGTGATACCCGCTGTGATCCTGCTGTAATGAGTGGTGGTCGGCAACAACACCAAAACCCAACGCCTCAGCCTCCTAAGAAGGATGCTAGTGGCCCAGCTGGGTAGAATTACTTATTTAACACTTGTTATCGTTTGTTTCTGTTAATATTAGTATTATTATCCTTTTTGGGATGATAGTCGAAAAGCTAATGCCAGTTTTGCCTCTTTTTTTTGTAATTTGCTGTATTAGTCTTCTCACGATTGCTGAGGAGACCCTTGCAGAGTTCCTTGGAAAGGCTACCGGAACTGCTGTCGACTGGGTCCAGATGATTGGGATGAAGGTTCACTCTTTCTCAAAATTCTCTCTCTCTCCATTGTGTACACAGAGTTCTAAAAACCCATGTTAAGGGGCTTTAGTGTGATTTGATCTTTTTTTTTCTTTTGCTTGTTCCTTATATGGACATTTGGTTTTAATGTATTGTTTGTGTGTGTTTACTCTAGCCTGGTCCGGATTCTATAGGCATCGTTGCTGTTTCCCGCAACTGTAGTGGGATTGCAGCACGGGCCTGTGGCCTCGTGAGTCTCGAGCCCACGAAGGTGATCCATTTCTAAATGCCTGTTTCTATTTCTTTTTGTTGAAAAGACATTGTTGTGCCGTAATCCAGCTTAAACACTATTAAATTTGCAGGTTGCTGAAATTTACAAAGATCGAATGTCTTGGTATCGTGACTGTCGTTGTCTTGATGTGGCATCCATTATCCCAACTGGAAACGGTGGTACAATAGAGCTCATATACACGCAGGTTAAATATATTGTTTACTCAATATCTCTCTCTATTAATACAAAGCTTATACCTGTTTTTTTTATTAATATTATTCTCTACCTCAGACTTATGCTCTGACAACATTGGCGATGGCTTGTGATTTTTGGACTCTGAGATATACTACCAGTTTAGAAGATGGCAGCCATGTGGTGAGTCTTCCTACTGTGTTTTGGTGTATGTGTTTTTTACTTCTATTAACACCGTTTTATTTCCTCAGATTTGTGAAAGGTCACTAACACCATCTATGGGTGGCCCAACTGGTCCCTCGGCCACTTGCTTTGTGAGAGCTGAAATGCTCCCTAGTGGTTGCCTTATACGACCTTGCGAGGGTGGTGGCTCTATTATCCACATTGTCGATCACATTGATTTGGGCGTATGGAGTTGCCAACTTTTTCTTACTTTCTTTTTTTACTTTCTTTTTATTTATTTATTTAACTTCACTCCTATCTTGCATCAGGCATTAACTGTTCCCGAAGTTTTAAGGCCACTGTACGAATCATCCAAAATCCTCGCACAGAAAATGACGATCGCAGTAATTTTGTTTTTCTTCTAAAAATGTAAATTTATGCTTTAGGCAACATTATCTTAATCGACTTTTCCATTCAGGCCTTGCGCCATATTAGACAAATTGCTCAGGAAACCAATGGAGAGATCCAATGTAGTGGTGGCCGACAGCCTTCTGTTCTCAGATCACTAAGTCAACGATTGTGCAGGCACGAAAGCTTTACTCCTCGAAAATATTATCATAGATTCGATTAAGTATTTTTATAAAGTAATAATAATTGGAATGTTTTGTATTTACTCTCAGGGGTTTTAATGATGCCGTGAATGGGATTGTTGATGATGGTTGGTCCATAATGGATAGTGAAGATGTAACTATTGCCATTAACTCGTCACCGAAAAAGTTCCTCGGGTGTTCCCAGTACAACCCTCTTTTCATGCTCCCGACTTTTGGAGGTGTTCTTTGTGCACGGGCTTCCATGCTTCTTCAGGTTAGTTCTGGCTAATGATTCATAATATTTACATTCAAATCCCACGAGGTTTCACATAATCACCCCCCGTCCCCCTTTGGTGTAGAATGTGCCACCTGCTTTGCTTGTACGTTTCCTGAGAGAGCACCGCTCGGAATGGGCTGATTACGGGGTGGATGTTTACTCTGCCGCGTCTCTAAAAGCTAGTCCTTATGCCGTCCCTTGTACAAAGCTCGGTGGGTTTCCGAGTAGCCAAGTTATTTTACCACTTGCACAGACAGTCGAACACGAGGAGGTTAGTTATTTCACCCTTTTTTTAACTGTCGTAATTATGGATTTGCCGCTGAATTACGACTTACGACTTGTAATGTCCTTAGTCCCTAGAGGTGGTTCGTTTAGAGGGCCATGCATTCACTCCCGAGGACATAGCGTTGTCTCGAGATATGTACTTGTTACAGGTTTGTTTGTTTGTTTGTTTATTCGTTACTTATTCTTGCACATTTCTTTTTAATTTATCAAGAACATATTGCAGCTATGCAGTGGTATAGATGAAACGAATCGAGGGGCCTGTGCTCAGTTGGTCTTTGCTCCCATCGATGAAACGTTTGGCGATGACGCCTCTATGCTGCTGCCTTCGGGTTTCCGTGTTATCCCTTTAGTTCCCAAATCAGTTGAGACCCTTTCCTCAATACTCTTCTTTTTTTATAATCGTCCGTATTATTTTTTATTATTAAAGTCACGCCATGCTGCAGGATGGGTCTACATCGAGCCGTACGTTGGACTTGGCTTCCTCCCTTGATCTTGGACACGGTGGATCTCATCGGGCTGGTCTAGTCGATACGGATAATGACAACGTGAGATCTGTTTTGACGATTGCATTCCAGTTCACGTTTGAAAGTCACTATCAGGACAGTGTAGCTGCTATGGCCCGCCAATACGTACGTAGTATAGTCGCTTCTGTCCAGAGAGTTGCCATCGCAATAGCCCCGTCTCGAATCAGCTCCCACAGGGTACCTACTTCACCCGAAGTTTCGCCTGAGGCCGTCACATTGGCACGTTGGATTTGCAGGAGCTATAGGTACCTATTTCTCGTATTTGTAAAAAAAAAACAATTAGATTTTCTGTTTTCTTTATTTGTTCTGTTCTCTCTGTTTCAGGTTGCATACTAGGAACGAGCTCTTTCAGGCCGAGTCGCAATCCGGGGATGCTGTTCTGAAACAACTCTGGCACCACAGGAACGCTATCATGTGCTGCTCTGTCAAGATGAATGTTAGTCTCGTTCGTCGTTGCCTTCTTCAGATTTGTCCGAGGCCTCGAGGGGTGAACGATCACTTACGTTTAACCGTGTTTTTTTTCTTTTTTTCTTTTTCAGGCATCTGCGGTTTTCACGTTCGCCAACCAGGCAGGACTGGACATGATGGAAACGACGCTGGTGTCCCTTCAGGACATAATGCTCGAGAAGATTCTGGACGAAACCGGTCGCAAGATTCTCCTTTCGGAGTTCTCCAATATCATGCACCAGGTAATTAGTAAAATCGTAGTTACCCGTAGAAATTCGCTGAACAAATAATGAACTATCTGTTCCGTTTTCACTTCAGGGGTACGCCTATCTGCCGGCAGGAGTGTGCGTCTCGAGCATGGGACGTCCTGTCTCGTACGAGCAAGCCATTGCTTGGAAGGTTCTTAACGAAGACGACTCCAATCACTGTTTGGCTCTCATGTTTACGAGCTGGTCTTTTGTGTAGTAAAATGTAACAGTAATTAGTAATTCTCCTATGCCACTGTGTGGTAACTTTTGCACTAGCTGCTGCAACTTTCTTTCTTTTACTATGTTATTTTCAACTCTTTTGAATTAGTAGTAATTACTAATTAGTATGGTGTTTGTATGATGAACCAATCTTATTGATTTTATCTTAATTGTTAGTAATATTCAGTAAAAAAATAAATAATAAACTATGAAAACATTCATACTCCACTAAAATGAAAAAAATAATATACTAGTACATATGGTATTATAAAAGAAAACATTTGTGTCTGAGTGGGGTCCAGCTTTTAAATATGGTTCAGACGAGCGTGCGCCTGAGTCCTCTTTTCAATGCTACATTAGTTAATGCAGTGTTTGCTTAGAATCTTGGTTTTCTCAGCAGGTGCAATAATAATGAATGATATTAGTATAATAATAATTATAATAATAAATGGGGCCTACCTAATATTTTGCTAACCTTGTATATAGAGCAAGAATTTATTATGCATGCATGCACAGGTGCAGGTGTAAGTGCAGGATCCGTTTTGATACCTGCACCACTCACCTGTATTTCTATGGTTTCTTGTGGAAGGAGATTTTAATTTTATCATTGTGCCTATCCACCTATGTGGCTATGTGTGTCTTTTTCAATCATACTCCTACTACTCAACTCGTTAAGTTTTCTTGCTTAATAATCTAATTTAGATTGGTCTGAATAAACTCTTGTAAGTTGAGGAGATGATCAGATGATGTTTGCTTAAAACTCGATAATAAAACCCGAAGATTAAAATTGAATATTCACAGAGATGAACTTGATTCTTTCTTTTAGGCAAAATCACAGCTCATTATTTTTGATAGGTGGAGGCCAAGACAGTCTCCAGTGGGTGGTGCCATCGGCATAATTTGAGTCGCCAGCTTCACTGCTTGCGTCGTCTCCTTCCTGGGCCCCGCTGCCTTGTCTTCTCAGACCTTCAACAACGCCTAAATCATCGAAGGTTGATTCAGTCCTCCAGGAGGGGGGTGTTGCGCATTCAGATTCTGCAGTTATGATCCTTTGAGAGGAATGGCCAACTCTCAGTGTTTGAAGTTTGGCGTACGACTCTTTCATTGCAGTACTGGCTTCGAAAAACCGAGTGCAAGATGCCAAGGCCACAGGAATCGGACGGAGCATTTCCTAAATCATGGAATAATAATACAAAGATATGATTAAAGTGCATTTTAATTTGTAAGTTGAGATTAGTTGAAACATCTGAATCCTGAAGCCACAAGAACAACATATAGATATGGGGGATTCACAGAAAGGTCTTCCGTCTTTGGCGGTGAAACTCATAACGATGAGAAGCCAGATAAATAACTTACCCCCCATATTGTAGGTGGTTCTTTAAAGTTTTGACTCCATTGAAAGTCAGCAACAGAAGCTGTCAAGGCACCGTAATCACTTGCAGCCTTCATTAGCAATTCTGAAAATTGTTTCTGCAAAGAAATCAGGACTAAGAACAATTAGTCGATGAAATTTGATGGGCAGATAGTAATGAGAATTTAAAACCTTGCAATTCCAATTGCATGGAAAAGGGTGGATGTATGTTTTATTATCAACATTTTACACCACAATTATTTCATTGATCAACTATACCTGATACTCAGCTTCTACGGGTATGCAATCCAACGAGTAAGGTTGCTGGAGTCGAGCTATAATCCGATCCTAGAAAACAAGTCCACAAAATCAGAATTTCTTATTCACAACTGTGAGAAAGAAGATTCAGCACAATCCCAAAACTTTATCAGCACACTCTTGTGACAAAATTGTTTCAGTCTGAAATAGGGTCAACAGATCAATCTCTTGTTAAATCAACCCGAACAGAGCCAATAGATCTATCGCACTAAATCAACATACTTCGATTTCACAAACTCACAAGTCACAAATACTCTCACTTTAATCACTTAAAATGCACCATTTCAGCATATCTACCCAGGTAAAAATAACTTGATGAAATCCGTGGGGAAAGCATTGTTGCCTGTGTAGCTTTCTAGCGATGTAGCAACACAATTTTTTTACACAGATCACAGGTACTGGATGTATCTTTAGGTTGGGTCGAATCAAATGTGCTCTCTTTCTTTCATTGCAGATAAGAGACCCATTCCTCCCTAAAAAATGATGAATATGACAGCGGGAGGATGCGGGTTCTATGGAAATCATCTGATTTCGTTTTACAAATTACCTTGTTCTGAATAACATCTTTCAGTATAGTGGTGATCCGAGCTAAAGTCTCGATCTTTTTCTCCATCTCACTGACGTGTGTTAAATACGCAACATTTTTGTCCTCCTGCAACTTCCAGAAATGAATTACATGAGCCCCAAATCGAATAACACACAAGGTGAATTTGCGACCGAGAATTCAGAGCGCATCAACCTTTCTTCCTTGAAGTTCCACTTGCAGATCCGCAGTTTTCCTTTGTACGGCAGTCAATTCCCTCAGGATCCTTATCAAATCGCCCCCCTTTTCACCAGAATCTGCCGATAAATTCTGAGTATCTTCCTAATCCCGAAACCCCCCAAAAAAGAAGGTCAAAATTAGGGCTTGTTACTAGAATTGAAGCACCGCGGCTCGGGATCGAGTGTAATATTTCGCGAGCATACCTGAGACGGAAGAGGATGAACTGTGTATCCGAGATCGGCGGCGATTGAGAGAGCGTCGGACATCCCTCCCACCCTGCGCAGTGGCTTTTTCCCAACCCAGGTGGCGTCGCTGCCCATCGACATTTTAATGCTGTTCGTGAGTTTTATTTTATGCCTGCGAGCTTCAATTAAGATATGAAAAAGCCGGCGCCGGAAAAGAAATTTCGAACGGAGAAGGACCGGAGCTGGTTCAGAGACTCCAGACGATTTGCTGATGTTTTATTTTCAAATTTAAAAATTGAAATGGGCCGACTACACAGTTTAGTCAATATCGTCAGGCCTAATTAATATTTTGAGCCCATCCCAATTTCGTAACCCAAAACCCTACCCCTAAACCTCTGCCAGCTACCGAATCACTCCCCCAAGTCTCCGTCGATACCTCTTTCCGACATTTTCCGCTTTTCACCGACCGCCGGAAAAAGCTCCGGATATTTTCTGGTTCAATCCAAAACCTCAGTGCTCAGAAGCTTTTCTAACTGTAAAACATGAAAGGCAACGGCACCCTGAAGAAGAAGAGACCATCATCATCTTCCTCTCATCAGGCGGCGGCGAAGGGTACTAAGAACAACAACAAAAAACGTTTTTCCTCCATTAATAACGACTCTTTCTTCGATTCCACCGAGCAGAAACGGCGCCGTAAGTTCGACGGAGATGAGGAAATCGAGAGCAGCGATGGCGACGGGGAGTTCGGCTCGGATGGCGAAAGACAGCCGGTGGTGGAGAAAGAAGTGGAGATAGACGAGACGCCGGCGGAGAAGAAAAAACGCTTGGCCGATGCGTTTTTGGAGTCACTTAGGGCTAAGGAGAAGCTGAAAGAGGAAGGTGATGATTCGGACGACGGCAGTGAAGGGAGGATGGAGAGAGATGGGGAGAGAGATTCACTTATTGCAAAGCTTTTGCAGCAGGATCAACTCGAAGAGAGTGGCCGCGTTCGCAGAGAGATTGCGTCTAGGTTTGTCTTTATCAATTTGCAGCTGAAATTTCTGAGTCTAAGTTTGTTCATTAGTCGGCTGAGAATTCGATTTAACGCATTTATATATGCTAAATTAGGAATGGTAGAATTGGGTAGATAAGCAACTTGTTATTTTTATACTAGTATTCAAATTTGGCAGAGCTAAATTATTTTCTATGCTCTAAAAATAACCTTAGCGGTAGAATACGAAATAGCGCTATTACAAGTACTGACGTACGGCATTAGTCTCTTGTTTTTGTGTGTTTAGAAGGTGTACTCAAGATTGAGAATGAGAGCATACATCTTGGAGTGGTGTGTGTAGTTATCAAATTTTATGCATTGTGTTTTTGTGGGCTGTACACAAAACTAAGTGTGTTAATTCGTGTTGAATTTATTTTAGGGTTCGAAATCCAGAAACAAGTGAAGGATTTCGGTATCTAGTAAAACATAGGCAGACAGTCACGAGTGTAGCTCTATCTGAGGATGACTCGAGAGGGTTTTCAGCATCCAAGGATGGTACCATTGTTCAATGGGATGTCGATAGTGGGAAGACTGAAAAGTTCGCTTGGCCGTCTGATGAAGTCATGAAGAAGTCTCGCGGTTTAAGGGACCCACAAGGTCGCGCTACAAAGCAAAGTAAACATGTTCTAGCGTTATCTGTTAGTTCAGATGGTCGTTATTTGGCAAGTGGAGGACTTGATCGTCATGTTCATCTGTGGGACATTCGCACACGACAACATATTCAGGTGTGTTCCATGTGCGAGTGTCCATATTTTCTCTTTTACTACAATTACTATAAGTAACAGGTTAAAATTTCAGCACTTATTGCCAATGAACTAGGCACTGAGGAGTAGTATAACTTGTGCCAAATATCTCTTGGGGAATCACTGCATTTGTGAAACAATTGAAAACGAGATTCAAAAATCATTACAAGTTTATGGACTATATAATAACTAATAACAGAAAAAGTTTACATAAAATGGCTGAAATTTTCCCACCAGAAAGCACCTGCCTATATCGGATATTTTAATTGTGTATAGTGAAAAAAATGTACCACGTATAAGTTTTTATGCTATCTGGCTTAAATTATGCAGTATAAATATTTGTAGTGAAGTCTGAATCCATCTAAACATTACTACTATTAAAATTGATTTTTAAATATAAATCTATTTAAATGTATACACGCTTAAATTTTCTTGATCGTCATGTTCAACTGTGGGACATCTCTTGCATTATAACTGTTTAGTTCATGGCATGCTTATGACATGATTTAAATCTATTAATTTAAAGGATGTTTGAGTTTAATAGATGTAATATATTTCTTATGATGCACACAAACACACATATAAATTGTAGTCTTAATTTTGAAATATGTGTATTACAATATATGTAGGCTTTTCCAGGACATAAAGGACCTGTATCATGCTTAACATTTAGGCAAGGGACTTCAGAACTCTTCTCGGGTTCATTTGATCGCTCTATCAAGATTTGGAATGCGGAAGATAGAACTTACATAAACACATTATTTGGTCACCAAAGTGAGGTGTTAACCATTGACAGCTTGAGAAAAGAACGTGTATTAACTGTTGCTCGTGACCGCACCATGCATTTGTGGAAGGTATTTTATTTCAATACTTGAATGCTCAAATTGGACGCAATATGCTAAAATAGCGATATGAGGCACATATATATTCTGGCTCTCAGCTATCAAACTTGATGTTGTGAAACTCAATTTTGGAGCCATTTCATTTTTAAAAAGAAAATATCTTGATGAGATTTTAATTTTAATTAAAAATATCTAAAATCACTATTTACTCTGATTTCCCCTAACAATTATTTAAAACCATTTCTCCAATCACTGGGCTCAGAAAACTCAATAACTATACATTTTAATTACCCTACTTGCTTAAGTACTATAACTTCCAATCACAACCAATCATTATTTTACTATTTTTTTACATCAAATCAACTTTAATCATTACATTGCCATCTCATATCTATTCACTCTGCTTGAAAAACACTCATCACTATTTGCTCTGATTTTGGAAGTTTTAAAAATGAAATGGCATCCATTCGCACCTTTAATGGTTGTAGTCAGAATTTATACTTTTTTGCTTTTAGTTGAGATCCTTCTTGTTGCATGTGGCGAAATAGGTACCAGAGGAATCACAATTGGTATTTCGAGCTCCAGCTGCTTCACTGGAATGCTGTTGCTTTATTGGCAATGATGAATTCTTGTCGGGATCTGATGATGGAAGCATTGAGCATTGGAACGTTTTACGCAAGAAGCCTGTCCATATTGTAAAAAATGCACATGCCTCGTATAGCAAAAACAATATTAATTATGAAGGACTAGAAAATGGTCATAAAGGTGACATTGGTTTCTCTTTCCTTATTGTAGGCCATGTGAATCTTTGAATCACATCCTCATTCTTGATTAATGTACTGCAGAAAATGTTGCAATAGATTCTCTGAGTCTTGGGTCGTCCGCTCTTTCTTGGGTTAACTCTGTTGCTGTTTGTAGAAGCAGTGATCTTGCTGCTTCAGGTGCTGGAAATGGTTCAGTACGTCTTTGGGCTATCGAGAACGAGTCCAAAGGAATTCGTCCATTATTTGAGCTCTCCCTGGTATGCATTTTGGAAACCCCCAGAGAATATTGCCTTCTGTTATGTTGTCTTTATTACTTCAAATTGTTATTGTTGTAGTAGTGGTGTTACAGAAGCGTGTGTTTGACATATTCTTGGATTTCTAAAATACTTCCATCTTGTTTCCTGAATATCTGAGTTTGTCACGTACAATAAATAATTATTTTAAGATTAGAAGTGAAAATCCAAATTTACACATGGGCAGTCAATAAGTAGCATCTTTATTTTAATTCTTCCCACATGATAACACTATACAATTATTTCATATGTTGCTGTGCACTTGCTACTCTTACACCCTTGTACTAGATCAGGACAAAAAACTGTTTTTCTACATCTATGATCTTCTGCTCCATTGCTTATATGATGCAATGAAATGACATGCAGGCTGGATTTGTAAATTCGTTGGCATTTGCGAAATCTGGAAAATTCTTGATTGCAGGGGTTGGACAGGTGAATTTTATTTTATTTATCTATATTATGATATATTTGAATTCATATTTATATCAACATTTTCTTTGACAGGAACACCGATTAGGAAGGTGGGGACGTGTTGCTGCCGCAAAAAATGGAGTTGCATTACATCCGCTAAAGCTTTCATAATAAGTACATTACACTATTGGTCTTGATATCTGAAAATGGTGGAAATGTAAAAGAAAACGAGTATCATAAAGTTTGATAAATGATGCGGTTGCTAGTTTTGCCTAGCAATGGGAACGGAGACAGATGAATGCCCTTGAAATAGTTTACATTTATCTCCACCGAGGAATCAGATATTTGCGGGAATATACATATTTATATGAAGCTAATTACATTATGAATTACTCGAGATTACAAATTTAGGGTGCGGCTTTCTTACAGTTTTGGAGCAATTTTTCTGTTTTAACTCCTGCTTACATGCTGCAGATTTTGCCGATTGTATTTTCTGCACATTTGGTTTCTGTTTTTTTTTTTCTGCCTTGGTTTTGATACTTGTATTCCTGTTTTGGATTTTGGTAGACAATACTGTATTACTATTATTCTTTTATAAGATTTAAATAAATTTTTATTAGCAAATTCGTGTATCTATATTATGATTATATGGTCAATATTTATATCTCAATTGTCACAAAAACATAAATGTCTTACAAACAATCTTGATTCCTAGATCATCTTCTGTGATTCATCTGATGCATAGTTTTGCTGTTACCAACAAAAATCAATCATACTAATTAACTTCACCAGAAATAGTCCCACCGTCATCTGCCTCCAAGCTTCGTCTCTTCTTCTTCCCTTCTCCATATCTCGACCTTCTCGGAGCCTCATCCTCACTTTCACTCTCATCATTCCTATAGCTACTATTCCCACCGCTATAACGTTCTCTCTGCTGACTCCTACCTTCTTCGCCAGCTAAACCGACACTCTCTTGTCCCTTGGCTTGATCGGCATTATCCATTTGTTCTCTCCTAGCCCGATTCATGTTTTGAGAAGGCTGTGATTGGAGTTGTGATTGTGGAGGATAAAAAGGCGGCCGCCCACCTCTTACACCCATAAAAGGGCCTCGGCCCGGTCCTGGACCCATCATCATCTCAAACCCGCCGCCATTTGGCCGGCCCGGGAACATCATGCCTGGGCCTGGGCCTGCGAAATCACCAGAGAATCTTGGGCCGTAAGGACCAAAGCCGCGTGGGGGCATGCCAAAGAGATCTGGCATCGGGAAACCATTGGGATTCACAGGCCCATAAAGAAACCCATCACTCCCCATCATGTTAGGGGGGAAACCCCCCCGTACCCCAGGGAAAGGCCGAGGGCCCCCACGTGCGAGCGGCATGTGCTGCGGGGGCCACATCATCCCTCTACCCCTTCCTCTACCTTGAGCTCCAAAAGCATGTCCATCATCTTCTTCACTTTCTTCTTCTTCATCATCCTCTTCTTCTTCTTCCTCCTCTTCGTTATCTTCGAAAGGCACAATGTCTGGGTTTTCGGTACTGTTGTCGAGGTTTACTCCCTTTGCCTTCTCCTCTTCCCGTTTCAACTCTGCTGCAAGTGAGATAGCCTGGGAAAAGATGATGGTTTCCAAATTTAATCTATTATCTAATACTAATTCCAAATGCATAAAATTAAATTAAATTGTACCATAACAAAATGCTACTCCTGGAATGCAAGAGGATATATTATAGTGGTGGATAACAGAAATTATAGGTAAATATCGAAAACAAAGTACCATAAGATCACTATCTGGCTCGAGGTAGAGTAATGATGCCAACTGTTCGCCTACGGAAAGCTCCAGCTCTTGGCAGTCTCTACTTATCTGCAGCAAGAACAGATATATGTCGACTAATATCTGTTAATGTTCTGACTGAGAATAATACAAGTTCATGGAAATGAATCAGCAAGAGGATATAAGCATAATTTGATTTGTTGCGATTTTTTCATAACCTACAGTTATCTTTCTTTCTGATCATCATCTATACCAATTAAAATAATATTCGGAAAGATCTTCTAAATATTACTTAACTTCACATGCTTCCAAGCATTAACAACTTATTTCACTAGAGATGCAGTCATTATGAAAGAGAATATAAAACACAACATAAATTCAAATATATTAAAGATATCATTATCAGCCTGACACGCAACTCCCAGTAACTTACCTTCACTGGTAAGTTCTCATTGTATGGGTTTCTCAAATGCCGAGTTTTGTCGAAGGACAATTCACAGAGCTGCAAGAAGTAATAGTCAGAATCTATTTACAAATCAATATATTGCAAAAAAAAAATTAATATTGTTTCACTCATCATAGATGACTACGGATTAACAACACAAAGAAGCATATCCTTTACAATTATTAAGACACGTGCATGTTTAACTTCCGAATTTGTGACTAGTCAAATATTAGTAGGGCAATCGATTTAAGAAAATGCAATGTCATACAGTCTTTCAGATTGCCATCAATAAAACAGAAACGTAAAGACGATCTGAGCAATGAAAGACATTACATTGTATATTAAATATTTCAAGAGCAAAAAATGGTTTACACAATAAAAAAAAACATAAAAAATCCCAGCATAAGAAAACTTCAACAATGTTGTGCCACATAATTCGATACAACACACACACACACACACAACAAACAAACAAACATCTTACACCTCCTCTGAAAAGATGCACACAAGAAATAAACATTGGATAGCAAACATTTTTTAATAAATGAAGTTCCAGAATAATATATTAATCTTCAGCAAGTATGCCGAAGTGGTGGTGAGGACCTTTAACCATTTGAGAGCGAAATTCCGTCCATAATGTGCAGTTCCATGAGCATGCTTCCAGTTCCCTCCACCAACAAAGCCACCAATTCTAGTTGTCATCTTTGCACAACCCTATTAAACAAAAATAAAAGCATCATCACTTGAACAATAAAAATTGTATTTTTTGTTTTGAAAACCTGAAACAACCCCCAAGTTCATCAAATATTCAAATCATAACCCCTCAAATCATTATCTTATGTCAATGGCATGAAAAGATGACCTGGAAATGCCTGGTCTTGTTAACCGAAAATATCAAAATGACGTTCTCAACAGTTTCAAAAGCTTCATTAAGTTTAGCCTCATTGCTTCTCTGAGTGGCCCATACTCCTTGTTGGACAGACAGTTCCAGATTTTCTCGATTGCAACTTTTTACAACAAAGTACCTGTAATAACCATATGCACATCACATACTTGTACAAGTGACCATGCCTCAACCGTTTTTTTTTTTCTTTTCTTTCCTTCATAGAGAGAAATGTTTCTTGAAAATTTGATGGTAAAACAGAAAACTGGATGATAGAAATACAATCCAGCAGAACATTTATAATAGGCCATGACACTCGATTAGTGAAGGAAAAACATGCACCATGACACTCGATTTTCATCATATTTAATTGCAAAAAGAAACATGAGCTGGAAAGACTTAAAAAGAAAGAATTTCAAAAAATAACTTGAACAACCAAGGGAAGCCAAGCTTTCAGAACATAAAAAATCATCAGAGAAGATAAGCACAAGAATTCATCTCAGTCTCCTTCACATGCATTAATAGTCAACTAGAGAGCAGTTCTACTATAATTAAACACTCAAGCCCCCAAACGCAAACTATGGGCCCCACAATGATACGTGGCTCAATCGTGTCATAATCAAGTGCCCCACCCAGATCAAGAAGAAAAAGACAGGAAACAAGCCCCATCCTCAGTCCAAAATCCAAGTGCATTACAGACATTAGCAGTTGAAGTCAGAGATTGAATTAAAAGATGCGATCAAAGATGAAAGCTTTGCCTGCTTATGCTAAATTTTAGTTCACACAATTAGAAAACAACTAAGTATACCGCGGGCCCACACATTGACACAACTTTTGGGCAGAAAGAAAAGGCCAAATCAGTTTTAAGCTATCAATCCATATGTAAGTTCCCTACACTAGAGCACTGTGATCAACCTTCAACTAAAATTACTCAAAAAGCCTCGTAATTTTCCTTCATAAAAATGCAAGCTCTAAAAACAGCAGATGTTTCTCCATTTTTAGATAATTACGGCTTGCAAAGAAACAGCAATAGTAGAGTACATATGTAATGGAATATTTGACTAGGGTCTGGTCGTTTTCAAGGAAGTAATGAGAATGAGACTTTTAATGTGGTGTATAATGTATGTTGTAATACATTGGAAAGTGTGATGCATGTAGGAAAAAGAACAAAAAAGGATACAGATTGTTTGAATCAAAACAATAGTAGCCTAAGTTTCCAATTTTTGCATCTCTTTGACCAAGTTCATGAACGGCTAAAACAGAGGCGTCGTCTCTTTAGAGTCTGTTTCTTTATTTACTATATGGGATGCTTGCTTTCCAATAAACATAATAAGCTTCTATCTATCTTTTGATATCCAACACTGTTAAACCAGCTAAAAATCATGGAAGTTTTTCATTAACAAGATAACAAAAAAAAATGAGTAGCAAACTGGGTATAATAATAATACTAATATATATGTATATACACACACATCATCCAGGGAGCTAAAATACGCAACTAAGAATTGACTAAACAGTATTACAAGGTTATGTGGGGGAAGATCTTTTTAATGAACATCAATAAAGTAATACATGAATTTTTTCACCCAGTTAAAAACCTTGTTTTGGAACACACCTAGATGTTCCTTGGGGTAGAGCTGTAGCATTCCTACTAACTTGATTTTGTTGCCCATTAGGAATATTCTGTACTGGGCCTTGGATGCCCTGTTGCTGAGGTTGCTGTGGCTGTTGATTAATGTTACCAGCCTCTATGGTTCTTCCTACCTGATGCATACCACTATTTGGTCCTTGGGAAATCATAGATTTATCCATCTGCTGATTATTATTACGGTTTTGGAAAAATCTGTTGGAGTTTCCATAGTTGTGTGAATTTAAGAGCTGAATCTTCTGAAGGACTTCTTCCACAGGAGGCGGAGGTCCGGGCAGCTTTGCGTGCCTATACCTACAATCAGGACCATTCGGACAAAATCCCAATTTGTACCTGTTGACAAAAACCACCATCAATCAGAAAAACATGAAAATGAAGATATAAACAAACTGTGACTTTGTCATGATGTCTAGAGTCAAGAAAAAAACAAAACAATATTATCTCATAGGCATTATTGGGCACATAACACAGTCACCATACTCCCTCCGGTTGTATATACGTGTTGTTTAAGGTTTTTCACAAGAATTAAGAAGTCAATGTAAATGAAGACCAGAGGAGTATTTAGTTAAACCACAGTGGATGAAAGAAATTACTATTGGGTGACATATCGTCGTTATTAGGATCATATCCTCTATGAAGCCTAATCTCAATCTCCAGAATTCATGTCAATACCCAACACCCCACACAATTTAAACGTCATGTAAAAGCGAAAGTTCACATTGCAAAGGACTATATTTCATCACAATCTCTCAATTGAACAGCATTCGTATTGCAAGAGAAAGTAAGAATTCAAGAAAGTGAGAAAACAAAAAAGAAAAATCAAAGCTCAAAAAACGAGTAGTCTACATACATATTGCATTCCTTGATATCTTCATTCGTGTGTTTGTAAACGCAGTCCTGCTCGCGGCACTCCCCGTATAGCCGGAAAAACCGGCAAACCGGCATCCGAGACTTGTCGTACTGATGGAGGAATCCACAGGCGTCGCCTTTCATGCACAGAGATCGCAACCAGTGCCGACACACCGTCTGCCGGAAACTCCGCCTCCCTCCGCCTCCCATTCCTTCGGCCGTATGCGCCGCCGCCGAGGGCACGGAGGTGGGGTAATTGGAATTAGCCGAGGCGGGTGCGTTACCGTTCGCCGTCGATTGGATAACGGGTACGGATGCAGTCGGGTGGGGCGGGGCGGAGTCCAACCCACCCTCAAAATCGAAACTTAGACCACCTTCTCCATCATCCATTTCTGTAGAAGTTTTATATCCGTGAATTTGTGTGGGGGGGTTTATGCCTTGTGGAATTGCAGAGCGATGGGCGTTTTTAGATGTTTAATTTCAAGTGTGAAGAAAAGTGAAATTAGTATTACCAGATTAAAGGTACAACTCGTGGTGGTACAACATCTCTAACCTATAGGCTATAACACAAAACACCCACTAAACTCTCATCCATTTAGTACTTTCTTAATTTTTAATTTATATTATTCTATAATTATTTAATCAAGCTACAAATAAAATGAAGCACTTATTTTATTACATTTCGTAGATTATTTAGTTCAAATTGGAAATTTATACATTGTTCCTATAAGTACGATTCTAATTGTATATCCATGAGTATATCGTGTATTTTTTGATAAATATTCATTAGGTATGCTAAAATATTAATTGTTATGCTAATTTAATGTTTATGATAATTGTTTTTTAAATTAAAATTTCTTAATTATTAAATAATGATTTTTATATTTTAAAAGGTAAGAGCACTATTTATATCATACTCCCGGGAGTATGATATAAGTATTGAAAATTTTGATAGAATACCTCATTTTATATGATGGTATTATTGACATTGCATCAAATGTTTGAAATATTCTGGTAAGGTTCGTGTGTGTAATTCGCACATGCATCTGCTACTCGAGCACATTACAATCGAATGAACCGATCAAGTGGGAGTGAAGTTTCTTTGTGTCTACTGTGCCAAATAGGTATAATTCCGAGACGATACAAGTAACAGAACTCTTGAGCCCGAGATAAGTAATAGAACTATACGCCCGTTGAGCCATAAGCGGGTTGCCAAAATAACCACCCGCCGGTTGTTTCACCCTTGGAAGTGGCGGTGCAACTCCACTTGGTATAAACAAACAATCAACAATGTGAAATCCAATCCAATATATAATTTCAAAAAGATAAATTGGAAACTAAGTGACGCACAAAAAACATATATAATCAAGTGATTGTACTTTTTTTTACTGACATTCTACAATGAGAAGATAAAAAACACTATAATTCAAAAAGAAAATCGCTATGTAAACAAGGTAACCACATCTCTACGGTACCCCCTCACTATCAAAAGCCTCGGCACATTCTCCACCAACAAATCCATATACTCCATGTAAAAATACGACGGGTGGTTAACAGGCGGTGGCGGCAGGCTCACCAGAACCACCGCTGCCATCCTCGAATACTTCAATATCGTCGAGTTCAGCTTCAGCGTCGTGTACAGAAACTTCTCCACCTGCTGCTCATTCACCACCACTGCCTTCCCATCCGCCATCAGCCCTGCACTTCCCTCCCTCTCTGCCTCCTCCCTCATCGACCCCAAATAGCTTGCTATCCTCTCCCTAGCCCCACCAAACGCCTCTACAGACTCGTCCTGAGCATCCCAAGACTTCATCGAGATCACAATCACCTCCGCCTGCATACGCAGATCGTACAGAAACTTCTTCACATCCGCCTTCAGCTCCTCTGCATCCGAATCCTCCTCTGCAATACAGAAAACCTGAATCTTACAGCTCTCAAAGCTCGCCTTCGTCAGAAGCAACTGAGAGAGCAAAAGCATCAGACCCCCATCTCTTACAATCCAATACAAATCAATCGTCCCATACTGCCTTTGATACTCATTCGGCCACTCGTCGAGGCCCTTCACTATGACCACTGCTTTATTCGCAACAATGCAGTCGTTGATGATTCCTACGAACGTTGCCGGAATCTCGGTCAGATTCTCCCGGCGCCATATCTCGGGGTACCGCATCACGACGATGTTGGGTTTCAGATTACCTAGGCCCATCGTCTGGACGATGCAGCGGAATCCGTCGGCCATGGTGGGGGCCACGATGATCTCTGCCACGCCCTCGCACTTCTTGTACTCGATGTAGGTGCTGAGGGCCCGGCAAGCGGCCTTGGCATCCTCCGCACACTCGTGGTAGTCACCGTCTAGGATGGAGACAAATATGGACATGCCCCTGCCTTTCTTCTTCATGAAGTTCGCAAAGTCAGCAAGTTTGGGGTGGCAGGGTACATTCTCAGGGAGTTTTCCCCACGGCCGGCAAAATACAAGGGGGATGGGGTACCAGTTCTTTGGGTGTACCTGGCTTGCTGCATGGGGAATAGGAAGGAGTCAGAGAAATAGCACATATTTACAAATAAGGGCATTTTCTAAGCTAGATGATTTTTTTTTTTTGGGTTTGAATCTAATGAATAGATGAAACTAAGTAATAATACACGAAAAGCACACAAACCTCCTAAAGATCGAAGACTACGAAGAGCAAGTTGAAAGTAAGCACTCTTGAAACCGTCACCCCAGTCCCCAGCTTTTCCTTTGATACTCACATAATAATATATGAGAGTTGCCAAGGCTAGAGCAACCACAGTGAATGTCCAAGAAATCAAAAACATAATAACTGCAAAAATAAAATGAAATTAATTAGTAAGACATAAAACACAAGAGATAGTAATACACTCGCATTGATGACTGCTAAAGAATATACAAGTATGCGGTACAGGTACTTGTACAGTTTTACACTTGTGAACATAAATAAAGCAAAGTAATTGTATGGTTAGTTGTATAAACTGACCTATACAAATTAATGCTCCAAAAAGGGAGATACTCCAGTGGTGAAACTTCCACCGGGGACGCCAGCTAGGAGCATCCAAAAGATCTAAAAGAAAGCAGGATAAGTTGACGCCCCCATAGCACAGAAGGTAAAACATTGTTACGGTTGGGGTAATAAGGTCAAGGTTGCCAATTACAACACATCCAATACAGAGGAAGGCCGTAAAAAAGGTAGCAATGTGAGGCTCACTCCCATCTGCGACTTTGAAGTAATTAAGAACAGGTAATATATCATCATTGGCTATTGCTGCAAGTAGACGGGGGGCGCCTGTCAGACTCTGTAGGGCTGCGCCTAAGGTTGAGAGGATAATACCAATATAAATAATTGCGGGGACAGGCCAAGCAACAGTAGCAGTGAGTAACCTGAAGAAAAGCAGATCAGTTGAACATACTGTTTATAGATATCTGGCAAGGTTTGCAATAAAATCAGGGCAAGACATCTCATAATCGTCAAACATTTGAATACAACCAAGTTTCCAGAATCACGACCCAGTACTAGTAGAGTAACAAAAGAAATAACAACTCGTGGAATAACACTTCTTAAACTACAGATGACAGGAATAACAACTTCGTGGAATAACTCCCAACATCACAAAATAATTGCCCCAACATGCATGTTATTTTAAGAACTCAATACATAATGGCCCATATTCTTCCAAGAAAATCCAATATTTAATACGAGCTTTGGGAATGAAAGGTGTTACAAAGATAGAGATAGAACCAAAAAATATAACACCAGAACTAGAATTAAATTAGGGCATATAAGTCCGTTTTAAAAAAGATTACTTTATCGTGAGAAATTTTCTGAGGTATCACATATTTTGGGACATGGAGTAATGTTAAAATTTCAATTATCATCAAATGTAAACTTGTTCATTAATAGACTCTAGTGACCAGTAAGAAGCTTCACTGCTAAACCATCGATACAGCCTTAAATCATTCACCATATTCATCTACACAATTCACACATGAACAGACCTTTTTTGCAAGTAGCAAGCCATATATTTTAATGGAACTCGCAAATAATACCTGTCTGTCAAGAGTTTCTCTCTGGTTGCAAGTGCTCCAAAAAACAGCACAGTAATTAGATATAGACATGAAGTTGTCAAAGTTGCAGCTAACGTTCCAATAGGTATGGAACGTTGAGTGTCCTTAAGTGAGGCCGACCGATTTGAACCTGCCATAATCCCCGTTACAGCAGGGAAAAAGAGACCGACCAATGCACTGCCAATAATAAAAAGGATTTCAGTTAGATATGCATGGCATAGTTCTTTAGGTAGACCTTGAATGATATTCAGTTATCACTATAGGTGAAACTCATATTTAGACTATCAAATCATTGGAGCCAGTGTGTAAGATCTATTTAAATGGCAATCCTGTGAATAGATCAATTTAGGGTACATTATTTTATCATACTACGAATTTTATACCCCAAAACACTACAGAATAGGGTAAAGCTAAAAAGAGATTTCAAATAACATGAGAAGGCCTCACTTGAAATTCCAATATATTTTCCCATTGGGATCCGGGACTCCAGCATTGTTTGTCATTTGATATTCTGAACTCCAATTATCTTTGAAAGATTTCATGCTCAAGCCAGTGATTCCATCTGCAATATTCGTAGGGAACACATAAGTCCAATAGTAGTCAAAAGCAAAGAGCAAGAGTTAAGAACCAAACAATCTAACTCTCAGATACCTATTTTATAATTAAAACCAAATGTAAGGCACTACAAAACCAACTATCTAACCCTTTGATAGGGATCTCGCCTCGATATAGTGATATCTATTATATGGATATAAAAATCAGCTTCATAAATTTTCACTGGCAAATAGCGAAATTACAAATAGAAAAAAAATACAGAATCCAGAGGAACCAGGGGCAGACATACTAAACTAATATTTTATCTAAAGAAAACAAACGAAAAAAGTAATAAGTAGAAAAGTGCAAGACATACCTGCAGGATAATTATCCCTTGCTAGAAATATCCCCACAAATATGCAGAATAATGAGAACAGAACAGGTAAAAGAAAAGCTGGTGCAACTCGGTTGATCATTTTCACTCCGCCAAATACTATGAAACATAGGACGATTGTAACAATAATCCCATAAACTTGTAAGTCATGTAAACTTGGGCTGGTAATAGGTTGTGCGATGTCTGTGCCGTTTACCTTCACAAAAGTCTGGGTATCTACAATAATAATATTAATTTGGAGATTAAACTCTCAAATCTGGAAATTGAAAACACACAAGACATTACAATTGATCAGGGAAACAATTTACCGAAAACTCAAATTATAAGGACCCTTAATAAGGATAGTCTTAGGAGAAGGATTCATGATTCTTTTTTCATCCATACTTGATAGTTGACAAACAAACATGACTGGTTAAATCTGTTTGTAAGTCCATATTCATCCAACACGGTCTAGATTCACTTACAGGGTTTAAGGTTTTAACGAGTCGTGTTTGTTTGTCAACTATACCTTCAATACTGTTAAAATTTAAAATAGATGAAAAAATTTAACAGCTCATAAAAGGAAGAATGATATTAATCTAAAGAACTGTGAGCGCCTAAAAAATCTCTAGCCAGAATTCATGTACCTCGACACATTATCACAAAACAAAATATTGCAAGGATAACTACCACTCCACTATCATCCCTTATCATATAGACAATCTCATGTAATGAACAAGTGATTGATTACACTGTGCTTCCTCTAATATTTATTAATAGGTAACACACCCAAAAGTTGTTTTCTTAAAAGTTTAAGAATCTAATAGTTCTCAAATAGTCAACTGGAGATCATTTTTCTCAGCATTTACCTCTGAAAATCCCAGCTGCTGGTATAGCATTTAGGAAGGTCTCCACGGCTCCCAAAACGTAACTGTATCAACATATTAAGCATGAAAGACTAAGGGTTTAACTAAAACTTAACTTCTTTTTTCAGACTGTAAGAAAGGCGAAATAAATAAACACCCTAAGGTTATCAATAGAGTGTTACTCACAGTGCTCCGGCAACTGCATTTCCCAGAAAAAAACATAAACCAATGCTCACTCCAACCTCTGGACCCAAGGCACGACCAATTAGATAATAAGGTCCTCCTCCCTGTATTAGAACAAGAGTTCAAGAATGCATATCAGAATCAACTGATTCAATGAACTAAACATTTTCATCAGATCCTACAATTTGGACAATCACAAAGAACCTATGAAATATATGAGCTATACCTTCATTGCACCATTAGTGGCGATTGCACTCAAAGATAAAGTCGTAAGCAAAGTACATGAACCACAGAAAGCAACCAGCAACAATGATTGGCCAATCCCAGCCATACCGATAATCCTAAAACATACGGTGTGGATCAGAATATAGCTTATACATATAAAAATAACTAAAACAAATTTAAAACAAAAACAAACATATGATGAAGCTCATCCACTTTACCCTAGTCTCTATCACAAATGGTAGCCATAAGTCCTACAGGAAGTCACTTTTCCAGTAATAGGAGAGAGATTAATATGGTTTTAAGAGGTTTTGTGCATTCTCACTGTATATATCAAGGATCATGAGCATCAGGGCAGGCCTGCAAAATAAATGCTCAGAATAGAACAGTTAAAAACATGGAACGTACCATGAGAATCTGATGTAGTAAATAATTCCCAAAATGTTTTGCAGACAAGGGACAAACACACCCATCATTGTCCCCAATTTGAGACTGCTGGCCTGCGTGTACAGAACATGCTTCAGAAGACATCGATAAGAAGACAGACAACTAACAAGGAAACATGAGATAACGAAATAAGAAAGGACATGATGACCATTAACCCAAACCAATTGTGGGCCAAACACCACCAATCTCGAGATAACGAGATCCAGCAACATTTAGCAACTCAGCAAGAGAATAGAATTCCATGGTACCTGTGGGCGCTCAATGGGCACATCATCTCCATCTCTAGGACTGGATGGAGCTTGGACCTGATCACCTGCCATACTGGGACATGAACACTCATTACAACTATTCGAACCATAACTAATGAAAAGTCAAAACAAATAACAACACATATCATCAAAGAAATAACCTTCTAGAGCACATGTGATCACTAAACATATAATTGGTCTTTAAAATTACAGTATGAAAATGAAGGATGCCTCAAAATGTTCAAGAAAGGATATAATGTGAATATATCTTAACAAAATTGTTAAATTACACCTTACCTTTTGAGCCCCAAAATATTAACAAGCGAGTCGAAACCAAATAATTCCAACTTCGATTCAGTATGAGAGCCATTGACATGATTAGGTAGTGGCCCATCGCTTCCCTCAGTAAGAACTTTGACTTTTCTACAAATGCAAAAGGGTCACTAAACTAACGATTTACTGAGCAATTTATACATCAAGAAAAAAAAGAACAAAAAAACATTAGATGTTAATGCATCACAGCATGACAATGTGGATTTCGAAGTGCATGTCCCTTTCAAAATTTTGGAGGTCCTATCACATTATAGTTCAGTATCCAGATTCATGGAAGAGTCCTAACATAATAACTGAATACTAAAACCCCAAACCATTACAAGAACATGCAGAGTGCGGACTTGAGTGCAGCCAATAAGTTTCTTTACTGTTTGTCGCAGTCACATTTTCTAAAGAAAAACAAAAAGAATTGACTAGATGCTTTAGACGTACTTCCATGCTCAACAATGAAATGCACACAAGCCCTTTCATATCCATCTGATTTCCTAGCACACTATTGTGCCTCCTCCCCATTAAAGCTCTCATGTTCTTATAATATTGTGAAGAATACACATTCATAAGGAATAACTAAAAAGCATCATTAAGACCCATCATTATCTATTACCCAAAAATATCCACACTGCCCGGTTGATCAAGCAATTAGGCAACAATAGTAACGCGGGTGTTAAGTACAGCAATGTCGAATAAGTTATGAGCCAAATCACTATCATTTTAATCCATACAACACAAATGGAGCAACCAAAAACTACAACACAATCCAAACCAAAAAAAAAGTATCCCATGAAATTAGAATCCTTAGTTACTTGAGATCGTCGGGTCCGGTTGCAGAGGCCGCCGAAGAAGATGATTGGATGGCAGGATCAATCGAGGACATCTCGAGAACGGCTCGATCTTGGTCGTGCGCAAATACTGGTCTGTACTTGCGCCCACCCAAACCCCTCCCGGGTGAAAACTCATTTTCGTCTGACGCCTCTATTTCAGTTCCATTGTTATCAGCCGACATTGCATTGATCAAATTCACTGGATCTACTTTCTTTGACTGTGGTTTGATCGTCAAAGGATTAAACCACGAAATAGGTAAGGGTTAAGAAGAAGAAGATGATTCAGATCCAGGAAAATGAAGGGAAAAAACAAGAAGAAAAAGTATCTGAGAATTCAAACGCGAGATTGAAGACGAAAGGGAATCTAGGATTGGGTTGTAACAGAAATACTATTATTTTGTTCGAAATCGAAGGACAGAACTAAACGGAGGACGACTCTCGCGAGAGTGTAAAGACTATCTGCACTTGTTTTAATGGGAAAGATGACGCGTGAAAACGACGGGCATGAGTTAGCGCGTTGGTTATGAGCAGTCTGCGCTGCGGTTCTCTGCGTTGCGGAGAAACACGCTTTCTTGTCAATTGAAATTTGGGCTTGGTAAGTTATTGTGGGCTTCAACTCGTCAAAACTTGGGTCTGAGTCCATTCTCTAGAAGAAAGCAAAGATTAAAACATAGTATAGGAGTAGAAACGTGAAAGTTCGTAAACTAAATTTATTTTTCATTTACTGAATAGGAGTAGTATAACTTCTTAACTTTTGATAAATTGTTCGAATTTTGTTCATCAAATTGAGAGGGTTATATGTGTGAAATGTTGATAAAAATATATTCACAAAAATATAAACATCATTTAATAATGAATATGAAAATACAGTATAGTTAAGTTGCAAAAGATGAGAAAATGCATAATTTATTTGTCAAATTATTGTGAAAAATATGAAATTTTAAGTTAATCTTCACTTTGAAGTGACATAACAAAAAGTATGCTCATAACTTACAAAGAAGCTCGCAAAAAAGAAAATTTTCGATATTTATATTTTAAAGATTTTTGCAAATAATTTCTGTAAAAATTTAAAGGTTAATATTTTGTATAACGAGATAGAAAATTTGACATTTACTCTTTTACCGTATAAAGGATTCAGTAGTGGTGTCTGAATTTTGATCACAATGATAATTACAAAAAAACACTATAAAATTAGTGTATGAATAATTTATAATTGAAGTGTGTTAAAGCATCTCCAATGGTGCCCATTTGGGCACGTTGGGCCAGGTGAAATGGACTTGTACTTCAAAAAATGCAAAAATTACCATTGGAGCAAAAATGAAAAAAGTGGGCATGACCTCTATGGTAGCCATGTCCATTTTCACTATTCATGACCGCTTTTTCACTTTTTTAATTTGTTTGAATATTTAATTAACTTCACTCATAATTTAATTGGTCTTTAAAAAGGTGGAAATGATAATAGCATTGAATGAAATTGCGCACTTTTTATCTTTGCTCATTTTGGATGACATGTCATGTAATTGAGTCCACAAAAAATAAAAAATAGGCTTTAGCATTGTAGATGCTCTAACTTCTCTGGATATAAGTAATCAACCCATTTTTTAAAGATTCTTTTGTATGTTTGTTTGTTAACATTGATTTGATTGATTGATGGAATAGTATACTATATGTATATTATTTAAAAAAAAGGTAATTATTTATATATTTAAATTTTATACCCTATAAAATATATTTTGTAATTAAATGTTAATTTTTTACTTTATTTAGTTTTTAGTTTAGCAACTTAGTGTAATTATAATTAAGAGTACATTATTAAAAAGTTAATTACTATTTTACCCTTATACTTAATTTATATATATTATTAATAAAATGTCAATTTTGATAAAAATACATTAAATTATAATTAAGAAAAACTAATACTTTAAATTACATATAAACTTTTAAAATTACATTGTTATTCAAATCACATTTTTTAAGAAAAAAAAAAACGTATTAAGGAGTAATATTTAAAAACTTACGTGACTTCATAATAGTGTAATACTCATATATAAATAAAAACAAATGGTGTGATCTACATGTGTTCACGGACGGATTTGGGCATGTATAACTCTAAAAATGACCCGCCCAAATATAGCGGGTTGACAATTTTATCAACCGTACCCACTTTTATTTTTACTCATCATGCGGTCGGGTGAGATCAGGTACGAACGGATTGCAGGCGAATTCAAATGACGAATTTATATATATATATGTGTACAGTTATAAAGTAAATTTTATACATCATACTCTATGTAACTGCATATAATTTCTAAGTTGACACAACACACATCTATAAAAAGCTTAAACTTACTTATACTAATATATTAAATTTAAATGTCAATATTGAATATAAGTATAATACATAACATCTATAGTAGAACTTCATTAAGTTCTAAAATGTTAAAATCATAGTATAAAGTTTATAAATTATACTTAAAGGTGCTATAGATAAAAATTAAACACAAATAAAATAAACAAAAAAATTGTTTTTAAAAAATTTTAAACTCAATATTAATATTAATTAACAAATTATTAAAATATTAATATCATAAAGTATAAAATTTAAAAGTTTGTATTAAAACACTTAAATTTTAGATTATGAAAATAAATAAAAATAAAAGTATAGGAGTATACATTTGTAATCTATACTACAAATCCGTGAATCGGCGGTTCGGCTCGAAATCGGCGGGCTTAATGAAAAAAAATCAAAAAATAGGGTGAACCGTGAACCGGCCAGTTCGAACCGGCCCGCCGGTTCATCCGATCCCAACAGCTAAAAAAGACTAGTTTTTGAAAAAATAAAATTTTAATTCACTCACCCTTATAAAAACTCCATCTCCCCGCTCCAAACCCTCACACCTCTCACTCTCTCTCAATCTCTATTCTCTACTCTAATCTCTCTCTTTATAATTTAACATTAGAGGGGTGTAAATTAAAATGGTGCAATAGGTTACAGGTATTTTAATTAAAAGGGTAGTGTTGAAATTAAAATGAGAGGGGGGTAAATATCCTTACTCTTATTTAAGATATGATCTCAAAAAATGGGCCTGGACTCTTTGGTGGGCTTTCTTTCTACTGTTTGTTACTAGTATTTTGTAAGAAAGCAAATTATTTAAAAATTTACTACTATTTTAATTTTATATATTATTGTTAAATTACAAAAAAAAAAAAAAAAATAGAACCATGGTTATAATTAATTTGTACCCGTGGTTTAACCACCAATTTTAAAATAACGCAAAAATTTTGTGCATGTTTAATCTTCATTACATAAACGTACTTTAGAATAAATAGTCTTATGTGGATTTTAAGTTGTGTTTTACACTACAAAAAATTCGCGGATTCCCTACGGCCATTCCCGTAGGGAAATCCGCAAAAATCCGTAGGAAACAGGGTTCCCTACGGCATCCCCTACGGGAATCACGCCGTAGGGGTTCCCTCGTAGGGAACAGATTCCCTACGGGAATTTTAGAGCCGTAGGGGAGATCCCTACGGGCGGGCCGTAGGGGATCCCCTTGGGAAGCCCGTCTCCGCCTCCCCTTCTCCCCGTAGGGGTTCCCTACGGCATCCCCGTAGGTTGGCCCGTAGGGGTATTCCCTACGGCTAAGCCCCGTTTTTGAATAAAAACATGGGCCATATGTTGCTCGGGCCATCGGCCCGACCCACAACCCATGGCCCGACAATGTCTATACCACCCAAGGCCCGACCCAAGCCCAGCCCTCTTTATATTAATTAATAATGTGTATTGCATAGCCCAGGGTTTGAACCTTGGACCTAGTGAAGAGGAGGAAGATAACCGCTGGGTTATCTGAGTTATATGTACAATTTTTAAAAGATAATATATATGTATTCATTAATCTATATTAGTTATGTAGTATAATGTAATAATAAGATAAAATACAATATATATATATATATATATCAAATTATAAATATAAATAGTGGTTTAACAAAAGTTAATTTTAAATAAAACACCATTTAAATATATTAAATTCCGAAATTTTTGTAATTGTTTATTTTTATAAAATTGCGTAATTTTTTGGGTAATTGTATATTTTTTTTATTAATTATTTTTATAAAATTGCGTAATTTTTTCCGTAATTGTATAATTTTTGTAATTAATTATTTTTATAAAATTATAATTGTTTAGTTGTATAATTGTCTTGTCAAAATGTTGAACCAACATTGTATAATTTTTTTTATTAATTATTTTTATAAAATTGCGTAATTTTTTGCGTAATTGTATAATTTTTGTAATTAATTATTTTTATAAAATTATAATTGATTAGTTGTAATTTATTATTTAGTGAAATATTGGTTTAAAAAAACATTTCAAATAATTTAGCATAATTTTATAATAATATTTAATTTATTTATTATTATATAAATGGATATTTAAAAAAAAAAAAAAAACAATTCCCCTACGGCAAATGCCGTAGAGAATATTTTTAAATTCTCCCCTACGGGAAATAGCCGTAGGGGACCCCTACGGGAAAAATTCCCGTAGGGAATTTATTATTCCCCTACGGCTGAGGCCGTAGGGACAATGGAGGGAAGCTATGCGCGCGCATTCGCGCGCAGTTCCCTACGGGAATCCCCTACGGGAGTTACCCCTACGGCTGAGGCCGTAGGAAATGCCGTAGGGGAACTCTGAATATGATTCCCGTAGGGAATGCCGTAGGGAATCCCTACGGGAAAATTGCCGTAGGGAATCCCCGTAGGGATTCCCTGGTTTTTTTGTAGTGTTACTAACACAAGCAACGCAGTTTCTAATCGAAATCAATTGAATAAACTTGTTTAGTCGTTGCAATTTTGTTATTGTGGCGTTTACTTGTGAGTTGTTACCGACGATAAAGAACAGAAGTTCACGACTGTCTCATCGATATGGTTGCTCGGTTTGGGAGTTACTATTGTCAAACTATTGTTAAAATCACAATCAATTTGTTTATGACCTAGAAGTTAAAAAAAAGTGCTAAAATAATATTGTGAGACACACTTTCCATTTGACTGGTTGACCACAACTGATGACAATTGACAACCGAAACCATACTTAGATCGTGGGGTGAAACTTGAAAGTTATGCCCTTGTTGCATTATTTTTAATTATGGTATCATAGTTGTTCAACATGCCCACTATATTTTGGAGGGACAATGTTAATCAAGCCGAATAAACTTTTATTAAAAAATAAAAGCGTATAAATAATTTCTTAATTAAGGTCTTTGAAAAATAAAATAAAATACCCTATTCTCTCCCCAACAAGTTGACATACACCGAAGACGACATTTTAAATTACGAATGAATTAATTACATCATTAACATAAGTGAAATACAAACAATGAATGCTCTCATATACTGCTATACTCTTTCTTCTGAAAATACTAATTACACTTAAAATTAACATTTCTATAGCCACGTGAAACATATGACTATTTCTTGGAGAAAGAATATGAAAGATCATATCCTAAACATTGGCTGAAATTTCAAGATTTAATATTGATGGCGTTATAGTGTAAAGGGGACACGGTAACAAAGCAAACAGTACGTCGATCTAAATTAATTTAATATTAATAATTAAAACTATATAGTAGATCCAAATCTTGTGTTCCACAACCTTGATTCATTGATTAATTAATTAATTAATACTGATTAGGTAATAATGTCCGCTCACTCTTAAGACCAAATTTGGGGTACTACTGCATAGAGCTAGACGTGGTGTTTATGTTAATTAACTACGTCATTGCAATTGAATAAATTAAACTATACTATATGAAATGATATGATATGATGTGACAAACATATATTGTCTGTTTGTCTCCCTATACTTTCAGATCAAACCACCGAGAATATTGTTACTGTGTTTCTCGCCTTCCATGATTAAGCTACGTATACGTACGTACTAACTGCTTCTGATTTTACAATTATCGATCACTACATATGAATGAAATATGTCCCACAGCCCCCACATATATGAAATACGGACTATATAATTAATTTAATTTGTTTATATGATTATGTGTTAATTTTTTGGTATTATTATATGTCATAAATTTCAATAAAAAATAAAACACTTAACCCGCAACTCATTGTTACGACGCCATAACATCAATTTCGGAATTGACGATTAAATTATACTCTGGACTAATGGTACTCGGTGCTTTGTAATTTACAAAGAACTATTGATTAATATTAGTCCGAGACAGAGGTAGTATGTTACTCCGATTCCGCGGAAATTGGCAAAAAAAATCCATATTGGATGAAAATTGGCAATAATTAAACTCAATTTTAAAACAAATAAATACTTTTTTTTATTTATTACATAAAATATTTTTATAATACCATATATATAATTAAATTAAACACGTGCATTAACAAAAGTAAAAACAAAAGTATCTTAGTGTTATATGTTACGTTTGGTTGTTCAGAGCATGTTAGCTCGGTGATGTGGTAAAGTATTTCCTTATGCGTTGAACTGTGCTTACCATTTTTTCTTTTATTTATGAAATTGACATTAAAAAAAAAAGCAAAAAAAAATTACATAATACAATGCCCATTAATAATTAAAACACTCACATATTATTACAACAAACTATAATATTTAAAATATTTTGACATATATGTAGTAGTTTATGTTAGGTTTGATATATTTTATTTACGACTAAACTAAACTATATATATATATAATTTATGTGAATATTAATTAAAAAGTTAAAATCAAATAATATAGTAAAATAATTATTTAAAAAAAACGCTGTAACAATTTTATAAATATTGATCAAATTTAACGAATTAATCACAAATTTTAAATTTATGAATATTACATTAATTAAATTTAATCATTTACGAATTTAAAATATATAAAAATAGAGAAAAAGAAGGTTATGACAAGTTGCCTTGAGAAACTATAGATGACCCCGAAAAGATTGAAATTAAATGGCGGTGTCGATAGACAATTCTTATAAAGCATCTGATCATGTGAAATCAATAATTTAATGAGGTGCGATTGATACCGACCGGAGCAAAACACTGTACTATGATTATTTCAAACCTAACCGACCTCTCATACAAGGCTCAAGAAACGTACTTTTTGTACCATTTTTTTATTTTTTGGGTGGATATAGATTGTGGAAGGTGGATACAAAATCATCCACTTAAACAAAATAAGTAGTTGCCGCCGCGGGTCGAACAACGAGTAAGAGTACGTTGTGTCTTTGTCTATAGATCGATCGATCGGTCGAGCTCGTTCGACTCAGATGTATTGTTACTCGAACGAAAACTGGATATATATAGTTATGTAATGTAACCAAGGTGAACGGCCACAACATTTATTGGTAGTGCAACAAGTACTTGCAATCTCTGGCCCTTACTTTGAGATATTTTTTGGACTGATCCTGGTAAATATTTCTCCCGTGGAGTACGTACGACCAATGGAATCAAAAATACCCAGAAGGGCAGTCTCGGCATTTCATGTTTATTTGTCAAGGAGCAAAAAGTCCAACCATGGGAACTGTAGTGTACTACGTTCTGCCGTGATAAGGAAATGGGCAACACAACCAACCCCCTTCCCGCTCCCCACGTGCCTACGCCCTGACGTCACTCCCCGCCAAACCAACCATTCCCGATGATCCCCACTCTCACGTGCTTATCAGGCCCCTCTCACGTGCCAACCGAAAATTCCAAGAAATACGTATACGAAATTAATTACTACTCCAATTGATTGGTTCATTTATTTATTTATTTATTTAAATCAAATACGTACGGTATAACGTTATTTTATTAATTAATTAATTAAATCCTTGATAAATAGTCTCCCCAGTCCCCAGGTAGTTAACCAATTTTTTTCGCTTGACAAAAAATGTTGTCCGAACCGAACCGCAACTCGATGAGCAGCAACAGCAACGACACCGGCCTCAGCCCCTGCACCAGCTTCAGCCGCCTCTCCTTCGACCTCCCGACTTCCTCGCCGGAGGCGATGAAGCCGCACCGCTCGTCGGACTCTTCCTTCCAGCCAATCCGCACCAATCTCAGCTTCCGCGACTTCACCCTCGTGCGCCAGATCGGCAGCGGGGACATCGGGAGAGTCTACCTCTGCCGCCTCGCGGAGCAGGGGCGGCTGTTCGCGATGAAGGTGGTCGACGGCGAGGTTCTGGCCATGAAGAAGAAGACGGAGAGAGCCGAGACCGAGAGGAAGGTCATGAGAATTCTGGATCACCCGTTCCTGCCGACGCTTTACGCCGAGTTCGAGGCGTCTAATTTTTCATGCGTGGTCATGGAGTTTTGCGCCGGCGGCGACTTGCATTCGCTCCGGCACAAGCAGCCGGAGAAAAGGTTCTCTGTCAGCTCAGCAAGGTAAAAAAGTTAAATAATTAATTCCCGAGTCTAATTCGGGCGTTTGATAGTGAACACTTTATTTATACATGTGCTATGCTACGCCACTCTCATTTTTATTTTATTTTTGGAAAATAATATAAAAAATGAAAAATAAACAATTCTAATTAATTAATAATTACTATACACGTGTTAAAAAATTGCAAATAATAAATTAATTAGTGTTAGTATTTGATTTCAGGTTTTATGGTGCGGAGGTTTTGGTTGCGATAGAGTATCTCCACATGCTGGGCATAATCTACAGGGACTTGAAGCCGGAAAACGTGCTCGTAAGATCCGACGGTCACATCATGCTAACCGACTTCGATCTCTCCCTTTGCTCAGACGCAATCCCAGCCGTCGAATACCCCTCCGATGAACTCTCAACATCCTCCCGCACCCCGTTCTCCTGCATCCCGTACAACCGCCTGTTCCGGTCCGGGAAGGTTCAATCGCGCGCCGCCAAGAATCGCATCTTCGTCGCCGAGCCGGTCTCCGCCCGGTCCTGCTCCTTCGTCGGGACCCACGAGTACGTGGCGCCGGAGGTGGCCTCCGGCGGGGCCCACGGGAACGCCGTCGATTGGTGGGCGTTCGGTGTCTTCATTTACGAGATGATTTACGGCCGGACGCCGTTCGCCGGCCCGACCAACGAGGCCACCCTCCGGGGGATCATGAAGAGGCCGCTGTCCTTCCCGAACGACGCGCCGTGCGGCGCGAGTGAGATGCACGCTCGGAACCTGATATCCGGTTTGCTGCACAAGGACCCGAGGAGGAGGCTCGGGTCGAGGCGCGGGGCTGCGGATGTCAAGACCCACCCGTTTTTTAAGGGGATGAACTTCGCATTGGTTCGGTCGTTGCAGCCGCCGCCGGTGGCGGGGTTCCGCGCGGAGAAAACTACTCCCGGTGACGGAGATGGAACGGCGCCGTTTAGTGTTTTCTGAGTTTGTATTTTTGAAACATTTGTTCGGCAAGGTAAAATTTAGTAAATTAATGTGCGTTATTTTTTAAGAGACTGGAGGAGATTGTATAGATTACTTAAACATAAGTTTTTATAAAAAAAAATAATTTAAGCAGATAAAAATGAAAAAGAAATCTAAAATACTAAGCTATTTTAACTTTTAAATTGTAAATTATTCTAATAGTTACTTATGAGTTTAACTATTTCTAAATTAATGATATCTGTTTTAAATGAATACTTGTCAATTTAAATGGTGTTTTTAGTTTTTCAATGTAAATTAATTGTATTTCTCTGGAATGGCCTCTAACACTAATTAAAATATTTAAATATTACTTAATTTGATGTTTGATTAAAAATATTAGAATAATTAATAAAAGTAAAATACAGAGTTAATTTTTTGAAGGTCTTTGTATATGACCTTTGTATTAATGAATGGAGGAAAAGATCTTTGTATTAATGTAATTAAATGAGTTTTGTAAAGATAAATTTATGAAAAAAAATTTGATGTGCAAATTTTGAAGAGATGATAAAAATAGTAAACAAACTTTAAAGAATTTGAAAAAGTATTTTTAATTTGATTTGAATTGAACAAAAACTCTCAACCTTTTTCATTAAATATAATATACCTGTATGGGTAAAGTAGATGGTTTCAACTTTCATCTAAGCCTGAAAAAGTGGGGAAAATCTTCCCAAAATCAAGAAAACTTTTTTGCCCAAATTAATGTTTGCTTATATCACATTTTTGGTACCTAGCAAAAGGATCACTGTAGGAGCACGCAACGCAATTTACTACTCTCAAGTCTCAAGTCTCAACTGCTATATAGTATATACTGTAATTAAATTCCAATTAACAATATTAGTTGATTGTTACTTTTACTTATTTAAGACCTTTTTTTTAAATACTACTATATCCATCACCTGAATATTTTTGTATTTTTTTGTGTATGTAAATTATGAAAAAAAAATATTATTTATATTCTCTATGCTTTTAGTAACAATTGTAATTTTGTATGGAATAAAGAAAGTATTAGTTTGGTAAAAAAAGAAATGACAATTTAATATTTAAAGTGGAAAATTAAAAATAATTGTGTGTAAAAATAAAAAATAAAGTGAAAAATTAATATTGTAATTGCATTTAAAGTAAAAAATTAAGTAAAAATATTTATTGTTTAATGAAAAATTGGTGATCAAAATAACATGAAGAGAGTCATATTGTCAAATGTCAATACCGAAATAGAAGTTTGTAGTGGAGTAGTTCTTAATCTCTCTACTCAACAAAATATGACATATTATCAAGATAAAGAAATAGTTTACGCCAAGTAGCATTGAAACGGGAGAAGATTCTCATATTGTCATTTCAAATAATGTTGTGCTATATATTTCCAAATTTGTAACATATATTATCGTTTCATTCGTCCCATTTTAAGTGTAGTGTTATATTTTTCAATTTTATCATTTTACAAAATATGTTACTCTTCGTGTCCCAAAAAAACTTGAAACTTGACCACTAGACTCGATGAGCACAAAGTCCAATATTCAGCCTGGCCCAGCCCAAATATAATCCTCGGCCCATAATCAAAGAAGCTAAGCCCAGTAAAAAGAATTGCTACAAAACTGATGCAATATTTTGTTCTATACAAAAGATTAAAAAAATGTTGTTTTTTTGACTTTTTAACCGATGCAGTTGTTTGTTTTATCCAGAGATTAAAAAAGATGTTGTTTTTTGACTTTTTGACCAAAAAGTAAAGTATTTAATATATTTTTAAATTGAAAAATAAAGTAACTATGAGTGGAGTTTAAAAAGTAGGTAAATAAATTATAAATAAATTGTATTTTAAAATGAAAAATTAAAAATATTTATTTTATTTTTTTTGGAATGTATCAACTATTATTATAAGACACCTAAAAAATAAAAATTAACATTGTAGTGGTTAGTGTTTTTTCCTTCTATTGTACTACTGTAACAACTACAGCTTCTATTTGGAGGAGGTCAAGATTTGTTGTTACTTTCATAATTATTCGCCTAATTTTTGTCTCGCGATTCTTATTCATCGGCACAATATTGTCACCTAATCGAAGCTAACAACCGATTATGTATAGGTGTAGCGTACCACAACTACGTACAATCTTCTTGTCACAAGAGAGATATGGATCGAACCCGAGCATAAGGAAAGCAACACTAACCCGTCGGTAGGAAAACTTGACATTAAATCTTCATTTGACTCATCATTTAACTATTTAAATTTTTAACTTAATCCTGATGGCACAAGCCTTCGGGGATCCTCAACCTCTCTCCACTTAGTTTTTGACTGTAATTCCTCAACGTATTTGTCATTAAATAATATATTCAAATTATTATTTTAAATATTATTGAATAAATATTTAAAATTTTGAGCAATTTAAATATTAAACTTATAATAATTATTATTAAATATTAATATTTTATGAATATTAAACCTAAATTGATATTAAAATATATATTTTTATTATATAATATTAATTTTTCTGGGTCGACAAGCTAAAAACTGAAAACTTTAAGGTTAGGACTATAAATTTACGACTCGAAAAAATTTCATCCCGAACAATCCAACCCGAATAAATTAGACTGAAACCGAGTGATCGAGTTGACCCGATTGACATCCCTATAATGATCAATTCCTAATTCCATGATTAGAGGAATGAATAAAAACATTATCCCTTAAATTCAATTAAATTAATTTATTCTTGATTAGTGGGTATGAGCCTTTGGGCACGCACATGAAAACAACTCCCTCAAAGTCAACACCAACAACAAGAGCCAAACAAAATTTCAAACCTACCCAATAATAGTGCATTTAAAAAATGACCAAAAAAGAAGTAAAATTTAAAACTATGGATCCCTCAAATTATACACAATATTCTATATAGATTTTTGCAATAAAGTGCTATGCTATTGTTTGTCTCATCTCTCCGACTCTCCCCATATACCATGTTCTTTTTTTCTTGACAGTGTGTGTTGTTGTAAATTGTAATAAAACCCATCTACACTTCTTCTGTGTCTTTTAAGAAAAATTTTCTAGTAAAAGAATTGTTATCATGAATCAGTTTCGCGTAAATTCGCCTCTAAACACGGTCCGTCCCCCAACATCATCATCGTCGACAGCAATAACAGAACATGGATACGATGATTCGGCTTTGGAAGGTAAAGTTTCTAATCAAGCTAGCAGTGTGTCTCTGTCAAGTCTTTATTAGAACATAATACAAGGCCTTTCTTGACTATAGAGTTCTAATTTTTTATTTTGTATTTTAATTTTATAGATTTAACATAATGAAAAAAAACTATGTTGATCATTGAGATTACTAATGACCACAGTAAATTAATGAATGATTCCCACACACATATATATATTGCAAAGATTAAATTTATTGCTGAGGCCATATAATTTCAATTGATTATTTACACATCTTTTCTAATTAATGAAATGTATTTGATCAGGCGTGGCAGCGAATATAAAGTTACTGCTGAAGCTAACACAGGACCACAAAACCGCCTGCGACAACGAGAAAAACGGGAGCCGCCGGATGCTCCGGGTGGCCACGATGATGACGATCCTCGACAACATCCGGGCCCGCATCCAAAAATGCCAATCCTTTGGCAACAACAACCGAGGCGGGCCCGAATTCCGAAGGTCCAACACCATCCCCCGGCCCAATAACAAGACTCGCGATGACGTGGACCACGAGAAAGAACAGCTGAGGAGAGAGCAAAAGAATCTCCAGGCCATGTGTTCCAGCTTGGGAAAGGAAAAGGAAATCATGGCCTCCGAGCTGTATCGGAAGGTGCAGGAGCTGAACGGTATGGAAGAGCTAGTCAACGACCTCAAGGCGCAGAACGAGAGCTTGCTGAAAAAAGTGAAGGATAAAAGGCATGCGATCGAGGAGGAGGAGGAGGAAGTGCACGAGAAGAACAAAGTGCTTTCGGAGAATCTTTTGAAGTCGTTGGATGGGTATCGATCGATGAAGAGGAGGTTGAAGGCGGTGGAGGAGGAGAAGAGGTGTATGCGGGCGGCTATGGATGAGATGAAGGGGAAGATTGTGAGGAGGCTTAGGGATGTTGACGGGGTAAGGGAGGAGATCGAGGAGTTGGAGAGTATGTTCGAGTGCTTTCGGGTGGCGAATAGTTATAAGCAAGGGGATTGTGTTCAGGTCAAGGGTGATCAGGTTATTTCATGCAAGCCTTCTGTTCTAGCATGACTAGTGTTTTTCATTTTTGTTTTGGTATTAATAATTTAAAAGATATATAGTACAATGGTTTGTGATAATGGTGTTGTAACTTTTTAGTATTCATGTATCAGTAGTTTTTGTTGAAGTTGGATCAATAATATTTAAAAAAAAAGGACTTGTTTAATTAAGTGATAAAATTATTTAATTTATATTTAATTTTGAGTTCTTTTCACGAGTAAGTTCAGTTTTGCCGGCTGTATTTGGTGTTTATTTGTCAACCATAGGCAAGACAAATAACGTGAAATGTCAAACGTCTAATTTTTTTTTTTCATATTCATCAACCACCACCACCTGGCCATCGCCAACAAGTCTCGGTCTAGTCCAAAACTAATAATTAGTCAACGTCAACGATCTTTTGTTCTTCCTTTTTTGTAAATACGTGCTCCCAACTTCATTTAGGTGAGAAAAATCGATCACAAATCTGAGATTCGGGTCAATCTATTGATTTGGTGTAGTCTTTCAATTTTTGAGTTCTATGTTTGGATTATTCTATTTGGAGGATGCCAATTGATTGATTAGGTGCGTTTCAGTTTTTGGTGTTCGTGTTTTGATTACTACAAATTAATTCAGTCGGTAATTAAGCCAAAAATCAATTCAATGAAACAATTACATTGTAAATTAAAGACAATTTATTGGAAACCGAAGATAAACGACTTATTTTTAAGATCTAAACGACAACTGCTGATCGGCATGCTCACGCGCCTCTCCTCCGTCATGCTCCTGGACGTGAGCGGTCAGCCCGAAATCGCTTTCCTTGGTCATGAATATGAGATTTGTCTCATATGTTTGTTGCGGAGTCAGATCAAAGCAAAAAGGAAAGAATGAATATATTGATCATATATACGCAGCTGTGACTGTCATGATATATATGCTTCGTGAGGATTTTATGAGAACCTCAGCCCAACAACCGCTGCTCACAAAAACACATACATATTGCAAAACCACAAGCATGCAAGTGATGCGTGCCTAAAAACTAATAATGATCATACCATGTCATCTTTTTCTCTTGACTTCTAATAATTGATGTGGCCATGAGTGAGCCACGACGGTTGAAAACATAAAAGGTTTTTTATTTGTTTAGATCAATTACAAAAATTTAAATATCCACACACATGTCTCGGGTTCGAACCTTAAACTTGACGGAACAACACAACTAAGAACTCTTGACAAACATAAAAGTTGTATGTTGTACGTACATATATTTACTACTGTTGGAGTAAACCAAAATAGTCCCTTAAGATTCTAATAATGTCTTTCTAAGTTCTAGCTAAATCAAAAGTCACATGTATTTAGTATTGCTATTTATTTGCTTTAAATTTCATGTGAAGCAAGTAGAATAAATAATTGAACTTGCTGTGATGTCTAATAAGAAAATCACAACGTGATAAATAAAAGTTCTAGCTTTCTCATATTTTTTTCTTTTTATATTTTACAAACTGGTATCAGAGCCGGTTAATTAAAAAAAAATGGCGAACAATCTCGTTTCTCTTGTCCCTCGTTTCAATGGCGAAAGATTTGATTATTGGAGTAATCTAATGAAGTTGTGCCTTGAATCTCAAGACTTGTGGATTGTAGTTGAAGAAGGTGTTGGAGCACCACAAGATGAAACTCAACTTACAGCAGCCCAAAGAGATCTTTTGAAGGCAAAGAGGCAAAAGGATAGGAAAGCTCTTTTTCAAATTTATCAAACACTTGAAATTCCGGTTTATGAAAGAATCTCTAAGGCCGAAAACGCTCAAGAGGCCTGGAGGATTTTGAATACAACATATTCTGGACAAGATCAAGTAAAGAAGGTTCGTTTGCAATCGTTGCGGGCAGAGTTTGAAAAATTGGAGATGAAAGAAGATGAAAAGATCTCGGAGTATTTTACTCGTCTCACTTCCATTGTTAATCAAATGGCGTCCAACGGAGAAGTTCTGGAGATTCAAAGAGCCGTTGAAAAAGTTCTACGGAGCATGCCAATTAAATTCGACCATATTGTCGTTGCTATTGAAGAATCTAATGATATTTCTTCGATGTCTCTTGAAAGTTTACAAGGAAGATTGGAGGCTCACGAGGCTAGAATTCTTCAGAGAAAAAGTCAATCAAATTTCTCTCAAGATCAAGCCTTAAAATCTCACTTTTCTCCGACGAAAGCTCAAGGCAAGCATGAGAAAAATCGAGGACAAAGCAAATGGCAAAGTGGAAGCGGTGAAAAAAATGATGAATTAAAAAAGCAACAAAATTCATCATCCGAGAAAGGTAAAGGAAGGAGCACTTACAAAGGCAAAAAACCTTACTTTGAGTGTAATTTTTGCCACAAGCCTGGACACAAAGAAAACTTTTGTTGGGAGAAACACCCCGAGAAAAAACCCGTGGCTGGTTTGATACACAACGATGGAGAAAAATCAGAAACTTTGTTGATCGCGGCCGATGGAAGAATCGAAAATATTTGGTATTTGGACAGCGGAGCGAGTCGACATATGACGGGGAATAAAATTTTATTTTCTTCATTTGTGGAGACTAACGAAGGTCAAGTGACGATTGGAGATGCTAAGTCGTACAAAATTCAAGGTATTGGGGAAATTTCTTTCACAACAAAGACAGGGAGTGTCGAAAAGATGTCGGAGGTTCTATATGTACCGGGCTTGCGGAGTAATCTTCTCAGCATTGGTCACCTACTTAAAAAAGGATTTGATTTTCAATTCCTTGGAGATACATACACCATGAAAAAGAACAATGTGCAAGTGGCTAAAATTACCATGGGCTTCAACAAATTATTTCCGATCAAACTCGATGTTATAAATGGTACGTGCTTGGTTGCTACCTCAAATGATATCGAAGTTTCCAAGTTGTGGCATGATAGGTTTGGGCATATAAATTTTCGAAGTCTAAAAGAATTATCCAGCAAAAATATTGTTCATGGATTACCTCAATTAGAGGTGATTAAAGAAGTGTGCGAGGAATGCCAATTTGGTAAACAACATCGTGAATCTTTTCCATCGAAGTCTAAGTGGATTTCTCAGTCCCCTTTAGAGCTTGTGCACACGGATATTTGTGGACCGATGCAAGTACCGTCTCTTGGAGGTACCCGATATTTCTTGTTATTTGTTGATGATTTTACAAGAAAAATATGGGTCTATTGCATAAAAGAAAAATCCGAAGCTTTCTCGTGCTTTAAAGAGTACAAATTTGGGGTTGAAAAATTTTCTGGAAATTCCATAAAGAATTTAAGAAGTGATCGTGGGGGAGAATTCTTGTCTTCTTTATTTGAAGAGTTTTGTCGGGATCATGGAATACGCCATGAATTAACAGCGAGGTATTCACCTCAACAAAACGGAGTTGCGGAGCGCAAGAATCGGCCAATAATGAACATGGTCAGATGCATGTTAAAGAAAAAAAATATGCCTGCATGTTTTTGGGCTGAAGCGGTGTCTTGTGCCGTCTACTTGATGAACCGATCGCCGACAAAGAAATTGGAGAATTCTACTCCAAATGAGTTGTGGTATGGTAAAAAGCCAAATGTTTCTCACTTGAAAACGTTCGGGTGTCTTGCTTTCTCTCATATTCCGAATGCTTTGAGATCAAAACTTGACTTCAAATCTGAAAAATGCATCTTCATCGGTTACACCCAAAGAACTAAAGCTTACAAGCTTTATAATCCAAGCACAAAAAAGGTCGTGCTTAGTAGAGATGTCCGCTTTGACGAAAATGGATGCTACAATTTTTCGGAATTTTCTGATAAATTGCCGGGTTGGAATACTCTTATTTTTGAAGAAGATTTTTCCGTGGAACAAGAAGATGATATTAATGAACAACCAGAGACTGTTCATAATGAAGAAGAACCACAACAAAATTCACCTCCAACGGCGTTAAGACGATCGAGATCTTTGAGGGATCTTTACGATACAACCGAAGAAGTAACGGATTTTGTATACTTTGCATTTTTTGCAGGAGAAGATCCTATTACTTTTGAGGAAGCGTCAAAAGAAGAAAAATGGGTGAATGCAATGGATGAAGAAATGAAAGCTATTGAGAAAAATAATACATGGGAGCTCACGTCACTTCCTTCACACAAAACAGCCATTGGTGTGAAGTGGGTATTTAAAACAAAAAACAATCTCGATGGTTCGATCAACAAGCACAAAGCGCGATTAGTTGCAAAGGGATACAAGCAAAAAGAAGGGGAGGATTTTAATGAAGTTTTTGCTCCTGTCTCCCGACTCGATACGGTTCGTTTGGTAATTTCTCTTGCTGCTCAAAACAATTGGAAATTATTGCAAATGGACGTAAAGTCTGCTTTCTTGAATGGTCTTCTTCAAGATGAAATTTATCTTGAGCAACCTCCTGGTTTTGTGAAAAATGGAGAAGAAGAAAAGGTGTATAAATTGCGAAAGGCGTTATACGGGCTGAAACAATCGCCTCGAGCATGGTATGATCGGATCAATAATTTTTCTTGGCAAAAGGGTTTGTAAGGTGTCCTTACGAACACACTCTTTATGTCAAAAAATCAAATGGAGGTTTCATGATAGTAAGCTTATATGTTGATGATCTTGTCTTCACCGGAGATGATGAAGAAATGCTATCCGAATTCAAGAATTCAATGATGAGTGAGTTCGAGATGACCGACTTGGGAGAATTGCATCATTTTTTGGGAATAAAAGTCCAGCAATCAAAAAATGGCACTTTTATTTCTCAAGAGCAATATGCAAGTCAAATTTTGGAGAAGTTCAACATGCAAAATGCAAATTCGATTTCAACTCCTTGTGTCACGGGAGTGAAATTATGCAAGGAAGGTGAAGGAAAAATGGTTGATCCAACTTTGTTTCGTAGCCTTGTCGGAAATTTGATGTATCTCACCGCAACGAGGCCCGATATCATGTATGCGGTAAGTTTAGTTAGCAGATTTATGGAGAAGCCTTTTTCAAACCATTGGGAAGCTGCTAAAAGAATTTTGAGGTACATAAAAGGGACCATTGATTATGGTATTTTTTACGAAGCTCGAGTACCTGTGAAACTTGTTGGATATACTGATAGTGATCATGGTGGTAGCATGTATGATTCACGAAGCACTCCGGGCTATGCTTTTAGCTTAGGAAGTGGAATAATATCATGGTGTTCAAAGAAGCAACCGGTTGTGGCGCTTTCTACTACCGAAGCAGAATACATTGCGGCGTCTTTGGCCGGAAGCCAAACTTTGTGGCTAAGGGGAATTCTGGAAAACTTGAGTTTCAAACAAAATGATCCTACGATCGTTTATTGTGACAATAGTTCTACAATCTCTGTCTCAAAAGATCCAGTCTTACATGGAAGAACAAAACATATTCGTTTGCGATTCCATTTTCTAAGAGAACTTGTTCATGAAGGAGAGATTAATCTTGAGTATTGTCGAAGTGAAGAACAAGTTGCTGATATCTTCACAAAGGCCCTTGGTGCACAGGTGTTCAAGAAAAATGTTGCTGCAATGGGAGTTGGAAAAATTTTGGTTTAAGGGAGGCAATGTTGGAGTAAACAAAAATAGTCCCTTAAGATTCTAATAATGTCTTTCTAAGTTCTAGCTAAATCAAAAGTCACATGTATTTAGTATTGCTATTTATTTGCTTTAAATTTCATGTGAAGCAAGTAGAATAAATAGTTGAATTAACTTGCTGTGATGTCTAATAAGAAAATCACAACGTGATAAATAAAAGTTCTAGCTTTCTCATATTTTTTTCTTTTTATATTTTACAACTACTACGTACTACTACTACATTTGAAGCTGGTGACAACTTTTACATCGCATGAACTGCCCATGTAAAAATGTAATTAATATAAATGTTACTATGATTTACACCGGAAACCGATTGTTACAGACATGTATGTAATATTGTGTTTTTTTTTCAAAACTTAAATTGAAAATTGAGACAATATCAAAAATCATTCTGCATGGTCGATCAATTTTATATTTATGAAAATTCAATACTGATCTTAATTATTGTTGGAGCTCCGCGCTTCTACGGCGAGCCTCGTACACCTGCAAATACACAAACAAACAAATCGAGTCAGATCTGTTCAAGCCCTAAAACCAGAGCAAACTCCCAGACCACAACAGTCAACGGATCTCCTTGAGGATCACCGGGCTGATCAAGGATCTGGGTTTGAGTGGGATACAAGGGCGCATGCAGCGGAGTAAATATATATGTATATATATATTAAGAACAGAGACAGAGAGAGATAGAGATTTGAGCTTCGGCTCAGGACTGCGAAGATGCAATCACAGCAGGATCTCCAGGCGCCGCCAAACGAGGGGAGAAGCACAGAAACCTCGCCACAGCACCCACAATGCACAGCTCTCTCACACACTCACTCACAGCCCTCACTCACACAAGGATCTCACGGATCAACACCACAGAACACCACAGAAGGTGAAGAAGGTGAAGGGATCAGAAATCGCACATAGTAGAGGTAGGGTTTACACACAGTTCAGCTGAGTGAAGTGAGGCTAGGGTTACGGGTGAGAGGATGATATATAGGAGAGATCAAGGGACAGGATTAAGCCACAACTTACCATAAGATATCAAGGGTCAGGATAGGTCAACGCCCACAGACTGGGCTGAGGGCAAATGGGCCAGGTAAGTGAAGTGGGTTGGGCTGCAGTGGGTGCTGGGCTGCTTCAGGCAAATGGGCCGGCTCCAGTAAATGGGCCAACACACATTTTATAACATTCTCCACCTTGTTGGCAACACACTGGATCAACCTGCTCAAGCATCTTATAAAGACATTACATGCTGGTTTAAAGCCACACACATGCAAACACAGTCTAACACAGTTTCATCATAGCCTTAGCCCTGTACACCTAAGTGCACAGGGCAAGTTACACAAAGTAACAAAAATTATAGTGACTCCTCAGCCCTACCTGAGGCATTCAGAGAACACTATAAAGACAGTCCCAACTAGGGACTCAACTTACACACAGTAAGAAGTAAATGGGGTAATAACCTAAGGGTCAGAACTCCAACAATGAACACAGAGCACATAGCAAGTAGCAACAAACAGGGTCAACTAATCACAGGCATCAAAATGCAGAAATTTCAAACAGAAAAGAAATTTTTCCAAGGGCAGTGATTTAGTTCCCATATCAGAGGGGTTATGATGAGTGGATATCTTTTCAAGTAGAATACAACCAGTTTCAACAAGTTCTCTAATGAAATGGTACCTAACATCAATATGTTTAGTTCTATCATGAAAAACAGGATTCTTACACAGCTGTATGCCAGATTGGGAATCAGAAAACACAGAGACTTTACCACTTAGCATTTTAATCTCAGATAAAAGACCTTTCAACCAAATAGCTTCCTTGAAGGAATCAGTTATAGCAATATACTCAGATTCAGTAGTAGAAAGGGCAACAACATTTTGCAACTGAGATTTCCAACTAACACAGCCACCACACACAGTGAAAACATAAGAGGTAGAAGACTTTCTAGAATCCCTATCATTAGCATAGTTAGAATCCACATAACCACTCAAAATAACTCCAGCCTTTGACTTAGTGAATCTCAGGCCAAAGCTTCTAGTACTGGACAAGTACCTGAACAGCCATTTCATGGCTTCCCAATGAGGCTGTCCAGGGTTAGCCATGTACCTACTCAAACAGCTAACACTATAAGCTATATCAGGTCTAGTAGACACCATCAAGTACATCACAGACCCCACAGCACAAGCATAAGGCACATTAACCATAGAAGCAATTTCAGACTCAGTCTTTGGACACTGGTCCTTAGACAACACAAAGTGAGAAGCAAGGGGAACAGAAACAGACTTGCAACCTAGCATGGAGAACCTTTCTAGCAATTTATCCACATAGGCAGTTTGATTTAGATGAATGTAACCTTCAGTTCTATTTCTCACAATATTCATACCTAGTATTTTCTTAGCATCTCCTAAGTCTTTCATTTCAAACTTAGTACTTAAGCTATGTTGAACAGATTTCACAGAGTTCAAATTAGGAGAAAGGATTAACATATCATCCACATAAAGCACAAGAAAGACAGGTATGACAGACTTCAAATAATACAAGCAAGGATCATAAGAGCTTCTGCTAAAATTTTGAGAAATCATGAATTCATCAAACTTTTTATTCCATTGCCTAGGTGACTGCTTCAAGCCATAAAGAGATTTTTTCAAAAGACAAACATGTTCAGTTTTAGTTTTATCAACAAAACCCTCTGGTTGCTTCATAAAAATTCTTTCTTCTAAGTCACCATGTAAAAAGGCAGTTTTAACATCCATTTGTTTCAGTTCCCAGTCATAATGAGCACACAAAGCAAGCATTATTCTCACAGTAGTAAACTTCACAACAGGAGCAAATATTTCATTATAATCAATTCCTTCTTTTTGTGAAAAACTTTTGGCAACTAACCTAGCTTTATATCTTAAATCATTACCCTCTTGTTTAACTTTGAAAAGCCATTTACAGTCCACAACAGAACACTTAGAGGGTTTAGGGACTAAAGTCCAAGTTCCATTTTTCAATAAAGAGTTCATTTCTTCATTCATGGCAGAAAGCCAGTTTTTGGAATTTTCAGATTTTAAAGCTTCCACATAGGATTTAGGTTCAGAGTTGTCAATCACATCATGCATATTAAAGGCAAAAGCACCCAACTGAAAATCATTTAGCCTAGCAGGAGCCCTAGGGTTTCTTCTAACCCTATCTCTAGCAAGTTGGTAATCATCAGGCATAGAAGTATTTTCATTGTCATGCATGGGGGAATTGTTATAATCATTAGGGTTGACAGTTTGAGAATTAGCTGGCAAAGAGTGGCCTGATACATCAGGTACAGGTCCACCAGGGTTTAACACAGGAGGTACAGGCAAGTTCACAGATTCAGGCACACAAGTAGACCTGTAAATGGAGCGGGTTTTATCCATATCCGCTCCTGATCCGTGGTGTTTGAACGGGTATGGATCGTAATATTTGACCCGTTTACCCGTTTTACGACCCGACCCGTTTACCCGTTTTATAAACGGATCGGATACGGATCAAGGCCGACCCGATCCGTTAATGACCCGACCCTCTCAAAATTAATTAGTATTATATATATATATATATATATATATATATATATATATATATATATATATATATATATATATATATATATATTAATAACTTAATTATATTTTTATAACCTAAACAATTAAGAGAACATTTAGTTTCCCAAATTTTATAAAGCTAATGTAATAATTATCAATACCAAGTCCAAGAGTAGTCTGTCAGTGTCTCCCAAGTTACACGGTCACACGACTCACACCATATCACTTTCACATAAGGTAAAGGACGAACATATATTTTCCATTCAATCTACTCATCCGATAAGTAATAGACTAAGAGTCAAGACTGTCTTTTTTTTTTCAATTTTAAAACGGGTCGAAAAAACCCGTTGGATACCTGTTGATCCGTCGGATACGGATTTGGATCGAGATTTCGATGATCCGGCGGGTCGCGGAGCGGGTACGGATCTAAAATTTAAATTATTAAACGGGTACGGATCAATGTCGATCCGCTCCAGATCCGCCCCATTTACAGGTCTACACACAAGCAGGATCAGAACTTTGCACACAAGGATCAGGCAAATCACTAGAATCATGTTCATTCACAGAATCAATTTCAGGAGCAAGCTCCACCTCATTTTGGACATCCACATTGGACTGACTCACAGGTAAACATGGAAATTCAGATTCATTAAACACAACATCCCTACTAGTGATAGTTTTAAAACCAGGGTCACACCTAAGCCACAGTCTATATCCTTTAGTACCTTCAGGGTAACCTAAGAAAACACATTTTTTAGCCCTAGGTTCTAATTTATTTCCAGAGTGATGGACCAAGGCAGAACAACCAAAAATTCTCAAGTTTGTCAAATCAATAGGTTTTCCAGAAAACACATGTTCAGGGCACTTACCCTTAAGAGCCACAGAGGGAGACCTATTTATCAGATAAGTTGCAGTTAACACAGCTTCACCCCAAAATCTTTGACTTAGACCAGAAGAAGCAAGTAAACACCTAACTCTCTCTAATAAGGTTCTATTCATTCTCTCAGCCACTCCATTTTGTTGTGGGGTATAGGGGACAGTCCTATGTCTTCTAATACCAGCTTTAGCACATAAATCATCCATAGAGGCATTACAAAATTCAAGACCATTATCTGTCCTAAGAGTTTTAATTTTCAAACCAGTTTGATTTTCAATAAGGGCTTTAAACTCTTTAAATTTTGCAAACACATCAGATTTATTAGTCATTAGAAACACCCACACTTTTCTGGAAAAATCATCTATCACAGAAAGAAAGTACCTATTGCCACCTTGGGTTGGGACAGGGGAAGGACCCCACACATCAGCATGCATATATTCAAGGATACACTTAGTAGAGGGCACATTGGGGGAGGGGGACACAGGAAAGCTCATTCTAGTTTGTTTACCTATCACACAAGTATCACAGAATGTAGAGCAAGTCAATTTAGCATCACCAAAGACACCTTGTTTTTGCAATAATTCAAAACCAGTTTTACTTATGTGTCCAAGCCTTTTATGCCATAAATCAGAAACATTTTCATGGACAGAGTTTGCATGATTATTCAAGTAACACTTAGCTTTGCAAACATATAAATTATACTGCCTAGCAGCTTTGCAAACAACCTTAGAACCCTCCATAATAGTCATGCACCCATTACCCCATTTACCACATAAACCCTCAGTTTCAAGTGCAGCACAGGAAATCAAATTTTGACTCAAGTCAGGCACATGCCTAACATTTTTGAAAGTGTACACACTACCAGTTTCAAATTTCACAGAGATATCACCAATACCATTCACAGAACACCTTTTATCATTAGCCATGGAGACATATGAGTTTTTAAGTTCTTTATAAGTTGAAAACAAATGCAGGTATGGAGACATATGATAAGTGCACCCAGAGTCAATTAGCCAATCATTTTCACACAGAAGAGAGGCACTAGTAGCATTCACATTGGACAGCAGAGAGAAATCATGCATCATAAACACATCACCAAGATTATCAGAAACCACATTAGCATTATTACTATTCTGTTTCTTAGGTTTATTGCAATCTTTCATATAATGTCCAATTTCACCACAGTTATAACACTTCCTACCCTTAGCCTTAGGATCAAATTTACCCTTACCCTTGCTATCATTATTTTGACTCACAGAGCCTTTTGAGCCCTGAGTGCCATGCTTCTTATTCTTGAATTTACCCTTAACATAATTAACATCATTAGTGGCCTTAGGAGTTCTACCAGATTTTAAATCCTGTTCCTTACTCTTAAGGCTGTTAATTACAGTTTCAAGGGTCACAACATCTCTACCATACTTAATAGCAGACTTAACATCAGAATAAGACTCAGGTATGGCATTCAACAAAATAATGGCAGAGTAATCATCAATGTGCTTATCACCAGTTAACTTGATATCTTGGATTAATTTATTGAAAGAGTCAATGTTTTCATTTATATCCTTACTCATATCAAGTTTGAATCTAAAAAACTTTTCAAGTAAAAACAACTTGCTGTTTAAAGAAGTTTCAGTATAAAGTTCTTCAAGTTTGTCCCAAAGTTCTTTTGCAGATTCAATCCCACTAACTTTCCTAAGCACAGTAGCAGATAAACCAAGTATAATGGCAGAGTGGGCAAGTTCATTAGTTTCAGCTTGAATAGCTTCAGTATCAGTGGTAGCATAATTGCCACTTATAGCTTTGTAAACTTTTTGTTGAATCAAAATACCCTTCATTTTCTGTTTCCAAATCACAAAATCACTTTTACCATCAAAAGGGGGAAGGTTATACCCTGACATTTTGAAAAACAGATTACTAGTTTTGAAAACTCCAGAAAAACAGGAAGGGAACTCACAAGAGACCACACCACAGTAGACTCACAGAACTCACACAAAGCTAGACACACAGAATTCAAGCAAACACTCAAAACCCTAATTAACTATCCAATCACACAGAAACCCTAATTAACTATCCAAGCACACAGAGGCAGTTAACTCAGGAAAAACAAGTTGTTCAAGTTAATTTCAATTTAAAATTTTCAAACACTTAGTTTCAGAAAACTTTTTCCAGAAAATTTTTGAACCACACTTTTGAAAAACGGATTTTCAACACTACACGACCACCAGGCGGGCCACACCTTCACAGAATGCCTCCAGGCGGGCTGACCATCAAGTAGCAAGCAAGGGAGGGGGTTCACAGAGGCTTACCTAGCGAGGTGTTCGCAAGTGACCTCAATTGCAGGGCCCGTTTCGCGTTTCACAGGCGATCCGGGTGCCAACCTTACAGCCAAGGGGGTGATGAAATCCCGGATTTACAATGGCTGGGGACACCTAATTCGGATCTGCGACCTGGGCCTCCTAGAGGTGTCGGGCTCGGGCCGACCTTCACAGATCCGTGCAGATCTGAAACCCTAGGGTACAGATCTGCCTCACCGGTTGCCGACCGTTACCGGAGCACGGAGCAGTAGCTCTGATACCACTGTTGGAGCTCCGCGCTTCTACGGCGAGCCTCGTACACCTGCAAATACACAAACAAACAAATCGAGTCAGATCTGTTCAAGCCCTAAAACCAGAGCAAACTCCCAGACCACAACAGTCAACGGATCTCCTTGAGGATCACCGGGCTGATCAAGGATCTGGGTTTGAGTGGGATACAAGGGCACATGCAGCGGAGTAAATATATATGTATATATATATTAAGAACAGAGACAGAGAGAGATAGAGATTTGAGCTTCGGCTCAGGACTGCGAAGATGCAATCACAGCAGGATCTCCAGGCGCCGCCAAACGAGGGGAGAAGCACAGAAACCTCGCCACAACACCCACAATGCACAGCTCTCTCACACACTCACTCACAGCCCTCACTCACACAAGGATCTCACGGATCAACACCACAGAACACCACAGAAGGTGAAGAAGGTGAAGGGATCAGAAATCGCACACAGTAGAGGTAGGGTTTACACACAGTTCAGCTGAGTGAAGTGAGGCTAGGGTTACGGGTGAGAGGATGATATATAGGAGAGATCAAGGGACAGGATTAAGCCACAACTTACCATAAGATATCAAGGGTCAGGATAGGTCAACGCCCACAGACTGGGCTGAGGGCAAATGGGCCAGGTAAGTGAAGTGGGTTGGGCTGCAGTGGGTGCTGGGCTGCTTCAGGCAAATGGGCCGGCTCCAGTAAATGGGCCAACACACATTTTATAACAATTATTAAACAATTTTTAATTAATTAGTTGAATTTTGCAAGTCGGTAGCAAATAGTAAGATCTATACTACTAACTAGAGTCGTCGTTGCGTAAACATGAAGTTAAAGGACGACATAATTAATTCAATTTATTCAGTTGTGCATGATACATACATGCATATTCAGCTGAGTATAGAATTCGACTAAAAAGTAGTACTATCAAACTAAGAGAGTATCATTCTCTTTTATTTTAACGAGTACATACGCGTAGGCTGAAGATAACAACACACAGAGACTAGCTTATTGAATGTTTTAATTCTAGTATGTATAGTTTCAATTTTCCAATTTCATAATTTTATTATAATTTAATTTTCATGTTTTAGACGAGTGTGGACAACAGCTGATCCGCACGGTCCTGCACCACCTCCCACGCGTAACGCACGTGCTTCTCCTCCGTCATGCTCCCCCCAACCACAAACCTGATCACGTGCACTCCCCCGATCACAGCATGCGTCATGAAAACCTTACCCGATTCGTTTATCCTCTCCAACAAGTCCACGTTCACGGCATTCACACAGCCGCCGTTGCAGTTTATCGCGGAAGGCGACACGCGGAAGCACACAGTGGAAAAATTCCTCGGCACTACTATCTCGAACCGCCCATCCATCCTCACCATCCCTTCGAAATCTCGCGCCATTTCAATGTGACGGCGGATGTATTTCCGAAGGCCGCCCACACCGTAGCTGCGGATCACCAGCCACAGCTTCAGCGATCGGAACCCACGAGTCAGCGTCACTTGCCAGTCCTTGTAATCCACCACCTGGATATCGGGTTTTTAATTAATTAATGTGTTTGCCCGTGTTTGGAATTCTTTTCAGTTTAGATGTCGTTTTGAATTTTTTGTAAATTAAATTTTATTTTATTTTTGATTTTCAAAGTAATTAACGATACGTAAAATAGAGTTTGAAATTATTTTTAATTTAGATATCCTTTTTAGAATTGATATTTTAATTAATATATATGCGTGACCTGCTTTGTATCGGATGCTTTGTTGTGCAGATATTCGGGATTGGTCGAGAGCGATTGCGTCAACGCGCCCGGGTTCTTAACCCACATGCAGCAGCACTCCAGGTTGGTGAGGAACCACTTGTGCGCGTTCAGGCTGAACGAGTCCGCCTTCTCCACCCCGTCCAGGTGGTGCCTGTGCTCCGGGCAGTTGCACGCGCTGCCCGCGTACGCCCCGTCCACGTGGACCCACATCCCGAACTCCCTCGCCACCTCGCATATCGGGCCGAGGTCGTCGACAGCAGCCGACGGCGTCGTCCCGATGGTAGCGCAGACATAGAACGGCACGAGGCCCGACTCAACGTCGGCCCGTACAACTCCCCTCAGGGCCTCGGCGGTCAGCCCGAAATCGCTCTCCTTGGTCGTGGCCACTGCTCGGAAGTTTCCGGGCGAGATGCCCGCTATCTTTGCGGCCTTCTGGAAGGCGGAGTGAGTCTGGTCGGAGCCGTACACGGTCAGGCGCTTGTTGATATTCGTTTCGACTCGTCCGATTGTTTTCAGCTTCTGATCCCGGGCGGCTACGAGCGTGCACAGGATGGCCTCGCACGTGGTGCCTTCGATGACCCCCCCGCCCCCGCCTGAGAAGAGGAACTCGGAGGGGAGGTGGAGCATTTTCCCGAGCCAGTCCATGACGATGTTTTCCAGCTCGGTGGCCGCGGGGGAAGACATCCAGTTGAATCCCGGGACGTTGAATCCTGTGCTCAGCATTTCCCCCAGGAAGCCAGGGATGCTGGCGTTGCATGGGAAGTAAGCGAAATGATTCGGGCTTTGCCAGTGGGTCAGGCCCGGGATTATATCGTTTTCCACGGCTTGTAGGATTTGTTGGATGGTGTCCGGTTCGTGAGGGGCGGAGTCGGGGAAAAGGTGCTTCAGATAGCCAGGCTCGACTCGGCTGCGGACGGGGTATTTGTCGATGTTCTTGTAGTAATCGGCGATGAAATCAACGACGAGGTGGCCGTGCTTTCGGAATGCTTCCGGGTCTAAGGGTGCTTCAACGGAGGAAGCGGAGGATCCATCATGGAGTTGTTGATTGTGGAGGTCACCCATATTAATGATAACAAATTAATTATTTTGTAATTGTAGTATTGTTTTCCTTGTAGAAATCTTGAAATAGATTCGTCCCTATTTATAGATAGGAGAGAGCAAGGGCTAACTAGCTTGTTGAATAAAACGTACGTAGGCCAACTAAATATATCAAGATTAGTTTTAATAAAATTATTTGATTGTTCCCAAGTTACTAATAGTCCTAGATCTTTTGTATATTACTTTAATTATTTGCGAGTTAGATTTTATTTTTAAAATTTAAAATTTTGATTTTTTAATACGTATTACTTATGTTCCATACTAAGCTTAAGTCATTTATAATTTACAAAAGAGTTAAGATCATTAGTCCAAAACAAAGAAAGTATAAAATTATTTTCTCTCTTCAAATTGTACTTACCTCCCCTATAATGTACCTTGTACACCTTCCACCCCACATAAAAATTGTACTTACCATTGGGTTGGGATGCTCTAAAGTATAGAAGAAATATATACTAAGAACATTGACTTGATTTGATTTGCAAATTATTACTTCGTTTTATAGTATTTCAAAGTAATTATTTAAGATTAAATAAAAATTTAATATTAATTAATGGTGTGTTGGGAGCACAAATTAAAAATCACAAATTGAAAAGAAAAATTTGCCAGATAACTTTATAATTATTAAATAATAATTTTATTTTGCAATATAATGTTGTGTGAGCATAAATTGAAAAAAGTATAAAAATGAATTTTCATTTTATAAATTAACCCTGTCCCAAAGAAACGAGATCAATTTTTTCTTAGCAAATATAGAAAATAATATTTTATTTTTTTAAGAGGGTGGGAATATATATAATATACACTAAAGATCTAGATATATAGATTCACAATTAAAAGGCTAGCTAAATTTAGTGTTTTGGGGGCATGAATGTTAATGGTATAGCTTATCCTCGTCCCTAGCAATTTATAATTCGAACTAACCTACGAAGCCGAATTCTATTTTTAGTATAATGTTAAGGCTAGTATCATTAACAAAATATTATAGGTTTAATTTTATTACTTTTGAGCCAATATACACTTTAAAAGGTTTTGTTAAGGTGATAAGATAATCCAACTTATATTTGAGCTTTAGGATCTATTTCCAACCGACGTGGGATACAGAATACTTAAACATTTGAGCTTTAGGATCTATTTCCAACCGATGTGGAATACTGTAACAACTTTATACTCCATCGACTTGTTCATTAGAAATAGACACGACAAGAGCTGACAAACTAGTTCTCCAAACAACCAAAAGTAACATATAACACACCAATAATACCACATTGAAGAACTTATCAAGCTATATACCACACTCTCTTCAGTGTCCGTGCCTAAAGGAGTTCGAGAGTCCGGAGTTCGAGAGTCCATGCTATAAGTCGAATTCTAGTTTTATAATGTTAAGACTTAAGACTTTAGTATCATGAGAAATAGACATATATTTTTATTTATTTTTTATAAAAAAAAATTGTCCAAGAGATCCCTAAATTACTACAATAATTATTACTTGTCAAACTCAAATACCAAACACTTAGGCGTTGTTTGGTAGCCCAAATTAGTATACTCTTAGTAAACTCATGTTAAGTTATTTTGTTGGGTTTGTTAATCTATCTTGTGTCTATTACAAATAAACCAGTGTTTGGTGGTAGTATCACTGATTTCGCTGCATCCTATTTAACCATGTTGCTCATAAATTATATGACATACTACCTTTGTCCCATTTTTATAATTATACTTTCTTTGTTATTTGTGAAGGTTGGAACATTGTAGAGAGAAAAATTTTGTTGGTCGTAGTCTCCATTGAGGGGAAAAAATAATAAGGAGCACACAAATTAAATAATAATTAATTATTTTTAAAAATTTTCAATTATTAATCATTTAACTAAACTTAATATTTTAACACTCACATTCATTTACTAGTTTGAACTCAATATATATGAGTCTCACCATTATTTACTTAGTAGACCATCTACAATTGACCTGTTGAAAACAAATATTCAACCGTTGAATCAAGGCAATGGTAATTGAATGGCCGGTTGAAGTCAAGTGGGATAATGGACTGTTGAAAGAATTCAACATCGTGAAAAGCAAATGAATGGACCCACATCCTATAAATTATACGAATTTAATTATCTTATCCACTCTTTATCTATCACTTTACCACGTATTTTTACGTTTATCCGTTTTGATTTTTAGATTTTTATCTTATCTTAACTTATCTCTTTAAATTAATTATTTTATAATAAATTTATTTTAATTTTTTTATACGAAAATTCATCATTTTTTATCTATAAATAGAAGTTTGTTTCATTTGATTTGTACAAAAAAATATATCATTTTTTCAATTTGAAAAATGAATCCCAACAATTATCCATTTCAATATCAATTTTCCGACCAAAAACACATCACGCATTGCAAGCAGATCTCGTCAAACACATATGGGCAAAATTTGGATCGTTTCGTTGATAAAAAGATTTTAAAGTCTCTGTGTGTTATTTAAGAGCTTTATTGATTGTGAGTTGAGTTTATTGTAATAATTAAGTTGTGTGTGTTTTATTATAGTTTTGTCATGTGCTTAATGTATTGTATTGCATCATAAGTATTTTGTAATTAGTTTTAATAATGACTATCCCTATTTTTCCGTCTTTACTACTTGAAAAAAAAATACTTTATTTTACTATTAATTGTTTTAATTTAAAAAATTCAAAATTAAAAATATATATTATTTTATAATTAATTGACATTTGTTTTATTGAATTGTAATAAAAATAAAATTATTAAAAAAATAAAAAGATGAAATAAAAGTGGTGGGATATGGTATTGAATTTTATTAAATAAAACTATTGTATGATATAAAAGTTGAATGGTTGTTGAATGATTAAGAGGAAGAAAGAATATAATTTGGAGTAATAAATTAAAGTAGAGTGTTAGAATGTTGAAACGATTGTAATAATTACTTTTATACTTTGCATTTTTTAAAACTAAACATTACATATTTTAATTTCTTTTATTATTAATTATATATTTTAAATAAATATAATTAAATATATTTTTCATTTGAATTAAATAAAATAAAATTTTAAAATATTAATAATAGGGATGATAGTGGATTTATAGACCAAAATTTAAATAGTTTTATATATTAAAAAAGTTGGTCCGGGGCGAGCCTAAAATAAATTGGGGCCGAAAGTCGGACGACTCATTTTTTAGTTTTTATATTATTTTTTTAATAAATATTATATAATTTTTAATATTTTAATTAATTATTCAATTTTAAAAACTTCAATTATAAATATGGTATACAATATTATTATTTAAAATATAAAATTTTATTTTTTTCATATAGAGCTGAGACAAGACCACTCGGGGAGTGTCTTGTATTCCGACAGTTAGAGCGCCATTCATTTGGCGAAGAATCCGGTGTACCATGCTCGAACGAATCATATCCAGCTGAGATATCACTTTATTCGATCGGCCTCAGAGGAAGGCGTCTTGGTGTTGGAGAAGATTCTTGGGAGTAAGAATCCGACCGACATATTTACGAAGGTGGTACCGTGCGACAAGTAGAGGTTGTATTCAACCAAGGGCGGAGGATCAGCGTGGCTGGGGTGGGCTGTTGCCCACCCTGACTTTTAAATTAATAAGGTATATATATTATATTCGATGCTTTTTAAGTTTAAATTAGGTAGCTCAATTGGAAAATTGTAGACTTTAGCCCACCCCAAATATTAGGTTTGATTCCTCCTCCTTCCTATGTCATTGTTTTTACTCCTATTTTTTTTAGGAAAACCAGGTTCAAAATTTTGCAAGTTTACTTTTTCCTATAACATTTTTGTTAAGAAAAATCCTTTTTAGCTCAGCTCGCCCCGAAAAAAATTTCTAGCTCCGCCCTTGTGTTCAACCTCGGTTGATTTTCTGAGATGAGGATCGGGAAAAAAAATTCTAGCTCGGTTTCAAGAGTCAATAATAAATCGGTTTGAAGTTATTGTGTTGGCATGAGAATGGAGAACTCTCCAAAGACCATGAATATAGTTCACAAAAAAGTGTTTCATGATTTATAATGATAATTTACTATATTTTTTTATAATTTTTTATAGTCAAAGTTTTCTTACAAAAAATAGAAAATTTTATTTTAAATTTTGTAAATAATAAATTGCAACATATAGGCCTTTTAATTAAGCAATTAGAATTTTTTTATCTTTTTTATTCTCATTGTATTTGATTTCTTTTATAACAACAATTTATTTGATAAAAATTCTTATACTGTTATATTGAGTGGTAGTGATTTATTATGAATTAAATGCTAAAAATTCTAAATGATTGCATTGATTAATTAAAAAAATTATACTTTGTTTTTTTATACGGTATATGTTTAATAAATATTAATTTTCTTGACTAAAAGTCGAACAAAAGGTGATATTAGGCAAAGTTTATTAATTATTCTATTAATTATATTTAATCCCACCATATAAATATAATTGTACTTCCAATATTAAACCATATTATATCAAATAATATTTTACGAAGTATTATTATATCAAATAATATTAAATGTTAATGAATAAATTATATTCATATTATATCTAATAATATTTTTCAAGAATGTCCATAAATAAATTATATTTATTGTTAATGAATTTATTCATATATTATATACGAGACTTATCATTCAATTTTAATTATTATGTGAACTTTAGGTTTACATAATAATTCGTTATGAACTCATCTCGGCACATTGTCAACCCTTATCGGGACACACTCTCTGTCATACATAAAATACATTGATCCAAGTTTACCGGTAATAATATTAGGGATTAAGAATAAAATATACTGGATTTAATTATATTATGCCAGCAATCTTAATCGATTATTCTCAAGCGATCCATTCAATACACACGAAAGTGTACAAGTATAATAAAATAATTAAGACAAATTATTTTATATTATTATACAACTACTATACCGATGAATTGATCTCTGTACATCTAAGCCGTCACTGATATTCGATTAATATACGAATAATCGATAGTATATGTTTCGTGTGTCGTCGCACACTATACTAACAACAACCTAATACTAACTACGACCTATATAGTCTATGACTATAATTTGCATATATTTAAATAAATTAATTACAATGCATCCGAGTTAATATTACTTAAATCAATAAATCAATAGTTCCGCTAAGGGTTGCCCGGCGATTTCTCGTGGGTTTTTCACTTTTTCTTGTGAAGTGGAGGGCACACCGCACACATCGGAGTGATAACTGATAAGCACAAATGCTATTTGCATCGATGTGACAAATAGCAATTCAATTTTTTTTAATATTTTAATTAATTAATATAAATATATTAATTTTATAATAAAAACACGTTTTTCGAAAATATTAATTAAAATTCATTTTTACCAAAAGTAAATATTTTTATATTTTTCAAATCTACAAAATGTGCCGGTAATATAAACATCAATTTTAAATATTAATAATTCATGCGTTTCTACTTACTCATACACTCAATTAAATTCGTCTACTGTCAAAACATATTAATTTTTTTAATTTCTGAAAATTGCGCAATAAATATAAACAAATACAACGAGACTTCTAAAGTATAAAATTGTCATAAAAATATTGAAACACCTTAATATAAATAAATAATACTATAAAATACTTATTATACTTTTTTATATTCAATAAACAATTGAAATACTAAAATAAATTTAGCGTTGTTACACACTTTGTTTACCGTTAACATTTTCACATGTTAAAAAAATTAATTACATTAGAAAACAAATAGAAAAAAAGTTTGATATACATTTAAATTAGAAAACAAACAAGAATTATACTAATAACATATTTTTCAAAAAAAATTGTAAAACTGATTTTTTTAGCTTGTTTTTTGGCATCTTTGTCAGCCTCAAATTGATCATTACTTTGTTGGGCATTATTGTTGTGCAGATAATTGTATAGATCTATTTGTTCTTGAAACTGAAACTCTAAACCATATGCGGATGAGTCTCTTCTGTTGATCCAGTATTTCAATATCCATGGCACTGGATGATAGTCGGATCTCATATGCAACTGAAATAAAAGTTATAGTTATTATCTGCAAAAAATACATTATAAATAAAAACCATGAGTTTTTCTTCTTACCAATATCCAATGATTAAAATTGTTGACGTGCCCTAACACCACCCTTGCGCTCGGGAGTGCATGATAGGGTTTCAAAGCTACAGGAGGACATAAATATCCGCCAGTTTCTCCGAATGTCATTATGAAGATATTATATGTGGTTGCAGCCACGTATCCACAGTCAGGTACTGAGAAATAGTTAGCCGGGTTGCATGGACCATCGAAGTGATTAATAGTTTGGTCCAAGGATGACATGGTTTTAAGACCACCTATAACATTATCATATAATTCTCTTCTTTCGCGGAGATCACGTAGCATATCACCTCTTATTGTACGCCATTGGTCTTCATTTCCGAAAACTGCGAGAGCAACAACTCTAAAACCGCAATTACCGTCTCCAACCACATTCGTGTATGATTCAATATATTCTCTTATGTAGAGAGGAAAATATTTCTCCATCTTAGAGCCTCGTAATTCCACCCGGGACTCACTCCGGCGAACGCTACTGTAGCGCGGTGAAACCTGTTGAGAAATTAAGAAACTTGAAGGTGGGGAGTTTGGAGAGGCTCGTCTCGGACCGTGTGAAAAGCTCGCCCGATGGTGATTCTCTCCAGGAGAGCTCGTCCAAATCCCTTGTGATGTGCTATTTCTATGATGAGTTTCAGGTGGAATATCCTGATATGCATTTGTGGCCGCCACTCTTCCCTTACCCTTTGGCTTTTTATAACTCTTTAGTCCGACAACTTTACACCATTTCTCCCATCCTGAAGGTTCACGGTCGGTGCTTGGAAGCTTCTTATAAGGTTCAACTGGCGCAAGTGCACTAACATATTCTGTGTCTTTGAATAGTTTTTTCCTCATGGAAGTACCACTTGAAAAATCTATATTCAATGTTCTCTAGTAAATATCAATATTATCTAAAGGGATACTCTGTCCGCATGACATGTACTGAAGAAGCCTGCAATTGCACGGAATACCGTGTGTCCTCCACAGATAACACCCGCATTTATTTTGACCTAGATCTCTTGCTCCTTCTGCGATTATCAGTTCGAAAGCCTTAAACGAGACGTTGCGAACTAGATTCCTGAACAATTTGCACTTTAACATATCAGTCCTCGTCTTGTTGGCGTTAATCATCGATTGTTTTTTTATCTACCCTATTTGCAACTCCATGAATTGATGGATTTGGTCGAACACATAGTCAAATGTGCAATTACTGCCGTCGAGATTGGCTTTCACCCTGTGATGCTCTTGTTCAGCCCTGTAATTCAAGTACAAACAGGTTTCACATAAGAACTCGTAATATTTATATATATATATATATATATATATTTATATAAACAAATATATTTAAAATAATTGTAGGTTTACCTGTTTGTCGTGTAGTTTCCATAGTTCAGTCGATGATCGATATGCGCACTTAAAACTCTGTGTGCATGCTTCGAAAGCCACGTCTTTTCACAATAGCGAATTAGTCCAGGATAGTGCTCGTATTGTTGCTTTACCCACTCCCATCTAAGCAAAAATTCTTCATGTGTAGCTGCTTCAATTGCCCAATTCCATCGATGTTTGAAACATTCAACAAATTCTTTATTGAAACCTGGTTGTTGTAGAGCCCTTGTTAGAACACATTGCTCTATTTGGCGCCTGCATAACTGTTTCTGAGAATTTGGAAATATTTTATCCACGGCCTTCATCAACGCGATATCCCTATCCGTAAGGACAATTGTAGGTTCAACACTCTCATACAATCCCCGAATAAATTGCAAGACAAATTCAAAGTTTTTCTGTGTTTCATACTGCATAAATGCGTATGCTATGGTGAACGTCTTGTTTGTGCTTGTTGCCCCAACAGCCTCAAGTAATGGCATATCGTACACGGTCGTTTTGTACGTGTTATCGATAATCAGTACTTGCGGGTATGTGTTTATCATTGCGTAAGAGTCTGGGTGGCTGAAAGCAACATCTTGTAGTTCGTTCCTACCATCTACCGTTCGAAAATCGTACCTAATTTCCACCGCCGTACAAACATTTATTTAAGTGAAATGAATATTTTTAAAATATAAAGTGTGCTAATATGTTTACCTGTAATTTCGCTTATCCAGTTCGTGGAAGTAGTTTTGTGTGGGTGTTCTCCCTTCCCGTCTTTCAGTCCTTATATTGTTGATGGCATTGTTCACCCTCTTAATATCTGTAACATTGGTTGGATCGCGTCTCTTTATATCGGCCAACATGTTGCGTGGACTTATATGAAGCAGTTCATGACATTGTATCTCCTTAAGTTGGCTGGGTGTTAAGGTACCCAGTCTCGATCCCTCTGCAAATTCCGGGAATGGATGATTGTGTGTCCCGGTCTTAACATCGATGCGCCAAAGATCCTGATCGGTATCATATTGCCTAACAACTAAACAAAATCCACACGAATTTCTTTGTGTTTTCGTGTTTCTTTCATTTTTGTTTTTTGAAGAAGGTCTATATAGTCCACCTTGACTACATACATACCTTATCTTATGTGCTTTAGAATCGCGAATGGCTAAAGTGATATTTCGCATACCCGCAATCCACTGAACATATGACTTCACTATTTCTTTCCCTTTTATACCCTCTGCCGGATTTAAAAAATCGCTCGTGATATCCTCAAATACATAACCCGCATCATAAAAAGAACTCATTTCAAATTGCGATCGCTACCCCTCGTCTACATTAAAAGCGGAAATTTTGTATTAATAGTCTTATACAATATTATGATCAATAACAATAAATTATAATTTAATTACTCCCTCTCATTTTATATAATTGATGTTCTGAAAATTTACACTAAAATCTAACTACTGACTTCATTGTTTTAGAATTTAAAATAAAAGAATTTTAATTTTTCAATGAATTTACATTTTTTATTCAAGAAGAGAACTTATTTTGTAAAAAAATCCATGAAAATTTATATTTTATGTATATAAATATTATTAGACAATATTATTATGATATTGTTGTATATTAATTTACTATGTGTAGTTATTAGTATGTGATCACTGTTGGGTTTTGTGTGGATCTCATCCATACCCCAATAGATGGATTTACGTATTTTACGAGCATGAAAAAGTGCGGAAGAAAAGAATCATGCATAAACACGTAAAACTCTAATCATGGATCTAGTGCGCACGTATGTAGTAAGAACAACTAATGAGTTAGTTTAAGAATCGTGTACCTTGTGATTCTTCTTAATAATTGATGCCCGGACGTAGATGGATCAGCCGCGAAAGTACCCGGCCTCAATTCGTTGCACGAACCCTCCTTGATCCTTGAAACGACGTGAACTTGGACTTGGAATGAACCCCGCTCGATTCCTCGATTCCTTCGGCCTCTCAACGAAATTCTCTCACGAATATATGATAATGTAGTTATGAATTTCGTGGCCTTAGGTCCCTTTATATAGGTGAAAAACCCATAGGGTTACCTAATAGGCGTAGGAGTCCAAAATAGGAAAATTCTGGAAAATTACCAAAAATTCACGATCTGGCGCAGCGCGGCGCGTTGAATCGTAGCGCGGCGCGCTACTGCAGGTCGAAACCTCAGAGCGCGGCGCGCTCGCCTTTTAGTGAAAATCCAGCGCGGCGCGCTAGCTGCGCCCAACGCGCTCGTTTTTCCAGCGTGCTCGTCGTTTCACCCCGGTTCTCAACCGAAGTTTGTACACTCCAAGTATACATGATCAAGAGGGTCGTGTGACTCATTTGGCATGATCATCGAGTGTTAAGTTCGTGTTCTCGACAAGACACATAACACCGACTAATCGATCCATCTACATAGGACGCATTATATAACTTATCTCGGTACAACACACGTGGAATGAAGGACACAAATCCAACAATCTCCCACTTGGACTTTATATCCAGTGTGTATCCACATTTCCCTTATCGCTTGATGTCTAAGTTCGAACTAGAGGTAAGACCAGTGTCACCCTCGTTCCGTTCAAACCTTTCTCGGTTCTCATGAGCGGATTGCGAACCGGATGATCACCATGATACATATCCGGGCATGGCCATGCAGTTTTGCAATTCCAACTCTCCGAGTGGCCTTTAAGACATTTAATCCTACCTTGTAGGAGGATAATCCCATCTTGTCAATCTAAGCGCTCCCACTTGCTTCTTGAGGTATCCAACGACTATCTTTATAGCTCCGTTTTACCGAAAGCGTTTGACAGCGTCAAAACACAACATTCCACAATGTAGCTACTCTAGACTACTCAGGTCTGAGGAGACGTCCGAAAGCTATAAGAATTGGTATTATGACACACTGCCTTATATACCATTCTTAGGCGAGTCACGTCCGACACCCAGCTCCCAGCTGTTGTCTATACAATTGTACTCGACGTCCCACGTCTAGCCCATGAGGTGGCGCTATAGTACAACTTGCAATCTAATCTTTATATTGATCAATTGTGTCTGTTCGTACACGATGATCTAGATTAGGGACTTAAGTTGATTTTAATTTTAGTTCAATCACTGAGCCTCATTATGTGACATTATCACATAACTCAGATAAAATTTAAAATCTACGTTGAACAGTTCATATAATCCAAAACCAAGAGAATATGAATAAAATTGATTTATTAATCAAAAATGAATGTTTACATTGTAATCTCCGAAGTAAAATAAATTACAACTTAAGAATTAGTCCTCAAGACGTTTAATTCCTATCGCATCAAATAAGGTATTATGCCTTAACTGCGGGAGAGGTTTAGTAAATGGATCAGCAACGTTCTTCTCGGTTGCTATCTTGCGTATTTCTATATCACCTCTTCCCACGAAGTCGCGGATGACGTGATATTTCCTGAGTATGTGTTTGACTTTGTGGTAATCCCTTGGCTCTTTTGCTTGAGCTATGGCTCCACTATTATCGCAATAGAGAACCATAGGTTTGGCAGCACTGGGGACGACACCAAGTTCCTCAAGGAACTTTTTCATCCATACACCTTCCTTTCCAGCCTCCGAGGCTGCAATGTACTCAGACTCTGTAGTTGAGTCGGCGACAGAGGTTTGCTTGGAACTCTTCCAACTAACCGCGCCTCCGTTCAGACAGAAGACGTAACCAGACTGAGATTGCTGATCGTCATCATCAGTCTGAAAACTCGCGTCCGTATAGCCCGTCATTTCTAACTCATTTTGTCCTCCATAGACAAGATAATTCTCCTTAGTCCGATTAAGGTATCTGAGAATGTTTTTGGCCGCAGACCAATGCGCCTCACCCGGGTTCGACTGAAAACGACTCGTCATGCTCAAAGCATACGATACGTCTGGCCTCGTACATATCATGGCATACATAATCGATCCTATTGCCGAAGCATAAGGAACATTATCCATCCTCTTTTGCTCAACTGGTCCTTGCGGGCACTGTTTAAGACTAAGTTTTGAGCCATGTGTCATGGGTAGAAGACCCTTCTTAGAGTCCTTCATCTTGAACCTTTCAAGTATCTTGTCAATATAAGACTCTTGACTTAGTCCAAGCATCCTTTTAGATCTATTCCGATAGATCTTGATGCCCAATATGTATTGTGCTTCTCCAAGATCCTTCATTGAGAAACACTTTCCTAGCCACTCCTTCACAGAGTTCAACATCGGAATGTCATTTCCAATAAGGAGTATGTCATCGACATACAGCACAAGAAAAACGATTGCGCTCCCACTGACCTTCTTGTATACACAAGAATCCTCTGGGTTACGTTCAAAGCCGAATTCCTTTACGGCTTCGTCGAAACGCAGATTCCAACTCCGAGATGCTTGCTTGAGTCCATAAATGGCTCTCTTAAGCTTGCATACCTTCTTAGCCCCTTTTGGATCGATAAAACCCTCAGGCTGTGTCATATACACATCCTCTTCAAGAATTCCATTCAAGAAGGCGGTTTTAACATCCATTTGCCATATCTCATAATCATAATGAGCGGCAATGGCAAGAAGTATCCTGATGGACTTAAGCATTACGACTGGTGAATAGGTTTCGTCGTAGTCCACCCCGTGGATTTGGCGAAATCCTTTCGCTACCAATCTAGCTTTGAAAACCTCGGGTTTTCCATTCATGTCGGTCTTAATCTTATAGACCCATTTACACTCAATAGGCCTAGCCTCTTGAGGTAAATCGATCAAGTCCCAGACTTGATTCTCAGACATGGAGTCCATTTCGGATTTCATGGCTCTCAGCCATTTCTCGGAATCCGGACTTGTCACGGCTTGACTATAGGTGGATGGTTCCTCATTCCTTAAGATATTAATATATCTAGCGGGACGAGTTATTGTCCTTCCCGACCTACGAGGATCAGCTACCACATGCGAGGGTTCAGGAATCACTACGATCTCGTCGTTTGTTTCCTCGGCAACTAGTTGTTCATCATGGACCTCGTCCAAAACAACTTTACTCCCACTATCTTTCTTAGAAAGGAATTCCTTTTCCAGAAAGACACCATCACGAGCAACAAAAACTTTGTTCTCTGATTGGTTGTAGAAATGATATCCTCGGGTTTCTTTTGGGTATCCCACAAAGAAAACCTTGTCAGATTTGGGTTCAAGCTTGCCAGAGATATTTCTCTTGACATAGGCTTCGCAACCCCAAATCTTGAGATAAGACAAATTCGGGACCCTCCCACTCCATATCTCATATGGTGTCTTACTCACAGCCTTTGACGGCGTCCTGTTCAGTATTAGAGCAGCAGTAGATAGTGCATGTCCCCAAAAGGATATAGGAAGTTTTGCTGAGCTCATCATAGATCGAACCATGTCCAACAGAGTTCGATTCCTTCTTTCAGACACTCCATTTAACTGAGGAGTTCCAGGAGGGGTGAGTTGAGATCTAATCCCACACTTCACTAGATGATCATCAAACTCATGACTCAGATATTCGCCTCCTCGATCCGATCGAAGAACTTTTATCGTCTTGCCAAGTTGATTTTCTACTTCATTTTGGAATTCTTTGAATCGCTCAAAAGATTCCGACTTATGCTTCATTAAATAGACATAACCATATCTACTTAAATCATCAGTAAAAGTTATGAAGTATACGTAACCACCTCGTGCCGGTGAACTCATTGGTCCACACACATCAGTGTGTATAAGGCCCAATAGATCACTAGCTCGCTCACCAGTTCCCAGAAATGGTGATTTCGTCATTTTGCCTAATAGACACCCATCGCATGTATCAAATGATTCCAAATCAAATGATTTGAGAACACCCTCCTTGAGGAGTCTCTCAACACGCTTAGTGTTTATATGGCCTAAACGACAGTGCCAGAGGTATGTTTCGTTACTTTCGTTTGATTTAGCTCGTTTGGTATTTATATTGTAGATTTGTTTATCTAAATCGAGCACGTATAAGCCACGCTCAAGACGTGCTAAACCATAAAATACATCACGATTAAACAACGAAAAAACTCCATTAATAATCGTAAAATTAAATCCTTCAGCATCCAATGCAGAAATAGAAATAATATTCATGGTTATACTAGGAACAAAATAAACATTATTGAGTTCTAGTACGAGCCCAGAGGGCAAAGATAAACTATAAGTCCCTACGGCTAATGCAGCGACCCTCGCTCCATTCCCCACGCGCAGATGGACTTCACCTTTCTCTAACTTCTTACTTCTTTGCAGTCCCTGCACATTTCGAACAATGTGAGTTCCACAACCGGTATCCAATACCCATGAAGTAGTGTCAGAAAAATGTATATCTACAACGAAAATACCTGAAGACGATGGGGCGACCCCATTCTTCATATCTTCCTTGTATTTAGAACAGTCCCTCTTGTAATGGCCCTCGCCATTGCAATAGAAGCATGTCGGTCCCACCGCATTTTTCTTGTCCTTGGCCTTTGGTTTAGTAACAACTTTACCCTTGCCTTTGACATTTGACTTGTTCTTCCTTTTGGAAATTCCTCCTTCCTTTATCATAAGAACATCTCTCCCAGAGTTGCTCTTAATCGAGGGTTCTACAGTCTTCAAAAGACCATGTAGATCCATCAACGATTTCTGAACTCCGTTCACATGATAGTTCGTCCTAAAGGAGTCATAACCATCATGCAACGAGTGCAGAACGATATCTACTGCCAATGCCTCTTCATATGGGAATCCTAGGCGCTCACTCGTCGCAAAAAGACCCATCATCTTTTGCACGTGTGGCCCAACAGGTTTCCCCTTTTGAAGCTTTGTATCCATTATGTCACGAAGGACATTGAACCTCTCAATCCTCGCTTGTTCCCCGAACATGCTCTTGAGTTGTTCAATGATGCTATAGGCATCCATGTGTTCGAACTGCCTTTGAAAGGCGGGTTCCATGGCCCCTAGCATGATGCAGGTTACCTCTCGCGAGGCTTCCTCAATCCTCTTGACATTGTTCTTTTCAGAATCAGTGGAGTTTGGAGTAATTACAGGAATAGGAGTTTCCAGCACAGTCTCTCGTTTCTCGTATTTGAGAGCAATTCTCAAATTTTGATGCCAATCGAGAAAATTAGTACCGTTCAATTTCTCCTTCTCAAGGATTGAACGTATGGTACTTGGGTTGATTGAGTTAGTTGACGACATATTAACTACATAATGAAATAAACAAGTATTTAGTAAACATTCAAAGTTTGACAACAAGTCGTTCCTAGAACACTTATATAGTTGTCTATTTCGTTCTTCAATGTCCAACATTGGTGTCTCTAGAACAAAATAATTCCAAGATCCTCATCTCGCAATTTCTCGAGCCAAGGAGAGCTTGACACTCGAAAAATCCAAGATAGGTAGACAATCTCATTGTCAATGTTATTTCAATAGTCTCACTATCGACAATAACACTCTTGGTCGATAAGAACCCCATTCTTATCTCCTCGCCTCGACTACCACGCCTCCAGTGGGTTCGTCGTTGTTCCTCTACCCTCACCTTATCTCAAGATCAAAAATATAGCACCCCGCGGAGGCGGAACCTACTAATTGATGATCGAGAGCTTTAGGGGGTGTGTCTAATTGGACAAGGCGATAACTCATTTTATGAGACTATACATGCAGGTTTTGTTTTAATCGATTGAACATGATGAAAACGCATAATATAAACCTAAAGCATGCATACTACGGTAGAGCATAACATCGAGCAAACACAAGAATTCTCAATTCCTAGCAGGCAAGATGCAACAATTAACTCAAATATGCCTATTAATTTTTTATTCTCAATAAAATTCAGATTTTAATTGTTTCAACAACGATTATTCCCAATAATCGCCTTTTATTTGTATCCCCTTCATAATCATCCCAATAATCAAAACGCGATAAATCGTAAGTGAAAACTCGAGGTTTCTAACCAGCGATTTATCATGCAATTGCGCCCTATCTCCCATGTGACATGGGGGAGCCAACCAGACGATCGTACCATCACATGGTTCGAAAGTCTCAAATTTGCGTCATCGACTAATTTAAGCACTCTGGTCTCATTCCCACTCCCCGAGGCGTAGAATAGATCGGCTTGAAATTAATCTTTGAAAAACAAATTTGGCATTGTTTTGAAAATTTGATAAAACATGAACTTAATGAAAAATACAAGAATTCTAAATTCTTTATTAATCATGATTGAGAGATAAAATTGACAAAAAATATTCCAAATAAATTTATCAATTCCGAATTTCACGTCATGGAGATTTGATTCATGCATACAAAAATAATCGAATAAATTTTTAACATCAAATCAAGTACTATTTTTCCAAAAAATATTCCATGAAAAATTACATGAATAAATCACAAAAATTCATGGACACTTGATTTATGAAAAAATAATCCAATTAAATTAACATACAATCAAACTCTATTTTTCCAAAATAGTCCACGGAAAAATTCACAAATAAAATTAAAACCAATTTTTATAGGCACTTGTTCTACGCGCATACGTAAACGCACGACCAAGGCTCTGATACCACTGTTGGGTTTTGTGTGGATCTCATCCATACCCCAATAGATGGATTTACGTATTTTACGAGCATGAAAAAGTGCGGAAGAAAAGAATCATGCATAAACACGTAAAACCCTAATCATGGATCTAGTGCGCACGTATGTAGTAAGAACAACTAATGAGTTAGTTTAAGAATCGTGTACCTTGTGATTCTTCTTAATAATTGATGCCCGGACGTAGATGGATCAGCCGCGAAAGTACCCGGCCTCAATTCGTTGCACGAACCCTCCTTGATCCTTGAAACGACGTGAACTTGGACTTGGAATGAACCCCGCTCGATTCCTCGATTCCTTCGGCCTCTCCACGAAATTCTCTCACGAATATATGATAATGTAGTTATGAATTTCGTGGCCTTAGGTCCCTTTATATAGGTGAAAAACCCACAGGGTTACCTAATAGGCGTAGGAGTCCAAAATAGGAAAATTCTGAAAAATTACCAAAAATTCACGATCTGGCGCAGCGCGGCGCGTTGAATCGTAGCGCGGCGCGCTACTGCAGGTCGAAACCTCAGAGCGCGGCGCGCTCGCCTTTTAGTGAAAATCCAGCGCGGCGCGCTAGCTGCGCCCAACGCGCTCGTTTTTCCAGCGTGCTCGTCGTTTCACCCCGGTTCTCAACCGAAGTTTGTACACTCCAAGTATACATGATCAAGAGGGTCGTGTGACTCATTTGGCATGATCATCGAGTGTTAAGTTCGTGTTCTCGACAAGACACATAACACCGACTAATCGATCCATCTACATAGGACGCATTATATAACTTATCTCGGTACAACACACGTGGAATGAAGGACACAAATCCAACAACGGTACTCTAAGTATATATTGTGAATACAATTACTTGGGATAATCATCTAATAAATATATTATTTTTATAATATATCAAGAAGTATAGGTATATCAAGAAAAAATCAATATTATGATATATAAAGTAAACAAAAAAAGTATATATATACAATATAATACACTAACTACTCATTAAATGGTAAAAATTGATAACGAAACAACGAAAAACATTCAAACCACTTGCCTTTAATTTGTTGTTTTTGTTAGAAATATGAAGTTTACGGGTTGATTTGCTAGCTCTCCTCCTTAATTGATTTTCACCAAAATTAAGCTTTCTTCTCTCCCTCTCTTTCTTTGTTTGATGTTTATCAATTTATTTTATAAATGATCTCCCATCAGTTGTTGTTTTTATAGACGGTAGGACGGACTGCAGACGTACGACAGTTGTTTTATCAATTGAAGCGGATTGTAGTGAATTTATAAATTGAATGTTCGGACTGCAGTACGCTTATAAATTCTAATATATAAAAATATATTAATTTTATAATAAAAACACGCTTTTCGAAAACATTAATTAAAACTCGTTTATATGAAAATGTAAAAAAAATTAGATTTTTGAAACCATGCGCACGTAATATAAATATCAATTTTAAATATCAATTATGTCATGTGTTTATACTTACTCGTGCACGCAATTAAATTTATCCCGAATTTCAAAACATATTAAGATTTTTTGTTTCGGAAAATTGCGCAATAAATATAAACAATTACATTTTTTTGTTAATGGCTTAAAAGTGTGTAACGGCCCTAAACTTAGTATTTTAATTATTTATTGAATATTTTAAAGTACAATAAGTATTTTATAGTATAATTTATTTATATTGAGGTGTTTGAAAGTTTTTACGACAAATTTATACTTTAGAAGTCTTATTGTATTTGTTTATATTTATTGCGCAATTTTCAAAACTAAAAAAATTAATATGTTTTCACAATCGGAACGAATTTAATTGCGTGTACAAGTGACTAGAAACGCATGAATTACTTGATATTTAAAATTAATGTTTATATTAATTGCGTGTATAAGTGACTAGAAACGCATGCATTACTTGATATTTAAAATTAATGTTTATATTAACTGCGCATTTTGTAGATTTTAAAAATGTAAAAATATTTGATTTTGGAAAAAATAAATTTTAATTAATATTTTCAAAAAAACGTGTTTTTATTATAAAATTAATATATTTATATTAAATAATTAAAATATTAAAAAAATAAAAATAAAAAATAAAACAACGTCAGATCGATGCTGTCGCATCGATGTGCAAAGAGTATCACTCAGTCGATAAAGAATAAATTTTACTCCTACTAAAATATTATTGAATTTGTGGTAACGAATCGAGACCCGACCCGTCCGGACGACCCAGTTAGAATAAACTGAAAAACCCCTTATCTTGTTGAAAAAACTAGTAGGTATTGTATTGTATTTCTGGGTGAGGGCGTAATTGGAATGGCTTCTGTGTCATGCTTTTATCAAGGTTTAACACTCGGGATTTCGCATTTCAATCACCGCTCATTTTCTTGATTTTGTTTTTTCGTTCTCATTTCTCTATTTTTTGTTTCAGATGTCGGTCTCAGAGTTGATGGGATTATTGCCAACAAATTTCTCGCCAAGAATTTGAAGGTTGCTTTCGATTCATTTTCTTTTTTAATCAATTATGAATTTGCGAATTATCATCTGAATGCTTGATAAAATGGATCGAATTCGGGCCTAAAAGCTCGTGTAATTGAGCATATTTACTTCTGATAGATGTACTATATAACCAAAAAAATACTGTTAGTAAATATTATTCGCTCGAATAGAAGTATAGAACCAAGGATTTAAGTCGATACATTACACGTTTTTTTACATCAAATTGGTACTGTATTAGATTCACTGAGCTCGGTTCAGTGTTGAATCCAAGAACTGTTATCACTGCATCCTATCTTATCCTGAGTTCTTGCCTCTTGAGATGGTCAGATATCGATCAGAGGTCCCAAGAGGCCTCCTTTGGTCCCATGCATAAATTGCGAGAAGAAAAAGCCAGACGAGCCTATCAGGAAAGTAACCGTCGAGCGTTACCCATACCACAGCTACATGGACTCCACGTCCGGGCAGATGGAGCCCGCTTCCGGTGCCCGAGCGAGCATCCCTTCCCAAGAGTATTGGCCCGAAGGCACGTCGAGCCGGGTTCGGGCAGCCCAGGCTCCCGAGCCATCTGGCGTGTCTACAGGCAAACCCTCCTTCGGGAAAAAGCCCGGAAGCCGCCGGAAGAAGCACAAGCCCACAACAACAACTTCCGCTTCCGAATCTTCAGAAGTGGCTGTGAGCGATCAAGTGGAAGCTATCTCTCCGGAAGAGGAGGACTCTTCGGACGAGCGTAAAGAGTTGGCTTCGGATTTTGTGGTTTACCAAACGGAGCCTAATAAAGATGAAGAGTTGAGTGGGTATGACTTGGATAAGAAGATTGGAAGGCCTCATGCCTTTATTGATCCGAGAAAGAAGAAGCCGATAGAGGAGCCGCTCACGAGTGAAGAACTGTGGTGGCACTGGAGAAAGCCTGAGAAGGAACAATGGTCGAGATGGCAGAGGAGGCGTCCTGATTCCGAGACGGTTTTTCTCAAAGCTATGGCGGAGACTGGGCAAATAAAGCTTTATGGCGATCACCCGACACTTACCGAATGCTCGCTTTATAGAGCAAGAAGACATATTTATAAGGAAGAGAGGTGTTGTTGTTTTTTTTTGTTTTTTTTTTCACTTATCTAAAAAGTTGGTTTAAGTATTTCATATATTTTTTGATTAAATAGGCTACAAGAAGAACAAGAGCGACTGGAAGAAATTGGTCCTATTGCGTACTATTCGGAGTGGGTCGAAGCTTGGAAAAAGGACACCTCGCGCGAAGCGATCCAGAAGCATTTTGAAGAGACGGGTGAAGACGAGAACACTCAATTGATCGAGATGTTCATGCATCAGACCGATAGGGAGTACCGAATCATGATGGGCACCGATACCCGCGTCCGTCGGGACCCACTAGCAATGAGAATGCGGGAAGATCAAATTAAGCAAAGTATTTATATATGCATCATTCTTACTCTTTGTTTTTCTTTCTTTATTTTAGAAGTGATTTTCGAGAGTTGCGCAATTGAATAAATATGCTGGCTTTTGCAGTATGGGGTGGTGACCCTGTTTACCCTACCATAAACTATATTCAGGACCCGAACGAGGTGATTGATTACAGGGGTCCGGATTTTCATGAACCAACTCCAAACATGCTCGATTTTCTGAAGGAGGTTTGCCACAATTCTCCAGCTCACCCTCTTGTTTATTTAGATTTTCCATTCAAATAGGCCGTTCAAGTTTTTTGTGTTTGTTCATGCATTTTTTTTTCCAGCATGGCAAGGTTATAACACGAGATGAGCTAAACGAGATTTTGGGTAAGGAGAAGCCCGTAGAATCAGAGGTATATAAGGATACACTGGTCATACATTTTATTATTTCCCATTTTTTCATCCATTGTTTTCTCAAATTTTTTCGGCGACAGATAACGGAGATCGATGAAGCTATGGCGAGCGCTGTTGACATCGGGGAAAATGAAGTGAACATTTCTTGCATTCTCCTACACGTGGTTTATAATTTCTGATTTCTTGGACTCTTAAATTAATCCGGGTCTTATTATTTTGTTAGGACGAAGAAGAGGACAGTGAGGTCGAGAATGATGACGAAGGGGAGAAGGAGAAAGTAACACGCAATTGGAGCATCTTAAAAAGTAATCCCGAACAGCTAAAAACGAAGGTGATTGTCAACTTCACAAACCAGATACAACATTTTATTTTATTTTTATTTTTTTGTTCTTATTGCATTATATTGGTGACGTAGGCGAAACCTACAAAGAATAACATGTCTCTGGAAGAAGCTGTTGATGATTCCGAAAACCTAACAGACTTCCTTCTGGATTTCGACCCAGATGAGTAATTTACAGGTGTGAATATAAAAGAGTTTTTTTAGTCTTTGTTTTATGGAGATGATGAAGGCATTTGACATTTTTTGTTATCTCTTACTATATGTTTTGAAATGATATAGGAGGTAAGAGTTGCATAATGGTGTGCTCCGGATGGGTCTTTAGTCGTTATCCGTAGTTTTAACCTTTTTTTAGCAGCGATGTTCGATTTGTCAGTCGGCTCGCGGAACCAATGTCTGGGAGGTGCCAGAGTATCAGCACAAATCAGTATGCTTAGATTCGACAATTTGAATTATTCGGTCAGGTTCGTGTTTGGTTTCGAGTTGATTGTGCAAGATACTGAACTTTATGTAAACCATAACATGAACATGTTTTGTGGAAAAACGATAGAATCGTATTGAGCTCGAGTTGGTGAAATTCGCAATTGTATTTTGGATCAATAACATTAACATATTTTGTGGCTAATCAAATTGTTCGCTCTCGACTAGGGTTGGAAACGACTTGAGTCGAGCTGGCTCGGAAAAAAAATTAGCAGGCTCGAGCTCGACGAGCGCCGCTCGGGTGGGTGCGAATTTTTTGTCATGCTCGAGCTCGGCTTTTGAGCTTGCTCAATTAGTTCAACTTCAGCTTGTATGATGCCTCGACTCCTATTGCTCAAGTTCGACTCAATATATATATATACATATAAAGTATATTTAATTAAAAATTTATATATTCGAGCGGCTCAGCCGCTCGAATCTTCAGGATTGCTCGACTCGAATTTCTCGAGCTCGGCTCGTATAAAATAATGCTCGAATCGAGCAGCTCGCGAACTAAGTTCGTTTCCAAGCCCTACTCTCGACTCGTGTCCAAGTTGGTGTGATGTTAGAACTGATAATGTCATTACTAGCAGCAATTCATTAATTATTGACAGCAATGGCTACGGCTATCATAACCCGTTGCTTGCATAATTTTCCATTCAATATAAAACAAATTAATACTTTTCTTCTTCCCTTAGAACGAGGGAATCGAAGCCAAGTCATTGCGTGATGAATGAGGATTAAAAAACACGTGCTCCATCGGGATTTCGTAGCTGCTTCGCAAACTCATAGTAGTACTTGTTTGTGAAGGCCTCGTTCTGTATCCGCGACTTTGTCTAAATGATACTTGCCGAGTTACACTTACTTTTATGGGTAATTATATCTTCATTAACTTTTTTATTTTTTATATCATCACTATCTAACTTTGATACTGAATGAAAGATTGTACTATCATTTTTCATAGATATGAACTGAACAGTGAACACCCCTGTTCTTCTTAGGAACACGTCACCCTGTATACAACGCGTCAGATTATTCATTACATATCAACTTCATGAATTTATACTATATGAAGCACATTATTGTATTTTGAAATGATATGAAATGCCTATTTCCAAACCACCAATATTACAGGATTGTACATACACGTCATCATTATCATCATCACTTGTAATCATGAAATACAGATAAAGCCCTCTGAGCCTTGTTGAGAAGAAGGTAGTGTTTTTTATGATCAGTCATTGTTGTGTGACTATGGAGAGATGGAGTTGAAGCTGAAGTGGGAGGAGACGAGGATGATGATGCAATATTAATGCCACCTTCTTTCTCCTGATCTTCATGTATGGGATCGAGCATCTTCGATGTTCGGTGCCTCATCACGCTTATGAACTGCGGAGGTGCCACTTCCGTGATAAATCGTGCAAGACGAGCATTCGACATCTTTTACGAGTTTTAGAAGAAAAGAGAGATACAATTATTAAGATATTAAATTTGGGGTGTGCATGTAGGGGAAGTTGTTCGTGGGGGGATTTTATAGCTCCGAATGGATGCATGGGTCACATTAGTCTTTATCCGCAGTTTTAACCATTTTTAGCTGTTTATGCCGTCTCGTCTTGGATCGGAGCTTTTCGGATTTAATGCTTTGAATTATCAGCCGGCCGGACGATGGGGACCAATGTTAGGAAGGTGCCAAGTGTGTGCACATATGAGTCCCGTGGGGCCCATACCCGTGACAAACTTCAAGCTCGTTTATTCTCCGATTCGAATTATTCGATCGTTGTTATTTGCCTCTGGGGATGATTTGCCTTGTTGATAATATGTGAAATAATATCACAAAATACATTTTTATTTTACTTTTTGCCTCGTGTACAACACCTATTCCGTCGAATCAATATTCACACAAACATGAATAAATTGAACGTTCGTCATCATTTAAATAATGTATGAATGTTCAATTGAATTAATAGTCACATAAAGATAGAGTAAGTCACATGTGCAACACCCTATTCAGTCGAAGTTCACACAAACATGTATAAATTGAACGTTCGTCATCATTTATATAATGTACGAGTGATCAACTGAATAGTCACATAATGATAGAGTAAGTTGTGACGTAAGTATCAGATGCAATAAACACACAAAATTAAACTACAAACCATCAAATAAAGTGAGTATTAATTTTTCAGAAATGCAAGAGATAGTCTATATAATAAACACTGATAAATTTTTGGTAGAATCGTGTCAAGTCTGGAGCCTTAAAACTCTTTAAAATTTTGTTAAAATCACAAGAATTTATCAAACCTCCATACTACATAGGCAATTTATTTATTTTCATAATTTTCTATCTCATATAAAACAAATATGACTTGTTTTGCCCTTTGAACAAGGGAAGCGTGGATTAGTATCTACCGAACACGTTTTTAAATCAAACAGTTGCCCCCCTCTATTATTTAGGGTTTTTGACCAAGCAACAAGCCTTGAAAATGAAACACGTGTCAATTCAAATTGCCCATTACTAGTTTCTCTTCAATTTCCTCCTACGATGCTTCCCCTTTTTTTCGTCACAAAACCTGTTTATATATAGATGCAAGCATTTCCATAATATTCACATTGTAGTATTTTACATCTATATCTCTGTCAGAACCATTTTTGCATATTTATTTTATCTTCCAAACACATACTAATAATAATCATGAGAAAGCAAATTAGCTACATCGACAACTGGGCGGAGGTCGCACCCTCGCCGTTGATATCGCTACACAGGGCTTCGAGCACGCCAAGGCTCGAGACCATAGCCGAAGAGGGGTCCACGGACAAGATTGATTTTGTGAGCATGAAGCCGATTTACATCATTCCGATCATCTTCTCTATTATGTCCTGCCTGTTGATAAACAGATTGTCCATCAATTGAAATGTAACAAAAAACAGTTTGATATGTTTCATCAAGAACAAATTCATTATTATTTTCAGGTAATATAATCTCAACAGCTAGTCCCTCTCACAAAAGACCTTTTTCATCACCCTATGTGCGAACAAGATATACAATCATATGGGAGGAGTCGATATCACATATATGCGTCTCAAGAGGTCTCGAGGACATTCGTAGAATGAAGAACAACAAGGCACATGCATGAACTAAAGAGAAGATTATGGCAACGGAACAAGCAAAAGATGTTCGATTAATGTCAAAGCAGGAGTTTAGATAAAAATAAGAAGATTTGTTTATTTGTATTTGTATTTTTGCATGTTTGGTTTTATTTTCCTGCTTTCAAAGCGTCCAAAACTTTGAGTTCAAAAATGTTGAATAAAGATCAATACAATGGTTGCACAAATTAGCTTTCTCACCTGATTAATTTACAGTCATTAAATATACATGCATATACCAGATTAGCAGTTGCATAATCAACAAGAAGAAAATACAACACAATCAATCACTAAATAGTAATATGACATGCTTATTACACACACTGAAGAAAGAATTAGAACAATGAGAAATACATTATTTTACCTTCAATCATCCATAGGCTTGCAATGCCAGGATATGTTAGCTGTATCACCATAAGGGCTGGAAACAGAGATGCAAAAAACAAAAGGAAAAAATCGAATCAAATAGAGCCAATGCAGGTGGAAAAGATTTGCAGATATGCTTATTTATTTATTTAACATGATTATAGTCATTTGATATTCGTTCGAATTTATTACGGATAAGTTCCATGCAAAATCTGAAATCCAAGTCCCATGTTAATATGTGATGTCAATGAGGTTTTAAAGGATAACACCTAAAAAGTTTTTTTGCATTAAATGTCAAGTTTTTATGCCTAATCCTTTTTCAAGTTAGAACTTTAAATTGATGAAAATCACTGGGTGTAACGAAGAAAATGAGAAAGTTCTAGATTTCAATTTATAAATTACATGAAAAAGCTCCAATAAACATTTGGGTTATCCCACTATTTAGCCTAATTAACCCAATTTAATGTTTGCACTTAATAAATACACCCCCACCCCACCTCCTCTTGAAGTTTTACAGGGGTTGTTATAATTATAAGATAGGAAGGATTTTTCACTAATTGGACTAAACCTTTATTAATTTATTTTTAAACTGACTTGAAATATAAAAAAATTAAAATCACTTTGAATCGAGCATAAAACAATGAATTCGTACACTAAAAATAGATAAAGACTCAAAAAAATTATGTAAATAGAAGCAAATATCAGCTTGTTGCAGCATTCCACATTTTTTACCTTGGATTTTTTACATGAAGCAACAAGAAGACCATGGCAATAAATATAAAGGAGGCTCCGATAGAAACGTAGGCGATCCCCAGAAAATTATTACGCCCACCCAACCAACTTGATGTAGAGAGCACAAGCTTCTTGCTCCCGCTAAAACTGTAGGTATTGTAGTTGTTCAAAAGCTCTACTGCGATAATATCATCGGCATCTAAATCCTCTTCAATTCTCCCGTACAGTTTTCGAAAGGTCGGCAGAGCTGAAGTACGCATCCACACTATCAGATCTTCTTGATCACTTAGCTAGTCAATAAAATTTTATTAATACAACACGTCAACACCACCACCAAGAAAAGAGAATGATAAGAAAAACTGTAAATTTGTAGTGAGTATTGAGTTTAGAATGAAAATGTAGAGATGAATACTACGTATTAGAGATGATATTGAAAAAGGAAAAAAAGAAAAAGATAACTATGAAAATTTTATAAATCACCTTTAATGTTACAAAAGTTTAGAGATGTGAATTTAATATTCACAAAATTCACAGCCAACTATTTGTCTGGTTATTCAAAATATTTACAAAAAGTTAGGGATTAAATGTAAGACAAAGGGAGGGGTTATTTTTTATTTTAAAAACTTGAGGGATTTACTTCGTAAATATTTGATGAAGTCAGCAACTTTATTTAAAAATCCACTAACCCAAAGGTTGCAGTATGTAAGATGGATTGAACTTCAATGGTGATTTTTGTAATTTCCATTTTCCAAAGCTTACAAGGATAGTTAATGTGTGGTCCCTAAACTTTAATTGAGAGAGATTTATTGGATTTTCAAATGTGCATGAAATGATTTTGGAGACTACTTCTGACATTTATGTTAAAAGAAGATAAATAAAAGCCTTTGACCGTGATAGTTTGCATCAAATATTCGGAGCATTATGTTTTGCAATCAAGAATATAAAAACATTGAAGCAGGTAATAATATAATCAAGACAGTGGACAAATGCAATAATCACTCACTGGAATGTTCGGGTCAAGAGTTGCACCGCCAATTAGAGATCCATTTTGGAAATTGAAGGGATAAACTTGTTTTCCAAATTTATGATCGCGGTCACTCTTCCATGCAATGCCCTTCCGGTTGACCTTCAATTCATTCATACCACGGGAAAAAGAGTATGTATCATTAAATAAACTCCAAGCGATGAGACCACATGGTATGATTGGGAGACCTTGGTTAACATCTTCAGGTGCACATGAACTTGTATCCTGGTACTTGAGTCCATGCATGAGTTGCGGATCATTTCGACTCTTGACATACCTTGATTGAACACATTAATTATATTACATCTCGGTGGCAGTTTTAAGTTCAATATTTAACTGGATGGGATAAAATAAATGATTTATGTTTCGAAAACCAAAATAAAGAAACAAGATATTTTACCGTCTATGGTTCTGGTAGTAGTTATCAAGCTGGTAGTAGATGTATATTGGAGCTTTCATATCCTTGGGAATCTATAAACAAGCCGGGACAGATTAAACATGAAAATAGCAAAAACTAATCTTTATAGTATAAGTATATTATACTACTATATGATAATAAATCCAAGATTTACAACAAACTACTTGAAAACGAAAGTTGAACGAAGACTAAAGTAGCAAAAAGGCATATGCCCAGGCAGTTAATCCGTGAGCATATCTCAAGACATGCATCTCATTTATGTTTCAAGAAAGACAGAGCTAATGTCAACAGAAACAACACCTTCAGGAATTTAGAGCAGTTTTTGGGTATCAAGGCGTCTTTAATGTATGCCAATTTGTTGCTTCTGAAAGGTTCTGGCACGCATTCAGCATCATATCTATACACAATTTCAACAACCTGCGCATAAAATGCCAATGCATTCACAAAAAAAACTATCGACCAGTTACATATAATATGAACCTAAAAAAACAAATAAGGAAGAAATACGCATACGCTTTGTGAAGCATGAAGAGAAAGAATCCCAAGCGGAATAAAGATCACCCCCATCACGAAAAATATCGAAATGACCTGCCCGAAAACAAAACGCAAAGAACTTAAGACAGTTCATTGATAAACTCTATACATATAATAAGAACTTGTTTACCCATGAAGGCGACAGGACAGGTTTACAAGCAGGGAGATTTTGTTGAGTAAACTGATGTAAGACTGAAAAAAATTAACAGCAGTAACTATTAACAGTTATCACAATTCATTCAAATGCTACGGTAATCCAAAGCAATAAAAAAACACAATAATTAATCGATAATCCAAAATTCAAACAAATTCAGTGTTAAAATTTGGGGGAAAGGTTGAAGATGATAGGAATTAGAAAGCTTGCATTTGGAGCGGCTGCCTTGTCGGAGTGACACTGAATTAGATTCGATTTCAGCCGGCGTTGAGCTCCTTCCATCCATTTCCATTTTATAATCCGACAAATTTATCAGTAACTATGACGACCACGGTTTCTTCCGATACGGAATTTCATGGAAACTGAAATTAATCGACGCCGCTCACGAATTCAGGCAACAGAAAGAAGAAAAAAAAAAGGAAAGGAAAGGAAATTCGCAATGCCGACAGACCGAGAGAGCTATCGAAAAAATGAAGGATAGGAAAATAATTTCACAATGCCGAGAGACCGAGAGAGCTATCGAAAAAATGAAGATATTATTCTCGACGATGGTGGAGTGGAGTGGTTGAAAAGCGAGTTTAATTTAATTTATAATTATAAAATTATTGATGTTTTATTTTTAAATACTCTACCTATTGGAGTTGGTATATCTTAATAAATGATTTAGTTGAATATGTGTAACAATTGAATGATAAATTTATACAAAACAAAACAATAAAAGTAGTAATATACTACCCCTCTTCAAAATTAGATCAACTTCATTTTTCGAAATGCCTAAACAAACTAAAAAGGATACATTATGTACCAACATATAAACCTTTTTTTCCCTCGATTTTAATCTAATTAGGTGGAATTGGAGTGGCAAAGTTTCACTATACTCCAGTAGACTAGAACAAGGCGTTTCCAGATTCAAGAACCTATCGAAAGTGATGGCCTATCCGATCTGATCACTTGGCCCGCCAATGACTTTTCCAAAGGCTCTCTCGACCGACGGCCCCACCTCATGGACTAACTTCACAGATTCCGAAAGCCGGTGGAGCAGGTTTATCAAAGCAATCACTTCGTTTCTTTGCAGTTGCAGCTGAAAAACATTATGAATTGATCACAAGAAACACAGATGTAGCACTATTACTTTATTAGTATTATTAATATTTCCCGAGTGAAAATAATATTGGTATTAAGATCAAGGACATACACGCTGAGCAGATTGTTCATGGCCATTTTCAGAGAATAGAATTTTTAACGCAGTCCCGAGACCCAGAATTTGAAGCTTCCCCCACAGACGACACTTTTCACATCCCACGCAGTCCATCAAAGCACTGCAATTTATTTACCACGACAAATCGTTAATAGAAAACACTTGAACATGGTACACGACCCCACGAAAAATGTGTTTCAAAAATAACCCAAGTAACCATGGAACGCGTTTTAAATTAACCCTAACCATTTTAATATTTGTCATATCTCTCAGGGAAGAAAAATAATTAGCAATTTGATGGAAGAATAAATAAAACCTTATATTTTTAAACTGACTCTGCGTCTCCTTTATCAGTTCTGGTCCATTTTGGCCTTTCCACAATTTAGCTTCATCAAATGGCTTAGGGCATGCAGCTTGTAATTTGTGATCATGTAGAAGCTTCGTCATCAGAAGCTGTGTATTCATATCCTCCAGAGAATTGCCAGTATCGTAGTCGGCTTGCTCCAAGTAATCTGCAGCCTAGAATTAACCAACAAAGGAACTGTGTATGATTAAATAAATAGAATCAAACAACCAAAATTAAGTTTCAAAGTTATTTCCACACCACTCACTTTAGTTACTGAACGGAGGACGAAAAGGTAAGAAAAGTACAAATTTTGGACACGGTCTTGGTATCTCAAGACTCGATCGTACATTAGTGATAGATTCTGCCCCCACTGCAACAGAACCAACCCAAACTCGTAATCTATAGTAAATCAATGGACAATAATACGTTAAGAATAAACAAATGAACATGTGTAGTAAAAGATTGAGATTGTACTGTGTTTGTTTTCTCATCAAGCAAGTAATCAGCAGCTATGTGAATCGAGATGGAAGAGTGAAGCCCAGAAATCAACTTGTATAATATTCTTTTCTCCTGGCACTCTCCCGACGGATCTGCAGAGTAAGCCATTGATCACTAAATAATCAGGAAAATTATGCTAATATTAAAACACACACGCATACAAACAAACAATGACTTACATTTCTGGCAATTTTCCAAGTAAACAGCATCCCATATTCTTCTTGCAGATGGGCCAGTGTAGCCCGTGAAGCGTTCAGGGTTCAATTGTAGGTTTACATAGGTCATTTCATCTGCAAAATATTTTTTAAAATTTAACAATTGGTGTTTATTTAGGACTTGGCCACTGAAATTCAAAGCCAGGTAGGTGGCTTAAAGTTTATATATTTATTTGTAAATGTAAGAATTAATAGGCACCGTTATCCGTCTCGTCATCATTTGTCCATGGATTATCTACTTCCATCCAGCCATTGAAAGCTTCGTCATCTAAAGTACGATCAACAGCAGCTTCCGGCTTTCCCTCCTGACAAATTAAATTCTCTGATGAAAGCCCACCATTCCCAGAAGCCTTCCTGAATGTTTCGGGAAATTCACTCTCGGGGCATTCGCAAACACTACAGTCCCTCAAACGGCACATGCCATCATCAGGCCAGAAGGGGCAATCACACCATAACTTGACCTATATTGAAAATGAATACTTATTCCAAACAAATATGTATAATTGAACTGCACAACTATACGCAATCAGACTTGAAACAAAAGAAGCCCTGCACCTTAAAGTACCGGAAGAACGAATACTTCACGATCTGTTGGAGCAGGGGATTCAAAACCAGCTCATTGATGCGATCGACAGTTTGATAATCGCAACAACAGTCCTCCACAATACCATGATATTTAAGCCCTTCCTACACGTATGACCGAAAGTGAAATCGAGAAATTACGAGCTCCTAGTCCTACACTACTCCAATTTGTGCCAGAAACATCAGTGTTACTAACCTAGCATTTTTGATATTTCTAATTTCACCTACAACTGAATGAAAAGGGAGGAAACACACACAACCCTAAAATTCAGCCATATGAATTCGTCCATAAATAAAATGAATAATAACAACAGCAAGCTAACTAGATTCGTATAACAAACCCTAACAGATTTAGCCGGTAAGAACATTCAAGTAATACCTGGGAACAGTAACAGCTTTTGATGCGATGGACGAAGGAGGTAACCGGTGAATTTGTCGGAGCGAACCAGATAGCAATTAGAAGAACAGTGGCAGCGCCGATGAAAATCCAAGCGCAGTGATTAGCGCGGGTTTTCTTCTGGCTTTCGGATTTCACCATTTTCGCGGCGATTAAAAGTGGTTACCCGAGCTTCATATGTACGAGTGGAATTGAAGAAAGTGTGGGAAATTGCGGGCGGGCGGTTGCCGCTGGTATGGTATGTTGATTTTCCGGTTTTTCTCAGTTCAAAAACAATGGGTTATTGAAATTGGTGTATTACCATTTACCACTCACATGGAAACTTTTAGTACTACTACTAATATTTCTTTTCATACAATATTTTAAAAATGTTTATAATTCACTTTTAACACTTCATAATTTTTATCTCGTATTTTTACCTCAGTCCTCACTCATAAGGATGTAGTCAAGTTGTCCCACTTTGTTTTTTATTTACATATTTTGATTTTGTGGGAATGTGACTTTTTAGTCACATTTGATAAGGGGATGAGTTTAAAGTCCCCCTTATAAAAGTGTGAGTTTTTTACACCAATTGAACATAAATTGTCCTTTATACTCTTACTTTTTAAATAAATCCAAAAAAAACAAAACAAAATACAAAAACAATATCATATAAATTAAAAATAAAAACAAATTGGACTGTGGGGCCCACGAAATCTGATTTTTTGGTGAGGTGAGGGTTTGGTGTAGGTTTAATTGTGCATTCATATCCATATTCATAACAAAACCTACCAAACCAAACCAAAAAAAAATTCAAAAATTCTCTCAAACCCACACATAAAATCTCTATCATGTTGCTCCGTTAGATTCTGGAAAACGCCGTCGAACATACGCGAGGTTAAAGGAGCAAAAACGAGAGGTACGCGTTCTCGAATTTTGCGAATTTTCTGTTCTGCGCTGGTTAATCGATGGGTTACTCGATGGAGCGTACCATCGAGCAACCCATCGATTAACTATGAATTTATGAAGTTAAACATTACTCGACTGAGGTTAAACGAAATCAGGTTACTCGAAATTTCGAGTAACCCTAATTCCAGTAACAGGTTTCGAGTAACCTCTTTCCAGGATCACAGATTCGAGTAATGTGAGGTTACTCGAATTGAGGTTACTCGAATTGGTTAATCGAATTGGTTAATCGAATGTATATGACGTTAATCGAATCCTGTTACTCGAAAGTAACAGTCCATCCTGTTACTCGATGGAACAGTCCATTCGAGTAACAGGGCCTGTTTTTTGCAAAAAAACGCATTTTTTCGTAATTTTTGGTTTATTTCGTCGATATATATGTATATGTTGTAATAGTTAACCTAATTCAATAATGTTTTTTGTAATTGTAGATGTCGAATCAACGAATCACGATACGTTACGGTGGTCGTTGGGAACGAGCGGTCTACGTCGACGGGATAGATATGTGCCTTTTCTTCAGGAGGGATCAACTTACCCTCGATGGTCTTGTGAGCCAGATTCGTGCCGTTTTGCGCCCTCCGCCGAATATCGAGTACATGTTGTTCATCTTAACACGAGGCAATGATTTTAGGAGCGTGCGGTGCCCTTTGCTTAGCGATGACGATGTATCCCGCATGCTAGACGAGCAAAAGGACGATTGTTTCATTTTCGTCACCGAGATGCTAGAGGAGGCACATCCAAATGCACCCGAGGTGAATATTCCAGAAGTGGATCCGATGTACCGACCGAGGGCGAGAGGCCTGTTGAGAATTCCGAGGACGACGAAGAAGCTCGTCAGACCGATCTGTTGCATTCGTTGACCACTGAATGGACAGAATGGATTAGACAGCTGCGGGTCATCAAAAATATTCTGTCACGCCGTAATCTGTCCTCGAGTTCTAGTGCGGGAGCCGGCGAGCAACCCGAAGCAGCTCAGAATGCTCAGAATAATCCACTGCGCAACTGGATCATTCCACTGCCGGAGTTTGACCCCGCGGTTCCATTGCGATCGGTCGAGCCTCCCGAACTGGTGTATGGTCATATTGCAGTCGGCTCGACATTCCGAACGAAATCGGATCTGAAGATAGCGGTGGGGATGTATCACATGGAGCATATGGTGGAGTGTGCCACTAAACGCTCGACCACTGAACGGGTAGCGTTCGTTTGCAAGCGAGGTTCTGAGAAGTGCCCGTTCAAATTGTGTGCTACTGGGAATGACGAAACACTCTGGAAGATTACGAGGCTGAACTTGAATCACGAGTGTGTCAATGATTTGGATCGGACTGCCGATCGTCACGTGTCGAGCAAGGTTGCCGCTACTTACTTTGCACGTCAGCTAGTCGACGATGAGATCACACTGAAGCCGAAGACGATGATTTCTGATTTGAGGAGATTGTACGGAGTTGTGATCGATTACAGCTTCGCCCTGCGGACGAGGAACCTGGCCGTTGAAATGAGGTACGGCAACTATCAGGATTCATATCAGATGCTCCCGTCATATCTGCACGTGCTGAAAGAATGCAATCCAGGGACTCGGTATGATATTCAGACGACCAGTGAGGGCGTGTTCTGTCACATGTTTGTTGCACTTGGGCAGTGCATTAGTGCATTTCAGCAGCGCACTCTGCGTCCCGTCATAGTAGTCGACGCCACTCATTTGAAGGGGAAAAACAGTGGTGTGTTATTTGTTGCCGTCACGAAGGACGGAAACGAGCAGATTTTCCCGCTTGCCTTTGGTATCGGTCCGATTGAGAATGACCTGGAGTGGACGTGGTTTCTAGAGCACCTCAGGCTTTGCTACGATGCAGACGATCTGCTCATTGTGTCCGACCAGCACAAGAGCATCGCGAATGCTATTCGGAGTGCCTATCCCCACGCAACCCGTGCGTTGTGCTGTCACCACCTCGAGAAGAATCTAGCAATGTACCGCTCTCATGTGATCACAATTGTACACAAAGCTGCCTACTGTTATCGAGTGGATGAGTTTGAAAAATATTTATCTGATTTGGAGAAAGCCAGTGGAGACGGTGCTTATAGGCGCCTCGTTGGACTCGGTGTTGAGACCTGGGCAAGGTCGAAATGTGCTGCACGACGATATGGTTTCATGACATCGAATGCGGCCGAAGTCTTCAACGGTGCTATCAGATGGCCACGACGATTGCCTGTTTGTGCTATGCTCGAGTCGATTCGTGCGATGATTGAGAGATGGTTTGACGAGAAACGAAGGAAGGCTAATGAGAGGGAGGATGAGCTGACCGAAGAGGCATTCGCAAAGGTGTCTAATCAGAATCAGTTGAGTCATCATTTTCCTGTTCGGGAGGTCAGTGCGGGGACCGTGTTCAGAGTTGAGGAAAACGGGAGGTCCTATCTCGTGGATATCGCGAGACGCACGTGTGACTGTCGGGAGTTCGACTTAGACCTTATTCCGTGTCGTCATGCTGCTGCCGCTATACGGTATGGTATCGGTTTCCTTACATCTTCTTTTTAATTTTAAACATTCAATTAATTAATGCCACTAACGTGATACTTTGTGTAGACGGGCTAGATTTTCATTGTACGATTTCGTCGGCCCCTATTTCAAGCAAAGCAGCTTGAGAGAGATGTATGCGACTCCTATTGTGCCAGTACCACACGTTGATGATTGGGTTGTCCCTCCAGAAGTAGCTTCGTACGTGTGTCTTCCACCGGAAGTGGTTAGTCAGGCTGGACGTCCGCGGTTGAGTCGGGTTCGTTCTGCAGTTGAGGGATCTGGGTCTGCTCGTCGTGTACAGGTTTGTTCTTCGTACCTAATATTGTGTCGTCATTAGTTTGAGTAAAGACCTAATACCGTGTATTTGTGTGCAGGTGTGTACGAAATGTAAAGGCGTAGGACATAACATACGCAACTGCAAGGCTTACATCCCTCCTGCAGGCGTTGATTTGAATGTCCCTCCGGAAGCCTCGGGAACGCAAGAATCGGGTCGAAGAAGGCAGAAGAAAAAGTGCAGCATTTGCAGAACCGAGGGCCACACGAAAACAAAATGTCCGATGCGTGTGGATTGAGGGCTCTTCTTATGTTTGGTTGATTTGTTATCGTGTTTCTCGATACATCGTATGACTAGGATTGATTTATTATCTTGTTTCAAGATATATTCAGTGTGTTTCTTTGGATATTTGCAGTGGTTTTTGTTATACCTATGTGATTTGCAGGTCAGGGTATGTAAAAAACAGAAAGGGCATTCTGCATATTCAGTACGCCATCGAGTAACCTATGTCGATTAACCTCATCGATTAACCATTTTGATTAACCCATTATTGTAACCCTTTTTCGATTAACCCAATTTTGTAACCCATCGATTAACCCATTCGATTAACCCAGTTTTGTAACCCTCCTTTCGAGTAACCCATTCTTGTAACCCTTTTTTCGATTAACCCAATTTTGTAACCCATCGATTAACCCATTCGATTAACCCATTCGATTAACCCAATTTTGTAACCCTTTTTTCGAGTAACCAATTCTTGTTACCCATTCGATTAATCCATTCGATTAATCCATTCGATTAACCCTACCTTCGCTTAACCCTACCTTCGATTAACCCTTTCGAGTACATTAGGGTTTCCATCGAGTACATTAGGGTTACCATCGACCAACCATTCGAGTAACTAAGAAGGCCCATCGACCAACTATGAACAGGACCCATTTTTTTCAATTTTAAGGCCGTTCGTCAATTTCTAACTGTGTTTTTGCGTATGTAACTTCATTTTAATGATAAAAACACTTATTAAACATGATTTGATGTTCAATTTTGGTGTTCTAACCATAACATGTCAACATTGAACTAATATCATAGTTTGTTTGTTGTAAACTTACTTAAGATATTTAGAAAAGTATGACTAATGTTCCACGTTTCACTTGTTTTCACTCTAAACGAATCGATTGATCATCTAAACTGTTTTAATAATGTTTTATGGCTCTAAATTGAACTTATTAGTGCCAATAACAACTTAATTATCTTAAAAAAGGCCAAAAAAATACTAAATTTACACTGTTAATCGATGGCTGGTCGATGCTACATCGAGTAACCTCCCATCGACCAACCTTGAAGATTTATGATTACAGGATGATGACATCATTCGAGTAACCTTTTCGCTTAACCTATTCGAGTAACCCTATTCCTGTAACCTATCGATCAACCTATTCGATTAACACATTCGATTAAAGTATTCTGCAGATTTCAGGCCTGATTCTTGGTTGATCGATGGACCTGTTCTTGGTTACTCGATGGTTACTCGATCGCGTCATACGATCGAGTAACCTCTGGGCAGAATGAAAACAGCTTCTTTTGTACATTTTAAAACCCAAACCTGCAACATTCTTAACAATGAACACCCTCTCAAGATAGAAATACCAACAAATACTTATAGTTTGAAACACTCTAAATCAAAATAAATACCAAACAATACTAAACAAGTCTCTAAAGTGTCGAAAATAAATAATCCTAACGATACTCTTCATTTGTTACCCCTTCCTGAGCTAACCAAAAAATCATCCTAGCAATATATGCACGGTACTTTGTGATGTAACCAATGTCAATAGTCTTATTCTCGTGAGTCATTTTCTTGTTGACTAAGCGATCCAGGTACATGCAACAGATCGGCCCACGCGAGCTCCCGTCCTCTTGCGATATTTGTTGCTCCGTGGGCATTAGCTCAACCTTGAAAGCACACGTCTTACGCTCCCTGAAAAATAAAAGATTTAAAGCACACGTCAATATCATATAAGAAAAAAGATAAAACTACGAAATGAATTAAATGATTGAATCATACCTTATCGAATTTTGTTGCCACCAGTTTGCGCTTTTCAACAGTCGAGGCAACAAATCTGTGATTGGCTTCAGCTCTTTAACCCTGATCTTGGGATTCGGGAGAGTATGCAACAAGGAATCATACACTTCGACAGTCCAGGTGTCGAAATCAATGACCGCCACGATCCAGTGAGTGTTATCCAAGTTGCAAATCAAGGCCGCCTTACATACAAACAATGAAAATATAAGAAATCAGAGAAACCGAAGTTTATTAAAATTCATTTAACATACCTTACGGATATTGTACCAACTATGTTGACCACCACCCGGACCCGATACAGTTTTTCTCAAATCCAGAGGTGGTATCCAATTCTTGTATCTCTGCTCGAAATTATCCGACTTCCCTGTATGCCTCAGTTTCCCGTATTCGCGACACATAGTTTGCTTTGGAAAGGACATAAATTATGTCAGTAAAAACATAATATAAATATAAAATATAACAAACATAGATAAAATAAATTCACTTACAAAGAAGTCGGGACCAAAGATCTGGTGCGTAAAGTCGTGCACGTGCCCTTTCACCCCTTCTTTGTTTCTGAGTTTTTGTCTCAGAAAAGCAACATACAAGTCGAGTACCTGAATATTAACACGTTGTTAAGATTTAAACATAAATTAATAAAGTTAAAATTTATAATATTACCTGAGACGTGAACCAAACGGAGGGACTTTCGACATCGTCGAAGAATTTCTGATCAAGGATCAAATCATCACAGCACCTCACCCTCACGCAGGAATCGGGCCCCGACTGTCTGTACACCTTGTACATCCGCGCGCTTTTTAAACTGCGATCCTTACTAAAATCTTGGATGAAAGGGCTACGCAAGTACTTGGAAGGCATAACAACACGAGGTCCGAGGCTGCTCTCCCCGTCATCCTGCTCGTCATCATCCTGCTCCACGTCGCCCTCATCCTCGTCAGTGAAGCACATCTCATCCTCGCCACCCTCCTCGTCATAAGCAGCTGGCTCTGAGAAGATATCAAAGTTCCTCTCAGGATAGCTCTCGACATCGACCACAACAGTGCTGGAATTCGATATCCCGGGCCATTAAAATTTGCGGAAAATAATAACCCGACCGAAATCCCGTCGCCGGAAACCGATTACGAACACCGAACGACCTGGAGCACGACCGAGGCATCACCGCATGAGAACCCACGGCTAAACCCTAGCCGCGCCCCCGCCGGGGCTCGTGATCGCCGTGCATGGCGATCGCATGGGGCTGCATGGGGCAGCCCCCGGCGGTGAGTCCGGCGACTCACCGCCACCGCCAGGAGGGGCGGTCAGCCCGGCTGACCTACCGCGGCTCCAGCCGCGGTCTTCCCCCGGCGATCGATCGCCCGATCGATCGCCCGCCTCGGCCCAGCCGAGGCGCCTCGTCGCGCACGCCGCCATGGAGGCGGCGGGGATCCGCCACGGCACCAGCCCGTGGCATCCCCAGCGATCGACCCTAGGTCGATCGCATGCCCCGGCGTCCAGCCGGGGCTTCCTTGCGCGGCGCACCGGCGGTCGAACCCTAGGGTTCGGCCGCCCCTCTCGATCCCGACGGGGATCTCGAATCCCCGTATCCTGGTCTCGACGTTCTCCCGGATCGTGCGTTCATGTATGTATTACAATTAATTAGAACATAAAATCACATAAGGAGTTTTTATGATCATACCTTTGATTCGTTGTGCGGAGAAACGAAATCAATCGAAGACCTTTGAATCTTCCCACGTATTCCTTGCACTCCGTTCGAACGTCGGGTGGGCGACGATCTATCGAACTCCTATGGATCTCCTTCAACTCTCTAGAATATCAAGTATGATAATTCTTGTCTTGTTCAAGTTTTTAATTATGAAGGCCATGTAGTGCTTTTATAGGCTACGTAGGGGATCTAAAGGAGGTGGAATATTGGGCTTCCAATATTGAAGATTAAATTGAGCCCACTGCCCAAGTCTATTAATCATTATCAATATTAATTAAATTTATTTTCCACTATATAAATTTAATTGCACTCCCAATATTAAACCATATTATATCAAATAATATTTCTCCGGTAGTATTATTTATTCCGTGTATTTAAGATTTAAATATCCATGAATAAAATTAATTTATTGCTAATTAATTTATTCATCTCTTTAATCCGAGACTAGTACCATTCAACCTTAATTATTGTGCGGAACGAATCCACTCATGAGGTTTACACAATAATTCCTTATGAACTCATCTCGGGGATATTATCAACCCTTCCGGGATACACTGTCCGGTCAATTATTCACGGCATGCCATATATGAAATATAGTGACCCAACTTAACCGGTAATCAACCCAATAATTAAATCGGTTAATTCCTTTGGTAAATCAAAGTCACTTATATTAAATATACACACCCGCAATAATATCGGGGATTAAGAATAAAATACACTGAGACTCGAATCGATTATCGCCGGCAATCCTAATCGATGAATCTCAACGATCCGCTCAATACACCAAGTGTACAAGTGTGATAAAATAATTAAGATAAATTATTTTCTCTCTCACACAACGACTATACCGATGGATTGGTCCGGGTCCATCTAGGTCGTGAGCCACTGTTTGATTAAATACGAGTAACCGATAGTATGATCTTCTGTGTGCCCATGCAACACCATACTAACTACAACGTATAAAATCTAGGACTATGAATTTGCATATATTTAATTAATAATAATTAAAAGCAAACAATTGTTTATTAATTTAATAGATTAAATGCTATGATCGGGAGTTTACCGTTACTTAAATCTAGACATTAAGTACACAACTCCAACAATCTCCCACTTGTACTAAGGTCTAGTCATTTCCTCCAAACTCCCGGTTCCCATACTCATCACGTGCTTTAAAGTGTACTTCCGAGAAGTACTATGTGAGTGAGCAATCTAGGTTGCCGCTCTGAAGTTATCTTGGTGACTACTACGTCGTCTCCCTCGACGATGATTCGTATCAGGTGGTACTTGCACTATGTGTTATCATCACTTTTGACTTATGACCTCTTCCAGTTCACTTTGCACCGCTATCCAATAGCCTTTGGTAAACTAAGAGTCATATCCAAGTCAAGAGGTAATCCCGGAACCTAACCAAAACTTCCGCTGCCTCTGAGGCTGCTATTCGGTTATGAGAGAGTCCGAGAAGCGTCCTGCTTATCACTCTTTCATATTAAAAGTTCCACCTCCCCAAAAGTGAACACATAGCCTGATATCGACTTACACTGGTCCTTCTCTGATTTTTGGATCTGAGAATCTGTAATCTAAGAAGACTTCGTCTTGCTCTGTAAGCCAGTACTATGAAAGTACTCTTACAGCATTCGAACATCCCTTATCCAGATTACTTTGATATCCTCCCACTACGCAAACCGCATAGTTGATATCAGGTTTTTTGTCTTACAACATTGCATCTATAAAACTTTCCATAATTGAAGTATAGGAAACTGCTTTGTCCTCATCTATCTCCTTCATGTGTTCGAACACATACCCTTTAGATAGATGTATATTCTGTCTCTGAAAGGCAATAACCTTTCTCAGAAATATGCATGTTTAAAACAAACCATAATCGTATAAGATATCTAGGAGAAGTACAATGTTCTTATCCTTGGATCGAAAGATCTCAAGAACATGCTCCAACTTCTGCTCAATCTTATATCTCGATTCATTTAGACAACCATTATCTTATGTCTGACAATATCTTTACATTGTTACCAATGATAAAATATTATCTACATAAGATCTCCGAGAAACACCACCTTGTTTTCCATTATGTCTCTAATACACCTATCGTCTTTGCCATTTTGATGAATCCATAAAATGGACTATCTCATCAATTTGCAAGTTCCACGATTTACAGCTTTGTTACAATTCACGAATGAATTTACTAAGCTTGTACTCTAAATGATCTAGCCTCTTAACAATAAACCTTATTGTTCCAAGCAGGCACATTTAGATCCAGTACCACCCTCATGCAGAGCTAGGGATCGATTTCATCTCTACTAGATCCAGAGTCTGAACTCCTCTAGTCTTATGAATATCTCTAGTTGTCCAACAACCTCCCACTGCAATGGCGTCCCGGTGTATAACAATAATAACAGTAGGTGCAGTATGTGGTGTACTTCTACTCGGTTCGGCTGGTTCCCAGTCTTTTGTCCTTTTTCTCATTTCAAGGTATTACGTCAGTTCAGGCTTTGTGGTTCATCTAATAGTCTTTCTCTATGAACCGGACGAGACGTCCCTCTGGTTTATAGTACTATAGAACACACAACATTTTGTTCATCTAGGATATCCTACAACCATATTGAATATGCCGTTGTATCCAGGAATATCCATAGAACATAGGTGGTTCCGATCAACTTGTTCTTTTACTATTAGATCTCCATTTCTTATTTACAACGCACTATTTCTACACGTAAGTGTATGGTGCGGCCCTTTGGGATTGAATCCCAATCTTTGATTATGCTATGTGTTACTTAGATAAGTGATGGCCTTCGCGACCGAGTCGCAGGCTCCTAATGGATATACTTTGATGGTTCCCCATAATAGCTTTGTGTCCATTGACTATTCAAAACACTTTGCTTTTATGGCACATTAAGTATTCTAATCCATCACCGAGTATTCTTTGAGAGAATTTCTCGTACCTTTCTAATTTACACATATGTCTGCATATCTAATCATTTCCAATACTTGTCTGAATTCTATCCTTTATCCAGAAAGGTTTGCTTAGATGTATTATCCTCCAAATTCAATCCTTAGGTCGGAAGGTCCATTCCTTCAACTATAATTGATCAAATCAATTTCGACCATTTGAATCTTTATTTGAAAATACTACTAAGTATAAGAATTCACAAGTATAATGATTAATAAAGAAATATCTAACAAGTAAAACAAGTTATAGAACGGTTTGTTGCATCGTGGTAGACTAAGGATTCATCATTCACATATTGCTATCTAATGTACCAGAATAGATAATCCCATTATTTCTTATCAAAATCATCAAATGATTAAAGAAATAAAATATCCATTTATAGAAATCCAGAACTAAACGTTTTTTCTAAAATAAAAGGGTACATAATGCAATAATCTTAAAATGAAATCCTATTTAACTACTAAAGTAGATAAATGTCTTCCACCGCAACAGCTGCCTCCTCTACAGCTTTGCCTTGACTATTCCTCCATTTCCAAGTCTTTGGGTTCCCTGGTGTCCCTGCATTTTAAATGCATACATACCGTCAGTGGATCCATATCTACCAACCAGGTTCTGGTAGATAAACCAGCTGACTATGTTTCAAAGACTAAGGAGAGAATCTCATACCTTCTCCAGGAGAAAATAAAGACTTCCAGTCCCCAGACAACTTTCTTTGAGAATGACTGCTCGAAGGCTTTCTCACCCTATTCCGTGGTCCAAGTGCAGGACTACAGGGCCTCTTTGTCTGCTTCTCCATTCCTTGGTCTATGCCCTTAAGTTCGAAACCTTTGGCTTTGGCCATAAGAGCTTGCGATTGTCTCAACTCATCCAAAAGGTCCAGCATCTCGAAAACGTGTTCAAGCGTTTCCTCAAAGCGACTGACCTTTATGAGTATCCTCATCGCCTCTTTTCTAACCTTCTCGTTGTCTCTAAACATAAGCTTGAGTTTCAGCATGATGTCATGATTGGTGGTTAATGCAAAAGCACTATTCCACTTCTCAAAATCAGCCATTTCCTCAATAGTTGAGACACGTGTTGGTTCAGGAGGACAAAGTTCACTGAGTACTGAGTTTTACTCAGCAACAGTCTGGGAAATGTCTAACTCTCTATTCCATCCAACACAGTATGGAACTAGTGCGTTGAATTCCTTGAGTATCATAGAAAGTGGGTTCATAGCTATTCTCTAAACCTATAAGCACATTTAAACAAACAATCAATTTAATATCCGATATTATCTCCCTCAAATAATATCATTAAATTACTAATCACATCTAAAATCCCATCAGGTAAGGCAAGCCACGTGGTGTGGACGTTTACCCACCCAAATGATTTAGCAATTAGGTTTTCTTTGGTCATACATCACTTATAGCGTAACCTCGTGGGGAGGAATACTATAATGCGTATCTAAGTGTAAACCATTACTCAGCACCAAAGTAAATCGCTTGGAATTGCTATATCACCGCAAGCCACGTGGTGTGGACGTTTACGATAACTTCACAACTCTTCACAATTCCTTACAACTGTCTACATCAATTAATCCAAAATCCGTTAGTATAGCAAGCCACGTGGTGTGGACGTTTACTACACCAAGAGACTTTTATAATTGACTCCCAATTATGAGATCCATTCGATTTTCGTAAATCAAGACGCGGAGAATCATAAGTGAAACTCGAAGTTTCTAACCAGTGATTCACCATGCGAACAACCCTATCTCTCATTAGATGAGGGAGCCGAGCAGACAATCGATCCATCTATCAAAGAATGGTACGACTGCCTCTAATTTGTGTCATCCACATGACCAAGTGGCTTTGGCTCCATTCCACTCCCCGGGGTGAGAATGAGTCGACTTGAAGTCAGTTTCAGAAAGACAAATTAGGCATTGTTTGATAAACTTAATCAATGTTTCTCGTAAGAGGAATTACAAGAATTCTCCTCCAATGACACATCTATATGAACTTCAAAAGTCCATAAGAGTCACCAAGAGAACAGTAATGGAGACCATGGGAATGTTTCCATCCCCTCTCCCACTTAGCTTTTTATAACAAAGGGATACGCTATCTAATGCATAATTAAACACATAAGCATGCATACAAGCAATAAAGCACATAGCACATAGTCAAAATAAGCTAGAAAATTATTTTCCGACTATCATGGCTTTATTCCATCTCCGTATGCGTCTTCTAGTCTTCAGTCTTCGTTCTTGAATGCTCCATGTGACGAGAATATTAATCCCAATATTTAAATCTATTTATTTTTAATAAATCCAAAAGATACTCAATTCGAAAATTAAGTCAATCGAATAAATCAAAAATAAAATTAAATATTATTAATATTTTTTATTTATTTATTTTTCCATCTAATTCTATTAAATCTCTAGAATAATCTATCCAAGTAAACTTGGAATATTCTAGAAGACTTCTATAATAGAATAAGGAAATAAAATAAAATAGGACTCTTCTACTTTCCAAGATTAATTAATTTCCATTTCTATGAAAACTCCCACAAAAAAGGAATAATCATTTAGGAAATAAATCAATCCTAAATTAACTTTTATTCCTTTCCAATTCTATTAAATCTCTAGGATCCTATTCCAAGTAGAACTCGGAATACTCTAGAAGACTTCCATAATAGAATAAGGAATAAAATTAATTCCAATTAATTCTTTTCCTAATCCATGAGAATTCCCTAAAAATAGGAAAACTCAATTAGGAAAACCGAATCAATTAGGTAAGTAGAATCTTGGTAGGAGTAGGAGTAGCACGGGTTGGGGATCCCCGCACCACCACCACCACCACCGACCGCCGCCACCACCGGAGAGGGCACCGCCGCCGCCGCCCCAGCCGGCCGGCCACCACCACACCGGCGGCAGCCCCAGCCGAGGGGCGATCGACCCCTCCCCATGGCTTCGGTCATGGGGTCGATCATGGGGTTGATCGACCCCCCGGTTCTTCGTCCTCTTCGTCCTCTTCGTCACACGAGTTCTCCGGCGGTCGTCTCGGCATCGATCCAACGTAAATAAATTACAAGAAATAAATTTACAATTCCGGTATCGATTCTATACATGAAATCGACCCTATACACTTTCCGGAAAAACATAGAACAATAATAATAAATCTAAATTCGGTCAACCCCCGAATTTTTACTATTACAAGCATTCATCCACACAAAACGAATCTCGACATGTCCGAGAGTTTAATAACGAACAATCATGGTAAATTAAATAGCAATTAATTAAACGAATAATTAACAATCAATTAAACCATGATAGTCGGAATCCCTGCAAGGTAGAACACAATTGAATACATACATGAACACGAAACCAAACGCTCTGATACCAATTGCTGGAATTCGATATCCCGGGCCATTAAAATTTGCGGAAAATAATAACCCGACCGAAATCCCGTCGCCGGAAACCGATTACGAACACCGAACGACCTGGAGCACGACCGAGGCATCACCGCAGGAGAACCCACGGCTAAACCCTAGCCGCGCCCCCGCCGGGGCTCGCGATCGCCGTGCATGGCGATCGCATGGGGCTGCATGGGGCAGCCCCCGGCGGTGAGTCCGGCGACTCACCGCCACCGCCAGGAGGGGCGGTCAGCCCGGCTGACCTACCGCGGCTCCAGCCGCGGTCTTCCCCCGGCGATCGATCGCCCGATCGATCGCCCGCCTCGGCCCAGCCGAGGCGCCTCGTCGCGCACGCCGCCATGGAGGCGGCGGGGATCCGCCACGGCACCAGCCCGTGGCATCCCCAGCGATCGACCCTAGGTCGATCGCATACCCCGGCGTCCAGCCGGGGCTTCCTTGCGCGGCGCACCGGCGGTCGAACCCTAGGGTTCGGCCGCCCCTCTCGATCCCGACGGGGATCTCGAATCCCCGTATCCCGGTCTCGACGTTCTCCCGGATCGTGCGTTCATGTATGTATTACAATTAATTAGAACATAAAATCACACAAGGAGTTTTTATGATCATACCTTTGATTCGTTGTGCGGAGAAACGAAATCAATCGAAGACCTTTGAATCTTCCCACGTATTCCTTGCACTCCGTTCGAACGTCGGGTGGGCGACGATCTATCGAACTCCTATGGATCTCCTTCAACTCTCTAGAATATCAAGTATGATAATTCTTGTCTTGTTCAAGTTTTTAATTATGAAGGCCATGTAGTGCTTTTATAGGCTACGTAGGGGATCTAAAGGAGGTGGAATATTGGGCTTCCAATATTGAAGATTAAATTGAGTTCACTGCCCAAGTCCATTAATCCTTATCAATATTAATTAAATTTATTTTCCACTATATAAATTTAATTGCACTCCCAATATTAAACCATATTATATCAAATAATATTTCTCCGGTAGTATTATTTATTCCGTGTATTTAAGATTTAAATATCCATGAATAAAATTAATTTATTGCTAATTAATTTATTCATCTCTTTAATCCGAGACTAGTACCATTCAACCTTAATTATTGTGCGGAACGAATCCACTCATGAGGTTTACACAATAATTCCTTATGAACTCATCTCGGGGATATTATCAACCCTTCCGGGATACACTGTCCGGTCAATTATTCACGGCATGCCATATATGAAATATAGTGACCCAACTTAACCGGTAATCAACCCAATAATTAAAAATCGGTTAATTCCTTTGGTAAATCAAAGTCACTTATATTAAATATACACACCCGCAATAATATCGGGGATTAAGAATAAAATACACTGAGACTCGAATCGATTATCGCCGGCAATCCTAATCGATGAATCTCAACGATCCGCTCAATACACCAAGTGTACAAGTGTGATAAAATAATTAAGATAAATTATTTTCTCTCTCACACAACGACTATACCGATGGATTGGTCCGGGTCCATCTAGGTCGTGAGCCACTGTTTGATTAAATACGAGTAACCGATAGTATGATCTTCTGTGTGCCCATGCAACACCATACTAACTACAACGTATAAAATCTAGGACTATGAATTTGCATATATTTAATTAATAATAATTAAAAGCAAACAATTGTTTATTAATTTAATAGATTAAATGCTATGATCGGGAGTTTACCGTTACTTAAATCTAGACATTAAGTACACAACTCCAACAAACAGCTGGTCTCGGCGTGCTGGACATCCCTAGATCAAAAGGAACAATCGACGGAGGCGTGCGGTAGCTGGAGGACTCAAATGGATAGGCCGGCGGCGGCATCTGATAACCCTGGAATGGAAAGACTGGACCCTCGAATGGACCGAATGGACCCGGCATCTGGTAACTCTCGAATGGATAGCCAAATGGAAATACTGGAGGCACCTGGGGCTGGGGCTGCATGCGGTAACGCATCCATGCGTCAGCATCTCCAAACGAATACTGCCGAGGGTCAGGCATCGCCGACGTCGAGAATCGACCTGGTGCTCTGCTCAAAGAAGTCTCAGCAATGTCCTCGAAGTGGTAGGAATGACGAGGAGGTGAACTCTGAGGGGGCGAGGAAGGCTCTTCGTACAATGGCCTCGAGGGATAAGGTCGTGGCTGGGAGTGTCGTCTCATACCGAAGAAGCCCTTCATTTTAGAGAGCAAGCTCTCCGTGACACTCTTCGTCACGCTCTCCGTGACGGCCTTCACGATGTGAGTCGTGAATCCCTTCTCGGACGTGTCGAACAAGATCCTCTCGAGGTCACTCCGACGATAAATAGGTGGATCATCGTCCACCACTCTCTCAGATGCATGTGCAGCTCGAGACTCAGGAGGAGTAGTATCTCGAGCAGGAGGAGAAGCACCTCGAGGAGGAATAGGAGGAGAAGCACCTCGAGGAGGCGGAGAATTATGTCGAGCTTTCCGAGATTTACGTCTCTCTAGTATCTCTGCTGAAGAGCTGGGCGTGACATCGTCACGCATGCGGATACCTGTCGCCGCCTTCTTGAATGTCTTGGCCACGCTTTCGGCCACACGATCCACAAGCTTCTTCTTCTTCTTCTTCTCCATCTGCTTCTTCGGTGCCGGTGCTCGTGTCGGCGCCGCTGCGTGAGTTAAGCGGAGGGGAGGCTGGTACGGGACGGCATACAGCTCACCGGCCTCCGTCAAACTCCTGTAATACATCATCTCCTCCTCCTCCGTTGTCAGTGTGAGGGTCTCGTGCACTTCAAGCTAAAAGAAAACAATTAAAAAAAAATTATTAGATATTCGATAAAATTATTAATTCAAAATTATTAACGAAACAGATTGACGGTTACCTGCTCATCCTCGAAGTAATCCGTGAAATCGAAGTTAGTCTTCCTCTGCGTCCAATGCAAAAACCGGGGCCTTCGCGTCTCTCGGCTCCGAGTAGCGCACTGTCTCCCTAAAGCAGGAAAGGCCTCGAAGGTCCAACACTGGAAGGCCCAAACTGGACCGTAAAAGTGATAAGCCGCTTTCTCGGCCTGATCAGCTGCCATCCCAGTAATGCTGATGTAGTGCGAGAAGTTCTGGAACGTGTAAGAACCCCAAGGAAACCACTCCCAGCCATCGTGATCCTCCACCAGTGTCCAGACCCAGTTCTCGACATCCAGCTTCTCTCGACCAATCAGAACGAAGTAGAGAATCAAGATGTTGGCAACCTTGAAATAATCATTTAGGTCGTTGCCCATCCGCAGACCATTGAACGAATTGAGCAGTGCTTCAATCTTCATCACTCTGCAACGGAATAACCTCCGATGGATGCCTGTAATGGGAGCTTCATGACCTTTGTCTGTGGGATCGAAGTTACTATCCCCAAAGCGCAGACCGGTGATCAGGGCGTATTCTTGTGCTCGGAACTTCACAATACGATCCCCGATAGCAAACCAGTGCTCAAACTCTGGTATTCTGCTCTTGCTAACGATCTCTCTCGATAGCAGTTTGTGCAGAGGTTTGTTCGATCGGTCTGCCTTGGGAAGGGCCAAGAACTGACTGAAGAGATACGTCTGTTCGTACTCCGCGAGGCCCTCGTCCCCACCCACTTCCCTCAGAGTATCTTCTACGTTTTTCAAAACGCCGCGTCGATCGCCGCAATTGATCGCTCTCGCAATGTCAACGAAATCCGGTCTCCTCCATCGGAAACCAGCCTGCACAAATGGAGAAGAAGCAATTAAAAACAGATTAATAGGATCAAAACAAAAAAAAAAAAAAGGTTTCTGCCTCCATCGATCAACCTATTTCGAGTAACCCCATCGACCAACGTGTTCGATTAACACCATCGACCAACGTGTTCGATTAACCACATCGTCCAACCAATTCGAGTAACCAAATCGACCAACCAATCTGACTAGTCGATGAGGTTAATCGAATTGATTGGTCGACGGGGTTGGTCGATGGGGTTAGTCGATGGTACTAATCGACTGCCATCGATTAACCAAGAACAGATTTCAGAAATCGCGATTTTAGACAATTCAACTCAAAATTACAGTTCTAAATCACGTATAACACAAGAAAGAACTTAACCAAGCATCTAAAGCACCATATAATACATCACATTGCTCGAATTCTCGAAAAAAAAAATCGAAAAAAAGGGTTTCGGATTCGGGAATTACCGGAGGTTGGAGACTCGGTTCTTCTTGTTGTTGTTCTTCCTCTTGCTCGAAATCAAATGGCGTCGCCGACGATGACATTGCTCCGGTTGATTTAGGTTGATTCGAAATTGAAAAAAAAAACGGTGGGGGCGGCGGGTTTACGGGAGAGAAGAAAGAGAAGAGAAGAGAAAAAAAAGTGGGGACCGATTTTTTGTTTTGTTGTTATTGTCTTTTTTTTTACTTTCAAGGGTATAATAGGTACTTCTATTGCAATTGGTGTAAAAAACTCACATTCTTATAACTTAGCACAAAAAACACATCTTTCTTATTATTTTGACCAAAAATCCACAGGCCTTTTTGATTTTTTATCAGTCCTCACTCATGTAGTCAAGTTGTCCCACTTTTTTTTTTATTTACATATTTTGATTTTTTATTTTACATAAAATAGGACACTTAGCCATCTTTAATTGTTGGTTTTAAATTGCCACCAAAATTTTTAAATTGCAATCAAATTTGAGTTCAAACAATAAATCTTCTCCAATCATTAAACTCAAAAATTTTTACTCAAATACATATAACTTTAATTAATTTTATTACCAATCTAATTTTATATAAAATATTTTTTATATTATTATATATAAATTAAATTAAAAAAATTACAATACAAAATAATTAATAGAATATCATATTAATAATTAAAAACCACATATTATTTAATTTTATGTTGTATTGTGTTATATAATTTATAATATGTATGTTTTGCTTATTATTGAATTTTTATTTCAATTTATATTTTATTTAAATTATAAATATTAATCACAAAATTAAAATTGAACAATATAAAATAATAAGTTAGTATAAACTTGAGTATAAAAATATAATTTAAAAAAATTATCAAATTTAAAAATATAGTTAAAATTTATAAAATAATCATAAATTTAAAAATTATACAAAAATAATATTTTATATATTTTTTAAAAAATATTTTATTTTTAAATTAATTAAATTTTAATAATTTATAAATTTAAAATAATTATAAAAAGCATGAATAGTATTTGAGCAAAAATTTGAATTGAAGACAAATTTGAGTTGCACACTTGTACTGTTCGTTATCTTCAAATTGAGTTAAGATTTGAATAAAAATCTACCACCGTTTGGATAAGAATTGGTGGCAAATTGGGCATTTCATATCCATTGGAGTTGGTCTTACATTCTCGTGAGAGGAGACTAGAGTTTATCTTTTTTAATTTCGTACCTAAATTTCTTTTTAATGAGACTTTAATAGTGGACCAGAGAGAGGTAAAAATAATCATAATTTGAAGGGCTGGACCAAGCGGCCGGCAAGTGGGTACATTTCATATACCTTAGACCGACTGCCAAGATGATATACATAGCAATTAATGATATACACCCCTTAATATAAAAGCTCGATCGATAGTAACGATGAATTTTGAGAAACTAGTAGGAATTGTTATTTTAGATTAATTTCAGTTCAATTCAAACTATTTCAGCTCGATTAATTTCTTTTTAAATAAATAAAAATAAATAATTGGAACCAACAATATAGGTATAATCTAAAATGTTAAAAATATTATTAATATTTAAAAATATAAATCACTTGAATTCAATTTAACCCAGACTCAATAAATTTAGTTTATTTCAGTTCATCTGGTTATTCAAAACAAACAAAAATTCAAATAAATCCCTATACACAAATTTAAATTAGATAGTCATATTCATTTTAAATTTAAATTAGATAGTCATATAAGAAGCATGCTCAAGACGATGATGTGTTTCTCAGTCAATGAAATTTTCGATTTGCCCAAACATAAATTTACCGAGTATAGCAAATAAAAACCGAACCTTACTTATAAAGAGATCAATATCTCACATCCTTGTATAATGTATAAACTCAACTTCATTCGATAGATATATAATCCATATGCCTTCTTCTACCACCACCAAATCACTAGATTTACTCAAACGTAATGTAGTTGGCGTATGCATGCATATATATGGGGTCTTAATCAATTAAGAAAAAAAAAGTGCATTAATCATAAGTTTCTTAGTGATCGAACTAAGAAATAGTAAAAAAATAAACAAACCTAGCTACATGACATGAGTGGTTATAACATCAATCCATCCAGCCGTCGGTCGGTAAAATCAAAGCCAAAGAGCTCCGACGTCCTTGAGAAGAGGGACAAGGGTCCCGTTTATATGTCGCGCAATCACCGTCTCGCCGCCGCCAAGGAACCTCCCTCCAACAAACACAGCCGGCAGCACCGCCTGCCTATCGCCGGAAAGGTGTCGGATGAAGGGCTCAACGTCGTCGTCGATCTCGAGGACGGTGGGGGCCACGCCCATCCCCAAGAGAAGCTGCTTCACCACGTGGCACATGCAGCACCCGCCAACGGTCAAGACAACAACAGCACTGCCTGAGATCAAAACCCTAACTTTCTCCGCCACGCCGTCCAGTGCCAGTTCGTCTCTGTCGGCCTGCATTTCAGTTCAGTTCGATCTGTGTGACGATATTATGTTACGAAGAGAAGGAAAAGGGTAGATGAAGAGTATAATACATTGGAATTAAATAAAGAGTACTATTGCTGATTTATGAATGCATGCATTTACGTTCGTACGTGTGTATGGACCACGGAGGATTAATGGGATTTGGTGATGGTATTAAATAGATGCAAACAAACACTTGATGTCCGAATAACGAATATATCTGCACGGAGAATAAACCGCTCTGCTAGCTAGGTAGCAGGTATAAGAGGTTCGGACTGCATAGTTAGTTTGGGACGGTGTGAGTTATTTCGAGATGTAACACTAAGAACACCAACGGATAAAAAAAACCTATTTTGAAGTAAGAAAGATGTTCTAACTTGTTGAAATGTACACAAAGTTTGGATTTTAGAAGTCTTTTTATACAAAAACGGACACAAGGGCAAAAGAGTCATTTCTGCCGCCAACATCAATACGACGCCGTATTGTCCAAAACGGCGTCGTTTCGCCTGGGATCACAGCAATGCCGCGGCGCATTGGATCGAGCCTCCCTCACGTGTTTGTTGATGAAAATGAAAGATTCCAAGTGCACCGTGCTCCTCGCCAGCTCACGCACAACATGACGTTCACAATTTTTGTTAAAAACTGCGGTGTGGATTCGCCAAATTCGATTTGATCGTAGGGTTCATATGCATGCGGATTTGGGCATAATCGCGTGTGTGTATATAAATGTAATTCACGTGTTGTGTGTGATCTAGAGCTGTAACATATATAACTCATTCCGATAGCCTTGAGAGCTTGAATAACATCAGAAAACCACCCCCCTCCCCGAGCACGTAGATCGGTTTTCTATCGATCGAAGCTCGTAAAATCCTTTGTTGTTTTGTGTGATTTTTTTGCGTTGTGTTTATTGAAGTTCAGAGATACTTTTAGGATCCTTAGATCGCATCCATAAGTATAACATCAGTTTCGCGATTCACCATTGTTGAGCTTGAAGCTCTAGTTCGAAGATTTTGAGCACGCGCAACTCGATTGTTTGTTTGTCTTGTCGAATCCTCAACACAACTGATACCAAAACATAAATCTATTATTGGTTTATGGGTGAGACCCACACAAAAAATACTTAATTTTTACGTTTACCTAAACTAAAAAAAAACTATTTTTTATTTATAAAATGTTTTTTTTTACAAATTAATAAAATGATCTATCAATTATTTTTTAGTTTAATATTTTTGTAATATAATTTTTTCAATAATCATATCATTAATAACTAAAATAAATTTTAATAAAAATATTTTTAATAATGAAATAAAAATATATATATGAAAAATAATTAAATTATTAAATTATATAATTAACATTAAAAAAAAAGAAACTTAAAAAAATGCTACCAATTATAACAACAAAAATAATTAATAATGAGATTTTAGTGTGTTTTAATTAATTTTTTTAAATAATTAATTAATATTTTATTTAGTATTATTTATATTTATTATGTTTGAAATTTTAAATTGATAATATTAATTATATTTTTTAATGTGAAAAAATATGAGTTAAATTTGTAAATTTGTAAAAATGTTTGTTATTTATAAAATAGTATAACTAATTGTATAAGAAAAATATTTAAAAAATATTATTTTAAGTTAAAAGTATTGGTTTCTGGTGGTTTCTCGGCGAAATTACTGTAAACTTAAACTTATTTTGAGTTTAAGTTTTAATTTGTCGATTGGAGATGACCTAAAAGAAGTTTGTTTATTAATAATTTGTAAATATTACAATTAAAAATATTAGTTCTCATAAATACTTTAAAGGTTGGGTAGCCACGTGATCTATTTAGAGTGTTTGATAATGTACTTCGACTAACATTCAAATAATATTTTTCATCAACTGATTTTTGTAATATTTTTAGTGCACGATGGTCCATTTTATATTCATATAATATTTTATGTATTTGATTATTTATTAATGATTTTGTAATGTATTTTAAATGATGAGAAAATATAATTTGGTATTACAAATTAGTTAATTTTATGAATATAATACTCCCTCCAAACCAGACTAATGACCTGTTCTTTTGGACTGAAACCAGCTGAACTGAACTTAACTGAACTTAAGTGATCTGAACTGAACTGAACTGATTTTTTTATAAAAATAATAATAATTTTTATAAATTATTAAATATTTTTTTAAAAATATTAATAATATTATGACAGTAACTATATTTTATATTAATAACTTTTTAAATTAATAAAATTTTAGTAAGAATATATATATATATATATATATATATATATATATATATATATATATATATATATATATATATATATATAACTTATATAATAAGATCGCAATTTTGCTCTAAGAGAGCCACGTCTCCCTAAAAATATTTACAAATACATACATATTACATACAATATACGTACATTACATTATTTATGTATCTAAATACTTAATATGTATTTTAGATAATTAATTAATACATTATCCGAAAGTAAAATGCAATCGCAGATCTGAGGGTTATCTTTTTCATCTCTAACGCTGTTCTGTTCGCTCCCCCTTTGTAATCAATCTGTAAGTATATACTGCCAACTGTTTATTTGCGATTTTTTTTCACGCTCACTGTTTCACTCCTCGTATCTGTCGTTTCTCATATTATAGGGTTTCACTTCATCCTCTCCGGCAGAGTTTGAAAAGGAAGCACATCAGATCTCATAGTATAGGGGGGTTTAACTCTCTTCGGCAAAGGCTGAAAACGAAGCACATCATAATCAATTTCTATATTAATCAATCATATTCGATCTCGCGATTTTGTGTAATTAGTATTCCGCTTGAGCAATTTAATTACTCATATATTCAGTTCAATTGATGTTCACGATTTTGGTTTTTAATTTAGGTCAGCAGCTCGCAGGAGCCCTCGAGCCATTGCGCCACACCGCCTGCTCTGACGAGCGTCACGAGCCCCCGCCCCTTCCGTTCACCTTCGGCGGCCGGCGAGGTAAGTCCAACCCCCTTACTTTTAATGTGTTTTTAGTTTGTCGTTTTAATTATATTAGTGTTTGAATTGGTTTCGTTTCCTTGTATTTGTGTGGCCGTGTGTGTATTTGCCTCCAACATTTGAAGTGGCTATATTCTCTTAGGTAGTAAAGCTTGGCCCACCTCACTCTCTTCTTGTCCAGCACTTTTATCTCTGAATTTTCACGTGTCCTCATATATGTGTGTCGATGATTGGAGGGTGAGGGGTGTTTGCGGAGGGTTTTAGGTGGAGGATCCGGTTCAGTTGCTAGCCACAACAATTTCTTCCGTTGCTGAAAACTTTGGGTATACATCAACCGTAATCCATCCCCCAAAGACAATTATTTCTTGTTTTTACCGTTTCTTTTGTTATTTGTAAGTCAATTGTGAACGTCTAGGATTAACAATGAGAGAATTTTAACCAATTAAAGCTGCATCTATCTGTCTTCTAGGTGCTGAGACTTGCATCAGAGATTGTTTTTGTGCCTTTCACTGTTGGAGGCGGTATCCGAGATTTTATCAATGGAAATGGCAGGTAAGTATCTCATCTTTATTAATTGCATTTTGTTGTTCTCTCCACTGATGTGCCGAAAGAATAACTCTCAGTAATAGTTTCAAAATACAACCTTTTTAGTGATATAATTATTTCATATTGATTTCAATGTTATTAATTAAACAAATGCATCACAGGTATTACTCAAGTTTGGAAATTGCTTCAGAGTATTTCCGATCTGGTGCAGACAAGGTTTCGATTGGAAGTGATGCAGTTTATGCAGCAGAGGAGTACCTAAAGACCAAAGTACTCTTCTTTTACATTCTTAAAATTCTATTGGTTGTATTAATATTCGTATGGAATTCATGTTGCGTGGCTGTCCTTCAAGGTAAAAGCTGGAAAGAGCCGCCTGGAGCAAATCTCTAGAATTAATGGAAACTAGGTGATGTCAAGAGAATAAAAAAATTAATTATTTTTAATTGCATACATCTATAATTAGCTTGATATACTACAACTTTATATTGTGAAGAAAAAGAAGTAATGAAGATAAGCTTGGATGGGGAAAATGTGATACTTACGCCATATATGAAGGAGCATGTGCCCAAGTACCATGTCTGGATACAGGATGCAGGACCCAACAACTCTCCACGCCACTGCATCTGAACCGCTTACTCTAGACCGGGAATACGAGATGCAACTTTCCTGTGTTCAAGACCCCCTTAGTATGAACCAACTACTTTACTCACACCCCCACTTACTTGTTTTGTATTATTGGTTAACCATTTTTTTATTCATTTCCTTGCAAAATATTCAACACTAATTATCTGAAAGGTTGCAGATACTAATTCATACTTGTTCTATATTATTGGTTAACCATTGATCACTAATTTCAGAGAATTTTGTGATTCATAAGCCCCACATATACTAATATTGTGCTCTTGGTCTCAGGATTTATACCATATTCTTCCACTGGACTACATAACAGTGCCAAAACTTCAGAATAAATTTGAAGGAGAAGCCAGCCCGAGTAAAATACGTAAGCTTATTGAAAAAATGGCACGAGATGGTTTTGTATTGCTAATGGATGGTGGTGTTATAATATGCTAATTGTAATTATATTTTTTCAGGTTCACTAATACCAAGTTTTATTGAATTATATTTTGTTTTTTCGTTCAGACTTAAAATCATTCAATTAGCGTTTTAAATAACATTTTTTGTGCTTGGTTCTTTGATGCAGTGATTTGGGGATGCTGAAAAACTCACTAGAGCACCCTTCTCGTTTGCTAGCAAGCTAGCTCCCTGTAATTATTTTTGTTGATGAGGTTAGCTTAGACATACCTCATTTATTTTTTGTGCCTCCTAACGGTCCATATGCTTAAACGCGCAGTACTTTGAGAACTTTTAAATACTGAGAAAATCTCTTGTTTTTGCATAAATTTGATTTCACTTCCTCTATCGTATTGTTGTTGATTTCTTTGACGAATTGCTTGAATTTAATAGTCATTTTTTTGACGAATTACTTGAATTTTGTTCTTTTCTGATTTTTTTTCCTTCTTTTTTTTTTTTCACCCACATGTTCTTCATTTTTTTGCTTTTCTAGCGACGAATGTTCGTAGAGGGTTTTTCAAAAAACTGTAAATTGATGTTTGTGGGTTTGAAACGATGAATAAAAAAGAAATCTGTGGGATTTATTTTTAGTTGAATGTATCGACAACTTGTGTGTATCAATCTTTGATTTTTTTCCCTTTTTTTTTTTTTTTGATGAGTTGTTTCTGATTTATCAAAATATTTAGTGCTGCTTACGCTTAAAAAAATCATAATCGAATTAGCTGGGGTTTCATCTTTTTTTCTCTTCCTGATCAATTGATTAATTTGAAGGAAAAGTCTTAGAAAAGGAATGGTGCAAGCAGATGCCGAGATGCCGATCACAACGCATTGTCACCACCATCGGCTGCTCTCTTTAAGTAAATCATTTGTTCATTGATTTCCTGATTAAATTTTTGCGTATGTTGTGTGAATTTTGAAATAGTTGACAGTTGACGCTCTTTCTTAGATGATTTTTTGTACTTCGCTCTTGGTGTTTTGTTTTAGTTTTTTTAGAGATAAGTAGAAATGGAGTTGTTTTTCTTATTGGACTGCATGTTTTGACCGGAAGGGATATATTTCCAAAATCAACTTCATCGAGCACATTTTTAAAATCAACTGGGCCCGTCTTGCATTGCAAGGCGGAAGAATTTCTAGTATATATATATATATGTATATATATATATATTAAGCTATACAACTATATGAAGGTACCGGTATACCGATCCGATCGATATACCGTGTGTGCGGAAGCGTGTAAAGCATATAAATCTATCATGCTTGGATCTTAGTGCACACTTAATGTGTATAAGAACACATATAAACATATATATATACACATCCAATATATATATATAAGGTTCAACGATTACTTACTTTTGGTGATCGTTGATTTTGGTTAAGGTGGTGTTGAGTCGATTGAACCACCTTAATGGATCAGCCTCTCGAATCTCTCCTTGTGAATGTCCTCGTCACTCCTCTTGTCTAGATCGCCCGGATGTTGAAGCCGCACAAATGGCCCGGCCTCTACGTGTTGCACACGAACTCGGATGACGAACACTTTGCTTGATCGAGTCGGTTCTCCAAGAACACTCTCTCCTTTCTCTCTTTTGTGTGGATTTCGAAATATGTAATTAAGTTGTGTGAAAATCTGATTTTCACCCTCTTATTCATCTCATTATGGTCACATAATTGTCCCATTATCAACCTTGTAACCCCCACCTTAATGTGTGTCATCAACACACATAATGGGGTGGTTTATGGTGAATATGAATGGTCATACCACATCATCTTGCCAACTAGCATAAGACATGGTCCCACTAGCTTGTGTGGCATGCCATGTCACACTATGTGACATGCATCCATGCATGTGAATTAAATCCACGTAAATATTGATTCTAAATCAATATATTTATCAAGCAACGTACATCATCTTTGAGTCCGTGTGTGACCCTGTAGGTATGATTTATCGATCAATATTATATTGTTCCCAACAAATAATATTATCAAATAATCATTTAACATCCATAGACGACCTTATGACTTTATCGATTGCACACGTAGGATCGAAGGACATATCCCAACAATCTCCCACTTGGCCTTCAGAGCCAGTGTGCTGCCAACTTCCTGTTGTCACTTTATGTCTAAGTTTGAACTTGAGGCAAGACTCGAGTCATCCTCAATCGGTTCAAACTTTTCTTGGACTTTGAGACAGACTGTATGTTGGAATTCGATATCCCGGGCTATTTAAAATTGCGGAAACCATAGCCCGATCAAAAACCCATCGCCGGAGATTACACGAACACCGACGAACGAACCGGAGTACGAGCCAAACGCACAACACGACCGAAGTCGCGTGCGCGCCCAGCCCAAACCCCCGCCCGCGGGGTTCGCGCGATCGAAGGACCGATCGCATGGAGCGATCGATCGGGGAGGGGCTGGCCCGCCTCCAGCAGGGCCGCCGCGGGTCACAGCCCGCAGCCAGCGATCGATCATGATGATCGATCGCACCCCCGACGTCCAGCCGGGGTTCGCCCTTCCATGCCCGTGCGAAACCCTAGCCCGGGCGATCGCTCGTGGTCCGGTGGTTTCGCCACCACCACGCGATCGTCCCCCGTTCATGGTTTCATACCTCGGATCTTGTTCTACGGTATTCTCGATAAACCAAAAACCGAATAATATCGAGGGTGTTAGGATATCATACCTTTCGATTCGTTGTTCGGAGAAACGGAATCAAGATGACCTTTGAATCTTCCCACGTATTCCTTGCACTCCGTTCGAACGTCGGGTGGGCGACGATTTATCGAACTCCTATGGATTTCCTTCAACTCTCTAGAATATCAAGTATGATAATCTTGTCTTATGATTTATGAAGGCCACGTAGTGCTTTTATAGGCTACGTAGGGGATCTAAAGGAGGTGGAATATTGGGCTTCCAATATTGAAGATTAAATTGAGCCCACTGCTCAAGTCCATTAATCCTTATCAATATTAATTAAATTTATTTTCCACTATATAAATTAATTGCACTCCCAATATTAAACCATATTATATCCAAATAATATTTCTCCGGTAGTATTATTTATTCCGTGTATTTAAGATATAAATATCCATGAATAAAATTTATTTATTGCTTAATAAATTTATTCATCTCTTTTATCCGAGACTAGTACCACTCAACCTTATTTATTATGCGGAATTAAATCCACTCGCGAGGTTTACATAATAAATCCTTATGAGCTCATCTCGGGGATATTATCAACCCTTCCGGGATACACTGTCCCGTCAAGAATTCACGGCATGCCATATATAAAATATAGTGACCTAACTTAACCGGTAATTGATCCAATAATTAAACCGGTCAATTCCTTTGGAAAATCAAAGTCACTTATATTAAATATACACACCCGCAATTGTATCGGGGATTAAGAATAAAATACACTGAGTCTCAAATCAATTATCGACGAGCAAACCTAATTGATGAGTCTCATACGATCCACTCAATACACCAAGTGTACAAGTGTGATAAAATAATTAAGATAAATTATTTTCTCTCTCACACAACGACTATACCGATGGATTGGTCCGTGTCCATCTAGGTCGTGAGCAACTGTTCGATTAAATACGAGTAACCGATAGTATGATCTTCTGTGTGCCCATGCAACACCATACTAACTACAACGTATAAAATCCAGGACTATAATTTGCATATATTTAATTAACAATAATTAAAAGCAAATGAATGTTTGTATTTAATAGGTAAATGAAAGTGTACAAGGAGTTCATAATACTCAAATCTAGACATTAAGTATACTACTCCAACACTGTAAAATCAGATTTATCACTATGATACGAATCTGGACGTGGCCACGTATTTTCCACAGTCTCGACTCTCCAAGTGGCCGATAAGACATGTATCCCATTATAAAAATGGAGGACAATCCCATCTTGTCAGTCCAAGCTCTCCCACTTGCTTCCTGATATACCCAATAACAAGTTTTATAACCTCCTTTTACGAAAGGCGTTTACTTGTATCAAAGTACACCATTTCACAATGGAATCACTCTGGACTACTCAGGTTAGAGGAAATTGCTCGACAGTCAATGAAATAGTATTATGACTCGAAATCTTAAATACTATTCCAGTCGGGTCTGTTCGATCATTAGCTCCCAGCTAATATCTATGTAATTGTACTTGATGTCCCACATCACTAGCCCATGAAGCGGCGCTATAGTACACATTACAAACTAGTTCATTGTATTATCGGTTTGTCCGTACTCGATTATACGAACCAGGAACAACTATATGATTTAAGTATATCAGTTCAACCATTGGGACTTCATTATGCGGTAAGTCGACCTCATAACCCAATTGATATCACTTAATCATTTGGACAATTCATATAAATTAAACCATATTTATATGAAGAAACATGTATTATACATATGAGTGAATGTTTACCAAATCTCCAAAAGTATCTAATACAGTAATAGAAATCACAACCCATCTCTAAGATGTTTGATCTCTATTGCAGTTGTGAAAGCCTCAAGCTTAAACTGCTGGAGAGGTTTAGAAAACGGGTTTGCAACCTTACCAAAAGTTGCAACTTTATTATCTCGATATCTCCACAAAACTATCTCCCAGATAATGTGGAACTTCCTGAGCACCAGTTTTAGACTTGTGGTGCTTCCTAGCTCATTGGCTTGCGCGATAACTCTACTATAAATAGAGAATTATCGGATGGGCTAAGCTAGTTACGGCACCTAGTTCATTCAAGAACTTTCAAATCTTAACTGCCAACATTACTGCATCCAATGCAATACTGTGCTCAACTTCTGTAGTTTAATCAGCTATATTGCATTGCATGGAACTATTCCAGCAAATTTCACCTCTAACCAGACAAAAGATATAACCAGATTAAAATCGGAAATTATCTTAGTCTGTTTTGAAGTTAGCAGTCAAACTGCTTGTTAATATCAACTCTTTTTGTATTCCAAAGACAACAAAATATTCTTTAGTCCATCTAAGGTACATAAGAATACTCTTGGACGCAGTCTAATGCGTCTCACCTGGGTTTCCTTGAAACCGAATCGTCATGCTCAAAGCATACAATACGTCCAGTCGTGTACATATCATGGCGTACATTATAGACCCTATTGCCAAAGCATAAGGAATGTTTTCCATCCTCTTTTGCTCATCAAGTCCCGTAGGGCCTTGCATCTTGCTAAGAGATGTGCCATGACTCATTGGAATGAGACCCTTTTTGGCGTTTTTCATCCTGAACTTATCAAGTACCTTATCAAAATAGGTCACTTGACTAAGTCCAAACATCATTTTCGATCTGTTCCGACAGATCTTGATGCCCAATATGTACTGTGCTTCTCCAAGATCCTTCATTGAAAAACAATTCCCAAGCCATTCTTTAATAGAATTAAGCATAGAAACATTGTTTCCAATAAGGAGTATGTCACCGACATACAACAAAATTAATACAACGTAACTCCCACTGATCTTCTTGTAAAACAAGACTCTTCCGAGTTCCTCTGAAATCCAAATCCCAGTATGGATTCATTGAACTGAAGATTGCTACTCCGATATGCATTCTTTATTCCATAAATAGAACTATAAGCTTGCATAATTTCTCAGCCTTATTAAGATCTATAAAACTCTTTGGCTGTGTTAAAACACAGCCTCTTCTAGAATCCAATTCAAGAAGTTAGTTTTAACATCCAATATTACCATAACTCATTATCAAGATGAGTAGTAATGGCTAAGATAATCTGAATGATTTAATCAAAGCAATTGGTGAAAGTTTTTCCATAATCCACCTCGTGAATAAAACTTTTACCATCAACCTTGCTTTGAAAACCCTAGGTTTTCCATCTGTATGTTTAGATCTTAAAGATCTATTAGCATTCATTGGGTCTAACTCTGTGATGCAAATATATCAAGTTCCAAACTTGATTATCATATATTGATATCATCTCAGATTTCATGGCACCATGCCAATTTTCAGTAGCTGGACTCGTCATAGCTTGGAATTAGGTCGAAGGTTCACCGCTTTCCAAAAGCATGAATTCATATCTCTCATTGGTCACAATATCTAAGTATTTGAATAATAGAGATAGATTTATGCCTTTCGGACCTACGAGGGCTAATATGGCTTCCAAAATCATAAGAATACTCTCAACCCAGTCTTGAGTATTCATCGTTGGTTGTTTCACTTGAACCTCATTCAAAACAACCGATCTCCCACTGAATTTCTAGGAAAGATAACTCTTTTCAAGAAAATCACTATCTCGAGCAACAAAATATTGTTCTCAGATAGATCGTAGAAGTTGTACCCTCGAGTTTCTTATGGATACCATAAAGGAGCTTTTATCCCATTTGAGTTCAAGCTCTATAGAGATAAATCTCGTCAGAGACGCTTTTAGAACCTCAAATTTTGATGAAAACAATTTAGGGACCCTCCCTTTCCATACCTAGTATGGTGTCTTATCAACAGCTTTTGACGGCTTCCTATTCAGTGTATAAGTTGAAATCTAGAATTGTGTGTTCCCAAAAGAGACCAGTAGTTCATTTAGACCTCTCATCGAATGGTCGAACTATATCTAATATAGTTTGTTTTCTCTTTTCCGAAACATAACCTTCATGTGCTTGTGAACTAATAGGTTCCACATACATCAGTATGGATCATCCCTAATTACTCACATGTTCTCCTTTCTCCAAGAAAGATGACATTGTTATCTTTTCAATCACACATCATTTACACGTATCAAATGACTCCAAGTCAAATGATTCTAAAATTCCTTCTAAAAGAAGCTTCGTTACATGTTTAGATTTTGATTTGATCTAATCAACAATGTTTCAGTTATGTCTCATCGATACTTATTCGATTTGGCCTTTGGTCTTAATGATATATATGATTTGTCAAGTTTAAAGTATACATAAACAATATAATAATCGTACCAAAACAAAGAATAATTTACAATTAAAATAGTTACCAAACTATTTAATAGTGAAAAACTAATCCATCAGTATCTAATACTGAACCAATATTCATTGTTTATTGAAGGTACGAAATTACATAGTTATAATACTAAAACAAGGCCCTAAGGCAAAACAACATCATATGATCATACGGCTAATGCAGCGACCTTCGCTCCATTTCTTGCCTGTAGATCGACATCTCTATTCACCGAACTTATACTTCTATGTAGTTCCTCCACATAAAATGTGAGAACCACATTTGGCATTCAATACCCAAGAAGTAGAATTTGTGAAGTTTAATGTCTATATCATTAATACTTGAAGATGAAGCAACCCCGTTCTTCACATCTTCTTTGAACTTTGGGCAAATTCAATTATTCCCAATAATTGAATCTCATTCAAATTTCCATTCAAAATTATCTCAATGTCAAAACGTGATAAATCGTAAGTGAAAAATTGAAGTTTTCTAACCAGCGATATTATCATGCAATTGAAGCCCTATCTCTCATAAAATATGAGGGAGCCAACCAGACAATCGATTCACGCCATCCAATGGCTCGAAAGTCTCTAATTTGTGTCATTGATGAACTTAAGTGTTTTGGATTAAATCACTCCCCGAGGTGTAAATAATCCTAACCTTATAATCCGTCAAATGAATGACAAATTAGGCATTTGTTTTGAAATTGAATAAAATATGAACTTTTATATGTTTGCAAGTAGTGTCCAACACTTTTGCAGTAGACGCATTGAGATTCCCTAGGAACCCTAGTAACCTTCTTGCCCATGCTCTTTTGAATACCCTATCCCATATCATAAGAATTTCCCTCTTAGGGTCCTTCTCTATAGCCGGCTCAGGAGCCTTGAGCATCCCGTGGAGCTCACGAAGCGATTTCTTCAAACCATTCATATGGAAATTTTAGCCTAAAGGCATTATAACCATCATGAAATTGAAGTATGAAATCGGTTGCCAAATAATCATCATAGGAAAAATCTAGGCGGTCACTTGAAGCAAATAATCCAATCATTTGTTGCACATGTGATTCCATAGATTTCCATTTTTCCAGCCTAGCTGAAGCAATGACCCTGGTCATACCGAACCGCTCAATCTTAGCATATTCCCCGAACATGCTATTGAGTTGTTCAATGATATCTTAGGATGTGGTTATCTAACACATTTTCATTGTCTTCGTATTTGAGGATCATCCTCGAATTACGTTGTGAATCAAGAAAATTTATGTTGTTCAATTTTTCATAATCAAGAATTGAACCAAACTTGAATCGAGTTGAAATTAACATGATAAACTACAAAAGAAAGATAAATAAAGTATGTAAACATCCACAAAGCGGTAAACAAATAAGGTTGTCTAACAAGTTACTTATTTATTCCATTTTGTTCAATCGATATCTAATATCGTTGTTCCCTTGAACAAAGCGATCCCAAGACCCTCATCTTGCGAATCCTTAAGCCGACTGAGTCCGCACTTAAGAAAACCAAGATAGGTAGACATCCCATGTCAATGACATCTAATGTCATTCTCGGTCGATAAGAATCACATTCTTATCTCATGTCTCGATAGCCACGCCTGCAGTGGATCTATCGATGAGAAAACCAAACTCACGTGTAAGGGTCTAACCCTTACTCCCACTATCCCAAGATAACAAGTAGTACCACGCTGAGGCGGACCTACCAACTTATGATCGAGGGCTTCATGAGTGTGACGTTTTGGACAAGACATTATACTCATTATTATTGAGAACTTGCATGCATAGGTTTGTTTATATGTAAGTTGAACATTTATAACATAAAACAACCTATAACTAGCAAAGCATATAAATACGAAATCGAAAGGCCCCTAGAACCTCACAACTCTCAAACGAAAAGAATTAAAGTAATAACAAAAGCCTTGAACATCTTCTGGACTGGTCCTCGCCCTCCGTTTTAGTTCCGTGCTCGCCGATTTTGGTCAAAACAAGTCATTACCTCAAAAACCACGAACAGCGCCCGCCGTTTTACAACCAACGGTCGCTGAACACCACCGGCGGTCGCCGTTTCCAAAACGGCGCCCGCCGAAAAGGCAAAAAACCCATCTGCCCCAAAAAAGGCCTTTCGGCGGTCGCCGTTTCCAAAACGGCGCCCGCCGGAGCTCAAACGGCGACCGCCGTTTGGCTCCAGCAGCCCGGTTTGCTTCGTTTTGCTTCGTTTGGCTTCGTTTTGCTTCGTTTCTTCTCGTTTTCGCCGGAGAGCTGAGATCCTCCATCGAACCATGGACCAAGTCCATCGCTTACAAGTTTGAACAATACAAATTGACATAGAAAACCTATCTATTACAAATGATTCCAAGGGACGCAGCCCTCCAAAACTATGGCCAATCGAAACGTAAAAAACGACAATTTCATTCACCCGACCACTAACGGTGGCCGGCCTTACATCTAATCACATAATCACAATTAAACAAATAAGTCAATTATGTTGATTAAACTTTTTGTGTCCAACACAAAAGTGTGCACGAGCCCTAGGCTCTGATACCAATTGAAGGTACCGGTATACCGATCCGATCGATATACCGTGTGTGCGGAAGCGTGTAAAGCATATAAATATATCATGCTTGGATCTTAGTGCACACTTAATGTGTATAAGAACACATATAAACATATATATATACACATCCAATATATATATATATAAGGTTCAACGATTACTTACTTTTGGTGATCGTTGATTTTGGTTAAGGTGGTGTTGAGTCGATTGAACCACCTTAATGGATCAGCCTCTCGAAGCTCTCCTTGTGAATGACCTCGTCACTCCTCTTGTCTAGATCGCCCGGATGTTGAAGCCGCACAAATGGCCCGGCCTCTACGTGTTGCACACGAACCCGGATGACGAACACTTTGCTTGATCGAGTCGGTTCTCCAAGAACACTCTCTCCTTTCTCTCTTTTGTGTGGATTTCGAAATATGTAATTAAGTTGTGTGAAAATCTGATTTTCACCCTCTTATTCATCTCATTATGGTCACATAATTGTCCCATTATCAACCTTGTAACCCCCCACCTTAATGTGTGTCATCAACACACATAATGGGGTGGTTTATGGTGAATATGAATGGTCATACCACATCATCATGCCAACTAGCATAAGACATGGTCCCACTAGCTTGTGTGGCATGCCATGTCACACTATGTGACATGCATCCATGCAAGCCATGCATCCCATGCATGTGAATTAAATCCACGTAAATATTGATTCTAAATCAATATATTTATCAAACAACGTACATTATCTTTAAATCCGTGTGTGACCCTGTAGGTATGATTTATCGATCAATATTATATTGTTCCCAACAAATAATATTATCAAATAATCATTTAACATCCATAGACGACCTTATGACTTTATCGATTGCACACGTAGGATCGAAGGACATATCCCAACACTATATATACACACGAATTAGTAAAGATGGATATACTTTCCAATTATTTATGCATATTTTTTTTTACAAAAAATTGTGCATAAATAACTATGACAAAAGTAGTACTTCCTCGGTTCAAAGACAATTGTTATACTTTCTTTTTTTAATTGTCCAATAATAGTTGAAACACCTCAAAAAAAGAAATAATTATTCTAATTTTTTCATTTTAATATACAATTTTATTTACTTTACCTCACCTACTTTTTAAACTTTACTCACAATTATTTTACTTTTCACTTTTAAAATATATTTTGACCTTTTACTTTTCAATTAAAAAATACAAAAATAACAATTTACTTAAACTCCGTGTTCAGAAAAGTATAACATCTATTAATGGCCGAGAAGTAACATACTGTATTCATATCTAGTCAAAGAAATAATTCAAGCTTTCTTCTTCCACAGACTAAACCACTTCAACGTTGCAACGTTCCTACTTCAAAATCTACAATTTCACTATTACAAGTGTTAATATATCTAAGAGACGAAAAATATCAAAATACATTTTAGTAATATACAAATATTTTCAAAATACATTTTAGTAATTTATTTTGTCACTACTCTTTAATTAATTTTTACTTGCAAGTACTGGAACTTTTTATCTTAAAAAGACAAATTTGCTCCTACTTAGAGCCTGTTTGGCATAAATTCCTAAAATTTGTTTGGTTAAGTTTTTAAAAAAAAAACTTAAAATTTTTTAAAATAAGTTGTTTAACAGCTAATAAAATAAAAAAAAAATAAGAAGGAAAGTACTTTTTTTTAAACAACTTATAAGCTCTTCCAACTTAAATAATAAAAGACTAAATTACTCTTAAAATTATTACCTTTTATATATATCTATACATATATAATTCCTGAATCTCTTCATGACAAGTGGACCAATAAAAAAGGTTTAATATTGTTGTGTTCACACTATAAATTATTTATAAAATAATATTATTTAACTATAAATTATAAATAAAAACAATAATATTATTATTAAATCAAAATTTATATATTCATATAATTTTTTGGGAGGTTTTTATAATTTCACGATTTAGAATATGTAATTCTATATGTTTATAATTTTTTTCCATTTGCATAAATTTTTTGTTTTATTCACATCAAACATATGATCTTCCTATTCCCAAATTTCAACTGATCCGCTCATCTTCCAAGAAATAATCGGACGCGTTTCATAGAACATCTCGAGATCAATTCGCCAGGTATTCTATGTTCTCATACTTCAATATTTCTGCGTATATAGATTCGTCGATTTTTTTTATATTTTCCAAATTTTCATTATGCATTTTTTTTTCGTTTTTCTCTAATTAAAATTTGGATTTTTTTTGCAGAATCAAATTCAGGTATAATTAATAATAAATTGTTTTTTTCAATATCTTATAAATTGAATTGGAATTTTAGCTTACAGTCCGTTTGGAATGTGATTCTTTTCAATAAGTGTAGAATTTATACAAAATTTGACAAACGACGAATATGGAAAGGTTTGCATATCTATTTGCTAATTGCAATGTTAATCGATCGTAAGAGAAATAAATTAACTTTTTCTATTTTACAGTTCTATTTTCGATGAGCTAATTACGTACGGGCCGCAGCGGCGGTGGTTCTCGACCTTGATCTGTCCCCTTCACAGCTTAATCATGATTCTCGAATCTTGCTCTCTTCGTTCTATATTTTTTCCACTGTAGGTGGGATCAATATGATGGTGTCGAATTTTTAAATATTAAAAATAAATAATAAATAAATTATTTTTTATAATGAGATTTTATACTTTATTTTCATAATTTTATTATTATTTAGTTGAGAATGAAATATAATTAAATCAAAAATAATAATTATTATTTATCAATTTAATTTAATAGATTACCTCATATACTTTTGAAGTTTGAATTATATAAAAAAAATAGTTGGCTTATAAAAATAATAATTTAACAATTTAATTTAATTGTTAAATTAAAAACTTATTTTTCTTAAAAATTTTAATTTTTTTATTTTATTTGTGTTTTTATTATTTTATAAATCGATAATATTTAATTAAATTGTTAATTTTATAATTTTATTTAAATTTTGGGAGGTCCATCCTGTCTGATCTCAACCAGAATATAAATTATTAGGACGGAAGGAAATTCCATGTCCATTCTATGAATTAGAATGAGAATATAATTATGAAATAAAATAAAATTTTCATGGATCAATTCATAAAAAATTCCACGTGCATGTACTAAGTATACACAAAACTTTCAAATTTATTATTTAATTAATATAATTTTTTTTTATTTTTTTTAATATATAACAATTTATTTTTTATAATTTTAACTATATAAGATAGGGGTGATTATTCGGGTTCGGGTATTCGGGTTTGTACCGAAATACCCACACCCGTTTGGGTTTTTGGGTACCCGTACCCAATAAATTTGGGTAAAGGGTCGGGTTATGAGATTCATTTTAAAAAATTATTGGATATTAGGATACTCGATTACCCGTCGTTCGGGTATACCCGAAATACCCCTTTATTTATTTAAATTAAAATAATAAATATATTTATATATTAATTAAAATTTTACAACATCATAGTATATAATAAATGACATTTTTATTATTTTTAATTATTTTTTCTTTGTTTTTTGTTTAAATTTTAAATTTTTATTAATAATTTCGACTTGTTGGTTATTTTAAAATAAATATTATATTTAAATATTATTATTAATTTTTTGTTAATTAAAATTTTAGGGTAATTTTGGGTATTCGATTACGTACCCGATTACCCGGTCCGGGTATTGGGTACCCGATTATCTAAAGAGGGTCGGTAATGGGATGATTATTTTTGCTTTTTAGGGTACGGGTACCTGTAAAATTCGGGTGCGGGTACCCGTCCGTACCGAATAGTCACTTCTAATATAAGATTTTAAATTTTCAAACAAATTAACATATTATAAGTTTATATACTTGTTTTTAAACGGTTTAACAACTTATTTATTAAATAAAACACATTTTATAAGTTATTTTAAATAAGCTCGTCAGAATATATATACTCTCTAAGGGAAGGAGAGAGTATACTTTATTTGATGTCACCTGTGCAATTACACCATATCAACAGACAAATATGGATGTTAACTTACAGATTCTTAAGAAGAAATGCTGCCAAGGGAGTCCGAAAAATTATAACAATATAAATCAGTTAATCACTACAATATAAATAAACCTCTCGCAAGCTAATGTATACAAAAGAATAATAGCGCTAATGTATACACAAGAATAATAGCAATTCGTTCCAACCCCCAAGGAATAAAAGCAAGATTTTAATTAAAAACCATTGGCACGTATATAAAATATTCCTCTCACAAATAGTAAGAAAACATTTCAACTACTATGTAGATGATTATAGATGATACATCTCAGAGTAATCGTTACTTTTAGAAGAACATCATCACAAAGCATATAAGCTTGATCAAGCCTTACAATATTCACATATGTGGAAGGGGAATAATCCGGCGGTTTCAAAATGAAAGCAAATACCTTCCACTGTATAAAAATGGATAGTCATCTTAAAAGCTCATATTATCCGAAAACCGCCAACAAATTCGACGTCCTCGGTGCAAAATTGTATTTTTCATTTCTCGGAATATGTAATTTCTTCTTCCTAAGAAACCACAAAAAATAATTTAGAACTATTCAACTCTATAAAGTGGCATATACACGGATGCAATATTGCAAAGTAGAATCACTGCTGCGGACACAGAAATGGAGATCTTTCTCTCTGGGTGTGTGTGTACATACACAAACAAACAAACATAGCTTGACTTAGACTCATTGTGATTTATCAACGTAATGAACATCGAATCATGGAAAATGAGAAGTCACCAAAACATTCACAGCTACAAAATAATTAACACACTTCTTAATGCTATCTCAAGCAATTGTAACATAAATAAAGATATCATAATCATTAAGAAACTCAAACTTGTTCAATTATTTCAAGCTATATGAAAAATTACCTCAAACACATTTTTTGTCCAATCCTAGCTCGAACCCCACCTCAAAAAGAGTTCATTTCAAGACAATAAGTCCTCCTCTTCACCAACATCCTTGCAGCAGTCCCGTATGGCTCTTCAAATGCCGATCCGACCCAATTCCCTTCCGAACTCACAATTTCCTTCGGCTTCTCACTTGGCCTAATAGCAACCAAAGTCGCCCCTTTCAAAACCATCCCATTCTGCAACTCCAAATGTGGTGCATACCACAACCTCATATTCAGAGCAGGTACAAGGGTTCTCTTAGAAGCCGACGAGGCCGACAAGGGCTTCACCCTCAGCTCCTCCAACTGCCCTTTATTCATAGATAACACTCCCTGCTCATCGGCATCCGTCAAGACCAAACTCTCCAGAGTCTTGTGCTCAGCTATTATCGGCTGCAGCAGATAATGCCTAGCGGCAGCAGCAATCAGCGAGCTGATTGTCCACACGACGCGCAATTTCAAGCCACCGTTTGTGTAGAACGACTCCGGTATACTACCATAGTCACTGTCACTATTGGTGGTCACATCATCGTTACTATTGAGAGTCGATTTATGAACGACGCTAGACGCACCAAGTATGACACAATTGTCGAGTGTCGACCCAAAATTGGCCTTCCACTTGAGCAAAATACCCTCGTCAATGCCCAATTCACCACTCGGGAGCTCGATCCTGAGGAGCTTTATCTCTTTGAAATTCTTCAGGACCTGAGTGGGGGAATGGTGAGTGACCACGCTGGTGAAGTCGGAATCGCAATCAGTGTCGTCGGAGAGGCACGACGGAGGGAGTCGGCCGCCAGAGGCAGAGGGGGAAATTAGCTGAGTGAGGGACTGCAGGGGTTTGAATAACCCGTTTAAGAAGAACCGAAAGAGGGAGGAGATCGGGTGACGGAACTTATCGGAGGACGATGAGGAGATCGAGGACGGATCGTCGTCGGAGATAACGCAATCGACGCGGACGATGACTTCATCTACCTGGGGAACGAGGTAGTGGAACCTCTTCGAAACGACGCAGCATCGACCGAGGGCTTTGACGTCACCGATTTTGTTGAAGATGAGGAGGATGATGGAGTCGGGAAGAAGGTCAAAATAATCGGGATAGACCCGACCGACCAGATCTAGCCGGATGGAACCCATCTTTGCTGTGCGGGAAAAAATGACTAGGGTTTTTGCAGGCGAAAAAAAGGGGATTGAAAAATGTATGGATTCCAAAAACACACAGATTAAAACACGAGATAAGTTATCGACACCCGTGATAAGATGATGGTGGATAAAACGCCGTGAAGCGAACGATTTCGGATGCGGAGAAGGAAGGTGAAACGACAAATCGTACTGCCGTTTTATGTACTGTAATTGTTTTGGGAATAATTAATGTATTGGAAATGACTGTATTTCCTAATTTATATAGTGGATTTATAGAGTACTATAGTAATTTGGTTATTTGTTGGGAGTCCCTGAGCCCTTGTTTAGTCTATGATACACCCGGTGGAGTACACCATGCATTTAATAGCCGTAGATTTATTATTATTTTATACAAGTATACACACAATCACACACACCGACGTGTATGGTGTATGCATCTACGGTTAATATGTCACAAGAGTATTACACCGAGTGTAGCATCTAATAGACCCTAAGCCCTAAGCGCTAAGAGCATTAAGATACAATTTTGTGTCCTAATATATTTGTACTTATTAATTTGTACTTTCACTATTTCAATAGTTTGAGCAATAATTATTTATCCTTTTTGTATGTTGGACCCAAAGACACATCTTCAATTTGTTTGTACTAGTATCAAATATTTGATACTCCCAACAAATTATTTCTCCTATTTGTATCTAAGTTTCCAATGGCATACCTAAATATAATTTCATGACATGTGTAGAATTGTACATACCATTAAAAATACTATAGAGCACTGCAATACACACAAACATACAAACATGTAGTGTGTGACACTACCTTTAAGGTAGTCAAATATAAATCTTACTAATCTTTCTCTCCCAACTTTGATTACTTTTTTTTAATAGTACTATATTTCAAAATTTTAAAAACAAAGAGTTTTCAACAATTTTATTAATTAAACACTCAGTTATTAATGTTAGTATAATTATTTTTTTCATTTAATTCTTTTATATTATTTAATACATTAAAACTATTTTTTTACAAACTTTGTTTACTTTTTTTTGGAATCTTTCAAAATTTTGCATACTTATAAACAAATTTATTTATTGGATACTCATTTATTTATATTAATATTATTATTTTTTAAAATAATTTATTTTCATTAATTTATAGCTTATATTATTTAAAAGTAATAATAGTAGTATTGTTATAAACTCAAAAGGAATTGAGAGAGAACAATAGAGTATAAATAGAGACAATATGAGAGGAGCATAGAATTCTTATTCATTGATATGGGGAGACCCCTTTATATAGGATACAGATTATGGTTTCTGTTTTGTTCACCAAAAAAGGGTAAACTAGTCATTCACTAATTAATAATATTCATAACACTCCCCATTGAATGACTATTTACAGGATTGCCTCGTTAAAACCTTGCCAGGAAAACTCAGTGGGATAAAAACCTCGACGAAGGAAAAAGAGTACAACTTGCTCCCCCTGATTGTAATCACCGAAGATCTTTGACTTTGTGATCGATCAGTCTCATTAAAACTTGTAACTAATAAAACCATATAGGAAAAACTTAGTTATTCAAATATACATTTTGGTCTTCAGGACACAATCTTCGAATTGTTGAGTTTCACATTCATTTGTATTATTGTATATTTTTCGTCCTTCAGGGACATGCCTTTACCAGACATCTATATTGACTAGAGCATTCGCAAACCGGCCGGTAACTCTGCTGGAGTATTTTAGATGCGTCTAGTGTTCAATATACATTTCTTCACAAATGAATAATAATGTGAACTTCAATTCACAATCATTTGAACTTCAGGTTCAATGTCTCATTTTATCTCGAAAATAAACTCATATGGAACATTCTGATGTCCTCATTAACTATTATTGAGTGATTTACATGTCTCGTTAAAAACCTCGTTATAAAACCCTGTAGGAAAAAATACTCGAGGAAAAGAGTACATGGCATTCACATTTATATTGTGGTGATTGTCTCGTTAAAAACCTTTAACTAAGAAAACCCTGTGGGAAAAACTTAGTAGAGGGAAAAAGAGTACAATCACTGGTCTTCGGGACCAATCACTGGTCTTCGGGACCTTATATTCAATATCATTTTTGTCCATATGTAATATGATATTTTACATGTTCTGATTTTCATTTCCTTTCATATCATGAATTTTAAAATCCATCCAGGATTTTCATGTATGTATCTTTCTAATGACTTTACATTGTCAAATGATACATTCGATGCATATATCTATCGTTGTTGCTGCCATAAATATTAAGTAGCGGAACTTAATGTCATCTTTCAAAATATTTGATTAACATCGAGTTTCTACGAAAAACTCTTGAGCAACTAATCTCGCTTTTATATCTCACCGCATCATTACTCGTTTTTCGTACGAACACTCACATATATCCTTCTGGGATAATGTTTTGAGGCGTGTACTATAGAGTCAAATATCTCTTTTATTTAGCGAGTCATGCTCAGCCTCAATTGCTCGTTTCTGTTTTTTGAGTGCTGCCGGCACACTATCATTGATTTAAGTTTTGGATCCAAATTTTCTATAGCAACTCTTGAGGCAAATATGTCGTTGACGACTTTCTATTTTTCCATGTTGATGACAATTCAATATATCAACCAAATCTTTAATCATTTCCCAAAATATTTAATTTGGTTGTTCCGCAATCTCACGATTTTCTATTATCATGTGCACATATTTTTTTTCAATGAGATTTCCATTTAACTCTCTTCAGGAGATTTTGAGGGTGACTAAATTTTATTACCGCGGATTTATTTTATATTTTGAGGGTGACTAAATTTTATTACCGCGGATTTATTTTATATTTTGAGATCGATCTACTACGCTTCAGGCGTATATTAGATTCAACAGTTGAGTTGATCTCTTTGGTATTTGAACTCTTATAGTTCATTTATCACAAATATATGTGATTTTGTCACACCTTCATTGATTTGGTAGATTACTTGCTGAATATTGCAAGTCACTTATTTTCATGAACTTCGGGTTCAATTCATTGATGCGTGGATCTAGAATTGAAGATGGTTTTTCATTCAATGAAATTTCTCGGCATTTATATCTTTATATTCTTATCTCCCCTAATGCCGAGAAATGACCTTCGTTAAATATGCAAATCAGCGCAATTGCTATAAATCGATCTTCTGGATCGTGGGCTCGAGATATTATGCCCGTTTATAAATATACACTTTAGTGGTGATATGAATATAAGTTGCATATTTCAAATTAATTCTCAGATGGGAAATAGCAATTTTCACGCACTTAATAATAATCATTATATGCATCATCTTCATTGTTTAAGTACCTTTGTAGCACTCGTGGGGATAATTAGTAAAGCTCTTCCGGAGCCCACTATGTCATCATTTGCATAACAATATTTTTATCAATAATCCTTCGGGGATACAGTATCTTTAACAATAATCCTTCGGGGATCAAAATACTTGGGTCATTCAAACTTTATTGACGATCCTGCAGGGATTTCGTGTTTTCTTCTTTGATTATTTCACCCAAACTTTTTTGGAGAACAAAATAAATCTCAATATATAATTTTCTCAGAATTGGAATCGACTTTTTCGATATTCCACAAGTACTCACATAATAATAGATACATTTGTTCTCGATTTTCAAAATATATCCTTCATGGATAATTCATATGTAATCATTGTTTCAACGAGAACAATCGAATTTGGCGTTTCACTATGAGTATCATGAGATTTAACTTTATTAAAAACATTTAATGTTTCAACTTTGCTTCTTCGGGAGCAATTAATAAAAATAATTGTTACATCAGAAGCCATTAATTTGGTATTTTCTGCGGGAATATCATATCATAATGTTCTTCAAGAACATTTAAAACTTATTGCTACTATGGGAGCAATTTACATTTTTTATTTCTCGAATAATATCAAATCATGATGTTCTTCCAGAACGATCAATATAATATTTAAACCGGGGTATATGTTCTTCGGGAACATTCGTTTTAATTGATATATTAAAAATAACTGATTTGATATTATTTCAGAAATATTAAATTATAATGTTTTTCATGATAGTTTTATCATATGCCTCAACATATTTAAAATCTTGTAATCCAATGTGGAGTAAATCATACCACGTTTTGGTAGTACGACCAACTTCGGGTGATCGTATATTTCCTTTATATATTTCCACAAAACTATTGGATCTTTCATATCAATTTTCAAAGATATTTTCGAGATTATTAGTATATAATCATAATCAATTTGATATTGATATTTCTGCAGGAATATCATATCACGATCTTCTTCAGGAAGATTTAATTTTGAAATTTGGTCAGGAATATCATATCATGTTCTTCAGGACATTTAGTTTCGATATTTCTTCAGGAATATCATGTTACAATGTTCTTTAGGAACATTAAAAATTTAATTGATTTACTAAGCATAATTAATTAATATGATATTATTTCAAGAATATCAGATTATAATGTTTTTCAGGAACATTAGACATTTACTTGCTTCAAGATGAGCAATTTATGAAGAGTTCATGAATATCAGATTACAATGTTCTTCGTGAACATTTGATATATAATATTATAATGTTCTTCAGGAACATATTACTTTTGTGAAGAAGAGGAGAAGAAGTAGATATATTTATAATTATTAATAAATATAAACAAAAAATATAAATTCTTGCCTTGGAGTTCGGATCTTGGATGGGTAGAACTTCGATGAAGAACGAGCTTTCGTGCTGATAACGTGTTATAAACTCAAAAGGAATTGAGAGAGAATAATAGAGTATAAAGAGAGAACATATGAGAGGAGAATAAAATTCTTATTCATTGATACGGGGGAGACCCCTTTATTTAGGATACAGAGTAGGGTTTCTGTCTTATTTACCAAGAAACGGTAAACTAGTCATTCACTCATAATATTCATAACAAGTATTTTTTTTAAAACACGTGAATTTGCTACGTGCACACTGTTAAGAAATTAAAAATATAGAAATATAAGTATATTTTTACGTTTTCACTCATTTTTAAGCATTACTTACAATTACTCTTGTTATATTAATTTAAAAATATATTATATATCTTCAATTTTTTTTAAATATTTTAAATTTATAGGAATATATATATATATATATTCATTTTTCCAGTTAAGGGATCTTTTTTACGTTAATTATAGTAATTTATAGTGATATATTGAATTCAAAAGATGCTGTTAATATTCACGTGTTGTGTTTATTGGAAATATAAATCAAAATCTAGAAAATCTTAGGGGTCAAGTGAAGTGACCATTGACCAATCATATTTTTCAAATTAATTAAAAGAGAAAATCTCATTTGCATGCTCAAATCTTTATGGGATGCTCAAATCTTTATGGTGTTGCTCTCCATTTTTATGATATTCTACTCAAAATATTTCACTCTCTCCCTATTGAAAATAAGTTTCAACACAATTGTCTTAGTGTAATTATTGAATGTAATAATTTTAAATATTTATTTACATTTTTCTTTTTTAATGTCTACTATAAAATTCTCTTAAATTTTTTTTAGCTCATTATATAATTCTAATTTTTTTATTTTCATATTTATTTTTAAAAAATTACTTATAATTTTTTTTAATTTAGCAATATAATTTTATTTTAAAAATCAAAAAGTTTTTTTATTATTATTTTAATGTGTAACAAAGAGTGAATAAAAAAGTGCAACATATTAAATTTATCACGTTTCTTTTTTTCACATACACAAAATTTGATATTTCATAAATAAGGCACTCAAATTTCATCTAAGAGTATTTTGAATGGTGTACCTTTATTTTTACAATTACTGACATTCATCAACAATGTAAAGTACAATTTTTTACTTTTTTTAAATCTAACCACAATAAAAAAATTTATTTTATTTATATATATATTAAAAATAAATAATAAATAATAAAAACATGATAAATTAAGCTCAAAATTAGAATTGTGTTCGTAGTATCAAAACTTAGATATTCAATTTTTTTTTTTTAAATTGTACATATATCTTCCTAATTGTGTATCTAAATACAATTATGTGGCATGTAAGAATTGTATCTAAATACAATTAGGTTATTTTAGAGGTGTCCGGGGTTTGAGACATGGGATCCGATGTCACCCTTTCTGTTTGTCCTTGTTATGGAGGTTTTTCACGGGATTTTGGAGTGGCATATTCGGGCGGAGCCCGCGTTTCAGTTCCACTGGAGATGTGACAGGACCCGTACTTATATGTTGAGTTTAGCTGATGACCTGCTCCTTGCCTGTCATGCTGATCCTATATTGATTGATACACTGAGACGGGGTTTGCAGCTTTTTTCTACGTTCTCGGGCCTCCGTGAGAATGTGGAAAAGAGTAACATTTTTCTCTCGAAGGCGGCTCAGGAGGATGCCACGGTCTTGCAGGCAGTGTTTGAAGGTTGCGGTATACCGATCCAATCGATATACCGTGTGTGCAGAAGCGTGTAAAGCAATAGATCTACTATGCCATGATCTTAGTGCACACTTAATGTGTATAAGAACACATATAAACATATATATATACACATCCAATATATATATATAAGGTTCAACGATTACTTACTTATGGTGACGAAGTGATTCGTTGATGTCGTTGAGGTGGTGTTGAGTCGATTGAACCACCTCAAATGGATCAGCCTCTCGAAGCTCTCCTTGTGAATGACCTCGTCACTCCTCTTGTCTAGATCGCCCGGATGTTGAAGCCGCACAAATGGCTGTTGGGATATGTCCTTCGATCCTACGTGTGCAATCGATAAAGTCATAAGGTCGTCTATGGATGTTAAATGATTATTTGATAATATTATTTGTTGGGAACAATATAATATTGATCGATAAATCATACCTACAGGGTCACACACGGACTCAAAGATGATGTACGTTGCTTGATAAATATATTGATTTAGAATCAATATTTACGTGGATTTAATTCACATGCATGGGATGCATAGCTTGCATGGATGCATGTCACATAGTGTGACATGGCATGCCACACAAGCTAGTGGGACCATGTCTTATGCTAGTTGGCATGATGATGTGGTATGACCATTCATATTCACCATAAACCACCCCATTATGTGTGTTGATGACACACATTAAGGTGGGGGGTTACAAGGTTGATAATGGGACAATTATGTGACCATAATGAGATGAATAAGAGGGTGAAAATCAGATTTTCACACAACAAAATCACATATTTCGAAATCCACACAAAAGAGAGAAAGGAGAGAGTGTTCTTGGAGAACCGACTCGATCAAGCAAAGTGTTCGTCATCCGGGTTCGTGTGCAACACGTAGAGGCCAGGCCATTTGTGCGGCTTCAACATCCGGGCGATCTAGACAAGAGGAGTGACGAGGTCATTCACAAGGAGAGCTTCGAGAGGCTGATCCATTAAGGTGGTTCAATCGACTCAACACCACCTTAACCAAAATCAACGATCACCAAAAGTAAGTAATCGTTGAACCTTATATATATATATTGGATGTGTATATATATATGTTTATATGTGTTCTTATACACATTAAGTGTGCACTAAGATCCAAGCATGATAGATTTATATGCTTTACACGCTTCCGCACATACGGTATATCGATCGGATCGGTATACCGGTACCTTCAATTGGTATCAGAGCCTAGGGCTCGTGCACACTTTTGTGTTGGACACAAGAAGTTTAATCCTCATAATTGGATTAATTGTTTAATTGTGATTATGTGATTATATGTAAGGCCGGCCACCGTTAGTGGTCGGGTGAATGAATTCGTCGTTTTTTACGTTTCGATTGGCCATAGTCTTTTGAGGGTTGCGTCCCTTGGAATCAATTGTAATAGATAGGTTTTTCTATTATATTTGTATTGTACTACTTGTAAGCGATGGACTTAGTCCATGGTTCGATGGAGGATCTCGGCTCTCTGGCGAAAACGAGAAGAAACGAAGCAAAACGAAGCAAAACGAAGCAAAGCGGACGAAACCGGGCTGCTGGAGCCAAACGGCGGGCGCCGTTGTAGCTCCAGCGGGCGCTGTTTTGTTTCGGCGGGCGCCGTTTTGGAAACGGCGACCGCCGAAAGCCCTTTTTCTTGGCAGATTGTTCCCGGACCTTTCGGCGGGTGCCGTTTTGGAAACGGCGACCGCCGGTGGTGTTCAGCGACCGCTGGTTGTGAAACGGCGGGCGCTGTTCGTGGTTTTATGGGTACGGAATAGATTTGACCAAAATCGGAGGGCAAGGAACTAAAACGGAGGGCGAGGACCAGTCCAGAAGATGTTCAAGGCTTTTGTTGTTATTTTAATCTTTTCGTTTGAGAGTTGTGAGGTTCTAGGGGCCTTTCGATTTCGTATTTATTTGCTTTGCTAGTTATAGGTTGTTTTATGTTATAAATGTTCAACTTACATATAAACAAACCTATGCATGCAAGTTCACAAAAATAATGAGTATAATGTCTTGTCCAAAACGTCACACTCATGAAGCCCTCGATCATAAGTTGGTAGGTCCGCCTCAGCGGGGTACTACTTGTTATCTTGGGATAAGTGGGAGTAAGGGTTAGACCCTTACACGTGACTTTGGTTTTCTCATCGATAGATCCACTGCAGGCGTGGCTATCGAGACATGAGATGAGAATGGGATTCTCATCGACCGAGAGTGATATTAGATATCATTGACATGGGTGTGTCTACCTATCTTGAAATACTTAAGTGCGGACTTAGTCGGCTTAAAGATTTGCAAGATGAGGATCTCGGAATCGTTTTGTTCTAAGGGACAATGATATTGGATATCAATTGAACAAAATGAAATAAATAAGTACAATTGTTAGACAACCTTATTTGTTTACCGCTTTGTGGATGTTTACATACTTTAGTTATCTTTCTTTTATAGTTTATCATGTCAAATATCAACTCAATTCAAGTTTGGTTCAATTCTTGATTATGAAAAATTGAACAAATTTTCTTGATTCACAACGTAATTTGAGGATGGTCCTCAAATACGAAGACAAGGAAAATGTGTTAGATAACCACATCCTAAGATATCATTGAACAACTCAATATCATGTTCGGAGAATATGCAATGATTGAGCGGTTCGGTGTGACCAGGGTCATCGCTTCAGCTAGGCTGGAAAAATGGAAATCTATGGGATCACATGTGCAACAAATGATTGGATTATTTGTTTCAAGTGACCGCCTAGATTTTTCCTATGATGATTATTTGGCAACCGATTTCATACTTCAATCTCATGATGGTTATAATGCTTTTAGGCTAAATTTTCCATATTAATGGTTTGAAGAAATCGCTTCGTGAGCTCCACGGGATGCTCAAGGCTGCTGAGCCGGCGATAGAGAAGGACCCTAAGAGGGAAATTCTTATGATATAGGATAGGGTATTCAAAAGAGCATGGGCAAGAAGGCTACTAGGATTCCTAGGGAATCTCAATGCGACTACTGCAAAAGTGTTGGACACTACTTGCAAACTTATAAAAGTTCATATTTTATTCAATTTCAAAACAAATGCCTAATTTGTCTTTCATTTGATGGATTATAAGGTTATGATTATTTACACCTCGGGGAGTGATTTAATCCAAAACACTTAAGTTCATCAATGACACAAATTAGAGACTTTCGAGCCATTGGATGGCGTGAATCGATTGTCTGGTTGGCTCCCTCATATTTTATGAGAGATAGGGCTTCAATTGCATGATAATATCGCTGGTTAGAAAACTTCGATTTTTCACTTACGATTTATCACGTTTTGACATTGAGATAATTTTGAATGGGAAATTCGAATAAGAGTCAATTATTGAGAATAATTGAACTTGCCCAAAGTTCAAAGAAGATGTGAAGAGCGGGGTTGCTTCATCTTCAGGTATTAATGTTATAGACATTAAACTTCACAAATTCTACTTCTTGGGTATTGGATTCCAAACGTAGTTCTCACATTTGTATGTGGAGGAACTACATAGAAGTATAAGTTTGGTGAGTAGAGATGTCGTTCTACGGGCGAGAAATGGAGCGAAGGTCGCTGCATTAGCCGTATGATCATATGATGTTGTTTTGCCTTAGGGCCTTGTTTTAGTATTATAACTATGTAATTTCGTACCTTCAATAAACAATGAATATTGGTCAGTATTGGATACTGATGGATTAGTTTTTCACTAATTAAATAGTTTGATAACTATTTTAATTGTGAACTATTCTTTGTTTTGGTACGATTATTACATTATTTATGTATACTTTAAACTCAACAAATCATATATAACATTAACACAAAAGTCCAAATCGAATAAGTCTCATTGAGACATAACTGTAACATTGTTGATTAGATCAAAATCTAAACATGTAACGAATCTTCTTTTAGAAGGCATTCTAGAATCATTTGACTTGGAGTCATTTGATAGATGTGAATGATGTTTGATGGACAAAGATAACAATGTCATCTTTCTTGGAGAAAGGAGAACATGTGAGTGATTAATTAGGGATGATCCATACTGATGTATGTGGAACCTATCAGTTTACAAGCACATGAAGGTTATGTTTCGGAAAAGAGAAAACAAACTATATTAGATATAGTTCGACCATTCGATGAGAGGTCTAAATGAACTACTGGTCTCTTTTGGGAACACACAATTCTTGACTTCAACTTATACACTGAATAGGACGCTGTCAAAAGCTGTTGATAAGAAATCATACTAGGTATGGAAAGGGAGGGTCCCTAAATTGTTTTCATCAAAATTTGAGGTTCTAAAAGCTTCTCTGACGAGATTTATCTCTATAGAGCTTGAACTCAAATGGGATAAAAGTTTTTTATGGTATCCATAAGAAACTCGAGGGTACAACTTCTACGATCTATCTGAGAACAATATTTTGTTGCTCGAGATAGTGATTTTCTTGAAAAGAGTTATCTTTCCTAGAAATTCAGTGGGAGCTCGGTTGTCTTGAACGAGGTTCAAGTGAAACAACCAATGATGAATACTCAAGACTAGGTTGAGAGTATTCTTATGGTTTTGGAAGCCATACCAGCCCTCGTAGGTCCGAAAGGAATAAATCTATCTCTATTATTCAAATACTTAGATATTGTGACCAATGAGAGATATGAATTCATGCTTTTGGAAAGCGGTGAACCTTCGACCTAATTCCAAGCTATGACGCGTCCAGCTACTGAAAATTGGCATGGTGCCATGAAATCTGAGATGATATCAATATCTGATAATCAAGTTTGGAACTTGATCACGGGGTTAGACCCAATGAATACTAATAGATCTTAAAGATCTAAACAGACAGATGGAAAACCTAGGGTTTTCAAAGCAAGTTTGATGGTAAAAGTTTTATTCACGAGGTGGATTGTGGAAAAACTTTCACCAGTTGCTTTGATTAAATCATTCAGATTATCTTAGTCATTGCTACTCATCTTGATAATGAGTTATGGTAATATTGGATGTTAAAACTAACTTCTTGAATTGGATTCTAGAAGAGAATGTGTTTTGACACAGCCAAAGAGTTTTATCGATCCTAATAAGGCTGAGAAATTATGCAATCTTATAATTCCATTTATGGAATAAAGCAAAGCATATCGGAGTAGCAATCTTCTGTTCAATGAATCCATACGGGGTTTTGGATTTCAGAGGAACTCGGAAGAGTCTTGTTTTACAAGAAGAACAGTGGGAGTTACGTTGTATACATTGTGTTGTATGTCGATGACATACTCCTTATTGGAAACAATGTTTCTATGCTTAATTCTATTAAAGAATGGCTTGGAAATTGTTTTTCAATAAAGGATCTTGGAGAAGCACAGTACATATTGGGCATCAAGATCTGTCGGAACAGATCGAAAAGGATGTTTGGACTTAGTAAAGCGACCTATATTGATAAGGTGCTTGATAAGTTCAGAATGAAAGACGCCAGAACGGGTCTCATTCCAATGAGTCATGGCACATCACTTAGCAAGATGCAAGGCCTTACGGTACTTGATGAGCAAAAGAGGATGTAAAACATTCCTTATGCTTCGGCAATAGGGTCTATAATGTACGCCATGATATGTACACGACTGGACGTATTGTATGCTTTGAGCATGACGATTCGGTTTCAAGGAAACCCAGGTGAGACGCATTAGACTGCGGCCAAGAGTATGCTTATGTACCTTAGATGGACTAAAGAATATTTTGTTGTCTTTGGAAGACAAAAAGAGTTGATATTAACAAGCAGTTTGACTGCTAACTTCAAAACAGACTAAGATAATTTCCGATTTTAATCTGGTTATATCTTTTGTCTGGTTAGAGGTGAAATTTGCTGGGAATAGTTCCATGCAATGCAATATAGCTGATTAAACTACAGAAGTTGAGCACAGTATTGCATTGGATGCAGTAATGTTGGCAGTTAAGATTTGAAAGTTCTTGAATGAACTAGGTGCCGTAACTAGCTTAGCCCATCCGATAATTCTCTATTTATAGTAGAGTTATCGCGCAAGCCAATTAGTTAGGAAGCACCACAAGTCTAAAACTGGTGCTCAGGAAGTTCCACATTATCTGGGAGATAGTTTTGTGGAGACATCGAGATAATAAAGTTGCAACTTTTGGTAAGGTTGCAAACCCGCTTTCTAAACCTCTCCAGCAGTTTAAGTTTGAGGCTTTCACAACTGCAATAGAGATCAAACATCTTAGAGATGGGTTGTGATTTCTATTACTGTATTAGATACTTTTGGAGATTTGGTAAACATTCACTCATATGTATAATACATGTTTCTTCATATAAATATGGTTTAATTTATATGAATTGTCCAAATGATTAAGTGATATCAATTGGGTTATGAGGTCGACTTACCGCATAATGAAGTCCCAATGGTTGAACTGATATACTTAAATCATATAGTTGTTCCTGGTTCGTATAATCGAGTACGGACAAACCGATAATACAATGAACTAGTTTGTAATGTGTACTATAGCGCCGCTTCATGGGCTAGTGATGTGGGACATCAAGTACAATTACATAGATATTAGCTGGGAGCTAATGATCGAACAGACCCGACTGGAATAGTATTTAAGATTTCGAGTCATAATACTATTTCATTGACTGTCGAGCAATTTCCTCTGACCTGAGTAGTCCAGAGTAATTCCATTGTGAAATGGTGTACTTTGATACAAGTAAACGCCTTTCGTAAAAGGAGGTTATAAAACTTGTTATTGGGTATATCAGGAAGCAAGTGGGAGAGCTTGGATTGACAAGATGGGATTGTCCTCCATTTTATAATGGGATACATGTCTTAACGGCCACTTGGAGAGTCGAGACTGTGGAAAATACGTGGCCACGTCCAGATTCGTATCATAGTGATAACTCTGGTTTTACAGTCTGTCTCATAGTCCAAGAAAGGTTTGAACCGATTGAGGATGACTCGAGTCTTGCCTCAAGTTCAAACTTAGACATAAAGTGACAACAGGAAGTTGGCAGCACACTGGCTCTGAAGGCCAAGTGGGAGATTGTTGGGATATGTCCTTCGATCCTACGTGTGCAATCGATAAAGTCATAAGGTCGTCTATGGATGTTAAATGATTATTTGATAATATTATTTGTTGGGAACAATATAATATTGATCGATAAATCATACCTACAGGGTCACACACGGACTCAAAGATGATGTACGTTGCTTGATAAATATATTGATTTAGAATCAATATTTACGTGGATTTAATTCACATGCATGGGATGCATGGCTTGCATGGATGCATGTCACATAGTGTGACATGGCATGCCACACAAGCTAGTGGGACCATGTCTTATGCTAGTTGGCATGATGATGTGGTATGACCATTCATATTCACCATAAACCACCCCATTATGTGTGTTGATGACACACATTAAGGTGGGGGGTTACAAGGTTGATAATGGGACAATTATGTGACCATAATGAGATGAATAAGAGGGTGAAAATCAGATTTTCACACAACAAAATCACATATTTCGAAATCCACACAAAAGAGAGAAAGGAGAGAGTGTTCTTGGAGAACCGACTCGATCAAGCAAAGTGTTCGTCATCCGGGTTCGTGTGCAACACGTAGAGGCCAGGCCATTTGTGCGGCTTCAACATCCGGGCGATCTAGACAAGAGGAGTGACGAGGTCATTCACAAGGAGAGCTTCGAGAGGCTGATCCATTAAGGTGGTTCAATCGACTCAACACCACCTTAACCAAAATCAACGATCACCAAAAGTAAGTAATCGTTGAACCTTATATATATATATTGGATGTGTATATATATATGTTTATATGTGTTCTTATACACATTAAGTGTGCACTAAGATCCAAGCATGATAGATTTATATGCTTTACACGCTTCCGCACATACGGTATATCGATCGGATCGGTATACCGGTACCTTCAATGGCCCGGCCTCTACGTGTTGCACACGAACCCGGATGACGAACACTTTGCTTGATCGAGTCGGTTCTCCAAGAACACTTTCTCCTCTCTCTCTTTGGTGTGAATTTCGTGGGTAAAGATGATATGTGATGAAAATCTGATTTTCATCCATATATTAGCCTCATTATGCATGCCATAACACCCCATTGTAACCTCCTACATAATGGGCATCATTATGCACCATTAACATGCAAAAGGAGTTACAAAGAAGGTGAAAGGTCATGCCACATACACATGCCACTATGCATTGTATGTGGTCCCACTTGCTTGTGTGGCATGCCATGTCACACTATATGACATGCATCCATGCAAGACATGCATCCCATGCATGTGAATTAACTCCACGTAATATTGATTCTAAATCAATATATATATATCAAGCATCGTACATCATCTTTGAGTCCGTGTGTGACCCTGTAGGTATGATTTAATTGATCAATATTATATTGTTCCCAACAATTAATATTATCAAATAATCATTTAACATCCATAGACGACCTTATGACTTTATCGATTGCACACGTAGGATCGAAGGACATATCCCAACAATCTCCCACTTGGCCTTCAGAGCCAGTGTGCTGCCAACTTCCTGTTGTCACTTTATGTCTAAGTTTGAACTTGAGGCAAGACTCGAGTCATCCTCAATCGGTTCAAACCTTTCTTGGACTATGAGACAGACTGTAAAACCAGATTTATCACTATGATAATTATCTGGACGTGGCCACGTATTTTCCACAGTCTCGACTCTCCAAGTGGCCGGTAAGACATGTATCCCATTATAAAAAATGGAGGACAATCACATCTTGTCAGTCCAAGCTCTCCCACTTGCTTCCTGATATACCCAATAACAAGTTTTATAACCTCCTTTCACGAAAGGCGTTTACTTGTATCAAAGTACACCATTTCACAATGGAATCATTCTGGACTACTCAGGTCAGAGGAAATTGCTCGACAGTCAATGAAATAGTATTATGACTCGAAATCTTAAATACTATTCCAGTCGGGTCTGTTCGATCATTAGCTCCCAGCTAATATCTATGTAATTGTACTTGATGTCCCACATCACTAGCCCATGAAGCGGCGCTATAGTACACATTACAATCTAGTTCTTTGTATTATCGGTTTGTCCGTACTCGATTATACGAACCAGGAACAGCTATATGATTTAAGTATATCAGTTCAACCATTGGGACTTCATTATGCGGTAAGTCGACCTCATAACCCAATTGATATCACTTAATCATTTGGACAATTCATATAAATTAAACCATATTTATATGAAGAAACATGTATTATACATATGAGTGAATGTTTACCAAATCTCCAAAAGTATCTAATACAGTAATAGAAATCACAACCCATCTCTAAGATGTTTGATCTCTATTGCAGTTGTGAAAGCCTCAAGCTTAAACTGCTGGAGAGATTTAGAAAGCGGGTTTGCAACCTTACCAAAAGTTGCAACTTTATTATCTCGATGTCTCCACAAAACTATCTCCCAGATAATGTGGAACTTCCTGAGCACCGGTTTTAGACTTGTGGTGCTTCCTAGCTCATTGGCTTGCGCGATAACTCTACTATAAATAGAGAATTATCGGATGGGCTAAGCTAGTTACGCCACCTAGTTCATTCAAGAACTTTCAAATCTTAACTGCCAACATTACTGCATCCAATGCAATACTGTGCTCAGCTTCTGTAGTTTAATCAGCTATATTGCATTGCATGGAACTATTCCAGCAAATTTCACCTCTAACCAGACAAAAGATATAACCAGATTAAAATCGGAAATTATCTTAGTCTGTTTTGAAGTTAGCAGTCAAACTGCTTGTTAATATCAACTCTTTTTGTCTTCCAAAGACAACAAAATATTCTTTAGTCCATCTAAGGTACATAAGAATACTCTTGGCCGCAGTCTAATGCGTCTCACCTGGGTTTTCTTGAAACCGAATCGTCATGCTCAAAGCATACAATACGTCCAGTCGTGTACATATCATGGCGTACATTATAGACCCTATTGCCGAAGCATAAGGAATGTTTTACATCCTCTTTTGCTCATCAAGTACCGTAGGGCCTTGCATCTTGCTAAGTGATGTGCCATGACTCGTTGGAATGAGACCCTTTCTGGCGTCTTTCATTATGAACTTATCAAGCACCTTATCAATATAGGTCGCTTTACTAAGTCCAAACATCCTTTTCGATCTGTTCCGACAGATCTTGATGCCCAATATGTACTGTGCTTCTCCAAGATCCTTTATTGAAAAACAATTCCCAAGCCATTCTTTAATAGAATTAAGCATAGAAACATTGTTTCCAATAAGGAGTATGTCACCGACATACAACACAATTAATACAACGTAACTCCCACTGATCTTCTTGTAAAACAAGACTCTTCCGAGTTCCTCTGAAATCCAAATCCCAGTATGGATTCATTGAACTGAAGATTGCTACTCCGATATGCATTCTTTATTCCATAAATAGAACTATAAGTTTGCATAATTTCTCAGCCTTATTAAGATCGATAAAACTCTTTGGCTGTGTTAAAACACAGCCTCTTCTAGAATCCAATTCAAGAAGTTAGTTTTAACATCCAATATTACCATAACTCATTATCAAGATGAGTAGTAATGGCTAAGATAATCTGAATGATTTAATCAAAGCAATTGGTGAAAGTTTTTCCATAATCCACCTCGTGAATAAAACTTTTACCATCAACCTTGCTTTGAAAACCCTAGGTTTTCCATCTGTCTGTTTAGATCTTAAAGATCTATTAGCATTCATTGGGTCTAACCCTGTGATGCAAATATATCAAGTTCCAAACTTGATTATCAGATATTGATATCATCTCAGATTTCATGGCACCATGCCAATTTTCAGTAGCTGGACTCGTCATAGCTTGGAATTAGGTCGAAGGTTCACCGCTTTCCAAAAGCATGAATTCATATCTCTCATTGGTCACAATATCTAAGTATTTGAATAATAGAGAAAGATTTATGCCTTTCGGACCTACGAGGGATGGTATGGCTTCCAAAACCATAAGAATACTCTCAACCCAGTCTTGAGTATTCATCGTTGGTTGTTTCACTTGAACCTCGTTCAAGACAACCGAGCTCCCACTGAATTTCTAGGAAAGATTACTCTTTTCAAGAAAATCACTATCTCGAGCAACAAAATATTGTTCTCAGATAGATCGTAGAAGTTGTACCCTCGAGTTTCTTATGGATACCATAAAGAAACTTTTATCCCATTTGAGTTCAAGCTCTATAGAGATAAATCTCGTCAGAGAAGCTTTAGAACCTCAAATCTTGATGAAAACAATTTAGGGACCCTCCCTTTCCATACCTAGTATGGTGTCTTATCAACAGCTTTTGACAGCGTCCTATTCAGTGTATAAGTTGAAGTCAAGAATTTTGTGTTCAAAAAAGACCAGTAGTTCATTTAGACCTCTCATCGAATGGTCGAACTATATCTAATATAGTTTGTTTTATCTTTTCCGAAACATAACCTTCATGTGCTTGTGAACTGATAGGTTCCACATACATCAGTATGGATCATCCCTAATTAATCACTTACATGTTCTCCTTTCTCCAAGAAAGATGACATTGTTATCTTTGTCCATCAAACATCATTCACATGTATCAAATGACTCCAAGTCAAATGATTCTAGAATTCCTTCTAAAAGAAGATTCGTTACATGTTTAGATTTTGATCTAATCAACAATGTTACAGTTATGTCTCATTGATACTTATTCGATTTGGACTTTTGTGTTAATGTTATATATGATTTGTTGAGTTTAAAGTATACATAAATAATGTAATAATCGTACCAAAACAAAGAATAGTTCACAATTAAAATAGTTATCAAACTATTTAATTAGTGAAAAACTAATCCATCAGTATCCAATACTGAACCAATATTCATTGTTTATTGAAGGTACGAAATTACATAGTTATAATACTAAAACAAGGCCCTAAGGCAAAACAACATCATATGATCATACGGCTAATGCAACGACTTTCGCTCCATTTCTCGCCCGTAGATCGACATCTCTACTCACCAAACTTATACTTCTATGTAGTTCCTCCACATACAAATGTGAGAACTACGTTTGGCATCTAATACCCAAGAAGTAGAATTTGTGAAGTTTAATGTCTATAACATTAATACCCGAAGATGAAGCAACCCGTTCTTCACATCTTCTTTGAACTTTGGGCAAGTTCAATTATTCTCAATAATTGATCTATATTCAACTTTCTCATTCAAAATTATCTCAATGTCAAAACGTGATAAATCGTAAGTGAAAAATCGAAGTTTTCTAACCAGCGATATTATCATGCAATTGAAGCCCTATCTCTCATAAAATATGAGGGAGCCAACCAGACAATCGATTCACGCCATCCAATGGCTCGAAAGTCTCTAATTTGTGTCATTGATGAACTTAAGTGTTTTGGATTAAATCACTCCCCGAGGTGTAAATAATCATAACCTTATAATCCATCAAATGAAATACAAATTAGGCATTTGTTTTGAAATTGAATAAAATATGAACTTTTATAAGTTTGCAAGTAGTATCCAACACTTTTGCTGTAGACGCATTGAGATTCCCTAGGAACCCTAGTAGCCTTCTTGCCCATGCTCTTTTGAATACCTTATCCTATATCATAAGAATTTCCCTCTTAGGGTCCTTTTCTATCGCCGGCTCAGCAGCCTTGAGCATCCCGTGGAGCTCACGAAGCGATTTCTTCAAACCATTCATATGGAAAATTTAGCCTAAAGGCATTATAACCATCATGAGATTGAAGTATGAAATCGGTTGCCAAATAATCATCATATGAAAAATCTAGGCGGTCACTTGAAACAAATAATCCAATCATTTGTTGCACATGTGATCCCATAGATTTCCATTTTTCCAGCCTAGCTGAAGCGATGACCCTGGTCACACCGAACCGCTCAATCATTGCATATTCTCCGAACATGATATTGAGTTGTTCAATGATATCTTAGGATGTGGTTATCTAACACATTTTCCTTGTCTTCGTATTTGAGGACCATCCTCAAATTATGTTGTGAATCAAGAAAATTTGTTCAATTTTTCATAATCAAGAATTGAACCAAACTTGAATTGAGTTGATATTTGACATGATAAACTATAAAAGAAAGATAACTAAAGTATGTAAACATCCACAAAGCGGTAAACAAATAAGGTTGTCTAACAATTGTACTTATTTATTTCATTTTGTTCAATTGATATCCAATATCATTGTCCCTTAGAACAAAACGATTCCGAGATCCTCATCTTGCAAATCTTTAAGCCGACTGAGTCCGCACTTAAATATTTCAAGATAGGTAGACACACCCATGTCAATGATATCTAATATCACTCTCGGTCGATGAGAATCCCATTCTCATCTCATGTCTCGATAGCCACGCCTGCAGTGGATCTATCGATGAGAAAACCAAACTCACGTGTAAAGGTCTAACCTTTACTCCCACTTATCCCAAGATAACAAGTAGTACCCCGCTGAGGCGGACCTACCAACTTATGATCGAGGGCTTCATGAGTGTGATTTTTTTGGACAAGACATTATACTCATTATTTTGGGAACTTGCATGCATAGGTGTTTATATGTAAGTTGAACATTTATAACATAAAACATCTATAACTAGCAAAGCAAATAAATACGAAATCGAAAGGCCCCTAGAACCTCACAACTCTCAAACGAAAAGATTAAAATAACAACAAAAGCCTTGAACATCTTCTGGACTGGTCCTTACCCTCCGTTTTAGTTTCGTGCCCACCGATTTTGGTCAAATCTATTCCGTACCCATAAAACCACGAACAGCGCCCGCCGTTTCACAACCAACGGTTGCTGAACACCACCGGCGGTCGCCGTTTCCAAAACGGCGCCCGCCGAAAGGTCCGGGAACAATCTGCCAAGAAAAAGGCCTTTCGGCGGTCGCCGTTTCCAAAACGGCGCCCGCCGAAACAAAACAGCGCCCGCTGGAGCTACAACGGCGCCCGCCGTTTGGCTCCAGCAGCCCGGTTTTGTCCGCTTTGCTTCGTTTTGCTTCGTTTCTTCTCGTTTTCTCCAGAGAGCCGAGATCCTCCATCGAACCATGGACCAAGTCCATCGCTTACAAGTAGTACAATACAAATATAATAGAAAAACCTATCTATTACAAATGATTCCAAGGGACGCAACCCTCAAACGACTATGGCCAATCGAAACGTAAAAAACGACGAAATCATTCACCCGACCACTAACGGTGGCCGGCCTTACATCTAATCACATAATCACAATTAAACAAATAATCCAATTATGTTGATTTAACCTTCGTGTCCAACACAAAAGTGTGCACGAGCCCTAGGCTCTGATACCAATTGAAGGTTGCGGTATACCGATCCAATCGATATACCGTGTGTGCAGAAGCGTGTAAAGCAATAGATCTACTATGCCATGATCTTAGTGCACACTTAATGTGTATAAGAACACATATAAACATATATATATACACATCCAATATATATATATAAGGTTCAACGATTACTTACTTATGGTGACGAAGTGATTCGTTGATGTCGTTGAGGTGGTGTTGAGTCGATTGAACCACCTCAAATGGATCAGCCTCTCGAAGCTCTACTTGTGAATGACCTCGTCACTCCTCTTGTCTAGATCGCCCGGATGTTGAAGCCGCACAAATGGCCCGGCCTCTACGTGTTGCACACGAACCCGGATGACGAACACTTTGCTTGATCGAGTCGGTTCTCCAAGAACACTTTCTCCTCTCTCTCTCTTTGGTGTGAATTTTGTGGGTAAAGATGATATGTGATGAAAATCTGATTTTCATCCATATATTAGCCTCATTATGCATGCCATAACACCCCATTGTAACCTCCTACATAATGGGCATCATTATGCACCATTAACATGCAAAAGGAGTTACAAAGAAGGTGAAAGGTCATGCCACATACACATGCCACTATGCATTGTATGTGGTCCCACTTGCTTGTGTGGCATGCCATGTCACACTATATGACATGCATCCATGCAAGACATGCATCCCATGCATGTGAATTAAATCCACGTAATATTGATTCTAAATCAATATATATATATCAAGCATCGTACATCATCTTTGAGTCCGTGTGTGACCCTGTAGGTATGATTTAATTGATCAATATTATATTGTTCCCAACAATTAATATTATCAAATAATCATTTAACATCCATAGACGACCTTATGACTTTATCGATTGCACACGTAGGATCGAAGGACATATCCCAACAGTGTTTGGGTTTTCGGTTGGTACATTGCCGGTGCGTTATCTGGGTGTTCCATTGATTTCCTCTCAGTTGAGGATTAGGGACTGTGCACCTTTGATCAGGAGGATTGACGATAGGCTGAGCTCTTGGACATCGAGATCACTATCTTATGCTGGTCGTGTACAGCTGATACGTTCTGTGCTCAGCACTTTGCACGTTTATTGGGCGAGCGTTTTCATTCTCCCCCAGGGTGTTCTCCAAGAGATTGAGAAACGACTGAGACGTTTCCTATGGTACGGGACTGGAAATCAGGGATATCCCAAGGTTCGATGGGATGATGTTTGTCGGCCGGCCAGAGAGGGGGGTCTAGGGATCCGGGACATCACTGCTCAGAATCGGGCCCTTATGACCAGACATATTTGGGCGATTTTAAGTCGGGATTCGGAGTCTGTTTGAGTCAATTGGATTCAGGCGAATCGCCTAAGGAGGAACTCGTTCTGGAGTGCAAAGATTCCTAGGTCATGCTCTTGGAGTTGGCGGCAGCTCCTTAAGCTTAGACCTGATGTTCTACCCGCTATCCGATTCCATATTGGGGATTGGTCGCAACTGCATCTGTGGAGGGACCCCTGGCATACCTTGGGTCGGTTGGAGGAGGTGTGTCTGATGAGGCCAGGCCTGACTGGATTATAGGTTGCCTTCGCCGAGGAGTTTGTTGGGATTATGGAGGAGCTACCGGTTATCGGTCAGGGGAGGGACGTTATTCGATGGAGTCCGCATAGGTCTGGGATTTACACTTCCGACTCTGCCTACTCCTTTTTCCACCCGGAGAGAGATAGAGTTCTATGGGCCGCCCTGCTTGATGGTCCGGGGTGCGTTCCGAGGCACTGCTTCATTCTTTGGCTTGCTATCCGTGGTCGGCTACCGACACGTGATAAGCGATGGATTGGTCGGGGGAGGAGTCGTGTGTTCTTTGTGGAGGCGAAAGTAGAGAAACGCATGCTCATCTCTTCTTTGAGTGCACATTCTCCCAGGATTGTCTGAGGAGAGCTGAGAGAGAGGTTACTGGGTTCGTATGGCCGAGTGGCAGTTAGGAGTACGCGGTCATCCGTGCTGCTAGACGCTGGAGGGGGAGGCACTGGATTTCTTGTACCTATCGTGGTCTTCTCGCTGCCCTGATATATTTTATATGGGAGGAGAGGAATTCACGTATTTGGGATGAGCGCTCGGAGTCGTCCGAGAGGGTGACTACTAAGGCTATATCCATTATGAGGGATAGGATCGTCGCGCAGCAGTTACCAGACTCTATCCAGGCGAGGGCCTTGTAGCGAGTGGCGTATAGCTTGGTAGGAGATGTTTATCTTTGGTTTGTTTTACTTGTTGGGGATTGTTAGAGCTAGTTTGTTAGCTCGTTGATGCGGTAGGTTTTCCTATTCGTTATACTGTATCTCCACACTTTTTATTATTTCTTTTTATATGATATTGACCGTTAACCAAAAAAAAAAAAAATTGTACCATTGAGATGCTTATATATAGAAAATTAAACAAAGATTCAAAACAAACAAAAATTAAACTTACATTATAAACATAAGTGGAGTTAATTCAATTATACTAATTCATAAAAATAAATAAAAATCAAGTCGCTTTTTTTGTTTTACTACTTTAATAAATTAAAAGAAAAAAAAAAGAAAAATAAGACTAGTCTAAATAGTAATGTGATTTTGGTTTTTTTTTTTTACTAAATTAAAAAAAAGAAATTTGGGTACGAACAAATAGAAGTCAATTTTAATTAGGACTTTAGGAGCGATTAATATTGATTGCATACACATTTTCTTCGTTAACCAATAAATCAATATTAGGGTTTTGATTTTCGGTATAGTATCTATTACTCGTATATTTAATCTCGTGACAAAAAATCACGTGAATTCATTTGTCAAAGAGACCAAAAATCTAGGATGAAAATAATACTCTAGTAGTAATTAAATGTCTAGCGTCATATCACTACGTATGCATGTTGTAATATAGCACGTACGTCATAAAACAGGAAATTGCATTAAATGACATTCCAATAAACGGTATTACTAAAATTGCCATACTCCCTATTTTTATTTTTATTTTTAAGTAAATAAATTATAAAATTAATATTTAATTCAAAAATAAAAGTAAAACAATTGCAAATAAGCCTATCAAATTTTCTAAATTGAAAATTGGCCCCCACGTAGAAAACCCTTGCGCCCCTTCCTTTCTTTTCTTTTTTCTCTCGCATACCGTAACCCTTCCTTTCTCCTTTTTCTCCCTCGCACACAGTAAACAAAAAAAATTACCTTTGCCCGAAATTAACAATATTGAATAGGAAGAAGAAGAGACGTACTGTGATGGAGGAGAACGAGGTGCGGACGAAGGAAATTCATGATTGTCTGTCGCGACCACTTGGAGGAATGTCGGAAGATGAGGCAAACGACTTGTTTCAGGTCTGCATTTCGGTTATAGTTAGTAGCTTTAATCAATTTATGTTGCATTTGGGTTTAAATTGTGCGTTTTGTAATGGTATAATCTGTGAAATACACTGTAAAGGTGGGTTTGAATTGTGTTTTACACCTGAGCATGTAATCTGTGATTTTTATACATTGTGCAGGCTGATTATCGGATTGTTCCTTCCTCCGAGATAAGCCAAATCACACCTGAGCGTGTCTACCCAGGCCCGGTGTATGAAGGAAAGGTAAGTACTCGTTCGGACTGGAAAGACATCCCCACAGCTGCACATATATTGGAGAAACACTTCCCGGACTTTGCTGTGAAGTACCCACAGCTTGGATGTTTCTTGTTCATGGATGTGAGGGGAAAGATGGCAGGGGTTCCATTCCATGAGATTTTGGCTCGAATCTGCAATGGATCAGACAAGTACACAAAGTTGTTTCTAGTGAATGGTATGGTAGCGCGTCTGAGCCCGATAGAGTTTAGCATAATTTCTGGGTTGCGCTTCGAGGATGAGCGTACTGAAGAGGAGCGTGCCCGACCGAAAGATCTTAAACGGCGAGTATTCCGTCAGTATCATTCAAATAGAGTGCCATTTAAGATATTGGTTAACGAAATCAAAGATTTGAGCAAGGGGAGTTACGGGCCACCTGACGAGCAGCCGGATTTGATTAACTTGGTGTTCCTCTGGTTGGTATCCTCAGTTCTGCTTTGGGACCGCGCTGAATATGTTACGGATGAAATGTTTGAGGTAATTTAGTTAACTATGTTTATAGTAATTTAAATATTTAAATTTTATAATTAATTTACTACTTTGTGCACTTAATTACAACTTTGTAGTGACATGTATTTAATTTCAGCTTTGTAGTGATATGGATGCATGCGAGAAGTATCCTTGGGGAGTGCCGATATGGGAGGCTACGGTCATAGATAGCATGAACTCAATGCTCCCAGTCACTACTTCCGGGAAGCGTGCCTGGAATTCATCTGGATTTCCTTTTATTGTATTGGTACGAATAGTTTCTTTTAATAACTTGATAGTATTGAATTGTTAGATATAAGCATATTTTATTTTATTTTGTAGTTTTGGATGATGGAGGCGATTCCTGGTGCTGCGGATTTCATGAAAGCATCCGTGAGGACAGGCTATGAGAATGTGCACCCCAGGATGTTGAAATGGAGTCTCGGAGGATCTAAGCTGCCGAACAATGACAAATTCTCAAAGTTCCTAGATAAAGCGACTGTAAGTTCATTTTACTTGTATGATATACCGTTATTTATAAAAGTTCACATTTTTTTGAATCTATCTTTGTCTTGCAGTTTGTGGTTCCACGCTTGAAGCCGGACTACTACGAGCTGCAGTCTGGATATTTCTGCAGCACCTTGCGCTTCTACGAGAATTTGATTGGATCTCCTGATCGTCTACGTCTTGGCGGTGTCGATTTCTCTGACTACGTGCAGTTTCAGAATGCGAGTAATTGTGAAGGGGAGATGAATTCAGACACTGATATGTTGGAGGACGACGACCAAGCTCAAACAACTCATCAGACTGGTGAGATGTCTCATAAGAGAGGTCCACCTGATTGGTGGGAAGAGTCACTGAGGGAAATTAGGAAGTACCAGCAGACGCTGAATGACGAGCTTTATAAAAAGATCACCGAAGAAAATCAGACTCGTGCGAATGATGCAGCCATACTTCAAGATTCGCATCAGAAGATTGTTTTTTTAGAGCTAAAGAAGTTGGGTGGTCAAATATCTGCACTAGAGAAGGAAGTAAAAAATATCAATATATGCATAGCCAGTATTAGGGGGGGGAGGGGGGGATGAGGTGGTGCCGTAGTGACATTGTTTTATTTTTTAATTATGATATTATGTATTTTGGGGCTTTTATTATTACTAAAATATTTTAATTTTTAGTTCTTACGTATTTGTGAATTTATGTATTTTCAATTTCCACCATTGAGTATTATCCTGCTCCAAATTGGGAACATATAGAACAACCACTACCATTGGCAATTGAGTATCCTATCCCTATCCAGTCTGGTGCGATGTATTCTACTCCTATCCAGTCTCCACGCGAAGAGTCTACGCAAGAGAACAAAATTTTGTTCTCGAGCAAGGATAGATCTACTATTTTTCGAACCAGTCTCCACGAATAGATCTACTATTTTTCGAAATGATCGAGAACGTTGTTGTTTGAAAACATTTTTGTTGTGGAATGTAATAGTAATCCACAAGAAAAGTTAGAAAACTCTGCAGACGCAATGTTGGTTTTGAATGGCCGATTGATATGACTCTTTTCGTAAGTATTGTTATCTATGTCTATTTTCATTTTATTTTTTGTAATATTAAAGACATTATTTACGCGATTTTTGTTTTGTTTTTTTGCAGCACATAGATGATGCGCTGAGAATTATACATAACGATTTGAATTATTTTATTGGCCACTCAATGTCGCCAAAATCGTTTATCTATTTAGTTCAGCTTGGGTGGGTCCGGGGTAGCCCAATGTCGCAAATGCACAATGGAGAGCCACGATGAACAAAATTGTTGTTAGAATTGTTAAGAATAAACTAGCATTTTGGCACCCGACATTTGGCTTCAGGCGCCTTGTGTGTTTTATGGTCAGATGTCAAACGCCATATATAATATATGAAATAAGAATTTAATGATTAAAAATTATTTTATTTATATATTATTTTATTTATATATTATTTTATTTTTTTCCTAATTATATATTCAGTAACCAAATAGTATATAATTTGGCATCCGGCATGTAGGTTTAGGCGCCCTGTGTGTTTTGGGGTCAGACGCCAAGCACCATATTAAAAAATAAGAAGCAAAATAGTATATAATTTGACGACTGACATTTTGGATCAGATGCCCTATGTGTTTTGGGATCAAACGCCAGACGCCTCTAATGTTTGTTCGATCGCAATGTTGAAGTTTGATTTAACTATACATTAATAATTTTAACGATCTGAACCGTTGACTGTTTTTGAAATATCGTTTCGCATTTCCGGTGTTAGTTTTGGCAAAAAATGATATTTGGAGGTACTCGATCGGAGAAACCTTTAAACTCGTTATTTTTTGGATCGAGCACTTCTGAGTATTTAAAAAAAATAAAAAAAATCACCTAGCACTAAAAAGCACGATTTAAGGATATCTAACGGTTCAGGTCATTAGAATTATAAACGAATAATCACGTGTAGTGTAAACATGTGATATCAAGTTTCATAGTAATCATACATTATAAGTTTGGTATTATACTTTTACACTACACATGATTACCATGAACTTGATATCACATGTTTACACTACACATGATTATTCGTTTATAATTCTAATGATCCGAACCGTTAGATATCCTTAAATCGTGCTTTTTAGTGCTAGGTGATTTTTTTATTTTTTTTAAATACTCAGAAGTGCTCGATCCAAAAAATAACGAGTTTAAAGTTTTCTCCGATCGAGTACCTTCAAATATCATTTTTTGCCAAAACTAACACCGGAGATGCGAAACGATATTTCAAAAACAGTCAACGGTTCGGATCGTTAAAATTATTAATGTATAGTTAAATCAAACTTCAACATTGCGTTCGAACAAACATTAGAGGCGTCTGACGTTTGATCCCAAAACACACAAGGCATCTGATCCAAAATGTCAGTCGCCAAATTATATACTATTTCGCTTCTTATTTTTTAATATGGTGCTTGGCATCTGACCCCAAAACACACAGGGCGCCTGAACCCACATGCCGGATGCCAAACTGCTAGTTTATTTTTTAATATGGCGTCTGGCTCCTGACCCCAAAACACAAAGGGCATTTGGCCACAAATGGCAATCGCCATATACGATTTTAGTTATGTATGACTGTTATGATTTAGTAAATCCAAAATATCAAAGATATATTCCTACACAGAAGGACATAAAAAATAAGTGCATAAGAAGTTCAATACAAATAAAATCCAATGACCCACATAAAAAATAACTGAATAAGAAGTTCAATGCAATGATCCAAATAAAATATAATTATTCAATAACGTTTATTCAGCGTGTTCTTCATGTTGAATCGGACAAGTTTGTGCATTGTGACCCACTCTTTGACATTTTCTACATCGGTATATCTTCTTCGATGGCATTTCGGTTCGGCTCATTAAGCGATCTAATCTCGGTCTACCTCGAGTTCTTTTCGCCTTTGGGGGTAGCACTATCACATTCTTCACATCTTCTGGAATATCTATCCATTGATCTTCTGAAGGAACAGGCATAATAACATCCTTATATGCAATTTTCATATACTGATTGGTATAGTAAGGAGAAGAAAGTTCATATGCATAATCTCCAGCCCGTCTAGGTTGATTCACACATGCTGCGGCCAAAGCATGCTCACACGGTATCATGTCAATCTGAAATACGCCACATTCACACGTCTTCTGTTCTAAATCCACAACTCCACACCATTCAGTCGATTGGACTTTATAAATCAAATGACCAAGTCTGGTCGTATGCCATTTTGGAGCTTTATCAAAACGTTCACGCAACGTGACTTCCCTTTTTGGTGTTAATTTCCCGCAAAACTTGTAAGCTTCTTCACGACGCTTACAATACCACTCTCCCATCTTATCGACGATGAACTTGAGCATGGCACATATAGGATAATCTTTAGCCACTTTCATCACAGAATTTAGAACTTCCACCGAGTTCGATGTCATGACTTCGTATCTATTTATCCGATGGTGGGCTCTTGACCATTTCTCAAATGTGATCGTCTCTTCTAACCACTTCGCACATCCCTCGCTCTTTTGTTTAAGCTCTGCAAAATGCCGATTGAACTCTGGGATAGTGTATGAGCATGCGGCCATGTGAAATATGCCAATCAAACCTTGTATTTTGTATGATTTTTTGATGTTTTGCGTGATGTGCCAGTAGCAGTGTCCATGCTCTGCCAATGGATAAACTGTAGATACCGCATTAATAATTGGCTGACCTCTGTCTGAAACAAATACCAAGTCAGATCTGTCTGGAATCAACTCCTTCAAACACTGAAGGAACCAAGTCCAACAATTAGTGTCCTCAGTATCGCCAACCCCCCAAGCAAGCGGGTAACTGTGATGCTCACTGTCAGTGGCAGAAGCAATAAGAAGTGTTCCCTTGTATTTGTTGGTCATGAAAGATGCATCTATGATTATAACATCCCTCATCTGTTGAAATCCTCGAATAGACGCTCCTAAAGCCATGAAGAAATAGTGAAATTCATTATTCGCATCTATATGAATTCGGGTCAACGTACCGGGATTCCTTCGCTGGAGAAAGTAACAATACGAAGGAAGCTTCAAGAAATTTTCTTCAAATGTGCCACGAGCTAAGTCTTGAGCTACCTGTTTCGCTCTCCATGCTTTGCCGTAGCTGATATTAATATTTTCTTCGGTACGCATGAATTGTTTCACTCCAGCAGGTGTTGGGGGTTTTCTTGCATTCAAAAACTGATTTTGGACACGATTACCAATAAGACGACTAGATGCTTGCCTATGTAAACCACTTCTATGCTCCAAGGAACAAGTGTGGATATTTTTGTAAACTCGAATCACAAATTCTTCACTCGTTTTTCTCCTTGATGCACTGATTTTCCATTTGCAATACTTCTGGACGCATTTCACAATCTTTCTAGTCTGATCAGATTTGTACACCACAAATTCAAATTTACCCATCAACGCAATTCTACCGATAACATAGTTGAACTCGTCTTTGTTTTTGAAAGTTTGTCCAACTACTAAATTCGAACCATCATACCGACCACCGACGTCTCGATCGCAAAGTGTAAAAATTTCAGCACCAACATCATCTCCAATACGATTATTATCAACGTTATTACCGTCATCATTAACACCATCGTCACCACCATCATCATCTTCACCACCACCACCACCAGAATTACCGACGCCAACACCACCACCGTCATCATAATTATCATCACCAGCCCGATAATCCCAACCATCAGTATCACAAAAATCAATATTATCAACTGTAACAGGCACTACTAGTTCACTGTAATATTCAGAAGTTTCGCCTAGACTTCTTCGAGTTGGGAGCTTTTCTAAGCGAATTGGACTCTGACGTGCTGGACTATGACATGGTGGACTCTGACGTGATGGACTATGACATGGTGGACTCTGACGTGCTGGACTTTGACGTGCACAAGGAGTATATGTCACATACAACTCCATATCAGCTCGATTATGATAAAGGTACATCATAGAATCCCAATCCTCTTCATCATTAATATATGTTGGAACATTCCCCTTTTCAGTCGGACTTAAAGATATCAAAACTCTATTGGCAGACGGATCAATGCCAACTTTTGCACAAACTATGTCAAATAATGCATTCCACGAAATGTTCTTATCAATCAAAGTTGTTTTCGTATGTGTCAAGTCGATCATTGCCCATCTCCAATACTCCTCCACTTGGGTCCATTCTCCACCATAATGTATTTTGAGGCATATCTTACTCATACCTGTAAGTAGAGTTAAAACAAAAATATTAAATTAATAAATCTAAACAATGAAAGACGTACGTAAATAGCAACATGCACTTGGTATCGCTTGATAATCTCAAGCACCGATCTGCAGATACACGATTTTTCTCCAAACCCACTTGATTTATTTAACGAATTCAACAATAATAATACATTAAAAACACACGCAAGTAGTATAGGATCGAATGCTAACCTGCAAATGCCGAACGATTCTTTGAAAATCTTCGATTTCCGGCAGCGGGTTTGTGCAGAAAAAATGGTTCCGTCGATTAGGTTTTTGTGTAAAAAAAATTGGAGAAGAAGAGGAGTTATTTGCAAATTGATCTTTTGGTCTAAAGTGCAAATTTATATTTATTATTTATTTTTTTCATTTTATTTATTAAGGGAAATGGCATCGGTAGTAAAAAAATATTTGCAATGTTATTTTTAAAATATTTGTTTGTTGAAATGGTAATTTTAATATGCTCTCTAACACGGACAACAATATGTATATTTTATAAAATAACATTATAGAATACTGTAGTATTAAAAAAATAAGTATCATTTATTATTTTGATAAAAAATATAATAATAATTAATTACTCCTAATATTTAAAATGAAAAAGTAAGTAAAATTTTAGTGAAAGATATATACATAATGGGCAAAAATCCAAAAATATAAAATTGTGAAGTTACGCAGGTCACATAGTAGTATATGTGAAAATTTTAATCATACAAATACTAAATAATAAAATTACATTTATTTTCTAATAATAAATTACATTTTATTCGATTAAATTTGATGCAAATGAGAACGGAATAAAGCTCCTTTTGAAATAAATTTAATTCGTCTAAACGGAAAAATCAACAAGACACAAGTGATCTAAACGTACGTACAAAAATGCTTTATTATTGAAAGTAAACCAATTTCAACACGAATATAATTATTATAAGAACGAGGAGAATAGATTATAATAACCATTTTTAATTTAAAAATATTATCATAATTGTCAAGATTCCTATTTTTCCTCTGCATGTTTCTTAATTAACCATGTAATTGAAAATAAATTACACTAATAACCATATAATTTGTTATGAATATTATTAATTAGTGAATGACTAGTTTACTCTTTCTGGGTGAACAAGACAGAAACCCTACTTTGTATCTTATATAAAGGGTCTCCCCATATCAATGAATGAACAATTCATAAGAATTCTATTCTCCTCTCATATTATCTCTCTTTCTACTATATTATTTTTTCTCAATTCTCTTGAGTTTATAACACGTTATCAGCACGAAAGCTCAACCGCGTCATTATTCATCGAAGTTCTACTCATCCAAGATCCGAACTCCAAGGCAAGAATTTATATGTTTGTTTATATTAATTAATAATTATAAATATATCTACTTCTCCTCCCTTCTTCTTAATATCATATGTTCCCGAAGAATATTATAATCTGATATTCCTAAAGTGATATCGTATGTTCCCGAAGAACATTATAATCTGATATTCCTGAAGTAATATCATATGTTTCCGAAGAACATTATAATCTGATATTCCTAAAGTAATATCATATAATCTTGAAGAACATTATAATCTAATATTCATGAAGTAATATCATATGTTCCCGAAGAACATTGTAATATGATATTCTTGAAGTAATGTCAAATTAATTATGTTTAATAAATCAATTAAAATTTTAATGTTCCTAAATACTAACATTGTGACATGATATTCCCGAAGAAATATCAAAACTAAATGTTACTGAAGAAGTGATATGATATTCTCGAAGAAATATCAAAATTAAATGTTCCTGAAGAACATAATATGATATGATGAAGAAATATCAAAATTAAATATTCCTGAAGAATATCGGGCGAGTCTTTCGTGGTCAAGTCATGTATGTGCGAACTCGACCCATGAATCAATTGAGGTACTTCCTAAATTTCAAAGTTGGTGAAACTTTAGGAAAAGATAATTTAAACCTTGTTGAATAGCCTGATGGTTATTTGCTTGAATATTGGGATAGCCACATGAGTTAGAATCCAATGAAAATTTGATATTCTAAAGTATTATCAAATCAGTTATTCTTAATATATCAATTAAATTGAATGTTCCTGAAGAACATGTACTATTGGTTTAAATATTATATTTATCATTCGGTAAGAACATAGAACATCATGATTTGATATTATTCGTTAAATAACAAATTAAATTGCTCCCGTAGTAGCAATAAGTTTGGAAATATTAAATTAAAATTACTCCCGTAGTAGCAATAAGTTTAGAAATAACAAATTAAATTTCTCCTGTAGTAGCAATAAGTTTTAAATATTTCTGAAGAATATTATGATATGATATTTACGGATAAATATCAAAATTAAATTTTAAATGTTATCATGATATGATATTCCCGCAGAAATATCAAATCAAATTGCTTCTATCAATTAAAATTTAAATATTTTAAATCGATATTTATACTATACAAAATATTTCTGAAATAATATTTTTATTGATTGCTCCCGAAGAAGTAAAGTTCAAACATTAGATGTTTTTAATAAAGTTACATCATGATACTCATAGTAGCCAAATTCGATTGTTCTCGTCGAATTATCCCTGAAGGGTATCTTTTGCAAATCGAGAATAAATGTACTATGTGGGTACTCATGGAATATCGAAAAGTCGATTCCAAATTATTAATTTGATTGCTGAGAAAATTATATATTGAGATTTATTTTCATCCCCGAAGGATCAATTTTAAATCTAATATTTTGATCTCGAATGATCATTGGTAAAGATATATAATGTTATGCAAATGATGACATGTTAAGAGTGGTTCCCGAATAGCTTTACTAATTATCTCCGGAAGAGCTTTACTAATTATCCTCACAGTACTACAAATGTACTTAAACAATGAAGATGATGCATATCATGATTATTATTAAGTGCGTGGAAATGAATCAAGCATTTCTCATCTGCGAATTAATATGAAACTTATACACATATCACCACTAGAGCGTATTTTCATGAACGGGCATATTAGAAAATAAGGTATATTAAATATCTCGAGCCCACGATCCAGAAGATCACGATCCAGAAGATCGGTTTATAGAAATTACGCTGATTTGCATATTTAACGAAGATCATTTCCCGGCATTAGGGGAGATAAGTATATATTAAAGATATAAATGCCGAGAAATTTCATGGAATGAAAACGATCTTTAATTCTAGATCCACGCACCAATCAATTGAACCCGAAGTTCATGGTACAAATAAGTGACTTGCAAAATTCAGCAAGTAATCTGCCAAATTTATTTACACATTATTGAAGGTGTGACGAAATCACATATATTTGTGATAAAATGAACTATAAGATTTCAAATACCAAAGAGATCAACTCAAATGTTGATTCTAATATACGCCAGAAGCGTAGTAGATCGATCTTAAGATACAAAATAAATCCGCGGAAAAACAAAGAACTTTAGTCACCCTCAAACTCTCCTGAAGAGAGTTAGATGAAAATCCCATTGAAAGAGCATGTGCACATGATAATAGAAAATTTTGGGATTGCGGAACAACCAAATTAAATATTTTGGGAAATGATGAAGGATTTGGTTGATAGAATGAATTGTCATCAACATGGAAAAAGTCGTCAACGACATATTTGCCTCAAAAGTTGCTCTAGAAAATTTGAATCCAAAACTTAAATCAATAATAGTGTGCCAGCAGCACTCAAAGAAACATAAACGAGCAATTGAGGCTGAGCATGACTCGCTGAATAAAAGAGATATTTGACTTTATAGTACACACCTCAAAATATTATCCCAGAAGGATATACGTAGGTGTTCGTAAGAAAAACGAGTAATAATGTGGTGAGATATAAAGGCGAGATTAGTTGCTCAAGAGTTTTTCGCAGAAACTCGATGTTAATCAAATATTTTTAAGGATGACATTACGTTCCGCTACCTAATATTTATGGCAGCAACAACGATAAATATATGCATCGAATGATACATACATGAAAATCCTGGATGGATTTTAAGATTCCTGAAATGAAAGGAAATGAAAATCAGAACATGTACAATATCATATTACATTATGGACAAAAATGATATTGAAGATAAGGTCCCGAAGACCAGTGATTGCACTCTTTTTCTCTCTACTAAGTTTTTCCCACAGGGTTTTCTTAGTTAAATGTTTTTAACGAGACAATCACCACAATATAAATGTGAATGTCATGTACTCTTTTCCTCGAGTATTTTTTCCTACAAGGTTTTATAACGAGGTTTTTAATAAGGCATGTACATCACTCGATAATAATGAGGACATCAGAATGTTCCATATGAGTTTATTTTCGAGATAAAGTGAGATATTGAACCTGAAGTTCAAATGATTATGAATTGAAGTTCACATTATTATTCATTTGTGAAGAAATGTATATTGAACACTAGACGCGTCTAAAATACTCCAGCAGAGTTACTGGTCGGTTATTGCAATTGCGAATGCTCTAGTCAATATAGATGTCTGGTAAAGGCATGTCCCAGAAGGATGAAAAATATACAATAATACAAATGAATGTGAAACTCGACCATTCGAAGGTTGTGTCCTGAAGACCAAAATGTATATTTGAATAACTAAGTTTTTCCTATATGATTTTATTAGTTACCATTGTTTTAAAAAACGGACGAGGCGTACGCCTCGAGGCGCGCCTCGTACCGCCTTGACATTTCCATGTTCTGAGGCGCACGAGTCAAGACCGTTTCAAAATTTATACGCCTTAAGACGTGAGGCGTACGAGTCGAGGCGCATCCGCCTCGACTCGTCTGATGCGGTCTTCATATTTTTTTGTATTTTTTTTTAACAAGTGACATTTTAATTTTATAATTAAGTTAATATTATTAATTATACTTGACTCAATTTATGATCAATTAATTTAACCTTACAATATTATTATTTTATATTTATTCATCCGTCTCAAACTTTAAATTTCTAATTGAATTTCTCGTTTTAAAAAACTTAACTTCTCCAAGTACGTTGTTTTTACATATTTTTTTCTCTTTGATAATTTTTTTTTCTCTTTCTCTTTCTCATTTTTGCATTTTTTTATTTTCAACAACTTATATATATTGTTTTTCATTATCGTTGTTCTCTATTGTCTATTTCTAATTTTATATATTGATTTTCAAAATAATAGAGTGTCAACGAAAATATTTAGATTTTAAAATTATTTACCAATGTATTCGGGTAATTTATTTAAATAACACTTAATTTATTAATAATAAATTGAATATCATTTTATAAATGTAATATAATAGATTTTTTTAATAATTTTATAAATTTTTTTTGTTTTAATTTGAGGCGTACGCCTCGTTACGCCTCAAGGCGTACGCCTCATGCCTCAAGAGAAAAACGCCTCAAATACGAGTCACGTTTTTTAAAACATTGTTAGTTACAGGTTTTAATGAGATGGATTGATCACCAATAACTATTTTCAAAAGTCAAAGATCTTCGATGATTACAATCAGGGGGAGCAAGCTGTACTCTTTTTCCTTCGCTCAGGTTTTATCCACTGGGTTTTCCTGACAAGGTTTTAACGAGGCAGCAATCCTGTAAATAGTCATTCAAGGGGGGAGTGTTATGAATATTATTAATTAGTGAATGACTAGTTTACCCTTTATTGGTGAATAAGACAGAAACCCTACTTTGTATCTTATATAAAGGGGTCTCCCTATATCAATGAATGAACAATTCATAAGAATTCTATTATCCTCTCATATTATCTCTCTTTCTACTATATTATTCTCTCTCAATTCTCTTGAGTTTATAACATAATTGAAAATAAAATTTTAAAAATTGAGATTTTAACACGGTTTATAAAACATACATATTTTTATAATTTGATTTAGTCTTGTGAAGAATTAAATAAAATTATGAAAATAAATTAATTTTTTATGGTGATTTTGAGAAAATAGTAATTTTAAGAGTTTGTATTTAATTTAAGATATTGATTTTTCTTAATTATAATTTTAAGTTATTTACTTAAATTGATATTTTATTAATAATAAATATAAATTAAATTTAAGAGTAAAATATTAATTAAAATTTTAATAATGTGCTATTAATTATAATAACGACCGATTTTATTATTGATTTATATGAATTAGAATAGATTTCAAAAAATTGTAAAATATATATTTATTCATTTACGTAAATTTTTATAGACCTTAACTAGTTAGGATGAGTTTATTTATACCTCCACTATTACTAAACACACCTCCAAAACAATTTATTTCTTTTATCCATGAATTTAATAATTACATTTAAAAACTAATACCATTCTTACCCTTGTTTAATAAAAAAATATACCGCTTAACTTCGTTATCTTCTTCTTCTGTAAAAGAGGGATTACCGTTCCAAATCTCAATTATTATTCCGAGAGGGATTACCGTTCCAAATCTCAATTATTATTCCGACCAGTGATGAGAAAAGCAAAGAGAAAGCAAGAGAGAGGATGCCATGGAGGATCGGCCGATCAATTTTATGTGCTATTCATACAAACGCCTCTCGCCTCCTTAACTATTGATTCAAATGTATATAAACATACTTTTATATAAAAATCAATTTATTTTAGAAAAACAAAAAAAAAATATTATTATTCTAATTTTTATAATTTTTATTTCTATTACAAAATAATTTATTATTAATATTATGTATAAATAATTATTTTTAACGAAAATATGATAAGATCAATTTTCTAAAATAAAAATTATTTTAATAGAGTGATTTGTGTAACTCTTGTTAAATGAACAACAATTGTTTTATTTTTATTTTTTGTGTAGAGTTTTTGTGTTGTAAAGAAGTCTATCTAAATCTTTTATATTCATGAGTTATGATACTTATGAGAGATTTTGAAAAGTTAAATTTAGTTATATTTTGTAAAGAGAATCAATCAAAATTCATAAACTTTTAGAATTTATTAAAATCCATAAACTTTTGAATACCTACATATTATTTAATACTTTTTAAAATCCTAATTAAATACCTCCGGATTTTAATGAATTTAAAAAAATCCGTTCTTTAGTCATTTTTCACCTACAATTCACACAAAAACTCGACTATACAGTGCATAAGCTCCGTCACATCAATGATGCATAATCCCTCAATAATCATACAAATATATACCTACAATATACCAAATCACTCCAAAAAACAACAATAAAATCGAGCATAACATCGGCATTTCAAAAGTCTATAGGATTTTAACGGACTTGTACGTAAAGTCTATGTGTATTCAATCCGGATTTTTTTAAATTCATTAAAATCCGGAAGTACACTCGCCTGGAATTTTTTTAAATGAGAGCGGTTTCCAGCAGTTCATGGAGAGCAATTAGGCGTGAAAAATCATAATTTTTCACAACTTTCGCGTGGGATTGAGTCGGGGAAAACGGAGAGATACACTCGGAGTCGACAACTTCGAGATTCACGTCCAAGATCAAGAGCCATTTCAATATCGTAATCGTAGTTATCTTTTATGTTCTTAAAACTTTTAGTTAATTGTCTTTCATGTATCTTTTTTTTTTTTTACAAAACTTTCGAATGCTTTTGAATTGAGAATGCTAGTATGTTTCGTTAAATGAATTTCTTTTGGTTTTTAAAAGATTGTTCTAAACTTTTTCTTTGTCTAATTCTCGTGGTTAATTTCTTGTTTATTTTCGAGTGAATCTTGAAATCGATATTTGCTTTCATTTTTATAATTATTGTTCGTTCAATCATAAGAATTATGAACTAAAGCTTTTCAACTCGGATAAATATTACATGAAAAATAAGGCGGAGAATTATTGAAACCGAAAGATTATATACGACACAATCTTGAACTCGTAACTCGACCGGGAGCGAGAAATCAAGTGGATTAAACGTTTGAAAAATGAGTTAAGCAACCCGACCGGGAGCTTGATTTTCGAGTTTCGGACGTATAAGATTGAAAAAGGAGTTTGGATTATAATTATTTGAGTCTTTCTTAATTGATCTATTTGCAACCCCTTACTTTCTTGTCGAGAATCAAAATGAGCTTAGGATTTAGTTTAATGAAATATGCATCTAATACTTTTCATACACGCAAACTTTACTCTTCCGTTTTCTAGGATCGATAACCGAGTCAACTACAATTAACCTCGGATTTTGACGAGAGACGCACATAAAAACGTCTAATCTCCGACAGCCCGGCCGACTATAAACCTTCATTCTATGTCTGTCACCCGACAAGCGTCCTCCCTGTGCGCGACTTCTCGATTCTCATCATATCTTTCTCATCTGAACTACGATTGGCGTGATTCAAAATCCCACTGAAACTAGACTTCACGATTTTCGCGTCCATATACCTCTCAACTTCCAAGAAATAGCGCCCGCCGCCCGATGAGCTGTGGCAGCGCTCGCGGATCTTCATTCAGCGGTCGCTGAAGTCAGAACAACGACCGATGTTCTTATACAATTTCTGGCAGCTACTCTGGTGAGTTTTTCGGTCTTTCAGCGCTCGCTGTGGTGGCTTCCGCGCTCGCCATTCATAACCAGCGACCGCTAGTAGCATCCAGCGGTCGCCATTTATGCTTTTTTCCAACCCTTAGCTCGTTTCTTCGATCCTTTACTCGACTTTTCGACTTTCATCAACAAATGACCTAAAAAATGCATCAAACAACACTTCCACATAGGATGTAAACGAATCGAATATTTTTGACTCGATTGATACGATTCGACTTTTGATGATTCGTATTCGTTTTACGAATACGAATATAAATATTTTTTTATATTCGAATAAATATGAATACGAATATGAATAGTGTATTATTCGATTCGAATATTATACGAATAGTTCGATTCGAAATATATATATATATATATATATATATATATATAATTTTTAATAATATTATTTTAGTCTTTTTCTTTTATATTTTTTAATTTTATAATATATATTTATGTGAATTAAATTGTAATTATACTTCTGATTTTTCGCTTTATGTTTTTCATTTAGGAGAAAAAAGAAGTTATCGAAAGTTGAAGAATGAGAAGTTATTTATTTTATTTTTAATTTCATAACATTTACTTTTCATATTCGATAAATTTATTTTTTGACTTTTTAATGTAAGAATATGTATTGATGGTGGAATTTGCAGCAAATGTCAAATGATATTTTAGTTTAATTTTAAAATTTATATTTTGGATTTTTTAAATATTTTTATGATAAGATGAAAGAATATATATTGTTCATTTTGTATTTTTTATTTTTAATTTTTTAGCATTATATTTGAATATTCGAATATTCGAACGAATATTCGAATATTCGACGAATACGAATTGAAATTTAATATTCGAACATATGAATACGAATATTTGAATATGTTTATATTTGAATAAGAATACGAATAGTGAGATATTCGACTCGATTCAATTCGGTTACATCCCTACTTCCACACCACCGTGAGATTCGACACACACAAAAACATAAAACACTACTAAAGACATGAAAACGACACAACACTACACAAACTCGACTAAAAAAACATAAATGAAAAACATAACAAATACGACATAAATCAGTATACCTCGTTAACGGGTGAACCACTATAATTCTTTGTGTCTTTTATTTTCTCGTTTGTTGTTCGTATTTCGTATTCGTTTTTGCAACGACGAAATCGAGCACAAATTCCAACAATTTTATCCCGATCCGTCCCGCAAATTTATTAATATAAATATAAATATTATTTTCTTATATAAATTAATAAAAATATCAAAATATTAATCACACTTTCAATTAAATTTATTACTTTAATATATTTTCACAAATCTAATAATAATTATATATATATATATATATATATATATATATATATATATATATATATATATATATTTAAATACTTAAATAATTATATTTTAAAAATTGTAAAAAAATCTTTTAAATTTAATAATTAAATTTATTTCTCTTAAAAACTTAAGAATTTTTATTTTATTTGTATTATAATTATTTTATAAGTCGATAATATTTTAAATTTATTTTAATTTTTAATTTTATTAGTAATTTTATAATCTTATTTAAAATTTTGGGACGCAAACGGGATTGAGACATGCCGAACGATCTTTTTAAACGTCAATCCCGCCCCGTCTCGTCCCGAAAATAAATTATCGGGACGGGACGGGATTCTCATAATCTCGTCTCATCCGGTCTCATGCTTACCCTTAATCACGAGGACAAGAATGCATTGGAATTTGGAAGAGTCTAGACATTGTAGCATATATACGTATGGACTACTGAGTCGACTCGAGAGATTGATACGTCGACTTTATTGAAAAATATATTCGACCTACTAATATAAATGTTTAATTACTGAATTTCTCTTTAACATTTCAAAATTTTAGTTGATGCAACTTAATTCTATTTTGGTATCAAAATCTCAGGCAACAGTCGATGTCTTGGGTTCAAGTACTCCCGTCGGTTACTACTTCCCCCAATATAACCACTTACTAAGCCATGTCAAATTGTACAACTTCACATGTGAAAGAGAGTATTCGAGAATATCTTAGTGCATGAGATGATGCAAACAGACTCAATCGATTGTTCAAGGTTTGCTGCATGAGTATATCCATCGCTTAGTGCATGATATATGATTGTTCAAGGATATCCATCGCTTAGTGCATGAGTATATCCATCGATCGCTTAGTGCGTGCAATAGTGCATGATATATCTTTTTACTAAAACATCTTCTTGTTGATCCGTGCGATCAAATTGTAGATTGAAATAATGTGTGCAAAGCTCACAAATTCTTAGCAGGAACTCAATATAAAAAAAATAATAATTAATTTTTACTCAGCTTTTGAAAGTTTTTCATTTCTTTTGAGAACCGGATAACTAAAAAATAACATATTTTAATGTGTGTATAGTTGAACTAGAGTTGTGTTTAGTGGAGTCAATTTTTTTTAGTCAAATGATAGACTAATAGTATTCCTTCGGTCTCATAAAAGTTGCAATATTTTCCTTTATATCTTTCGTAATAGTTGATACACCATAAAAAAAGAATAAATATTCATAGTTTTTCATTTAAAAATACAATTTACTCTTACTTTATTTACCTACTTTTTAAACTCCACTCACAAATAATTTATTTTTCAATTTAAAAATACACTCTTTAAATTTTTTATCAAAAACTTTTTGACAAAAAGTCAAAAAACAATATCTTTCTTAATTTCTAACAAAAAGTATTGCATCTTTTTAAGAACATGTTCTTTTTGATTTAATTTCAGTTCGGTTGAATTTAAATCGCTTCAGTTTAGCTCAATTAAGTTCGTTTCAAAATAAATTAAAATAAAATAAAAAAAAATAATTTGAATTAATAACTTTAAATATACAATTTAGTTAACGTCAGAATATTATTAATATTTTTAAAAAATATTTAATAATTTATAAAAATTATTATTATTTTTATATAAAAATCAATTTAGTTCAGTTAAGAGTTGAGATCGATTGAAAACTATGCCACTTAGATGGATTAATATTTAAATTTTACATCCTAACTGATCGAGGGACCTGCGATCGAGTGGGGTGGAGTTTCTAGTCTCTCTTCCTTATTAAAAAAAAAATTAAATTTACTATTTTTGGTACTGGACATTTCGCAACTCTTCCTTAAATTTTATTGGTCCATCACTTGAAAGAAAAAGTATTTTGCCCGTCAAATGATTTAATGGGCTTATTTTGATTAAATCGGGCCACATCAATATGTTGGGCCTTGGATGCTGAGCATTTTTCTAAGTTAAAGGGTTGGGACTTAGGGATGAGTAATTAATTTATTTAATTATATAGCTGTATTTCTTAATTAATTACTCTTATAAAGTATAATAATTAAATATAATAAAAAATAAATATACAAAAAATAGGTCCAGAATTCCAACAACTTAGTTTGAACATCATTTGTCAATGGAGTTGACTCTGGTTTTACCATACTTTATTCTTAAGAACGTAAAATTCACTTTACCCATTTTATTTATATATTAGATGCCTATAATTATGTTATACTACTACTAGTAAAGTACTACGTGGAATTATTTATACTTTTAAAACTTATTTCTTGATATATTATCCTTATATATGGAAATTGTTCAAAATAATTTGATTTTTGTCTTTTGAAAGACTTACAAATAATTGTTTAAACGAAAATTAAAATGGTACTAGTGTATTTTATTATGTAAATTTAATTTGTTTGATTGTAATTAATGTAATTGTAAAACAAGTGTATTTTCTTTTGAAAAAAAGTGTAACTCTTTAATTAAGTCAATCCCAATTTCGGTTATAATGTATGACAATTTTTTTATTGAAATATTATAAATTTAATTTGGAGTGAGGAATGTTGGCTAGCATCCATAAATGTATATCCAATTATAAGCTCATATAGTCATAGTCGAATGGTAAAGTCTGTGGTGCAGGGTTCAAACCTCGAGTGATATAAATTTTTATTGAAATATTATAAAGTTTGTTTTGGATGGGACATGTCCTGAGGTGAGACATGCTGACTCTCTCCTGCAGGTGTCTGTTACTCGAACACATCTCTCCTTTTACATTCTACTCGATCGAGGATCCTCTGATCGGGTGGTGGAGGAGTTTTTTCTCGCCTCTCCTCTTTATTAAAAAAAAAATCTAACGTATTGGTCAACAATACCTCGAGTTTGAGTTTCAAATATTTCATACTTTCTTTGTCCCATACTTATAAGTATCGATAATCTAAATTGATTATTTTTGTCCATTAAATATATATAATAAATAATATACAAAAATTATAAAAATTTAATTAAAATATTAAATTTTAATTAAATTATTTTTTTATAATTTTTGTATAATTTTAACGTGTAAATTTAATCATACGTGCCTATTCCTCTGGATAGAGGGAGTAAAAGAAATGTTAAAAAAAATAATTCTACGCGCATGTGGTGCGCGTGAAGAAAGTGTAAAAAAAGTGTGGTAGGACGCTATTTTGTTGAGGCCGGAGGACCAATTGATAATTGTGATCTTGCACGAGTGAAAATATGATAACTCCTTTGAATACACTCAAAACTCTGAACCACCATTTCCATAAATAAAAACCCATATATTTAATTTTCCACCTAAATAAATTAAAATTAAAATTAAAATCAAATTAAAAATTCCACTTCCTCCTGCTAAAAATCTGCGAGCTTCTTTACCCAAACTCTTCGTCTTCTATCTGTAAGTTTTCTATTTCCCTTTTTTTTTCAATTTAATTAATTAATTTATTTATTTACCTGGTTATCGAAATCTTGAAGCTTTTTTTTTGTGACATGGGTTTTCATAGAAAAAAATTAATCGAGGTTTCGTATTATTGAGTTCTTGAGGTTTTCATGTTGAATCTTTAGATGAAATCACTTGAAGCTGTTTTTAAGCCTCTGTTCATATTTTTTCATTTATTAATTAATTTATTGTTGTTGTTGTTTCTTTCTAGTTGCTTTAATGACTCAAAGAGGAAAGCAGATAAAAAAAGAAAAACGAAAAAACCAGACCTTCAAAGGAGTAAAGATTCAATCTTTATCCAGATAACTCAGAAACCCTCAACACAAAATCAAAATTAGGGGGTATTTGATGAACAAATTGATCGCAGCAAAGAAATGCAGCGAGTGAGAGTCTCATCCCATCAATCACCCATCCACAAACTGGGCGATTCCCAAATGACCCTGTCCCCAAAATTCCGACTAGCCGCCGCCCGATCCCACCTCTCCCTCTACGGCGACCCTCTCGTCCCCGGCCTCCCCGATGACGTGGCACTCCAGTGCCTCCTCCGCGTCCCCGTCAGCCACCACCCCTCCTGCAAGTCCGTCTCCCGGCGCTGGCACTCCCTCTTCGGCACAAAGGAGCAGTTCTTCGCCCTCCGAAACGACCTCGGCTTCCGCGACCCCTGGCTCTTCGTCTTCGCCTACCACAAGTGCACCGGCAAAATCGAGTGGAAGGTTCTAGACCTCACCCATCTGACCTGGCACGCGGCCCCCGCCATGCCCTGCAAGGACCGCGTCTGCCCGCAGGGCTTTCGCTGCGTCTCCGTCCCCAGCGAGGGCGCGCTCTACGTCTGCGGTGGGGTCACTTCCGACGTCGACTGCCCGTTGAACCTCGTTTTGAAATACGAGGCCCGCAAGAACAAATGGACTGTCATGAGGAGGATGATCACGGCCCGCTCGTTCTTCGCGAGCGGGGTGATAAACGGGATGATCTACGTGGCGGGCGGGAACAGCACGGATTTGTTCGAGCTCGACTCGGTCGAGGTGCTGGACTTGGGGAGCGAGAGCGGGCTTTGGAGGCCCGTTTCGAGGATGGGGACGAACATGGCCTCGTACGACTCGGCTGTGCTCGACGGGAAGCTTCTGGTGACGGAAGGTTGGTTCTGGCCGTTTTACGTGGTGCCGAGAGGACAGGTGTACGACTCGAGGAGCGATTCTTGGGAGGAGATGGCGGTGGGGCTGAGGGAAGGGTGGACTGGGTCGAGCGTGGTGATCGACGGGCGGTTGTTTGTGGTGACGGAGCACGAGAGGACGAAGGTGAAGGTGTACGATTCGAGGAGCGATTCGTGGGAGGTGGTGGAAGGGCAGCCTTTGCCGGAGCAGATTTGCAAGCCGTTTAGGGTGAGCTGTTGGGGGAATATGATATACGTGGTTGGCCGGAATCTGCACGTGGCGGTGGGGCAGGTGGTGGTGGTGGTGGTGGGGCCCGCCGGAGATTGCGAGAGGAAGTTTAGGTTTTCGGTGGAGTGGCGGACGGTGGATGCGCCAGGATCGTTGTTCGACCTGACGCCGTCGAGCGCGCAGGTTTTGTTTGCTTAGAGTCTGTGTGTGTTGTTGTTGTGTGTTGTACGTTTCTTGGTTTTGTTTCATGTATATGTATGTATGTGGTATATCTATTACTATATGTTAAAAGGTATTGGAATTTATACTTAAGAAAGTGTTTGTTTTGATTCATCTTGATAGAAATGTTGTTCCATTGTGAGATTTTTGTAGTTATTACTGTTATAATACTGCGGGTTGTGTTGTGTTTCTAATTGTTATTAGTTATTACTGTTATAATACTGCGGGTTGTGTTGTGTTTCTAATTGTTATTGCGACTCAATGTTTTTCCTGATCTTGGAATACTATTTTACCATTTGTTCAATTGTGAGATTTTTGTAGTTATTACTGTTATAATTGTGTTGTGTTTCTAATTGTCAAGCTGAAAAGGTTGACAATTGACCTACTTTTATATAACCTTTATTGCGACTCAATGTTTTTCCTGATCTTGGAAGTACTATTTTACCATTTGTATTTTAATTATTTTTTAATTTTGATTTATTTCTTCAAATTTTTAAATAAACCGAGTAGATATGAAATGAATTTGAAAGAATAGTCCTTCACTTGGAATGTTGTGGCTTTGACAAAAGAAAATAACGGAAAAAAAATCAATCAATCAATCAATTAATAATTAATTGCAGATGCCATTAATTAATGAAGATGTGAATTTGTGGTAACGAGGACAAACTCATAAACCGGAAAAGAAATCTGTCCACATGGTTTTATCTATGCTACACCCGGTGGAGTACACCATGCATTTAATAACCGTTGATTTAATATTATTTTATACAAGTGCACACACAATCACACACACCGACGTGTATAGTGTATGCATCAACGGTTAAGATGCTACCAGAGTAATACACCAGGTGTAGCATCTAATAGACCTGTCCACATCGATTGAATTGAACACCAAAGATTTCCTATATTACCATGCGAATATCACAAATTTCAAAAGGACCGCAAGATCTTGATACTGATTCCACTTTTCTTTTTAATAGAAAAAGACGAATCTTTGTTCATTCAAATAATTATCATAGATTGACCATAGTAAAATTTTATTCCATAAAATAAATAAATATATAAATGTTTATGTAATTACTATATTTAAGCAAAAAAATAAATCTATCTATCAACAATTATGTTTTACTTCATGTCACTCTCCCATCAAATCACACTCACGCACTTCTGATTTCAACGTACATCTTAATTCATACCATCATATGGAAATAGTAACATGAACTTGGATTCTAGTTATTTCGGGTCATCCGAAATACACCAAGGAAAAGAGGTTAGGTGAAGTTTGAAAATAAACAAATCAAATTGGCCTTCCAGTTGCGATGATAAGGGTACGGTACGCCATATTCGGCCCCGTTTGAACGAATAAAAACACTCCATGTGAAGATGACTGAATATATTTGAATAATAAGCATGTTCACGGGTGCTGAATTATTAATGTTGTCCTTTTCAAAACCAAAAATAATAAAAACTGATTCATGTTTGTCTTTTGCAAAATTAGCACGCCAGTTTTTATTCAATTATTAGTTAGGAAGGCGTTCACATCCTTTACCAACATAAATATTAGTAGGAGTACTAAATAATTATCAAGAAAATTAAAGTATTATACTTTTCAAGTTGTACATGAACAACACAATTTTTCGATAACCAATAAAACTAAATAGGAATAACTATGGGTTTCCTGTACACAGTTCTGTCATGGGATTCCCATGTCAAATTTTAGTAAGAAAAGGAAAAAAAAAAAAAAGGTTGTACCTCGTGGGTGGGGATGACTTATCAGGCAAGGTAGTTGTACACTTGCGGGTTGTTTTTGTCGCGCTCTAAGTACTCTCGGTCAATGAGGCTTTCAATCCTTTTCTTCAAGTCGGATGGTTTTATCGGGAACTTGAGCTGTGCATTCATTCGTCAACAAAAAGAAGGCAGATTTGGATTTAAACTAAAGTGATGAATTTGACAGAATTATTTTTAAAATAGATGGATCATTCATTCAGTTATTTTTGAAAATTAGGAGTAACAGGTTTTAGAGATAATTTATACAGTAAAAACTCCAAAAAAATAAAATAAAAATAACCCCGGTTTTTTTTTTGTTTTGTTTTTTCTTTAATTAAGTAAAACCTCAGCTCAAGGCGAGTGCTTTTTTATCCTTCTCAGACGGCAGTCGTTGGTCAAATATCAAACCATTATACGAATTAAAATAGAACCGAGAGACTTTTTTTTTTCATTACCTGCTGGAAGAGTTCAGTTATTAATAGAGTGTGACTCAGCACTTTCCTCGTCTTCATTATGCGCACAATAGCAGCATCAACCTGTATGGCCAGGAAAACAAAAGGTTAGCAGCTTATTGTGCAAACATTAGTATATAACTTGTTGGATATGTAGAAGTAGACCTGGTATTGACGATCTTGAAATACCCGTTCTGTAGTGCTGGCATTCTCCTCAACTGTTTCCTTCATCTGAATGGCATTTACCTGCTCATAAAATAGGGACAACCATTTAGTACCGAATCAAATTTTTCAAACAAGGCCCCTACGGTGTAACGAAATTCACCCTCTATGTAAAAGATCACAGGGGTAATTACAAAAACACTAATGAGGTGTAGCCATATTTTAACCAAAATATACTCCAGTCACATTTCATAATTACATATATACCCTGTTTTTTGTTTATGAAGAAAGAAATGTAAAAATATATATACCGGGTAGTTTTGTAATTCATTATGTCAACTACGTTTATTAGCAACTAGATCGAACTTAAGGGCCCTTTTTTTGCAATTAACCCCCTCCCCCAATTAAAAAAAAAATGCTACCTTGATACGATATAGAGGAGCAGTAAACTGGTCATTAAAAAGAAAGGAGTCAGTGTCTTCCACATCTCTGCCCTTGGGAATCTGCAGAGCGATTGTTATTGATTAAATGAGCACTGAGCAGCAGTAATTATTTTCTTTCAACAAAGGAGATTACCAAAAAAATAAAAAAAATCCCAGCAATAAGATACTCACTTTCTGAAGAACACGAAATTTCCCGCAAGCAAGGGACTGCAAAGTTCGCCTCAGCTCCTTATCCTCAATACAAGTGGATTCCTTAATATCTTGAAAACTAAGCTTTTGCGCGTCGTTGAATAGCATCAACACAACAGTCTAGAGTCACAGCATGGTGGCAGATGTGTTATAAGCATTTTGAAGTTTTCAAAAAATATTAAAAACCTAAAACATAAAATCCCACCAACCTGAAATAGCGAAACTGAAAGCTCCTTTTTACCCTTCAGAAACTCTGATTTCAGAACACAGTAGCCCAATGAGTTTTGCCACATCAATCTTCGTCCACTGTACTTGCTTAAATAAAACTCCTTAAATATATCCTGAAGGTTCAATTATTTTGTAAAAATGTCATTTTTTTCTTTCGCAACAGTTGCTCAAAATTAACTGCAAGCATCATATTATGCATTTGTCTGTGTCATCAAACCTGATAGACATTGAGTTCATGAGGCATCCGAACATCCATTGGAGGATAGGTTGGCCAATACCCAGTTGTTAGAACATGGACACTCATCTCGATTCCAGATGGGAGTTTTGTTCGCGCTTGGGGTGATTGCTTGAATGACTCGTTGATCTCTTTTGACAGCTCTATGTCCTGGATATTAAGGGTTCGTATGTCAATATGTCATTAATATAAATACCTCAAAATGGAACAGAATTGGTGAACTTGAACCAAATATGAACTTCCCATATGGCAGCAATTGGTAATAACACATGTTTCGATTTTCTAAAATCAAATCGAAAACGATTTGCATCCATTAAGAATTAACAATAGAGCACTTCAGCATTTATACATACCTTGAACATTCCTTCGAGCTTGTTGGTAAATTGACTGCCACACTCGGTTTTCAACTGCAATAACAGATGCAATTGTTTCACTTTTAAACACACACACACACACATACATATACAAAAACACAATTGACGGGCAAAGTTTACCTTAGAAATCATTGATTTTTCGGCATCAATAGATGCACTTTTACCAAGCAGGAGCCTTTTAGAAAGATCTTTCTTATAGAATGCTTCAAACACATCCTTACCCTACAAAGAGGAGTGACATAAATTATAATCACTTAAAATTTTGAAAGGCGGGGTAGAATATATATAATGAAAGGTTAGAAGCATGAATGTGGATACCTGTATATATCTGAACAGGACCAAAACTTTTTCAAGGGTACCCTCCAACTCCTCCTCTGATGTACCCTTATTTCCAGCACGGAGCTTCTCATCCACAAACTTGGCAATCAGCTCAGCAGGTCGATTCTGGAAAAACAGTGTAACACAATGGTTAGTTATTTTTCCTTGGCTATGACTTACAATGGTTAGTTATTTTTCCTTGGATATGATTTTAATAAACAGGTAATGGAAAGGCCTAAGCCCAACGGAGCAGGTCCTGAAATTGGGCAGTGCCGAATTTCTGCAGGCCACCATTTCAATGGCTCAGCTCAACCCAAGGTTTAAGAAATTATTCTGTTTTAGGTTATGCCAAATAGGCCTATTATTGTTTTGGGTCTGAAATGTGACCCCAAGCCCATATATTCCTGATAGGTCATTAATCTTCTCCGGATTAATATGTAAAAGTGATATCTAATTCTATGTTAGGAAACCATACTAGTGATTTTTAAAAGTTTTCAGATGCAACTAATAGTACCTGGCGGATATTGACGAGATGCTCAAATGCATCCTTGATAGTATTGCTAAAGGATTCGTTTTTGTAAAAGCTATCTTCCCATATCCTATCAAGATTTGCCTTGAATTCCAATAAGCTGGAGACCAATTCTTTGTCCTTTTCTTCGTCCATGACTATACCCTGTCCAGTTTTTCGGATATACTGATTCAGGGCTTGCCTCAAGGATTCTAGGGCATTGACTCTAGAGAAGAGCATATACATTCTCTGAAGGTCATCTATACGCTTTCCGTCCATCAGCATCATGAAACCCTGCTCACGCATATGGAAAAAGTATCTCAAGATCAAGATGCATAGCATTGGAGGGAAAAAAAGTGTCAATGACAAGATTGAATTAAAATGGTTTACTTAAATAAGTTATTTCCGTAAATGTTGTCTTACATTTACCCCTACTACGCAAAACAAATACATATTAATAAATTAAAGATACTTTTAATTTGAAAGTGAGCTCTTTTTCTTGTCCTGCAAGTAGGTCATACCCCAGGGGTACTTTAGTAATTATAACAAGTCGAGTTTATTGGATAATAGTAACCTTATCCAGAATAGCTGATGTATGACGCTCGAGAAGTTGCTTTTCTGCAGTGGCTACCACTGGCTTTCTTGTACTAGCATCCAAGTAGAGTAAACATCTTTCTTGTTCTTCTTGCAACCTTGTCTGGAAAGAAACATAAAAATTAGCCACATAATAAGCAGATAGAAGAGTATGAATTTCCATACCTCTACATGCTTTAGATAATCAGGAACATCCGCCTGCTGCATATATTTAACACCTTCGGCCGCGTAAAATTCAGATGTGGCTTCAAGGAAAGGCTTCTCAAAGCTTTCTGGGTAAATTCCCAATGCAGTGAACATCTTCAAAAGATGATTGAGGAGAGTTCTATCAACTGCTTCACCTTGTCTACAAGATATAATAATAATGACAATGATAGTGACGATGGTGATAGAGAATAAAAAACCAAAGTTTAATTCCATTCATGATCCTCAAATGGTATCCTAAGAAAATGATGTTAACAGACTTGTGTTTGGTAACAAAACTTCAACTGCCATGTGTATATTTCTAAATTAGGTAATTTTCAAGTATACCCATTTCCTTTTTTGTAAATAGCACAAACCCACAGGTATAGGCTTCAAAAGATTAAATTACCTCTCACCCTCGATCATTTTCAGAAGACCAAACAGGGTCTTGCGTTCCACTTCCGCAGCCAGAGAGAGATGCTTGTGAAAGAGCTGCAAACCCATGTCCCACAAAGAACGCACGCTCGACGTCTGCTTTACATACGTCCGATCGAGATACAAGGCTATGCCGCGGATCATCAGCATCTGATCGCAAAAGTCCTGCCAGCATTTCTCGACGAGCGATAAAAAGACCATGAGGTCCTCGCTCTGTCCCACCAGTGATTGTAAGGCGGCGGAAATGTAGGACTCACATTCGCTTTCTATTCTTTGGTAGAGGCTTCCACCCATCTTGTGAAGGCAGAGATCATTCACCGCCTGATAGAGCTTTTCCAGGTCGCATGGATTGGGCTGTTTTAGGAATATGGCACCGATGGCGGACTTCAGTGTGGCCCATGTATTTTCCTCAAAATTAGTTGGGAGTGTTGGTTTGGCTTCAGACAAAGTAGTAATATTAATAACTAAGAACAAAAGCTCAAACTTTTATTTATTTTGCTTATAATTAATTCGACTTTAGGATTTAATTTTGCATGATCAATAACAAGCCCAGATTCTTAGTTAAAATGCATAACCCCAAAATCAACTAACACATAGAAAATCCCAGATCTCCCACATATTATAAACATGATTGAATTTCAGGAGGGAAATAAAAGCCCTAATAATTTCACCTAAATTGAACAGACTGAAAATTGGGCAATCAAATCATTCCCCCCCTAAATTATTAGGCATAAATTACTTGAAAGCAAAAAAATATATATATAAAAAAGAAACCTTTATTGAGCTTAATTACAAGCTTTTTGGCGGGCTGCGGAGGCGTGGCTTTCTTCCTGGATAAATTGGAGGTGATTCCTCCGGCGGAGGCAGCAACGCCGCGGCCAAATGGATTGGAAGGTGAGGAGGCCTCCATTGCGAGGTCCTTTGGATCGTCTTCGATCATAGGTGAGAGGGCGGGAGGATCAGCGAAGTGGACGTGTGGAGTAGACTGGCCGTCGAGCGAGCAGGCTGCCGCCTGGGACTTGGCCTTTTTCATCGACGGAAAGATTGGGGGTACGGCGTCGCCGGCGGCGGGGGAGCTGGAGGAGGAGGAATAAGGGGAAAATGAGTGCTTGCGGGGGTGGGTAGTGGTCGAGTTGTTGGGCTGCGACATAGAAGAGTGATGAAATCTCAACGCGAGCTCCTCCTCATTCTAGGAGAGAGAAAAAAATCTTCAAATTTCATTCTCTGCATAATATATTAAAAACAATAGAAAAGTATTAATAATCGTACTTACGTAATTCAAAATTCTATTTCATTTTAAGTTCATAAATTTGAAAAAAATATATGGAATGTGCGTGACTGCGTCACGTATATTTTGGACTCCATTTGCAAATTAACTTGGTAGATTCAGTCTTAATTAATTTTCCAATATTTTATGAGTGGCACTCAAATTGACACGTGTATATAATATTTTAACGGATAACTAAATAATAATTGTAAGTCCATAAACAATGTAAATATATTATACAATAATTTTAATGTGTGTATCTCAGGAGTTAGGACAAAAAGAGTACTGCAGTAAGACAAACAAAAATTATTCAATCCGTTGAAAATGTCTCAAAATCAATTGAGAATAGACCCTTAGACTGAAATTCATGTTACTTAGAATTATAAATTTGTTCAAATAATATTACTTGAAATTATAAATTTTCAATATTTTTCGTAATACCGATCAATCGATTGATTGAAGAGCACCGGAGTTCAGGTGGTGTGTTTCATCCCTAATCGAGTAACCATGGAGAATTACAATGTGCGTTGGAATTCAATCGATTATGAAGTACTATGTTAAAATTAGAGGTGTGTGAGCTCAGTCTCACGCTCAGCGCACGAAAACGAGAGAAAAAAACCCAAGACACCCGATTGAGGTTTCTTTCTAAAATCAATTGGTATTGAATGGGTCATCTCCTCCACTTAAAAGATGGCCCTCATTTTTACTCAATTTTAATGTGAGTCAATCTCACGATCCAATATCACAAAACATAATTTTAACTTTTTTTTGTCATTCATTTGTTTTTATAAGGAAGAGAGACTAGAAACTCCACCCCACTCTCATTCAATCGAAAGCCCCTCGATGTAAATCGAGAAATGTGTCCTAGTAGCAGACACGAAAGCCAACAGAAATTCTACGTCGTCAGGAAATTACACCCACATCATTACAGATTTTACCACTCGACTATGCCCCTAGAGCAATCCTTCATTTGTTTGCATAGCTCTTTTGTAAATTACAAATGAGATGTACAAACAAATAGGAAACAAATGAAAGTATTAAATTCATAAATTGTACTGTAAGTAACAAGAATCGAAGCATATGTACAAAGTTGGAAAAACCGGAGCACCAAAAGGCAAACAAGTAAAGAAAGTATCAAATTCCCAACATACAATTTATATATGCATGTATTCGATCGTCGTCCTTCTCTTTTTTATCATCACTGCAGAAATCAGGATTGTTAATTGCCATGTCAAATATTCTCCTTCCATTGTTTCTAACTTTATCAGGTATATACGTTCTTCCATAGGATTCGAACTAGAGAATAACAATTTTGTAGTATCAAAGGGCTCTTGATTAAGTCGAGAATAACACGTTGATCGACTTTCAAGAGCTTTTAGCCGTTTGAATAAACTTGTTTTAAATAGTATTTCTCCCGTTTCATAATAATAAGACTTTATTTTTTGTATGATTCATATTGTTACTAATTAATGACTACTGAAACAGGGTTTTGTTTGGTAACAGAAGTTAAACCCATGGGGATTAACTATGGCCAAGTGGCAAACAATCTACCTTCTCCAAACACAGTTCTTGATCTCTTACACTCCTTGAGGCTGACTAAAGTCAGAATTTACGACACAAACCCTCAAATTCTTACAGCATTCGCAAACTCCAACCTGCAACTCATCGTCACCGTCGAAAACCAAATGCTCGCCGCCTTGACAGATCCGACCCAAGCCCTTCAATGGGTTTCCACCCACATCAAACCCTACTTTCCGGCCACAAACATCACCGCAATTCACGTCGGAAACGAGGTATTCACCGACACTGGTGGCACGACTCTCATCTCTTACCTCGTACCGGCCATGAGGAGCATCCAATCGGCTCTAGTCCGGCTCGGGTTGGACCAGTTCATTCACGTCTCGACCCCAAGTTCCTTGGCTGTTCTGCAGAACTCGTTCCCACCTTCAGCCGGGCTTTTCCGGGCCGAGCTGAGCCCGATCATGACCCAGCTCCTGCAGTTCCTAGCGGCCACGAAAGCTCCGTTTTGGATCAACGCGTACCCGTATTTCGCGTACAAGGACAGCCCGAATAGCTTATCTTTAGACTATGTGCTGCTGTACCCGAACTCGGGAGTGGTCGACCCGTACACAAAACTACTGTATGACAACATGCTGTATGCACAGGTTGATGCTGTAATATTTGCCATGGCAAGAATGGGGTACGGAGGATTAGAGGTTCGGGTTTCTGAAACGGGCTGGCCCTCGAGGGGCGACCCGGGTGAAACTGGGGCGACGGTCAGAAATGCTGCGATTTATAACGGGAATTTGCTGAGGAGGCAGTGGAAGAGCGAAGGGACTCCACTGAGGCCTAAGGAGAGGCTGGAGGCTTACGTCTTCGCATTGTTTAACGAAGACATGAAGCCCGGCCCGGCTTCGGAGAGGAATTTCGGTTTGCTGCAGCCCGACGGGACGATGGTGTACAATATCGGGATGTCCAGTTGAACAGGTAACAAACTGCATATCTACCGCTCAAAGATTTAGATACAAAAATGCAAGGATTATAGCCCAAACTATACATTTAAAGTTACCTGTACAAATAATCAAGATTATAATGGAAAACAATGCTCAACACTAAAAATTACATCAATATTAATAAGTTGAGGGATGAAATCAATGTGAGAATTTGGGGTGGGGGTACAAATTTCTGATCAATACTTGATCCGGAAATCCGGGATCCCATTTTGCTTGATGAATAACACGACTCAGCGTTGTGTAAAAATGAAAAATGAAAAAATGGTACAAGTCAAGATAAGACGCTCACTTGGGACTTGAAGAAATCTTAAGATGATGACAACAATAATTCAGATCAGAGAACCTTCACTGGAGTACTTGGCTGCCATAGTCTTCGTTAAATTTATCATAACGATGTGCATGGAGATGAGCCGAAGGTCTAGTGTTCCTCAGCGCCACCTCAATGTCTTGGTGTGTAATGGGACCCACTGTTGGCAACTCTGCATGCACACACATCATTATTTTTAAATCTCTGGGCATACAAGATTTATTTAGTTTTTTCAGTTTTTTATTTTCTTTTTAAGGTCTATATGTGGTAGTAATAACAATTTAGTGAAGACAACGGTACATACCATCCTCAGGCACTAGCTCTTGTTTCTCCTCGAGATATGTCATTAACCGTCTAAGTGGTTGCATGGCAGCTTCTTTGCATAGTAGACGAAGATCCGAACCTGAAAACCCCTCTGTCTTCTCAACCAATAAATCGTAAGGGAGATTCTCCTCGGATTTTGAAGGCCGTAGTAGTTCCTCAAACATGGCTCCTCTTGCTTCTGGTTCTGGAAGAGGTACAAGGATCTACATACATTGCATGGAAAACAAGATTGTTACTCCCCATCGATTCATGATCCACCAGTATCATTAAATATAAAAGTTAGTTTTTTATTATGTTGGTTTCATTATATTCTATTCTATTCCTATTCAAGAAACTGGTTCACCAAGCCATCTAAAGGGTATACCCGCTTTTCAAGACGTCTAAGCATGGCTGCATCTAGTTCCCAGGGAAGATTTGTTGCTGCCAGAACAAAGACGAGTTCATCCGTCCGTGTCAAACCATCCATCTGTAGTTTAATCCAACATCATCAGATTTTATAATAAGTGGCTGTAGTATAAAACAAGTTGTACTATTATTAATACGAATTTCATCACCTGTATAAGCAACTCAGTCTTCAGGCGCCTACTTGCTTCATGCTCACTGCGACCTTCACCTCGTTGGCTGATAATTGCATCAATCTCATCCAAAAATATAGTTGATGGTGCGTGATGCCTAGCAAGCTCAAATAATACTTTCACCAATTTCTCAGAATCACCTGCAATGTATAATAAATTAGTAATACATCCTAAATATCATGAGGGGAAAATGCAAAATGTTCATCTAATTTTACAGAATTCTTCAGTTTGTTTAATTTCAACATCTCTAAAGGTTTGTTCTGGGAAAATAAACTGGATATAATCATAGTGGATCAAGATCTAGCCAGAGGCAGAGAAGAAACAAAACCTTGATATTTATATTGAATTTCACATTACGTATAAATGTAGCCTCAAATTAGTCACAAAGCATTAATATCTTACCCCTCCATTTGCTGACAATTGATGATGCAGAAATGTTGAAGAATGTTGTTTTGCACTCAGTTGCAACAGCTTTTGCCAGCATAGTCTGAAAGTTTGTAGATGATGTACAACATATTAGGTGGTTATCGATTAGCTTATTGTTTCAAAATGAAAAGCAAAATTTATAGCACGGCATGTGACAGGAAACATGGAATTAAGGAAGAAGGGTTTAATCAAAGTAACAAAAAAGATAACAAATTTCACCGCAACTGTTGTAGCTGAGCTCCATATAGATATCATCAATTTACATTGTCATTAGCGATTTAGCGGGGCACTAGAACTAGATTTCAATATTCCATTTTCAGTTAGAATTCTGTGAATCACAAAACTAGATTTCAATTTCCCATCTTGGGTTGGAATTCCTATGGAATCTTAAGAAATCAATGCAGGCCAAATTAGAACAACCAATTCCAAGGACATAGAAGAAACGAAAATTCACATTTTAAAGTGAAAGTACTGGCACTGAGTTCTTTTCTAAAATAAAAAACGGCATGCATACCTTTCCAGTTCCAGGGGGGCCAAAAAGGAGAATACCTTTCCATGGTGTTAGAAGACCCGTAAAGTACCTTTTAAAAGAAAGTAGAGGTATAAAATTTAAACAAGTCCCCAAAAATTGAATATGATTATTCTGTAGGAAATAAGGTTGTATGACTAACTTTGGATACTTTATCGGCATAACAACAGCTTCTTTCAGAAGCCGTTTGGCATTCTCTAACCCTTTTATGCTTTCCCATTTAACATCCGGACTACCTCTGATGATATCTCTGTGAATGACAGAACAAGGTATAATATTCACAGATCAATAGATTCGGTGGGTTTATTGAGTTGAAGAAAGTTACCGTAATCCGTAATACAGTGAGTGGTCATACATGTAGAAATTGGCGAAATTATTTACCTACATAAACTTTCTGCCAAACCTCTTACTTCGGCTGACTCAAAAGAAGGAAGTAACGATCTCTGCCTGCAAGTAAAAACATTAAATGTCAAATATTTACATAGGCAGTCTTCAGACACTCCAAAAGTTACTGTGCCTCCACAATGTGTTTTTTCCATTGGAATAAAACTAAGTAAGAACTGGCAAAATTAAATACATCTCTCTCATACTATAGTTTGAAATTTTATTAGCAAAGTATGAGTTAGAAGGGTCGTACGGCTTTTCCTCTACTCCCGTAAGTGAGACTCCATTAGTATTTGCCATCCTGCGATTCTGAAGAACAATGATAATATCAAAACATTGAGTCTATGACAAGATGAAAAAACAACAACATTTCTTTCATCAGTTCGAATAATTAAAAATAAAAACAAAAAATACACGGATACACCTGGTTACTGAATTGTTCGAAGATAGCCAAATCAGATGGATTCTTCACATTCGAAGTCCCGTTCAAAAGATTTTCGGTGCATGAAGTACCATTCACAGCCAAATCTTCTTCCTTCACTTCTTTCTTCCTCCCAAACTTGGAATCATAAAACAACTTAAATTCCTAGATTTGTATTCAACAAAGAAACTCTATTTAAATTTCGGTATTCAAGTTCATAGTACAATTCACCGAAGAGTTGGATATTCATACTCAACATTGAAAAAAAAGAAAAATGATCCACAGCTCATCCACAATTTGGAGACTCATACTCAATACGCCTAGTTGCAATTTTTATCCAACAAACAATTTAAGTACAACTATTGCTGCACAAGGTACAAAACTCCGGTTCTATTTTTTTTAAAGAATATTTACAGTAATGCTTATACCTAATTGCAATGGCGAAAGATAAACGAGAAACAATAACTGAATTAATGAATGCCAATCAAACAGAAACAGTGCAAAATTTGAGAGGCACCTGAAAAGACCAGCGGGTGGGCAGAGGCTCGTCCGCCATCGGTCGGTCGCCTCCCTCTGTAGCTCCGTTACACACACACACCCGCGCGGATGCGTGCGTGAAATTGCTCGATCTTCTGTCGTCACACTCTATGCGCTCTGTGGAGATCGAGCACGTGCGCACATCTCCGGGGTAAAGGGACGCCAGATATTTTATTTTGACTTTCTAATACGAATTTCTTTATACTCCAAATTAAATCAAATTATAATAATAATATAACAATAACATTAATAATGCATTATTCAATTCATTGTTTCAGATTCCAGAAGCATTAATCCAAGTGACCAATAAAATGGACAATGTTCGGCCCAAACTGAGGGAATGTGATCAATAAAACGGTTGGCCCAGTTAGAGGAATTTACATAAGGCCCAAAACGGTTAGCCCAATTATAGGAATTTACATAAGGCCCAACGCGGCCGAGCAACACTCAGAAGTCAGAAGATGCTTGGGATGCATTAGACCATCTCCATTTGTGTACCTCATGAGTGGTGAGGTACAATTTGATTGACACCTCACAAAATAATTGTGCTTATTTATTTGAGATACAATTTTTCTTTTTTATGCATGTAGGACCCACATTATAAGACACATATCAAATACTTAGTATCTAAATTTTGATACTTCTTTTTATCTCTCCTCAATTGTAGCTACATCCTTATACCTAAGTACAATTCCATGTTATATAGAAATTGTACTTACTATTGAAGATGCTCTTATAATTCATGCAAAGAACGTCATTATTCTCGTTCTTGTCGAACAAAGCATCGGCCAATGGACCGATCAGTGTCGAGCCCCAATAGCCTGAGTCTATATGGGACCCATAAAAGGATTCACTACAATACGTTTAGAGTAAGAAAAAAAGTTTGTTGGTCTTGAAAGGGTAAGTCTTGATTGGTCCACTAAAAGAAGACGATCTCAGTTGAGTTTTTCAAATCATAAAATTATTGTCAATTTCGTTTAATTTGATCGAAAAAATCAAATTTCACTGGAAAAAAACTCATGAATTTCTTTTAGACGAATTTTGATTACAAGAAATCACGTGACTACGTGAGCATCAGATTGACCGTTTTGATCCACTAAAAATTGTCAATTTCAATTTAGCCTCTGAAATCCCAATATGTAATCGATTTAGTTCAATTTCATCGGAAAAATTCAGGTTGATAGTGTATACAAAAATGTAATCATTTTAATTTAATTTTATCAAAAAAATTCAAATTTCACGGAAAAAATATATATTGTATAAAAAAAATTAAATGTTATTTTCCTAAGAGAAAAGAATTTCAATCAACTAAGCCACTCGCTATAATCCTATATAATTGAATAGACTAAATTGAAGTGTATACCTTAAAAGTGATGATTCCTTAAAGTAGTCCATTTTTTTTTTTTAATTGAATTATTTATATAATTTTATTTTTCTTATATATCCTATATTTCTTTTGAAATGAAAGTGAAGAGACAAGTATCTTTTTGTAATCTCTAACTTTACTTAGGTCGTAACTATAATACTTAAAAATTAAATAAAGGAAAATCCTACTGTATTTTAGTTTGGGACATTCACTTAATTTATCAAATACTACTACTAGCAATGAAAGTGTTGATATTCTATCCCCACATACATCATGACTGAATGCACAACCTTTTTAGAGTAAATTAAATTAGTTGAGTAATTTACTAGCTAGTATAATAGGCTCAAACACTAAACGTCAGAAAAATTATCCAAATAAAGTTGAGACTTTTTCATTTGTAGGATAGGACTCCCATTTTGAAAATGAAATCGATTAGTTTATGGACATTTTGGGTTTTACTAAAACTCAAGGTATGAACTCGATTAATATCAACAAATTTTAATGAGTTCAAATTATATTTCGTCATTTCGAGACGTTTCATTTACTTAATAATCACTTAACTATTTTTTTTGTTATTTGGTCTTTTTTTCGGTTTTTTGTCGAAAATAACACGAGAATAGCATGCAGCATCTTTGAAGTGCCGGCAAACTGATGTCAAATAAAGTAATTTTGTTGACGTAAGGATCAATCTCTGGTCTTTCAGAGGAAAATTAATAGTTCAAACTGAAAGACGTAGGCAGTAAATAAAACGCAGTAAAATGCGCTGCCTAGACAAGGCAGTGTTCTGCGGTAGAACAGCGTATGCCGCAGCACGATGCCTTGTACAGAAAACGTTCGTTTTACGTGATTTAATTAAGTTTAAGTATTTTATCCAGATTAACCAAGTTGTTTACTAGTTAAAATTATATGTGATATATGTATAAGAATTGCAGCGGAATTAATAAAAATAAATCACTTCGAACGAACACACACACACGTACGAAAAAGTAAAGAACACAAATTTAAATCTTTGTATGTGTATTTAATTTATACACATACGAAACGGCCTTACGGCCAGAAACTTTATTAAAGAACGAGTCTTTACAAAATAATACTCTTGGATTTACAAAGATATTACCAAAGGCTATACACATGTATGCCTTCGTATGAATCGTATCCGAAGAGTATGAACAATCAACAACAAAAACCTAGCTACTGAAATGAACACCTATACTAAGCTATCGAATCATCGCCTGAACACACGAACTCTCTTAGGGACGAGAGAACACACGACACGACGAGCTTCAAGAATGAAGTCGCGGCTCTAAAAGCTCGATGATCGATTCCCGAAGGAAATGTGTTTCTGGAGGTGTTAATATGTTGTATGAGTGTTGAGTAAATGCAGCTGGGTCGTCCTCTATTTATAGGTGAGAGTCTCCAACTGATTTCCTCATTTTGCTAGGTCAACAATCGGTTGAGATATTCTAGGGCAGGCTGTTTTGACCACTGCCGCAGGAATGCATTCTGAAGTTCTTCTGGAATGCTCTGCCGTACTGCACTGCCTTCCATACTCTCTGGACTTCAGCAATCCTTTGCCCTACGCTCATGCTTCGCTTGATATCTTGACTCAACCTCTTGTCCAAGCCTTGCACTGCTTGCGGCATGACTCTGCCTGGCTGTGCTGCGGCAGAAAGCTTCTATGTTGATTGTTTTTCAAGCACGTTCCAACTAATGAACTATGCTAAATCAAATCACCAATATGACCAGTGATTACAACAGTTTAAATTGTGAAGAAAGAAATAAAACAAATAAATATGTTAGCAAGACAACTTCTGCCTAGGTACATTTAAGGCATTGTAATGCCCAAACATATTTATCCTTACAAACTCCCCCTTTTTATCTTTCTTCACAAAACCATGAGGCAGCAGCGCAATGAGCACTCCCCCTCAATGAAATACATCTTACTTGGAAGTTTATGGAATTTATCTTGACAAAACAACTAAGGCATAAAACTCCCCCTTAGTTAATACTTCCTAAGTAGAACAAAAATTTATTTAAACAACTAACTAACTAATAGAACTAAAACAAGTAACTAAGTAAGCCTTAAAAATAACACACCAATTTTTCAAAGGAAATAACTACTTGAATTAAAAATTGTTCAAACCAAAAGCAAACTTAAAAAACAAATTGTTCAAAAAGCAAATAGACAGAAATTAAATAAATTGTTCAGAGTGAATAAAAACTTAAAGCAAAAAGAAGAAATAATTTTTCTTCGGGTCTTCAGAACTGCAATCCTTGAAGTCTTCAATCATCGTGCTCAGGAGACGATCCACGCTCTTCACCATCAATCTCTGCTGCAGTGTCTGCGGCAGCCTTCTCTGCTGCGGCAGCATCCTTCTCTGCAGCTTCTTTAGCTTCAACTTCTTTGAGGTCTGCATCAATGCGCTTCTTCAACTTCTTCAAGACAGTGCTCTTTGCCATTTTGGCCTCGGCTGCTGGTACTCCCCCTTTTTGTGGAGGAAAGTCCTCTTCTTCAAGAAAGAAAGTAATGGCATCCACGAGTGCTTTTGACATGTAGTCCTGCATGATAACCATATGGTTTGCAGCAACTTGATCTGCAAATGCCTGGACACGTGCATGAGTACCCGGATGTGGAGCAGATGAGCTAGGGGCATCAGTCTACGGCAGCTTTGGAGCCTTCTTTGGAGGTGGAGTGGGAGGCACTGCGGCAGTAGCATGAAAACCATTCCAGGGCAAATCATTGTATTCTCGGACAGACAGCTTGTAGGGATGTGGCATAGCAGTCAGGAGATCAGCATTATTGTACGAGAGCCCTTGGATTTTCAACATCTCCCAGATCAAAGAAGGGAACGCAAGGCTCTGCGTCTAGGTGATGTTCTCTGCCTGTGATGCAATCTTCTCAAAGATGATTTCTCACAAATTCACCTGCCTACCTGCACCAAGGTGAAACAAGATTTCCCCCATTTGGGTATGCACAAAATGCACATTGGTTGTGGGAATCCAGTTGTGCCTGGCAACAGTGAACAAAAAATAGTAAAAAGATGAGAGTTTTGAGCAAGGAATGTTGTTTGCGGCATCAGGTGGTGATTTGGTCAGGCGGTGAGAGACTGCGGCAATAGTAGGGTCAACCATTGCGGCAGGATACTCGATATCAGAGCGCTCAAGGAAGGCATTAATGGCAGAAGGGGTAAAATTAAAAATTTTCTCCCGGAGATACACATTCCCATAGCCACGGGAACCATCATCACCAAAGCAGGGGCGCAAGTTAGCATAAAGATCGCGCACCAAGTCCTCGCAGTAGGGTCCTGCGTAGGTGACTGCCTTGACCAACTTCATCCTCTTCAAGAACTTATCAACTTTGTGTCTGGCACAAGTCGGCATGTCAACACAACGATCCGTTTGAATGGGCTTGTTGGAGTAGAACTGGGGCCCAATCACCGAACGGCGTTCCGACCAGAATCGCCTCGAATAACCCTTCCCGGGTTTCATATCAGAATCTGAGTCCTCCTTGGGAGCATCAATTTTTGGTGCCTTGCCACCCTTCTTCGCAGCAGGTAGTGCTGCGGCATCACCACTTTGCGAGCTGTCGGGTTTGGATGCGGCAGCCTTCTCCTTCCCTTTACGGGATTTCTTAGCAGTGGTGGCTTCGACGTCAATGGGATTTTCCATTGAGGTTGGGGGCACAGCCGGGCCTTTGCCTTTAGCATAGGCAGTGGCGGATCTGGTGGACGGCCGGCGAGTGATGGGCACTTGCTGTTTCTTGCGCTTCCTGGAGGCAAGATCCTGCAGCAGTGGGTTTGATTCTGTGTCAGAGGCATCTGCGGCATCATGCTGCTGTTGACTTGAGTGGCCGGAATCTTCCGCATCGGAGGGTGGATTTGCAGATGGATAAGGAGTCGGTTTGCGAGCCTTGGTCTTTTTCTGAGATATGGGATAATTGTCGTAGAGCTCGGCATAGTTGAAATCATCATCATCATCCCTCCTGTTGTAAGGCATTTGCTTGCCTTGCTGCTGCACTTCAGGGTCTGCCTGAGGAAAGGCAGATGATGCGGCAGTAACCGATGGCTCAGGAGTGAAAAGGCCCTTGAAATCAGAAGTGTTGAGGGATCTTTCATTCTGGGCAGCCTCGTAAGCAAGTACATCGTCGACGTCTGAAATAACCACCGTCGGGTGAGGGGTTTGAGACGGCTCAGTGTCGCCGGAGATGTCCACATCTTCAGGGCGAATGATGGACAGTGGAGTTGGTTCAGGGTAGACTCGTTCCTCTTCGGCAGGTTCGTCTTCTGCGGCAGCTTCTCCCCCTATGTCATGGTCCGGAGAGATGTTCATGGGAGAAGCCTTACCTGATCCTTCTCTGGTCTCGACTTGTGGCGGCTGGGAAGCGGCGTCGATTGCGGCGGCGGCAGCTGCGGCGGCGGCGGCGTCGATGGCGATGAGGCGGTTGATGAACGGCAGAGACTCCGCGGGTTGAATATCCTCCATAGTTGCATCGGGGCGAGATTCTTTGATGAGCTCCACTAGGCGTGGGTCCGAGAAGTAGCGAGCAAAGGCGAATGGAGATGATGCCATTGAATTCAAAGTTCTTGATAAGCAATTTAGGGTTTTAAAAAGAAACAGAGCACAAACAATCGAACGTAAGAAGATGGGGGATTTTATACTTTATGTTCGATAGAGAAATTAGGGTTTTGAGAATTCAAGAAAATTCAAACTCTTTGAATCTGATTTGTATGAGAAGTGTAGTTGAATTAGGAGTTTGAATAATAGATAAAGAAAATAGGAGAGAAAAACGGGTGGCAGTTGATGGGATGGGCAACTAGGCAACGGTTACTTTTTGAAGCTGAACCGTCGCCTGCCGCATACTCAAGTGCTGCCCAACGGTCAAGTGGGGCAAGGCTCTGCGGCAGGTTGTTGCCAAAAAATGAAAATCCAAAATCCCTTTTTTTTTTTTTTTTTTTGTTTATCTATTTTTCTGTTTTTAATTTTTCTCTTTTTCTGTTTTTAGAGTATTTTCTTTTTCTATTTTTCATTTTTCAATTTTTTTTTTTGAATAAAATAAGTAAAATATTTTTGTGGTGTGAAAAATCGAGGCTTACAAAGCAAAATTAGGAAAAGAATAAAAACATCTAATCCTACTGAAACATCATGCTGCATCATAAGTACTTATACTCCACTTAGGTATAATGCCAATGTCAAAAACGAGATTATCAAATACTTAGGTCACCTAGTACATAGTATCTCAACCCATTGAGTATTAATTACATGTATATGGGTTTGACCATGTTGCCTAAAGTGGTTTGGGTATTTTATCTTCCTTCGGAAAATTTTAATCTCATAAATTGACTAAGGCAGAATGCTGTGGCAGAGGTTCAGTAGGCATGACAGTGCGGCAGCATGATGCAGATCAGCATCTAAGGCATGGTGCACATGCACAAAGATTTTCTCAAAGCAATGAATCGATCTGAGTTCAGTGGCTTGGTGAAGATATCTGCTATTTGATTTTCTGTTGGGATGTGATCAATCCTCAAGAGTCGTTTCTCCACCAAATCTCGGATGAAATGATGCCTTATGCTGATGTGTTTGGTTCTTGAGTGCTGCACTGGATTATGACTGATATTTATGGCACTCGTATTGTCGCAGTAGAGTGTAAGAACATTGCTATCCAGGTGGTAGTCATCAAGCATGTGCTTCAACCAAATCAATTGGGTACAGCAACTCCCTGCGGCAATGTATTCTGATTCGGCAGTGGATAGAGAAATGCAGTTTTGCTTGCGGCTTTGCCATGAGATGATGTTGTTTCCAAGAAAGCAACATCCTCCGCTTGTACTCCTGCGCTCATCCGTGTCTCTTGCCTAGTCGGCATCTGAAAATCCAACCAAATCGGTGGTGGTATCTTTGGTATACCATATGCCTAACTCGACTGATGCGGCAACGTAGCGTATGATGCGTTTGACTGCCTTCAAGTGTTCTTCCCTTGGATCAGCTTGAAACCTGGCACACAAACAAACGCTATACATGATATCAGGTCTAGTTGCCGTAAGGTAAAGTAAACTCCCTATCATGGATCGGTAGAGTGTCTGATCCACTGCGGCAGTATCAGTGCCTCGGGAGATTTTGTCCGTTGAGCCCATAGGTGTTTTCATGGGCTTGGATCCTTCAAGTTGAAATCTTTTGATGAGATTCTTAGCGTATGAAGTTTGTGAGATAAACGTCCCAGTTGATGATTGCTTGATATGGAGCCCTAAAAAATGAGTTAGTTCTCCTACCATGCTCATCTCAAATTTTGATGCCATGGCGGAGGTAAATTCCTTAAGCATATTCTCACATGTGGATCCAAAGACAATATCATCAACATAAATTTGTGCAATTAAAATATTGGAAGAATTGAATTTCACAAACAGTGTTTTGTCGGCAGTGCCTCGAGTGAATCCGAAACTGAGTAGAAAGTCAGTTAAGCAGCCATACCAAGCTCTAGGAGCTTGTTTTAGGCCGTACAATGCCTTGTGTAATTGATACACATAGTCAGGATGTTTCGGATCTTCGAAGCCCTTGGGTTGTGCAACATATGCCTCCTCTTCAAGTATGCCGTTGAGAAAGGCTGCCTTCACGTCCATTTGATGTAAGGTGATGTTGAGGTGGCATGCAATAGCAATAAGTAAACGTATGGACTCCATGCGTGCTACGGGAGCAAAAGTTTCATCGAAGTCGATGCCTTCAACTTGCGTATAGCCTTGCGCCACTAGTCTTGCCTTGTTGCGCCCAACCTGCCCATGCTCATTCGATTTGTTCTTGAAAATCCACTTTGTCCCGATGACATTCTTGTTTTTGGGACGAGGAATGAGCTTCCAAACTTTGTTTCTTTCAAACTCGTTCATCTCTTCTTGCATTGCCATAAGCCAAAATTCATCGGCCAATGCTTCTTTGGCATTCTTTCGTTCGATCGTTGAGAGGTACGAGACAATGCCTATTTCAATGCATGTGGCAGACATGCTTACATTCTTGGTCATGTTGCGGTAGTTGATGTATGGACGAGCTCTCATGCGTGTGGCCAACAGTTGACTCGAAGGGTGGTTTCGGATAACATGTCTTGGGGGATCCCTTCGTCGTCGGATTGGTGTTTCTTCGACATCTGATGAATCTGTTTGTTGAGGCGAGTTATCATCATTTGAGTGCTCGGGAGACGCTGTAGAGGGCTGATCATCATTATTCGAGCCAGTGGGTGCGGCAGTAGGCTGCGTAGGAGTGAAACTGCCTTCAATTTCTGCTACTGCGGCAGGCTCGAGCAGACCTTCTACATTCTCTTCTTTGGGTTTCCTGAGTCGACTAAGATCATCAAAATCAACATTTACAGATTCAATGATGGTTCTAGTTTGTATGATAAAAATACGATAGGCATGACTATTCCTAGAGTATCCAACAAATAATCCTTTAAGTGACTTTGGATCAAGTTTAGATCTAGGTTCCCTATCATTCAGAACATAACAAACAGAGCCAAACACATGAAAGTATTTCAGATTAGGCTTCCTATTGTTCAAAATTTCATAGGCCGTTTTTGTTGTTCCTGAACGTATGCTGATGCGGTTCAGGATATGGCATGCGGCATTGAATGCTTCTGCCCAAAATTGCTTGCTTAGGCCCTTGGCGATCAGCATGGTACACGCCATTTCCTTGAGGGTTCGGTTCTTCCTTTCAGCCACGCCGTTTTGTTGCGGTGTTATGGGGGCAGAAAATTCTTGGGCAATGCCATGCGTGTCACAAAAACGAGAAAGTCGTTGGTTTTCAAACTCAGTGCCATGGTCACTTCTTATTCTCTTTACTGAGGCTTCATGGTTGGTCTTTATCCACCTAATTAGTTTGGACACCTCATCAAATGTCTCACTCTTGTCTTGGAGAAAACGCACCCAAGTATATCTTGAGAAATCATCTACTACGACAAGTACGTAGCGTTTTCCAGAGTGGCTCCTCGTCTCGATTGGTCTCATTAAATCCATGTGGAGGAGATCAAAGCATTTGGTTTGCTTTTGATACAGTTCTGCCTTGGAGTTGGCAGGTCCTGCGGCAGAGGCATCAGTCTGTCCTGCGGCAGGTATTGCTGGATGACTTGTACGAGTCATTTTTCCTTGTTTGTAATGTCCACATGTTGTCTTCTGGATTTTTGGGAGAGCTGGAAGTCCACGAACAGCATTGAGCTTGATTAGACGCTCTAAATTCCCAAGACTTGTGTGTCCAAGTTTTTGATGCCATAGGTCTATGTCATCTTTGACTTGTGCAGAGAGGCATGTTTCTCCAATGGAGTAGCAGTTGTTTGCCTTGGAACGCTCCCCCTGAATGAGTGGGTTCCCTGCACTATCAAACACTTCACACATTTGGTGAGTAAACTTTACATTCATGCCTTCATCGCATAGTTGACTTATGCTTATGAGGTTTGTGATGAGGCCTTCAACATGAAGCACTTGTTGTAGCTTTGGCAGCCCTTTCACATTTAAAGTGCCTCGGCCAACAATTGAACCACTGGACCCTCCTCCAAACGTGACCTCTCCTCCGTGAAAAGCTTTGTAGTCGATGAGGTGATCACTATTTCCGGTCATGTGCCGCGAGCATCCACTATCGAAGTACCATTTATCATCCTTGGTAGCTTTGAGGGCAGTGAAAATGACATTGCATGTTTCGGCACTTTGGATGGCATTTGATGCGGCAGCGGAGTCATCGGAGGGACCTGTAAAGCAAACATTCGTAGAGAGTTTAGTTTTGGGCACCCATTTGCGTATAATTGTTGCCTTCTTTTTGAAAAAGTGTCGTGAAGACAGAGAATGCGAGAAGTATTTGGGATGCCGTGGTCCAGTGTTGGAGTGAAAGTAATGTCCTCTCGCTTGATCCTCTTCGCGTCTCCAACAAAAGGGTCGAATGTGACCAGGTACTAGGCAGTAGTGGCAAACATATCGTCTCGTTGATTTAAAATGTTGCTTAGGCAGGGGCTTCCTTGTCTTCATCCTGCCTGATGGTGCCTGCCTTTGCTTCGGCCTTCTGCGGCAGTCTTTTGCTGGGGCAGTGGCCTTGCCTTCGGTTTGTTCATCCCTTTCTGGAGTTGAGAATTGTGCGGCAGCGTTTGAATCGTCATTTGATGCCTTTACAAATGCCATGTCCATTGGGTTTTTCTTTGGAAAAACGGCATCTACAACTTTTTGATGTCCGAGGCCTTGCCGTTCAACATGTGAAATACTCATTACGGCATCTAATTTTGTTGTTGCTGTGTTAAGTTTTACAAAAGTATTGTTAGCAACTTCGAGTTTTCCATTTACACGATTAAAGTCAATTTTCAGTTTCTCGGCCTCCATATCCTTTCTGGTGAGTTGGACATCAAGTTTCTTCAATCGTTCTTCAAAGGTGTTCTTTTCTATGAGCATTTGTTCAATTGCCATAGCCTGCTTCTTCACTTTTTCTTCATATCCGGCTTTGGTTGACGTAAGCATCTTCATCATCTTGGTCTGCCGGGTAAATTTCATGCGTAGCTCATCGAAACTTTCTTTGAGCTCGATGAAAATATCAATGGGAATGGTCTCCTCTTCAGATTCATAGCCATTGACTGAGGCAGTGAGGCACAGGCAGTTCTCTGCGGCAGGGCTTTCAGTCGTTTCTGCGGCAGAGGCAAAGAATGCAACATGCCGTCGTGCATTCACATTGGATGGACTGTCATCTTCAGCGTCGGATAGGGTTGTGCCTTCGAGTTGAGCAGTAAGCGCAGTGGTTGAGTCTTCAAGGCAATATTGTTCAATATCTTCTTGCGCAACCATGGAATTCAAAATTCCAATGCCTCGATCTTTTGAAGGGCATTCGGTTGAGAAGTGTCCAATCCCTTGACATACGTGGCATTTGATCCTTGACCAGTCCTTTGAATTTGGACTTGAACTTGAGATTGATCCCGTGCTTGGTTGGCGGATCACAAGTCGTCGATCTTGAGTTTGTGGTGACCTTGCCGGGAACTTCCTTCGTCGGGGATCGTACGGCTTCTTCAGCGAGCGAACAAGTACAGCATCCATTTTCCGGGCGAGGAATGCAAACTGGTCATCTCAACCATCAGATCCAAGTAGCTCGTAGATCTCTTCATCGGTCAAGTCATTGGTAGAGGTGGGGCTGCTGCCTTGAGAACTATTTCCTTGTTCTCTGCCGTCGGGCTCTGCCACGGTGTAGGCAATGTTCCTCTCGTCGCTTCGTGGACGTGATTTCCCGTGAGTTTCACGATCTTCATGGTTCAGTTCATAGTTCTTGAAGATCGCCATTAATGAAACAAAATCTTCTTCAGACATTTCGCTGTCTTCTATGGCAGTGACCTTCGGCAGGAACTTTTTGCTCATCGATCGCATAATCTTACTACACACTGCCGGGTTGCTAATGGGTGAGCCAAGGTCAGCACATTCAGTAACAATGGACATTAATTCTCCAAAGTACTGAAGGCAAGTCTCGTCCTCGTTCATACGCAAGTTCTCGAAACGAGACATAAGCATACGGACCTTGGTTTTCTTCACTGCGTTGTTACCTTCACAATGAAGAGCCAGCAAATCCCATACTTGTTTGGCAGTAGTACATTGTTTGACAATTCTGTACATATTGCAATCGATGGATTCAAGGATGGCACACCTTGCCCTATCGTTGGCAGTAGCTGCGGCAGTTTCATCGATAGACCACTTCTCCGGTGATTTTTCAATCGTGCCGCCTTCAGGGATTTCCTCCTGAGGTGGTTTCCATCCTCGAAGTACGGATAGCCACGCACTGCGATCAATTGATTTGATCCTTGCTTCAATGCGGGTTTTCCAAAATCCATAATTACTACCGTCAAGAACAACCGGTGTTCGTACGATGTAAGATGGATCTGCCATTGTAAGTGTGCGTGATCAGACGGACCTTAAACACTAAGTAAGTCTAGTGCCCGCTCTGATACCACTTGAAAGACGTAGGCAATAAATAAAACGCAGTAAAATGCGCTGCCTAGACAAGGCAGTGTTCTGCGGTAGAACAGCGTATGCCGCAGCACGATGCCTTGTACAGAAAACGTTCGTTTTACGTGATTTAATTAAGTTTAAGTATTTTATCCAGATTAACCAAGTTGTTTACTAGTTAAAATTATATGTGATATATGTATAAGAATTGCAGCGGAATTAATAAAAATAAATCACTTCGAACGAACACACACACACGTACGAAAAAGTAAAGAACACAAATTTAAATCTTTGTATGTGTGTTTAAATTATACACATACGAAACGGCCTTACGGCCAGAAACTTTATTAAAGAACGAGTCTTTACAAAATAATACTCTTGGATTTACAAAGATATTACCAAAGGCTATACACATGTATGCCTTCGTATGAATCGTATCCGAAGAGTATGAACAATCAACAACAAAAACCTAGCTACTGAAATGAACACCTATACTAAGCTATCGAATCATCGGCTGAACACACGAACTCTCTTAGGGACGAGAGAACACACGGCACGACGAGCTTCAAGAATGAAGTCGCGGCTCTAAAAGCTCGATGATCGATTCCCGAAGGAAATGTGTTTCTGGAGGTGTTAATATGTTGTATGAGTGTTGAGTAAATGCAGCTGGGTCGTCCTCTATTTATAGGTGAGAGTCTCCAACTGATTTCCTTATTTTGCTAGGTCAACAATCGGTTGAGATATTCTAGGGCAGGCTGTTTTGACCACTGCCGCAGGAATGCCTTCTGAAGTTCTTCTGGAATGCTCTGCCGTACTGCACTGCCTTCCATACTCTCTGGACTTCAGCAATCCTTTGCCCTACGCTCATGCTTCACTTGATATCTTGACTCAACCTCTTGTCCAAGCCTTGCACTGCTTGCGGCATGACTCTGCCTGGCTGTGCTGCGGCAGAAAGCTTCTATGTTGATTGTTTTTCAAGCACGTTCCAACTAATGAACTATGCTAAATCAAATCACCAATATGACCAGTGATTACAACAGTTTAAATTGTGAAGAAAGAAATAAAACAAATAAATATGTTAGCAAGACAACTTCTGCCTAGGTACATTTAAGGCATTGTAATGCCCAAACATATTTATCCTTACACAAACCATTAAGCTACATTAGCTCGTAAGGATCAATCTCTGGTCTTTCAGAGGAAAATTAATAGTTCAAACCATTAAGCTACATTAGCTCGTTGGAAGAATGTATAATATTATCTAATATACTAGTATATGTTTTAAGTATAAATTATTTCAGAAAAAAGATAAATCACACATTTATGAGACAGAAAGAGTTAGTGTATCACTTATCCTAAAACATGATCAACTAAGGCAACGAGTTGTGAAAAAAAAAACTCCAATTATACATGATTGAAAATAATACATTTTTTATGTATAGTCAAATTCACCATTTACATATGTAATTCGAATAATAATAATATCCAAAATTACATATTTATCTATTTATATATTGTTTCTATAAAACACAATGGACCCATCTGTTTTTAACTTTTAAGTTGGAATTTTATCTCACATCCGATCCACTTGAAAAACGTTGCCTTAATCAATCACAGTCGAGAGATAAAAAAAATTATTGTCATGCATTTAGATTAAATGTTGACGTGCCTTACCATATTTTTAATTAGTCAAAAGTCAAAGATTGCAAATTTGAATTAGTGTATAGCATCTCCTAAAGTGCTTCTCGTATCATTTACTATTAAGATTTTATTTTATGTGTCAAAAAAAGATCGTTGAATAGTTACAAATTGCATTCTTGTTTACATATGATAATTCGATGTGTTTAGAAATTTATTCATAAATCTTATACGTTCATTGATTTTTGTATTTCAAAATCGAGAAAGAAGCTACTATAGTATATAACAAATTTCGACATTGAACAGATTAAGATACACTACGTAATGATATATTAATTCCATTTCCTTTATAATGTTTAATTAAGTGTTTAAAAAGATATATAAATATATTACAACCTAGTGCTACGGCATTAACAGTTACAGTAAATTAAGGTATACGGGAGTATACGGCAAAAATAAAAAGCATAGTAAAGTAGTACATGTTGTCAGAGATGACTGAAAGTCTGAAAAAATATACTGCAATAGTACAATCTCTATTTATGGAGTATAAACTTTTGAGACTTTATCTTTAGATTCTTTTTTAATGTTTTAAAAAGTAATTAATGTTGATTTCTCAAGATTGATTTGCGATATTTTCATTTATTTATTTTTTGTATTTAATATATGCATGGAAATTAAATTATATGATCCTTTCCTTTAAAAATGTTCAATTTCTTTTAAATACAAAAATAATTGTAAGCAATATAAAAGACTGAACAACCTTCCGAGAAAAATTATTTTCATCTGATAATATGGATTTGTCACATAAAAGAGATCGAAATAATATTGTTTTATTGATGGTATGATATAAAAAAAATTGACTGATCGATCATAGTACTCTTGTTTTGTTCCTATGATTGAGATAAATACATATAAGAACACAATCATATATAATTTGATGAACAACGTAGTTTATTATACTATATACTACTATAGTAGAGTCACAATATGTGTATTAATTGGGTAGTGCAGCAGATTCTGATGGCGATATCTTCTGGAAAAGGCTGAGCCTGTTATCACCCAACCTCGTCGCGTAAGCGGACTTCTTGTATTCCAACCAAGTGAATTCCTCGTACAAGCTCTCTTCGCCTTCTTCCATCACCGAAGCCAAAGGTACAATCTTTTCATGCATAGGTGGGCCCCCGAAGTATAACATCGACAGCCTCTCTTTGTTACTATCAGCCAACACTCTGTGCTTCACACTCCTGAACCTCCCATTAGTCATTACCTGCATTATATATATATATATTAAATTTAATATATATTCCACGTCACTAATAAATAAATAAAATATTTTTTTATTTTACCTGCAACGAATCACCAACCATGAAGTAAAAGGATGTGTGATCCGGTGGGACCGAGGCCCACGAACCGTCCCCACGACAGATCTGCAGCCCCGAATAAGTGTTGCTGGACCTCAGAACCGATATTATCTGCGGGTCCGTGTGGGCCCCGAACCCGATCAGATTCCGACCCGGCCCGCACGGCGGGTAGTAGTTCAGCCTAAACGCACAATCGCTCTTCTCATCTCTTATCATCTTACTCAAAACACCCCGAGGCTCTATCGCCAGCTCGTCCGACGTCATGTCCAGCACTCGCCACGTCATCACCTTCACTTCTCGCAGATATTCCTTCACGTGACACCTGTCGTCGTCATTCCGATAATTAATTAATTAATTAATTAATACTCCATAAATTTATAATAAATTAAATTCGTGCATTTATTTTTTACCGTAAAGTCTCAGGGAGTCCGAGAAAGATTGTCGGGTCAGCATTGGATAAGAGAAGGTACTCAACCCAGCCCACGTCCCCGTTGGGCCCGATCCTCTTGCTACCGTACCCGACCGGGCCCATTTTGTCCTTTTCTTCTTGGGCCGATTTGAAGAACTTCAAGGCCTCGGCCTCGAACGTGTTTAGAAACTCGATCGAGATTCCGTGATTGATGACCTTGAAGAACCCGTGCTCTTTGCAGGCTTTGACTATAAGCTTTCTAGAGTTAGTCGTGTCCGAGAGGTCGATGATCGGGATCTGCGTGAACACGACCGGATTCGGCGTATCGCATGTTTCAAATCCGGCCAAATTCTGACTGAGAATTGGCTGAGACAAGACCACCATTTTGTGGGGACGTGGTTGTAAATACGAAAAGATTGGGGGCTGTATTGCAAATTGATAGAGAGACTAACCGACTAACTAACTGGACTGCCAATTTATAGCATATGCTGCTGTCTGGAATGTGAAATATGGTAAAAAGTGGGGACTGATTTGAAAATATTAATTAACCACGAAATATATTATATAGATAAATCAGGAATAATTTATTAGTAGCAGGATCTATTGGGAATAATTATATTGAATTTTGCGATTACATTTTTAAGTGTCACAAAGTCTTTAATTTGAACAAATCAAACATTCAATGTATAGTGCAATTTTATAGAGTAGCAAATATTTAAACATTTCATTTCTATTAAAAATAATAAAATACCCTGCTGCGTGACATAATTTCTAGAATAATTTTGACTTTATTTATTTTTCAATTATAATATTGATTGTATATATTATACTACTCGATTACATCACTCGGTAATTGCATCACCATAGGTGCGATTGGTATGTCATTTTGGTTAACAACTACTACTATTTGAATGGATAATGATTTCTCGAGGTTAATTATTCCTCATTAATGATGGTTTAATTTTACTATATGTTAATTATGACTACATTGTAAGGCACAACATGTGTGTGTGAATTGTTATCCCGTGATCCACAAAGATAATCCCAATTCAAGGTGCACTGCATGTCGTTCAGTCAGCAAATTTCGTCGATAATCAATTTTTCAAACAACAATTCAAAATTTTCGAACAAACTAAATTGAATTGATTTTTGTGGGTTTTAAGGATAAATAGTGCATGTCTATATTTCTTTTTAATTTACAATATAAACATATGTCCGTGACATGTTCATACGAAAATGAATATGTGAATGATTGATTGCATTACATATTCATATCATACTATAATTAGCTAACAATAATATCGGACATAATTGTGGTAGATGAACATAACACACAAAAAAAAAAATTGTCGAAAATTGTACGTCATTTAATGTGGAAAACAAAAATTCTTACTCATGTGTGTCACTTAATGTCAGTAGGAAAACAGTTCGAAAGAAAGCACCATGCACTCATGCAGAGTAAAAAAAATCCAAAAAATGCCTAATTAATTAACATATATATTTAATTTATTACCGTAATTTTTTTTATTTCAGATAATTATTGAATAAAAATTTGAGATGAAATTATACGTATAATTATCCAATTAAACAATCAACTCATTAATCAAAGTTATGCTCAAAGTTGCATATCTTTTCTTGGAATATTTTTGACTTTTTTTTAATATTTCCTTTTCAAAGTACCAATCACATCACCATGGATGAATACAAGGACCGAACTAATTAATCCAATTAAGTACTAGTAGTACTACGTATTACATTCACATATTCCTTTTGCTTATTTATTTATTTATTCATTGATCAATTCTTTACAAAAATGCAATCACTCTCGCTTGTATTCTTTTACATTTTAATAAAATGTTCGTAACAATAACAACATTTAAAAAATAAATGTTAGAAACCGCTTCATCTAAAAGCTCGAACTGAAGTTGAGCAACTAGACATTTATAGTGGGCCGAATATCACTTGTGGGCCGATTTCAACCTCAGGGTAAGACCCAACAAGTGGATAATTAATTCGGGTGGAGTCGCACATGGCGGGAGTCGAACCCAGGATCTGCCACAAGGCTAGGCTCTGATACCATGTTAGAAACCGCTTCATCTAAAAGCTCGAACTGTTAGAGAAGTTGGACTTCTTTACACTTATATTAATGGGCCGAATATATTCTTCAATACTCCCCCTCACTTGTGGGCCGAATATATTCTTCAATAATAAATATTAATATTTTTATCTTTTAAATTATTTTTCAATTTTTTATTTAAATTAATTTATTGTTAAAATAAAAAATGTACAATTTTTGATTTAACAATTTTGTTTTGAATTTTTTATGTTCAGAAAAATGTCTCTTAAATTCATTTGAAATGAGAGAACTCGGACTTATAAATCACACAGAATCTCATATATTCCTTTTCACATAATTATATATAGACGGCGTATTCACAAATAACACGTGTAAACAGTACATAAAAGTCGTGTTTTCATAGTAAAAGATTATTAGCAAGGCATGCACTATATAGTACCTACTGCAATAATGAAGTTTATAGATATACTTAATTATATCTATACCACCTTAGTACTAATTAAAGCAAACAATTATTGTATTTTTTGACCTCTTTCCTAGTGCTACAGACTACAGTGTAGACAAATTTGGAATTGAGTTTTCACACTCGCGAATTTTTATACACTAAATAAGAATGTTCTATACTTCTATATAATATATATGTCCTACTCCTCTTAATTTTTTTTAGTCTGAGTCAGTTGCAATATCTCAATATCTCAAGTTCAAAACTTTAATCATTTTGATTTTCAATTCAAGTGTTCAACTAACTGAACTAACAACCCTCACAACTCCTCTTAAGTTATGATATTATACTTTGTTTTTTATGATTATTAATTAATTAATTAATTAAAAAATATTATATATTACTTCATTTTATATATACAAACATATTAAAACAAAGATGCAATTTAAGAAAAAGGCAAATAATTATACAATTATTTACTAGTTATATACAATATCTCTATCCCAAAAATAATGATAATAATTTATTCGCAAATTATAACAAAAAAAAGTGTGACTATTAAAATGAGACAAAAAAGAGTAGTTAAGTAGTTACAAGGTATAATTATCACATCAACTAAAAAAATTATGTAATTTTTTTATAATTAAGAATATCAAAATTCCAATTATTTTAAAATTTATATAAAAAATCATTTTTTATTTTACATTTCATTAATAATTTTTAAAAGTCTAAATTAAATATTAAACTATAATTATTTAAGTAAATTTTAATTAATTCAAGAGCAATTTCCTCGTTGTGTTCTTTTGATTATTAATTTTGAGAATCCCATAAAAATTATTACTTAGATTAAATCGATTCTTTTTTAATCTTGATACAAACAAATTCTCGCGGTGCCGGAGAATATTCCCATATATATTTTTTTGTACATAATTTTTATTAAAATCTTTTATTTTTTGATTTTCTGGTAGACTCTCAGAATAATTATTTGGTTTTGCAAACCAAACGAAAAAGCCCCTAAAAATTAAAATGACATTATTTGAATAGAATGTATTGTTAATGAGAAGATTTAAAAGAAATGTATTTATGAGACAAATTATATTGATAAAGTTTACAAAAACAAAATTATCTGCGATTCGATCAAAATTACTATCCCAAAATTTGGATTAAATGAATATAATAGAATTAGAAAACATGTAATTTTCATTTTGAAAAGATCTTGAATATAGAGTTATATTTAAAATTTGCATATGAGATCGAACGTCAAAATAAATTAATTTTCAATTAATTATATATGTTAAAGTTCTGAAAAATTGATTGAGGTGATTTTTTTTCCTTGCTTTAGAATTGGATATGATGTACTCTTTTTATGTTATATAATGGGACTATTTTTTTTAAATAGACATTTAAACAATAATAAGATTTTTAAAAATATTTATTATTATTTTTTTACTTTAAAATATAATTTTACTCATATTTTTATATTTATTTTTTTAACTTTACTCATAAGTCATAATTACTTAATTTACATTTAAACTTAAAAATACATTTATATTTTATATTTTTTTTTACATAAAAACTCAAAAAACAATATTTTTCTAAAAGACGTGCTATAATTGGATGAATCTCACCAAAGCAAAAATCTTTAAAAAATATTTTATTAATTTAAATAATAATTTATTTATATTTAGATATGAATTAACATATATTATACTACTATTAATTTATATAATGTAAAAAAATTAATAATATAATTTTTTAATTAAAAATATTACATATTTTAGTATTTTTAATTAGTTAAAAAAAGACAATGAAATAAAAATAAATGTTTTAATATATAAAAATAATTAGTATATATATTATTTTTAAATATATATTAAGTAAATTATATTTTTAACTGTATAAAAAACAAAACAAAAAAACACAATTAAATTTCTGCCTCTACGAGCAATTTAAATTTTGTCCATGAAGAATAACATTAATATTTTATTAAACTTTCGCGTCTTAAAAGTTCTCCTGTATTTAAGAAAAGGGAGGGAGTAGCATTTATTAATAGGTGAGCAACTATAAATTATTTAATTTTCTTACTTTATTTTTATTACATTAATTATTGTTTTTGGACGGAATTTGAACGTTAATTCCCAACAGCTGGTTATGCTCTGGATTTTGAACAGAAACAATATTGACGAGGTACTTATCCTTGTCGATGAACACGGTAGCAAACCTGACCAATGAGACGATGTACATATGTAGAGTTTGATGAAGGTTCTTTCAAGGATATAAGTATATATATGCTTTAATTCTACTTTCCTTTTTCATCCTTGGAGAATGTATGTAGCTAGTGTTGGAATTATTATTGTTGTAATTTAATAATTCATGTATTTTGTCCAAAGTTTGTAATTTTTTATGGCTAATAAAATGTATTCGATTTCGAGTTTAATCGTTACTATAATTATCTACGTGTTACGAGGTAATTATGAGACTTTATTTCGTCAAAATCCGTTAATCGATGAGTGAGAAATAAATGTGTAAAGATTGTCATAAATACTACTTTGGTAAATGTAAGCAATTAATATTTTATTGGGATATTGGTTATCCCACGTAGAAAGAATACCAAAAGTCATTTCTCTTTAAATGTGACAAGAGAGTATGAGTGTTCAACAAGTTGACTAAGTCCATGCACCCTTAGCGGTACATGGCAAGGGCCACACGCGCGCGCCCCGCCCCGACCCGTCCCGTCCCGGGCTCGGGCTCGGGCCTGGGCTTGGATGTGGGCTTGGTCCTGGCTCCTTGGTGATTTGGTCAATTGGACTCTGGGCTGGACCTGGGCTTCCCGGGGCCCACTGGGCCAATTGGGATTATTGGGCTGTACCTATCTTTTTGGACACGGGCGGATTGAATATTTGGGCTCGTTTAATCGACCCAAAAGTTGAACACACTGATTAAGGCTTTGGGCTTGGCCCAACCTATAGCTTTTGGATATTAATTAATTAATGCTTTGGGCTCGGCCCAGCTTAATCTTTCTGGATATTAATTAATTTCGTGAATTAATTAATTATTTTAATTGCAGAACATGGGGCAGTTGGAGATGGAGTGGTGCTTCCCTCCACTCATCGTAACTGCTGCCCATTACCACCCTGATAGTGGTGCGTAACTTCCCCGAGTGAGGTCTATAAGTAGAAACGAGCATGCATCATTTCACGCACGAAATTTTGCCAATCATATCATCATATCATTCGCATCGAGTGCTCTGTTTTCCTAGTTACCATTCAAACCGAGGGTTCGATTCAGTGTGCATTTGTTCGATCCCCGCTTCGCCGTTGTATCTTTGGGGTCAGAGAGCCTGTAACCGTCGCATACACGGGGCTTTACTGACTTGCGGAAAGTGCAAGCTCCTCGGCAGCAACCTCAACGATCTTTCTTACTTTCCGCTTTTGTTGTTTTATTCCGGTTTTGGACTAACCCGTTTACCTTTTTTTTAACAATCGCAAGTCAGTAAACCATGTCTACCGGAAGTGATGCCCAGAACAACGATGCCCAGAAGAACAAGGAGATTCCCGTCATCATTGTTGAACAACCCATCAACAACAAGGAAGTTCTCATCGGTAAGATTCCAGTGGCGCTGCCCATCCACACCCAGACCATCCCGAATGCTGAGAAACCCGAGAAGTTCACCGATGTTGACTTCAAAAGGTGGCAGTCCAAAATGATGTTCTACCAGACCACTCTCGGCCTTCAGAAGCATTTGACTGATGACCCTATGACCATAACTGACACTGACACTGCTGAGAAGCGCTATGCTTTCGAGGCCTGGGGGCAGAGTGACTACCTCTGTCGGCACACCGTACTGAACGGCCTGTGCAACGAGCTATACAATGTGTACAGCACGTACAAGTCTGCCAAAGCCCTCTGGGATGCTTTGGAGAAGAAGTACAAGACCGAGGACGCTGGTACAAAGAAGTACGTCGTCGGCAAGTTCCTGGACTACAAGATGGTCGACTACAAGTCTGTGATCTCTCATGTCCAGGAGTATCAACTGATCTTGCATGACATCGCCGCTGAAGGGATGAAGATCAGTGAGTCCTTTCAGGTGGCGGCTGCCATCGAGAAGCTGCCTCCCGGGTGGAAGGACTTCAAGAACTACCTGAAGCACAAGCGAAAGGAGATGAGCCTTTAAGACCTCATTGTCAAGCTTCGGATCGAAGAAGACAACCGTGATCGAGAGGTCAAGCCTGGGAAAGTTCCTATGGAGGCTCGGGTGAACTTGACTGAGCCACATTCTGCCAAAAGGAAGAACACTTCCAAGGGCAAAGAGCCAGCCAAAGTCTGGAAGTTCACTGGGAATTGCCACAACTGTGGCAAGCCGAACCAGATGGCCAGAGACTGCAACAAGCCAAAGAAAAACGGGCAGAAAAAGAAGCGACCAAGTGCCAACGTGGTTCAACACGAGCTGACATGTGCTGATATGACTGCTGTGGTCTACGAGGCCAATCTGGTTAGCAACAACAAGCAGTGGTTCATTGATACCGGAGCCACTCGACATGTCTGCTCTGACAAGGATGCCTTTGCCTCCTATGCTCCTTGTACCGGTCGCAAGCTCCACATGGGAAACTCCGCATCGTCTGAAGTTGCTGGAGTTGGGAACGTCGTCCTCAAACTGTCTTCTGGAAAAGAGCTGAAGCTGACTGATGTGCTGCATGTCCCGGACATCCGAAAGAACCTGGTTTCTGGTTCTGTTCTTGTGGAGCATGGCTTCAAACTTGTTTTTGATGCTAAAAAGTTTGTACTTTCTAAATTTGGACTGTTCCTAGGTAGGGGTTATCTTGATCAGGGTCTGTTTAAAATGTCTGTAATGGCTATTCGTCCCCCCGTTGCCTCGAGCACTAATGAAAAAGTTGTTTCCTCTTACTTGATCGAGTGTTATGATTTATGGCATTTTCGTTTAGGACATGTAAATAAAAATGCAATAAAAAGACTTATGAACTTGGAATTAATACCAACTTCTAAAATAAATTCACAACATAAGTGTGAAATTTGTGTTGAAGCCAAAATGGCTAAGTTACCGTTCCGATCAGTCGATCGTTGTACCGAACCTCTTGGACTTATACATACTGATATATGTGACTTAAAGTTTGCACCGACAAGAGGCGGTAAGAAATACTTTATCACATTTATTGATGATTGTACGAGGTTCTGTTACTTGTACTTATTAACTAGTAAAGACGAAGCCTTAGAGGCATTCACTAAATACAAAACCGAAGTTGAAAATCAACTTGATAAACGGATTAAGATAGTCCGTAGTGACCGAGGTGGAGAGTACGTAGCTCCTTTTGAACAATTATGTTCTGAAAATGGAATAATTCATCAAACAACAGCCCCGTACTCACCTCAATCAAATGGCGTTGCTGAACGAAAGAACCGAACGTTAAAGGAAATGATGAACGCTATGTTGATCAATTCTGGGTTACCCCAGAACATGTGGGGGGAAGCCGTTCTGACGGCAAACCACCTACTGAATAAGATTCCTCTTAAAGGGAAAAATGAAACACCTCACGAACTTTGGAAAGGTCGTAAGCCATCTTACAATTACCTTAAAGTGTGGGGGTGTTTAGCTAAGGTGTCGGTTCCTGAGCCAAAACGAATGAAGATAGGACCTAAAACAGTCGACTGTATCTTCATTGGATATGCTTTGAATAGCATGGCGTACCGATTTCTAGTACACTATTCTGAGAATCCAGAAGTGACTAAAGGTACGACAATTGAGTCGAGAAATGCCTCATTTTTCGAGAACATCTTTCCGAGCAAAGATGGAGCTGGTTCAAGTTCTTACAAAAGAACTCGTGAAGAGAGTTCTGTACCACCAAGTAATGAACCTGGTGATGATGTAGTTACAGAACAAAGACGTGGTAAAAGAGTCAAAAGAGCTAAGTCGTTTGGACCTGACTTTATTACGTACATGTTGGACGATGAGCCGAACTCTTATGGTGAAGCTCTAGCTAGCCCAGATGGACCACTATGGGAAGAAGCTATTAATAGCGAAATTGAGTCTATCATGCAAAATCACACGTGGGAATTAGTTGATCTTCCTCCCGGCTGTAAGCCTTTAGGATGTCGTTGGATTCTAAAGAAAAAATATAGAGCCGATGGAACGATTGATAAGTTTAAAGCTCGGCTGGTAGCCAAAGGCTTTAGGCAAAAAGAAGGTCATGACTTCTTTGACACGTACTCACCTGTGACTAGTATTTCATCCATACGGGTGTTAGTGTCGATTGCTGCATTGCACAATCTTGAAATTCACCAAATGGACGTTAAGACTGCGTTTCTAAATGGTGAATTAGAAGAAGAAATTTACATGGATCAACCTGAAGGGTTTGTTGCACCTGGTGAAGAGAAAAAGGTGTGTAAACTGATAAGGTCGTTGTACGGACTAAAACAAGCTCCTAAACAATGGCACTTGAAGTTTGACAATGTTATGTTGTCAAATGGTTTCAAAATCAACGAATGTGATAAATGCGTGTACATTAAAGGTACTCCGACAGAATTTGTGATAGTATGTCTCTATGTGGACGATATGTTAATCATGGGAAGTAACCGTGATCAAATCACAAACACTAAGAACATGTTAAAAAGAAATTTTGACATGAAAGATTTAGGAGTTGCTGATTTAATCCTCGGGATTAAGATTAGCAAAACCGAAGAAGGAATTGTTTTGTCACAATCTCACTATGCTGAGAAAGTGCTCAAAAAGTTCAATGCCCTTGATGGTCCTGAATGTAGGACTCCGATTGACAGAAGTATCAACTTATCAGTCAATACGGGTGAACCGGTAGCTCAGTTGGATTACTCCCGAGTGATCGGAAGTCTAATGTATCTAACGAATTGTACTCGTCCTGATTTGGCTTATTCTGTTAGCAAACTGAGCCGGTACACGAGCAATCCAAGTCATGAACATTGGGATGCTCTGAAAAGAGTATTAAAATACTTGAAACACACTCGAGATTATGGACTATACTACACAAGATATCCTAGTGTACTTGAAGGATATTGTGATGCTAGTTGGATCTCGGATTCAAAGGAATCAAATTCCACTAGCGGTTATGTCTTCTGTATAGGAGGCGGAGCAGTCTCGTGGAAATCCACGAAACAAACTTGTATAGCCCGATCCACCATGGAATCGGAGTTCATCGCTTTGGACAAAGCAGGTGAAGAAGCTGAATGGCTTCGAAATTTCTTAGAAGATATTCCATGTTGGAAAAAACCTGTGTCTCCAGTGATGATGCACTGTGATAGCCAATCGGCTATAGCGAGAGCACAGAGCAATATGTATAACGGAAAATCTCGACACATACGTCGAAGACATAACACCGTTAGGCAATTGATCACAAATGGAGTGATTTCCTTAGACTATGTTAAGTCACAGGAAAAATTAGCCGACCCTTTGACGAAAGGAATGACTAGAGATCAATTAAGTGTGTTGCTAAAGGGAATGGGTTTGAAAAACCACAACTAAAGAATGACCATGGCGGTAACCCTACCATGCTGAGTGGAGATCCCACGAACTTGGTTCAAAGGGAAAACTAAGTCATGCTAGTTCAGTTAAGCACTTGGAAATAAAGATTTCCGTTTCCATCCCTATGAGCAAATAAGTGCTAGAACCTGAAATGTGGTAAAGGTTAAGTCGTTGAGACTTTTAATGAATCCCACACCTCGAAAAGGTGGAGTATTTCAGGGTACTCATGCTGGGAGGTCACCTATATAAATGTGAAGTGTAGGCCGCTTCAAATGTAAACATTTATGAATCCAAAGAGTCGTCCAGGGCCTAAACGGACACAACAGAGAAATGGAAACTGATAGGGATTTGTTGTGTGACTATCATTGACTAGTTGTACACTTCGGAGGAATAGTTCAAGGCATCGCGTCCACTAGGCCGCCAGTACATCCGATGATTTTCACTAAGGGAGGTTCAAGGCCACAAGCTACCTTTCCAGAAGCAATAGATCCTTCCGAGAACCGAGCACAAGAGTCTGCATTCATGGCATTTGCATTGATTTCACTCATGTGGGGGATTGTTGGAATTATTATTGTTGTAATTTAATAATTCATGTATTTTGTCCAAAGTTTGTAATTTTTTATGGCTAATAAAATGTATTCGATTTCGAGTTTAATCGTTACTATAATTATCTACGTGTTACGAGGTAATTATGAGACTTTATTTCGTCAAAATCCGTTAATCGGTGAGTGAGAAATAAATGTGTAAAGATTACCATAAATACTACTTTGGTAAATGTAAGCAATTAATATTTTATTGGGATATTGGTTATCCCTCGTAGAAAGAATACCAAAAGTCATTTCTCTTTAAATGTGACAAGAGAGTATGAGTGTTCAACAAGTTGACTAAGTCCATGCACCCTTAGCGGTACATGGCAAGGGCCACACGCGCGCGCCCCGCCCCGACCCGTCCCGTCCCGGGCTCGGGCTCGGGCCTGGGCTTGGATGTGGGCTTGGTCCTGGCTCCTTGGTGATTTGGTCAATTGGACTCTGGGCTGGACCTGGGCTTCCCGGGGCCCACTGGGCCAATTGGGATTATTGGGCTGTACCTATCTTTTTGGACACGGGCCGATTGAATATTTGGGCTCGTTTAATCGACCCAAAAGTTGAACACACTGATTAAGGCTTTGGGCTTGGCCCAACCTATAGCTTTTGGATATTAATTAATTAATGCTTTGGGCTCGGCCCAGCTTAATCTTTCTGGATATTAATTAATTTCGTGAATTAATTAATTATTTTAATTGCAGAACATGGGGCAGTTTGAGATGGAGTGGTGCTTCCCTCCACTCATCGTAACTGCTGCCCATTACCACCCTGATAGTGGTGCGTAACTTCCCCGAGTGAGGTCTATAAGTAGAAACGAGCATGCATCATTTCACGCACGAAATTTTGCCAATCATATCATCATATCATTCGCATCGAGTGCTCTGTTTTCCTAGTTACCATTCAAACCGAGGGTTCGATTCAGTGTGCATTTGTTCGATCCCCGCTTCGCCGTTGTATCTTTGGGGTCAGAGAGCCTGTAACCGTCGCATACACGGGGCTTTACTGACTTGCGGAAAGTGCAAGCTCCTCGGCAGCAACCTCAACGATCTTTCTTACTTTCCGCTTTTGTTGTTTTATTCCGGTTTTGGACTAACCCGTTTACCTTTTTTTTAACAATCGCAAGTCAGTAAACCATGTCTACCGGAAGTGATGCCCAGAACAACGATGCCCAGAAGAACAAGGAGATTCCCGTCATCAACGTTGAACAACCCATCAACAACAAGGAAGTTCTCATCGGTAAGATTCCAGTGGCGCTGCCCATCCACACCCAGACCATCCCGAATGCTGAGAAACCCGAGAAGTTCACCGATGTTGACTTCAAAAGGTGGCAGTCCAAAATGATGTTCTACCAGACCACTCTCGGCCTTCAGAAGCATTTGACTGATGACCCTATGACCATAACTGACACTGACACTGCTGAGAAGCGCTATGCTTTCGAGGCCTGGGGGCAGAGTGACTACCTCTGTCGGCACACCGTACTGAACGGCCTGTGCAACGAGCTATACAATGTGTACAGCACGTACAAGTCTGCCAAAGCCCTCTGGGATGCTTTGGAGAAGAAGTACAAGACCGAGGACGCTGGTACAAAGAAGTACGTCGTCGGCAAGTTCCTGGACTACAAGATGGTCGACTACAAGTCTGTGATCTCTCATGTCCAGGAGTATCAACTGATCTTGCATGACATCGCCGCTGAAGGGATGAAGATCAGTGAGTCCTTTCAGGTGGCGGCTGCCATCGAGAAGCTGCCTCCCGGGTGGAAGGACTTCAAGAACTACCTGAAGCACAAGCGAAAGGAGATGAGCCTTTAAGACCTCATTGTCAAGCTTCGGATCGAAGAAGACAACCGTGATCGAGAGGTCAAGCCTGGGAAAGTTCCTATGGAGGCTCGGGTGAACTTGACTGAGCCACATTCTGCCAAAAGGAAGAACACTTCCAAGGGCAAAGAGCCAGCCAAAGTCTGGAAGTTCACTGGGAATTGCCACAACTGTGGCAAGCCGAACCACATGGCCAGAGACTGCAACAAGCCAAAGAAAAACGGGCAGAAAAAGAAGCGACCAAGTGCCAACGTGGTTCAACACGAGCTGACATGTGCTGATATGACTGCTGTGGTCTACGAGGCCAATCTGGTTAGCAACAACAAGCAGTGGTTCATTGATACCGGAGCCACTCGACATGTCTGCTCTGACAAGGATGCCTTTGCCTCCTATGCTCCTTGTACCGGTCGCAAGCTCCACATGGGAAACTCCGCATCGTCTGAAGTTGCTGGAGTTGGGAACGTCGTCCTCAAACTGTCTTCTGGAAAAGAGCTGAAGCTGACTGATGTGCTGCATGTCCCGGACATCCGAAAGAACCTGGTTTCTGGTTCTGTTCTTGTGGAGCATGGCTTCAAACTTGTTTTTGATGCTAAAAAGTTTGTACTTTCTAAATTTGGACTGTTCCTAGGTAGGGGTTATCTTGATCAGGGTCTGTTTAAAATGTCTGTAATGGCTATTCGTCCCCCCGTTGCCTCGAGCACTAATGAAAAAGTTGTTTCCTCTTACTTGATCGAGTGTTATGATTTATGGCATTTTCGTTTAGGACATGTAAATAAAAATGCAATAAAAAGACTTATGAACTTAGAATTAATACCAACTTCTAAAATAAATTCACAACATAAGTGTGAAATTTGTGTTGAAGCCAAAATGGCTAAGTTACCGTTCCGATCAGTCGATCGTTGTACCGAACCTCTTGGACTTATACATACTGATATATGTGACTTAAAGTTTGCACCGACAAGAGGCGGTAAGAAATACTTTATCACATTTATTGATGATTGTACGAGGTTCTGTTACTTGTACTTATTAACTAGTAAAGACGAAGCCTTAGAGGCATTCACTAAATACAAAACCGAAGTTGAAAATCAACTTGATAAACGGATTAAGATAGTCCGTAGTGACCGAGGTGGAGAGTACGTAGCTCCTTTTGAACAATTATGTTCTGAAAATGGAATAATTCATCAAACAACAGCCCCGTACTCACCTCAATCAAATGGCGTTGCTGAACGAAAGAACCGAACGTTAAAGGAAATGATGAACGCTATGTTGATCAATTCTGGGTTACCCCAGAACATGTGGGGGGAAGCCGTTCTGACGGCAAACCACCTACTGAATAAGATTCCTCTTAAAGGGAAAAATGAAACACCTCACGAACTTTGGAAAGGTCGTAAGCCATCTTACAATTACCTTAAAGTGTGGGGGTGTTTGGCTAAGGTGTCGGTTCCTGAGCCAAAACGAATGAAGATAGGACCTAAAACAGTCGACTGTATCTTCATTGGATATGCTTTGAATAGCATGGCGTACCGATTTCTAGTACACTATTCTGAGAATCCAGAAGTGACTAAAGGTACGACAATTGAGTCGAGAAATGCCTCATTTTTCGAGAACATCTTTCCGAGCAAAGATGGAGCTGGTTCAAGTTCTTACAAAAGAACTCGTGAAGAGAGTTCTGTACCACCAAGTAATGAACCTGGTGATGATGTAGTTACAGAACAAAGACGTGGTAAAAGAGTCAAAAGAGCTAAGTCGTTTGGACCTGACTTTATTACGTACATGTTGGACGATGAGCCGAACTCTTATGGTGAAGCTCTAGCTAGCCCAGATGGACCACTATGGGAAGAAGCTATTAATAGCGAAATTGAGTCTATCATGCAAAATCACACGTGGAAATTAGTTGATCTTCCTCCCGGCTGTAAGCCTTTAGGATGTCGTTGGATTCTAAAGAAAAAATATAGAGCCGATGGAACGATTGATAAGTTTAAAGCTCGGCTGGTAGCCAAAGGCTTTAGGCAAAAAGAAGGTCATGACTTCTTTGACACGTACTCACCCGTGACTAGGATTTCATCCATACGGGTGTTAGTGTCGATTGCTGCATTGCACAATCTTGAAATTCACCAAATGGACGTTAAGACTGCGTTTCTAAATGGTGAATTAGAAGAAGAAATTTACATGGATCAACCTGAAGGGTTTGTTGCACCTGGTGAAGAGAAAAAGGTGTGTAAACTGATAAGGTCGTTGTACGGACTAAAACAAGCTCCTAAACAATGGCACTTGAAGTTTGACAATGTTATGTTGTCAAATGGTTTCAAAATCAACGAATGTGATAAATGCGTGTACATTAAAGGTACTCCGACAGAATTTGTGATAGTATGTCTCTATGTGGACGATATGTTAATCATGGGAAGTAACCGTGATCAAATCACAAACACTAAGAACATGTTAAAAAGAATTTTTGACATGAAAGATTTAGGAGTTGCTGATTTAATCCTCGGGATTAAGATTAGCAAAACCGAAGAAGGAATTGTTTTGTCACAATCTCACTATGCTGAGAAAGTGCTCAAAAAGTTCAATGCCCTTGATGGTCCTGAATGTAGGACTCCGATTGACAGAAGTATCAACTTATCAGTCAATACGGGTGAACCGGTAGCTCAGTTGGATTACTCCCGAGTGATCGGAAGTCTAATGTATCTAACGAATTGTACTCGTCCTGATTTGGCTTATTCTGTTAGCAAACTGAGCCGGTACACGAGCAATCCAAGTCATGAACATTGGGATGCTCTGAAAAGAGTATTAAAATACTTGAAACACACTCGAGATTATGGACTATACTACACAAGATATCCTAGTGTACTTGAAGGATATTGTGATGCTAGTTGGATCTCGGATTCAAAGGAATCAAATTCCACTAGCGGTTATGTCTTCTGTATAGGAGGCGGAGCAGTCTCGTGGAAATCCACGAAACAAACTTGTATAGCCCGATCCACCATGGAATCAGAGTTCATCGCTTTGGACAAAGCAGGTGAAGAAGCTGAATGGCTTCGAAACTTCTTAGAAGATATTCCATGTTGGAAAAAACCTGTGTCTCCAGTGATGATGCACTGTGCTAGCCAATCGGCTATAGCGAGAGCACAGAGCAATATGTATAACGGAAAATCTCGACACATACGTCGAAGACATAACACCGTTAGGCAATTGATCACAAATGGAGTGATTTCCTTAGACTATGTTAAGTCACAGGAAAACTTAGCCGACCCTTTGACGAAAGGAATGACTAGAGATCAATTAAGTGTGTTGCTAAAGGGAATGGGTTTGAAAAACCACAACTAAAGAATGACCATAGCGGTAACCCTACCATGCTGAGTGGAGATCCCACGAACTTGGTTCAAAGGGAAAACTAAGTCATGCTAGTTCAGTTAAGCACTTGGAAATAAAGATTTCCGTTTCCATCCCTATGAGCAAATAAGTGCTAGAACCTGAAATGTGGTAAAGGTTAAGTCGTTGAGACTTTTAATGAATCCCACACCTCGAAAAGGTGGAGTATTTCAGGGTACTCATGCTGGGAGTTCACCTATATAAATGTGAAGTGTAGGCCGCTTCAAATGTAAACATTTATGAATCCAAAGAGTCGTCCAGGGCCTAAACGGACACAACAGAGAAATGGAAACTGATAGGGATTTGTTGTGTGACTATCATTGACTAGTTGTACACTTCGGAGGAATAGTTCAAGGCATCGCGTCCACTAGGCCGCCAGTACATCCGATGATTTTCACTAAGGGAGGTTCAAGGCCACAAGCTACCTTTCCAGAAGCAATAGATCCTTCCGAGAACCGAGCACAAGAGTCTGCATTCATGGCATTTGCATTGATTTCACTCATGTGGGGGATTGTTGGAATTATTATTGTTGTAATTTAATAATTCATGTATTTTGTCCAAAGTTTGTAATTTTTTATGGCTAATAAAATGTATTCGATTTCGAGTTTAATCGTTACTATAATTATCTACGTGTTACGAGGTAATTATGAGACTTTATTTCGTCAAAATCCGTTAATCGGTGAGTGAGAAATAAATGTGTAAAGATTACCATAAATACTACTTTGGTAAATGTAAGCAATTAATATTTTATTGGGATATTGGTTATCCCACGTAGAAAGAATACCAAAAGTCATTTCTCTTTAAATGTGACAAGAGAGTATGAGTGTTCAACAAGTTGACTAAGTCCATGCACCCTTAGCGGTACATGGCAAGGGCCACACGCGCGCGCCCCGCCCTGACCCGTCCCGTCCCGGGCTCGGGCTCGGGCCTGGGCTTGGATGTGGGCTTGGTCCTGGCTCCTTGGTGATTTGGTCAATTGGACTCTGGGCTGGACCTGGGCTTCCCGGGGCCCACTGGGCCAATTGGGATTATTGGGCTGTACCTATCTTTTTGGACACGGGCCGATTGAATATTTGGGCTCGTTTAATCGACCCAAAAGTTGAACACACTGATTAAGGCTTTGGGCTTGGCCCAACCTATAGCTTTTGGATATTAATTAATTAATGCTTTGGGCTCGGCCCAGCTTAATCTTTCTGGATATTAATTAATTTCGTGAATTAATTAATTATTTTAATTGCAGAACATGGGGCAGTTGGAGATGGAGTGGTGCTTCCCTCCACTCATCGTAACTGCTGCCCATTACCACCCTGATAGTGGTGCGTAACTTCCCCGAGTGAGGTCTATAAGTAGAAACGAGCATGCATCATTTCACGCACGAAATTTTGCCAATCATATCATCATATCATTCGCATCGAGTGCTCTGTTTTCCCAGTTACCATTCAAACCGAGGGTTCGATTCAGTGTGCATTTGTTCGATCCCCGCTTCGCCGTTGTATCTTTGGGGTCAGAGAGCCTGTAACCGTCGCATACACGGGGCTTTACTGACTTGCGGAAAGTGCAAGCTCCTCGGCAGCAACCTCAACGATCTTTCTTACTTTCCGCTTTTGTTGTTTTATTCCGGTTTTGGACTAACCCGTTTACCTTTTTTCTAACAATCGCAAGTCAGTAAACCATGTCTACCGGAAGTGATGCCCAGAACAACTATGCCCAGAAGAACAAGGAGATTCCCGTCATCAACGTTGAACAACCCATCAACAACAAGGAAGTTCTCATCGGTAAGATTCCAGTGGCGCTGCCCATCCACACCCAGACCATCCCGAATGCTGAGAAACCCGAGAAGTTCACCGATGTTGACTTCAAAAGGTGGCAGTCCAAAATGATGTTCTACCAGACCACTCTCGGCCTTCAGAAGCATTTGACTGATGACCCTATGACCATAACTGACACTGACACTGCTGAGAAGCGCTATGCTTTCGAGGCCTGGGGGCAGAGTGACTACCTCTGTCGGCACACCGTACTGAACGGCCTGTGCAACGAGCTATACAATGTGTACAGCACGTACAAGTCTGCCAAAGCCCTCTGGGATGCTTTGGAGAAGAAGTACAAGACCGAGGACGCTGGTACAAAGAAGTACGTCGTCGGCAAGTTCCTGGACTACAAGATGGTCGACTACAAGTCTGTGATCTCTCATGTCCAGGAGTATCAACTGATCTTGCATGACATCGCCGCTGAAGGGATGAAGATCAGTGAGTCCTTTCAGGTGGCGGCTGCCATCGAGAAGCTGCCTCCCGGGTGGAAGGACTTCAAGAACTACCTGAAGCACAAGCGAAAGGAGATGAGCCTTGAAGACCTCATTGTCAAGCTTCGGATCGAAGAAGACAACCGTGATCGAGAGGTCAAGCCTGGGAAAGTTCCTATGGAGGCTCGGGTGAACTTGACTGAGCCACATTCTGCCAAAAGGAAGAACACTTCCAAGGGCAAAGAGCCAGCCAAAGTCTGGAAGTTCACTGGGAATTGCCACAACTGTGGCAAGCCGAACCACATGGCCAGAGACTGCAACAAGCCAAAGAAAAACGGGCAGAAAAAGAAGCGACCAAGTGCCAACGTGGTTCAACACGAGCTGACATGTGCTGATATGACTGCTGTGGTCTACGAGGCCAATCTGGTTAGCAACAACAAGCAGTGGTTCATTGATACCGGAGCCACTCGACATGTCTGCTCTGACAAGGATGCCTTTGCCTCCTATGCTCCTTGTACCGGTCGCAAGCTCCACATGGGAAACTCCGCATCGTCTGAAGTTGCTGGAGTTGGGAACGTCGTCCTCAAACTGTCTTCTGGAAAAGAGCTGAAGCTGACTGATGTGCTGCATGTCCCGGACATCCGAAAGAACCTGGTTTCTGGTTCTGTTCTTGTGGAGCATGGCTTCAAACTTGTTTTTGATGCTAAAAAGTTTGTACTTTCTAAATTTGGACTGTTCCTAGGTAGGGGTTATCTTGATCAGGGTCTGTTTAAAATGTCTGTAATGGCTATTCGCCCCCCCGTTGCCTCGAGCACTAATGAAAAAGTTGTTTCCTCTTACTTGATCGAGTGTTATGATTTATGGCATTTTCGTTTAGGACATGTAAATAAAAATGCAATAAAAAGACTTATGAACTTGGAATTAATACCAACTTCTAAAATAAATTCACAACATAAGTGTGAAATTTGTGTTGAAGCCAAAATGGCTAAGTTACCGTTCCGATCAGTCGATCGTTGTACCGAACCTCTTGGACTTATACATACTGATATATGTGACTTAAAGTTTGCACCGACAAGAGGCGGTAAGAAATACTTTATCACATTTATTGATGATTGTACGAGGTTCTGTTACTTGTACTTATTAACTAGTAAAGACGAAGCCTTAGAGGCATTCACTAAATACAAAACCGAAGTTGAAAATCAACTTGATAAACGGATTAAGATAGTCCGTAGTGACCGAGGTGGAGAGTACGTAGCTCCTTTTGAACAATTATGTTCTGAAAATGGAATAATTCATCAAACAACAGCCCCGTACTCACCTCAATCAAATGGCGTTGCTGAACGAAAGAACCGAACGTTAAAGGAAATGATGAACGCTATGTTGATCAATTCTGGGTTACCCCAGAACATGTGGGGGGAAGCCGTTCTGACGGCAAACCACCTACTGAATAAGATTCCTCTTAAAGGGAAAAATGAAACACCTCACGAACTTTGGAAAGGTCGTAAGCCATCTTACAATTACCTTAAAGTGTGGGGGTGTTTAGCTAAGGTGTCGGTTCCTGAGCCAAAACGAATGAAGATAGGACCTAAAACAGTCGACTGTATCTTCATTGGATATGCTTTGAATAGCATGGCGTACCGATTTCTAGTACACTATTCTGAGAATCCAGAAGTGACTAAAGGTACGACAATTGAGTCGAGAAATGCCTCATTTTTCGAGAACATCTTTCCGAGCAAAGATGGAGCTGGTTCAAGTTCTTACAAAAGAACTCGTGAAGAGAGTTCTGTACCACCAAGTAATGAACCTGGTGATGATGTAGTTACAGAACAAAGACGTGGTAAAAGAGTCAAAAGAGCTAAGTCGTTTGGACCTGACTTTATTACGTACATGTTGGACGATGAGCCGAACTCTTATGGTGAAGCTCTAGCTAGCCCAGATGGACCACTATGGGAAGAAGCTATTAATAGCGAAATTGAGTCTATCATGCAAAATCACACGTGGGAATTAGTTGATCTTCCTCCCGGCTGTAAGCCTTTAGGATGTCGTTGGATTCTAAAGAAAAAATATAGAGCCGATGGAACGATTGATAAGTTTAAAGCTCGGCTGGTAGCCAAAGGCTTTAGGCAAAAAGAAGGTCATGACTTCTTTGACACGTACTCACCTGTGACTAGGATTTCATCCATACGGGTGTTAGTGTCGATTGCTGCATTGCACAATCTTGAAATTCACCAAATGGACGTTAAGACTGCGTTTCTAAATGGTGAATTAGAAGAAGAAATTTACATGGATCAACCTGAAGGGTTTGTTGCACCTGGTGAAGAGAAAAAGGTGTGTAAACTGATAAGGTCGTTGTACGGACTAAAACAAGCTCCTAAACAATGGCACTTGAAGTTTGACAATGTTATGTTGTCAAATGGTTTCAAAATCAACGAATGTGATAAATGCGTGTACATTAAAGGTACTCCGACAGAATTTGTGATAGTATGTCTCTATGTGGACGATATGTTAATCATGGGAAGTAACCGTGATCAAATCACAAACACTAAGAACATGTTAAAAAGAAATTTTGACATGAAAGATTTAGGAGTTGCTGATTTAATCCTCGGGATTAAGATTAGCAAAACCGAAGAAGGAATTGTTTTGTCACAATCTCACTATGCTGAGAAAGTGCTCAAAAAGTTCAATGCCCTTGATGGTCCTGAATGTAGGACTCCGATTGACAGAAGTATCAACTTATCAGTCAATACGGGTGAACCGGTAGCTCAGTTGGATTACTCCCGAGTGATCGGAAGTCTAATGTATCTAACGAATTGTACTCGTCCTGATTTGGCTTATTCTGTTAGCAAACTGAGCCGGTACACGAGCAATCCAAGTCATGAATATTGGGATGCTCTGAAAAGAGTATTAAAATACTTGAAACACACTCGAGATTATGGACTATACTACACAAGATATCCTAGTGTACTTGAAGGATATTGTGATGCTAGTTGGATCTCGGATTCAAAGGAATCAAATTCCACTAGCGGTTATGTCTTCTGTATAGGAGGCGGAGCAGTCTCGTGGAAATCCACGAAACAAACTTGTATAGCCCGATCCACCATGGAATCGGAGTTCATCGCTTTGGACAAAGCAGGTGAAGAAGCTGAATGGCTTCGAAACTTCTTAGAAGATATTCCATGTTGGAAAAAACCTGTGTCTCCAGTGATGATGCACTGTGATAGCCAATCGGCTATAGCGAGAGCATAGAGCAATATGTATAACGGAAAATCTCGACACATACGTCGAAGACATAACACCGTTAGGCAATTGATCACAAATGGAGTGATTTCCTTAGACTATGTTAAGTCACAGGAAAACTTAGCCGACCCTTTGACGAAAGGAATGCCTAGAGATCAATTAAGTGTGTTGCTAAAGGGAATGGGTTTGAAAAACCACAACTAAAGAATGACCATGGCGGTAACCCTACCATGCTGAGTGGAGATCCCACGAACTTGGTTCAAAGGGAAAACTAAGTCATGCTAGTTCAGTTAAGCACTTGGAAATAAAGATTTCCGTTTCCATCCCTATGAGCAAATAAGTGCTAGAACCTGAAATGTGGTAAAGGTTAAGTCGTTGAGACTTTTAATGAATCCCACACCTCGAAAAGGTGGAGTATTTCAGGGTACTCATGCTGGGAGGTCACCTATATAAATGTGAAGTGTAGGCCGCTTCAAATGTAAACATTTATGAATCCAAAGAGTCGTCCAGGGCCTAAACGGACACAACAGAGAAATGGAAACTGATAGGGATTTGTTGTGTGACTATCATTGACTAGTTGTACACTTCGGAGGAATAGTTCAAGGCATCGCGTCCACTAGGCCGCCAGTACATCCGATGATTTTCACTAAGGGAGGTTCAAGGCCACAAGCTACCTTTCCAGAAGCAATAGATCCTTCCGAGAACCGAGCACAAGAGTCTGCATTCATGGCATTTGCATTGATTTCACTCATGTGGGGGATTGTTGGAATTATTATTGTTGTAATTTAATAATTCATGTATTTTGTCCAAAGTTTGTAATTTTTTATGGCTAATAAAATGTATTCGATTTCGAGTTTAATCGTTACTATAATTATCTACGTGTTACGAGGTAATTATGAGACTTTATTTCGTCAAAATCCGTTAATCGGTGAGTGAGAAATAAATGTGTAAAGATTGCCATAAATACTACTTTGGTAAATGTAAGCAATTAATATTTTATTGGGATATTGGTTATCCCACGTAGAAAGAATACCAAAAGTCATTTCTCTTTAAATGTGACAAGAGAGTATGAGTGTTCAACAAGTTGACTAAGTCCATGCACCCTTAGCGGTACATGGCAAGGGCCACACGCGCGCGCCCCGCCCCGCCCCGACCCGACCTGACCCGACCCGTCCCGTCCCGACCCGACCCGGGCCCGGGCTCGGGCTTGGACGTGGGCTTGGTCCTGGCTCCTTGGTGATTTGGTCAATTGGACTCTGGGCTGGACCTGGGCTTCCCGGGGCCCACTGGGCCAATTGGGATTATTGGGTTGTACCTATCTTTTTGGACACGGGCCGATTGAATATTTGGGCTCGTTTAATCGACCCAAAAGTTGAACACACTGATTAAGGCTTTGGGCTTGGCCCAACCTATAGCTTTTGGATATTAATTAATTAATGCTTTGGGCTCGGCCCAGCTTAATCTTTCTGGATATTAATTAATTTCGTGAATTAATTAATTATTTTAATTGCAGAACATGGGGCAGTTGGAGATGGAGTGGTGCTTCCCTCCACTCATCGTAACTGCTGCCCATTACCACCCTGATAGTGGTGCCTAACTTCCCCGAGTGAGGTCTATAAGTAGAAACGAGCATGCATCATTTCACGCACGAAATTTTGCCAATCATATCATCATATCATTCGCATCGAGTGCTCTGTTTTCCCAGTTACCATTCAAACCGAGGGTTCGATTCAGTGTGCATTTGTTCGATCCCCGCTTCGCCGTTGTATCTTTGGGGTCAGAGAGCCTGTAACCGTCGCATACACGGGGCTTTACTGACTTGCGGAAAGTGCAAGCTCCTCGGCAGCAACCTCAACGATCTTTCTTACTTTCCGCTTTTGTTGTTTTATTCCGGTTTTGGACTAACCCGTTTACCTTTTTTCTAACAGCCATCACTAGACTAGCTAGGAATGGGCTTGAGGTTTATAAAATTAATTAGTTGCCATAAGCCGGCCATGACTCGAGATTACGTACTGATCAATGCCTAATTCACACACATAAGAGAAACAAATGATCTCCGTCTCGCACAACACTCAACTCGTCAATTTCTGCGTTGTCCGAATTCATCACCTTCGTAAAACCATTAATGCAGCCGAATTTTTCACCTGCGCGCACACGAAAATAACGATCACAAACTATGCACGTGCTTGTTAATTGATTGATTAATTAAAGGGTAAACTAGCTAGCTATAGTAGTAGCACGTACGTACTTGCTATTTTGAGTAGCTCTTCTATCGAATCTGGTAGAATTACGAGCTTCGAAGAAATAAGCTGATGATTTTTGGTAACCTTTTGCGTTGGTAGTAAGTTCGCGTGAAGGGTAACTCTTTTTTCCGATTTTACCCCTGCTGTATCCATCTCCGGTCCAGGAAGATTAATCCAATTTTCATCAACGTGTCTGATGATGGGACTTGAAATCCCTTGGCTCTCAACGTCCCAACATCTCCACATTTTCAGTTTCTTTAAACGAAAAGGTTTCTTTTAGTGTGATGTATATATTTTGACCAAAATACGTATACGACGATATGATCACACCCTCGTTAACTAATACTAGTAAGTACGTATACCTGAAAAAGATTGTTCATAACAATTCGTTCGTCGTCTGGATTCGCACGGAGAATGTTGAGGAATGAGGTCTTGTTTAGTCGTAGGATTTGAGATATCTCGGCTGTTCGAACCCCAAACGGATGAGCCTTTTCCGACAGAGCACCTATTTCTCCAAACATTTCCCCTGCTGAAGCCTTTCCAATGATCTTACGTACAAAATAACATAATTAATAATGAAACCTTAAATTAGTTTATGCATGTATTGAAATGCATGTAGTACAAATTAGTCTTACTTGATAATGGCCATCAATTATTGCAATAAAATCCTGCAAACATAATGATAATATATATTTATTTAAAAGCTGAAAATTAATTAATTAATTTAATTTTGCAAGAACAATTAATTACCACAGCTCCTGACATTAATATATATGCATCTGTGTGAGTCTCATCATGCAAAATCAGATCTTCTTTTGGAGGGTAGTACTCTGCTTCCATTTCCAGAACCTTCCAACAATATTCAAACAAATTACTTCATCACTAATTACAAATCTGCCCCTCAACTTTCTTCTTATTATAAAAAAGGCACGTACGCACCAGCCGGAGAAGGAGTTCCCGGGAAACCCCGCGAAAGAGTTGGACATCCTGAACAACAGGGCAAAACAGGTAATGCGCGATGCTCGAACGAATGGCCTTCGGCAAACCGTCTATCATCTCCTGCTGTTTTAGACCTTCCGTTTTGAACTTGAGGCATATGCGTGACATGATTTGATCCTCGATATCCCGGGGCAACTCGTTCCTTCTCGAGAACTCAGAAGCAGACGCCACCATGTCTCTCTGTAGACACATATATATTTACACAATAGTAATTACATACATAGTTACACATATGAACAGATTCACTTGCAACATTAGGGGCTTAAGCCCCCCTAGATTTTTTATCCCTTTATATTTCTTGTGTTTTTTTTCCTTGTTATGCAGTAAAACTATCATAGTAACTACAAATCTTGTCTTTTTTATAATTTTAAAAACCAAATTTCCCCTTATTACTTTTTTTTTTCAATTATAGTTGATGAAAATATAAAGAGTTGTTAATTTAGTTGGTTGAACACTTGAATTGAGAACTGTAGGGTTCAATGTTCGAACCCGCGGGACATGTTTGTGTGAGTATTTAAATTTCTACAATATGACATTTTCCAAAAACTATAAATATAAAGGGTATCGAATATTGGAAGAGAATCGCGTACGAAATTGCTTGTGCGGAAACTCTTGTGAACGACGAGGTTAGTCATGTTGCCTATGATGTAAGAAGTCAATCCGAGGTTGAACATCATGTAACAAATGTCGAACGCCATCTCTCTCGTGTTGACCGCATGCAAGTCTCCATATCCTGTGGTTGTCAGAGTCACTATAGACCAATACAAAGCGGTTATGTATTTGTCGCGAAGGCTCATTCGTTTGAAATGGGGATAGACTTCCCCGATCCATGTCCTTTTCACGTCCGGGTATCTATCCGCGATCATATAGTTAAAGCACCCGGCACAATGCACGGCGAAGAGAGTCACCTAAGTACGAAAATTAATTCAGACAAATGATCATCGAGTACTAGCTCGGATAAATTAATTAAGAGACTTTTGTGGAACTTACAGATACGAGCTTTGTGCATCGAGTCCAGAAGTAGTTAAACCGTATGTCCTTTTCGACCCTAATTAAATTTACGAGGGTAATTTGTCATGACATACATACATATAAAATCGAAAAAAGAAACTTTTAAAATGTGTACGTACCTAGCAAACATGGAACTGACTCGTCTGAGACGCCAAAGCCTTAGCATACTCAAGAAATCGAAACCAAGTCCACTGTTGTGGTCCGTGAACATGATGCTCAGAGATTGAAATGGAATAGTTGAGCACACATCAAAAGTGAACCATGTTGATAAATACCTAATTCAATTATTATTATTATTATAGTTTTTAATTAATTAATTATATGAAATACAAAATATATGCCTTGAAATTTTGATAGAATTATAAGTATGATCACCTTGTGGCTATCTGTTTTGGATCATCAATCAGCAGGTGCGAGTGGCCATCAAGATAAGCGACGAAGAATGTTAAGAAAATGTCGAGTGCGAAGAAGGCGTTGACAATGTTGTCGACTAGGAAGAGAGCGTCGACACGTTTGAAAGTCAGGAACGCGAACTGGAACGGACAAATCCAGGCCGAGTATGCGACGAGGAGAAGTAGGAAAATCTCCCAGGCCCTGAAAATATATACAATTAATTTATAGTAATTCTTTTAGGAGCTAGAGATAAAAAAGAAAGTGATTAATTCTCAGGTGATCAGCTTCGAGGGGTGACCTGTAACGCGTATCGAACGGGGAAATTATGTGTGTTGGAAGTTTAGTTGCGCGGTCGACTTTAGCTCCTAGAGAAGGAGGAAGAAGGTCGTCGGAAGAGAAGCAGCCGGTGTGGCTTCCGGGACCGCTCATTCGGAAGGTTTTAGAACATGAAAATGACATTTTAATTTAATTTAATTTAATTTGGTTTTGTGGAGTGACTAGTGAGTGTGTTAATTATGAGAATAGAAGAGAGGTGCATGCTTATATAAAAAGAGCGAGTCTTTTCTTTTGAATCCGATTTCCATATTTAGTAAGATGCCTTTTCCAATTAATGTAGTAATAGTAGGAGTAATTAATAGTAATATTTAGGAAAATGGAAGTAGCGATTTTTTTTTTTTAAAGGTCAATGAAAAGAAAAAATGTATGATACAGATCGACGCATGGGGAATGAAAATCCCACCGCATCACAGAGCTAACAGACTAACTCTACGACCATCCAACCTAAGCATATAACACTAAAAAAATACATACACAATCACCAAGCTATATGTCAAACTCTCTTCAAAACACGTGCCTGAAGAGAATCAGGGAGTCGTAACGAATGGATCATTTCCTGTATGATAGAAATCGCCTGAGATGCTACCACTCCAGAGACACCAAACGAGCCTCATTAATTCTCGTGTTCCTCTCGAGCCAAATAAAGTAGATCAGAGCCGCGAGAAGTCCACGATACGCGCTAGATATCAAGTGCTTCCCACGCCATCGACTAGAAGCTCGTAAAACAACATTATGCCAACTACCCCGTGGCCACAGAAATCCCACCTCCACCTTCAATCTCCGCAAGCAATCCCGTGAGAAGGGGCACTCAAAGAAAAGGTGAGAGCGTGTCTCTGCGCTCTCCCCACCACAAAAAACACATAAGTCATCCCCCAACTAATCCAATGCTTACAAATAACTTTTTTATTTTTTTACTTCATGAAAAATAATAGTAATATATATTATTTACTTTTTTATGAAAAATGGATTAATATTAATTTTTAATTTGAATGCCTGATATTCTAAAAGAATATATATATATATATATATATATATATATATATATATATATATATATATATATATATATATATATATATATATATATATATATATATATATATATATATATATATATATTACTCTATTGTTAAAAAATAACCAAATTTAACAAAAAAACTAATTTATTTAATCTATACATTTATAATTTCAGATCCACTAATGCGGACCAATAGAAAAACAATAATAATATTGTGTTCACACTATAAATTATAAATAAAAAAATTATAAATTCTAAATTGTAAATATTATTAAGTATATTTAATTAAATTATTATATATAAATTTTAAATATTAATTTGAAATTATATATTTTTGATAATAATAATTAATGATCATCTTAAATATATACAATTTTATTTCTTTTCTCAATTTTTTTTATTCCATTAATATTAATTTAATTCCAATTAATAGTATCTTATAAAAATCGATCACCTCCTATTCCCTAATCCATTTGAGTTAAAAAAATTGATCAATTTTTTTTAATTTTTAGTTTATCTCTAATTCAATTATGTTAAATTTGTTTTGCAGATTAACATATGTTATATTAATATAATTGCATTTCTGTCATCTCATCTATTTCATGTTCACCAAGTAAATTCAATTTTTTTATATTTCTATTTATTTTCCAGTTTTATAATTTTTATTTCCCATTTATTTTGATTTTCCTCCCGCGGTTTTAGGTATTTGTTGGATGCGTTTGACACTCGAGAAATGCAAAGACGAGAAACTCCTTTTCCACCAGATCAGAAGCTCCTCGATCGGGTAGGATGTAAATCGAGGGATGTGCCCGAGTAGCAGACACATGACGAGAAACTCCTTTTCCACCAGATCAGAAGCTCCTCGATCGGGTAGGATGTAAATCGAGGGATGTGCCCGAGTAGCAGACACATGTGGGAGAGAGCCAATATGTCTCATCCGAGATTCGAACTCTGCGTCGTCGGGGAATTACATCAACATCACCACAGACTTACCACTCGGCTATGCCTCAAGAAACTTACATACTATAAATTAAATCAAACATGCGTAGTCTTTGAAAATAATAAAATTTTCACAATTCAGATAACGGTTAATAATGAGATTAATACGAATTTACAAATTTAAGTGAGAGTTCGATTATTAAATAAAATAATTTATTAGTCCATTAATAAACTTAAATAATTTCCCTTTATCAAAAATTTTCCTAATTAATGAATATATCAACACGTGTGATTAAGAATATTGTAAGAGATTTAAGGTAAAATACTACTAGTAATTAAGTATTTCTTAATTATGTTTTGATTGGGTACGGAAGTTTCATGTGGCGGACAGCGTTAGTTTTTGTAGTTACGAAGAAAGTATATACTATTGAGTATATTTTGTTTGAGATAGATAGATGATTGATTGTAAGAGTTGGCCATTTGCGAGGACAAGATTTGATGAGTGATATGTAGTATATAAATTTAGGATGGTGTTTTCAAATCAATTCGTCCGAGTCTCGATTGGCATGATTTGTGTTTAAACACGATATATATGTGTCATATAAACATATGTCAGAGCATAAAACGTCGTCGTTTTGATAAAAAAAGATGCTTTTCTGATCTTGTTTAAAATTGGCGTCGAGAATTGCAGCGAGGATATATAGCATCATGTGTTTCTCTTTCTCAACTATTTCAGTTATTTTGAACGGGGCGCTAGATTCCTTGTCAGCTCATGATTATGATCTACATCTTAAAAATGGTGCTTTAAATTTCGTTTGTAATCAAAGAGAGCAATCTGTTGCATTTTATTTCTCACTTTGATATTATGTTAACGTGTTTTGTAAACTCTTCAAATTGTCATTTGACCTTGATCGATCAATACTGAAAATACAAAAACCTCTTCCCGGCTGTGCATGTAGATCGTCATTGTTGTGTTTTCTATTTTGGTAGATCGAAGCTTGAGTTATTCACCTTTTGAGTTTACAAGTTCGATTGTGTCTTGTATTAAGTCATTAAAAATGTGTGTGTATCTCAATTTTAAACTAATTGTGGTGCCCTAATTGAAAGTTACACATTGAATCTTTATTTAATATAAATTCTAAAAAAAAAACAAATTATTTCAAGAGGACTCATGATTTTGAGCGCAATAGATTCCAATTAAAAGTTCCATAATGGTCTTTTTAGAAGAAACCATATATAATTACAACAAACTTTTATATTTCCCAAGTACTCTTGCCTAATATCTTATATCTTTTCATATATATATTCATTTAGTATATATGTGTCAAATTTCAAATGGGGTGCCTAGCGCACACAAACGAGAGCGGGGGTCCCACGCCTAGCGCAAACACGAGAGCGGGAGCTTGAATATGCACATGGGGGTGTTCAAGTGCGGTCCCACGCCTAGCGCACACAAACGAGAGCGGGAGCCCGAATATGCACTAGAGAGCCTCATTCTAACTCAAAACCATATGGTACTAAGTAGGAGAACTCCCTAGGCTTATATCATAGACTCCCCTCAACTCACAAGTGGCCTTCAACACACCCCCTCCACTTGTGAGTCCTAGTCAAAGGGTGGTTAAACCACTCACAAACAGGATCGAAACCTGCTCTGATACCATGTCAAATTCCAAATGGGGGTGTTCAAGTGCGGTCCCACGCCTAGTCAAACACGAGAGCGGGAGCTTGAATATGCACTAGAGAGCCTCAATCTATCTCAAAACCATATGGTACCAAGTAGGAGAACTCCCTAGGCTTATATCATACTCCCCTCTCACAATTATTCGATGTGGGACAACTCACAAGTGGCCTTCAACAATATGATTGTTATAACACATTAAGTTGATTCAGTTCGGGTATGTAGGATCAACGAGACGCGATCCAACACAATTCCAATCACGAACATTTTCATATGAACATCGATCAATCACATGCTAAACACAAAGTTAATACTGATATATATAACAAGGACATATGGCATGTGTGGTCCAAAGGTAATTAAGCCGTGGTCCTAAAGTGGTCGGCCCATGGTCACTATCTAAGTTTGTGTTTTTGTTCAAATGAGTGAGAGGGCTGCTTTATAAAGTGTCTGTTCAGACAGTGGTGTGCCTGCAACATTCTTAGCTTCAGTGTACGTACTCACAAACTGGATCATGTGCACAATTAGGTACAATTTTATTTTATTTCATACTCCAATATTCTATATTCTCAAACCAATCAATAGAGTTATAGACCTAGGTAATCAATTAAATTAGATTTATTGATTAAAAGTAAACAATTTAGCTATTTGGAAATAATGCAAACCAATTTAGCTATTTGGAAATAATGCAAACGTATTAATCATAATTTGTTTTAAATACAACATTTTTTTTTAATTTAAAATATAATTAAACTTTATTTTTTAAATTTAATTCACAGCTATTTATTGAAAATTTAATAATTTATTAATTGTGTGATGTATAAAAATGTCTTACCAACTTACTTTATAAAAAAAATGTCTTTTTAAATTTAAAAACTACAAATTTAATAATATCTTAGTTAAAAATATTATCTGATAACCAATTTAATTTTTTTTTTTTTATAATAATCATGGTTCTACTTAATTAACAAATTTTATGGTCACCATGTATATGTTGTACTATCACATTATAATCAAGTGTTGTCTCATATTGTTCGTGATAATGATATAATTACGCCTCATCGCATATAAACGTTTGTCGAGTAAAGTAGCAAGTGATTTTGTCTTTTATATCGTTTATTATAACATTTGAAAATGATTTATAAACTTTATCATTATTTGTCTCAAATCAATAATCAGGCTTTCTTAATTTATACGCACCATTAGTATACGATGGAAATAAGAATATCAAAATACTAAAAAATCTAGTGGGGGTGTATAATGATTAATGAGTAGTACGTTGAATGGCAATTTAAGTAATAAAATTAAAAAAATTGAAATATTTCTTGTATTTAAAGTGTGTAAATTATTACTTTAAATGTTTGATTTGAGTTAAAACTTGGTCAATATCATAATAAATAAATTGTAGAAACGTATACGATCAAGCACTATAATTACATAAGATAAAAGAGTATAGGATTGCAAAGCTAGGTAGCTACTATGACGTTTTTTCATTCATATATAGTGCAAAGCCATCGATTCAAAAGAGCACGATTTCATTGGTGGTGGTACGTGGCCACTAGGATTTCATATATGCCCTTCACATCGATCGATGATCGATCGATCAGTCGCATGAGATAAAAATCATTCTCCTAAATTTTCATGGTAGTTATAGTCGTCACCAATGAAGAAGAAGAAGGGGAATGGAAGTTTTTAATTAATTTTCAGAACATTAATGGTAGTATAGATAATTTATGGAAAATGTAATTACAATTTCGTTATTATAAAGGCCGATCGTGTGTGAGCAAATTAAATCGGCCCATAAAGTTAGAAAATGGGCCTTCGTACGAAATTGATTCTGCATTGGGCTCACCAACAACAAAATTGAACAGCCCAATACAATGAAAGACGAGTCCACATTCTTAGATACTCCTTTCTTATATACTCCCTCCTCCCATAGTATATGTCATATTTTTTTTTGGCACGCAATTTAGAAAAAGTGTTACTCCCTCCAGCCATTAATAGATGTCATACTTTACTGGACACGGAGTTTAACAAAATTGTTATTTTTTAAATTTTTAATTAAAAAGTAAAGAGTAAAAATATTTTTTAAAAATGAAAAATAAAGTAGTTGTGAATAAAGTTTAAAAAGTAGGTGGGATAAAGTAGAATAAAATTGTATATTAAAATGAAAAAGTTAGAATAATTATTTCCTTTTTTGGGGTGTGTCAACTATTGTTGGACACCTCCAAAAAGGAAAGTATGACAACTGTCTTTGGACCGAGGGAGTATTTTTTAACTTTTTAACTAAAAAATAAAAAATAAAAAATATATTTTAAAGTTAAAAATAAAATTGTTGTGAGTAAAATTTAAAAAGTTGGTGAATAAATTAGAGTAAAATTGTATTTTAAATGAAAAAATTGGAATAATTATTTCATTTTTTAGAGTGAAACATCACAAAAAGAAAAGTATGTCAACTATCTTGAGATTGAGAGAACTATATTTTCAATAGTCAATAGTCAATATTACTCGTACAGTAATGATGACGTGTCATTTGTAAATTACAAAGAATATATGACTATTATTATGAGACTGAAAGAGTATTACGGAGTACATTATTTCTTAGTCTTTTGTAAATACTTAAATATAAATATTGTTTATACACTAAAGTTATATTTTTATGCATTGTTTTACTTTTTACTACTATTATAGTGGTAAAAAAAATTACAAAAGTAAAATTGTACTTACTTACATGATGCAGTACAAACTGGTATACATTGATTATTTTTAATGTATCAATTGAATTAATGTGTCATTCAATTTTAGTACAATAATATTTAAATAAATAATTTGAGATGTTATTAGTAAAGAGCGAGGAAAGCATATCCTTGATTTAAAGCAATCTTGAGGATATCTATTCTTTTCTTGTTTTGTCAAAGTTACAACAAAAATTGGAAGCTTTTGACAGAGCTTTGACGTGGGCCTCATGGATCGTGAAATCTTTTCGTTGCCGATGGGCCCAGCCCATCGATTTAAAAATTATAGTAAAAAGCAAAAGCCCGTGTAATTATATTCCTCTCATCGCTTTAATCTGCTGTTTAAATAAAGAATAGCCACGAACGGACCGGCAGGGCCCACCTCGCCAATGGCCCAAAGACTTTGTATCCGAAAACACGGAACCGAACCCACACACAAACACACACCCCAAGGTGAGGATATAAAAAAGGACAAAAATTGTACCCATTTATTTGCTGTCTCTCACTCAAATTACTAACTCACTCACTCACTCTGGAATATACAGAGAGAATAAAATAAAATTAAATAAAAGATGGTTTGGAATTGGAAATGGATCTCTTCTCTCCTTATCTTCTCTGCAGTTGCTGTTGCTGCTCTTGCTCTTGTTGATGATGGTATGTTTTTTTTCTTCTTTCTAATATCCCATTTTCTTCTGTTTATGGTCTTCTGTTTTTTCCTTGCTTTTGTATGATTCTTGAGATCTGGCTATGTATACCGCTTCACAAATTAAGCATATGCTATTTCAAAATTAAAAAAAAAAAAAAAACAGATTTCGATTTTGAACAACATTTGATACAGAAAGAGAGTGCCAATAGCCAATAGGGATGGATAGCAGTAGTAGTAGGACTTTTTGGAGGAGAGCTTGCTAGCTAGCTAGCTGTACCAATGTAAATGCTCTAATGATTTGTATTCTCCATGCCCCTTCAATGCACTTGTGCTTGTGGGGGCCCACTTCCTCCCTTCATCTGTAAATACGGTGTGGGAATGTTTTAAAAGCTCATCGAGTAATGAATTAGTTGTGAGTTTGTTTGTGTTTTTTAGCTTGAAAGTTCACTCATCGGTCGAACCGGGTCGGTTGTGATCGAGCCCAACATCTAAGTGATGCTTCAAATTCAAACATTGTAATTTAATTTGCATTTTCTATGTTTAATAGTAGTAACTAGTAAGAATTTGGTGTGCAATGATCCTTATGAATCTGGCTTCAAGAAATTAACAAAAAGGGTATAAAAGAGTTTTAAATATATTTAGTTAGTGATGAGGAACTTAATTTAGGAGCATGATGGGCCCGTTTATAGAGGCCTACTTTATAGGTTAGTGGGCTCCACTGTTATAATAGGAATCCACCCACCGCTGTTAGCCCATCGATTTACGCGGCTTCTTCTTCAACATGTTTTATTTTTTTGTCTCATTACATCTATTCAGAATCTGAACTGGGAAGGTGTTGTGTTTGAGTGTTTGACTACACACCATTCCCATTCCCAATCCCATGTGAAGAAATCAGAGAGCATGGGCCCACTCGTTAATTTATTAATGTTTAATTATCACTAAAATCACTGTCGCAGGTGAACTGGTGAACGGTGACTTCGAGACCCCACCATCCGGCGGCTTCTCCTCCTCCTCCTCTTCCGCCACCGTCTCCTCCGGCCCCGCCGCCATCCCCGGCTGGAAAACCGGCGGCATGGTGGAGCTGGTGGAGTCCGGTCAGAAACAGGGCGGGATGATCCTCATCGTCCCGCAAGGCGCCCACGCCGCCCGCCTGGGCAACGACGCCGAGATCAGCCAAGAAGTCGCCGTCGAAAAAGGGGCACTCTACTCGGTCACCTTCAGCGCTGCCCGAACCTGCGCCCAGCTCGAGTCCCTCAACGTCTCGGTCCCACCTTCCTCCCAGTCCATCGACCTCCAGACCCTCTACAGCGTCCAGGGCTGGGACTCCTACTCATGGGCCTTCCGAGCAAACGACGGGCCTGGGCCGGCCCGAATCGTGTTCCGCAACCCCGGCATGGAAGACGACCCAACTTGCGGGCCCATCATCGACGACGTGGCTATCAAGAAGCTTTTCGTCCCGGCCAAGCCCAAAGACAACAACGCGGTCGTCAACGGCGATTTCGAAGAAGGCCCGTGGATGTTTCGGAACGAGTCGCTCGGGGTGCTCCTCCCCACCAACCTCGACGACGCCACGTCATCGCTCCCCGGGTGGATCGTCGAGTCGAACAGGGCCGTTCGATACGTTGACTTGTACCACTTCAAGACCCCCGGCGGGAAACGGGCGGTCGAGCTTTTGTCCGGGAAGGAAGGGATAATATCTCAGATGGTCGAGACGAAGGCGAACGAGGCCTACAGGTTGACTTTCTCGGTGGGCCACGCGGGGGACATGTGTGCGCGGCCGCTGGCGGTGATGGCGTTCGCCGGAGACCAGGCGCGGAACGTGCACTACGCGCCCGACTCGAATTCGTCGTTTCAGAGTGCGGTGGTCAACTTCACGGCGAAGGCGGAGAGGACGAGGGTGGCGTTTTATAGTATTTATTACAACACGAGGACGGATGACATGAGCTCGTTGTGCGGGCCCGTGGTGGATGACGTCAGGGTCGAGAGGGCGTTGGGTGAGGTTGTTGGGGTTAGGGTGTTCTTCATCTTGTGTTACCAGCTGTTGGTGGTGGTGGTGTTGATGATGGTTTAGGCCGAGACTTCGCAATATTAATTAATTAAGTTGCGTATGCTTATATAAGTGTTTCTCTTCCTTCTCTATATCTTAAATATTTTTTAAATTAGAAATTTAATAAAAATATTATTCAATTGTCATTGTCATTTCTAAACAATACAGTTAATAAGGAAACTAATGTATATTCAATTTCAAAAATGTTTTAAAATAAAATAAAAAAATGCAAGTGTCAGCTATTTTGTCATATACAGTACTCGAAATGAAACGCTCGGCCTAAATCAAAAAGTGGGCCGGAGCAAATAAGCCTAATCAGTAAAACCGGTCCGGATCAAAAAAATCATGTATTCGCCTCCGACCTTCCGAAGAACTGAGAAGGGGCATTTCAACTGTCACAAATGGCGATCTTCAAGGTGCAGTGATCTCACTCCTTAATTATTATTTTTGAATACCTTAAATGTATATATAATTTTTTTTTTTTTTTTTGGGCGGATGGTGCTATTTTCAGTTCCACCAGTACCAGGTGGTCGGACGAGCTTTGCCGACGGAGATGGATGAACAACCAAAGATCTATCGGATGAAACTATGGGCGACGAACGAGGTCCGAGCCAAATCGAAATTCTGGTAACATATTTTTCTCACTGCTTTTGATTTTTTAAATGCGTATTTTGAGTTGTGGAAAGTTTATGCCGAGCTGATTATTTTGTGTATATAATTGGATTGGGAAAATAATCGATATTTTTTGTTAGGTTTTGGGATTGAGGTTTATAGCATATTCAGACTCCATTTTTATAATTGTGTAAGGTACTTTTTGAGGAAGCTTAAGAAGGTGAAGAAAAGCAATGGTCAGGTTCTTGCAATCAACGAGGTACGAAGTCTAGCACTCATTTGATTATTGGTTACCTGCTTTGATTAGCTTTATCTGTTTTCATATCAGTGCCTCAAAATTTAGATTTCTCTTTTTGTTTGTGTTTTCTGTTTTTGATTTTTTAGTCGTTATTATATTAAGATATTGGTGCTTCGGTTTGATTTATGTGCTCTGAAATACCAAATTACCATAGTTTTTTTCACATGTTACTCCAATAGTTTTGAAACTATCTATTTGTGCAAAATATTACATTACATTATCGAGAATAAAATGTATTTTTACTGACCTTTGAGTCGTTATTTGTTAATTTACGCACGTACTAACTTGTGGTGATTACACAAATGAACCTTGGTGGTATTTGGTTTGTAAATCCTCAAATAAGTAAATGAAAAATACAAATATCTCGCCAAAAACATTACTAATAAAATTTTAAAATAGAAAAGCTTGTGGAAATGTCAAGCGAAGTAACTAGACTTGGGAATTGCAATATTTTGATGATGTTAGTTTTCTATTTTTTTTGTTTTTTTGGTAAATAGATATATGAGAAGAACCCAACCACGATCAAGAACTATGGTATCTGGTTGAGATATCAGAGCAGAACGGGTTATCACAACATGTACAAGGAGTATTGTGATACCACCTTGAATGGTGGTGTGACTCCAAGATCAAGTTCCCATTGGTGTTCAGGAAGGTGAGGCCCCCAACCAGGAAGCTCAAAACCACTTACAAAGCTTCCAGGCCCAACTTGTTTATGTAGAAGGCTTTTCTTTGCTAGTTGCAGGTAAAAAAATCGAGAGTAAATCCACTTATTGCTTCTCTTTTGAGGAATTTGGCTGATTTAAAGAAAACTGTCATGGTATATCCGAGATTAAATCCACTTATCTTATTCAATCATAGACAACTTCTGGCTAATCATTTGATAATATGTCGACTCTCTAATTAATTTTAACCTCCTAGGGTGCGTAGGCTAAAACAGAGGTAGGTGTGATTGAAATTTTCAATAAAATAGAAATACAGATGATATTCTATAGTTTTAATTACTGCAGTATGAATTTATAGCCCAGACAATAATGGAACAAAGAAAGACAGCAAGTGAAAATTATACACCTAGTAATGAATGAGAGCATGTATGAGGGAGATGATGTACGTGTGACTTGAGATTAAAGCAATATAGTACAACTTGTTTTAGACATCGCATGTAGGCATGTAGCTTAATAATGTCGACTAAAATCATATAAATATTTGACCAAAATCAAATAAATATTTGTCACCCCGGACATATATGTACAAGTTTCAGCAACAAGGAAAACAAACTTCAATATATAATTTGCTTTATAGATCTTTGACTATCTGGTTCTTGGCAAATCTTAAAATAAGAAAATGTTTTTATTATCGTACAACTTACCTAAAATCGAAAGGCGACATTCATGTGACGAAACATACATAAAAAATTGACCCGAATTGGCTGAGCTGATAACTTGATTTACAAAAGCAAGTTGAATCGAAATCGAATGAACCCAATTGATTTCACATACTGACTACCAGAAGCTCCCTCTGGTCGAGAACTAAGAAAGACACTGTGTATGATTACCTTTATTTAACGATTTGGAAAGAAATGAAAAAGAAAAGAAAAATCAAAAGGCATTAATGTGAAAAAGCATGAAATCTTTCAAAGTTAAAAGGAAGACAATAAAGGGGCATAAATCATTACAAGAATAGAAATACCTACTACTGCCAACAATATATAATACTATATACGATCTGATCTATAACCAATGCCACAAATCCATCAAATGACAACAACATTGAACTCACCAAACTCCTCCTCAAAATCCCTTGAGAAAAATGTCCCAAGTGAGCAATGTTTTTTGTGGGCTCGCTCTTTTATTTCTTGTGGATTTCTCTGAATGTTCATTCTATGATAATAATAATAATAATAATAGCAAGCATATACAAAATGTAATGTTCCATGATCATATACATATTGCTTATTAATTGCCGAAATTAATATATACTATTATTAATTTTTTTTTTGTTTTTGCAGGATCAAATTTCTCAAAAGAAGATATTTGATATTCAAGTTCATGGAATCTTGCTGTGGGCTTCAATGGGATTCTTGATGCCTTTGGGAGTATTAGCAATGAGAATGTCCAGCTGCTCACAGGATATTCATCCTTCCAAACACAAAATCTTGTTCTATATTCATGCAATTTCCCAGGTAATTATTATCTCGAAAAATATATTATTATAAAATTATTCTAAGTGTTAAAATGGAATTCAAATACAATAACCTATTTGAAAAAAAAGAGTGATTAATAATTAAATAATAGGAAAAAAATGTTAAACGTGGTGAAATAATTGTGTTCCTTTAACAGTCCATGTTAAAATTCTCTTGGTCGTATATAATCATGATGGCCCATTAGTAATGGGCCCATGAAAATAATTAAAGGTTAGGGGCCCACTCTTGAGTTGAGAAATAGCCTACAGTTAGGTGGAAGAGCGCCCACATCACAAAACAAAAAGGAAAAAAAAAATCAGCATGAAACAATATACATGAATTCACTATTCAGCATGAATTAATTAATGAGCTATATACTTTGAATTTTGAAGGTACTATCTGTACTAGCCGTTACCGTTGGGGCAGTTTTATCCATCAGAAAATTTGAGAATAACTTCAACAACAGTCATCAAAGAATTGGGCTTGCACTTTATGCTGCCATTTATTTACAAGTCATGATCGGATTTAAAAGGCCCAACAGGTACGAAATATAGTCTAGGCCCAGTTAAAAATTGAGATGGGCCGGGCCGTACATGTTTTGGCATTTTTATTTTTGTTAATTCTCTACTATTTGTGCAGGGGAGTTAGATGCCGAAGGACGTGGTATTTCGTGCACTGGTTGCTGGGCACGAGCATATGTTTGGGCGGAGTCCTGAATATTTACACGGGCCTACAAGCATACGGTAAGAGGACGACGAGAAGCCCAAACCTTTGGGCCATAATTTTCACGGCCCAAGTTATATTTATGGTGATTTTCTATCTTTTTCAAGACAAGTGGGAGTATATTGTAAAGCAAGGAATGGCGAGTAGCATTGCAATATCTCCCAATAGCAATAGTAGTGAGCAATTGGAGAGCCAAATAAAAGAAGTGGAAAATGAGGGCAGGAGAAGCAACGCACTTGGGACTCATTTCTTGAGAAGCAATGCACTCAATAAACTATTTCAATTGACTTGAAATCATCAAATACAACTCGTATATTGACGATTCTTAAATTGTACATTGTACATTATTGATCACTCAACGTTCTTCACATTTGTGTGCTTCAGTTGACTCAATGGTTGGTGTCGAAGCAACTGAATATTGAATCGTTATTCTTTGACGAAACGTAAATCAAACTATATATATAAAAAGAAAATCGGTATGTTGACCTAGATGAATATACTTGGTGTGTTGACCCTAGATTTTATAGCCCATTGTATGTGATTGTGAGCAAAAACTAGTAAATATTTCAAAGCTAAAGGAAGGCATAAATCATTGCAAGATTAGAAAGACTCATCCATATAACGACTCTAACCTTAATCCCATCAAAGGCAGAGCACAACATTAATTAAACCCTCCAAACATAAAAAGAAAGAGAAAAAACTGAAAAATGCCCCAATTCATGATCAATCTTTTTTGTGGTCTGTGTGTTTTATTTCTTGTGGATTTTTCTACATGTTCAACCTTTAATCACAGCAGGCCCAACCTTCATATACCAAATGTAAAATGTTTAATGATCCTATACTATATATTAATTGTGGTAATTTAGTATATATTATTAATTAATTAATTTTTGGTCATATATATATATATATATATATATATATATATATATATATATATATATATATATATATATATATATATATATATATATATATATATATATATTAATTTTGCAGGATCAAAATTCCCAAAAGAAGATATTTGATATTCAAGTTCATGGAATCTTGCTGTGGGTTTCAATGGGATTCTTCATGCCATTGGGAATATTAGCAATGAGAATGTCCAGCTGTGCACAGGATTTTCATCCTCCCAACCACAGAATAATCTTGTTCTATATTCATGCAATTTCCCAGGTATTCAAACTAAAGTGTTATTAATTTTGTCTCATTATTAATTTTGAATTAAAGTGTTAATTACTACTCCATATTCTTAATTAAAGTTGAATAAATCGCTTACAAACGAAAATTAATTTAAAGCAAAATAAAAAATAATAATAAACCATTATGAAACGGATATAATAAAATAAAACTAGGGAGAAAATAAATTGAATTATTGTTTTATTTGCGTGGTCAAGTCGGTGGGTTCCTTCACTGGTCTATATTACAATAATTAAAAAACAGAATTTATCCAAAAACCTTTTTTTCTGTCATGCATAATCATTATGGCCCCCTTAGTAATTTAATTTAATTGTTTTTTGTTTTTTTAATATATTTAATTATTTAACGATTCTAGATTTTACCTTTAATTACTGAGAAGGCCCACACAGTTAGGTGAGTGCGCGCGCCCATCGCAAAACCAAAGAGTATATGTATATCACAAAAGTCATAAAGCTAATAAAAGCAGCAACAAACAAAAATCATTATATAATTAATAATAATAATAATAATAATATGAAGGTATTCTCCGTACTAGCTGCTACGGTCGGAGCAATTTTATCCATGAGAAAATTCGAGAACGCTTTCGACAATAGTCATCAACGAATCGGGCTTGCACTTTACGTTGCCATTTACTTGCAAGTTGTTATTGGATATAGAAGGCCCAAGAGGTACGAAGAATGAGGCCCACTGAGAAATTAATATGGGCCGAGTTGGGCTGGGCCGTAATTGTACCTTCGGCGAAATGATTTTCATAGTCTTTTGTATCGACTTGTGTGTGTGTGTGCAGGGGAACTAGAAGCAGAAGAACATGGTATATTTTACACTGGTTCCTCGGTACAACTACATGCATCATCGGAATCTTGAACATCTACACCGGGATACAAGCCTACTACAAGAAGACATCGAAAAGCACAACTCTTTGGGCCATAATTTTCACGGCCCAAGTTTCAGTTATGGCGATTTTCTATCTTATTCAAGAAAAGTGGGACTATATTTCAAAGCAAGGGATGAATGAGCCATACGTTTGCATCTCAAAGCAAGCTGAATTGGAGTTTTGAGGGTTCACGTAGTTCGGTTGACGGTTGTTGAATCGATTTTAAAGAGCTTCGTATTTTTTAAGTTCACTCGCCGTTGCGATTTTGAAGTATTTCAATTGTTCGAATTCAATTAATCTTGTTTTACCGATCGTTTGAATACTTTATGACTGGAGTTGAAGATCCATCAATAGAACTTAGAAGGGGAGTCGTTTTTGAGATAATACTACTTCCCTAAATGCCTATTGAGGAGCCCTCAAATTTGTATGGAAAAATCATCTATATTTGTTTTGACTACAAAACGCCAAACAATATTTTCCTCATTTCATCGATTTTTAGTAACCAATCTGAAAACAAATCAAAGAATTGTACCCTCTATGTGTGTGATGCACAACAATATGCAGGCAGTGAAAGAGTGTTTTGATAGATATCCCACATCGGAAAGGGAAATAAACTAAATTGATAGGTAGTATTATAAAAAGTGAGTCTGCCTTCTTTCAAAAACCATCTTTGCGCTTGGGGCAATGACGCAGCTAATGAGGTACTAACCGAGGCGCGTCTATTGCTGGTTGAAAACTATTTCCAAACCCCCTCTTGGGCCTGGGCTCAAACCCTGGCCTTCGAGAATTTCTGGAAGGGCTTCCTCTAACGAGGCTAAGGCCCTACAATTGAGTTTTAACCTTGGGCCTGGGCTCAAACCCTGGCCCTCGAGAATTTCTGGAAGGGCTTCCTCTAACGAGGCTAAGGCCCTACAATCGAGTTTTAACTTTTTCTGATTTAATCATTGTGACTATTGTCCTTAAGGCCATACAGTTTACTGTAATTTTTTTTTTGAATTAATCCTTGTTATTGCTTGCTAATAACTATTTTGACTTATAACCACCAATTTTATTTTAATTTTATTATTGTTAGAAAAAAAATTGGGTTATAGATCCACCGAAGTGGGTAGCCTTAACCGGATGTGTTGTTACAGGTAAAGCCCGAAGGCTGTTCCCGTCCCTGTCGGGGGAGATGCCAACCATCTCTCCTTTCTACGAACACAACCTTAATGTTACTTTCAGAGATTATAAACACTATGACAATGAGTTAGATTACGATGTGGGACTTGAATTTACAAGTGGGAATTTCAATTGTAGGTTTTAATGGCCCAGCAAGGTAACGAAAAATAATTATATTTGGAAAACCAATAAAATCACCTAAAAATAGAATTTCATAAGAAGCTCAACTAAAGATAATCCACTTGTTACAAGTTAATAATACATGAGTTGCAATAATTTGGAACCTCAACTAAAGATAATCCACTTGTGACAAGTTAATAAAATACATAAGTTGCAATAATTTGGAAAGTATTCTGGGAAATATTACTAAGGACGTAGTTAATATGTTATCACATGAAGTAAACCACGTTTGTGTCCCTAAATATCATCAAGTTGCCTCTCTCATGCATCATCTGCAAAGAAATTTAAGTTGCTATTAGCTCGTATTTCTTCACAACACAATCAAATGACGATGACTGAACTGAACTATATATAAATAAATGTTACCTCCAAAAGGGCCATGATTTCCGGGCCCGTGTAAGGGGCAGCTGTCCCAGTGTTGACAACCCCTTCAATATCAGCAATCTGCATTTGTTCCACATCCGCAGCATGTCGATGCCTGCCCAGAGAAGCACTGAAAGCATCCAATCTGTGTGCAAGAAGAGAAAATCAGAAAATGAATCTTGATTGGTTGCTCATGAATAAAAAAAGAATTTGAATAGAGTACACACCTCTCTTTAGATACATGGACTTCAGGTGCTGGAGGTGCATCCACATCCATCGCCTCCGTTTCACTTTGCAAAAGGCAAAAAGAAAAATCAAAGGAAATAAGATTTGTTGCAACATTAATTTAAAAATTAACCGAACAAACAGAAAGAAAGATGATTTTTTAATGAAACCTTGCAGATTTTCTAGTAAAATAATACTAGTGCATAGTAAAAACACTATGGGAGGCTTCTTTATATACAGACAGGGTAAAGATTGCAATTAGCCTGTCACCAACAAAGACAAGGCTTCCTACGCCTTGTTCTTAAGAGCCAAGCTGAAAAGTGCTGTAAAAAACACACCACAAAACTTTTCGTTTGCTTTTTTACTTACCTTGTTTTAGCAGTTGATTTATCTTCATTGGTTGCTTTTTTCCCATCTCTATTACCAGCTTCAGTGTCAGCCCTACTACGCTCTTCATCCATTTCCTTCAGCCATTCTTCTTCTCTCTCCTCCATTTCGTTCAGCTCTTGATGATATATGGCAAAGTTGAGAACTTGAAGAGCAGCGTCCACATCATTCTTCAGTACCTGTTGATTAAGAACATTGCTTAATGCAGTAGTAAAACTTGGTTGCCAATTAACTTTCAAATATTTCTTCCATGTTTTTTGCAATGTAAATAATACTAATAATGATTAGTCTACTTTGTGACTCCAGTACCTGTCTCCGCAGCTTCAGTTTGGCATGGGCAGTCGAGAGACGGATTATTGTTTCTAAGGTTCTGGCAGTAATTGGAAGTGTCCCTCCTGTCTGGAACATATAACGATACTTGGATTTTAGATAAATCACAGCCTTTTAAATTTCAAATATGTACATTCACCTTAGAGTAGTTAATTACCAACCTTCACAGTGGAACCTGCATTTCTAAGCTCCGCATATGCAGTCGCAATTTGTTCACATGCCTAGATAAAATATTTAAAGAAAATAAATTCAAGTGATAGAGATAAGGGTATCAATGATATAATATCTTGAATGATCTTTAATTTATGGTGTATATGTTTTTTTTATTATACTTTTTCAATGCAAAAACTCACCTCGTCCGTAAGCTCAGGCTGGATCCTGTTTTTTGCATAATGTATGTATTTTTTGAGAAAATTGATTGTCAGTGTATCACGCTTACGACCCTTATCAGATTTTCTCCCATGCAGCATTCGGTTGTACTTGACAAAAACAGCAGAGCCTGTCTCTGGATCTTCCTCCGAGTTATTTCTTGAACTCTCATCTAATCTTGCACCTGCCAGAAAAATCACAACCATTAATATCTTTATAACCATTTGTGAATTACTGCACTCTTCAGGCATGAAACTGACATACCTCCATCAGCCACCGAGCGATACCTATGCATACGCAACACATGTTCTGAAATCTGACGGTCAATCCCGGGATCCATTTGATCCAACACTATAAACAGCAAGTCAAAACGGGAAAGCAGAGAATCTGGAAGCCCAATATTTTTTGTAGGTGTCAAAGAACGGTCATACTGTGCACAAGTCAAAAACAGAATCATTATACATAGAAGGGACAACTATGTGTGTTTTAAGGAGCTTATCGACAAGAGCATATACTGTAAGTATAACATATTATAAGATGTTCATAAAAGTTATATTCCATTAGATCTTATTTCAAAATTAGACTAATGAGTTCCGATGTAAAAATATGTTTGACCTTACAAGTTTTTTACATGTCAAAAATAAAGATGTTATTGTGAAAATTTCAGGTGGAGGTAAATCATCTTAGGAGCTTTAAATTTTAGCAACTTAAAAGTTAGTTTCAAATAGTTTTTGAACATCTTATAAAGAGTATGCTTTGAAGAGCTTGCAAGAACTTCCACACAATCTCTTCCATACTGAATCTTCACAGATGCTTTGAGAGACTTACAGTTCCATAAATTGGATTTGCAGCTGCTACTACACTACACCGGGCATTCAAGGAAGCATGAATACCGGCTTTGGCAATCGTCACAGTTTGTTGCTCCATCACTTCATGGATAGCTACACGATCCTGATCGTTCATTTTGTCAAACTCGTCAATGCAGACAACTCCTCTATCAGCAAGAACCATGGCACCGGCTTCCAGTCTTCTCTCCCCTGATTTTCAAAGACACAGTCAAATAAGTATTTCACAAAGTCAATTCTTAGACCCCGCCTATGAGCATTATACTTATAATAACTACTCATATATTACCTGTTTCTTGATCAGAAGTAACAGCAGCTGTCAGTCCAACACCAGAAGAGCCTCGACCAGTGGTTGATATGGCTAGAGGTGCAATATTCATAATGGCTCTCAACAATTGAGACTTGGCAACAGAAGGATCTCCAACCATCATCATGTTTATATCCCTACAAGTTAGAAATTAGCACAAGAGTTTTGGGGGAACAGGGGGGAGGGCTTCATCAAGATAGTCATTGCTTACCCCCTCAAGTGGGTTCCATTTTTCAGGTTCTTTTCATTTCCTCCAAGCATGAGTAAAATTACAGCTTTCTTTATCCATAGATGCCCGTATATGGAAGGTGCAAGAGAATTAGCAAGTAGATTGAATGCATCATCTCTTTCAGATATTTTCCTGATATTCTTCATGTCATCACTTGAATACTGCAAGTTGTGTGACATTTTGTTGAGAAGGGACACGTTGTTGGCTATGAGGACAGTCCTAAATTTGTGACAAAGAGAGTTTAATAATATCAACACAGTTACAAAAAGGAAAAAAAGATTACAGGATACATGCTTGCAATAGGCACACTTAATAACCTGAATACTCCATTCACACTGCCTTTGCTTTTTCCAGGGAGTGCTTTGTATATCCCAACAGCCGCCACACGATCTCCGGGCTTGCATGAATCCACTAAATCGTCTTCTACAATAATATCCACTGTTCTAGGAAGTTGTCCTGGAGCCGCGTTCTCCGGAACCTCTTGCATTGATAGTGTCTGGTGGTCTTTATAAGTGCAAAGCCCAAACTCAGTTACCAACAAATTGCCACTGTCATCCTGAGAATGAGACAATTCTAAACAGCTGGTCCCTTTTGGTTAAAATAAATTTGAAAATAGGTGAAGGGCAAAGGACAGAAAGCGTACCCGTGTTGGATACACTGAACCAGTCGGCAAACCAATATTGGATGTAATATCTCTGTAATCACGCACTGTGAATTTCTCGGTGACGGGGCAGAAGTGGACACTCTTCACAACCTTTGGCCTAACAAGAGAACCTACATATAGAATAAAGTGCTCGGAATGACATCATTAAGTTCTCTTAAGTTATGGATCTTATGATACACTAGAAATAACAAAACTAGATAACTTCTGTACATGTTCAAATAAAATCAATAAAGTATTAAGACCATTTTCTTTTTATTTTTTTCATATCCCTTTCAAAAGACCAACTAAATTAAGAATTAACAAAACAAAGTAGTAGCACAGTAGAAGCTAGAAGGGAAATTACATTTGGTAACAATGCCCTCAACGCAGACCATGGAGCCGATAAACCCAGATAGAAGCTCTCTGGGGGTGACCTTTCGAGAAACAAAAGGACCCTCGAGCCCAACCAAAATCTGCTCTCCTTCCTTCAAGTACTTTGCGTTCATGCCCCGAACCATGTCCGTCACTGCATCACAGAGCGGCTGCATATACTCGCTCGGAGATTGCAAAAGCCTGAGATTATTAAAAAAAAAAATACCAACAAACAAACAATCAAAAATCAATTTTTTTTTTCTTATCGAATGAATTCAGCAATGATTTTAGTTGACATTTACACCTGCGAGCCAAATCGGTGCCTTCTCTGTGGTGGTAGAAATGAGAGAGATTGATTATGCAGCGGCGGCGATTTTGAGTGTACATTAGGTCGAGCGCCATTTTGAGTTCAACATTATAATCCTGAGATCAATCGTTCAAAATACGGAAGCCGATATGAAGAAAGTAATGTTTGAGACTGACTGACGTACCGTTTGTTCGAAGAACTTGAGAAAGGTTCTCTTGTGCGCCGTCCGAATATCGTCGCTCAGATCCATCGTGAATCTTCTTCTCTCTGTGTGGGCCCACCGAGTTTCTTCGCCGGGGGAGAGTACTGAAGAAGAAGCTGTTCAGTGAGATTTGATTCTACTACTTTGGGGGATGCGAGTGCAAGGGTTTTTTTTGAGGATTTGGCGGGAAAGGAAAGATGCACTGCATTTTGGCGGGGAAAATAATGCTAGATTCGGCCCACGGGCTCGACTCCAATATCCTTTCATTTCAAGCCCAATATGTGGAGAACTTTTTACTCGCCCAACATTTTTGGACAAACCAAATCTAAATTAGCACTTTTTAGTTTTTACTCTTTATTAAAAAATATATATATATATATATACCATAAAAGTTACAATAATATCTTTTTTAGAATTTCTCATAACAGTTGATAAATCCAAAAAAAAAAATAATAATAATAATTTTTCATTACAAAATACAATTTTTTTCATAATTTATACACTTACTTTTTAAACTCTACTCAGAATTACTTTACATTCCAATTTAAAAATAAGTCATTACTTTTTAGTCAAAAAAAAAAAAACAATATTATTCTTAATATTCGTGTCCAAAAAAATATTGCATTTTTAGTGAATTAGAGAGAAAAATATTGCATTTTTAGTGAATTAAGAGAGTATTCATTTATTATTTATAAATTATTTTTTAAATTTTAAAATAAATATTGAAATAATAATTATTTTAAGTAAATTTTAGGGGGGAATTATTTTAGAAGTATTTAAGAATAGGGGTATTTTGGTTTATAAATTTACATTTTAAACCTCATAAAATATATTTTGTAATTAAGGATAGTTTGTTTTTGTTTTTATTATTATTGAAAGTATTATTAATTTTATAATTATATAAAAGAGTAAAATAATTACTATAATGCTCTTGACGGTTAATAAATAACCACCCTCTTATGTTTAAATAAAAAAGGTATTTTTGAAAGTTTACTCATATTTATAATTAAAAAAAATTAATTAAATAAATTATAAACAATTATTTAAACTTACCCTTTTTTTCAAAAATCACCTATTATTTTAACATTTTAAAATTTTAAAACAATATTTAAATTGAAAAAATAATTTACTTTGAATAAGAGAAAATATGTCTTTAAAAACATTTATTTGATATATAGAAAAATTGCACGAGTCTTGATACATAATTATTTGAAACGAAAGAAGTATACATATCAGGACAGGATAATTTGTATAAACTATAGAGCATCAAAGTGTTCATGAGTAGATGACAATCAAATACCAAAAAATAATAATAATAATAATAATAAAAATAGTATTCCTATGACTTGCGTTAGAGAAGTATCGGAGTAACTAGTACAATTGAGAAAAGAACAAACAATTAAAAATGAGAGAAGAAGCCGGTAATACTCGGTTAAAACTCTTATAAGCACGATTGCGATGAAGGAATCATGTGCAGAACCCAATCAGGGCTTGAATGCTGAAAACGCGACAACAGAGTTGTGACCGCCAAATCCAAAGGAATTTGAAATGGCTGCATATAATTTTGAAAACAAGAATATTAGGCAAATCTTTAATAACCTACAAAATGAATCTCGACTGTCATAATGTTCCAAGAGGAATGTTGTATGTGACGTACCAACATTGATTTCATGCTGTTGCTTTTTATTCGCAACTGTATCGAACTCAACTGAAGGCTCTGGATCCTGCAGAACAAGTAAATCAAAATTATTTTTACTGCAAAAAAAAAAAGAGTTTATACATAATAAAACCCTTCACAAAAATTATTTTCAACTCACAAATTGATTAATGGAAGGATGAAGCCAGCCGGTAGTGATGGCTTTAACAGTCGCAATAGCTTCCAAACCACCGGAAGCACCAAGACAGTGCCCGATCATCGACTGCAAGAAGAATATAATAATATTTAAATTTCGAAAGAGGGCATGGGGGTGTGAGTCCGGTTGGGGCGTAAATTCACCTTAGTTGCATTTATTTTGATCTCTGATGTGTTCTTAAACACTTTCTTGATAGCATTTATCTCCGCTAAATCACCTACTATGGTGGAAGTTGCGTGGGCATTTATGTAATTCACCTGAGAATGGGTACACATCTCGGATCATCTCTCAAGTAAATTTCAGGGAAAAGACGAAAAAAAGTTTCCAAGGAATGATCGCAGTTTACCTCCTCAGGTGAAACACCGGCATCTACAAGGGCACTTTGTATGCACGACGAGACACCAAGCCCGTCAGCTCTTGGATCCGTCATATGATGGGCATCGCAGTTTATTGCACCTCCCAAGTATTCGGCAATTATTGGTGCCCCTCTTTTCATTGCATGTTCCAAACTTTCCATTACCTTCAAGAAAATGTCAAAAGAAAATAAACACACAGTATGTTGTGAATTGTGATCTTATCAAGACACTGCCTTTTAAATTAGAAACAAACCAAGAAAATTTTAAAGAATTACCAGGACTCCAGCACCTTCACCCATAACAAAACCATCTCGATTCTTATCCCAAGGCCTAGAAGCAGTCTGTGGGTCATCATTTCTCTGAGACAAAGCCCTGCAAGCAACGAAACCACCCAACCCAATAGGAATCATGGCGGCTTCAGTCCCACCAGCAACCATCAAATCTGCTTCTCCCCTTCGGATGTGATTTGCAGCTGCGTAGAAGCAGTAGTTTGAGGTGGCACACGCGGTCGAAATCGAGTAGTTTGGGCCCATCAAGCCAAGATCGATTGCGAGCAAAGCAGATCCCATGTTTGTGATAGCGTAAGGTATGAAGAAAGGGGTTATTTTCCGGAAGCCTTTCTCTATTAAGGCATTGACTCCGTCAGAGAAGACTGTGAGGCCGCCCATTCCTGTACCGACGAGAACACCAGCTCGGATCTTGTCAATCTGTAGTGGTAGTAGTAATTATTATGAAAAATTCAAAAGATTACTTGTGTACATGGAAATTGTCTAAAAATCGAAAATGAAAATAAAAAAGATCAGTGATGGGAAGCACATTGTCTTCCAGTAGGTAGGTAGGTTTTTTCAACTTTGTGAATAACACTTTCGACATATGAAGCTGACTAACCAAAACCCGACATAATCTCAGCTAATTTATGATAAGATGCAGTAATGTCATGTTTCACATAACCCGAACCTATGCTATGAACCACCGACCGACGGAAGGAGCGAACAACTCGAATCGACACCCCTTTATAAGTTATGACACCAACTTATAATACACTATAAATAAGTAACAACACAAAATCAATTAACAAACACCAAATAACTCAATTAAGCTTTAGAAAGGAAAAAAAAGGAGATGATATTTTGACCTTGTTGAGTTTGTCGCCCCCGAGATCTGCATCCTCGAGCGCCTTTTTCCCGGCAACAATACAGTACCTCAGGCAATCATCCATTCTGCGATCGTTCTTCCCGTCGATGTAGCCCTCCGACTTGAACCCTCGAATCTGACCGCCGAATCGCGTGGGGAACTTGGAGGCGTCAAATCTGTCGATGAGAGTGACGGCGCTCTCGCCGCTCAGAAGCCGCTCGTAGTACGCGTCGACGTCGTTCCCGAACGCCGAGACGAGGCCCATTCCCGTGATCACCACGCGCTTCTTCGGGTCCGTCTCGCGCTTGGGCGGCGCTGCCGCGACGGCAGTGGAGGCGGAGACTCTGAGGGTGAGCTTTTTGGGCGAAATGCTGGGCCGGTGGGGCTTGCGAAGGGGGTCGAGGGGAGAGGGGCGGAGGGCGGCGGCGGTGGAGTGGAGGGCTTGCATGATTCCGGCGGCGGTGATCGGAATTTCTTCTTAAAACGATTCAATTGACTTTTCGATGAGAACAATGTACTACTACTAGTACTCTACTACTACTCCTAGTTGTTGCCGCAATGGGGAGCGTTGAAGTTGTTGATCTGAGCAGGGTTGCATTTTATGGAATTGGATTGCCAGGTGTCCTTTCGGGGGCAAAACTGTCAATTCATACAGCCGTAAATTACAGATACACATTCATTTCATACATCGCTATCATATTGTTACATGATAGTATTATGCAGAAATTATGCAGAAATCAATAATCCAAACCCTTTCCTTCCTCGATCACAACCTTAAACTTCCTTGAGAAACTACGTTTCCTACCCTAGTCGATAAGGCCATCGACTCCGCTATACTTTGGACCTCTGCAATCATAGCCACGACATCGTTTAGCTTGTTTACAGCTGAACCCACACCCTGCATCACACGAGCAATTATTGTTGTAATTAGACTAAACGTAAGGGGGTAGTTTTGGTAATTTGAAAAACTTACCACGCCTGAAGCACCTGCTGCAATCGCCATAGGCGTTGTAACCGAACTTAGTCCAGACGAGCACATGACCGGTATCTGAACTGCACGTGCAATCGAATATGCTGCTGCAAGCGTTGGGGTTGCCTTCAAACCAATCAACATGATACGAATCTTATCAGTCATCAACCTCGACTTTTTAACTTTTTTTTTTAATTTAAATTTTTAGACATGCTACCTTTTCGATCAAACCAAGAACGCCGGCTTTTGAAGGAGTAGAGCATTTTCCACCTTCGGTTTGGATGACGTCTGCTCCTTCCAGTTCCAACTGCTCTGCAAGCCTAACCTGTGTTTGCCGACAAAACCGAGCTCGTATATATAGTTAACTAATCACTTCTATTATTGAATTCAATATATTCAGATGTGTATATATAATAATATAAGTTAAAGAACCTGGTCGGGAAGGCTTAGCGTATGAGGTACCGTGACTGACAGTGCAATGTGCGGAAGAATCCTCCTAGTCTCCTTTGTCAATGTAAGGATCTGCACCAATTTATAATTACCACATTCAAATAAAATAAAATAAAATAAAAACTGGAATTCTTCAATATATATCCTTTTCGAAATATTTAGAAAAGACCAGAGAAGATGTTACCTGCTCCGGTGAGAAAGTCAACCCCATTTCATAAAATGAATCATAATTTCCGATCTCGACCTGAAAATGTAGCATATATTAATTATGATTATATAATGAATTTATCATTATGGAACACTTGGTGAAGGAAAGCAAAAAACTAAACAGGTTAATTAGCAGGGCAACAACCATTAAGGCTCCTGCTTCAATGGCAGCGGGAAACGCTGAAGGGTCTACAGAAGATACGCAAACCTGCAAGATAAATCGAAAAGGCAACAATACGCTACATCACAACTGAGAGCAACAACAAAAAATGCGCTATCTGTAATTCAAGTCCTTACCGGAAGAGAAGTCAAAGTAGTAGCAAGTTTGACCAAGTCAGCGTTACATGCAATATCCACATGAGTTGCTCCTCCCTGTCAAAATGTAGTTTATGGGAATACAACATATTATCACCATAAAAAGGAGGAATGAAAACAATCAGTACATTGATATTATTGATTTTTATTGGACTATGACTTGCTGAAATTCAAAATTTCTAAAAGTTTTTTCGTTCGAGTCAAATATTTGTAATCGGAACAAACATGTAATTTATTATGGCCATATATATCAATTTATTCACAATATGCAATAATCAAGAAAGAACAACACGAACAACAGAACCTTATCTGCAGCAATAACAACTGCAGCTACATTATCTCTGTCCAAATTCTGCAATCCTGAAATAATCTTAGGAAAAAAAAAACTTTATTCAATAACATACCATAAAAATCTAAAAATAAAAATAAAAATTGGAAAAGGGGTTCTAACTTTGAGGGCTCTTCTTTGATGAAAATCCTTCAAGACAGAGTCTTTAGTGGGTGAAAGTGAGGCTCTGGTTGTGTTTGAAAATTGTCTTTGATTCGTACGAAGATAATGAGAGCCAATTTGAAGAAAAGGGTTTTGATTTGGTTTGAGGATTAATGCGTGGGCTGAGGGTGTGAAAATTGAAGAACTCATGACACAACAACAATGGAAATGGAAATCTCAAGGGATAAGGGTAAGTGTAATTTGTCATTTCTGAGTTTGGGGTTGTGGCTATAAATACCCGCATAATATTCGACCAGTATTCACACAACAAGATCAAATCAATCGAATGCGATTATGCGAGTAATTTTTAAACGTGTAGAATTTGGTATTTTCAAAAACAATAAAAATCATTTCTTTTGGATTGAATTAGTTATACATTAGTTATTACTCGTATGATTTATGAACAAAAAAAGGAGGAAAAAAAAAAAGAACAAGTCAATTGAATTTCTTTTAGCACTGAATGCCACGTCATCAATCGTGTAAACTTTACAAATAATTTTATTACCGCGCGCGGTAAAAAAAAAGTGATCACAAGCGGCATCCACAGCAGAGGAAGAAGAAACAGAGCTTGGCTACAAGGACTATGGCTTCGAGGGCCGACACAATCTTGAAGAGGAAAACGTTGACGAGCCAATGGTGCAGATTGAACTTCCTTCTCCACCGGAATCCGGTGGAAGTCTTCAACTTCCACCGCCGCGGCCCGCCGGCCGTCTTGTTTAAGCTCTTGAAGAAATATGAAAGGCTTGATGAGGTCTTTTTCTCCATTTACAATTTTTATAATAATTTTATTTTTTGGGGGGTTTGAAGTTATATGCAAGGAGTTTGTGTGTTTTTGAAGTTTGAAGGTTTCGTGGAAATTAAGGTTGGAGTAGTGGTTCTGGAAGGACGGATTCAATTTCAAAGACAGAAGTCCACGCGTTTAAAAATACTACTTTGGATAACTTCAACTATTCAAGGTTGTTGCACAGGAGTTGGACTCTACCTATATAAAATATTAAAAGAGGGAATGTGACTTTTTAGTCACATTTGTTAAGGGGATGAGTTTAAAGTCCCCCTTTATAAAAGTGTGAGTTTTTTACACCAATTGAACATAAATTGTCTCTTATACCCTTACTTTTTTAATAAATAAAAAAAAACAAAAAAAAATACAAAAACAATTTCAATTAACATAAAAATAAAAAGAAAATACATGTGGGGCCCACAAAATCAGATTTATTGTTTGGTTGAGGGTTTGTTGTGGGTTTATTGTGCATTCAATCCTCCATATTCATCACATATCTACCAAAACCAAACCAATTTTTTTTCAAAAATTCTCTCAAAATTCTCTCAAACACTCTCTACATGTTGCCTCGTTAGATTCTGGAAAACGCCGGAGAACATACGCGTGCCTTGACGAGCCAAATCGAGAGGTACGTGATCAAGTTTTCCGCAAATTTTTTTTCTGCGACAGTTACTCGATGGGTTGGTCGATCGTACGCTCTATCGATCAACCCATCGAGTAACTAAGAATTTATGAAGCGAAACATTACTCGAAATGAGGTTAATCGAACTGAGGTTACCCGAAATGCTTTCGAGTAGATTTTCGATTAACCCTAACTCCAGTAACATGTTTCGACTAACCTCATTCCAGTAACACAGATTCGAGTAATGTGAGGTTACTCGAATTGAGGTTAATCGAATCATGTTACTCGAAAGTAACAGTCCATCCTGTTACTCGATGGAACAGTCCATTCGAGTAACAGGGCCTGTTTTTTGCAAAAAACGCATTTTTCCGTAATTTTTGGTTTGTTTCGTCGAGCAGACCATCGACCAACCCCAATCGACCAACCCCAATCGATCAACCCCAATCGATCAACCCCATCGGCCAACCATTCGATTAACCCCATCAATCAACCCATTCGATTAACAGAGCAGACTACTCGAAGAGGTTAATCGAAGGGGTTAGTCGATGGGTTCGTCGATTAACCCCATCGACCAACCAATTCGATTAACCCCATCAACCAACCCATTCGATTAACAGGACTGACTACTCGAATTGGTTGGTCGATGGGGTTAGTCGATGGTACTGATCGACTGCCATCGATTAACCAAGAACAGAAATCAAAAACTGAAATTTCAGAACAATTCGACTCACATTTACAGTTCTAAATGAAGTATAACACAATAAAGAACTTAAACAAGCATCGAAACACCATATAATCCATCAAATTGCTCGAAATTTCGAAAAAAAAAAAAAAAAGGGGATGGATTCGGGAATTACCGGAGGTTGAAGACTCGGTTCTTGTTGTTGTTGTTCTTCCTCGCTTTCGTGCTCCTCGTCATGCTCGGACGCCGACGACATTGCTCGCCGGTGATGTGAGTTCAAATCGAAAAAAAAAAAAAAGGGGGCGGGCGCGGTAGGGTAGGTTACGGGAGAGAAGAAGAGAAGAGAAGAGAAGAGAGAGAAAAGTGGGGACCAAGTTTTATTTTTTTTTGTCTTTTTTTTAATAAGTTTGAAGGGTATATTTGACCATTCAATTAATATTGGTGTAAAAAACTCACACTCTTATAATTGAGTACAAAAAACTCACAATTCTTATACACATGACCATTTATCCACACACCTCATATTAAAATGACATGTTAAAAGTGATGTGTGATATTTATAGTAAATTTATATTTTTTTAATGGTCACATTTTCTTTCTAAATTATAAAAAAAAAAAATTGATCAGAGTAAAAAATTGTAATTTGATTTTTTATTGGATGTAATTTGAGTATTTACAAATATATGGAGTATATATTTAAAAAATATTTATTTTCTTTTTAAAATATAAGTTTTACAATCGTATTTTTCATTTTATTTTCAAAATTATACTAGTAATTATTTTATTTTTTTATACAGTAAAAGTAAAAAAAAATATTGTGTTTCTTAATTTTTATGTTAAATATATAATACTTCAATGAAAATATTATCTCACCCGAGATCAAACTCTGCGTCGTAGTAGCTTTACATTTACATCATCACAGAGATTAGTCCAAAGCATTGGGAGGGATGGTTCCTTGGACTAATCGGCTGAGCACTGTTTATGTTCTGGATGAAAGTGTTCGATCGGTTGCTCAAGTCTCTCAGGGTAGAAGTTCAGAAGCTGGGAATTCATAAGTTCAATTCCGTGGCTAATTAAACTTGGAAACTTGTTCACTGCCAGGAAGTCTGATTTTAATGGTGTGTGCTAGTATTTGACTTCAATGGTTTTCTTTTTCTCTACCTATGAATAATAGTAGTTGGTTGAATACTTAAATTGTAGTTTTAATTATGTAAATAGAATTTGTAATTTGTCAACATGTACCTCGTACATTATCTTTTTTACTATTAGAATTTATTTTATATTTGCACCTAACTAATTTAATATAATGTTGATTAGAAGTGTATTCTCATATTCTTTCTTTTGGCGTTATTAGTGTTACAATTACTTAATAATAACATCATTAGATTTCATTTTAGTATGATGTTGATCAAAAGTGTAGACTCATGTTTTTTCTTTTACTATAGAGATTAGAGTATATCATGTATCTTGCCTTGATCATTTCAAAAACAACCGAATACTTCGTAGGTGGAGATTTTGAATGATAAAACGAACAACCGAATACTTCCAGGAATAACCAAAGTACTACCGTAGGTGGAAATTTTGAATGATAAAACGCAAAATCTATGTTATTATTCTCACATCTTTATATAAATATTAAATAAAAATATTGTTTTTTAAGTAGGACAGTTTGGCCGAGTGGTCTAAGGCGCCAGATTTAGGCTCTGGTCCGAAAGGGCGTGGGTTCAAATCCCACAGCTGTCAATTTTTTTTATTTTTTTTTTGCCGTGGTATTTGCCACCAATCCATATCCATTTTGTTTGTTGTATAGATTGACACTACAGTCTACATACATACTGTATTATTGGTATATGTCCATACTCAGACTCCTGACCACCCATGCACCCACTTGGCCAGCTTTGCATTTTGCCATTTTCTGCCACTTGTTGCCTGCATGCATTTCCCACTTCCAAAATGTACTAACTTAATCCTCGATCGTTGCCCGGCTCGGCCGACTTCTATTCTTTCCGATCGAAGCAACGATGCGTCTCAATATCGTAAGACCGTCTCACACAACAAGCACTGATAAACCACAATACTTAATTGTATGTCTCTGTTAGTATTCAAGTCAAACTTCTCTCTCTACCAATGTGAACGTAAGTCTTACATTATATATTTAAGTATCTTATTATACAGTACTTCAAGTTGAATAATTCCCGGCCGGCCTACGCAAAAACGTTGTTTTCGTTCGTTTGTATAAACCCTATCTCCCTCCATTCAACTCAAACATCTGCACACAAAAAATAAAATGCTCCAAAGGTTTAATTACATCCCACTTCTCATATTCTCCACCCTCTTGCTTCGAGTCATTTCGATACATCCTACCTCCAAAACCGAAATCCAGGCTCTGAACGCCTTCAAGAACTCCATCACCGACGACCCCACCGAAGCCCTTCTCAACTGGAACCAAACCAATCACCACTGCAGCTGGTCCGGAATCCAATGCCATCCTTCATCCAAACACGTCATCTCTATCACTCTAGTCGACAAGAATCTCCGCGGCCAAATATCTCCTCTTCTCGGAAACCTTTCCTATCTCCAGGTTCTCGACTTAACTCTAAACTCATTCACAGGCGCTATTCCTCCCAAGCTTGCCTCCTGCTCACACCTCTCCGAACTAGTCCTGTACGAGAACTCACTCTCCGGGAAAATTCCACCAACAATCGGCCATCTAAAAAACCTGCAATTGATAGACTTCGGGGACAACTTCATAAACGGAACCATCCCTCCGAGTTTATGCAACTGCACTTCCATGTTGCAACTCGGCCTCATCAACAATAATCTCACGGGGCTAATACCGTCCGATATAGGCAACTTAGTCAACCTACAATTCTTCGCAGCTTACGGTAATAATCTGCAAGGCTCTATACCTTCCTCTATCGGAAAACTGACCGAGATCCAGGTTCTGGATTTAAGCGACAACCAGCTTTCCGGAACCATCCCTCCAGAAATCGGGAACTTGCAAGCTCTCCAAGTCCTTCAGCTGTTTCTCAATTCCTTTTCCGGCGAAATCCCATCCGAAATAGGTAACTGCAAGAATCTACTTCTTTTGAATCTATACTCGAACCGATTAACCGGAAGCATCCCTTCCCAGCTCGGCGACTTGACCAACTTAACATCTCTAAGGCTCTACAAAAACAAGCTTAACTCCACTATTCCAAACTCTATATACCAGCTCAAATACTTAGTCTACTTAGGAGTTTCCGAGAACAACTTGATCGGATCAATCTCACCAGAGATCGGCTCGTTGAGATCCCTCGAAATCCTGACCCTCCATTCGAACAATTTAAGCGGCCACATCCCTTTGACCATAACGAAACTGACCAACTTATCTTACTTGTCCATCGGCTTCAACTCGCTGACTGGGCCCCTCCCGCCCGAAATCGGGTCCCTCAGAAACCTCAAAAACTTAACCGCCAACACTAACTCTCTCGCGGGACCCATCCCGCCCAGCATCATAAACTGCACGAGCCTCATGGTAATATCATTATCCCGCAACCGAATAACGGGTCGAATACCGGGCGGGTTGGGTCGATTGCTGAACCTCAGTTTCTTCTCCGTAGGGGATAACGGAATCTCCGGAATCATCCCGGACGATATCTTCGACTGCTCGCTCTTGGAAGTGATTGACCTGAGCGCAAACAAATTGACCGGCGCGATAAGCCCGCGCATCGGCAAGCTCGCGAAGCTCAGAACTCTGCGGGCCTGGAACAACGAATTATCGGGCCCGATACCGAGGGAGATCGGAGATCTGAGGCGGTTGATGTATCTGGAGATCGACGGGAATGGATTTTCGGGCCCGATCCCGACCGAGCTCTCGAAGCTCGAGTTTCTGCAGGGGTTGGCTCTGGGCGACAACGATCTGCGAGGTACGATTCCGGGAGAGCTTTCGGGCCTGAAATCGTTGACCGATCTCCGTTTGCAGGGCAACAGTCTGGTCGGCCCGATACCGGATTCGATTTCTGAACTCGAATCGCTCTCGATTTTGGATCTCAGCCGGAACGAGCTGAGCGGCGCCGTTCCGAACAGCCTCGCTCGCCTCTTCCGCCTGACGAATCTAGATCTGTCGCACAATCGTTTCACCGGATCGATTCCGGGGTCGCTCATCGCCGGATTGAAGAACTTGCAGATTCACTTTAACCTATCGCACAATTTATTTGGCGGGAAAATTCCGAGCGAATTGGGCGGGCTGGAAATGGTCCAGGGGATTGATTTGTCCGGCAACGGATTATACGGAGAAGTCCCGCCCGCGTTGAAATCCTGCCGGAACCTGATCTCTCTCGATCTCTCTGGTAACATGCTCTCCGGTGGACTCCCGGGGGAGATTTTCCCTCAGCTCTCTCAACTGGCGAACTTGAATTTCTCGATGAATCGGTTCAACGGCTCGATTCCTGATGCGATATCTAGTTCGAAGCATCTGTCGACGATCGATTTATCCCGGAACAACCTCACCGGCTCGATTCCGGAGAGTTTAGCTAACCTCGGGAGCTTGAGATATCTCGATCTTTCGTTCAACGTGCTGGAAGGCCACGTTCCGGAAACCGGCGTGTTCATGGGTATGAACTCAAGCACTTTACAGGGAAACTCGGGTTTTTGCGGAGCGAAGTTCGTGAAGAAATGCAAAAGGACTAAAAATCAATCGAGGCCACACCGTATTTCCAAAGCCCTGATTATCGTTTTAGGCGTGGGATGTGTCTTAGTGCTGGTAGTTCTGTTGTTTGCATTCTACGCTGTTCGAAAAACGATGAAGAAGCGCAGCAACAGGGTCAAGAATTCGAAAATCGAGTTCCCTTCGACAGTGCCCTTAAAGAGATTCGAAGCGAAAGATATAGCGATCGCCACCAATGCCTTCAGCCCGGATAACATCATTGGGTCGAGCAGTTTGAGTGTTGTATACAAGGGCGCGTTAGAAAACGGAGAGAAAGTAGCCGTGAAGAAACTGAATTTGAAGCAATTTGCAGAGGAATCGGATAAGTGCTTCTACAGGGAAGTCAACACGTTGGGCAAATTACGGCATAGGAATCTGGTTAGGGTTCTCGGTTATGCTTGGGAGTGTGGAAGCCTCAGAGCATTGGTTTTGGAATTCATGGAGAACGGGAACTTAGAGACTGTTATACACAGCTCTGGTACAGATAATAATAATCCGAGCTGGAATTTGACGAAGAGGATTGATGCATTGGTTTCGATTGCTACAGGATTGGTGTACCTGCACACAGGCTATGATTTCCCGATAGTGCATTGCGACCTGAAGCCGTCTAATGTGCTTTTGGACAGCGAGTTCTTAGCGCATGTGAGTGATTTTGGGACGGCACGGATGTTAGGTGTTTATCTTGAGGATGGAAGCAGTGTAGCTTCTTCGTCTGCTTTTGAAGGGACTATCGGCTACTTGGCTCCAGGTAATGATTTCGAGTTAATTATTCATATCATATCGATATTTGACGACCGTTTATATATGAAACAGAATTCGCGTATATGAGAAAAATCACGACGAAAATAGATGTGTTCAGCTTCGGCATTATGACCATGGAGTTGATCACAAGAAAGAGGCCAACGGGGCTTACTAGCGAAGATGGATCGCCCATCACCTTATCACAGCTCGTCGATCGAACAGTTAAAAACGGAATCAACGGCCTGGATCAAGTGCTCGATTCCCATTTAAAACCACACAATTCAAAGCAACAAGAAGTTCTGGAAAGGCTTCTCGAGCTGGCGTTGTCCTGCGCCGACACGAAACCGGAAAACCGACCCGACATGGAACAAGTGTTGTCTTCTCTTAACAAGATTCGGAAAACAGAGTAACGTAACTTTTTATTTTTTTTTCTCGATTATGTAAACATTACAAACAGAACGAGAGATCGACTACTGTTCTCATTTGGATACACTCTCAACACCATATAGATAGTTCTGATAAACATAAGAAACAAAACCCCAAACAGCCAAAACTATCGAGACAGCCTTGACTCCATCCATCCTCTCGTGGAAGAAAACCGCAGCGAGTATAGGGACAACAGGCAAACTCACAGTGCTTATAACGTTCGAAAACAGAGAAGACACCTCGAAAATCAACCCGACCGACCCAATAGAATACACCTGCCACCCCACAGCAACCACCACGATAACCACCACATACGAAAACTCCCCCGCCTCGAAACTCTCCATCTCTCGTCTCAAGCCCCTCCACTCCCCGCTCGAGAAAAGCGCCCCCACCACAACTCCACTCGCCACCACCGACTGGAACAACACCATATTCAGCACTGCGGAAAAGGTCTCCCTTTTCAGAAGCTTTGTAAAAACGGCTTGCGTTGCAGACAGCATCAGCGCGTACAGAGCCGACGCGACGAGGGTGCAGGAGAATCCCACGGAGAAGCGCGCGCCTTTCGAAACGCTCTCTGTTTCCCTTTGGAAAACGAGGAGGGTCGAGGATATGGTCACGAGGACCAGCGCGTTGAGTATCAGAAAACCGAACTTCTGTTCGTTCAGAAAGAACGAGAAGAAAGCGCTGAACCCTAGCTGAGTCGTGTTGAGCAACGAAAAAGTCGAGACGGGGAGGTTCTGGAGACCGACAGAGTACAACACTCCGCTCGCAGCTTGGAACAAGCCGAGAGAGATGTAAACTGCTGCATGCATGGAATAATTAGACGCCCGATTACGATTATTATTGCTGCAGTTCGTGTGATCTTGATTTGCAGAGAAGTAAAGGGCGAAAGGGATGATGATTGGGAATCCGATGGTTTCTAAAAGGGCTGCCAGCAAAACAGTGTTCCCGCCTTCGTTGTAGTATAGTCTCCCGAGAAGAGTGGAGCTCGATTGCCCGACGAGGACGAACAATGTGTAGATTATCATCCATGCCCACCATGACTTGGATTTGAGCTTCGGAGGCGCGGGATCTTGAACTTCTATCGCCCAGTTAGAAAGTACGATTCTCTCTTCAGCTTCGTCTGTCGATATCAGATAGATTTAATCACAATCAAATCAGTACTGTAGTACAGTACATATTTCATGCAAAGAGATGGAATTTACGCACCTAGCTCTGGCTCCTTGAGTCCTTCCATCTTCATGATGATGATGATCTTGATATATATATATGTTACAAGTGAATATTTTTTAACATTTAAGTGTGTGTATATATATTAGACTTCGTTATAAAAATTGGGTGAATTAATAATTAAGAATATCGTGTTGATTTTGCTATATATAAGCATGCAAAGTACAAGGGTTTAGTTAGTTAGTGAGACGGAATTCAAAATAATCTTTGGGTGGTCCAATAATATTTGACGAGAGTCTCTCACGGCACTGCGCAACGGTTACAAGAATGACTTCATCATCTTTATGTGGAAATTACTACAACACTCCGCCCTTGTTTGCTTACGTTTCAGTGTCTAATTTGGAATGAATTTTGATTGTGTTGAAACTACTTATGATTTGGATGTTTTTTTTTTAATAATTAATAGTTTGAAATCCCCAATCTTTCATGGATGATAACAAGGCAAGTGTAGGGGTGGCCAATGTAAAATTTCATATACTATACGACTGCATAATTATAATTCTACACTTACTTTGTATGTATGCGCGTGTAATTTTGTAATTTTCACTTAAATTTCTTGGCTTTTGTTTGCTTTCTTTTTTGGTTAATTTATGGTACTACAGTATTTGGGGTCTCTATGGGCAACAAAAACAATGAACGCATTGCTAATTATTTATAACTCCATCCATTCAAGTTTAATCGCAACTAATTTAATTTTTTCAACTTAAAAATACATTTTTATTCTTTATTTTTACAGTATTATTTTTCTTTATAAAATATCTATTTGTTCGGACAGACAGAGTAGGATAATTTACTTAGTTTTTGTCATGTAATATTCCATATTCACAGTTCCACACTAGGTAAATCATCTTTTAACCAGATGATTTTATTATTGTACTTTATCCATCACACTCTCAGAGTTTGAATTATCAATACATCTACTCCAGTTGCCCCTGGCTACTGGCTACTATATGTATATGTATATAATGTAAGTTTAAGTGTGGAAAATCAACTTACAACAGTTTGTTTCCATTTTCTACTGTTAAACTTCCCATGTAAAGCCGAATTTACACGCTGTGACTAAGAGCCAGATTACGGCAAGGCAGGAAACATTAGCCAACCCAACTACATCAAGGGGCAAGAATTATGGGGTCACCCGAAGGCCGAATGGATGTCCACGTATACTTATATTCTATGTCCACCAAGTTTTTGTGACTAAGCCTTTTCACAGCCTTGAAATGAACATAAGTCAATGTTACTAATGAGGAACCTGAACAATATATCAGCAAAATAATTAAAGAACTTACGAATGAGGGATCTGAACAAGGATGAAAGAAATGAAATATAAGCATGTTGAGATGACGACTCCGGCCGTGAAATTGTGAAAAAGTTTTTGACTGTCTCTTGTGGGAATAAAGGCTGACTTGAGTGTATTAGTCAGCTCAAAAAGCCGATATGATACCTGCAGAGACGCGAGCAAACAATATCAATTGGAACTCAACAAAATGAAAGGTATATTTTTAATATATCCAAACAGAGTACAATAATAATTAAGTAGCTGCTAACCAAGAGATAAATGGAAGTTGTGAGCATGAAGTTGAGTAAAGGATAATCTGGGATAAAACACAAAAGCCATTTAGGCTGTCCATTTGACACATTTGATCTGCACATGAATAGAAAGCGATGAGGCCTCTTACATTGGATAAGGATTTACTAGGATTTAGTTTTGATATCCATAGCAAAAGCGCTGACATCTTCAAGGTAAAATATTTCTGGCATTAGTTATTTTGTTAGACAACAAAACGGCATGAAAATGCTAATTTTATTATGAAAAGTAGGTTTTCCTATTACGTTTGAATATATTTTTACGTGGTATACTAATGAAATAGGGACGTAAACTAGATAACCAAATCCTAAATACGTTGTAGGAAATCAATGCGTGGCCTACCCATACACAAGTGATTAAGGATGTTAGGTCAAGCATTCTAACACTATACAAAATATTAAACTGAAAACCCACCTTAGCCAGATGTGAAACTGGGATATATAGGTTTCCAAAGTAACTTTGCCAAGCCACCTGAGAGACAGAGTATTAATCCCAACTCTAGTTCCTATGAATAACTACAACAAAATTTCAAAAATTAGAAGTAACTTACGCAAAAAGTGTCAACGAAAAATTCCGTAGCCGCTGACTGAAATTCCGCAAACAAATATAGACACTGGAGAGAGAAAATGAGACAAGAAACTGAGGAAATAGAGATTTGTATTCCAGCAGACAACAATTACTTCAAGTGAGTTGCCATGAATAGATGATCGAAACATGTACTCGTTGAAATTCAAAAAAAAAAGTATACAAAACAAAATTAAAGGCAATATATTAAAAAAAATGGGAAGAACCGAAGAATAAGAAGTTTCAATACATACGTTATGGGAATCCATGATGTGTAAGGATGGAGCTTGTTATATGACGCCTTGTCCAGCTTGTATATAAATTCATACCACAAGTACCCAACCTAAAGCCATATGATCACTGAAAGATTCAAATCAAGACAAACGAAATCATCTTAAATCACATATCATAAATGAGTTTAAGTGACTCACAGTTGAGGCAACGATAACAATAGATGTCTTTATTGTGCGTCTCCGCTTGGCCTCGGACTCCTCCAATTTATCCATCCAATTTTCAACCTACAACTCCAATGAAAGAATGAATGTGAGTCCATATAAGGAAATATATCTGCAAAGTGGCAATACTTAATATTACATTTGGGTGAAAATAGGCATAGACCATTCCAACAATCCATATGTATCGGTCAAGCCCAGATCTAAAATGCCACTCGTGAAGCCGAGTAAGACCCGATTTCGCAGGATTAGGATCAGTATATCCTGCCAGTTAAGATAAAGTAGTAGTAGTATAAGGTATTCATGGCTTCTAGAACCCGAAAATAAATAAATCAACCAAAAAATGAACTGCCTTTGTGCAAATACACATGGGACACACATAAGACAAAATGAAACAATCATGGGAAGACCATTTTCTTCATTAAGTTAACAAGGCTATTGCACAATACATACCTAGAAGAAAAGTGAAAGGACTCCATACAATGTCAAAAACTCCAGGAATTTCCCATACAAAGATGACCACGAGGAAGCACATCAAAATCTTCAAAGCCATAACTGATCTTATCTCATTATAGTTGTAGCCGATGCCAAGGGCACCATACACCATAAGAGTGAAGAGAGTATGCATTGGGCAGATATAGTACAACATATAGTCATTGTTAAGAACAATACAACAAAAGGCTACAAAAAAGTTGAGCCTCCACATCATCTGCATAAAGAACACGATCAAACTTAGACCACTGGTTAAGAAATCAAAGAAGAAAGGTAAACATTATAGAAGAAAGGTAACAATAATGCCACCTGAGCAAACCGAGCAAGACTAAAATCTTTGCGGATATAATAATAGGAGAAGTTCCCAAATCCAGTCATCCAGACATAAGCAGCAATAAAAACACGAATTGCATTGTATATCTCAGTTGCAGCAAAGTAATGGTACATCAAAAACAGGACCTGTAAGAAACATAACCTACTGTCAAGCATTCACATAGTCACCTCACAGCTGACATCCAGTACAAATGGGAGCATCATAAATTTACTTTTTAAACTTAGAAATATTGAGTCGATAAAACAAATTATCTCTCCAATTGCGCATGGTAAGGCGAGGATAAAACATACTCCTATATGTAAAAACTAAAAAGCTTACTGCTAACCCTTCTTAGATAATGTATCTACTATCCATTAGGTTTGTCAGAAGACACTTGCCTGCATCCATCCTTTCCATTCTTCAGTCTGATGACGATTGAGATATAGAATGGATTTCCCAGAAGATGCTGATTTGTCATAATGTTTCTTAAGAGAAGTCATTGCTGAAGCTACGATGAGAAGAATATACAGGAAAAGGAATAGATCGCGGTTGTAGCTCTGTCCAACAACATAAAAGAGCAAAGAGATATAGTTAGAGGCTTAGAGCGTTTGCTGTTTATAACAAAACAGAATACAATGTTACAGGTTTCTTACTTCCTTATATCACATACTTAATTAGTAACAATATATTCTTTAAACTTATTGCAAATAATTGAATTTTTAGAAGAGTCGCTCGATTATATTATTTTGTAGTATGATTCTTTAAACTAACAGGGAATTCTGGTTTTTGAAATAAATAAGTAGAAGCACCTTGGTAGAATCTGCAAAAAAAGTTGTCCGGTCGCATATGTAAAAATAAAACAAAATTCCTCCAAATTCAGCTCTGCATGAGACTACTTACCATTAATAACTGAAATAAGCAAATACAACAAAGTCAACATCACCAAACAACTCACATTGCCCGTAAAAGTAGTCGATTTTCCAGTAAGAATGAGACCTCCATTGTCAGAAACCTAAAAAAGAGTAAGAAAGATTTCAAGATCGACATAAATGAATAAGAAACCTGTAGAAGACGCTACTGCTGCATGTAGCAGTAATTACTAATAAACAAAGCAACCTAATTAAGTTTGTTTTAGTTGATGAACTGGGAGGCTTTGTAGACGCTGATTTCGTGAGGCCGCCTTCCAACAACAATGCTCGGTCATCTTCTTTAATTGTTTCAACCTCTATTCCATCCAGGTTGATATCTGAATGACTTCTGAGAAGAAAACCAAGTCACGAAGTATAAGAAGATAAGCACCGTTAATAGAACTTCCAGCTTCACTTACCCTTTAGAAACGGACGATGATTTCTTGTATTCCAACCACTCAGCATACAACCATGCAATAATAACCGGGATGATCCCAAGCAAAAACGACACCTGATAAATCATAAGTGAATGAATGTCCCTCAGTTTATGTTTCTAAACCCCAAACCAAACATCAAACAGATCCGACACGCAGACGCAATTGCATCACCATCTCGATTCAATGGACATTAAAATTTAAATCAAAATATTTCAATTATTTCAAATAAGATCTACTTCCAAATTTCAATTAAATTGCAAAATTAAACAACGATAGATACCTGCCCAGGCGTCGCCATTCTCTCGAACAGATGACGTAATTCTCTACAGAAATCTCACCGGACGAGTAATCTCGCTAACGCACAACATTGAACTGTACATACACTGTAGTGAAATGAGGTGAACTAATTTAGAAGGGAAGTGCAATAAAATGGATGAATAATAGAAACCTGAAATGAAGAAGAGAGTGCGAGTCACTCAGTCGGCGCGCGCCGCCGTTTGCTTCACGGATTGATAATTGTTCGGTCGATCTATCTCCCTCTCCGACCAACCGTCTGGTTATTCTGTATGTTCTTATTAATTAATTAATCTGTTTGGTAGAAATACTTTATTTCCGCTATGCAAATAAGTTCTTCAAATGGAAAGTTTGGCCCATTTCAGCTAAATGTATACAATCACAATTTTTCGAAATAAAATTAAAAAAAAAATTGTTATTTAATTTTAAAATTACTGTAATTATTAAAGATTATTAAAAGTTATTTTTAGAAATAAAAAATAAGAATACTGTAATTATTTAGTTTTATCAATTTATACATGTATATAAATATTTGAAAGCAGCAATATAGACATATGATAAAAATACAAAAATAGATGTGAACAATGTCTATATAATTCGTCCATAATATAAATATATAAGTGGTGAAACATGTATTCGTATAGTTTTGGTTTGGTTGATTATAGATGTGTTTAACAATAATTGGTTGTTGTCAATACTCCATAAATGATCATCATGGAAGAAACATTTGACAATTTAACAAAAAATATTACTTCCTCCATTCAATTGAAAATTTTGACGAATTTAATCAAAATCACTCTTATCAAAAAATTCATTGGGACGGATGAAGTAACAAGCAATTCCAGTTGGATGGAAATAGTATTTATTTGTTATTTATTTTATTAATAATAAAATGATCTCTTATAATAGAACCAAATCGAAGTCACACACGCATGCCATCTTTACGGTGTCGTTTAGTATACACTTGATTAACAAACAGATGAAATCCTGCAACCACAAACAACAATATCTGACCCGTAATTTGTATGCATCCTACAAACAACCGCATCGGGTCATATTGGTAATTTTGACTTACTATTTATAGACTCTGTTATTGTTCTGTGATCTACAACTTCGACATGATCCCACATTCTCATACAATCCCTTCTTAGTTGACCTCAAACTATTGGTCAACGCTACGATGATCCACATTTTACAACTTTCAAATAATAAGAGAATACAATCATATAATTAAATTTCCTTAGCAAACAAAAAGAAGAAGAGGCAAGTCCAATTCATTCGGTACAAAATTACTACTCCTCAATTTAGCAAAAGCACGTATAACATCGATCGCGATCCAAAACTCAATCGGGTTAAAATATAACTGAAATTAAACAAAAAAAAAAGTATAATTAGATAATTAATCTCACGACTCGTGTTTGGGAAATCCAGGAGGAATTATATCCTGCAGTAGTCCATAGTCAGCAAACTGCTGGTAATGGTGAGTGTGCGGTGTTAGATTCCGTTGTTGATTCTGCTGATGTTGATGATAGGCGTAATTTCCGGAAGCTCCATAAAGATGGGGCATCTGAAGTAAGAGCTCCTGCTGGAAAGTCGGGCGAGCGGCTTCCATCGCCGGAGCGAACATCGAATTCCCAAACATTCCGGCCACGTGCCCGCGGAGGTTCGCCGGAACGTGGTGGTTGTGCTGCCCCTCGTAGGTGGTGATCACGACGGAAGGGTCCTGGAACGACCTCTCCACGCGCTTCTTCACCCCGCATTTCTGAGTCGTGCATCTGTAGTAGCTTCTGTTTTTTTTCAAGAGGGGCGGAAACGTAATTTCACACGTTAGACTATTGAATGTAATAATTATGTGTGAAGAATAAAAACGAAACGCAGACCGACCGACCTGGGATAAGGGCTGTTCTTGACAGCTTTCTGGCCGTATTTTCTCCATCTGTATCCATCTTCCAATTGGTCGACATCGCTCTTAGTCATGAAAGCAAACCTTGGCTGCTTTTCCTTCTTTTCTCCTTTCTTCTTTGACTTATTAGCCCTAATAAATTTTGTGTAATATTACCAAATTAGCCCCAAACTTGTATGATAATATCAAACTAGTCCCACACACACCAAACTAACTTACTCAGTCATGGAGCTGCTGTCTTCTTGACTAATTCCTTTTTTACCCTTGTTGGAATCCTCTTCGCCGGCGGCGGCGGCCGCCGCCTCCAAGGAGGAGGTGGTGGTGGAAGAGTTGGGCGTGGCTGGCTGCACGGCCTTTTCGGAGTCGTGATCAACATCGGTGGGTCCATGCAGGATCTCGGTGAAGCTGAGGTAGGAGTTAGGGTCGAACATTTGGAGGTGAGGGTCGTGATCGGCCGGAGTGAAGTCGGAGGAATGGGTACTGCCGGAGTAAGGGAAGTCGGCGCGGCTGCGCTGATCATCGTGGAAGAGCTGGTGGTAGTAAACCTCTCTACAATCTTCAGACATGATCGATCAACAAAAAAGAGTTGTACTAGCTAGTATATGCTAATGAGGAGAAGAAAGAAGGAAGACAAGTTATTTGGTAACTAACAAGTCATGTCCATAGACTATATATATATATATATATATATATATATATATATATATATATATATATATATATATATATATATATATATATATATATATATAAAGGTTTGACGAGAATTTGTTCTTTGTTTCATTTCATGTTTATTTGTTTATTACTATTTACTATTACTATTGATTACTGTATATGCTTTAATTAACATTAATTTATATATTTATTAGATAATTTAATATGGAGAAGGATATATAGCTTCATCGATTTCATTCCTTACTAGCTCCCTTCCAAGTGACATATCAACCGACAGATTTTAAACATGGGGATCCGATAAATAATTTATTTATTTAAACATTTAATAAAAATAATTAATATTATTCTCGTCTCTTCTCAAACTAATGATCATATCTTCCTCGTAACTCTGCGTCACCGGGAAATAACACCCATATCACTACTGAAACACATAATGGTGACATAATGGTGAGTACTAATTAACTTGAGTTTAAAATATAAGAATGAATTAAAACTGTGAACATGATATATTTATTCTGAAATAGAAGATTAATGTAAGGAATATAAGAGGTAGGTGAAATTTGAAAAATATAACAGTACTACAGTACATTGCATTTTCTTATTAATAAAAAGGACACTTCTAGTAATTTTTTTTTAATTAGTAGAGTGTAATTATGAGAGATTGAATAAAATGGCTGGAAAAAAAATGTGATAATGAGAAAATAAATACACAATATATACCACATCTTCGGATCGACCCCACGATGTAAAAAAAGAAAAAAAAAGGCGTCATTTGGTCACTATAACACGACGTTATTTGGTAGGAATTGTTCCATTTTTGCTGCTGGCTAAATATCAAGCCACGCCACACTTATTTTTGTCAAATTCATCTACGTATTTTAACTTAGATTTCTTCTTGAAGGATTTTTACAAAGTTATTCTATAGTTCTTTAAATGTTATGAAGAATATCTTTCGATAAAACAATGTGTTGGAAAAATATTATATATATATATATATATATATTTATTATATTATTTATTTAATATTTATTATTTTGAAAAAACCAAATTCAAAGTTTGAATTTTGTAACGTCCGTCATTATTAGAAAATCATAACGTCTTTTCATTTATGCAGCAATTATTACAAAGACGTTACACTTTCAAAATTCTATAAAAAACCAAGTTTTGTTATTTCATAAAAACACTAGAAAATTTTTTAAAATAAGAGAGAAAGATACTTGAGCAGAAATAGTTTGTGTGAATCGATCGATCTGAGTGCTAAGTTCGATTGAAAGAGAGGGCTGTTTTATCCTGGGGACGACGCTGCTATTTACTGCAAAGCACCTTCAGGCAGAGCCGCGAAACGTCTTAAAGAAAGCGACCTAGTCCGCGACTCAGCCTTGTTTCGATTTTATTTTGTTACTATTTTTTCTGATTTTACAGGTACTATTTCAACAATTTTAAGACGTATTCATCTGTCATGGAGTACGAAGCAAGCGACAACAACAAGCCATCCAAGTTCACGGGTGCCAATTTCAAGAGGTGGCAGAATAAGATGTTCTTCTATTTGCACACAAAGAAGTGCGAAAAACAAACCAATTCTATCAAACCTGCTGTGGTGGATCCTCCAACCAAAGAGTCAACAAAAGCTATTGAAGATTGGGTCGAAAATGATTTTCTTTGTAGAAATTTTATTTTAAATGGTTTGAATGATGAATTGTATGATTATTATTCATCACTAACCACTGCTAAAGAAGTTTGGGATGCTTTACAGAAAAAATATGATACTGAAGAAGCAGGTTCTAAAAAATATGCAGTGAGTCGATATCTCAGATATCAGATGGTGGATGACAAGCCAATTATTTCTCAAGTCCATGAACTTCAGAAAATAGCCCACGAGATTACGGTGGAAGGAATGACGATCTGTGAGCCATTTCAAGTATCTGTGGTGATCGACAAACTACCTACTGCCTGGAAAGATTACAAAAACACCTTGCGACACAAATCAAAGGAGCTTTCAATGGAGAGTCTGATTCTCCACATTCGCATTGAAGATGAACACAGGAAGCAAGATCAGAATGAAGAAGTTATGCTGTTATCCAACACCAAGAAGAATCAGAACAATAACCATGCAGCCTTGAAGCCACAAAAGAAGCCCATGAAGCCTAACCAGAATCGAAAAAATTATGGCGGACAAAAGCAAAACCCGAATCAACGTCCATCTTCAAGCTCCTCAAAGCCTCCTACAAGGCAGAATGTGAACAATGCAGACAAATTTGAGTGTTACAATTGTGGTAAGCCTGGTCATTTGGCTAGAAACTGTCGTTTCCCTAAACGGGAACGAACAGGAAATGTTCCCCAAGCAAATATGCTGGAAGAACCTCTTGTAGCAATGATTGCTGAGGTTAATATGATTGGTGGTTCTGATGGGTGGTGGATAGATTCTGGTGCAGCACGACATGTGTGCTATGATAGATCCCTGTTTAAGAATTACTCTGAAACAGAAGATAAAGAAAAGAAAGTGTTGTTGGGAGACTCTCATACCACGAACGTGTTAGGTTCTGGTGAGGTCGATTTGGTGTTCACTTCTGGAAAGACACTAACCTTGAAGAATGTGTTGCACACTCCTGGAATGAGAAAGAATCTGGTGTCTGGCTATCTTCTCAACAAAGCTGGATTTGTGCAAACCTTTGGATCTGACCAGTATACAATCACCAAGAATGGAGTCCATGTCGGTAAAGGTTATGCTGTTGATTGCATGTTTAAGCTTAATGTTGAAATGAATAAAGTGTCTTCTTCTTACTCTGTGTGCACATTTACTTTATGGCATTCTCGACTTTGTCATGTGAACAAACAACTAGTTAAGCTTATGAGTAAACTTGGACTAATTTCTAATTTGACAATTGAAAATGTTGAACAATGTGAGATATGTAGTCAAGCTAAGATTACTAAGAAGTCCCATAAATCTGTTCAAAGAAAAACTGAACTCTTAGAACTTGTGCATTCTGATTTATGTGAATTTGAAGGAACCCTGACTAGAAATGGAAAACGTTACTTTATGACTTTTATTGATGATTATTCCAACTTCACATATGTATATCTACTGAAACATAAGAGTGAAGCTATTGACATGTTTAAACAATATATTGCTGAAGTAGAAAACCAATTTGGTAGAAATATAAAAAGGTTTCGAAGTGATAGAGGAACTGAATTTAACTCAAATGAGTTTAATGATATATATAGGAAACATGGGATTATACATGAAACTACTGCTCCTTACTCACCTGAAATGAATGGTAAAGCTGAACGAAAAAATAGAACCTTTTCTGAATTAGTTGTTGCATTATTAATTAGTTCTGGTGCTGCTACTCACTGGTGGGGTGAAGCTTTAATGACTGTATGCTATGTTTTAAATAGAATTCCAAAAGCTAAAACTCAAATTACTCCTTTTGAACTTTGGAAGGGCAGAAAACCTAACGTGTCTTACTTTAGAACTTGGGGATGTCTTGCTTATGTCAGGAAACCTGATCCTAAACGGTCTAAACTGTCTAGTAGAGCCTATGAATGTGTTTTTGTTGGATATTCAATAAACAGTAAATCATATAGATTTTATGACGTTAATAATAAGGTGATTATTGAATCTGTTGATGCTGATTTCTTTGAACATAAGTTTCCTTTCAAGCCCAAAGAATTAGATAATGAATTAAGAAATAGTGGGGGTACTAGTATTTCAGAACCTTCCCCTAATATTATAGTTCCTGAACTAGAACCTGAACGTAGAACGAGTAAACGTGCTAAAATAAGTAAAGACTTTGGTCCTGATTTTGTGTTTAACCTTGAAGAAGATCCTACTTCTATAAGAGAAGCACTTAGCTCTCCTGATGCTGATCTTTGGCAAGAAGCTATTGATAATGAAATTGAGTCTCTTGAAAATAATAAAACTTGGGACTTAGTTGAGTTACCTCCTGGTTGTAAAACCATTGGTAGTAAATGGATCTTAAAAAGAAAAATGAAACCTGATGGAACTGTGGAAAAATTTAAAGCTAGACTCGTAGCTAAAGGGTACAAACAAAGGGAAAATGTGGATTTCTTTGATACTTACTCGCCTGTTTCTAGGTTGGTTTCAATTAGAGTTTTGATTGCTGTAGCTGCTATTCATAATTTATATGTACATCAGATGGATGTTAAAACTGCATTTTTGAATGGTGAATTAGATGAAGAAATTTACTTAGACCAACCTGAAGGATTTGTTGTTTCAGGCCAAGAAAATAAAGTATGCAAATTGAATAAATCCCTATATGGTTTAAAACAGGCACCTAAACAATGGCATGATAAATTTGATTCTTTGATTATTAGCAATGGTTTTAGAATCAATGAAAGTGATAAATGCATATATTACAAATGTGTGGATAATATATGTACTATTATATGCCTTTATGTGGATGATCTTTTGATTTTTGGTTCAACTCTTGATGTGGTTAATGAAACAAAAAGCATGCTAAGTAGTAGTTTTGACATGAAAGACTTAGGAGAAGCTGATGTTATTCTTGGAATCAAAATTACTAGAAATGAAAATGGGATTTCATTAGATCAATCACATTATGTTGAAAAAATCTTGAGAAAATACAATTATTATGATTGTAAACCTGTTTGTACTCCTTTTGATCCTTCTGTGAAATTGTTGAAAAATGAAGGTGAAAGCATTAGACAAAAAGAATATGCTAGTATTATTGGAAGTTTGAGATATGCTACTGATTGTACTAGACCTGACATTGCATATGCTGTTGGAGTACTTGGAAGATTCACCAGCTGTCCAAGTTTGGAACACTGGTATGCTATTGAAAGAGTCATGCGTTACCTGAAAAGGACAATGAACTCATGCTTACATTATGTAAGAGATCCCACTGTCCTTGAAGGATATAGCGATGCTGATTGGAACGTCTTCTCGGATGATTCTAAATCCACTAGTGGCTATGTGTTCAAAATTGCTGGTGGAGCAGTTTCTTGGAAATCCAAGAAACAAACAATTCTAGCTCAATCCACTATGGAGTCAGAATTATTTGCTCTAGCCACAGCAAGTGAGGAGGCAAGTTGGTTAAGGAACCTCTTGTCAGATATTCCTTTATGGGATAGACCGATTCCAGCTATATTAATCCACTGTGATAGTACCGCGGCTATCGATCTTGTAAAGAACCGTTATTATAATGGCAAGAAACGTCAGATTCGCCGTAAACATAATACGGTAAGAGAATATATTACAACTGGAGTTGTAAGAGTGGATTATATACGTTCTGATGATAACTTAGTTGATCCTTTGACGAAAGGACTAGCTCGTGAAAAGGTGTGGAATACATCTAAAGGGATGGGACTAAAGCCTATGGAAAATTGATCCTCTTGTGATGGACACCCAACCCATGGAATGGAGATCCCATGACATGGGTTCAATGGGAAAAACGAGTCACCTGAGGAAATGAACTATCATGCGAATTATAGATAAGGGGTATAACTCCTAGTCCCTTCCATTAAAGCATGATTTCCTAGAGCGACTAAAGGTTGAGTGATTACTCTTAATAAGTTCATACTTAAGTTTAAGTAGAGTGTTTAGCTCAGGAGCACTCTTGATGAACTTACCTCTGTGAATGTAAAGTGAGGCCGCTTACTAAACTGACTTTGGGCAAGTAGTTTAGAAACATTCACTAGACTGGGATACAAGCACAGGGCCGTATTGTGCTGGCATAGAATCACACAAACAGAAGTGGTGTGTGTGATGTATGGTTTGAAGTAAAAACAAAGAATGTGAGTTCCAGACTTATGTCACTCTTCATTCTTATACATTAAACAAATACATTACTACGTTAAAGTTCAAATCGAAAGATACTTTAACTTATGCACTCCTCTACGGTGAACTGCTCAAATGATAATTTTTAATATATATATATAAGTGGGGGATTGTTGGAAAAATATTATATATATATATATATATTTATTATATTATTTATTTAATATTTATTATTTTGAAAAAACCAAATTCAAAGTTTGAATTTTGTAACGTCCGTCATTATTAGAAAATCATAACGTCTTTTCATTTATGCAGCAATTATTACAAAGACGTTACACTTTCAAAATTCTATAAAAAAACAAGTTTTGTTATTTCATAAAAACACTAGAAAATTTTTTAAAATAAGAGAGAAAGATACTTGAGCAGAAATAGTTTGTGTGAATCGATCGATCTGAGTGCTAAGTTCGATTGAAAGAGAGAGCTGTTTTATCCTGGGGACGACGCTGCTATTTACTGCAAAGCACCTTCAGGCAGAGCCGCGAAACGTCTTAAAGAAAGCGACCTAGTCCGCGACTCAGCCTTGTTTCGATTTTATTTTGTTACTATTTTTTCTGATTTTACAGGTACTATTTCAACACAATGGTATTTATAATTTTTTAGAGTAAATATAAAATAAATTAATGAACAATATTATATGTATAATCCTATGTATGAATTTTGCATAGACTATATCCACGAGATAATACGCAAATGGTTTTATAGATTAATGTGTAATCAATTAATTAATTGAAAGTATAATTAAAATGAATTGGGTGGTCAAATGCCAACACAGGATGATTGGGCGGAGCAGCGTGTCCCAGTGGTGGTTCGCACCGCCAATTGACCATGATTCATTGTCACGTGGAAGATGTTTTGTGGTGCAATATATTATTCTCCAATTCTTTCCGATTAATTAGAAACATGTACTTGAGCACAAATAGGCTACTTATACTAACAAAAAACACGTAGATATCAAGATATACCTTCTGTAAGTAGTAATTGGTAATCGAGTCAATCCATTAAAATTATAAACAAGCCTAGTGAAAAATATCTCATCAAACAATTTTGATAAAACAAAATTAACAAGCCTTGCGAAGAATTGAGTTTTAATTTCATCAAACAAAATTCAATCAAGCTCAGCTCAAAAAAAAAAAAAAAAAAACTAAAAAAACTAAAAAACTCTTTCGAACTTGAGCTCTTCTCTATTTGTAATACATAATAAAAATTGTATTTTGTCGAATCACTCAATAAATTGTTCAGTACTAGACTCGAAAGTGAGTATTTTGTACGTGAGACCTTCAATTAACCTTGGAATCAATCTCGGAAACGATGTCGAACAATCATACGTTTTGTATTTATTTTAATAGTATGTGGTAGAAATTTGACCACTAGCTAGAAACTCACGTGATCACAAGGATGTATAACATATATAGCTAGCTAGAGAGTAGAGAGAGGGATGTATAGGTCAAGAAAGCAATTCATTGTCTTATCTATAACAACCATTGAATTTATCGTGGGAACCCAATCAACCCGTGCATTAGTATTTCTCTAGGGCAAATAAGTCTTCATGCTGCTAATTGGAAGTTTTAAGGTACTTTAATTTCTTCAACTCTCAACAGGAATCCTGCACCCTAAAAAACACATAACAAGCTACATATATTAATGAACGTTAAACTAACAGTACTACGCGCTCTATTTAATTTGTGAATCAATAATAAACATGTATTATATCTCTATCTCCCAAAACAATGCACAATTATTTTGTAATTTACAAATGAGTTATGCACTGTTTAAGAAAATAGAAGTAGTATTACGTATCTAAAGTAAGAATGAGTATTCGGTATCATACTTGACTACTTGCATCCGATAAAGTATTTGGTTATTAAGTACCTGATTTACTAGAATAAGTTAGGTTTAGTATATGAAAATTTTAATTTAATTGAGTTTGAGCATTCAAATTATTTGAGTAAGAGTATTCGTTATCGAAAGTCATGTCTAAAAGCGTGTTTGATAGAGTTTATAAACTTTTTAAAGCTTATAAGTTGTTTCAGAGCTTAAAAAAAATTATAAAATATTTTTGATAAAATGTTTTTAAAAGAGGTTATAAGATGTCAAAATAACTTATCAAATAACTTATAAGTTGTTTAAAAAAAATAATTATGTATTTTTTTTAAAACAATTTATAAGCTCTTATAATTTTAACATTAAAAAACTAAAATATCCCTAAAATTATTACCTTATATATACAATAATTCCAAATTTATTATTTTCTTCGTGCACTTATTTTTTTTAATATTTTTTGAATATAACACATGTGTTTAGATAATTTTATTTATATAAAATCTTAAATGGTAAAACAAATTAACATTTTATAAGTTTATATATCTATTTTTATCCAAACATTTTAACAACTTATTTAATATTTATTAAATAAAACATACGGAGTAACATTTTATCACCTCTTAAAACAACTTATAAAACATAATATCTTATAAACAATTCCAAATAAGTTAATCCAAACGAACTCTAAGTACAATAAAAAAAACTCTCGATGTGAGATGTCTTTAGATATATATGCACTGAGGTATAATGACACATATTATAAAAAATGTATTTTTATATTTTTGATTAAAAATATATATTTAAATTATTTAATAAAATAATTGTGCGTAAAAACCGTAAAATTTAAAGTGTAAAGATTAAATTTGAAAAGTAAAATTGTAAGATTAAATTAAAATTTAAAATGTAATTTTTTTACCTTTTGTTTCATATTAATGGTCACACTTATTTGTGAGAAAAATATAATCATTGCTTTGGGACCGAGGTGATACTATCCCAATTTCACTAAATTATTCCTCAATATTAAAAAATAATAATACATTTTATATGTAAAATTAAATTGTAAAAAATGGCCTAGATAGTCTTTAATTAATCAACCAAAGGGCGTATCGGTAAAATTCTTATTCAAAGTGTGAAGTTTGGTAAGAATGTCAAATTACTTAGGCACTAAACCACAAAAACCAAATAATTGTATCTTTGGTTCAACCTCACAAGCTAAGTTTGGCCAAACTAATTACTTGCACAACTTAACTTGTATACATGATGCACTGATCGAATATATGAATGTAAATGCTCTATTTAATTGAACTTTTTTGAATTGTAACGTTGTACTATTACATGAATTGAAATACGTCTCATAATCTACACACTATTTTTTCAAATGTCTTAAATTCATATTTTTAAAAATTAATATATATTTTAATTTTTCACGTTAAAAATACGATTTTTCTCTAAATCTTTCAGTATTTTTTAATTTTTTTTATAACAATTTTACATTTAAAATTAAAATTACATTTTAATTCTTTATTTTTTTTAAAATAACATTTTTGAAAATTGGTATTTCTCTCGTCTCACAACTGTGATAGTACTTACTTTTTTAAAGTGGCCATTGAAAAAATCACGTTACTTCAAATGTAAAGCTACAGCCTCTTGTGGGCATGTTCAATCGTAAATGAGTGTCTTTTTGACGTACTTTGTCCTTGGTGTGTGAACCTAATAGACAATGTACACTTTTTAGAGTGTTACACATGCATCGTGCAATTAATTCAAATCAAGTACGTTTAATTATGAAATTTTTATAGAATGATGTACAAAAAATAAGATGTGTTTTTTTTTTGTTGCTATGTGTTAATATATTTAATTTTCTAAGTATATTCATAATTTGGGACCTTAATATAATCACTACATGTTTTTATGTGCAACGTTCTTGATTTCCCGTTGGGCATTTAACAATTTATAACAAACTATTCATGCAAATTTTAGAGGTGACTTTGAGTACTTTACCAATTTATGAGTATTTGGGTCACACTTAATTCTTGCATTTTCAACCGCACATGCATGCTTTTATATATTATTATTACAATAATACACATTAAAATATATTATTTTTATTTCATTAAATAATAAAATACATTTTTTTTAATTTTCGTTCTGCTACAATTTAGTAGTAGTATCATGGAATGGCTCGGCCCTTGTGAGGCGAAGCTCGACTCTTAGGCCGGTTCGGTTATCCAATACTGTCGTCGAAAGCGTTAGTGTGGTTCCACTGTATCAACACATATCTTTTTCAGTGCATTTTTTCTTCACTCGTGCGCACCCGTGACACTTCATAGTGGACACTCATTCCAGAATTAATTACTCCAAAACTAGCTAACACGCTTAATTTTGAAAATTTTAAAGTAAGATGCCCATAAAAATAGATGAATCTTGTTAATATAAATATCATATTCAATTTTCTTAAACACTTGATATTTTTTAGCAGTTACATATCAATTGTAATGCAAACATTGAATTTCATAATGCAATAGCATATACTTCTTCTCATCCAAAAAAGCCTTCACGCCATTTTATTTTTATTTTTTGTAATTTACAATAGAAAGTGTGACCACTTCATTAGGTGGGAGGAAGTATTTATTTATTTATCGGTTTTTGGATGCAATACGGCCGAGACCGAGCAATAAGATTCCTATTTATGTCTTTTTTGTTTGTTTTTAAATTAAAAAGGAAATGGATGTTTCGGATATTGGCACATACATGTACGCATGATCATAGGCGAATCCTAAATCATAGTATACTACTACTATACTCTTAATTATTGTAATTATTATAACTACCCCAAAAGGCATATTTTTGACCATTAGCACCGGCATGCATGTTAAAAGATGAATAAGAATGAGTCTTGCGCGTATTTTTTAAAATTTTGATTGCATAATTATTTATTTATTCTATGATTTTATTGTTAATCATGAACAATTTTAATTATACACATATAAATATTTAAATGTAATTATTTGCAGTAAGATCTGGTAATTAATAATAATATTACAGGTCGTCTCACGAGTCTTAAAAAATATAATGATATGGAATTAAGCTTCACAGGTTGATGTGGACTGGAGTGTCGTGTCATTGTCCCGCCGCAATTACCTCTTCTCTTTAAAAATTGGCAAATTGCATAATTATTAATTAATTAATTAATTTCTCTGACACTGTATATATTGGCGTGCTGTTTTAGCTCGTGGTGTGTGTTTGTTAATCATTCAAAGTCTTTGAAAGACTCTTTCGATCAATCCGAGAACACACACACATACAGTATGATCGAACAAAAGGATCTGAGAATCTTGAGGTGTCGGTACCATCATATAAGTATATACGTACATATATACTAGTATATTGTAGTATAAGTTAATAATTCAAGTGATGCGATTTTGTTATGTAATTAATCACACCACAATTTAAAATATAATTAAACAAAAGAATATTACCTCAGTCTCAAATCACAAAGTAAGTGTAATCATTCATATTAGACGAAAGAGTACATAATTTATATGGACGTTAAGACATTACAACTTGTTATTTTTGATTTATTTTTAGTTCATTCAATTAAGTCTAGTTAGCTTCAACTTGATTTAGCTGGAGCTCAATATTTTTTATTTTATAAAATTTAAAATAAAAAATAATTAAAATAAATAATTTTGTGTATTCAATTTAAGTCTTGGTATAATATTTATTAATAATTATTCTTGGACAAATAATAATATATAGTAATAAATAGTAGATTATTTATTATTATTATTCTAAATAATTCAATTATTTTAAATTAAAGTTAAATTTAATTCATATCAATTTTTAATTTTATTATGTTAAAAAAATACATCCTTAACTAGAATGTTAAAATATATGGAAAATGAGCATAATTTAAAAAAAAAAATACATACTTCATATTTCTCTAGATCAATGTCACACTATTTGCAAATTACAAAAGTATTAATTGAACAATATAATATACTCTTAGTCCCTACAAATGGTCACATTTTTTTTAAAACAAAATATTACAAAAATATATTATTTATATTATGTGAATAAAAAAAGAAGATAAAAAAAATATAAATGAGGAGTTATTATAAATTTATAATACATCCTCCTCTTCCACAATTTTTTATTATTTTTTTTATAAACTATTATAAATGAAACTGACAAATTATTGAAGAAGAGAAGGAATATAATAATAAAACAACGGGGAATACAAAGCTATCGTCTTCTAACTGTCAAACAATACCGATTTTGAGTTGTAATTAGTAATTTTGCAATATTTGTTGACTGGGTCCCTGTCACAATACAGTAATAATAATAATTAAACTTTGGTTATTGGTGATTGCCTGATTGGTTAATTGATCATAAAAGTATTAATCTAAAATTAACATATCATTAATAAAATCTTTTTGGACACGGGTCCTAGAAAATAAAATACGGACGGTGCATTTCGATGTCACACTTTGACTGGTCTAATTAATAATTCTAACATTAATTAATTAAATTAATTAAGTATACAAATAAATAAATAAAAATAAAAAACAATTTTGCAAGAAATTAAGCCAGACGGAATATTCAGTTACTATTTAATTTGTCAATGCATTCTCACAAGAACTAGTTGTGCTGAGAGAAACAGTAAGTACGACGAAACAGTGTGAACATAATTTAATTTTAAAATTGAAAACAAATACTTAATCTCTTATACGACATGACTCTTAAATATCTAATTTTATATTAACGTTACATTTTTCATCTTTAATTCTCAAAAGTTTGACCACATTCAAAGTTAAATAAAACAAAAATTATCTATTTTTAGTGTAATTAAACATCAAATTCATGTCACCCCGACCCCTTGCGAGTCCAAACCCGACCTAATAATAGGATTACTCAGTTACAATTGCTTTCCATAATATTATTATGGTATTAATATAACGTGTATTTTTCAACGTATTTTATAATTACTCGTGTACATAGTGAATTGTTCTATATATATATATATATATATCACTCATCTCATAATTAATATAGACCAAACACATTTAATTTTAAAGTTTTTATGAATAGATAATAATAAAAAAAAAATGCACATTGTCGGTATAAGTAGTATATTAATCATTTCATTTATAAACTTTAAAAATATTACAATCGCTCAACTTGTTAACGTGAAAATTCTCGCTGTGCGCTTTATATTTCAATAACCAAGCATATTTGTATGATACTTTGCGAGTTGCGAATACTTTCACCAACTTATGAATGTACATAACTTGATCTCGTATGATACTTTATTCTTACAATTCTGATTAGTATCTGCTATGATAAAATTTGTAACAATTTAACCTTTTGCCAGTTACCGTAGGATTTTTATGAACCTACTTGATTATCAATGACGGCTTTTAATAGTGATATTATGACATCACCGTACAAAAACGGATCTTTTTATTGGCACTTGATTGTCAATAGTACTCACTTTAAATACTTTTTGGTGGGTCACTCATTCGATTTTTATATGTAGTATAATTTATTTATTATCTGATAAATAAAAAATAGTTAATAAATAGAAAAAAATCAAAATTAAATAGATATTGAAAATTTCAATTTTATTATGAAAATTAAGATTATATCATAAAAAAAATGCAATTCTCTAATTATTTAGTCAGAACGAGGCCTGGCCAGGCCAGAAGGATGGATTAAGCCACATATTTACACTAAACTGCATGGCCTTAAGGACAATAGTCACAATGATTAAATCAGAAAAAGTTAAAACTCAATTGTAGGGCCTTAGCCTCGTTAGAGGAAGCCCTTCCAGAAATTCTCGAGGGCCAGGGTTTGAGCCCAGGCCCAAGGTTAAAACTCAATTGTAGGGCCTTAGCCTCGTTAGAGGAAGCCCTTCCAGAAATTCTCGAGGGCCAGGGTTTGAGCCCAGGCCCAAGAGGGGGTTTGGAAATAGTTTTCAACCAGCAATAGACGCGCCTCGGTTAGTACCTCATTAGCTGCGTCATTGCCCCAAGCGCAAAGATGGTTTTTAAAAGAAGGCAGACTCACTTTTTATAATACTACCTATCAATTTAGTTTCTTTCCCTTTCCGATGTGGGATATGTATCAAAACACTCTTTTGCTGCACATTATTATGCATCACACATAGAGGGTACAATTCTTTGATTTGTTTTCAGATTGGTTATATTCAGTTTTTTAAACAAGAACTGAAGAACCTTAAACTTTTATATCTATATATATGAACTAATATAATTATAAACTAAGAATGAAACTATGATAAAACTTAGAAGACAATATAAATCGAAGGCCAGTTTGGAGTTAAGTCCATAATTCCACTTACGCCTAGCCCGTGCGTCAGAAGTCAAAATCCTAGTAAGCATCAGTTATCTTTGTTCTTATGCTTCCCTAAATCAAATTTAGGCATCATCGTCACAAGTCAGGGAGTTGCAACTTGCAAGAAGGATGCTGGTTAAACTATACGAACAAATTAGTTACATCACCTTTTATCGTCTTCTTTGGCATTATGTTGTTCAGGGCTACTACCCTGCAAGTCAATTATACAGTGTGTACAATATGACGATAAAAATAAAATACTCTGTGGGTTGGTTCCACATATGGAAAATACCAACCCATAAGCTGATGGCTTCCAGTTCCTAGTCAGCCTAGAAAACCACGATGATCGCATATAACTTTTATTAGCATTCTATAACTATTTCTCCATTATTCTTTTAAAGTGACAGCCGATTAAAAGGATACTCAGTTGCCAACTCTTTTTGTTGAATAAGCTTTTGCTAGCAATATTCCGACAAATCGCATATTGCACAAAATGGCTAGACGAGTGGGGAGTCACACAGCCAAATACTTTCGGTTATCCACAAAGGAAGAAATTTCAGATAGATACCACCACACATATGAATCGGGATTTATTGCACTATGCATTGAGCATTTCATATCGTTTCACATCGCATTCTTTGAGCAATAGATTAATAATAATATACACATCACACACTCATGATAGATGTTTAATACTATTACCAACAAAATATTTAGATAAAAAAATAACTCTATATTCAAAATGGTAATTTCATAGTTTGGCATGGCCTGCAAATCGCAGCAAGATCGAAGAACTTGATTAATTAATATTCTAATCTATTGACAAATAAATCATAAGCAAAACACCAGAATCATTAAGTTACAACACAATATTAATTTATAATACATTCGAAATGACAAATAGTAGTATCACAAAACAAAGCGAAATGACACTTACCATTTTTTTTTTGTTTATGCAGATTTGAATTTCAGCCTCCTAGCTAATGATTAGCGAAGCGACGAGAAAAATATTGTGTGTATTTGAAATCGAACGGAGTATCCTTGGGGCCAGTAGTGGATCACGGGTTTATCTTCCCTTATTCGAATCTGGAAATCGTTGGCTCGACTCGGGCTGAATCACATCGTATTTTAAATGGGACATCGAGTAAAATCTGACCCGGTATTGTTCGACCAAAATTAATCTAACAAAAAGGTACCAAAAATACATATTTGAAAATTTTAGTTACCATATTTGAAAAATACAGTATTAATTTAATTACAAATTTAGCTAATATATTTGAAAATTAAATATATTTCATCCATCTACAAGCAATAGATACATTTATTAAAAAAATAAAAAAATACAAAGTAGGTCTATTGCCCATTATTCATCCATCTATCCGAGCTGGTACGAAGCTTTTCGATCCAAGTCTCAAAAACTAGAAGGCATATAGGGGATTGGTGCTACTGCATATGCTTTTGCAGCAGTCTTCACACCACAATTGGGAAGATACAGAAAACTATTAAGCCAGTGCCTAACTGAGATTTTCTGTTGATGCAAGTGATAATATTCTCATGGTTTGTGAATTTGGTGTTAAATATCCATAACAAAATCACATTAAAGCACACGAGGCCCTGAACATAAACTGTTGCAGATTATTGCAAAAAAAAGGCATGTATGTGTTTTTACATAATACCGTTTCTCTGCCTATCATCCATGAGCAACTGACGATCACATAGTCGAAACAATGTGACCAGTGACCAGTCACTTATCAGAAGGGGTTATCCTCAGAAGATGGTGGAGATTGAGTCCGCTAATCTTGGCCGCAAGTATGAAATCATTCTCGGTTAGTCCACCTATAGCACAAATCAAACTAATATCAACTTCTCCCAGAAAATAGAACTAGAACCAAGAAAAGGAAATCAAATAAGATGAATATATGTTGAGGACCTACTTTAGCTTAAAAAATATCTATATGATTAAGGCAAGTTCATTCATTCTATCGAAGATCTTCCCTATGACGTTTAATCAAAACATTTACCCATCGTAACTAAATGCATACTATTGACCATAAGACATTCATGCAAGATAGATAGCACAAATGAACTAGTAAAGAACATTCGATATCTCGGCTATTCCGAATATTCAATTTAATGAAGGAATAGAATCTTAACAATTAAATTCATCAGGCGCAACAAATTGTATGCATTCTTTCCAACAATAAATATAAGCCAATTTAATATCATTGTCGCCAGCTTGTTTAAGCAAAATACCCTATTTGAGCTAAAAATAGAACATCTAATTATTACAAAGTGAACACTCCACATATTTTTTTACACATGACCACCTCATTAACATGTTTGAATGCACACCAAAAAAATAGTTTTACCTTTCTTAATATATGCACATGTACACACATGTCTGCTATAGTGGATTTAACAAAATTATTAATAACGCCCCTAAATACATCTGGTCTGCACCCCTCCCACACAACACATTGACACCTACTATTTTCATATATGTTAGGTATATAATGTACGAATTAGATATAAAACTTATTTAAAATATTATTTTCGTACAAAAAATTGAAGTTTCCAATCCTTTTAGTAATTATTTAAAAAAGCAATGTAGCTTGTGTCGAGACATCTTACCCACTGCATGAGTCCATATATCATTCTTCACATTGTTCCATCCAACAAGATGAAGATCTGGGTGGTGACCTACAAAAACACAATTATAAGTCTATAAACAAATACTAGTTCAATAAAGATAAAAAAAATAAAAGAGTAAAACTCTTCAGCCTTCATCAGACGATACCACAGTTCATAAAGCATCAAACTTGGAACAGATAATATCTAGAATATCTTGTTGCAAATTTGCAATAGCATGCATATTAATATTAAAGTCATACAGTGAGCAGAAACCAATAATAGAAGACTAAATGAGTCAACACGAAATGAATTATATTTCTATTTGAGATATAAGGAGATGTTCCCACCTTCTGCTTCTGCAACTTCAGCTACTAATCGAAGAAACTCCATTCCTTTCACAAATGTCTTAACTTTCCAAGACCGACGCAGCTTAAGGGTACCACCGTCATTCTCCATATTCCATTCAGAAACCTAAAAATAAAATACAAACTCTCAAGTTCAACTAAAAAAGTTACTAATAAATATCAATATATACTATCATACTCGACCGATCAAAATGTTGGCTGCATCCTCAGACATAGGCCTCAGATCCTTGGTGTTGCATGGCACACACTTCTTACTAGACAAGTCTGGGAGAAAGTATAAACAACTATCACACAAGTGATTGAATTTCAAATCCAAACCCAAATTCAAGAAACAATCCCAATACGAAGCATATTTCGGAAATCTCTCCTCTCCAAAGCCTTTTTAATTCTGTCATCTTTCCGCAACCTTACCAATTGCCCTCATATATAAAATCAAATAACTGAAAAACGAACATAAGACTGCTACTACTCGACGAGAGTCCATTATTATTATCTATTTGGGATCTATCCAATTCGAATGACCACTAACCTTTGCCAGTACAAAACGCCCTAATCACATTAAGACTGCTAATACTCGACGAGCGTCCATTATCTCCCTGGTGTTTAGCAGCTACGCAATTACTTGAGCTGTATGGAGATACAATTTTTGTTTTTGTTTTTCACGCACGAGGGCAATATGGTAAAAGGAAAAAAAGCTAAATACCCAAAACATACAGCCCATCTTGGAATTCCGATCGGACTGTAATTTTGATCTCATCAGTTTCACACACCATTATTATCAATGTAAATTCTACCCGCGTAAATTGAATACTCAGATTCACAGCGAAGATGTTAAAATAAATTTCAGATAAAAAATGGAGATCGAAGAAATGTACCGTCCATGATCTACTACTCGCGGTGTCAATAGAACCTACGAAATCACAGAAGAATGAAGAGTGAGTGTTTGATGGTGTGTGAGAGAGAGATGGAGTGACGTACACGTGCGTTGATTGAGGGCGCACAGACGAGATTGAAGCGTCATTATGAGAGAGAGAGCTGCGTTTCCCTCACAATTGTTTTTTCAGTTATACCACCGCGCTGATAATGGGCCGTCCCTGAATGGGCCTAAAGGGTGATTTTTTCAGTGGGCCTGCACTGTTCCCAAATGGGTAATTTTATTTACACTTCCTCTTTTTCTATCCCTTAGTAGGGGTGGGCGTGAGACACCGGAACGGGATAAGACGGGATTAAGAGAATCTCGTCTCGTACCAGAAATAAATTTTCGGGACGGGATGAAATTTATATTTTAAAAGTCCGTCCCGCACGTCCCTGAAGGTACCGGTATACCGATCCGATCGATATACCGTGTGTGCAGAAGCATGTAAAGCATATAAATCTACCATGCTTGATCTAGTACACACAATATATGTATAGGCACATATATATATATACACATCCAATATATATATATATATATATATATATATATATATATATATATATATATATATATAAAGGTTCAACGAGTTCTTACTTTTGATAATCGTTGAAATTAGTTTAAGATGGTGTTGAGTCGATTGAACTACCTTAATGGATCAGCAACTTGAAGCTCTCTTTGTGAATGACCTTGTCACTCATTTGGATCGTCCGGATGTTGAAGTCGCACAAATGGCCCGGCCTCTACGTGTTGCACACGATTTTTATACTTGTCCTGATGCAATTGTGTGTTGAAAATCTGATTTTCATCTATATAAGTGCATCATTATTCATCCCATTACACCCCTTTGTAACCTACAACATAATGAGCATCATAATGCACCATTAACATGTAAAGGGGTTACAAAGGAGGTGAAAGGTCATGCTACATACACATGCCACTATGCATTGTATGTGGTCCCACTTGCTTGTGTGGCATGCCATGTCACACTATGTGACATGCATCCATGCAAGCCATGCATCCCATGCATGTGTATTAAATCCACGTAAATATTGATTCTAAATCAATATATTTATCAAGCAATGTATATCAATATCGAGCTCGTGTGTGACCCTGTAGGTATGATTTTATCGATCAATATTATATTGTTCCCAACAATTAATATTATCGAATAATCATTTAACATCCATAGACGACTTTATGACTTTATCGATTACACACGTAGGATCGAAGGACATATACCAACAGTCCCAATCAGTGACGGATCCAGAAATTTTGTTTAGGGGGGCCCATTTTTACCTTATTCCGACAATATTTTCCAAATTATATTAAAAAAAAAGTAGTTACGAGGGGCCGAGCCGGAGCTGAATATGAATTATATACGATTTTACTGAATTTTTTAATAAAACATTTGAATAAAATTATTTTTTTGGTGAGGGCTTCAGTCCCAGAAAGTTTCAAGTGATTCACCACTGCTTGTGAGTACAAAATTGCAATTTACAAAAAATATAGTAAGTATTAGTTAGGTTTCGTAACAATTATCACACTTTTTTTTGTTATTTACAAGTGTTAAATAGATAAAGTAATACTTTATATATCATAATTTAATGTGCACATTTTTTTTTAAATAGTCTATTTCAAATTAATATGTATATTTTAATTTTTTTTTACTTTTTTCTTTTAAATTATAATTTTATTCATAATTTTAAAATTTACTCGTAATTTATATAAAATTATATTTTTACTCTTTATTTTTTGGTTTTAAAATTAAAACAATTTTTAAAAAAGTTTAGATCTAATCTAATGGTGCATATTGAATGAAACGAAAATTATATCATAAAAACTATTTATTGAAACAAAAATTGTAAGTATATATATAAATTTTACAGTAATAAAAAATATTTAAATATATTTAACATACATATGCACACGTGTAAAGTGTATACAAGTAGCGGAGTAGTCTAATTTTCTTTCTAAAACTTAATAGGTCCCATTTCTAAAACACAAAATATATTGTATAAATATATATATAAGTAGTAAAAAAAATTTTACTCAGGGGGGCCCAGTGCCCCCCTGCCCCAGTGTAAATCCGTCACTGGTCCCAATCCCATTTGGATTCGAGTCGGAATCGGGACGGAATCGAGACGTCCCAAAATATTAAATAAAAAATAAATAAAATTAATTAAATAAAACATTAATTAAATAAAAATATTAACGATTTATAAAACAATAAAAATTCAAATAAAATAAGAATTGAATTTTTTTTATAACAAATATACATACATATACAAAAACGGGCATATATGTATTGAATTGATTTTAAATTATAATTTTAAACCTAAATTATTAAATAAGTAAATTAATAATGGACTTATTTATATTCAGTTTAAATGATATTTTAACTTTATTTAATATTTCAAAATAAAAATGTTAGTGTTTTTAAAGCAAAATTAGTCAACAAAAATTAAATTATTTTGAAATATTATGAAATTTTAAAAATATACTTAATTTAATAATAAATTTAATTGGAAGTATGATTAATATTTTGATATTTTATTAATTTATTTGAAAATATGAAAATTATAATGTTATTAAATAAATTATCGGGACAGGACAAGATTAAACGGGACCGTCCCGATCCCGTCCCGTCCTGTTATGAAAAATTAAAACGGGACAGGATTGCCATTTTCAAAAGTGATCCCGTCCCATCTCGCTAATTTTTGGGATGAGATCGGGACGGGATCGAGATTCCGGGACGAAGTGTCAACCCCTACCCCTAGTGTGTTTAAAAAACCCGTCAAACTCTATCCGCTGGCTAACTTGACCGAAAGCCACTTGAACCCGTCGGTTACTTGAACCCGTCGGTTTTATTGTGAAAAAATTACTCAATAGTTAGAATTTCTAAATCCACCAAAATTCGGGTGAGTAGCGGTTTCATTAGTGACTACCCGCATATAAATCGACCCGCCCGAACATAATATACATATATATATATATATATATATATATATATATATATATATAAAAATATATATATATATATATATATATATATAAAAATATAATACTATATATATTATTAGTATATAGTAGTATTATTAGTTCATTTTTATTAATATTATTACTAGTATAGTAATATTAATTTATGAGATAATTTTTAAATTTTTTTAAACTAGTTTTTTTATGTATGCTTTTGATTTTTTTTCTTTATCAATTAGTTACAACTTACAACTCACAATTTCATGTCCGGAAGATCTTAAATTAACAATATCTTCAATAGTTTGTGCAACTACATGTTATTATTTTACAATGATTTACTAGAACTTTAAATTAATGTTTTTTTTTAATTTGTGTTAGTTTTATTTTTCGTTTTTCCTTAATTTTTTTTTCTATTTACAATTTACATATTTATTTTAACATGTCATTTTACCCGTCAAACTGCGCACTCGACCGCACTCGCCTTTACCCGCACCATACGATTGGAGTAAATAAATGAGCAAATATAATTGATAAAATTGGAACTCGCTGTTAATGAGTTGGGTAATTTTTTATGAATATACCCGAGTAAATAAATGAGCAAATATAATTGATAAAATTGAAACTCACCATTATTCGAGTAATCTTTTATGAATATACCCGTCCAAAACCAGAAAATCTTAGACTACCCACTATAGCAATCAGGCATGCCTGGTTGCTCCCAATTATATTATTAAAATATTTAAAATGTAATAAAAAAAAAACAAGAGTATAGGTTCGACCAGGCAAAAATATCGACCGCCCGGGCTTGCCTGGTCACATGCCATTTGCAAGATAAGATTGGTTGGTTATTTTATTTATGTAAATGAGTTTAAGCCACGTGTTAATTTCTCATTGGCTACTGAAATTTTTATTTATCCTACATTAAAATATTAATAACTTTTTATACATTGAATAAAAAAAATAAAAAAAAATACCAAAATTTATATTTTTCGATTCTCTATAAATAGAGACCAAACATAGTATAGTTTGGAACACAAAAAAAAAATCCGATTCTTAATAATCGACGGATCAATATTTCATAATATGGATCAAAATCATCCTTTTTTTCAACCTCTAATCAAAATTCCGACTCCCAAAATTACAATAATCCCGAACCATATCCAAATTCTCCAGTTTATCAGAATATCCTTCTGCACCTTCTGCAAAGTTAGTAAAATCAAATGGCTCCTCTGCATACTCCACTATGTGAAGACCCATCAAACATTGATGTGATTGCCTTCTGCACCTTCTGCAAAGTTAGTAAAATCAAGTGGCTCCTTTGCATACTCCACTATGTGAAGACCCATCAAACATTGATGGGATTGCCTTCTGCACCTTCTGCAAAGTTAGTAAAATCAAGTGGCATGCTCCACTATCTCCACTATCTTCACTATCACCACTATCTCCACTATCTCCACTATCTGCATTATCTCCACTAAAGCCACATGTTCCTCACACGAAACCAATAAACACACACATACCAACAATTATATATACTTACTAAATTTATACTAAAAATACAACAAAACAATTTCTTTTTACAATATGTCTTCAAATGAAAATTCATCTCACGATTCAAGTTCTGATTCTTCCACAGTTGATGAATTTGATGAATGGGGTGAACGAGTTAATCAATACAATCGACATCTCGATCGTATATTGGAGGATATGGCCATAAATCTTCGAACAAGTCAACCTACAATTCACGCTACTAGAGGCAGAAGACGATACATTGAACGTCAACGTGAGGAAGGCCATAACAATGTGTTCAACCAATACTTTTCCGACACACCAACATATCCTGCAGACATATTCAGGCGGAGATTTCGTATGTAAAAACATTTGTTTCTTCGTATTCTGGAGAAAATCACCACGCATGATGAATTTTTCCACCGAAGACGTGATGCCACAGGTAGACAAGGTATGTCTTCACTTCAAAAATGTACTGCAGCTATGAGGGTGTTGGCCTACGGGACATCACCAAACGCTCATGATGAATACTTACGGATGAGTGAAACCTCGATAAGGGCATCCCTCGTACATTTCGTGGAAGGAGTCATTGCCAACTTTGGCGACGAGTACCTTAGACGACCAAGTGAACAAGATTTGGCAAGACTCTTGTTTGTTGGGGAACAACGGGGATTTCCAGGGATGATGGGCAGTATTGATTGCATGCACTGGGAATGGAAAAATTGTCCAAATGCGTGGGCTGGACATTATACTGGAAGAAGTGGGAAACCAGCAATCATTTTGGAAGCGGTTGCATCATACGATCTATGGATATGGCACGCATTCTTCGGAACACCAGGTTCGAGTAATGATATTAATGTACTTGATCAATCACCTGTTTTTAATGATATTTTGGAAGGTCGAGCACCAAAAATCAATTACACTGGGAATGGTCAACAAAAGAATATGAGATATTATCTTACTGATGGTATATATCCTTCATGGGCTGCATTTGTCAAAACGATTTCTTCTCCACAAATACAAAAGCACAAGTTGTTTGCTCAACATCAGGAGGCCGCAAGAAAAGATGTTGAGAGAGCATTTGGAGTGTTACAAGCACGTTTTGCTTTTATCAAACGCCCGTGCCTTGTTTGGGATCGTTCTTTTATGGGAAAAATTATGATTGCTTGCATCATCATGCACAATATGATAGTAGAGGATGAACGAGACACATACCTAAACTATTGTGATCCATCTGAATTTATGGAAGATATACCTACAAATCAACAAAGAGACGGAGGAAATACAGTAGAAGAACAAGAGGGCGATCTACATTTTGAATTCTCTACTGATCGGATTACAAGTTTATCAAGATACATGACTAATATGTCACAACTACGAGACAGACAAGCTCACGCAACTCTTAAAAATGATTTGATCGAGCATTTATGTCAAAAATTTGGCAATGGTACTTGAATATGTATTAATTTGTTTGGTTGTATTCTATTATTTCTATTATTGCAATTTCATTTTTAATATTTGGTTAGTTAATATTTTTTTAAACAATAAATGCTTAATATTATTTATAAATGTTTTACAATATTAGATTTACAAAATATTTTGATATTATTTTATTTAAAAATAATAATAATTAATTAAATATATAATTAAATAAACATATTTATCAATTGAGAAAATTAATAATATATAAATTATTATTTTTATTGGGTAGGTTGAGTTTGAGTGTGGTTGTTGATAAATGTTGAAAAAAGAAATGAAATTGTAAGGTGGTTGATTGTATAGGTGGCAGAGAGAGAAAATAATATTTAATTAGGTAGGTTGGGTTAGGGGTAGGGCTGGAAGTTCGGTTAACCAAAACCGAATCGAACCGAATGACCGGTTTACCGAACCGAAAAATAACGAAAATGACTAACCAAAACCGAACCGAATAATTTATTGGATAATCAATAACCGAACCGATTTTTTCGGTTCGGTTATCTGTTAACCAAAAAAACCCATTAGAAAAAAGTAAATTGATTTTAAAAGAAATATCGTGAGAAAAAAAGAAAAAAAATTAAAATATAAACAAATTTAAACCAAAATCTAACTTATTCAACCTAACATGCATAAATCCAACAAAATACCAAAAATCCGAAATAAGTAAGAGAGTGTTGTCATACAATCGTCTTTAAAGATATATATAATATGTAATATATATAATATATTTCGGTTATTCGGTTTTTAACAATCGGTTATCGGGTTAACCGATAACCGAGTATATAAAAATTTTCTTACCGAAAACCGAACCGAAAACCGAATTTCTTATATTTGATTAACCAAAAACCGAAATTTTCGGTTCGATTTCGGTTTTAACCGATAACCAAACCCGGAATTCCCACCCCTAGTTAGGGGTGGTTGCTGTAGTGTATGGTCTTAACCCCCACCCCTCAATAAACCCATCCCCTTTAATTTGTTAAATACACTACCCTTAAAATACCAATTTTACCTTTGGTAAATTCAAGATCGAAAACCCAGGAAGACTTCAGCTCGATTCATCCATGGCTAAGCTATGTTTCTGATATTCGTTTACTTCTTCAAATCACTTTGTTCGTCGACCTCAGATCTCTCTACGAGATTACTTCGGACCAGCGTCTACGTTGACCCGAAGTTCGGGAAGTGCCAGTTATTCCGCTAAGATTCAATTAGCGATAGAGAATTTTGTCCTCAGTCACCAGAATCTTCGAGAATCACGTATCCGCGACTCTCATATGCAGTGGAGATAGCGTCGTCAGCCTCGACAATCTTATGTTATTAATTTTTACAGGTACCAAGATGTGGTTAGAAACAAGAATTTCTCAAAAAAAAAAAAACTTAGGACCTTCTGTCTATTAAGTATCCCACATCGGTTGGCAAAAGGTCCTAAAGCTCAAATATAAATTAGACTGGCAAAAGTCCTAAAGGTCTACGGGGTCTTGGGGTTCGAGAAGGGTAAAACAATTTTTTTAAATAAACTACAAACATTTGTTGTGATTTTTTTTTATCACTCTCGTGTTTGAAATTGTTGTTTAATATTACGAATTCTAGTGATTTGATTTGCAGGATAGAGGGTAGGGGAGGGGTAATCTAGACATTGGGGTGTGTTTAGTAATTTGAGAGTTGCAAATAACTTTACCCTTCCCAAATTCATTTCGATTGTTCTTAATTGTGGAAATACTCTTTCCCAGCTTACAAAGAAAAACAGGTATGGAGTTGTTGAGAAGCGTGGTGGATTCTGTGAATTTCGTCTGCAATTTTCAGTTCTGGAGAATGGCGGTGTTATGGACTCTCTCCCTCGTCTTTTCCTATTTCAATTTGTTTTTCCAAAGCTTTATCTCCTCCAAATCAGCAAAATGCTATCCTCGATTTTCGCCGTCGAGGGCGAGGCCTGTCTGCGTAATAACGGGGGTATATTAATTCTCTATTCCATTTATATGGTAAATATCTTTGAATGTGTGTTCGTATTCATTTATGTTTCAGGATTTTGAATTTTATTTTTATTTATTGTTATTAATAATTGCCAGGCGACCTCTGGTTTAGGAGCTGCTGCTGCATATGCTCTGTCCAATGAGGGGTTTTATGTTGTTCTTGGTACTGTTTACAAATTACAACTCATGGTTTTGTGTAGTTTTCTAGTTGATTATGTCATTTTTATTATTATGAATCAAGTACAACTTTGAACATGCTTATCATAATTGTCATTTAAGCACTAATGTTTCGCCTTATTTTTAGTCGATGATGAGAATTTCCTCAACGATAAACTTATGAATTGAATTTCATTTTGGGATGTGCTTATAACAATATACATTCGTCGGAGATTAATGTTTTGGCTTATATCTAGTGAACGTGGGATTTTTTTTCGGTTTTCTATATTTAATTTTGCATGTGATTATCTGAAAATTCAACTGTTCAAGCATGTGTTTTGGCTTATTTATAGTCGAATGATGGAATTTTGAGTGTTTTTAATTATCAAATTATCTCAATGACATTCAAGCATAGTAGCTTCTGCTTCATGTAATGAAATGAGTATGATAGGGATGATATTTAAAAGCTAATCACTAATTCATATTCAAGTTGTGAGTTCAGAGATGCTTTGCAGTCCAGATTAAAAGAATGATATAAATATATTTGCTGGTTTGCAATGTGTTGGGCTTGTGTTGAGTTGACCATAGTTTGCTCTTATATCTTGCAGTTGGAAGATCATCAGAAAACTTATCGAAGGTGTAAACACCTGACCCTTTCCACTAATTGTTAAGTGGCTACCATATGGTTTTGATTGATTAGCAAATAATTTTCCAGGCTATATCCGATGTCAAGAGTCGAAATCATGACGCTTCTCTGAAAGGCTTCGAGGTCGATTTATCTTCATTCAAATCAATCCTCGAGTTCAAAGACTCACTTCAGCAATGGCTATTAGATTCAAAAATGCATTCGTCTGTGCAACTCTTGATAAATAATGCTGGGATATTTGCAACATCTAGTAGATTCACTTCTGAAGGATACGATAAGTAATTATTCCTAGTTTATTTCTCCATATAGATTTATCTGATTTCTATGAATTATAATATCAGTCATTCCCATGATGTCATTATATATTGTTACTACTTTTTGCTTCCTGAAAAATATTACTACTATGCTTTAGTTCAATACGCTATACTAGGGTTTATGTAGGTATATAAGTCCTTGATTGTGATAAACTAATATTCTCTCGATTTCAAAAATATTTATTGTTATAGAAAACATAGTTTTTTGAATAATTGCCTTTCTACAGTTCATTTTTATTTTTTTACTTATTTTTATAATCGAGTTTTTTACTCTTGCTCATATAATAATCAAGCATTCCTCAAAAATGGAGTAAATGTCCCTCTTGAAAAGGGGAGAGTGCATAACCTAACAATGTTAGTGTAGCAATTCACCTTAATTCTCTTGCACGACTCTAAAACAACAAATATTGTGTACTGGAATATGTACAAGATGCATATTTTTTTAATGCTTACTGAGAGGGTTGATTCCTTCTTTCCGATTTACAGGATGTTGGCTACTAATTATATCGGTCCATTTTGTCTTACCAAGCTTTTACTCCCCCTTCTTGAAAATAGCCCCGTTCCTTCTCGTGTGGTCAATGTCACATCTTTCACGCATCGAAATAGTAAATATCTGACTGCCCCCTTTCCCATTTCATTTGATCGAAATTTCTATATGCATTGTAATTTGTTTTTCCTTGTTACAGTTTGTTGTATGAAGGCTGACAGAGAAACTGTATCTGGAACGTGTCTTACAAAATCGAAGTCCTACCCTTATGCGCATATTTATGAGTATTCTAAATGTAAGCACATTATCTCTGAGAACTCTGTAGAGCTATTTTTTTCTTGGTGCATCGGTGAGATTATATAACCTTGTCTATTGAAAGTATGCATGCTACTCTTCTCATATGAGCTTCACAGACAAGCTGGCCTAGCAGAGAAATCATGTCATCTCTCCGTTGTGTAAGTCTTTATTTTGATCACTTTCTGCATGCATCTTTCAAATATAAAGTTCATAGATTTTTTTTCCATAGAATTATAGCAAATTGAGAAATTGTTTTACATGATTTAATTTGTTTGCTTACTTGTGATCTTTTATATCATGACTATTATAATTTATAACTATGGGTTATACTATAGTATTTTTATAACACCCCTAAAGATTGAGGAACAGAAAAACCCAAAGAAGTTAGAAAAAAAAAAGACGTTTGATACTTTGATTGTTTCTATTATTTGCCCCAACTTTTGTAAACAATGCATCTATAACAACACGAAATAATATTTTCATCCTTATCTGTAATTAAGCCAAACCTCATGACACCAACCAGAAAAATTTAAATTAATTAAATTGTTTTTACCATGTGTGGTACTTTATGTTGCTTTGACGACTTATTTTCTTTTGGTGTGCTTTTGGGCCATTTTCGGAATTCCAGTGCCGTGGATCCTGGAGCTGTGGAAACAAACATCATGCGAGAAATCCCTTCATGCGTTTCACGAATGGCTCTCATAGGATTGAAACTTTTGGGTCTGCTTCAGTCTTCCGAAACCGGCGTAGACTCTATAGTTGACGCTGCACTTGCCCCTCCGGTATGTTTCTCCGGCTTGGAGCCATCATTGGGATCAGGGTTTGTGCGGTGAAAATATATTTCTATGCACCATGATATTTAGGGATAAGTGCAAAAGAACCCTTGAGGTTTGACCAAATTACAAAAAAAAACCAGCTAACTTTCAAACTTACAAATGTACTAACGATTCTTAATATCCACTATTAATGTATGATTTTGTTTTTTAAAAAAAGGTCATTAGATCAAACCTGGTGATAATTTTTGTAATGAACCGAAAAAAAAGTTTTTTTTTCACCATTAATTATCTAGTCCAATGCGCTAATGCCTGGATGGTGCATTTGTCGAATCAAGCCTTAGATATTTCGAACTCTTTTTTTTTTCAGAATGTTTCAGGAGTTTGCTTTTTTGGAGGAAAGGGTAGATGTCTGAACTCTTCTGCACTTTCTTATGATGTCGGGCTGGCTAAGGATCTTTGGGCTACATCATTCAATCTATTCCGCGAACTGCTGCCAACTCTTGACATGAAAGATGAATAGACTAGATTTTAATTTTACCATGTAACTAGGTGCTAATTCTTATATGATGACAATGTTTTTTATCTGTCTTCTCACAAAAAACAAAATCACAAAAATCACATAACTAGATCTGTACTCCCATGCCAGGGTTGTTATATTTGGTTATAATGTGAAATCATTTTAGAGTAAACATGACATCCTTACATTGTCTAGTATTCTCTTTTGCTATTAGTTTCTTGGTTTTATCGCCTTTTCTTTAGACCTGGGATTCCTCAGATTGTTGGTATGGTTCACACTTCACAGCATGTATTATCAAAAGTTTTGGTGTAAAATTTGGTAATTTCAAAAATAGCCTTATGCTGGGAAATTACTTTTATATTTGAAATCAAGAAATTTGTAATTGGAAGTTTTATAATTTTTGTTATTTTTTTTAAATTTTCCGAACAGAAAAAATAATTATTATACACTTCAGCATAAAAGCACAAATCACAAATTATCATTGGCATAGATGGACAAAATAAATATTTTCCTTCAATATAAAAGCGCAACCGTTGATTTCGGTCAACTCAATAGCTGACCGTTAAATTAATAGTACGGCACTCAAAAACCCTAATTGTGAATTCATTCCCTATATAAGCAACAACTCTCGACTGGAGTTTTCATCACCAATCCCTTACAGCGGCTACCATTCAACCCTAAATCCCCAAATTAATTTTCATCCACAATTTCTACTTTATATTTTTCGATTTTCAGTTTCTTTCGAAGATGATGATTGTAATTTTGTCGCCCCAGTCTTAATCTGCATCAATCAAATTGTTGCAATGTGGTGATTGACACTTAAATCTGATTCCCTTTTCGATTTCTTTCTCTTATATATTTTTTGATATATATAAATATATTTTTGTTTTTTTGTTTCCGAGAAGTGATGATTGTTACCCAAATTTTCTGCATTTGAATGATGACATAATAACATGCATCACCATCTGATCTCTCTTTTATATTTCGTTTTTTTATCAATTTTATTTTTTGTTTTTATTCTTCGGTAATCCGTGATGAATTTGTGTCCTATTTGATGATTTACCAGTGATTATCTAAAACATAGATCACCATCTTTCGACTGAGATTGCCTTTTTTTTTTCTGTAATTATTTATTTTATACAAGTCAATTAAATGTGTTTAATGAATTTGCCCATTGGTATCTAATGTCCAGAATAATTTTTTGTGTCTGGTCATCTCGTTTTTCAGGGCATAAATTTAATTATAGAACAGGCTGCGACACGGATAGCTTCAGCTTTTCTGTTACTAAAATCCTGATCACATTTAATTGTGTTAATTGATTTTTTTATTTATTATGTTTTCAGGAATTTGAGTTGCAGCTTAATATTTGTTCAAGCCCCATGTAATTTGACTCATTTTTATTTATTATGTTTTTCAGGAATTTGATTTGCAGCTTAATATTTGTTCGTTCAAGTTCCATGTTTGTGTATATTATTATTATTGGAGTTTACTGCTCCACTTTATAAGAAATAAATCAATTCATTTGTATTAATAAATTTTAAATAATTATGAAATAAATATATTCTTCTGTATTAATTTAATTTGATTCAATTTAAAATTTAATTGTAATGTTCAATTGAACATGGGGATATTGGATTAATGGAAATACCAAAGATATTTTAATTATTCATATCTGTTTTTGGTTTTGTTTTAAATTCTCTACAAAATCGAACACCAAAATATTACTAGTAATTCTTTACAATTTCGAAGTTTCTTCTTTGTTTTAGATACAATTAAAGTTAATTTTAACGTTGAAAATTCAATTAACTCGCAAGACTTCTTTAAATTAGTAATATATACATACAGTGAGATTTTATTAGTTCTAAGAAAGATTATGAATTTAAAATATCAAGATAGACCATAAAATTTTATCAATTAAAAAAGTTAATAATTTTTTTAGTATTGGAGAAATTTATAGATGTTTTTGAGTGTATGTTGAAAAAAATTATGCAAATTAGTGTGAGCAATGTATGTATTATAAAGTTTTTTTTGCAATTGTTCTTTTGATATTTTGAAATTGTTCTTTTGATATTTGTAAACATTTTTTTTCAAGGTTTCGTTTATTTATCAAGTTATAGCAATAGTTTATACTTCTTTCTATAGTTACACTACTTTAAAATGTTTTTTTTTATTTATAAACAAATCAAGTTATAGTTATAAGGAAATTAAGAATACAAACACTTTCGAAAATAAAGGGTAGTAATTTACATCTAAATTAATCTCTTTAAAGAATTGCTTTCCAATTATTTGCATCCAAGCTACTTTGAAGAGTGTCTTGTGAATTATTCACGGTGAATATCACTTACTAACTAGTAACTAGTTCAGACAAATCTAGAACTAATCTATACCTTGTAACCCTAAACCACAAAATGGTTCGCGCTCCATGTTAAATTAACACATTCATAAGTAACTCCTTTTCTTTCCGTACTCACGCAGTTGGAGGTTTAGCTTGGTTAGCATACTTTCCATATTTTCTGTCGACCTCGGCATCAGATAATATATTCCACACCTGTAGATATTTCACGGAAATAAATCATCAATTTTCGTTAGATGTCACAGAGCAAAAATGTTCAATCCAATAATATCATATTAACCCAACCTGCAACTTTCCCGTCGAGCCTCCGACTGCTAATGTAAAAGGGCAATCTTCCGAAAAGGAAATAGAAAATACAGCCCCCTGGTAACAATGTAAGATAGAATCATTCGCAACCATAACAGCAAAAAAAAAAAAAAAAAACACATCATTATTCGAGCTCACATGTATATTAATAGATCTCATCAATAAAGAAAATACAAATAAGGACATACAGCGTTTGGATTTTTGGAAGCAATACACGACGGTTGTGTTGATAAATCTCAAAGTTTAACCTGCGTGTAAGAGAAAAGGGTGGTCAATGGTACACAATCAGTTTGAGACCACCGACACATTGAAATAATAAACTCTAATGAGTTGTATTTACCATCTCATCCTCTGAACCAGTAACAAGAAGCTGCAAACATAGTCTAAACATGAGTGCTGAAATATAGCAAAAATATGAAGAAAAACAAATATCAAACACACACACATACATTTGGCACTGAACTATTATATGCAATCGTGGAAACTGCTTTATCGTGTGCATGGATCGTGAAACTTGGCTTAGGCTGACATGATAAATCAGAGCTAGCACTACGTACATCATAAACAGCAACTGTGCCATTTTTCATACTGACCTGGGAAAACAGTTAAAATAAGACCAGCTGTTAGATCAAGTTTTTGCACATTTGGTTATGAAATTGTCAAGATCGAAGTTTAGGAGCAATACCGCAAACGAATGCTCTGTGTGTGGGTCCCATGCCAAGCACTCAACATTAGCTGCAACTGGCCATCTAAAACCACTGTGTGAAGGCAGCCTACTATCTTTCTACAAACCAGAATAACATTTTGTTTTAAACCTTAACTTATTAAACATGAAATGATAGTTAAAAATTGGTAGTGATAGGATTCCAAAAAGTACCATAACCACAGATCGATCGAATGATCCACTGAGAAGAACTTGAGGAGAAAAATGATTCCATGCCACTGCTTGGACCTAAAGTTGTTGCATGAGTTGATTTTGAGTTTAAAAAATAGTATAATTAGATGAAGCAAATAAATGCATTAACATTATAAATTGTTTGGCCTTGCCATGTCTGTGTGATGCTTCAATGTTAAACTACATGTTTCAGTTGCCACGTCCCATATCTTGACCGACTTGTCCTCACTTGCACTAGCAAGTATGTTTCTGCACACACCCAAAATCAAAGAAACAAGACAAAGCATTATATTTCACTATCTTCACATACTAGTTAATAAAAACTAGAGAATTCGCAAATACCGGTACTCTTTATTCCATGCCAGTCCAAGAACTGAACCTGTGTGACTACCATCCTTGTATTCAACAGATTTCTATTAAGAAACAGAGAAAAAGAGCATCCAATAAGAAGAATGTATCTCGTAAGTTTTCGGATTTTAAAACTACGATACTGAAAGTAGAAGATATTGTTATAGACAAAAGAATCCAAGAATATTGATTTAACAACAAAAGACCATGAATTAGCGATTAAATATAAAGCAAAAATTACATCAAAACATACATATTGAAAGTCAGAACGATCTAACCAAACATCTACGGTGAGACTAAAGCTTCAGACACATTCCTGATGTGCAACACATGCAACTAGAATTTTACTAATGCCAAAGCTCAACTAAAGAAACTACCTTCTTTCCCTTTTTCTTCTTTCCAATAATTCCACCAAGTGTTGCAGATGGCTGGACTTCATCCATCTAAAATCAACAAATTTCGAAGATCAATTAAATCCGATAAGCATCAAGTTTATCAAACTGTAACCAAAAGTAAACAAAATACATACAACATCAAGGTCCCATATCTCAATGGTCGGGCTAACGGATCCAATAGCAATGAAATTCCCTATTGACGAAAAATATCACATGACAAGATGAGCCAATGTGAGTTGGAATAAATTTGCATATGTAAAGTGCTTCCTTTATATTAGCAAAGAAAAATTACAGCACGACTGCGAGAGGAGCCACAACTAGAAAAGGTGAACATGTTACCTGTCTTTCCACCTTTAAGGGGGCAATCAAGCCACGCCGTGCAAAGAGGTGCAGCTGGGATGAGAATATCGTGGCGTACATATTTTGAATCACCATATGATGGGTCTTCCACAATCCAAACCTGTTTTTCGAGATCAATTTCAGAAACTAATGCAGGTCATATTCATATAACTTGAAGCTGCAATTTAAGTTTCTTCACAAAAAAATACATGCCTCAAGATGGCTGACATCATCCTTAATTCTAGCACAAACTATTACTATATCATCCGGTTTTATGGTGATGTCATCTTCCTCCTCGGAGTCATCCTTCAAGATCCGGTTACATAATGTGTCAGTAGGTAGTACATAATCATGAAGGAAGATGAAATAAGAAATATTGCAAACTTAAGTCAATATATCATAAAATGCGATAAACAACGATTTGTAGTGAAGCCGAATTGTGAGTAAGCAACTTACATCCTGTCCCTTTAAATAAGGGTCCATTTCGTTACTTGGATAATACAAGTTGGCAGAACCCGAACCAAAGATATCAGGACCTGGTCTCCACAATAAAAAAAAAAACATCAAATATCAAACAATTCTTTTATCAGTTTATCTAGACACTAAGAAATCACATCATGTAAAAAATTAAAATCAACCATCGTCCTCTTCATCATAATTATCCATGTCCAGCTCCATCAATGCATCTGCTATGCTGAGAGTTTTTGCCTTTGAACTCTCAGAAGAGTTTCCAAGAGCATTAGCAGCCGTTAATGCACGAGAAAGTTCGTCGTCTTGCTCGACCGCATCGTCATTATCCATATTTTCATCGTTTTCAGCCCCTTCACTGCAAAATAACACCGGAATTTACTCAAGCACAACGTAACTCTTAAATCTAAGTATCGAAAAAGTCCAATTCCTATATTGGTTGATAGAAACACCATATCAAAAATTAAAGACCAAATAAATCATAAATAAAGAACACTATAATCACGTGATTTAACCATATAAAAAAAATAAAAAATCTAACCGTAAATTCAGGATACCCATCTTTAAGAGCTCTTGAATTTCTTCTTTAGTTGGAGGATCAGCTGTGGTAGGTACTGATTTGAAGGCCCCTTTCGGAACGCAGGATATGGATGTTATCATTCTCGATTTGATGATTACAACACCTGAATCAACACAAAGAAGAAGAAGAAAAACAGCATATGCGAATTATTTCCAAATTCAGTATATATAAACTTTGAATTATCAAAGTGAAAATTATATGTATATAAGAAATTGAAAACTACCTTGGAAATTATTTCGATAACGAGGGAGGTTTAGCTTTTGGTAGAGCGCAGTCTCTACTCTCTACTAAGAATTTGTATATCGAAACTTGAAATCGGTATGATGACGAAGATGAGCATCAACAGCAAAATCTACCCTACAGGCTACAGGGCCCACGGATTCGGGTGTGATTGGGCCAGTCCGACGCTTTCAATTTTTTTTTATATATAACCCCTTAAATAAAAAATAATTTTATTAATGCTAGTATTACATAAATATACTCCATAAATAACTTTTTTATAAAATAATTTTATTGATGCTACTAATATATAAAGATTGTTTGTAATTACACTTTCTCGTACATGAATTTGGGCACCACTCCAATCACACCTCTGGACTGGACCTGCCATCGCTCCACACGTAAAAACTTAAACACGAAATCGACGACATCTACAAGGTCGATGTAAGTGTTTCTAGAACATTTAAGAAGTATCTTAATATCATAACCAATGTTTATTATAAATTCATTCGCAACTTGGTGGTATAACTATAATAAATTTTGTTTCTTACTATATTACTATTTAGTAACAGAAATACATATGACAAAACTCTAATAGTATAAATATATACTCCTATTGTGTTGCATTTTTACAACGACACTGTTTTTATATTTGAACGAATCCCAGTTATGAAGGCCCGAATAAGAAAACTGAAAACGGTATTTTTTTTTTTTTGTTGTTGTAAAGGTGAGTCATATATTTCGATGACTTTAAACTAAACTTTATTGGCCTTTATATTAAATTTGTACGAGGTAGACAACAAGTGAAAGGGATACATCCATATCTATGCATGTGACCTTGCTCTCTTGCCCGTGGCACTTGCTGTATTTATTAGGCTCTCATGCCAGACACATGTTTGCTCTTGATCACATTCTTAACTATTTTTTCTAGACCTGTTCAATCATTTTTCTAACTTTAATTTCAAATTAATCACATCATGTTATTAAATTAGTATTCAAAAGAAAGTTCAATTTATAAGTTTTAGAATTTCTCTATTTCCATTATCAATTGATTTCAAAATAAAATTTATGATTATCATTTTATTCTCTCATTCAATAATTTGAGTATTTATGTAGCAACTCGAATTTTTTCAATAAAATTAATTAATTTATGTATATACAAAAGATATGAGAATAGAGTTTGGGGATTTATGGTGATCATAGAAAGAGAAGAAGAAAACATAGATGTGCAACATGAAAACTTTAAGAAACATGAAAATTTTGATCTTTCAACCGCATCTTAATATCAGGCAAGTCAAGCGTTTTTAGTTTCATGTCATTAGATTATATTTCAAATCTAAGATTTTTCGTTATTATTTTAAATAATACTAAGGAACGGAACTTAATAATAAAAGTAAAAACTGTCGAGCATACGATGTAGTTTCTTTTGGACTGAAACCGGCTGAACTGAACTGAACTGAACTTAAGCGATCTGAACTGAACTGAACTGAACTGAACTTAAGCAATCTGAACTGAATTGAATTAATTTTTTATAATAATAATAATAAATTGTATAAATTATTAAATATTTTTTTAAAAATATTAATAATATTATGAAGGTAACTAGATTTTATATTTAAAATTATAGATTCAAATTATTTTTTGTTTATTTTATTTTAATTTATTTTGAAGCGAACTTAACTGAACTGAACTGAAGCGATCTGAACTGAACTGAAGCGGTCTGAACTGAACTGAACTGAAATTAAGTCCAAAAGAACATGTTAGTCTATATACTTCCTAGTGATTATTTTGATATATTATTTTCTTGAAACTTTGAATTTTTGGATTATGAATCTATGACATGATTTTTTTAAAATTGTTTTATATTGTTTTGGTTATTGGTTATTAATCAAAATCGAACCAAAAATTTTGGTTTGGTTTTTTATTGGTTTCAATATAATTTAATTGGTTCGTTGACCGACCGAATTAGTTTAGTTTTTCAATTTGTCAAAGTAATTTGATTCGGTCGGTGAACAAACCGACCAATGTTCACCTCTAACCTTAGACCATACACTAGAGCAATCACTTTCAACACAACCTATCTAATTAAATATTATTTTCTCTCTCTGCCACCTATACAATTAACCACTCAACCATTTCATTTTAGTTTTCAACATTTATCAACAACACCTTCAAACTCAACCTTCCCAATAAAATAATTTATTTATATATTATTAATTTTTTCAATTAATAAATATGCTTTATATTATTTATATATTTAATTAATTGTTATTTTTAAAAATAATATAATTTTAAAGTATTTTGTAATCTAATATTGTATTTATTATTAAAAATAATTAATATTTTTTTTTAATAACTTATTTTTTTCTTTAATTACATTTACATTATTTGAATAAATTAAATAACCCAAAAATAAAATTAAAAAAATAAATTTGTATTAAATTTGAATTTATTAAGAGGTAAAAATAGATTTTTTATTAATATATTAAATTATGTTAAGATTGATCTTGATTTGTATATATATAATGAAAAATATAAATTTTACTATTTTTAGTTTTTAGTTTTGATAAATATACAAAAAGTTATAATAGTTTTAATATAAAGATTTTTTTTAATAATTGACGGACCAATTAGAATGTGACATGTGGCAGGCAACCATGCATGAGTGGGCGGTCGATTTGAGTGCCTGGTCGCACCTTCGAGATATTTTCTTTTTAGTTTTAATAATAAAATAATACGAAAAGTGGGCAACCAGGTACCTCCGTAGTGTATGGTCTTAAGTAGTTTGACACTAAACAATGAATGACCTCTGATGGTTAGATCTTAGAAAGAGCCTATGGACAAGGTGTAAAATTAACAATGAATGATGACTAGAGCGTTGAAAGGGCCTTTAGACAAGGTGCCAATTAACAATGATTTGCCTCAATAGCTATAGCGTCAAAATAACCTCTAAACAGGTGTGCAACTACGACGAATGGCCACAATGGAATTGGGTAGCCCTTACGATGTGAAGTAAGCTTGCGTTTAACTTTAACATTAGACGCAAGCTTACTTGACACCGTAAGAGCTACCCCAGTTAAATGTGGTCATTCATAGTTAGTTGCACAACCTATATTAACAATGAATCATGATGACTAGAGCGTCGAAAAAACCTTTGGACAGGGTGTGCAATTAACAATGATTGACTTCAATGGCTAGAGCATCGAAAGAAACTTTAGACATGACGTGCAACTACGACGAATGGCTACAGTGGAATAGGGTAACCCTTACGATGTGAAGTGAGCTTGCGTCTAACTTTAACATTAGATGCAAACTTACTTGACACAGTAAGAGCTACCCCAGTTCAATGTCGTCATTTATTGTTAGTTGCACAACCTATCTAGAGCTCTTTTCGACGCTCTAGCCATTGAGACCATTCATTGTTAATTGCACACTGTGTGTATAGGCCATTTTGACGGTTTAACCATGGAGGTCATTCATTGTTAGTTGTACACTTTGTCTGGAGGTCCTTTCGATACTCTGGCCATTGAGATCATTCATTGTTAGTATTACTCTACTTAAGGTAGTTACTTACGATGTTCGTCATTTCTTACTTTAAATATTAAGTTTCGTTCTTTATTATTTTGATCGTAAAATTGACTTCTAATGTATATATTCTTACGTCTGAATGAACTAATGATATGTATGAATTTGAAATATCAACATAAGCATTAAAACGAACATAAATAAAAATGTGAAAATACAACTAAATATTAAAAGATATACAAATTAATACAAAAGTTAATACACATAAAAGTATAATAAATACAACCAAGCAATATATGCATTTTACATTTGTTGTTGCAAGCATCAAGTATTATATAAACAAGCACATGTTATCATGACATTAATTATACTCCATTTATCCCAAACAAATGGACATAGGGAGGTATGCACGGATTTTAAGAAAAATGTGTTATTTATATTTTTTGAAAGGTATAAAAATATTTTCATAGTGTAAAGTGTGTAAATGAAGGAGAGTATGACCATTATTTTGGAACTGTATAAAAGGTGTAACTTTTTATGAGAAGAAGAGAGTATGTAATAACGGCATATATAGTTGTTCTCTATATAAAAGTTAACATATACACCAACAGATGAATCTAATCGATAGAAATTATATAAGCTAATACGTGTTCTTCAACAATAAACACATTAACAATTTATTCAAATTAACACTAAAATCATATATTCATATATAATCATAGTACCCATAGATTATTAATTCCAAACAATTATAATTCAAGCAAGAATCACATTATTTAAAATGATAACGAAAAATCCTAAATTTAAAATATAATCTGACTAACATGAAACTCACTTGACTGATCATAATTAAGTTGCGGTTAAAAGATCAAAGTTTTCATGGTTGCGCTTCTTTGTTTCCTTTTTCTCTTTCTATGATCACCGTAAATCCCCAAACCTTATTCTTATATCTTTGGTACATACATATATTTATGTGTTTTTATTTATTGAGATCAAATTTAGCCCTATAAAATATAATTTGATAAGCTCATAAAAATATAAGTTCAGCGAATAAAAAATACTAAACTTAAATCAGTTCATTAAGTGAGAGCAGTCCAAACTATAAAATATTGAAATCTTATTAAAATACTGAATTCCAATGAATACGTGTAAAAACAAATTATTTAAATTAATTAATTTTTATTATAAAATTTTGAATTGTTATAATATAATGTCATATACATGTGTCACAGAAAATACAACAATATCACATTTGACTCGTCCCATCAAGAGAACACTAAGAACAAACCGTTCAAAACAAGATCCACAAATGTAAAATTTCAATCAACATCTTCACCGTGAAAAAGGCCTTGTCTAATTAAAGTACGTACACAGATAAAAAGTTCATGACTAAGTGGGTGAACTGTCTCCGGTGAAGTGCTTGTTGGCAAATAAAGAGGGGAGGAGAGGAAGTACTTTATTAAATATTACTCTTTATTGAATAGGAAGAAGGTTTACAATGAGATGATTTTCTTCTAAACATTTGACGACTATTTATACTAACACATTACATCCTAACATTAAATAAACTTCACTTAATTTTGTAAATGTTAGTTTTGGCGACAACGTGTTTTTTCCTTGTGTTTTTGTTTATGTTGATTTTCAGGGTTGCAGGTTAAGAATCCGAAGTCAACTATCTTGCGCATGGAAATGGAGACTTGAGTCTCCACTTTTGGACATACATAAAAACGGCGACCAGAGTCGCCGCTTTTGAAGATGCGCGGTTTTGGCGACTCGTGTCGCCGAAAATGGAGTTGGTGAAAAACGGCGACCAGAGTCGCCGCTTTTGGTGACGCGAGGAAACGGCGACTCGTGTCGCCGCTTTTGGTGCATGACAGGATTCCAGCGACAATTGTCGCCGCTTTGGTTGCTGCAAGAAAACGGCGACTGGAGTCGCCGTTTGTGGTGTTGTGCACTGGTTTGATTCCAGCGACTGTGGTCGCTGTTTTTGGCACGCGACATGGAACCGGCGACTGGAGTCGCCGGTTTGGGCAAATACATGAAAACGGCGACTCATGCTTTTGTCATGTTTTTTAATACTAAGTACTTACTACGTGTTTTTTCTTTCACCAGGTACTCAGTTCGAGGAAATGAAGAATTGTTCCATGTTTGTAACTTCAACAATATCGACGACCGTGAAGACGATGAAATTCGAGACTTCAACACTTAGAGATTTTCACAAGAAATTGAAGATGAAGAATTGAGATCGATGGAGTCAAGATTGAAATTGAAGTTTGATTTTGAAATTGAAGATTCAAGATTCAAGGATTCAAGAATCAAAGATTCAAGATTCCAAGATTCAAGAATCCAAGTTCTACAAAGATGATGTCATCCATGGAAAAGTGACATAGGCCGAGCATGCGACGAATGAGAATGTGCCACGTCACCACCCTCACATGTGCGGCTCTACTATAAATACCCATGGATGTTCATTTCACCATTTGACGATTTTGAGAGAACGAAATCTGATTTTTAGAATCGTAGTCGAGCTTTGAGTTTGTGTAGTAGCTTTTGCGCCTTGTGCCAAGATTAGAGTTAGGAGATTTAGCTCTAGGTACTCGTGTGCTAGATTGCAAGTTAGTGGGAGTTGTTGCGACACTCGGGAAACTTCTTGTAATCGTTTTGCCTACCATACTCTTCAAGTGTAATAGTTTAAGTTTTGTGTTCAATGAAATGAAAACTATTACATAACTTTGTCTCCACTTTTTATTCTACGAATTGTGTGAGTGTTTACTTTGACGGAAGCTGGTGTCTGTGAGTTCAAGACCAATTTCACGAAAAATTGGTATCCTACGCTGAAGGCGTAATTTCAATTGGTATCAGAGCGGGACGTCATACGTATAAGACGTGATCCGTTACTTGACTTCATATTTCCGCTACAATGGAGTCGTCCATGTTTGTCCAGAAACCGATTATGCTCACTCATCAAAACTACTCAAACTGGAAGGCCAAAGTTTCTGCTAGGATTAAGGGTTTTGATTCCAGATCTTGGATGGCAGTGTTAGAAGGATGGGAACGCCCATATACGGAAGACGCCGATGGCGTGAGAATTCCGAAACCGGAACGTAGTTGGACGAGAGAGGAACATGACTTGTCCACGGCTAACAGCAAAGCCTTACTTATTATCTGTGAATGGCTAGACCTCAGTATGTATCAGCTGGTCAAGAATTGCACATCTGCCAGAGATGCATGGGAAACGTTACAAAGAACTTGTGAGGGAAGTCATGCTGTTAAGCGATAAAAAATCCGAACTATCACTGCTCAATTCCATCAACTCCGAATGAGGGAAGATGAAGACATCAATGACTACTTGGACAAGATCATGAGATATGTGAATGAAGCTTTTGAACTTGGTGAAATTTTTCCTGCTCCCATGGTATATGAGAAAGTCCTCTCCAGTGTTAGCACTAGGTTCGAGAGTAAGGTGCTAACAATTGAAGCACGAAATGACGAGAACCAAAACTGGGACTATGCTGACTTGATGGCTGATTTGAGAAACTATGACCTGACTCTCAAAGTTCGAAGCAACCCAGACATGTCTCTTGTCTACGAACCGATGACTGCTCTCAAAATTTCAGAGAAAGGAAAAAGTTCAAGAAGCTCTAACTCTCGAAAGACTCATTCGAAAAATGAGAAAACTGAAAGTAGTTTTTCTGCTGATCTGGGTGAATCTGATGATGAGGAAGCTGAGGAAATTGAAAAACTAATGAACTCTAGTAATCCGGACAAACTGGCTGCACTGACTGAGATAGTTACCTATCTCGTGAAACAAGAATTTAAGAGGAAGAACCGTGCTCGAAACTTTCGAAAATTTCAGAAAAGTTCTAACTCATATCCGAATACTCCTGACAACCGAAATCAGGGATCGTCGTCTGACAAAAAGTTCAAAGGGACTAAACTTTCGCCGTACTCCTCTGCTAGCAAAGATGTATCTAAAATGCAATGCTACGAGTGCAAAGGATATGGGCACGTCAAAAACGAATGCCCGAACTTACATCGAAAGAAGAAGCTACCAGTTAGCTATGTTGTGATTGACGATGAGGATGTCATTTCTGAGAACGACGAGTCTGAGGACAACAATTCTGACGATGATGAAGACAACGCTCTAGTTGTCACTTTTGGTGAATCATTTGATCTCGAAAATGTGGAGGTCGAAAACTTTGTGTTTGATGCATTTCTGAAAGACACTGCAACTGCAGACAACATTTTCCGTGTGGCATCGACAAACCGAAATTTTTGTGATGATAACGTTTTCTCGGATGTTGAATCTGAGTCTGAAACTGAAAGGGAAGAGATGACATCTGATGTCCGTCAAAGTGTGACCGAGTCTACTGAACTGGCTGATCTGAAAGAGAGTTACTCTAAACTCGAAAAATTGTGTGACACAACTATCACTGAAAATAGCACACTTGAAGTGTCTCTGAAGTGCTTGACTGAATCCTTATATGAACTCTCAAATGAACAACTCAAGATGTGTGACGAAGTGGTTGTGTTGAGAAACTCAGTTGAGAAGACTGAGGATGAGAAGAAGAAGTTGAACAACTCCTTGACAATTCTCAAAGTAAAATTTGATGACCTTTTCGAAGAAAAACATAAGTATTTCAAGGAAGTTGTCGAACTGAGAGAGTTGTGTGACAAAATGAGTTCTGAAAACTCTAAACTGAAGACGTCACTGAAAAAGGAGTCAACTGAAGTGAAGAAACTGCAGACTCTATTTAAGAACTCGGATGCTGAGAATGATGAACTGAAGTCATCACTGATGAAAACTCAAACTGACCTTGCCATGACCGACAAGGAACGATATGTGTTGAAAGAAAAACTTCATATGACTGATGAGCTACTAAGGAAAATGAACACGAACTCTTCCGTGTTTGACAATGCTGCTTCGTATATGAATCCAAATCGTTACGGACTTGGATTTCAAAAAGTTTTTGAGTCTATTTACTCGACACCTGAAAAGAAGAAAGATGTGAGTTTTGTTAAGGCGTCGGTTGATCTATCTGAGGATAAAAGCAAGGATGACGTTGAATCATCTAAACGGAAGGAGATTGCTGAGGGGAAGAAGATTGCTAAGTCTCCAGAACCAGAAACTCAAAAGTCGATCTCGACTTCAAAATCTGAGACATATCAATTTCCGAAGAATATTGTCAAACTTCCTCGTGGTATCCTTCCCTATGAAAAGACACTGCTGAAGAACTTAGAAAAATCTCAGAATGTGAAGAAAAATAGACAATCCTCACGCTCTAAAACTGTTTTGGTCAAGACGTCTACGAAGGTTGAAACTCGTCAAAGGAGAAAGTATGTATGTCATTACTGTGACCAACCTGGACACATTCGACCATTTTGCTATAAGATGAAGGATGACATGAACAGAGAGTTGATGAATATGAAGAAAAAGGCCGAGAGTGCTAAGGAAATGAAGAAATCTATTTCTCCAAATCCGAAAACTAAGCAAATTCCGAAAACTATGACTGAGAGAAATGTCTATTCTGATGGAAAGAAGATGTGGGTGGCTAAGTCCCAAAAGAGTGAAGTCAAACTAAACTCCACCATTTTAACTGACTGGAAGCCAAGAGAACTGATTTTCTGCAATGTTGCACTCAATGCGTCTGAATCCGGCAACAAAGGCATTTGGTACTTTGATAGTGGCTGCTCCCGACATATGACCGGCACTAAGAAATTCTTGAAAGAATATGAGCCGATGACTGGTTCCCCCGTGGTGTTTGGAGGGGGAGCAAAAGGTGTTGTCAAGGGAAAGGGGACGCTGCAAATCAAAGGTTTACCACCGATCAGAAATGTTGTCCATGTCAAGGGACTTGTTGCAAACCTCATCTCTATCAGTCAGCTGTGTGATGAAGGATTCAATGTGAGTTTTGATAAAGAATCCTGTAGAGTTTTTGATGTTGAGGGAAAGTGTATCATGGAAGGTCCACGTGCTAAAAACAATTGCTATACAACTGAGTATAGTTGCTTCTCCGTGACCGTTCCTGATGAAGGTGACTTGTGGCACCAACGACTTGGCCACACTAGTACTCGCAATCTGAGCAAACTGGTTAAGGGGGAGATAATTCGAGGAATCTCTCAACTTCCCAAAATCGAGAAGCGGGTATGTGGTGACTGTCAGAAGGGCAAGCAAACCCGAACCCCTCATCCAGCACTCCCAACACTTATGAGTACTTCCGCTCCTTTCGAACTTCTACACATGGACTTGATGGGTCCAATGGAGGTGAAGAGCATAGCTAAGAAAGAATATGTGTTGGTTGTGGTCGATGATTTTTCTAGATATACTTGGACAAGATTTCTGGCATCCAAGGACGAAACGTTTAATGCCTTCAAAGGGATAGTGAAATGGATACGAACAAATCATGAAGCTAAGGTGAAGAGGATCAGAAGTGATCATGGAACAGAATTTGAAAATTCTAGCTTCAATGAATTTTGCCTGATGAAAGGTATTCACCATGAATACTCGGCCCCAAAAACGCCTCAACAAAATGGGATCGCCGAACGTAAGAATCGAACACTGCAAGAGATGGCACGCGTGATGTTAATCTCCAAAAGTTTGGCTCGAACTTTTTGGGCAGAAGCCGTCTCTACAGCTGGCTACATTTTGAATCGGATAAGTATTCGATCTGGGACTACTGCTACTGCCTATGAACTTGTAAATGGCAAGAAACCTTCGGTGGCACACTTTCGTGTCTTTGGCTGTACTTGCTATATTTTGAAGGACCGTGATCCTCTAAAGAAATTTGAAGCCAAAGCTGATCGTGGAATATTCGTTGGCTATAGCCAAAATAGTCATGCCTACCGTGCATACAATCTTCGGACTAGGAAAGTCATCGAGACTGTGAACATCAACTTTGATGAACAAGACTTTCTTGGAAAAGATGCAGAGGCTGATTGGGTTAAGGAAGGAATTCTTGAAGTTCGAACTTTTCCTTCAACACCCACAACTGAGACTTCCGAAAATGTTACTCCTAATACTTCACCTGAAGTTGGAGAGTCAAGCAACCGAAACGATGACACTTCGGCAACTGAGGATGACGATGATGATCAAGTTGAAAACCCAACTGACGCTCCAAGAGAGGCACCTGGCCACATCCAAAAACGTCATCCACCGAACCAGATGATCGGAAGTTTGAATGAGCGAACTACACGCTCAAGGAAACCAATGAACTCTCCCGACGAACTCTACAACATCTGTACTTCTGCTGTGTGTAATGAAATCGGCATCACTTGTTTTCTCTCCGAAAATGAGCCGAAAAATTACAAGGAAGCCATGCAAGATGATTTTTGGATCATGGCCATGCAAGAAGAGTTGAATGAGTTCACGCGGAATAATGTTTGGTCCTTAGTTCCCCGAACTTCAAACATCAATGTTGTTGGAACTAAATGGATTTTCAAGAATAAAACAGATGAGCATAACCAAGTTGTCAGAAACAAAGCTCGTCTTGTTGCCCAAGGATATGCCCAAGTGGAAGGCATAGATTTTGATGAAACGTTTGCTCCGGTCGCACGAATTGAGTCCATCAGACTCTTGATTGCTATTGCATGCCATCTTGGCATCAAACTTCGACAGATGGACGTCAAAGCTGCCTTCTTGAATGGTGTGCTGGAAGAAGAAGTCTACGTCGCCCAACCTAAGGGTTTTGAGGATCCGAAAAAGCCAAACCATGTCTACAAGCTTCACAAAGCTCTATATGGCTTGAAACAAGCGCCTCGCGCCTGGTATGGATGTCTCACAGATTTTCTCCTAAAGTTCGGCTTTGAGCGTGGATCGGTGGACAAAACTTTGTTTATCAAGCGAGATGGCAAACACATGATTGTTGCCCAAATTTACGTTGACGACATAGTATTCGGAGCTACTTGTTCTAAACTCGTGACTGCATTCACAGAAGCTATGTCCTCAACTTTTCAGATGAGTCTTGAAGGAGAGTTGCATCAATTTCTTGGACTCCAGATTTCTCAACGACAAGATGGGATATTCGTGTCCCAAAGTAAGTATGCTAAAAACATGGTTGAGAGGTTTGAGATGCATCATGCCAAACCAGCAAACACTCCTATGGCAACTACGGAACGCTTGTCCACGTCAACAAAAAGTCGGAGTGTAAACCAAACTCTTTATCGCTCTATGATTGGGAGTTTACATTATTTAACTGCCACTCGTCCTGACATTATGTTTAGTGTTTGTATGTGTGCCAGGTACCAAGCTGATCCGAAGGAAGACCATTTACGAGCTGTGAAACGGATCCTCCGATACGTCTCTGGGACTTCTCAGCTAGGTCTTTGGTATGCACGCGACTCTTCATCCAACCTTGTCGGCTATTCTGATGCCGACTGGGCGACGGACACAGACGAAAGAAAGAGTACCTCCGGATGTTGTTGCTTTCTCGGCAATAATATCGTTTCTTGGCATAGTCGCAAACAAAATTGCATAGCTCTCTCAACTGCCGAGTCTGAATATGTCGCAGCTGGAAGTTGCTGCACTCAATTGCTATGGTTAAAACAAATGTTGAATGACTATCTCATCGAGAGTGCTCCATTGGTGCTGTTTTGTGATAATCAGAGTGCTATCAAAATCAGCGAAAATCCTGTCCAGCATTCAAGAACTAAACACATCGACATTCGACATCATTTCATTAGAGATTTGGTTGATCGTGATATAGTCAGTCTACAGCATATTTCAACAGAAAAACAGCTTGCTGACATCTTTACCAAACCTCTTGACTTTGAGAGATTTAAAACTCTAAGAAATTCTCTCTGCATGTGTTCTCTCTAAGAGTTCACGAAAATTTTGAAGTCTGAAAGATTATTTTCTTTACTTCTGAATATGCACTTGGCTTCGTCGTGGATTAGTCTAATCAGTTGAACATGGATTCGAGGCCGCTTTAGTCTTCGGACCCAAGAGTATTTATTCCTCTGAGTGCAAACATGTGAACATGGCTCATAACTCCTCGCTTCATCTTGCATAGATCCATAAAGCCAAGTAACGGAGGACGCCGGTACCCCCGGCTCCCCTCTTCGAAAGGTCGTACATGGACGCTGAACTTTAAGACGATCTCCAAAAACACTTCGGAGGACGCAAGTGAACCTTGCTCCCCTTTGACTGATGTAATATGGGAGGAATGTCTGTTGCATTTCATTTAAAGCTAAAAACTCGTCTGGAGGACGTCGGTTCCCCCGACTCCCCTCTGATTGAAGTAATGCTAGTTCCTGATTGGAGTGCCTTAAGTGTTCACCTTGCACTTATGAATTAAAATCTCTTGTGCGGTGCTAACTCATCAAATATGTTTCGACGAAACACGACAGCATCCTTGTGATTGTGACGAAGGACAAGTAAAACTTCTATCAACATACTTCGGTCCCTTTCACCGGTTTTTAATATGAGAGATTTTCATTACCTCAAAGTTTCTATCACCTTGTGTGAAATTTTTTGTTTTGGAAAATGATGAAAAGTGGACTCTTTTCTGGGAAAATATCTGCTCTTCATTGCCTTTATCACCCCTCGAATCTCCACTAAAATGGTTTTGAATGTTTGTAGTGTGTTGAACACTTGAATGACTAACTCGGGATGTGTTGTTTTTGATTTTGCATTTTTGTAGTTCATATCCAGCGCTACGTGGGTTGCCATCTCTGCAATCAAAATTTTGAGTGTAGCGACAACCAACTTGCAAATTTCACAGTGACAAGGTTTGGGATGTGCAATACATGGAGACTCACCCAAAACTGGAGATTTGAGTCGCTGGTTTTTCGCCTTGTCCCAAAACGGCGACAGCTGCCAAAACTGGCGACAGCTGCCAAAAACGGCGACAGCTGCCAAAACCGGTGACTAGTGCCAAAACGGCGACTCTCCTAAAAACGGCGTCTCTCATTTCTGCCTTAGCCAAATTTTCAACGTCAACGAAAATTCGACAACTCACATTTCTCAACCGATAGCTCTCAACGTCGGATTTCATGCCTTGGTTTGATTTTCATTTTTTTTATTTTATTTTTATTTTTATTTTGTTTATTTATTAAATTTGAAAAGTATTATTTTAATAATATTTTCAAAATTAATAAATTTTTGTTCGTCTCCTAGACCTAATTTTTCTTCTTGAGATGAGCTGTTTACAGGTTTTGGACTGGGCTTTTTCATTCCGACGGGCGGCCCAAATTTTTCCTATAAATAGGCCTTGATGAAAACCTATTTCATTTGCGCTTACATCAGAATTCTCTAACTCTCAGGCTCTCGATCTCTAGACACTCAACTGCAAGCTCAGCGTCCGAAATTCTTAGTTCTTAGGTTCTTGTTTTTCCGTTGCATCCGGCAACTCTAGCTTTGCGCAACCGGCGCCCTGTTCTTGTTTTAGTGGTTAAACTTCGCTGTCGTGATTTCCGGAATTCACAGCCGCTAACTATCAGTTACTCTCCTTTCTTCGAAATGGCCAAGAATTTCGACGACATGATGGCTGACATGACTGTGTACCTCAACGAACAGTTTGAAAACGCCGCGTCTCCAAACTCCAAGAAAGCGGCTTATGAAGAACTGAAAGCTCACTTGGATAAAGTTGAGCGACGCTCTAGTAAGACTGTGTCTGCTGAACCTGACTTAACGAAAACTGCAACTCCTGCCCACTCTTCTGCTCGTCATCCGGGCAAGGAACCAAAGTCAGGAAAATCTAGCAAGGAAAGAGATAGCTCGCTTCGGATCTACAAAGGAACTGTCTCTCGAGAGGAATACAACAAGTTACTCGCAGCTGGCGAGATAACTAAGGATGGAAAGAAAGTTATGAAAATTCCATCGACCGCGTCCTTGACTGCGGCTTCTGATCCAAAGACAGGGAACCCTAAGACTCCAACTGGGAGTGCCGCGGGAAAGAAACCAACTACCAGTGGAGGTGGTGCGAAGGCATCAACTCCGAAAAACTCTGGTGAAAAATCAAAAACCCACAGCTCACAGAAACCACCCTTGGCTCCTCCATCGTCGGGATCAGCTGGATCCCAAAAATCGACTGACGGCTTCAAGTATGTTTCGGATATTTCTGAGTGTCCGAAAGCTCATTCTGACGACTTCTTCACCCCAACTGCTGAACGTCGTCACAAACTGATTCAGACGTTACCTATTCACACTGATCGAACTATTCGAAAAGATAACTATGTCAAGCACGGCATCACGGCTTTTCTGACTCAGATGCACCTGCTCAAATCGGTGAATCTTACCTATCGCTATTCCATTCCCATACTTAACAAATTTTATGCTAGCCTGTCTTCCGATTTTGCTGATCCGAAGAGTCGGATGTTTGGTTGTTTTGTGTTTCGCCGAAAGTTGTACAAGTTCCGTCCGTACTACATAAACAAATTTTTGGAGAGATTGGAAATTGACTCCAGATGGACATCACCGACAGCTGAGGAAAGGGCTGACGACTTGAAAGTTGGCACTTTCATCACCCAGAAAAAGGTTAAGTCCGAACTACCACCGCCGTCCAAACTCTCAGCTTTCTATGGCATCCTGCATCGTCTTGGGATGTCAAACTGGATGGCACATCAAGACTTAACTGAGATGCACCCTGACTTGATGCATCTCATTTTTCGTCTCAGCTGCGGCGAACAAGTTAACCTTGGCAAGATTATTTTCAATGACTTGTGCAAAATTGCCAAACTCTCAGATGAGGCTATCATTCGTCAAGCTGAGCTGCCTGAACAGAAAAAATTTCATCTCACGCATCCGTGTCTCATCTATGGCATGCTTCATGACCAGGAATTTGTTCCTGACACTCCTCTTGAGAAAAAGATGAAGAAAAATGGGGCTGTCAAGATTACGGGCAAGTATCTGAAACCGAACAAGAGAGTCATCGACTTACCCTGGACCGAACTGTTCGACAGGAATGCACTTCCAGATATTTTGACTCCACCTCCATCGCCTCAGTCTTCCAGAAAGCGAAAGCCTGCAACTCAGAAAACTAAGTCACCAGCTGCAAAACGACAAAAGACACAGACGACAGCTGCTGACAAAGAAACTGAAACTGAGGGTGTTAAGTCACCAAGAGTTGTGCCTCGAGGTTTTGGCCCGACTTCAGGAATCCCATCTCATCAAAATCCTTATCACCCGATCCATAGTCACCGTGCTGTGGTTCCTTCAGCTGTGGTTAAGGAATTCTATGTTGCATCTGAGTTGGTTGAAAAACGCCAAGCTGAGCACGTGACTGCTTATAACAGAATGGTTGAGGCGCAAGAACTTCAAAAGCAAGCGTTCAAAAAACTGCAACGGGAGATCCAACAAGGGGGAGGACTTGGTGATGTTGGAGCCCCCGATGCAAGCTTACAGGATACTTTTATTCTAAAGATGGTCAGGGATGCAATTCAGGAAGCTCACACGCAGCTGTCCAAAAGCAAGCTGATTGAAGTGGTCAAAGATGACGGTGAGAAATCGGATGACGCCGAGAAAACTGATGATGATATCTTTGATGGTGTTTTTGATATTCGAGACAAAGGAAAGAAGAAGATGGAGGATACTACAAATCCAGGGGCGTCGTTCGCGATGCCGTCTGATGGTCTCAGGGACGAAGATGATGTCGACGTTGTTGATGTTGACGACGATGCTGGAGATGGTCTGGGTGAGCAAGAGATTTTCGGTGATCCGGATTCTGACTCTGACGAAAGTGACGACTCTAGCTCAGACGATGGTTTCAGCTATGAGGATGATGAAGAAGAGACAGTCGGAAGTCCGGAGCGTGATCCAACTCAAGACTGAAGTTCCAAGTTTTTATTCATGCTTCTATCTCCTGTTTTTTTCATAACTCTTGAACTCGTGTTTCTTGTTTTTGCATGCATCCAACTTTGAACTTATTCGTCCATGCATAGTTTTTTTCATATTTGGTTAACTCTGGATATTGTTTTGGTTTGAATTTTTATCTAAGTTTTTTTTATGATTGGTTTGATATTTGGCTAAGTCTTTTATGGTTTTTTCATTGATTGTATGATTGATGTTTTTCCATTTTTACTTAGTTATTTTTGATGGTTTGTTGGTTGAGGGGGAGATACTTGTATCTCGTTTTTACTTAACCTTGTTTTCATGAGTTGTGCCAAAAAGGGGGAGATTGTAAATGTTAGTTTTGGCGACAACGTGTTTTTTCCTTGTGTTTTTGTTTATGTTGATTTTCAGGGTTGCAGGTTAAGAATCCGAAGTCAACTATCTTGCGCATGGAAATGGAGACTTGAGTCTCCACTTTTGGACATACATAAAAACGGCGACCAGAGTCGCCGCTTTTGAAGATGCGCGGTTTTGGCGACTCGTGTCGCCGAAAATGGAGTTGGTGAAAAACGGCGACCAGAGTCGCCGCTTTTGGTGACGCGAGGAAACGGCGACTCGTGTCGCCGCTTTTGGTGCATGACAGGATTCCAGCGACAATTGTCGCCGCTTTGGTTGCTGCAAGAAAACGGCGACTGGAGTCGCCGTTTGTGGTGTTGTGCACTGGTTTGATTCCAGCGACTGTGGTCGCTGTTTTTGGCACGCGACATGGAACCGGCGACTGGAGTCGCCGGTTTGGGCAAATACATGAAAACGGCGACTCATGCTTTTGTCATGTTTTTTAATACTAAGTACTTACTACGTGTTTTTTCTTTCACCAGGTACTCAGTTCGAGGAAATGAAGAATTGTTCCATGTTTGTAACTTCAACAATATCGACGACCGTGAAGACGATGAAATTCGAGACTTCAACACTTAGAGATTTTCACAAGAAATTGAAGATGAAGAATTGAGATCGATGGAGTCAAGATTGAAATTGAAGTTTGATTTTGAAATTGAAGATTCAAGATTCAAGGATTCAAGAATCAAAGATTCAAGATTCCAAGATTCAAGAATCCAAGTTCTACAAAGATGATGTCATCCATGGAAAAGTGACATAGGCCGAGCATGCGACGAATGAGAATGTGCCACGTCACCACCCTCACATGTGCGGCTCTACTATAAATACCCATGGATGTTCATTTCACCATTTGACGATTTTGAGAGAACGAAATCTGATTTTTAGAATCGTAGTCGAGCTTTGAGTTTGTGTAGTAGCTTTTGCGCCTTGTGCCAAGATTAGAGTTAGGAGATTTAGCTCTAGGTACTCGTGTGCTAGATTGCAAGTTAGTGGGAGTTGTTGCGACACTCGGGAAACTTCTTGTAATCGTTTTGCCTACCATACTCTTCAAGTGTAATAGTTTAAGTTTTGTGTTCAATGAAATGAAAACTATTACATAACTTTGTCTCCACTTTTTATTCTACGAATTGTGTGAGTGTTTACTTTGACGGAAGCTGGTGTCTGTGAGTTCAAGACCAATTTCACGAAAAATTGGTATCCTACGCTGAAGGCGTAATTTCAAATTTCTATGAAACTTAAGCTTTTAATACTTAAAACTCCTATACTAAATATGATGCATGTTGAAACGACACCATACAATAACTCTTAAGTTATTTATTTTTTTTATTTCATTTATTATATCAAGTTTATGTTTCAACACTCCCCCTTAAACTTGATTCTTCCGAACTCCGAGCATGAACCTTAGTCTCTTGAAATCATCGAACTTGAGTGGCTTTGTGAATATATCGGCAACTTGATCCATTGACTTCACGTACTCCAGCTCTATTTCTTTCTTTGCAACACATTCTCGAATGAAATGATATCTTGTATCAATATGTTTGCTTCTTTCATGAAAGACAGGATTTTTAGCCAAACTCTGAGCTGACTTGTTGTCGATCATGACTTTTGTTGCATGTCCTTGCTCCAAGTGAAGTTCCTTCAACAATCTTCTCAACCAAATTGCATGACAAGCACAAGAAGTTGCCGCCACATATTCCGATTCACAACTCGAAAGTGTTACTATAGCTTGCTTTTTCGAACTCCAAGCTATTGCATGTTCTCCCATAAAGAACATAAATCCAGTCGTGCTTTTTCGATCATCAAGATCTCCTGCATAATCACTATCACAATATCCAGACAACATGTAGTTGCTCGAAGAGCTGTAGAGAATACCATAATCAAGTGTGCCTTTGATATAGCGAAGTATCCTCTTTGCAGCTAACATGTGTGCCTCGGCTGGATTCTCCATAAATCGACTCACAACACCGACTGCATATAAAATGTCAGGTCGTGTGCAAGTTAAGTACCTTAAGCTTCCGATAAGACTTCGGAACGCACTTGGATCGATCTTTCCTTCCTCTTTCCTCAGTTGTGTTCCAAATTGCATTGGAGTATTCACTGAATTGCAATTGAACATTTTAAACTTCTTGAGGACTTCATTTGCATATCTTTCTTGTGAGATAAATATCCCTTCTTCAGATTGATTCACTTGGATGCCCAAGTAATACGACATCTGTCCCATGTCGCTCATCTCGAATTCTCGTGCCATCGCCGACTTGAATTCTTCATACATTTTCACATTGCTCCCTGTGAAAATGAGATCATCCACATACACACAAACATATAACAAGTCTCTACCTTCTTTCTTCACGTAGAGAGCATACTCGTGGATGCATCTTGAGAATCCATTTCCTTGCAAATATTTATCAAGTCGGTCATTCCAAGCTCGTGGTGCTTGTTTGAGCCCATACAACGCCTTCTTTAGCTTCAACACTTTATCTTCATGGCCTTTGATTTCATAGCCGAGCGGTTGATCAATGTAGACAGTCTCGTTTAGATTTCCGTTTAGAAATGCATACTTCACATCTAATTGATGCACCATCCATCGATTTTGAGCGGCTAGTGAAATCAACAAGCGAATGGTCTCCATGCGAGCTACTGGGGCGAAAACCTCGTCATAGTCAATTCCTTCTTTTTGTTTGTAGCCTTTAGCAACAAGCCGAGCTTTATATCTTTCAACCTCTCCATTAGCATTTCTTTTCACTTTGAACACCCATTTTACTCCAATGGTCTTTTGGTGCTCTGGACGAGATGTCAACTCCCATGTATCATTCTTCACGATGGACTGAATTTCATCGTCCATGGCTTTCCTCCATTTTTCATCTCCACTGGCTTCTTCATAGCTCGCTGGTTCAGCATCTGCGAGTAGACAAAATAGACTAAAGTTTTCAATTTCATGGGTCTGATTGTAGATATCCTCGAGACTTCGATATTTAGGCGTCTTTTCTCCTGGTGAGTCCGGTGACCTCGGTGTGACCGGAGAAGGAGGTTCCTCGGGCATCGCTTCTTCTTCTTCTTCATAAAAATAAGGAATAAAATCATATGATTCTCTTTCCTCCAGCGAGCTCCAATCCCATGAAGCTGCTTCATCCAACTCGACATCTCTGCTCACTACAAGTCTTCCGGTACTCGGATTGTACAACTTGTATCCTTTGGTGTTTTCATCGTACCCGATGAACACAAGCTTCTTACTGCGATCATCAAGTTTGATTCTATCTTGCTCGTGAACATGAGCATATGCGATAGAGCCAAACACACGAAGATGTGATACATTCGGTTTCCTTCCGCACCACGCTTCTTGCGGTGTTTTCTTTTCCAGACTTTTGGTCGGACTCCTGTTTGATAGGTACACCGCACACGCTACAGCTTCTGCCCAAAATTCCCTTGGCATGTTTTTAGCTTTCAACATACTCCTCGCCGCATTGAGTATTGTTCTATTCTTCCTTTCGACGACGCCATTTTGTTGAGGCGACCTCGGAGCCGTTAAAAGTCGACGAACTCCATGTTCGGCACAAAATTTGTTGAATTCATTCGAAGTGAATTCACCTCCTCTGTCTGTCCTCAAAGCTTGGATCTCATATCCGCTTTGTTTTTCCACCAGAGCTTTAAACTTCTTGAATGCATCAAAAGCTTCCGACTTTTGCTTCAAGAGAGAAATCCACGTCTTTCGGCTATAATCGTCAATAAATAGCACGAAGTAAGAACTTTTACCGAATGATTGAGGGTTGATCGGTCCACAAACATCCGCATAGACAAGTTGGAGTGGCTTTGTCGCTCTCGAAGTGGATTGTTTAGGAAAGCTCTTTCTTGGATGCTTGCCCAGCAAGCACGCTTCACACAATTGATCAGGTTGATCAATCTTTGGAACTCCTATCACCATCTTGTGATTTTCCAAAGCTTTTAGTCCTCCAAAATGTAAATGGCCAAATCTCATATGCCATATCCATGATGGTTCCAGACTGCAGGTCTTCAAGCACATGGGTGCACAATTCTTCAAATCCAACAAGAACATTCTGTTCTTTGTCATATCCACCTTTGCAACGAGGCTTTCATCTTGATCGCGAAGCCAAAGTGTACGACCTTCCATGTGAACTTTATAGTTCCTTTCCAAAAGTTGACCAATACTCAAGATATTGCTCGTCAATTTTGGAACGTAGTAGACGTCACTCAAAATTTTGTGCCCGCCAGTTTTTGTTTCAAGAAGAATCGAACCTTTGCCTTCGATTGAGATCTTCGTATCATCGCCAAAACTTATAAGCCCTTTCTTGCTAGGATCAAGCTTTACAAATTTGCTTTTGTCTCCCGTCATGTGGTTGCTGGCTCCATTGTCGAGATACCAGGTGTTCGCTCGATCGGTGGAATTTTCTTTCAGTGCGAGCAACAAGGATTGTTCACCATCAGCTTCCTTGTTCTCGGCTAAGTTTGCCTCTTCGCCTTTCACTTTGGAATAACACTCAGAAGCATAGTGCCCGTACTTGTGACAGCGGTAGCATTCAATATGCGACTTGTCCTTTTTCTCATTGTAACCGGAATGGTTACCTCTTCCTCGTCCTCTTCCTTGACCCCTTGAATTGTTCGAATTTTCATGACTCTTTTGAGATGACTGCTCGTCACTCCCTTGAGAATTTGCTCGTCCTTGACCACGTCCTCGGCCTCCTGCTCGACCGCGGCCACGACCTCGATATGAAGTTCCTCCTCGTGAAGTCGTCTTTGCTTGTAAGAGATTTTCTGATTTCTCTTTGGCTTGCTCGCCTCGATTCATCATCTCTTCATAAGCACGTAATGACCCGTTAAGTTCATCAACGGTCATTATCTCCAAATCTTTTGACTCCAAAATTGCGACCACCACATGGTTGAATTTTGAAGACAGAGATCGTAGTATTTTCTCTACTACTCGGACATCTGTGAGCGCTTCTCCAAGTCTTTTCATTTGATTGACTATAGCCAAAATTCTCGTGAAGTAGTCGGATATCGACTCATTCTCCTTCATCGAGATCAATTCAAACTCTCCCCTTAGAGTTTGAAGGCGAATCTTTTTCACCTTATCGACTCCTACAACGGAGTTGCGAAGCGTCTCCCACGCGTTCTTCGATATTGATTCATTGGCTATTTTCTCGAACATATCTTCATCCAATCCTTGATGAATCATCGTCAGGGCAAGTTGGTCTCTCTTCCTATCTTTCTCCAGGTTCTCCTTTTGGCTTTGTGATAGATTCGTCGTATCTTGAGGCTCTACAAAACCATCTTCAACTATATCCCATAATCCTTGGGATCCAAGCATCGCTTTCATTCTTAGCGACCAATTTTCATAGTTGAGTTTTGAAAGGTGGGGATATTGGAAAGAAAGGGATTTTGTTGCCATTTGCTCTGATACCACTTTGTTGGCAAATAAAGAGGGGAGGAGAGGAAGTACTTTATTAAATATTACTCTTTATTGAATAGGAAGAAGGTTTACAATGAGATGATTTTCTTCTAAACATTTGACGACTATTTATACTAACACATTACATCCTAACATTAAATAAACTTCACTTAATTTCTATGAAACTTAAGCTTTTAATACTTAAAACTCCTATACTAAATATGATGCATGTTGAAACGACACCATACAATAACTCTTAAGTTATTTATTTTTTTTATTTCATTTATTATATCAAGTTTATGTTTCAGTGCTCGGAGGAGTGGATGAATCGACTCATCAAAGTGAATGAACTGCCTCGACGAAGTAACTTGAATCACCTTCAATTCACGGAAGTACTGACTCCGACGAGCTGAACAAAGTACGTAGTTCTAATTATAGCTGATTTTTATTACATTGCATTGCATTCATATATATGATCAAATCTAACTGAACAATTTATCATTTAGGCCTTAACTCAGTCAATAATCAATATCCTATAAAGTATTATAAGCCTTTTCTGGGACAGCGCAGTAATATATATTCACATTGCACACATGCAATCACTGCTACATGACAACGCATAACAGAAACCAAATCCAAACGAGAACATGCAATGTTGTTAAACATATTATATTAATTATCGGAAAACTACAAAACTTATTTAAAACTTTTTTTTTTTTATAAAATTAATTATTTCCATATATCTTTTTTCTTCTTCTGGCAAAATAAATTAACAAAACAAATAAGCAATCAAGATGTGAAAAAAGAAGAAGAAAAACACGTACTGTAGTTTTTATTATTTAAATTATAGTATATGAGTAGTATTTGATATATATGTTGGACGACGTAACGCATCACGTCTCAAGAAATCCGGTCATCCTGAGAATGGAATTCCGGAAGTCGCTCAAATCCCTTCCCTTGAGAGTCCTCCCATTCCCGCTGCAAAGCGAGAACGCCATCACTTTTCCGGCCACCCGCCGCCGCACTACCACAACGTGCGGCGGCACAAATTCCTCGACTGATCTCGCTGAATAAACTTCCGTGACGCAATATTCCTCCACGTTTTCTCGGAATAGAATATCGGATTCTTCGAATTCTTCCGCCATGAGAATGAATAAACAGAGAAAAAAAATATTAAATTTATTTATGATGAGCAAGCTGGAATTAAGAGTTGAGATTAATATATATTGGAGATTGGGGTTTTGAAGAGTGGGGAAATGATTGAAAGAATATTGCTGAGTCACTCTAAATAGCGTTGTGTGCGGTCCCCGCATTATTTACCTTGAAATTTAAAATGGAAAAAAAAAATAGGAATGACAAAAATTAGGAATGACAAAATTCATTATGTAAAATAAGTTGTAGCTTCTGAACAACAGAGTTGGTGGAACAGGAGAACGTGAGACTGAAAGTACCAAAAATGGGGGACGATGTTACTTGTGTTACACGGCTTCTGTTTTGTGTATTGACTCTACCTGTACGTACGTATAGCTTCGGGTATAATTTAATCTTTGTTTAATTCATTGAAAATTTAACACACTACGTACGTTCCGGATTATTAAATTAAAACATCATTCTAATCAAACTACCTAATACTATAATATAAATTATACTATAATAGAATCTTCAAAATATTATATTCATTGAAAAAAAAAAAACTATCTTGGTTGAGTTGTTCGAATTTAACATGATCATCGAAAAACAAACTCAACCAAAATGCAGAGGCGCATTCAAATATTCTTGTGATCATTTGAAACAAACACTGTATATTAACCAAAAAATATGTCATAATTTTATTTCTCTCCATATCACATTTTTTTTTAAATCTTTTTTGTTTATTTGCCCTTGGCGGGCCGGCGAAGAAAGACTAGGTGGCAGGTGCCATGCAATGAGGATATGAACTAATTAGCCCATTGGGTCTAACTTCTGATGGGCCTTTTTGCTATTCACACCTCCCAGCAGCCCATTGAGAGAGAGAGAGAGAGAGCGCCTTAATTATTTTATACTCCAAAATACAGTAAGTTACTACTCTACAGTCTACAGTATAATTAAATTATGGGCAAGCTTAATTTGTTCCCGTAGCGTTGACATTTCGGGAAACATGATTAACACAAATTAATTACGTCTACTAGACTACTACGAGCTGAGTAGTAGACTCTTAATTTGTCCCTGACCCTAATTAATCGGATTTTGCCCAACCACCCGATGTAATTGTAATTGATACACCAACTAACCATATCCCTTCTGCATTAAATCCCAAGCCCGACCCAATTTGTAAGCACGGCCTCAGCCCGATTCAAACACCATTCATTCGAATCAGAACCGATTTGGAGCATCTTGTTCCATTTTAAACCAAAGCACAACAATAATTTAGGCATAAGACTTTGGTTAAGTGTTGAAATCGGAAAGTAACGATCATAACTGTTTGAATGTGGTTCCACGCTTAGCACACGAAAAACGAGAAAAAATAGACCATAATCACTTTAGGATTTATAGGAGCTCACTATTTTTATATGTTGGTTTCATTTTCATACGAATTCAACGTTACAATTTTTAAGACATCTAACTCGCGAGTTCTAGAAAAATCCATCGCACCTCTAATAATAGCAGACTCCCTGATCGAGCAATCACATGCACTCTAACGTAGTCATAACAATGGGTGATCCAACCGACGAAGCATGAGCCACAGCATAAGAAACTTAGCTCATACTGAAATCATGTAGAAATAAGAGATGTGTGATTGCGGTCTCACGTCTAACGCACGAAGACTCGTTTAAGATTTTTGTAAGCTTAAACGATAACCTCTTTTCAATACAAATTTAATGCGAGACAACTCAGAAGTTACTAGTAGAGACACTTATACTAGTTAAACATCCAAACCACAATAACTTCCATTGATTGTACCACCACATCCACATGCATGTGAAAACCAATGCATCTCACCACTCCCATTGGTAGTATATATAGTAGTATTACCTTAAAACACACACCAAAACCTTCCAACATTCTACACTTAACTTGCATTCTTCACAAAATGCGAACTTGGCTCAAAATTTGGAAAGTGGGCTACTTTCTTGCAACACTAGCTGCGGCAATCCGAAACAGGGTCGTCCTTGCAGATCTGCAAGTCCCCTGCTACTTCATATTCGGTGACTCTTTGGTCGACAATGGCAACAACAACAACATTCAATCCTTGGCCAGGGCCAACTACATGCCTTACGGAGTCGATTTCCCGGGCGGGCCCACCGGGAGATTCTCCAACGGCAAAACCACAGTCGACATCATAGGTCAGTAATTATAATTTACCTCTTTCTCTTTCTTCCACTCCACTCAGTAATTTACGCTTTTACCCTCCCTCCAGCCGAGCTGTTAGGTTTCGACGACGACATTCCCCCGTACGCCGCCGCCTCTGGCCAACAAGTTCTGAGGGGAGTAAACTACGCGTCGGCCGCCGCCGGAATCAGAGAAGAAACCGGCCAGCAATTGGTACCTAAATTAGTTTCTCCAAACATACGAATTCACGTTTCACAATGTTTTATATCAAATGATTTGTACAGGGAGAAAGAACGGATCTCAACGGGCAAGTAAACAACTACAGGAATACCGTCGAACAGTTGGTGGGCATATTGGGAACGCAGGACTCGGCCGCCGATCACCTGAGCAAATGCGTTTACTCGGTCGGCGTCGGAAGCAACGACTACCTCAACAACTACTTTATGCCTCTTTACTACACGACGAGCCGGAGATACTCGCCGGAGCAATACGCCGACGACCTAATTCAACAGTATACAGAGCATATGAGGGTGGGTTTCTTTTTGAACTTGGCTTCTGATTGAAATTACTAAAAAGCCCCTTCCGGTTTTATGCAGACGCTGTACAATAACGGGGCCAGGAAATTTGCGTTGGTGGGAGTGGGCCAAATCGGATGCAGCCCAAATGCGTTGGCCCAAAACAGCCCAGATGGATCCACGTGCGTGAAACCAATTAACGACGCGTGTCAGATTTTCAACAGCAAACTCAAGGCATTGGTAGAGGATTTCAACAACAATACACAAAATGCAAAATTCATTTACATTGATGCATATGGGATTTTCCAGGATTTAATCGACAACTCTACAAATTATGGTAAAAAAAAATGAAAATTATTTAAGTTTTACATTTTACTATTTTTTATTTTTTGTGAAAAAATTCGAGTGGTGTTAGGTTTCAACGTGACGAATGCGGGATGTTGCGGCGTGGGGAGAAACAACGGTGAAATAACATGTCTTCCTATGCAAACTCCGTGCGAGAACAGAAACGAGCATTTGTTTTGGGACGCATTTCATCCTTCGGAAGCTGCGAATATTGTGATTGGAAAACGAGCTTATAGCGCTCAAAAGTCGTCCGATGCATATCCTTTCGATATCAGCCGCTTGGCTAAGCTATAAGAGGCTGACTCCACAAAATATCATGAGTATGTAGGCATGTACTGTATGTTGTTGTTAATTTACTTCCTCTAGCTTCTATTGTTATTTTTATTTGAATGGAAAATGCAATTATTTGGCACATACAGTATATATACTTAGTTCACCAATCATATTTTGAACTCAAAATCACAATATATATTTTTTAAAAACAACAAATTAATTTTAATTATTTATTTAAAAAAAAAAAAAACTCTCTTCATCACATAAAGTCACTTGTTCATGATCTATATATAGCTCATACTTTGGACAAGTTATTCAGCTTTGCATCACACGATATTGTGAAAATGATCCCAGAATAACAAATTAATTAACTTACAATTATAACAATTAATATATCGAGAAATCGATTCTCCACAAAACACACATCAATCAACATTATATGCGCAACACGTAGCTAGTATTGTCCATTATTAGAGACGACTGATTCGCTTCACGTCCATATTCCGTCACCAACTTTTAAATCATACATATGGGGTGTACATTATTGAATAAATTAAAACGGACCAGAATAATCACTTGAAAACAGACAACCATCATCTCAAACCACTTCATATGGCATTTAACTTTGCTCTTCAGTCTTCTCTAAGCTCCACGCTCCGATCATCTATAAAAACAAATTATTTCTTATTAGTAATAAGGGTAGAAACGTCTAAGTTAAATTAAGTCGGACTAATAAGGTTATCATTAATTTCTTACACTAACTGAAGCGGAGGAACCTGCTCTTGCAAGCCATTGACTTGAAGATAGCCGCGAGCGTCAAACGGCTGAGCAAGCTCGAAGCCCGAACTACTCCCACCGGGCATCAAGTTCATGTGCTGATGCTGGCTTCGCTCTGTCTCGGCAACCTAAATTATAAACATTAATAGTTATAATTAATTAATTAAATAAAATCGAATAAGTTCAATTGATCGGAGCTAGATACCTTGGCACGGAGGTACTGGTTATTGTGATGTAAGTCGATCTCCTGCTGCCGATGTTTTTTCACACACGAAAAAGAAAAAAAAACATAAGCAGATGGGAATGAGAAATATAATAGAAATTAAATTAACCGTAACTCAATTAATTAAGCAGCTTACCCTCTTTTGCATGTACTCGATTTCAGCAAACAGCAACTCGTTCTGCCCCGTGACGTCGATACAAGTTAATTAAGGGGTGATGTTAGTTAGTACTTATTAATTAATTACATAATAGTTAAGACAAGATTAAGCAAAGACACCTTCTTGGACCGGATTTTGCTAATGCCCCTTTCAACCCTGCTCTCCAGATTCTTGAGCTCCCTCAGTGTCAGTGCACCTAGAGATTCACCTAGCATGTTCCTTCATCAAATCAAGAATATTGTAAATTAGTTAGGGCTAATTTCGTCATTCTTAACAATTCTTTATAAATTGCACCAATTAATCCTTTTTTTCTATTTACCTGTTTTGATTCTGCAAGTTACTTATTTGTGCACGCAGTTTTGAAGCTTCTTGCTGGTAATACTGACAAAACAACTCAAAACATAAGATACATACTACGGATGGAGTACTACATAAAATAGTCCCTCCATCCCGTGATAAATGTTACATTTTTCTTCATTTAACATTGCACGGTAAATACAATGACGACACCCACCACACTTCACGGTAAAAATACAATTTTTCTTAATTTTCGTGCTCTAGAAAAAAAACGTCACACGTCTGTGGGAATAAGGAAATACACAATTTGTCTTAAATCTATAGTCATACTTCCTTTGTAATTAGTCTCAAACCTATTGTCACACATCTTTTGGAAATTAGTAAATAAGTGTGACTATAAATTTTGGACAGAAAGAGTACATTTTTCCTTAAATCTCGTGGGAAAAACTTATGGGACTCGAATGGTGGGACGAAGAGTGTAAGTAATATTAATACCTGAGTATTGGCTTCAGACACAGAGCCATTGTTTGAGGAATCTGAGCTTGCTTTCTTGTACCTCTCAATAGTTGCCTTAACACTGCACAATAATTTCATTTGCAAAAAAAAAAAATTAAAATTAAGAAGTGATTGAAGTGAACAGTTGAGTGTTTGTGAAGCTAAGATTGAATCTGTCTACTCAAAATGACATCTTGACATGATTTAATGTAGTAACAAGGCATTTAAAAATTAAAAATTAAAAGTTTTTTTTTTTTTTTTAATTTCAAATTTCAAAGTCTGTTGATGCCTTCCTTAATACTACGATCGAGACGCTGATTGGCTGCGCCTGCCACGCTGGAACTATATGATTGGACCATTTTTTTATTTTTTATTTTTTCTAGGTCTCATTTCAATATGAAGAAAAAAAAAAAGATGAGAATTTAGAAAACTCCCATTGGTTGGGTCTGACAAAGTCTGATTTTACCCTCTCACCCACTCTTTAAATGTGCACATAAATACATTAAAAAATATGTAATGAAATGAAACATGTTTCCTTAAAAGGAAAGTTTTGGGATGATGAAGCTTCATTAAAGAGGTTTTTCATTGGTTTGCCACTCGCTTTCCATTCTGATACTTTCCTGTTTTAGCTTCACCTTTCAAAAATACCCATTAAAAATATTTTACTTTTAAGTTTTTTTTTTTCATCACAGGAAATTACAGGTCTCTGTAAAATTACTAGCTTCTGGTTTGAGTAAAAAAAAAAAGAACAAGAAAATCTTGAGTGACGTAACCAAAGATTCTTGAAATTCAGACAAATCTATTTCCTGTATAATCCTAAAATAAACAATTTGGTTTTAAAAAATATGTGGAAATTAAAAGAGAGAAACCCCATGTAAAAAGATATGATCATCTTTAATGGGATTTAGATTTAATGCAAAATTAGGGCTTATTAAGAAAAACCCCCCACCAATTTCTTGAAATAAAGTGTTTAGATCTACAAATTAAGTAAAAAAACAAGAGCCCAGAAAACCAAATTCGTGAACAGATCGTTGAAAATTATTATCAAAGCAAAATAAAAATAAACCCTAATTAGGGTTAACTTCAGGTAATCAATTAATTGAAAAAAGTTGGAATCTTTGTACAGATTCTTGAAAACCCTAAATCAAATTTCAACTTTGAATTTAGTTTTAACAAACCCACACACAAATATAATATATCAAAAATAAATCAAGAAAAGAAAAGAAAAACCTAATTAATTAATAAAAAAAAATTGAATTAGGGGTATTGACGTGCTTGTTGCAGAGTCCTTTTTAGTAAGCTATGCTGATGCTAAGCTGATTTTTTCTATTAAGGGAACACAGACAAATGGGAGCTTGACACCTTGCAAGATTCATTCAATTTCACACTACACTTTTTTTTAATATTTAAAATAAAAACAAATTCAAGAAGAAGAAGATGAAATGAAGCTGATCTAAGAAAAAGAAGATATATTTTTAAGTGAAAAAAAAATAAAGTTGAGCCCAGATCCTTGATATGATGAATTTAAATTAAAAACTATAAAGCAGTAATTGATCAATCGATCGAATATTGACCTGTTGTTAGCGTATTCATAGAGACGGCCGCGAGTGGAGAAGACGATCAAGGCCACCTCAGCATCACAGAGCACAGAGAGCTCATATGCCTTCTTGAGCAGCCCGTTTCGACGCTTGCAGAAAGTTACCTGTCGATTCGTAGTGTTTTCGATCCGCTTGATCTCGATCTTTCCCCGACCGTTTTTCCTCTCCGACGACATCTCCATCGAAGGATCGCACGGGAACTCCATCTGAAATACATAATTGAAACGATAATTATAAGATGAGTAGTTTGATCGATCGAGCTAAGAACTGGAGAACTAAAAAAAAAAATCAAGAAAATGAAATGAAATTAGAGGTATAGTATATAGATAGTTTTGTGGAGAAGTGAGTGTGACCTTGGTATGGAAATTAAAACAAGGGTGAGATGATTTTTCTGTTTGTGTTTGTTTCACAAATCGGAAAGGTTTGGAGATGCAGAAAATGGAAGGGGGAATTTCCACTTGCACCTGCTGTCTATATTTATAAAGTAAAACAATGTGTTTTTAGTGCTAAGTATTTGCTACAAAAGTAGTCTTAATTCCTTTGTTTTCTTGTCATCATCTAATTATAAGTTTTTATGGCCATTGTTATTGTGCAGTGGCACGAGATCCCACGCTTTCGTTTACTTTAATTATCAAATAATTATATACATGTATATATGTTTCGATCCATCGCTACTACTGTATAATCCTACGCAAGAGGTTCGGAGATATAGATGATCTAAACATTATGTTGCGTGCTTCGGTTAATCCTATTTCAACGACTCAAACTCTTAATCCATAACATATTAACAAATTAACACTAGAACTATATATAGTTGTAACTTGTAAGTAGGTAGCTAGGGATAATGGTAAGAAATTAATACCCTCCTAATGTTATATGGTTAATTTTCTCACATATATAAAAAGGTAAAACCAACTGCTACTGCTGCTACTGGGATTGAGATAGATGAGATGATGACATATACATCCATTGATGTCCTTTTGTAGCTTATCATCTATGGCATCTTTCTGTTCACCAAAAATGTAAGTTTTGTAATTTTTCATGTGTGTCGAGGTCATTTCAGTCATTTACACACCTGTGGGATCCTCTGTATGTCTATGATAAGATTTTCTCAATCAATTTTGTTTTTATTGTATAGTTCATGTTAGAAATCGCATCATTTAAGCTCGATTTTTTTAAGATGTTGGACATGTTGACAATAGGTCAAATATTTTCCAATAGTTAATTTCATTTTAAGAATGCATTATTATATAGTACTGAGTTTGATAATTCTAATCAATCAAGTCTTCATGAAGAAAGAACAATATGACCGATTTCTTGATGAAAAAGAGATCGAACTTGCGGAATTACTTGTCAAACACATAATTCATGCTGCAGGAATACAACCCTGCGAGGTGAGCGTTTTTGAGGCTTGATCATTTTTTGTTGAAATTGAGTTTATAATATAAACGTTAAAAGGACTTGTTAGAGACTTTGCTATCAAGTTGTTCAACTTATATTTGAGTTCAATGTTTTTTTTCAAAGCGATATACTAGATATTTAACACGTTCCATCACTAGTAGACTCGATTTTGGGGTCTCTACTCGTGTTCTAATGCAATACTAAAGACTAACAAATAACACCCTAAAATGTGTTAATAACATATAAAATAAAGTTGTTAAATTTATATTTGAGCACAAAAATATTTTCACAAGCTGTGTGAAATATTAATTAACAATCTTCCTTATGTCGACACCTCAATTGAATCAATTAACTTACGAGGTCATTTCGGCCAACGACGCCGACATCATCCCTACAAAGCCAATGTTAATTAGCATTTCCAAAATTTTCAAGGAAGAACCAAGCCCATGGACCATGATCGATTTATAGTAATCTAATTTCTCTACAAAGACCTCCATCCAACAACTATAAATAGAGTTACATCATGGTGTTCATGTGCAAAAATTCACTTATAAATTTAGGATAAATACAAAGCCTACAAGCTCAAATTTAAAACGAGGTAGGTCGTGACACTTTTGTTTATTATAAGTAACTTAAATTTTATAAATTACTTTCGGCAAAAATAATTATTTACTTATCAATCTTAACATCGTATTGAACCATACAAATGTCATAAAATCTATATTTCAATCCACAATATTTTTTTTTTTTTTTGATAAGGAGGAGAGACGAGAAACTCCACCCCACCCGATCGGAGGTCCCTCGATCGGGTAAGATGTAAATCGAGGAATGTGCCCGAGTAGCAGACACCTGTGCAATATTTAACAATATAAATGTCATAGGATTGTTTTTTTTTTATCAAGTTGGGACATATCCTGATATCCTCATGAGTTGACATAACATTACCAATCGGAATTTGGTCAAACCAATTTGGTCATTCTACTCCCACCCACCAAGAGCTATGTATATATGACAGCTCATCATGGTTTGTTATCTAATTCAATTTATATATAAATACTAAATTGACTAATACTAGGAAAATATACCGTACGTACCCGCAATGAACTGATGTAAACGGGGATCCACCTAACTACTGTACATCCGGAGTACTTATTACATCGGTTATATAGTCAATTGATGTAATACAGCTCATTTTAAACTTTGTTAAAACTTTTTTTTTCTAATCCGGATTGAATACCGTAGACTTTAAAAGTTCATACAAATCCTACATAGTCTCTTGATTGAATACACTCTCCTTAGTAGTTCTGAAATTGTCAAATTAATTGTTAGAGTGAAATACAGTAGTTCAGTTCTGAAATTGTCAAATTAATTGTTAGAGTGAAATATTATTTGGGCAAATAACATGTTAACCTTGTTAAAACTTTTTTTTTTCTAATACTAATGTATGCGTGTGGAAACATATATATAGACATTTAGTAGTTCTATAATTGTCAAATTAATTGTTAGAGTGAAATATTGTAGTTCTAACATATATATAGACATTTAGTAGTTCTATAATTGTCAAATTAATTGTTAGAGTGAAATATTGTAGTTCTGAAATTGTCAAATTAATTGTTAGAGTAAAATATTATTTGGGCAAATAACTTGTTAATATGATAAAGTTTTTTTTTTTTTTTTTAATAAGAAGGAGAGACGAGAAACTCCACCCCCACCCGATCGGAGGTCCCTCGATCGGGTACGATGTAAATCGAGGGATGTGCTCGAGTAGCAGACACCTGTGCGAGAGAGCCAACAGGTCAAACCTCAGTACAAACCTTCATAATATTTCAATGAAAATTTGTCTCACCCGAGGTTCGAACCCTGCGTCGCCGGGGAATATCTCACCCACATCATCACAGGCCTTACCACTCGGCTATGCCCCTGGGGACATTAATATGATAAAGTTATTCAACATATATGTGAGTCCAGGTTTAATTTTAGAGTGAAATATTATTTAGGTCTATAATACCTTAAAATATCTTGTTAATGTGATAAGGCTGTCCAACATATATGTGAGACCAGAATAGACCCACCTCGTATTGGGCTTGCTCTGATATTATGTTAAAATTGAATCAATAATACCTTAAAAACCTTGTTAATTAAGAAGATTAAACAAAAAAATTCACCGATCCTTAGAATCACGAGACAAAAATTAAGTATAAATGAATTTGCTTATAGTGTCTTTAGCAAGCAAAATAAAAATGGATGTTTAATTACATGAGACGACAATTAAGTAGCTCTAGCCTCTAGGTAAGGTATAGATGTTGACAAGGACATTGATTCATAGTAAGCCAATCGTACGTGTCTAACATGATATATATAGATACGGTAAAGTGTTGATTAAGGGGGCCAAAGGGTCTCATGTGACTTGTGAGATGTTTACTTTTGCCCTACCTTCTTTTTACCATAATTAATTAATGATTTGTTATTATAAAAAATGTTGTGATTATTATGGACACCAACAAAGAAAATTAATCCATAAAATAAGTGTTTTTTATTAGACCAATGAAGTAATTAAAAAAATTGATTTATGAATGATCATCAAATAGATAAATACTATTGAAAATATATTCGGCCTAGTAAATGTCAAGTTGCTCAACGCATCTAATAGTTCGAACTTTAAAATGACGCGATTTCAAACGCAATAAAACTATATTCCTAATATTGTATAACTTTAAAATTATCACAAACAAGAAAATAAACCCCCACCAAATCTAACATACCATATTTCTTACAAATCTACCCAACTCAAATAATATAAATCTTATTTGATTAGATTTTGTGTATTAAGAAACACTAAATTTAAAAAATCTCTGCACTGACAAAAAATTGCGAAATCATATCAATCATGTGAACTCAAATCACAATCCAAATTTCGTCTTCAACAACACGCACCAAAGGGCATAATATTTCGATTGTGGGACTTGCAAAGGTCTCCATGAGTTGGAGCAATACATACTAAGGTATTTTTTCGTGTTCAAGCACATTGCACATTGTACATTATTCATCAGCCTACTATTCTTCAATACTCTCCTTCACTTGTGGGCCAACCGTTTCAACTAACAGCTCGAACATATTCTCCAATAATCCACAGCCTCTAACCTTGACCACTATTGCACGTTGCGCGCACATTGATTTCAAGCACATTGCACTCGAACATATTCTCCAATAATCCCCAGCATACTCTCCCTCACTTGTGGGCCAACCGTTTCATCTAACAGCTCGAACATATTCTCCAATAATCCACATCCTCTAACCTTGACCACTATTTCACGTTGTGCGAGCACATTGCACTAACAGGGGAAGACCTAACAAGTGGATAATTAATTCGAGTCCAATAATCCACATCCTCTAACCTTGACCACTATTTCAAGTTGTGCGAGCACATTGCACTAACAGGGGAAGACCTAACAAGTGGATAATTAATTCGAGTGAAGTCACTCGTGGTGGGAGTCGAACCCAAGACCTAGCACAAACTTAGGCTCTGATACTATGTTAGAAACCGTTTCATCTAACAACTCGAACTGTTAAAAAAGTTGACTTCTTTACATTTATATTAATGAGTCGAATATATTCTCCAATACCCTTCCATACGGACCGGGTGCCATAGTAGAAATACTCCGTCTATTGAAAAACTCTCGATTTGATCAACTTAGTCACGTCAACTTTCCTCATATGACAAGTTGATCGATTATGTTTTAACCGCATCGACTTTATTCTAAGTCTTAGAATTTGCGATCCCCTTGTTCAACTTGATTATACCAGATTTCCTCATATATATGTAGTAAGTCGCATACGCTCTTGTCGGGCCAAATCTTCATTCAAGTTTTTAGAATCGGCTACGAGTACTACTTCTCATTTCACCGCGCCTCCCTTGGAGTTTAGAGTCTAGAATTGTTTTGGTGCGAATCAAGTATTGCAATCTCCAATAGCAACACACTTCGCGCAAGACATCTTCTCCAACTAAAGCCCTGATACAAATAGTTGTGATTATAGACGCGCGTCTAAGATACGAAAAGCAACCCGAATTAAAATTAATAAATAATAAAATTGATTTTTAGTGAAAATCATAGACGAGACAAATCACAAGAGGATTAATAACGAAGTTCATTGTAATAATAACACAAAAATTACAAGATTAAATATATCTCTAAATTTTTCGTATAATTTTTTCAATGTATGATTGGTATTTCAAACAGTAAAAAATTTAGTATTGAGATTTTATATGTATAGGTGTATAGAAAAAATATTATTAACAAATTATAAATAAAAAAATATAAATAAAATTACATTCATAATAATTAGTAATCACATTATCAACAAATCATCATTATTCTTAATTTTTTGCCCCAAGTTATTATGCATGTTTTTATTTTAAATTATAAAAACGTGTACATAAAAAAAATACTTATAAATACATTACTAATTTATTTGATTTTAGAAAATACTTTGGTTTGAAATTACATACTACTATATTGAATTATTTGTGATTATACTTTATTCTCTTGTTCTGTTGAAAATAATGCATAATTTATTTTTTTGTTCTCTCATTGCTAATAGAGAATTTTTTAAATGATAAACTCAACATTAAAATTTTATTATAATATTTGAGAGACTCATTAGACATCATTGTACTTAATAAAATATTATCACAATTAAATATAATTTAATACAAGTTTAATATTAATTTTTTTAAATTTTGGCGAAAAAGTAAAATTTCCATTTGCACTGAACGAAAGGACTAGTAAATTATGAGCTCGTAAAGTAACTTGAACCCCACAAATTTCATTTTATGATTTAATAGTGTTTTAGGTGTTTTATTAATTATAGTACTTTTAAGATTTTAATTATAATAAAGTGTTATAACTGTATAATCAATATAATATAATAAATTAAAATAAGAGTTATTTTGATAAAAAAGTGTTTAAATTTAGAATTATTTATGAAAAAGGGTATTTTGATTTATTAATTTACATGTTAAACTTTATAAAATTTAGTTTTTAATTAAAGATAATTTTTTTTTTGTTTTTTTATTATGTAGGGTATTATTAATTTTTTAATTATAAAAAAAAAGTAAAATAATTACTGTTATACCATTGACGGTTAATAAATAACCACCCCTATGTTTAAATAATTAAAAGGTATTTTTGAAATCTTACTTAAATTTATAATTAAGAAAAACTAATTCTTTGATTTATAAACAATTATTAAAAATTACCCTTTTTCAAAAATTACCTTTAAATTTATGTATTTAAATTTTTACCTCATAAAATTTACTTTTTACTTTAAATTTAAATTTATGTATTTAAATTTCTACCTCATAAAATTTACTTTTTACTTTAAATTTATGTATTTAAATTTCTACCTCATAAAATTTACTTTTTAATTAAGTGTTTAAATATTTTACTTTATTTAAAATTTACTTTTTAATTAAGTGTTTAAATATTTTACTTTATTTAATTTTAAGGTAGTAACTAACATGTTATTACATTTAAAAGCATATAATTAAAATATTAATTACTATTTTACCTTTACATTTAATTTATTTTCATTATTAATAAAAGGTTAATTTAGATAATCTACTTAATATTATAATTAAAAATAATAATTAAGAAAAATTAATATCCTAAATTATATTTAAACTTACAAAATTATACTTTTAATAAAATATATCACCCAAATAACTGTTTAAGTTTAAGTTTATAAAATTGTAATAAATTTAATTAAATACTTCACTTTATCCAAAATTTCTTTTAATTTATACGGTAAATTTATTTGGGCAGCCATGGTAAAACTGCACAAATTCATTTTATTTTATTTTTATTAGTATAAATATAAAAATATGCATTATCTTTAATTAAGATTTTTTTTTGTGAAATACCTATTTTATTTAACATAACTAATTATAATATATATCAAATAAATAATTAAAATATTATAACTTATTTAAAATAAATATTTGAAAGGGTTCTGCCATTTAACACGACTCTAATTTAAATGCTTTTGAATTTGTAGTGAGTGAAAATTAAAATGATGTATGTATTTTGTTTTTCTAAAAATATATAAATAAATAAATCAAAAATGTCAATATCTTTATCCAATGTAAAAGTTAACATTTTTGTTAACTAAAGTAGAATCATTAATGGGGCTATATAGACTCTAGGGTGGACGAGTCATTTTCATTGAAAATAAATGAGTTGTGGTCCCAACAAAAATTAGGGTTCTTCTTTACTTTATTACACTTAAAGTTAAAATAATTATAAATAAAATTTTAAAAAATAAGTAAAACATTAGAGTATAATTGCAGTGAAAAAATAAATAAAATTATTTCTTATGAAGTGTATTATATTTTAAAGCAACATCAATATATTTTGGAACATGGTTTAGTCGATGCTCCTCCCGGTGTACTCCACCCCTCGAGGGTTGTTAGCTCAGCTCCTCCCGGTGTACTCCACCCCTCGAGGGTTGTTAGCTCAGTTGGTTGAACACTTGAATTGGGGACTTGAGGTCCTTGGTTCGAATTCCAAGACACTACAATTGACATAGACAAAAAAAAAATATAAAGTAAATAAGTTAAATATATAAATAAACAATTTTTTAAATTGAGAAACTGAAATAGTTACTTATTTTGTCTAGCATTTATCGTCACAATTTCTATTTTAATACGAAAGATTATGGATTCATTGATATTAGATCATTATAGTTATACACTTAAAAATAAAATAATTATCTTTATTTTAAAAAAAATAATACTTTTCACAACTTTAATTTGACATTCATTTTAAAACATGACTCACAATTACTTATGTCATTAATTAAAAAAGATACTTTTTTTTCCAGAGCTATAGGGTTAATGTTGATTTTTTTTTGTCCGTCCAATACACATGATAAACAGTATATAAAAATTATGAAAAAATAACTAAAATAAAATTTAACTATTAAAAATTATTTTAATTATTTTTTCATATATTTTTTATATTGTTTATCATATATTGGACGGACAAAAAAAATCAACGTTGACAACATGTGGTTATAGCTCTGGGACAAAGGGAGTACAATTTTGTCCCAAAATAACATATTCTTAATCACCGTGTCTGAAAATATAGTTATATATGTCAATGACGAGAGAGTATTTGTTAATTAAGATGATAAACTTTATTGTAAGCTGTTTCAGAAAGAGGTGTAAAATAATACTCTTTTTGTCTCACACAAATTATGTGTTCTATCATCAATTTTAAACTAATACAGTAATCACATTTTATAAAATGAGATCAATATTCTTATGTTTTGCTCTTTTAAATTGAATATGTATGAAATCATTCGTTCTAATTACTTTCTATTTTATATATATTTTTAAATTTTTTGAAATAAATTGAAATGAAGTTAATTGATTTGAAATGAACCAAACTGAATCGAGATGAACTGTTGACCTAAAGTTAAGTTGAAAAAAGACATTACTTTTTTATTTTAAAAGAAAATTTTACCTTTAATTTTTAACATATTTTAAATTTTTTACTTACAATTTTAATTTATTAATTTAAATAGATTTTTGATAACTTTTTTATCAATGATCAACAAAATAATAGTATTTTCTTAATTTTCTTATCCGAACAATATGTCTATTAATTTAGAATAGAGACTACTTAAATTAAGTAATTATATAATTATATGTTCACCGCCATTCTAACATATGAATAAAAAATACTACTAAAATATTAGTAATTTGTTTGTTATTAAAAGTTAATTACCTTTTTTATAAAAACAACACCCAAATCACATGATATGATTTAGACATAATATGGCAGATGTTTAAATTATTCATAATGAAAGATTATAGTTTGAGAATAAAATTTTCATCTGCAGACAAGTCACTATATAAACTTTGATTGCAAAGAAAGAAGGTATGGTAGTACAAACAATGCCCAAAACTTCTATTAGGACCAATATTCTTTTCAAGATGGGTCCCACCAAGTGCAAAACATGATATGTTTTGGGGCTTGTTGATGTGAAATTTGAAGGCTTTCATTGCACAAACCTAATCACAAATAACCACAACAAACTTTATTATTATTATTACTACAGAAAATCTTAAATTGATACTTCTAATTACACAATTTTCACATCATTCATCATCAAATTAGATTTATCAAAAGGGACTGATGACTTAAAATTCAATATAATAATAATTTCAATATTCAGAATTTTGATTTAATCAAACAGAGACAAGAGAGTCAAAATTCATGTGGTGCTTATTTAATTTTTGGGAGATTGAAGTGACAAATAATAGTATTTTTTTAAAGATCTTTTTACCCTTTTTAGATAAACATCTTTTGCAAACTATTTGTGGTCCATCAAGAAAACCATGATAAATATGGTTATATCCAAATGGATGGTGCTGCAAAAAGCAGTGTCCACCATCAATCAGAATTCTTTGTAGACTACTAAAATCTGCCCTGAAGTTTCAAATATTACAGCTTGGTCCCTGAACTCTTTCATGAGCATCAAATAGGACCTCTACACCCGGGCCGGGCCCAATAATCAGGGGATGTATAAATGTGCAAGAACTATAAAATTGAATGCAACCAGCCCCACCAATAATAACAATAACAATAAATAAAAGGACTTCAAAGTAAAGAAATGAGAAAATAATACTAATAATATCAGACACGTTTTGAGAACTGCATAAATAATTCACATGGTACATTAAATTCTGTAACAATCATATTCACAACTTCATAAACAGCACAATATATGTATGTGTAGATATATGGGTTTACCACTTGGAAATCTCAGTAGATGTGAATTCAATTGTAATATATATATTCATTTTACTAACAGGATTTTTCGATTCTTCATGATGGTCGAGATGAATGTGTCCAGCTACTTGCACTTGAACTGTTTTTGCTCGAGTCCCCGTTCTGAAAGCATTGCAACGATCTCATTACCTGTACATGAAAACATTTTTATAATTCCAAGAAAAATCTAATTCATTTGTACATATATCATGTTGGCATTTGTACTTTTAAAAGATAGTATATGGTTGGGGGTTTTCATAATTGTTTTGTTTCCAAAGTCTACATACATGCAAGGAGGGTTTGCATATGGAAGCTAAAAGTTCAAATAAGAAGTCAGAGAGTTTCGTAAAAAAAGTACTTCAATTTATATCAATTGAAAAATGAAGGTGCCCATATAAAATGCAAAATTAGCATTTTTATTTGAAAAATACTAGAGAAGCACTTTCTTATGTGTTCAGATTTGAATCTGAAAAGGGCCATTTAAAACCGAAGAACCGAAAGAGATGAAGGTATAATACTCTGGTTGAGAACATCTGATTCTAAACCACTTTCCATTAGCAAAAGTACCCCCACCCCTTCACTTTTTAGATCTTACTGAAATTAAGTAGAACGAAGCTAAAGCAAAAGCTGGTGTTTGCAAGCACTAAAAAACCGCCTTCTTTCCAGCTAAAAGCCTTTACGCATTTTTTTAAGTGTTTGCAAACACTACCTACAACTTAATAAGTAAATAAGAAGTACCTTCCAACGCCTTCTGTGGCCAAATCTGTTGTAGATGGCATCCAAGCGAGGAATAATCTTCTTAAATGTTGGCCTATTGCCGGGGTTCTCACTCCAACACTCCTCAATCAGCCTGTAAGAAGATAAATCCATAACTTGCTTGTCAATGTGCAATCACTACATATATATATGACCCCTTAAGCATCGATAAACTATCAATTTAAAATATTAAGTATGTTTCTGAAACACTTTAACGATGTAATTTTGAAAGATAACTTGAGGTACTAGGCCAAACTTAAAGGGACCTTTTAGTGATTATCCCCTACTAACTAATGAAAGATAAGAATATGCATATATGTGTGTGTGACTGTGTGACTAGAAAGGCACTGAATATCTTAATAAATATGTAATAAAACATACTGTTTAAGGCCGTGGGCATAAAACTTCAGTGGGGCCCTAAAAGGAGGGCGCTCATTTGCAGCGTACGACTTGGGTACTTCAAGATCTTGTTTGGAATGGAATGGTGGACATCCTTCAATCATCTATGGTTTTAAGTCATCACAAAGATCAAGATTGCAAATCAAAGTCTTCTTATTAAAAAAATATGGGGATATTTTTAAAATTTAACACACTTAAAGAAAGTCTCTGGAAATACTAGTAGTAACTTATAGTAGTAGTAAATAACATTCTTTCTTCAAACCATGGGGCACTAATTGTTTTCCATTACCTCTTGTAGAATTAATGCAAACGAGAAAACATCCACTTTAGTGTCGTACTCTTCGTTTCTGAAAACCTCGGGAGCCACATAACGACCTGCCAATGCACACCAACCATTTTTTAAGAATTTTTTTAAATAACGCAAGTGATAAAAAGAAGTGTAAAAACTCACAAGAAGCTTCGTGACAAGTAAGAGGTCTATCTTCTTTAACTCTGTTGGCAACTTTAAGAAGCTTGCTCACTCCAAAATCCGCAACTTTCAGGTGTCCAGAGTCATCCCGCAATATATTCCTGTTATCGTACTCAAACATAATATCAAAAACAACAACAAAAGCTTGGATAAACTTTCAGAACAAAAAAAACCACAAGGTAACATTTTGCAAAGTTGTGCTTAAAAAAAGTTGGAAGCCAACAAACTTACGAAGGTTCAAGATCACGGTGAATAATAGCTTCAGGTTTCATTTCATGCAGATAGTTCATTCCCCTGCAACAGAATACAAATTGCGATATATGCATCAACTTTTGCATTGTCGAGAAATCATCTAGTATAGCTGACTGAATTTTAGATATTTATCAAGTAACAATAAAACATCCTAACTGACCCAAACATAATCCCACCAAAAGAAATCTTATAGTATGACGGACCTGGCAATGTCCATAGCAAATCTGAGAGCTGTTGCAGGTTTAAGTGCACCTCTTCTTTTCAGATATTCATGAAGGTCACCCTGCATGAATCACTTCAGTTAAGCTGATATAAGAAAAGAATAAAACAATATAGCAGTTGGATCCCAGCAAAATAAATCAAACCTCTAAGAAAAATGTCCTTGCGCCTTCGAGCTAAAGATTACTTAAACCACAATATAATCTCAATTCAAAGTGGACTATACTGTAAATTCACTAGGAATTTAAAATACAATCGTGCCAATAAAAGAGAAAAACTTCCCGGAGAATAAATAATTTCCACATACGTTATTATGAATGCCAAATAAAAAACTGAAGCTTCGTTATTTTGAAAATCCAATGCATACCTTTGGTAAGTACTCAGTCACAATCATCATAGGACTGCTTTGTGTTACAGCCCCAAGAAACTGAACAACGTTTGGATGTCTTACTTTCTGAAGCAAAGCAAGCTCGTCTCTGAATGCCTTCCTGCATTATTTTTCCAAAGAACCAATAATTTAGAAAACAAACATCAGGACGTACAAAACTGAACTCTGTGTATTTTAAAGTACTCACACTTTGTCCTCATCAGCAATTCCTTCCCAGAATACCTTCACGGCAACTTGCGTTCCACGCCACAAAGCTATTCTGTAGGTTCCCTATAATAATAGCATTCTCACCATCAGACAATAATGACAAACTCTATAAGACTTTAACTGTAGTGAACCATAGTGATACACTAAAAAATACTGGGAAGAAACACAACATAAGAGAACACTAGAAAAAGTTGTTTTGTAGAGAAAAGAATTATGTTTTCTGATCAATCAAAACTGAGTGTTTCTCTTTACCAGACGAGTAAAATATTGTCCTCTAAGCATGAAAGGACATCTGAACATGATAGGAGCATAGCTTGGGATCACATATAATTACTAGGCACATCCATAGAACTAAACTCAATGCACATAAGACAGAACAAAAGAAAATGATCAATGGTGACACTAAAATATAAAATACAATGGGAAGTACCTTAGTTATCTCAACACTGTTGGTAAAATCAAATTCTTCGGGGCCAATTTCATAATCAGGCACCTGGCGGGCGTTTTCAACATGCATGGGAGCCATCTACCGGAAACAACATTCACGTGAATGAAAAACACTAAATTCCAGAAATAAAAAAGTGACGTATAGAAAGCTAGTAAGGTCAGTGAAAAGAATCAAAGACAATGTAACCCATATAACAAACAAATGACATACCAACTGCTTTGCACCGTGTTTCTCCAATAATTTGATCACACCATGGTTTTTATAATGTATAGCATCTGCAAGAGGCTGTTTAAGAAATTTCAGGCAAAAAGTTCCTAAGATTATATATTCATCACCACCATATGTATCATCAAGAAGTCCAAAAACGGTAGAGTATACCAATTACTCGATGTTTTTGGGCTTTCATCATCGCAGATCATTAAATCCATATGCAGTAAATAAAACACAAACACAAAGTTATACCGTGCTTCCCCACCGATCTTTGGGGTCAACCTCAGCCCCGATATCAAGCAAAAGTCGGGCCACGTCATCATATCCCTGGCAGGCGGCAATGTGAAGGGCTGTGCGGTGGTCGATATCTCGGAAATTGACATCAGTGCCGGAGCTTAAAAGCTCTTTGATGCCATCCAAGTCACCGGCATTGACCAGATACATGAGCTTAAACCCGGGGTCAATGTCGATGACATCATCATCTTCGTGTTCTCCCTCCAGATCATCAAGGACCTCATATTCACTCTCGGGCGCCATCGAAGATTGTTTCCATAGCGTGGATATCACAGGGTTATCGGATTCCATTTTTTTTAGGAAGAATTGCAATTGAAGTCGAACAGTAAGATCAGTCGAGAATCCTCAAAATTGAACCCGGGAACAAATTAACCCCTCAAACGAAGGGAATGAAACCCTAGATTTTCGGAGAGTTGAAAAATCACAGAAAAAATTTGATGAGCTAGATTGTGGGGAGGATATTTGAGGAGGGTTTTTTGCGGACCCAACAAACGCCGTAAAAGCAAGCGAGCTCTTATGTGTTCACGTGTATTTGGTGTGTGTGTTACATACACACGCGCCGGCCACCATTCACAGCTGTAGTTGACAATTTACTGGGGAGAAGATGGAGATTGACTTCACACGGCGAAAAGGCGCGTGTAACGCCTTTCAAAATTAACGCAAGACTATAACTTTTTTTAATTTTTTATTTTTAAAGAATTAATCAATACGGTCTATTCCATTCTTTGGTACGTAGAGTAATTAAAGTTGACAAAGTTGACTAAGAAAATCCATTATTTTTTGTTTAATAATTAAATTAACCCCACACATAATTGATCAAACTCATATGATTTGTTTCTTCTGATAAGCTTCCATTATAGACGGTTTGAAACTAGTTAATAAAATTAAAATTGGACAATAATTGTTGACATTAATTAATTCACTCATCAATTATTGAGTAGTATTATTTTTCTTAGGACCTCCTCTTCTACTAATTAAGGTCTAAGGGAAGGGCCCAATTTTGTTCATTTCCGTAGTCTCCACAGCTATTGAGAAGCCCTTCCCGTGTTGTTTCCAATAGTCGGCCTGCGGATTAATCCACTCCGGCTCTGGGATTTCGACCCTCGAAGCTTTCATAGCCTCCCGAGACAGATTGTACTTTTCGTCCCTCTTCTTGAGTAATTCCGATTTCACCATCCCTTTATCCACCGCCTGAGGCGACATCATCAGAGCCGGTGGACCCATCGGTAGCACATCACCTAATATATATATAATTCCAATTTCATTTTAATTCTTTTAAGAGGTTACAATTTTAAATATATACATAATGTTCAATATTATAGTAGTTACAAATTATGAAATTATAAGTGTAATTACGTTTGTTACGTACAATATAACTTCTTTTACCTCTATCGGTTTGCCATGTGCACCAAAACTTGCCGTATGTCTTGGCGAGATTTCGGAGCTCGGGTTTTACGAAAATCTCCGGCACCCGAGGATTGATCAGAAGTCCGGCTTTGATCTATGGATTGTGCAACTTAAGTTAATGATCAACATAATTTTTATTTTATTTTTGCATTCATATTTCGTACGTACCTCGTATGCATGTGAGTGCCATAGTTTCTTCTCGTCCGGAGGCAGAGTTTCGAAAATCTTGTCGGACACAATATACTCCACCCCTGCATGCAGTCACGTACTCGTAAAATTTAATTACGGGTGCAATTTCAATTTCAATTTCAATATATATTTTAAGCTTTAATAAAAAAGAATATAATGTAGTATAAGATAAAAGGAAAGGTGAATGAACCGATGAGTCGGGCGGTGGAGTCATCCGAGTCGTAAACTGCACACTGGAGGAAGTCCTGGTTGAGCCGAGTGGCGTAGTGGTGAGTCTCGATCTGTCGGCTCATGTCGTGGCTGTAGAGAGCGAAGGTACATATATGCTGACTCACCTTCTTGATGGGCTTCATGGGCTGGAGCATTTGGGCCCCCTTGTCAAGCATCTGCTGGCCCATGCTCATCGCCTCGCCTGGCGGAAGTTTCAGTTCGCCTCCTCTTCCGATAGCCGCCGCTTGATGGCTTTCGGACATTTTTGGATTAAGTACTTTTTTTCTTCTTCTTTCTTTCGGAACAGAGTTTACAATGGATATATGAATATGAGGCTTTAGATGCCACGAAGACATGCATGGGTGCTGAGCTGGCGGAGATTCGGTGACACGTGGTTGACTGTCTGAATATTTTGTTGACACGTACGTTTACTTTTTCTAGGCATAAACTTAAAGATACATTAAAAGTGTGAAATATGTTAAATTTATTGTGAAGTAAAATCTTAAAGTTTTTTAAATAATTATATTAATAATTAAAAGTAGTTTTTGATAAAAAGTGTGAAATATGTAATTGTGAAGTAAAAAGTGTGAAGTACAATACAACTTTAACAATACATTTATCGACACTAAAATCATCATTACATAACAAATAAATCACGTTAAATTCACAAACTCGAACAATCAATTTAATCTCTTGCTGATTTCATTAATTTCGCAGAAATCAGACGCGTGCGACGAAAAACTCGGTTCTACTACAGAACGACTCGTTGTTTCCGATGACAAGCTTTGGTTCATCTTCCCTTGTCGAAATGTTTTCAAGGCCTTAAACCTCACATCATTGATGTTCTTTCTCCCGGAGGGGCCCGCATCTGGGACTGTCGTATTCCCATCCAACATTTTCACAGCCTCCGACATTGTCGGCCTGCCAGATGGAGTCGCGTCGGTGCACATGAGCGCTACTCTCACTGTTCTTTCCGCTTCCTCTCGGTCGAATTCAGAACCCAATCTCTCGTCAATTAGTCCATCGATATTTCGACTCTCTTGCAAATGACCAGCCTGCAGCATCATATATAGAATGATAACAAAAGTAAGGACCTGTTCTTTTGGATTTATTCTCAGTTCAGTTCAGACTTCAGACATATTAAGTTTAGTCTAGTTCAGACCTATTAAGTTCAGTTTCAGTCTGAAAGAACATGTGCTAAAACAAGTCAGTCGGTACTGTACGCGTACATTGTCTTACCCAATCTAGAAGACAAACGAAATCTCGACTCGGCATGTAATTATTGTTGCTTTTCCCGCTTACGATTTCCAGAACCACAACCCCGAAGCTGTAAACATCTGCTTTGTCGGTTAGGTGACCCCACAGCGCATATTCAGGTGCCATATAGCCTCTGCGATATATCCGAATGTCAAAATATATATATGAGATACGATATTTCAGCAACGAGCGAAAAAAAGAAAAGTGGAAAACGCTCACATTGTCCCAGCAACTTTGGTGCTTATATGAGTCTTCTCGTCTTCATTAAGCCTAGCCAAACCGAAATCCGATATCTTGGGGTTCAAACCTTTGTCGAGAAGCACATTAGTGGCTTTAATGTCCCGATGGACGATTTTCAGTCTCGACTCCTCGTGAAGAAAAGCTAAGCCCCTCGCGATTCCAATGCAGATCTTGAATCTAGTTGGCCAGTCCAAAATCACCTGGTGGCTTTTCGTCGAATCTGAAAATGGACACCAGTTAATCGTAAATGCAAAAACATAAAATTGAATATAAAATAAAATATAAACATGCACTTACCGAATAAAACTTGGGCAAGGCTATTATTTTCCATATACTCGTAAACAACTAGCAGTTGGTCTCCCTCTATACAGCATCCGTACAGCTTCACAAGATTCGGGTGTTGTAAACAAGAAATCATCCCGATTTCATTCAGAAATTCACGGTTTCCTTGCCTCGATTTAGACGAGAGCTGCTTAACGGCAATCACTGTGCCATCCGGCAGCTGACCCTGCACCACTTTATAGTTTTACTTCATTTCTCAAAGACGCAAAATACACACTTTATTCTAAAAAATCATTAATTACACCTTGTAAACAGGACCAAAACCGCCTTCTCCGATTTTGTTAGCAGCGTCGAAATTATTAGTAGCGGTTTTTAATTGTTTCAGAGGAAAAGCAACAGTTTGCAGTTCCAGACCTTCAAATTCTGCTCATACATAAAAAAGAGCATCGAGTAAACAGAGAGGGGCATTCACGTCATTTTGAAAGACGTACTTCTGAATAATCACCTTTTCCCGGTTGTTTTCTGCCTTTCGAATAACATTTCCACCAAAGAACACCCAAAATCAAGAAAACAACACACACCGCAGCTATTGCTGCACCTACAATAACGACCGTTATATTCTTACTGTCCCCATCCGAACATACCCGGAAATCTGCACAAGGAAAAAGTTGAATGCATGTATCTTTTATTTGTATTATTTATTCTGGTCAAAAATTAAGAAAGATGTGTAACTCACTCGGGTTAACCGATATCGCAGATATAAGAGAACCATAATCTCCTCTATTAGGAATTCGCGTAGTCCCTTTACTAGCCCAGTAAAATCTGATTTCCAAGGTGCTATCTTGCACCGTGGCATTAAAATGTTTCACTACCGGCTTTCCAGTCCCACGAGCCTCCTCTTTAATATCAAAATCTTTCCAGACCAAGCTCTCCTGATGTAGTAAAAAACAAAATCTAGTTAACGGATAATTACAAATCTACCCTGAGGTTTCGCCTTATGTGAAGAAATAACCTGAATGTATATATCAAACATTCGCCTTCCGAGACTATAATAGGTTTGGTCACTTGTGAAGAGGATCTCCGCAAAATGCAGGCTAACATTGTAACTCCCTTTCTCAAGGCAATAGTGGAAATACGTTAGTGATAGAGGACTGAGTCGTGCTGTGTTGTACATGTCGGATAGATTTCCGGCGGTTGTCGATTTGATCGAGCGTGAGTTTTGGTAATTAGGTTCGTCCATGAAATCCCCGGAGCTGACGTAGCCCCAATAGTTATTATTACTTAAATAACTTGCAGAATTATCTCCGGCGAGATCTCCTTCGTAAACTACTCGCCGGTTGCTTTCTTTTACGGTCAAACCACCACCGCCACAATTAATGTGTAAAGAACATTTATCTGAAAAAAACATTCTTTATATAAAATATGAAAAAGAGTTACTTATATAAGAGAGAAAAAACCATACTTACATCTGGGGCAGGCTACATTCTTGTAACAAGGAAGAATTTTTCGTCTGTCGAAGATTAAGCAATGGAGCAGTTAGGGTAGTTAGATTTTTTTTTTGATAAAGAGCATGAAAACAACAAAAGGCGTCTTACAACGTGTTCCCACTTGACGAGCCTTTGAACAAGTTTATGTTTTGGGACATGCTTTGTTGGCAAGCAGCTTCTTCAGGGCCACGTAATGTGAGATTGTTGTAAGAAAGATCACTGCACAATCACAATATTTAATTTTCATATAGAAGTCAAAATATTGAGTAAGGATACGACACACCTGGGATACAAAAAACGTACATGTTGGTTCCATCCTTCAGGATAGCGTCGGGAATATTTCCACTCAATGCGTTTCCGGTCAGAAAACTGTTTTTTTACATTCAATAAGAAATCTTTTGAATGTTCAAATGAAATGAAGTGCTTGGAGAAGAAAAAAAATTGCACTTTTGGTCCCATCAGAAGTTTGTTTTTTACATTTCAGTCTCACCGGAGGATCAATGAAGGTTCTTTTTATGGGATGTTTGATGCTCAATTTTTTATATAGGAACCAAAAGTGCAATTATCTGGAAAGTAAATTATTGAACTTGAGCTCACATAGTTTTCAAATTCCTTGCAATGTCATTCGGAATCCCACCAACTAGCTTGTTGAAACTCACATCCCTGGAATGGGAAATTATCAATTTATTTCATTTTAATAAATTAACGGAAACGATAAATAACTGAATACGAGAAAAATGTTTGTCCACTACTCACAACATTTGCAGAAGTCTAAGTCTCCAAATATATGAAGGGATTGTTCCGGAAATGTTACAGTTTCTCAAAGCCCTATACATCGAGAATAAATCGCATTATAGAGCATGTGAGTGAACTAACAAAATCATAAATCATATAAACATTATAAACATACAGTATAGTTAGGCCCGTTATGCTCCTTAGCAGCGGGAACTCCTGATCAGGGCCCCTTAAGTCACTAATTCTCCTGGTAATGGAAAAACATCATCATTCCGGGTTAAAAAAAAGGTGGCAACGGGAAAGCAGGTGATTTGATTATACTCACAAATCGGTCAAAGTACTCAGAAGAGATATGTTCAACGGGATGGGTCCCTCCAGTCCGCTTGCTTGCATTTCTCTTTATGATTATTAATCAATAGATGATCACATTTAAAAATTATTAATGAAAATTCTGTATTATAATTTTCAAACTCACTAAGATCTTACAATTTGTGAAGCGAATTCCAGTTTTGAATAAAATCCGGTATCCGTCCGCTTAAGTTGTTATCATTTATTCTACTGCAATTCAAATGACAGATCATTCAACATACAAAAGGAAAAAAAGATTTAAAAAAAATGGTAGTCCTGAAACGAAAATAAAACTTACAAATCATTTAAATTTGCTAGTCCTGAAAATGAAGTTGGCAAGGGGCCCATCAATTGGTTGGAGGACATGATACTGCGATTAAGTTAGTGATCATCTCATGCATCATATTTCTAATTAAGGATTGGAATTGCACGGGTGTTACGTTATTAGAGAAAAGAAATCTTACAGACTTTTCAAGTTTATCAAACTTCCAATGTCAGGTGGAATAGGACCCGAGAAACGGTTTGCTTCAAGGTTCCTGATCAAATTATAATCCATAAAACACTTAACATGCACAATAAGACAAACTATACATATATAAATAATAAGATTGAGAACAAAGTAAACCCAAAACAAAAAACAGTCATACAGGTAAGTGAGGCTAGTGATGTTCCCCAATTCCCTTGGTATTTCCCCTGATAATCGGTTTACAAGAACCGAGCTGCATAAAAATTCTGCAATTATAGGGACTAAAAAAACTTGGATTATATTCAAGTGACATGCTAAAAATCAAGCATACAGAGATGTTAATCGTACGGAGGCCCATTGTCTCGGAATCGTACCGCTGAGGAAATTGTACGCAAAATCACTGCAAAACAAAAAAGTCGATTATGTTTGCCCCTATATATCATCAAAACACAAAATTCAAGAGCATGTTATCAACTTCTTACATTTCGTGAAGGTACGGAAGCCTTACAATATTAACCGGAAGAGTTCCCGGAAGATTGTAGCCCTTAAGCACGCTGCAATATTATTTTATCGTCAAAAAGACATATTGCTCAGATGATTTTTACAAAAGGGGACAATATTAGCAATACATTTTAGTGACATGGCAGACGGTGTTGTTGTCGTAGTTACAATTACATTCGATGTAACCCTCGGAGCCACTCGGAGGCACGAGTGAGATTCCGACTGTGTCGAGCTCGCAGGTGTCGCTGTTGAATTCCCAACGCAGTGCACCCATTTCAGTAGCAATGAATTGGAGAGCTTTCACTGAAGACACATGAGATAAAATACATACAAAGCAAGATTATGAAAGGGTACATAACACACACACAAAAAAAAAAAGAGGGAAATTTGAATGAGAAAAATAAATTCATAAAATTAAATAACCTTCTTGGTGTGGTACTTGGGATTTGGATAATTTGAAGAACCCAAAGCAAAAAGCAGCAAGAACCCACGAAGCCACGTGTCTGAGCATCCTCATCAAAATTCTCAAGCATATAAAAAAAATTCAGGATTTTACATAAATATATACTACATGCCCAGGAATGGAATAATTCAGTGAGTGATTTTTAGTAGTGTTGTGTGAGAATGTGAAATTTTGAAATGCTAATAATTATTGAGAGAGAAATTGAAAAAAGGCAAGGCAACATCAGTGGTCATGAACAAAACAAAAAATAAAAATAAAAAATCAGAGAGGTGAGCATTTTGCGAATACTGAAAAGTCAAGAATAGAATAAGAAATTAGCAAAACGAGTTTACAGCTGAGAATATTACTTACTGTATTTCAACCTGGGCCCAAATCGAGTAGAGACAGACAGGGAATTAACCGGTTGCTAATCAAATGGAGTACTTCGTATATCTATAAAGAAACTTGAATTGAATACTAAATTCTTATTTGAATTCTAAAAACATTCTTATTGGTATTTAATTAATTAAAATATAAATAATAATAAATTAATTCGAATAAGTTAAATATAGGTTATTAAAATTTTGATTTTTGAAATTATAAAAAAAAATAAAAAAGGTGCATTTACTTTTGATAGTTTTATAATGTAATTACCACTATTGTGTAACTATATTGATAACTAATTGACCTAACTAGTGCAATGGTCATATGTTTTTTTTAAAGCAGAATAGACCATTTTCTGATGACAAAATAACAAAATAATACTATGTCTCTTCCATTTTAATAGTTATGTTTACTTTGTTACTTGTAAAGAAAGTGTAACTATTATATTTGCCAGAGATAGTATACTCATAAATCCTAATTCATTTGCAATTTAAGCTTTGAGGGGCTCTTTTTCACAATAATATGCATATCAACAATACAAATAATAAAAATAACATGTCTTTTTCTCGGTTCATTCTATGATTACTCATGGGTATTGTTTTTGTCCTAAGAGGTACTCATCCATCCCTCAACATAATGCATAGAGAAACTTGCGCGTAGATTAAGAAAAAATAAATTTTTATGTGTTTTATAATATAAAGTAGGGGTATAATAGGTATTGATGTGTAAGTAATAAAGTAGTTAGTTGAAAAAGTAGTGGTATAAGAGTAAATAAATGTGTATTGAGAGGATAAAGTTGTGAAAAGACATTCCATTTATGGAATGTGCACTGTTTTAAGGGATGGACTAAAAAAAAAGTATGCATTGTTTTAAGGGATAGAGGGAGTATGTAGTACCTGACATCATAAATATAATACTCCTTCTGTTCCAAGCAGGGCCGAGTTTAGAGGGGTCTTAGGCAAAATATCATAAACGGGTTCCACATTAAATTATTAAAAAAATTATTTATTTAAATTTTTTATATTTTTGAACAAATTTATCAAAAGAATTATATAATTTTAGTACAGTAGTATGAAAAAAAAAACTAAAATTCACAATTAAAAAAAAACTAAAATTAAAAAAAAAACTTTTTTCTTAAAATTAATAAAAGTTTTAAAAAATTTAAACCTATAGACAAAATCTGAAAAAAAAAATAATAAAAAATTCACTAATTAATTCTCAATTTTTTTAATAATTTGTTCTATTTTTTTTTAATTACTACTATTTTAGAACGAATAAATAATTTTCAATAGAACACATTATTAGAAAAATTGAGAATTAATTATTTTTAGTAATTAAAAAAAATAAAACAATGTTATTTTTAATTAATTATCAAGATTAACGAGATTTTTTTAATAAGATTTGAAAAATTGTTAAAAAAAATTTAAAAAATAAATAAATTATGATAATTTTTTTTTTAAATTTTAATGTTAAAAATATAAAATAATTGAGATAAGGTTTTGAATTATATATATTAATATTAATTTTCAAAAACATAAATATCTATATAGTTTTTTTTTTTAATAATGGGCCCCTAAAAAATAGGGGCCCTAGGCCGTCGCACCCTGGGCCTATGCCCAGGGCCGACCCTGGTTCCAAGTGAAGTTGATTTTTTTTTTTACCGTCAAATGCATATGATAAATAGTATATACAAAAATTATGAAAAAATTATTAAAATAAAATTTAACTACTAAAATAAAATTTAATAGTTAAATTTTATTTTAGTAATTTTTTCATAATTTTTTTATATTGTTTATCATATGTATTGAACAATCAAAAAAAGTCAACGTGATTATAGTTTTGAAAAGAGTAACATGTTTAACTTAAGGTTCATTTTTATGCTACTTCATTAGTAGTTTCTTTAGCATGTTTAACTTACGACTTCTACGCTACTCCATGAGTAGTTCCTTTCATCGTAGATATAATAACATGCGTAATGTTATAAACTCAAAGGGAATTGGGAGAGAATAATAGATCCGAAAGAGATCAATATGAGAGGAGAATAGAATTGTTATGAATTCTTATTTCATTCATATGGGGAGACCCCTTTATATCGGATACAAAGTAGGGTTTCTGTCTTGTTCACCAAGAAAGGGTAAACTAGTCATTCACTAATTAATAATATTCATAACACTCCCCTTGAATGACTATTTACAGGATTTGCTGCCTCGTTAAAACCTTGCCAGAAAAACCCAGTGGGACAAAACCTGAGCGAAGGAAAAAGAGTACAGCTTGCTCCCCCTGATTGTAATCACCGGAGATCTTTGACTTTTGAAAATAGTTATTGGTGATCAATACATCTCATTAAAACCTGTAACTAATAAAACCATATAGGAAAAACTTAGTTATTCAAATATACATTTTGGTCTTCAGGACACAACCTTCGAATTGTCGAGTTTCACATTCATTTGTATTATTGTATATTTTTCGTCCTTCTGGGACATGTCTTTACCAGACATCTATGAACTAGAGCATTCGCAATTGTTATAACCGGCCGGTAACTCTTATGGAATATATTAGATGCGCCTAGTGTTCAATATACATTTCTTGACAAATGAACAATAATGTGAACTTCAATTCACAATCATTTGAACTTCAAGTTCAATATCTTAATTTATCTAAAAAATAAACTCATATGGAACATTCTGATGTCCTCATTATTATCGAGTGATGTACATGCCTCGTTAAAAACCTCGTTATAAAACCTTGTAGGAAAAAATACTCGAGGAAAAGAGTACATGACATTCATATTTATATTTTGGTGATTGTCTCGTTAAAAACCTTAAACTAAGAAAACCTCGTGGGAAAAAACTTAGTAGAGGGAAAAAGAGTGCAATCACTGGTCTTCAGGACCTTGTCTTCAATGTCATTTTTGTCCATAATGACATATGTAATATGATATTGTACATGTTCTGATTTTCATTTACTTTCATTTCAGGAATCTCAAAATCCATCCAGGATTTTCATGTATGTATCTTTCCAATGACTTCTACATGGTCAGATCATACATTCGATGCATATATCTATCGTTGTTGCTGCCATATTTATTAAGTAGCGGAACTTAATGTCATCCTTAAAAATATTTGATTAACATCGAGTTTCTGCGAAAAACTCTTGAGAAAATAATCTCGCTTTTATATCTTAACACATCATTATTCGTTTTCGTACGAACACCCACGTATATCCTTCTGGGATAATATTTTTATCCAGCGAGTAATGCTCAGCCTCAATTGCTCATTTCTATTTTCTTGAGTGCTGCTGGCACATAGATATGAGTTTTGGATTCAAATTTTCTAGAGCAACTATTGAGGTAAATATGTCGTTGACGACTTTTTATTTTTTCATTTGATGACAATTCAATATATCAACCAAATCTTTCATCATTTTCAAAAATATTTAATTTGGTTGTTCCGCAATCCCACGATTTTCTATTATCATGTGCACATGCTTTTTCAATGGGATTTCCATCTAACTCTCTTCAGGAGATTTTGAGGGTGACTAAATTTCTTTGTTTTTCCGCGGATTTATTTTATATCTTAAGATCGATCTACTACGCTTCTGTCGTACATTAGAATTAACATTTGAGTTGATCTCTTTAGTATTTGAACTCTTCTAGTTCATTTATCACAAATATATGTGATTTTGTCACACCTTCATTAATTTGGCAGATTACTTGCTGAATATTGCAAGTCACTTATTTTAATGAACTTCGGGTTCAATTGATTGGTGTGTGGATCTAAAATTGAAGATTGTTTTCATTCCATGAAATTTCTCGGCATTTATAACTTTTATATTCTTATCTCCCCCTAATGCCGGGAAATGATCTTCCTTTAATATGTAAATCAGCGTAATTGCTATAAACCGATTTTCTGGATCGCGAGCTCGAGATATTTAATATACCTTATTTTCTATTATGCCCGTTCATAAAATTAATTCGCAGATGGGAAATAACAATTTCCACGCACTTAATAATGATCATAATATGCATCATTTTCAGTTTAAAGTACATTTGTAGTACTCGAGGGGATAATTAGTACAGCTCTTCCGGAGCCCATTTTAATATGTTATCATTTACATAACGTTACCAACGATCCTTCGAGGATACAATATCTTTCCAATGATCCTTCGGGGATCAAAATAAATTTCAATATATAATTTTTTCAGAAATTACATTTAATTGGAATCGACTTTTTCGATATTCCACGAGTACCCACTTAGTACATTTATTCTCGATTTTCAAAAAATATCATTCAAAGATAATTCATATGAAGATAACAATCGAATTTGGCTACTATGAGTATCTTGATGTAACTTTATTAAAAACATTTAATGTTTGAACTTTGCTTCTTCAGGAGCAATTAATAAAAATAATTGTTACATCAGAAGCCATTGATTTGATATTTCTGCGAGAATATCATATCAGAATGTTCTCCAAGAACATTTAAAATTTAATTTTGATATTTAATCATGAATATCATATCATAATGTTCTTCGAGAAAATTTAAAACTTATTGCTACTACGGGAGCAATTTAATTCGATATTTCCAAAACTTATTGCTACTACGGGAGCAATTTAATTTGATATTTATCGAATAATATCAAATCATGATGTTCTTTCAGAATGATCAATATAATATTTAAAACCAGAGTTCATGTTCTTCAGGAACATTCAATTTATTTCATATATTAAGAATAATGTATTTGATATTAATTCAGGATATCAAATTATAATGCCGACTCAAACTTGTGAGTCCGGATTCATACCACGTTTTAGCAGTACGACCAATATTCGAGATTATTAGTATATAATAATAATATATTTGATATTGATATTTCTACAAGAATATCATATCATATCACGATGTTCTTCAGGAACATTTTTTTTTTTTAATTTGATATTTCTTCAGGAATATTATATCATGTTCTTTATGAACATTTAATTTTGATATTTCTTCGGGAATATCATGTCACTATGTTCTTCAGGAACATTAAAATTTTAATTAATTTAAAAGGCATAATTAATTTGATATTACTTCAAGAATATTATATTATAATGTTCTTCAGGAACTTAGACATAATTTGATATTACTTCTGAAATATCAGATTATAATGTTCTTAGGGAACATATGATATTACTTCAGGAATATCAGATTATAATGTTCTTTGGGAAACATATGAATTTAAGAAGAATTGAGGAGAAGTAGATATATTTATAATTATTAATAAATATAAACAAACATATAAATTCTTACCTTGTAATTCGGATCTTGGATGAGTAGAACTTCGATGAAGAACGAGGTTGAGCTTTCGTGAACTCAAAGGGAATTGGGAGAGAATAATAGATCCGAAAGAGAGACAATATGAGAGGAGAATAGAATTGTTATGAATTCTTATTTCATTCATATGGGGAGACCCCTTTATATAAGGATACAAATAGGGTTTCTGTCTTGTTCACCAAGAAGGGTAAAAATTCACTAATTAATAATATTCATAAGCCGTAATTTACTTTTATTTTTCACATAAATTTTATTTTAAACATTTTTTCACAAATAACATGCATAATATCAATGATCTAAGGTAGTACCCATTGTGATAGCATGGTTTTCTCTTACTCTTATCAATTTTAGATTTTAATTTTTTCTCATAAAATAATTTAGCGTATTAATGAAAAAACGATTTTTATTTAATTAAACCTCTAATGGAGGATTCGGGATGGTGTGCGCCAATCGACGTCCTCCGGGAATTTCACGACGCTCTCGACGATTTCACGTTCTACGATTGCTCGGAAACCTTTCCCGAACCGATCGAATACAATGGTGACATTTCGATCTCATCTCAAACCCTTAATCCATCTCCGGGAGAAAACGACCCGCCTCGGCCGGCTCTCAGCCGCCGTAGATCACATTCTCACCACGAATCTTCCGCCGTCGACCCCACGGAGCTGTCGAGCCGTCGCTCCTCGTTGGTAAATTTAGGGAATTATTCGAAACAGAGTAAGTTGAAGCAGCTCTCGCGAAAAAAATACCAGTGATTCCGCGAACGAATTAGAAAAATCGGTTCGATTGCAGATCAATCGAAGCTCGGAGTCTCCGAAAATCGACCCGATCGGAGCGGATGCTGCGAGGAGTGAAGAACATTCTTCTACAACAGATGATAATGGCAGAGATAATTCTCGAGACGATGATACGAATTCCGGTAGTCTTTTACTCGCTTTAGCTGGTACACTAGTAAAATCCATAACATTTCAGATTCATTTCTTCCTTCAATTATACATGCTCCCTGTATCGTTATTTTACTACCTGCTCATGTTCCTTTTCGATCCATTTGTGCTTCCAAGGCTCTGCAAAGAGTATCTGTTTCGAAAAACGAAAACAGTTTGGAATCACGTTTCCGAATTTATGTTCAAATGTTTGAAAATACGTCGATTAGTCCGGAAACTCGGGTTGAAATGCGGTTGGGGGTTATTGTGGTCGAGTTACGTGTTTGCCGTGTTGTTTGGATTTTTGCTTTCGGCTTTCGCTATGAGTGGGATGTTGATACAGGTTATGGTGGATGAGCCGATTCAAATGGAGAGGACTTTGAATTTTGATTATAAGGAGAAGAGCCCAGTTGCATTTGTGCCGATCATGATGGGTAGTGAATCATCGAGAGTTATACCGCCTAATCACAATGTGAAGGTTACTGTCTCACTCACGTTGCCTGAATCCGAGTATAACCAAAATCTTGGAGTTTTTCAGGTACTTTTGTAAATTGTATATTGAACTTTTGGTGTCAGCTAGTTTGAGGTTTCATATATAGTTATTATTTTCGTTCTTCAATGTCAGAGTTGATTTCATAGCTTCTCATGGAAAAATCATTGCAAGGTCAAGGCGGTCGTGCTTGCTGCGATTCAAAAGTCAGCCGATCCGCCTTCTGTTGACTCTGCTTAAGGTTGCTCCGATTTTAACCGGGTTCATATCAGAAACCCAGAATTTGAAAGTAAGTTTCGGAGGTTTTAGAGAAGGCGAAAACACCACGACGGATTGCCTAAGTGTGGTTATTGAGCAGCGAGCTAAGTTCTCGCCTGGTGCTGGTATTCCGGAAATGTACGACGCTTATTTGACCTTGGAATCTGATGGGAACCTCAAAAGAGGTAATTCTAGCAACCCAAGACAAAGGTCTTGAATTATCCTAGCAACCAGCCAAAAAAAAAAACGCTGTAGACAATATATTTCAAAAGAAATAACTTTTTTCATATCCCTCATCAAAACTAACCTCTTAATTTATAAGCTGGCTAACATACTAACTAAGAAATGAAATAAATGCTTAATACTAATTTAAGGAATAAATAAAGGAAATGTTGACTAAATTTATTCTCCTCCCTTAGCTTGTGCTATTTTCCTTTATGTGATAACCCTTTCCAATTCTCTTATCACATATCATATTTGTTCCCATCATCACTCCCCCTTCAACTGGAACCTTGTCCTCAAGGTTCAAAACTGGGAAACGATAAGTCGCCGATGAAATTGTGTAAATTTTGCACTTGGTTCTACCTACTACTGGAATAAGTAAGGTAGAGTAAAATACTTAACACAATTTAGAGATTCTAAAACTTTTCTTGTATATTCTTGTAAAGGGTGGAACCACTTATAAACACATCTACAAAATTCTAGCGAATCTTGTAGAAAGGTCAACACGACCAAAAACTAAGTCTATGTAGAACTAATCTAGCGACTCGTACTACCAAGACTAAACTGAGAATAGAACCGGAGTTTTCTAGCGAAGTCTCTCGGTCTATAAATTTTCTCTCTCTAGAAAATGTCAAATCAATTCGTAAGTAATGAATTCCAACTACCCGCTATTTATAGGTCTCGTAAAATAGGGTTTCCGGAATTCACGCTTAATGGGCCGAGCCCAAAGCATCTTCATGGAATATTCGAGATTCTATTTCGGTTGTACTTGACGAACCCAGCTCTACGCACTGCCACACTAGCGTGCCTTCGTGCATCGAGCTCGTGGCGGGCATAGCTGGTTTACTTAGCGTTTTTCATTGGACTATAGTTCTTCTAGCGAAGTCTTCTAGTCGCACCCACAGCTGGCTTAGCTTCATTCCTTAGCAGTCATTCGTCCAGCCGTATGTATAGCTATGCTTGCACCGCGTCCGTCAAGATGTTTCCACGGTAAGACCTTGTGGTGCGTTGATGAACTCGCAATTCTCTCTGATCCACGTTGACCCATGTTGATAGAAAAGTTCGTTCCATGTTGACGCACTTATGCAACTCCATGTTGTTTGTAGATGCTAAGTCTGCTTGTTCCATGCTGATGAACCGTGGTCGCACGTTGAGCCACTTGTTAATTCCACAGTTCACACAGTTCGTTCTATGAAGACCTAGCAGACGTCATGTTGTTTGTAGAGTCCAAGTCTGCTTGCTCAACGCTGAGGGAACTCTTCATGATGTGGTCCCACGTTGGACCACTTTTATTTTCCCGGTCCACTCAGCTAGCTCTACCAATACTTACATTCAACATGAAGATACTACAAAACAAAGTGTATAGTTCAACTTAGTTCAAACAAGAACAACGTGGTTCTATGTTGAACTAGGAAGAACTACACACTAACAATGTGACGTTGACTTGATGTGCCATCCAAGTCAACCCGGTTGCACGTTGGCGCAAGAGCATGATAACGTAGCTCCACGTTGGCGCAAGTGCTTGTCCAACGTTGGTGCAACCGACCAACTCTATGTTGACGCAGAGACCAACTCCGCTAACTCCACGTTGAGCCAACCCTTCATAACTTGGTCCCACGTTGGAGCAAGTGTCATCTCCACATTGACGCACATGTATTCTCACATGCGCTTAGCTAAGTCTTCGAAGTCATTCCAGCTCTACGTTGGCCAAGGTGCATTTTTCACGCCATGCGTAGCTAACTCTACCTCCAGCAAAACCTCTCTCTACCTTCAGCAGGAGCTCACTCTACCTTCAGCAAGAATATACTTCCAGCTCACTCTACCTCCAGCAAGAGCTAACTCTACCTTCAGCAAGAGCTATACTCCCAGCTCACTCTACCTCCAGCAAGAGCTAACTCTACCACCAGCAGAGATATACTCCAAGCTCACTCTACCTACAACAAGAGCTAACTCTTCCATACTATGAAGTGAGTAAAAAAACAAGGTGTATACTTATCGACAAACTCGATCGAACTATACACCAACAATCTCCCCCTTTTTGATTCAACTTCATAAGTAGTGTTTCATCTTGGTCTTTCCTTCCATTATGAAGTTTTTCAAAACAAAGTGTATAGTTGGGTTCACCAAAGAGTTAGCACTCTACGTTGAACCGACCAAACTATACACTAACAGTCGGGATCAAACACCAACCGTCGAAAACCCTTATCAACGATGACCTTGTACGTGCGATTAACTGGCGAGAGATGTGAGAATATGACCTGTATGAACCGAACACCATACGAACGTAGTAGAATGTTCGTGATCAGGTGGTTCAGGTGCATCCCAAGGGAAGTTGTCGGAGGACACGGCGCAAGGGCAGAGACATGTTGAAGTGGTGCCGGGGTAGCGACTAAAAGAAGCGGCACAGAGGGAACATGACGCAGCGGCACAAGGGCTGCAACATGTTGATGTGGGGCTGAGGCAATGGCATCAGGATTCAATGCAAGGGCAACGACTTGAGGCAATGGCGCAAGAGCATCAACGACAGGAGGAAGAAGCGGCTCGTCGTGCCAAATCGTGGCTGGTTCGTCTTCCGAATCCGTATCCCAAATTACACAGTCAATGGCGGCCGATTCATCGATGGGTTCAGTATCCCAAAGTATCAATGGGTACTCATCATCAAACCGAGGTGGACCAGCATATGGAGTGGGTTCTTCATCGTCCAAAGTCAGCTTATGAGGGCGTACGTCGATCCCAGGGGTTCGATTAGGACGTATGCCACTGTCGTATTGTCTCGCACGGTGGCTTTCCCTGAAGCTATCTTCATTGCACCGTCGATTTTGGTTACCACCCTTAGCAACACCGCCATTTTCTGGGCAGTACTGGTATCTCTCATCTTGTAGGGATCTATCTTGTGGGGATCTATTGTTGGTGTTTCCAAAGTGCATGAACATTGTTTCTATCCTCTCTTTCAATTTTGAAATTGATTCTTCTATATTTTTGAACCTCCTGCGGTTGGATACCATGGTTGTGTGGGTGTAGATCAGAACGTGGCTCTGATACCAATTGATGGGAACCTCAAAAGAGGTAATTCTAGCAACCCAAGACAAAGGTCTTGAATTATCCTAGCAACCAGCCAAAAAAACGCTGTAGACAATATATTTCAAAAGAAATAACTTTTTTCATTTTCCTCATCAAAACTAACCTCTTAATTTATAAGCTGGCTAACTTACTGACTAAGAAATGAAATAAATGCTTAATACTAATTTAAGGAATAAATAAAAGAAATGTTGACTAAATTTATTCTCCTCCCTTAGCTTGTGCTATTTTCCTTTATGTGATAACCCTTTCCAATTCTCTTATCACATATCATATTTGTTCCCATCAGAATCGGAGCTTCCTCTGGCGAAAAAGGCCTTGTGGTTCTGGAAGAGGACTTTGTTTGTGTGGATTAGCATGGTTATATTTACAATGGAGCTTTTTTTGGCTCTCCTTTGCTGCAAACCGATTGTTATCCCGAGAATACGTCTGAGAAGGGAAGCCACTAATGGAGACGGTTCTCGGTGCGATTAATGTGAATAGTTTTTTTCGTCTTTTGCAATTCCTTCTGTGCGTTTGTATAAAGAGGTAGATTATTATACTGTAAGTGTGTTTTTCATAGTTTTGGTACTGAAGAAGGAAAATGAAAAATGAAAAATGAAAAATATAGAAAGAAAAAAAATGAATAGTTTTTTTTTGTCTTTTGCAACTGTATCTTTAAGTGTTTTGCATGTTTCGAAGCTGCGACCTTCGCGTCAGGGATACCTGTGCACTGAGCTAATGGGCCAACATGTTAATCACTTAATAGTTTGTTTTTATATATACATATCCAATAGTTTGTTTTTATATATACATATCCTTATAATTTATTGCAATTTCTTTTGTGTGCGTTTGTATAAAAGAGGTAGATTATATGAAAGTGTGTTTTTCAGATGGTAGTGGAGAGAGGTAGATTATATGAAAGTGTGTTTTTCAGATGGTAGTGCAGAGAAATAAAAAATGAAAAATATGGCCCATGCAGGTTTCGAAACTGCGACCTTCGCGTGATTTGCACGATGCTCTAACCATCTGAGCTAATGGGCCGACGTGTTTATCCCTTTATCTTTTTGATATATATATATATATGTATATATAATTTTTTGTTTTTATTTTTCTTCCTTGAAACACTTGAAAAATAATTTTATGGCGATTAAAAGTGTGACATGACATTTATTGGCTTCTATATATGTGTTGAAAAATCTTTAAAAATTTGCAAATGAGTTGTATAATACTCCCCCAGCCATTAATAGATGTCATATTTTTTTGAACACGGAATTTAAGAAAATTGTTATTTTTTTATTTTATAATTGAAAAGTAAAGATTAAAATATATTTTAAATGTGAAAAGTAAAGTAGTTGTGAGTAAAGTTTAAAAAGTATGTGAGGTAAAGTAGAATAAAATTGTATATTAAAATGAAAAAGTTAAAATAATTATTTCCTTTTTTGGGGTGTGTCAACTATTGTTGGACAACCCAAAAAGGAAAGTATGACAACTGTCTTTGTACCGAGGGACGAGGGAGTAATATATCTCAACTAAAATTTATTTATCCAATTACAATTATGTGTTCTCTTTGTTGTGATTCTTAACTTTCAAAAGCGACAAAATAGAAACTATTGGTTATTATTGGAGAAGGCCGAAAACGATGTGAGGCCCCGATCGATAAAATTTCCGACTGTGGGCACCTTTGTCGATGAAATTTCCGGTCACGAGTAATTTCGATAGAATTTCCGGCTTACTCGTGAGGGGTAGTGTTAGAGTATCCAACATCGGTCTTGGATAAAGAACTTTGGGCTCACATATATGTTGGACAACCTTATCACCTTAACAAAACTTTTTAAGGTGTTATTGGTCCAGCTTTTACATGGTATCAGATCAGGCCCAACACGATGTGAATGCCCCACGACCGATAAAATTTCCGGCTTGATAACACTATGTCCACGAGTAGAGCCGACAAAATCGAGCTTACTTTTGAAGGTGCGTGTTAAGTATCCCACCTCGGTTGGATAAAAATTTTAGAGCTCAACTATAAGTTGAATTACCTTAAAGTGTATATTGACCCAACTTTGAAAGTTATCGGACGGAAAATTGTTTGGTTATACTTTAAAAATCTTTTTAAAGTGACAATTGTTGTACAACAAATTAAAACTTCATTGGAGAAGTAGTAGTACTTTAGATAGATTGTCAAATGAGATGAATTTACATTTTAACAACATTACAACGGCATTGACTTAAGTAGCTTAAAGTTTAATTTGATGAAAGACTTATGTTGACTTTGGCGCGGCCAACCATTACGTACAAAGACAGCCACTACCGTATGGTCGCCCGCGGCGGCAAGAAAAGGCGATCTCTTTGTTTAAGGTTCTTTTTAAGTATCATTACAACACAACATTAGTCAAGTTTAATTACTTGAAACTTGAGCCATACGTCAAAACACTTATTATTCTTATTGTTTATATTTTTGTGATCATAAATATATGTTGGATATAATTTTGTGAATTACAACACAATTTATGTGATCTGTTGTTGTGTGACACTTTTTTTTTATCTTGCCTTGAGTAATAATCAAATAAGCTCAAACATAAACTTTCGAATTCGAACAATACTGTTTTTATATTACCATTTGATGAATTCACAACTTATGTTGACAGACAGAACAAATAGATGACTAATACTTTCTCACTTTACATTGCAGTGGGGAAGATAGCAACAGTTAAACTACTTTATGGCAATGGGAGTTGGAAGAAAAAATGGAGTAGCTATTTTGGTTAGGGTGAGAAAAAAAGGGGCCTTTTTCTTTGTGGGGTTTGGTTTTGAAAATTATAAATAAATAATTGTCTCACTTGAAAATTAATTACCTATTTACCCTTGTCATGCTTTTTTTTAATTACCTAAACTGCCTAAATCTTTTTAATTTTTTTTTTTAATTTTTATATAATTTAAAATATAATTACTTAAATAAATAAATAATTTTTTATATATTTTTTTATTTCTTTCTTTAGTTAGAAAATAATTACACAAATAGTTCTGTTGACTACAAATTATGCAATTAATTTCAGATTAAACTATAATGAAGGTTTTATGGTAAAAAAAAAAGTCATTCCTTTCGGAATTAAAGTTTGGGCTCTATTAATTCTTCATTAATACCATTTTTTTGTTAACCATGAAAGCAGGAGACCCAGTGAATATCATATAAAGAAAAAATAAAAGAAATTGGAGATACAGCACATAGGAAGATCCCGTCGCATTAGCACAGACTAGCTCTCAAAATCTCCAAGAATAAATAAAAAACACCTCATAAAAACAACTAACCCTAGAAAACATTAACTCCCAATTTTAAAATTGATTGTTAGTAACCCTTTTGATATATTATTGCTTTCAAAACACAAATTTGTTGTATTTTTAGTAGTATTAATTATTGTTTCTATTATTGAAAATTATTTTTTTTTAAATAAATGAAGTGAAGTACAAATATCAAAACATTAATTTTAAAATTTTAATTGCTTTTTATTTATAAATAAAAAAACTAAGTCTTTTGAAGAGAGAATCTGGCCACTTAAGACCTCCCTTAAAGTTTTTGCCAACCTGACCAATTATGGAATCTGAAAAATACCAACTACCAAAATTGCATCACTTTAATTGCTGCTCCATCAGAGATTTCAAGACACAGAGTATTTAAAGAAGACATTTTTATTCAAGAAATAAGAAAGAATTTCTCCACTACTTTATATGATGGCATTACCAAATTGCCACCACATGGTTCTTCTTGTTGCTCTGCTGCTGCTTCTGGTGTCTGTGTCCAGGGGCATATCAGTAAATTCATCAGGAAAAGTGCACTATGTATCTGGTGTGGGTGATCCAGGGATGGCTAGGGATGAGCTGAGATTGGCCATAGAAGCTTGGAATCAGTGCAATGAAGTTGGGGAAGAAGCCCCTAACATGGGAAGCCCAAGAGCTGCCGATTGCTTTGACATACATAAAGGTACAACTCTCTCTTTTTCATACTTTCCTAAAATTGCACTTTTGCCCCTCAACTTTCCATCATTTCTGTTTTCACTACACTTTAATTATGTAGTGCTTTGGTTTAGGGAGGCAAATTGTTTTTTTTTTTTTTTTTTACAAATCTTGAACCATTAAACGTACCTTTTTGTAATTAGAGTAAACTTGAAGGGCTAATATGCAATACATTAACAATGAAAATGTACCTAGGACAAAATCATACTGCAGAAGTGCTCATCCACCGAGTAAAGGAAAAGGACAACAGATTAGGAGTTGGTCAACCTTTCCCTGGGCTCCCCCGAAACTCGCTCAACAACGTCGACCTTTACGCAGCTCAAAAGGAAGTCTACTTAGGAAATAAATGCCAAGTAGACGACAAACGAAAGCCGTGGCAGTTTTGGATGATCATGCTAAAAAGTGGCAACATGGACACGTACGCTGCCAAGTGTCCGAAGAACGGGCACAAGGTGGGGCCCTTCGGCCCTAGGACCCAATTCCCTTGCTTCGGAAAAAGCTGCATGAACCAGCCGTTGATCTATCATAATTACACCGCTTTGCAAGAAGGGCCTAAGGGAAATGTGCTCAAGGGAAGATTTTACGGGTCGTGGGATTTGGATTATAATGGTGATTTGAATAAGTTTTCGTATTATTCGGTTAGTTGGGAGAAGGAGATGGGAAAAGGGAGTTGGGTTTTTCATCATGTTTTGAGGACGTCTGTCAAGTACCCGTGGCTGATGCTTTACCTCAGGGCGGATGCCACCAAAGGGTTTTCCGGCGGGTACCATTACCCTACTAGGGGGATGCTAAACATTGTAAGTTTTTGAATTGTTTTCAATTTTGGCTTAGTGTTTTTTGGTTTTCTTTATTACAAAAGAACTCAACAAACTTTTAAAATTACAAATGAGACACTTGTGAGATTTTGTTCTGTCTCAAATTTATGAAAATACTACATTTGGCCCCCTCAATCTAATCCAGGGGTGTTTTTGTAATTTTGAGGGTGGTTAGTGTTTTTGGTGATTAGGTCTAACCACCTCAGATGCACCTTCTGCAATTATTCTAAGATTATCTGGGAAAAACATAATCTGTTCTGTTCTCACCTGATTAGGTTTGTCCAATTTCAATGTTGACTGAAAAAAAAGATAAGTACTTTCAAAATTATAAAATGTAACCATGAGTTTTTATCATGTTACATTTACCCCCTTGTAAGAAAAAATAAGAAAGTCTCCTCTATATTTATGAAAACATTACATTTAGCCCCTGAATCAGTTCTAGGGGTATTTTTGTAATTTTGAAATTTCGGTAGGGGGCTTTTCATAATTAGGTCAAAACTCAAGGATAATTTTGTAATTATCTCTCAAGTATTTATCTCAATGATCATTCATATGATCAATGGTTAAACTACAAGAATACCTTGAGGTGTTACAGGGGTCCTATTGCAATTACACCAACCCTCAGGGGCGCTTTTTACAATTCCCACAAAAATCTGAAATGCAGATACCAGAATCGCCGGATTTCAAAGTCCGATTCACCCTGAACGTGATCAGTGGCGGCGGTCCCAACAGCCAGTTCTACCTCCTCGACATCGGAAGCTGCTGGAAGAACGACGGCAGCCCCTGCGACGGCGACGTGACATCCGACGTGACTCGATACAGCGAGATGATACTCAACCCGGGCACTCCCTCTTGGTGCAATCCGGGCAGCCCCAAGCTCTGCCCGCCTCGCCACACCTTCCCTAACGGGACCCACGTCCACCGAAATGACACTGCCCGCTTCCCATATGGGGCCTACCATCTGTACTGTTCTCCTGGGAATGCGATGCATGCGGAGATGCCAAATGCCCCATGCGACCCGTACAGTAATCCACAGCCGCAGGAGATTCTGCAGATCTTGCCTCATCCTGTTTGGGGGGATTATGGTTATCCGACGAAGAAGGGACAAGGTTGGATTGGGGATGCTAGAACCTGGGAGCTTGATGTTGGGAGATTGTCTCAGTCACTCTATTTTTACCAGGTAACTAACTAACTAACTCTATTTTTACTTGCAGCTAGGCTAATCATTCCTCAGGGGAAGTAGTTTCTAAATGGGCATTTTTTTTTTTGGTGATTTACAGGATCCTGGGACTGCACCAGCTAGGAGGCAATGGAGATCCATTGATTTGGGGACAGAAATATACAAGGATCCTGATCAGGTGGCAGAGTGGACTGTTAGTGATTTTGATGTTCTTGTACCAAGTTAACACTTGGTCTGAGGCAAAACATTGAGGGTTAATTTTATTGTTCTGTTTTTTCTCAAGAAAAAACTGTAATTTTCTCAACTCCCAACTAAAAGATGTTGCTTACTACTTTATGAGGTTTTGAAATCATAATGTGTTTAGTATTGAATATGGTGGTCTAAAATGGAATGTACAATTCTGGAAATAAGTATGAAAAAAGTGCAATGGATACTTATAGCATTAGCAAGAAATTAACTGCATGCATTTTTATTTCAAAGTCAGTATATTTTATCTTCATATTAGAAAAACACAACATGAATAAGTCAAATGATCAATCAATCTGAGCATCAGAGATCAACAACACCTGAAAAATGTACAATTATGGCGTCTTAGGTACCGGATAGAGCCTTCAAGTGAAAACTCAAGTAGAAGAATCGACAATAATAAATTAACATTCAAGGAATTCAAACATAATTAAGATCGTTTTTTTTTTCCTTTCACCTTTTCTTGGATCAATTTTTGTTGCGAATATTCTTAGTTTCCATCTTACTTGGGTACTCCAAAAGTTTCGTAACATACGTTTGTGTGGAACTGGAATCAACTAAAAATGTTTGCATAAATGTGATGTAACTGTCTTGCATTGTTTGCGTCTATTGTATCAATCGAGAAATGGCAACCAAAAATCCTCAAAATTCATTCTCATAAACGAGAACTCAAAAAAAAAAAAAAAAAAACAGACTAAGTCTCTAAAGGATTTAGAGTTTGATCATCGCTTATAAACTGAAGTTCACTTGCATGTTCAATCATTTCGGCATCTCAATCTCACAATGTCCAAAACAAGATGCCATAAGAGTTAATCCTCAGCTCATGATTTAAAATGCGTCTCAAAGGAGATATAGGCTTGGCCCTCACTTATATAGTACAAACAACATCATACTACTTATATGTTTCGTGTTTGTTCATCATACTGCAAATTATAAAGTCAATGTTTTTGTGTAAATCATTCCTTTTTAACATTGAATGCTATTTTTTTCTGTAATTCATATGGGTTCGTTGTTGGGTATTACTTATTTCCTGCATACATACATCAACGATGAAAGATATGATCTTTGATTCAAACAAATCTTGTTATTTATTCTTAATAATCAAAAGCTTCTGTCTAATGAAAAAAAAAAAGAAAAAAAAAATAGCAGCTAAAACTAATCAACTCTACTGCTATGATGTCTGAAAAGTAATCTCAATCACAATATGATTTTTGATGGTTTGATTACCTCTTTCTTGGAGACCTACTGGAAAGACACCTTCCGCACGACACATATTTCAGCAAAGTCTGTGCTTTCCTTGTTCTAACTTTCAAACGAGACGACTGCAAGTTGACAAAGTTATCACAATTATTTTTTTGTCATGTCCTATCACTTGATTTTCGACATTCTGTTTCTTCTAATTTTACCTTTCGGCGTGATACATTCGGTGGGTTCCAACAAAGCAATCTCCTTGATCTCGGTTCAAGTTTCCTGCATAATTTATTTTTTAGGGAGTGAGTAAGAAAAATAAATACAGTAGTATCTTATAAAATTACAATGAACCCCTTCAAATTAGATTCTTACTTTCTTTTACAACTTACATACTGAAGAGGTGGATTGTGACTTTGAAAAAAATATCTGGTTGTAATTACATAAAAAAAACTCTAGCTTATTTATCTAAACAGAAGAAAAGCCACTAATTTTTAAATTACAAATAACCCCTTGAGGTTTGTATCATTTTACCCTGCACTGTTGCAACACGAAAATAATTGTAGGAGCTTATTTTTTGTAATTTCGAAAGAATTATTGTTTTATAATTAAACTAATTCCCAAGGGTAGTTTCATAATTAATTATCCATAGTTGAAATATGGGGCAACTTACAAGTTTTCTTGTTCCAGCTTCTCGGCAATCGAGACTGCTTTCCGCTTGGACCACCCACCATGTTGTATTGAATTTCTGTCTGCATGCTGAATCACGTGAGCAAGAGATACCTTGCTTCTGACAATGCTAAGGCTCTGGCTTCTCTCCTCTAACAGACTCGATATCTTTTGGGTAGATATCCCTTCCCCTGCTCTTTTCGCATGTCTGATATTGCCCTTACCATCCCTGATCTCTTCGGGAGAGGCTTCAATCTCGACAATCTCCCCCCGGTTGTTTCCCGAGGACGACACATCTCTATTCTGGAGCCGTCTGATGTCACTATCATCTTGACTGGTGGCGTGCTTGGAGGAGCCCATGTCACGACGGGATGGGTATTGAGTGGCTGCTGGCAACAGAATGGGTCCTTCCCCGGCTTCTTTTCTTGGTTCACATCGGATCTCGATGGCCACTGGCGACCTGAGGACGGACTCAAAGGCTTGTAGGATGTGCCCTCTGAATTTTTCTGCCTTGGATTTTGAGGGATTCGAACTAAACAGCAGCTGCACAGTCGGAGCTGCAGAAATACGACTTTTAAGGCATGCAAGTTGGTACAAGATTTTCCCATTTTTTAAGGCATGCAAGTGGTTAATTAAAAAAGAAAAAGAAAAACAGATAACTGACAAAATTTTCAAAATCCCCTAAGAAGTTATAGTTAGCCGCTTAAATTTAAGCTGAATCAAACCCTAGAGGTATTTTTGTAATTCTGAGTTGACTCGTCGGCAACATGATATGATTTATACAAGCATACACACTAAAAAGTACCTGCGCCATAACTGATCGAGATCAGCTTCCCCTCTCGATACATCAACTCTTTCACAGTATTAATCGGAATCCTTTCGATCACCCTCAACCAAATCTCCTCGATTGCCTTACGACACACTTCTTCGTTATTTCTTCGATTTTCGTCGTCCAAACCAGTAGTACACTTCGATTTACCATGTTGATAAATTACATTACTGGAATGATTTTCGGCTCGCAAAGTGGGCCTGTTCTCGGCATTGCTTTTCCTAGGTCTCTCCCTTAACAAAGAGACATTTTTGCTTGAGACTATGGGGCTGTGATGAAAACTGATATCGGCAGAGGAATTCGGTAGCATGTACTGTTGGTCGGGAGCCAATTGGAGGAGTGCGGCTGTTAGCCATGTCATCTTGTCGTTGGATACCCTCAGCTGCTTTTCTGCTTCGGACAGTGTTTTTAAGGCTTGTCGCAGTTTTTCCATATCTTCTTTAGATACTGTAGACAATGAATATATACACATCAATCAAAGGAATAAAAATAGCCCAAGATTTCAGAAAAAAAGGCTATCTTAAAATAACCACAAGAGTAATTTTTGTACAAGTACCTCTCCTTCACAATTTTTAGCATAATAACCAAAAAATACAAGTACCCCCTTGACATTGTTTCTAATTACAAATTGCACACTCAAGAGGGGGTACATGTTAGGCAAATACAAATATGAAGGGCATGATTGTATGCTGAGGGGTATTTTTAGTTTTGAAAGAAAACTAGTGTTTCTTTTTTGTAATTCGAATAAACCTTGGGCAATTCTGCAATTATTCCAAGGAGATATAATAAAAAAAAATGTGGTGAAAGTTCGAACTAAAGGTTACTATATTTCAAATAGCAAAGGGGGTGTATTAAATATTTACATGAAAACGCAATGTAAGCAAAATAGGCAAGAATTGGAGTCTCAATATTGAGTGACTTTAGGTAACGACAAAACTCACATGTTTGCCGCCTAAAAAACTTTCTTCTAGACCCTCCCCTCGTGAAATCGTAACTTCCAGCAAGAATATCAGTTATAATCGTTGCCAGCTGTGACATTAATGCCAACGGCTCAACACCCGATTCCATTATATCTCTCAGATTCTTCACCGTGTTTACAGTGTTGGCAGATAATGCCAAATCAAGCAAGTCCACTAACTTCTCATCCGAAATCAGCCCAACCTTTAGAAAGAGAAAAAACAATTGCATTAAGGTTAAAGTGCTATTTAAGATAAAGAAACAAACAAGCAAAAAAACATACCAGTTCCTGTACAAGGCCAAGAGATATTCTTTTCCCAAGTAAACTCAATTGTTCCAATGTCATCTCAGCATCCCTCAGGGAGCCATCCGACCTCGAGGCAATGAGCTTCAATGCATCCTTGTCGATTTCTAAATCCTCTTTGGTCGCAATCCACTGCAGAGTGTATATTATGTCCGCGTCCTTTAACTTTGGGAAATAGAATTTCTGACACCTGGATATTATCACATGAGGCAAAGCGTCAAGAGCGGAGCAAACAAGGATGAAGACAACGTGCCTTGGGGCCCGGTCTATGGCCATCAAAATTGTACTCCAACACTTGGAGGACAAAGTGTCACACTCGTCGAATATCAAGACTCTGTATTGAGATTGAGCACGTGAAGAAATTGCACTATCAATAAGCTCGACTATGTTTTCGAAATCTATATTACTAACCGGGCTGATTTCCTTTACATTCCGGGGATTGACACAAGAATTGCAAAGTCCGCAAGGCTTTGAGTTCTCAAGTGACTGACAATTCAAAGCCCGGGCGAACACACGAGCACACGATGTCTTACCGGTGCCATGAGGCCCGTAAAACAAGTAAACCAACCCAACCTTCCTTTTTGTAATCGCGTTCGAAAGGGCCCGGACGGCTAGGTTCTGTCCAACCAAATCTCGAAAAATTCTCGGCATGTACTTCTGAGTGATATTCTGATGCCTTCCGATTTTTCGGGATTTATGTAGCTCGCGAGATCTACCTTCTGACAAAAGATCTGAATCAGTGATTCCGTTATTTAACAATCTATCAGCAAAAATGCCCAACTCGCCCGAATAATCGTGAAGCCAAGCACCGGACCGACCTGAGCCAGAACAATCGAGCAGTAAAGGCAATGATGCTTCTCGACCGTCGGATTTAGCAGACGAACTCGATGAGTTTCCCGGCATGTCAGGGATATCAACACCGCCTTTCCTCAGCCTCGACTCTGACAATCCGCAAGAAAGGCTCCGGCCTGCCAGGTCAAGAAACGACTTCCCTCGGTCGTGAATTCTCGACCAATTCCATGGAACACCACAGCCATTCTCGTTCTGATTAGAGGCCACCGACATTTCGTTTTGAGCCTCGGCATCCCGGTTAGCTACAGCAGACGTCCGAGCCCTCCTAGCGGCCCGAAACTTACGCCTTTTTCCCCTTATATTATTCAGATTTTTACTCCGACCACGAATATTTTCCAGTTGAGCTCGATTTTCACTTTCATCCGGAATGTCCTTTATCCGTTCGGACAAGGTATTAAGGTGCTTATCTTGCCTGTACCCTCCCGAGCTTCTAGAAACACCATCAGGGCCCGATTTATCGGCGTTTGAGCCTACTGACATCCTCTCGGGGACAAAGTCGTCATTTTCGCCTCTTTTGAGAAGGGCATCGACTCCTGAAGAGGAATGCCGTGAGTGCGGGCTGGCGGATGGGTCCCTCAGAGACCTGGATCTCTGGAGGACGATGAGTTCACGCATGAGCCCTCGATCGGCGACTATCGGGCTGTGCTTGGTATGCATGTGGTTCCTCAAGTGGATGCAATTTGTCAGGTGGATGTGATTGCGGAGATGTTCGTTGATATTTCCGTTGACATCCTTGAGAATACGGTCACGGACGGCCCGGGTCATGATCAGAGCATAAATCGGGCCATGGGAAATATTCCTGGATAATGCCTAGACATCTGACTATAACCCCCAAGCTTTTTTTTGTGTGTTTGGTTCAATCCAAGACTGTATTTTTATCCAGAACCTAAGCAATCAGAGATTCAATTTCAATTTGCATATTGAGACATCATAAGCAAAACAGAGAAAGCAAGAACCAAAACCCACATATATTAAAGCCAAAACAAAAACTTAAATCACTCACTCACTGAGTAGGTTGTTTTTCTGTGAGGCATTTTATCGAACACCTGGAATGGAATCGGTGAAAATGTTGAAATGATAAATGAGGGAAATGAAAAGGGAAAGCGGGTTCACCTGAATCTTGGAAATATCGGAGACCCGTTCCCGTAATTAAAGTGTCGTTTTCTCTTTCTGTTGACCGCCTCAGATCCCTTTCTCCATACATACATACAGCTAGCTGCACGTGAGCTTCACGAGAAGACGATAAGAGCCGCCCAACTCGGCTCAGATTTATTTATTTATTTAACAAATAATTATAAAAATAGGAAAGAGGGGTAGCAGTAATACGTTCTGTATTTAGTAATGAAGTAAGAGTAGCAAGTGTTCCTGCGGGTGAGATTTCCATTGCTGTGTATGTGTCAATGTGTGATTGTGCGTGTGTGAGAGAGACTACAGAGAAGGGTGGGGTGGGCGCTCACTATTTTAAAAAAAATTAAACTAATTATTTACACGTAATTTATTTTCCAATGAAAATAAATTAAATTATTATACTTTTACTTTATTTAACAAAAAATATTAAAGAAACTTACCTAAGGTTTAATAATCAAACAATAAATTATTATTATAATTTGTGATGTTTTTTTGAACTGAATAGATATGAATTAGACTATTTTTTTATAAAATTAATAATAATTTTTATATATTATTAAATATATTTTTTAAATTATAAATTATATTTCAACATAAATTTTATTGTAGATTTAAAATCATTTAAATTAAACTGAAATTTAGTTAAGTTGAAATAAAATTAAATTGGTAGGATCACATTTTAAAAATAAATTATTTATATTTAACGAGTGTGATGGGATATTAAATGACATAAAAGTTTGCACCTAAATAGCTATGTAACCTGTGTTAAATGCAATAATGGTAAAATTACATTTGTGGGGCCTTTGGCCTATTCTGATTTCCAAAATGCCGTTGAAACATAGGCGGGGCCGCCGGGGCTTAAAAGGGCAGACGTGACATTTTAAATTTGTTTTTAATCTTATAAGTACGTGGTGGTCCGTTAAAAAAAAAAAAATCAAAATTAATTTTATTTTGAGACATGCTATTTGAGCAGAATTTTCTCAAAGCACAATTATTTTAAAATTTTATTTTATTAATTTAAATAATAGTATATTTATATTTAGATATTAATTAATATATGTTATACTAGTATTAATTTATATAATTAAAAAAAAACTAAAAATATAATTTTTAATTAAAAATATTACATGTTTTGATATTTTAGTTAAAAAACAGTTAAATAGAAAAAAAATGTTTTAATATATAAAAATAATAAGTAAAATTATTATTTGTATATATATATTATGTATATTATATTGTTAACTTTATTAAAAAAAGAAACAAAAAAAAAACGTAAAATCCAAATTATGTCCGATTCTACTAAAGAATTATCGATTTATTTTTAAATTAATAAAGGAGTGGGATTATTTTGATGGTGAAAGAAACTCAAAAACCTCTTTGACTTGGTCAAAACACTATAGCCTATAGGACGCAGGGTTTATTTGAGCAAGGGCAGTTTTCATAGTGTTTTTATTCTTGAAATTTGAATCCATATCCATAGCCCATAGGTCCTGTGTCTTCAGTTTATATATTTATACTTTTTTTATAAAACGTCTAAAATTTATCAGCATAACTAAAAAATTATACTTATCTTCATTTTTTTACTTAATTATTTTTTTAACGGGTAGTTAAATCAAAATAATTTTGTTTAAAGTTCTATTCAAGAATCCCATGTAAGATTCTCCATATTGTTTTATGGCCCTTTTCTTGTGAGTCAAATCAAATCTAACGAGGTCAACTTCACGAGTGCATTTGCACGCGCAAAATGATGATTTTAAGTTTTAGAGTAACTTTTAACTAATTATACTCCAAAGACAACTAAAAGTTAAAGCAATGAATATACATAATGTTTTTCATACATTTTTTTTATTCAAGTATAAAAGACTTGAATACATGGGTATTATTACGTTTATAAACTAAAAAATTATGATATTAATATAAAAAAAGATGTATTTTCAAATTGAAGTTTGTGAAAAGAAATACCCCATATTTTAATGTAGGCAAGCTTAAAAAAAGATGTATTTTCAAATTGAAGTTTGTGAAAAAAAATACCCCATATTTTAATGTAGGCAAGCTCTGGGAGATACAAATAAAGTAAATATTGAGTAATATTTCCACTTATTGTCATCTAAATTTTTTAATGGTTGGTCACGTGGCACTCGTCAGACAATTAAAATAAGAAATATTTAGGAAAAGAAATAGATTAGTTTATCAATTTATATTTTAAACTCAATAAAATTCACTTTCAAATTAAGAATAATTTTATTTTAATTTTTTTCATAATTAGGTTATTATTAATTTTATAATTATAAAAAGAAGTAAAAAAATTATAAAAATACCCTTGGCGGTTATTAAATAACTACCCTCCCATGTATAATAAGAAAAGGTATTTCTGACAAATTACTCTAATTTATAATTAAGAAAAAAATGATACATTTAATTATAAACAATTTTTTAAATTTACACTTATTTCAAAATCTCCCTTAAACTAAACTATACGCGTTCATTTGATTAATCACTTCAAGGTTCACACCAAGGTTCTTACAAATAGTATCCAATAAGTTATTAATTAATTCTTCACATTTTTGTTCATTATTTATACATACAGTAAAATTTCTATAAATTCATAATTTTGAAATTGAGATATTTTATTAATTTTAAAAAATTATTAATTTATTAAATATTTTTATTAATCCAAAAGATCGAGTTGAGACGGTAAGATTTTATTATATTATAGCAATAATTTGTAGAGGACATAAGAAGAATCATGTTGACAGCTTTGAGGGTGCAAGGAGACAACGTAAATGTACAACCTCCCCGTCCAAAATGCATAATTGCACTTGAGAAAGTACAACTATTATATTGGGAGCCCGTGATGTTGATTTCTTCCTTAATAGTTTAGCTATCATCAATCTAAAGTACAACCCTTTCTCGTGTATATGTGATATCATTGAACTATATTGATTCTTTAATTCTTATACTCTACCGTTATCAATCTTCAGTTTTTTAATATATAACACAGCAATACGACTCAATCACACATAGGGATGTCAATCGGCCAGCCCACTCGGATTATCGGGTTACTTCGGTTCGGGCTGATCGGGCTGAAATTTTTTCGAGCTGTAAATTTGTAATCCTAACTCTAAAATTTTCGGTCTCGGGCTAGCCCGTCGGGCCGGAAAAAATAATATTATATAATAAAAAAATAATTTTAATACCAAATTAAATTTAATATTAATAAAATATTAATATTTAATAATTATTATTATAATTCTAATATTTAAATTGCCCAAATTATCAAATATACATTCAATAATATTTAAAATTGTAATTTTAATTGATAATTTTCTTTTATTTGAATATATTATTTTATTTATTCAAAATATTTCTATAAATAAATAAAATGAATTATAATATATTTAAATACATCGGGTTTTCGGGCTAGCCCACGGTTTATCGGGCTAGCCCACTCAGGCTATCGGGTTATTTCGGTTCGGGCTGATCGGACTGAAATTTTTTCGGATCGAAAATATTCGACCCTAACCCTACATTTTTTCGGGCGGGCTTCGGGCTAGCCCACCGTTTCGGGTTGGATTGACATCCTTAATCACACATCTATTGAGAACATATATACAGTAGAAACTCCGTACAGTGATATCGTTGGGACCGGGAAAAATTATTACTATAGAGAGTTATTCTTATATAGAGTTTTACAAAATAAAAATAATTTTTTTCGTATAAAAAATAATATAAATATAAAAATAAAATATATCGAACTTAACCAATTTAATAGTTTTGACTAACTATATTTGACCATATATTTATAAAAATTGTATTTAACATATATATTAAATAAAATACTAATGAATCTAATGACTATAAACTTTGATAATATACTATATGTAATTGATTTTGATAAACATTTTAAGTTATTTTAAACATGTAATTGATTTTGATAAATAAAAATATTATTAATATATATTTTTATTATATATTAATTATTTATTCTTATATAGAGGTATAAATACTTAAGGTGGGACTTGAAAAATATATGACTTATGACAATGTGGAGTTTATTCCTATTTATAACTGGTCCCGAGTCGGGACTTGAATTTTTTATTACTATAAGGAGTTTATTCTTATATAGAGTATTATTATATGGAGTTTCTACTGTATTGAGTACAATTTTTTAAGGTAAATTAAGCGAATACTTTTATAGTAATAAAAAAAAAGTATTGTCTGTATTTTAAACTAGACTTAAAATTTACATAATGCATCAATCTATCATTTTATTTAAAACTAAAAGTTTCTTGATTTTTCGTCAAAGGCTTAACAACCTTAAAGATATTCTATTTGCACGCGAGGCGCGTGTTTTTTTGACTTTATTTCCCACAACTTACATATAGTGTAAATATATTCGAGTTAGTTCGTATATGCTTTCTCGAGAAATTAATCAAACGACAGTAACTACTTTGAAAGAAGAGCAAACCAACTTATTCGGTGGATTTATTAAGCACGTTGCAGCAAAGTAATTAGCTACTCTAACTACCTAAACTTAAAGCATCATTAACCTATTAATTACAGTATTATAATTATCGAAATTATTTGCTCAACATTCCTTAGCTAAACAAGTTTATTCAGGCTACTCCTAATTATTAAAGTAATATTCCAGTATTCATTATATTTACGATTAATATATAACCTGAGTTGTATTGTTTTTGGAGTAACTTGAGCGAGATAAAAAATTTATTCGTCCCATAAATGTTGTCTTTTTTTGATTTAGTCCCACATAAATACGCGTGTTCAATTTAATCCCAAATATGTCGAATTGAGTTTCAATTTAATCCTTTTTTGCCGGAAAACTCAATTTCCACCGGAATTTGCCCATGTGCCCTGCACGTGATACGAGGACCGACCATGACTGCTGACTCAACGACACGTGTCAGCAGCCCATTGATCAACGAATTTAAAAAAATATATACAAATAAAAATACACAAATACATGACTTTCTAGATTTTAAAAAATTCTATATACACATTAAATATAAATTAAATACACATCAATTAAAAAGAAAAAGAAAAAATACACATTAAAATTCTAGATTTTAAAAAATTCTAAATACGCATTAAATACAAATTAAATACAATCAATTAAAAAGAAAAAAAAACACATTAAAATCGAAGCGGATGTCGAGAGGGCAAGGAAGTGCATCACGTCCTTTTTTATCCCGAGCGCCGGCCCAGGGAGATTTCTTTTTCTTCTCCATGACTGACTGCCAGTTCTTGCAGGCGTCGGGCCTGGGCCAGGCCTTGATCTTCCCGGCGCAGGTCACTTTGGGCGAAGTGGGGCCCCCTGTTTGCGGTAGATTTCCTCGGGTGATGGGGCTGCTGAACGAGCTGGATCGGGCGGCGGTGGTGGACGACTCCGGTGGACGGGCCGGGCTGCAGATGGGCTTTGACCTTACGTTTAGATGAGCTCTGATTGGAAAGCAGACGAGATTTGGGGAAGTAAATGTTGTTCAGACGAGATTTTGGGAAATAGATATTCTTCGACACTCTTTAATTTTGCGAAATAGATGTTTTTAGAGATTTGAGGATTTAGGGTTCATGTGGAAAGAGATTTGGGGATTAAGGGTTCTTCAATTTTTATATTTTAATTCGTATATTAATCTCGTATTTATAATGTATTTATCTTTTTTTTAATCTAAAAATTTATGTATTGAGGTATTTCTCTTTGTATTTTGCTTTTTGTTTTTTTTTAAAAATCGTTGACCAATATGCTACTGACACGTGTCGCTGAGTCAGTAGTCATGATCGGTCCTAATATCACGTGCAAGTCATGTGGGCACATTCCAGTGGATATTGAGTTTTCCGGCCAAAAAGGATTAAATTGAAACTCAATTCGACATATTTGGGACTAAATTGAAAACGCATATGTACGTGGGACTAAATCGAAAAAAGACAACATTTATGGGACCAATAAATTTTTTATCTCTAACTTGAGCTGTATTGTTTTTGAAGTAACTACTAACCTTCTTGACCCAATTTCATGTCTATTTTCCATGACACTACTTGGATATTCGTAACAATCTCAATATTTTAATTTTTAATTTTTAATTTTTTCCAATATCACATTTATTTTACAATTTACATAATTTGAAATTTTACTAATACTAGCGCGCGTTCAATCAGAGGGGTATGAAATTAAAGTCAATTTAACAATTATTTACAAATTTTGGAAAGTTTAAATTTAAGTGTCGAGGATCAGATTCGTAAGCTCACTCACGTATTTGAGTAGCTCGTACTTGGCACCTGCGGTTAGAGTTATTCAGGTTGAAAGATGCACCAAAAGGTCGTTCGATATATTATTAACTATAGAAGCAGAATCTGGAATGCCAAACCTCTTTCGTCATAGCATATTGTTAAGTCGGGATTCTGAACGATAACGCCAACACTATCAACGATTCTTTGCGCGAGGCTTAAATCAACTTCGACTGCAGCTCGATCGGAGTGCATCCCATGTCTCTGATTAAAATCCGGAAAAATTATCGATATTTTAATACACGTATATATAAACATAAGCAAATTAAATAGTCCTAAAAATGAATTTCTCTGTATTCCACTTTGATTAATAGCCTCAAACTCCAACAAAACAAATTATTGCGTGAACACTAAACAATCATTTTTTAAACCTATGTATACTTCAACCCTATATTTCAGATTAAAAATGCTTCCTCTGTTTAATCATGTCTTGATTCTGCAAAGGTAATTTTGCCCTTTTTTTTTTAACTTGGACGTAAAATGATAATGGAAAATTGGAAATAATAGGGTGGTGCCGGCGGGCACCAAATATCAATTGCTAACTTTTGGCCATTTTTTTTTTCAAACTGAAAATATCAATTATTCATAAGATCAAAAGGCATACATTCCGTAGGACTGAAAATCACACCAAGCTACTCGATACATACAGACTCGATTCAATTTGATTCAGCTCGAATGTTTAAAACTCGTTTTTTTAGCTCGGTTTATAATTAATATTGTGAAATAAGCTTGAACACGTTGTTCAATAAGATTTAAAGCTCAGTTTGAGCTAGTTTAACTCGATAAAAGCTCGATCAGGTTCAATTTGATTACTAATCAAACAATCTCAAAACACATTTCTTAAAGCCCGAAGTATATTCAAACAATTTCAATCGTCATTGTGTTCCACTCGAATACTCGATTATGTTTAACTCTGATCGACTCGTTTAGATCGACCACTAATCCACCACCCTCGATTACTCGATTACTAATGCCAAGTAGACGACATTAGTAATCAAAGAATATTATTTATGATTTTTTAAAAAACATTTAATAATATATAAAAATTATTATTAATTTTATAAAAAAAATCGATTAAGTTCAATCATTTCATTCAGTTCGTTTTCGATCCAAAATTAAGTTCAGGTCGTTTCATTTAGTTTGTTTTATGTTCAAAAGGACAAAACCTACTAATGTAATTTTTTATTTGTTAAATATTTATTTATATTTATTTAGGTATCTATTATAAATACTATATTAATTATATACTTCCTTTTTTTTAAAAAAACCTCTAAATTAAATATATGGAATCTAATTCTTTCAAAGAATAACAATATTAAAAAAATATTTTATTTTAGTGCTTCCAAACTTTAAAATGGTGGTTTCTCAGACGATTTCTATTATACATGAGAGGATTCGCTCGTTGCGTCTTTCAGACTCTCTTCAGTCACTTGCACTGGGAGAGTATGTCATATAGTCTGGTGATTGTGTTTGTATTGTTTAGTGTTTAGTGTTATATATATGTGTAGTATGGTGGATTGGAGAGCTAGTCTGCTAAGTGTTACGATGAAAGTTTCATCTTCTTTGCGCTATTTTGTATCATGTATTTTTTTTATTTGATTGATCTTTTTAAAAAAAACAAAAACTTTAAAATGGTCAAAAGCCCGACAAAAATTTGGCTGGGATTCTCAGAGTAGTCCAAGCCCCTACTCAACTCAGGCCCACTACTAAAATGGCTTTTGCGGATGTAGCCCAATTATTTGCGGATGTAGCCCAATTATAATTTTGTCGAGGTTTTAAGTTTGAATCGTTTGAATCCACTTGAGAATTGTCTTTTTGATTGAAGATAAACAAAATTGTTTATCATAAATGTTAAAACATTGATCCGATTCAAACTTTTTTCATTTGCTATCGACGCAAACCATCGATAATGAAATTTACAAAAACAAATGGTGGAATGTGAACTCCAATCGATTTTCGATTCTTCTATAAAATGGCTTGTGATTTTGGTCATCCCAATTTCAAATTTTGTTTTTCTTAATATGAACATGTACATTAAAAAGATAACAAAAATGCTTACCTGCTAACTCTGACTATGACGAGATTGTTGAATTTCAAGGCCGCATACAAATAATCTTAAGCACGTGTTTTTTATAGCGATTAATGTCCAAAAATAAATACTCCATTCTTAAAAATTGTCATATTTTTGATCAAACGCAATGCAGTATAACCCTTATTGTATTTTTTTAATTTAAAAGGCTTAATTCAATTCAGATATACAGTACTCCTACTTAAACTCAACATCGAAAAGGAAATGAAACACTTCATAAGGGACGGATATAATATATAGTAGCTTCTAAATTCTTAAATTGATAAACCTTTAAAAAAACTACGTTAGCATACTAAAAAGATTAAAAAAATACAATTTGTCAGGATCTTAAAACAAAGATACTAATTATATTGATAATGAGTACTTTTAAATTCTTTAAAAAGTTTATCAAATCATTGATAAGTATACTTTCAATTTCTTTAATACTGCTAGCTACAGTATATTAATTATAATCTTCCAAATCATTTTTGCAAACATACACAAGTACTTACCCCTATTGGCTACTTTGCATTAATATTGTTTCTTCCACGCATTTTTTTAATAGATAAAATATTTTATTTTAATCTCAAATTAATATTTATATTTCTTTTATAATTTATAAAAGAAATATAATTATTAATTTGAGACGAAAATAATATGTTAGTATTATATTCCCTCTCAACCAAACTACTAGCTAGTCATACTTTTTTTATATTTTATTAAAAACTGTGACTATTAATGATTAATCTACAAGAGATAAAATATATAACAAGTCACATGTGACATATTATTAGTAGATTATGCACTAAAATAAAGATGACATAAAATAAAATAATGAAAACGATAGTTTAAAACAATCAATTCTCTTTTATTCCAAAATAAAATTATAATATGCCATATATAAATATTTAATTATATTTTTATTTTGTAATCAATTAATCATATATATATATATATATATATATATATATATATATATATATATATATATATATATATATATATGATGTAAAAACATATAAAACATTACCGTCAGTCCGTCAAGCTGATAAAGACACTTGTCTTAATTAAGTAAATGACGCCGGTCATATTGGAAGTCCATGTTCAGAATGTTTCATAATTAATTAATAGGTGACGCAAGATCATCTTCACTCTCATGTCATCAAAGTATATTATTAGGAGGTAATTTCACAAAAATTTCACATTTAATCGTTCAAATTTATGAAATATCAAATTCAGTTATATTTGACAAGTTTTCATGAAATTTTGTACTTTGATTATACTCATATCTACATGATTGTTTATTCTAAAGTTTTGTTTTATTTGATACTTAGGAGCACTGTTCTTTTGAACAGAAATAATTGAATTGAATGAATTTCAACTGAATTAATTTGAAATAAACTGATTTTTTTTATAAAAATAATAATAATTTTTATAAATTGTTCAATATTTTTTAAAATATATTAATAACATTCTAACACTATTTAGATTTTATATTTAAAATTACTGATTCAAAATATTTTTAATTTATTTTAATTTATTTTGAAACGAACATAATCGAGCTGAACTGAACTGAAACGAACTCAACTTATTGAAACGATCTGAACTGAAATGAACTGAAATTAAGTCCAAAATAATAGAGTCTTATTCAACTAAACAATAATTATCACATAAATATGAAAAAATTGAAAATTTATTTTGTTTTTTAAAGTCATGTTTTCGTAACACACGCACTTGAATTGACTTCACACGAAATATAACGCTACATTGAGCTATCAAGTAAACTTTAAATTTGATGAAAGTGTGAAATTTCATTAAAAATCAGCAAATATGATAAGACTATATTTAATTGTTCATAAATTTAAATCACTAAATGTGAAATCAAGCAATGGTACATGACGTTTTGTCAATTTAATTTTTTAATCATAGTTTCTTACCAAAAGATAGCTACATGCACAACTGTTGAATGATGTCTCGAATCCAATCGAATTAAGGAATATAATTATATTGGAGATATAATTATATTATTTGGAAAGAGGATTTGAGTTCTATTTGAAATAGGAATAAAAGGGTTTTATTCCTAATTCTATTGTTACCTATTTTATGGGTTTGCTACACCTATAAATAGGGATCTCCATACTTGATTATTAGTATGATGTTATTGAGAGCATCATAACTCGATTAATGTTATTGAGAGCATTAATTTGAGAGATCGATATTATTGAGAATATCGTGAGTCACGGTGTTATTGAGAACATCGTTTTGTGAGAGCGTTTCTAGAGAGAGATTTCCGTAGATAGATCTATTGAGAGATCTATATTTGTAACCTCGTTGATTCGATTATAGTGATATTTTCTCCTCCTCCTGTGGTTTTTCCCTATTTTGGGTTTCCACGTAAATTCGTGTTCTATCTTTTATATCGTTTTCTTTTCCCCATCTATTTTATATTTCAAGCTATTTTGCGTGGAGTAATTTTGGGAGCCGAAATTACAACAAGTGGTATCAGAGCCTAAGGTCGCGACTTGGGATTCCTGTGGAGCTTGAGAATATTTTTCGGAGATGGCGATGAAGTACGATATTCCGATGTTGGATAGGAACACTCGGTTCTCGACGTGGCGATTCAAGATGGAGGCGATCTTGGCGCAATTGGATCTAGACGAGACATTGTTGGGGCTCGATAAGATGCCAAGCACGTTGAAGACGGAGGAGAAAGAGAAGAAGGATCGAAAGGCAAGGGGGTTATTGGGCTACATCTCTCTACCTCTATATTGGAAGAGGTGATGCATGAGAAGACGGCGGCAGACATGTGGAAGAAAATCGAGGAGCTTTGTTTGGTGAAGAGCTTGACGAGCAAGCTACATCTCAAGCAAAAATTATTTCTTCACAAGATGCCCGAAGGAGGTAATTTGCAAGATCACTTATCTGCTTTTAATGAGACGGTCTCGGATCTCGAGAATTTGGGGATAAAGTACGATAGTGAAGACTTGGCGTTGTGGTTATTGTGTTCCTTGCCTCCTTCTCATGCAAATTTTAGGGATACGCTGCTCTATAGTCGGGAAACCCTTACTAGGCAGGATGTAGTCGATGCGCTACATTCTAAAGAGAGGATGAAATTTCTCGTTGATGGAAGGTCTGATGCAATAGGTGAAGGCCTTAACGCCCAAGGTGGGGCGAGCGGAAGGTCTAAGGGATATTCTCGGTCGAAGGGAGAACGAGAATGTTATTATTGCAAGAAGAAGGGCCATATCGTGAAAGATTGTCCGAGATTGAAGGATAAGAATCGTGAGGACGATTCTGTTAATCAGAGCAGCAAACCGGAGGTCGGTATTGCGGAAGAATATTATGGAGATCTTCTTCTGGCGTCTGATTTGGGATCACGAGCGTGCGATAAGTGGATTTTGGATTTCGGATGCTCATATCATATGTGTCCCTTTAAGGGTTGGTTTGATACATATGATGTTTTGGCCAGTACTGGGACTGTGGCTATGGGGAATGGCGCACCGTGTGAGATACTTGGCATTGGGAGGATCCGGGTCAAGATGTTCGACGGAGTGATTCGAACACTTGACAATGTGAGGCACGTTCCTGACTTGAGGGTGAGTCTTATTTCTCTCAGTGCCCTTGATGAGAAGGGTTATCACTACTCCGCTGGAGGTGGAGTTTTAGAGGTGATCAGACGTGCTCGTATAGTGATAAGAGGAGAGAAAAAGACCCGAGGACTTTATGTCCTAGAAGGATCTACGGTTACTCGGAGCGACGTAATCGTACCCGCTGGTTCAAGCTGTCTTGGGGAAGCTGAGTATGCGATGCTCGCTATGGATAAATCGATGGCTTTCGTGATGGGTGGTGCGGGCACTCATATTAGTACAAACGAGGAGACTCGTTTTCGCGACTCAAGGGAGTCAAATAATAGTGGTTTGTGTTGCGGGGATGCCGGTAGAGCACGCAAGAGGCACAAAACAATTTGGGTGAGGAAATCACATTTGGGGACTAAGTTTCGACGAGGGTCGGACTTAGTCAATTTTAGTTATTGAGGAGCCCGCGAGGGCCGGTGGAGGAGAAAGTGGAGATCGCTATAATCGACGTCTGAAGTCTAGGTGACTTTTGGTTTTTGGGTTGTAGAAGATTCTCGTCAAGGTGGAGATTTGTTGAATGGTGTCTCGAATCCAATCGAATTAAGGAATATAATTATATTGGAGATATAATTATATTATTTGGAAAGAGGATTTGAGTTCTATTTGGAATAGGAATAAAAGGGTTTTATTCCTAATCCTATTGTTACCTATTTTATGGGTTTGCTACACCTATAAATAGGGATCTCCATACTTGATTATTAGTATGATGTTATTGAGAGCATCATAACTCGATTAATGTTATTGAGAGCATTAATTTGAGAGATCGATATTATTGAGAATATCGTGAGTCACAGTGTTATTGAGAACATCGTTTTGTGAGAGCGTTTCTAGAGAGAGATTTCCGTAGATAGATCTATTGAGAGATCTATATTTGTAACCTCGTTGATTCGATTATAGTGATATTTTCTCCTCCTCCTGTGGTTTTTCCCTATTTTGGGTTTCCACGTAAATTCGTGTTCTATCTTTTATATCGTTTTCTTTTCCCCATCTATTTTATATTTCAAGCTATTTTGCGTGGAGTAATTTTGGAAGCCGAAATTACAACAACAACTAATAATGAAAAATCCATCATTCTTTTAAAAATTATAATTATACTATAGTTTATGCTTGTTGTTTTGATCTTACACTAGTTCATTTTAATTGAATTTAGTTTAACCGGTCGATTTTGTGAGTTCATTTCTAAAAAAATATAGAATAAATGATTTTGAGTATACAATTTATTTCATGATATATATAATATTATTCATAATAATTTTTAAAAAAATAATATATAAAAATTAGTATTATAATATTATAAAAAATCAGTTAAAATATATCTCGTTCAAATTCATTCATTCCATCAATTCATCTCAGTTCAATTTAATTCAATTCAATTCAGTCATTCAAATTCAAAATAATTAATAGAGCCTTAGTCGGTACTTCAATTCGATCCACGTACCAAATCTAATCATCCACAAAAGGCAAGAAATGTTATAGTAGTATAATTTGAGCAATTAATTTGAATGGGGTGAAGTTTTGAAGGTATATATGGATGGATGAAATTACAATGAAAGGGCCGAGTCAACCATTGAACCAGCCAACTACCTTTAACAGGCAGCCGACAACATGGACGTACGGGTGGGACAAACAACAGAAAATATAAGAAAAAAAAAAAAATTATAACCACAATTACTAATCAATTCCAGAAACAAATAATAACGCGCAACCGGAAACAAAATAATTATTTACCCGGCCGATTACTAAAGTAACAAAAAATTATTACGTACAAATTAATCAAATAAACAAAAGAAAGCCTATAATTTAATCGTATATCATATCTGATATCGCTATCTATCTACTACGTACTAGTATATCTCTACACTTCCTCCACACAAAAATTGTCTAAGCAAAGTAAAAATAAATAAATCTAACAGTGTCAAGTTATACAAAAAAAAGCACTTAGTTGCCGACGCCGGGACTGGGCACGGAGGATCTGAGAATCCGGTCGATCCCGCTGAGGTGGCGAGCGATGAGCTTCTCGTCGACGATGAAGGCGTGCCCTTTCTTGGTGGGCGTTGATGCCGGTACTTTGCCCTTTGGTAGGGCCGCCATATACAATCTGTCGACGACCTTATCCGACGACAACTTTCGGCCCATGGACGAGGACGATGATAAGATCGAACATACGATCAGTATCACCAAGAACACGAGTAGAGATATTCGAGCCATGTGTGTGTATATATTTTGTGAATGAAATATAATTAAGTAGCTAGCTAGGATTAATTGATTATTTATAACTGGGTTTTGGTAATTTGATGGGTTTAAGAGAGAGAGAGAGAGAGCGATAAAATTGGAGAGTGATTTTTGGAGCGCGGAAATGTAATAAATATAGACAATTGGGGCGTTTGAGAAATTATTTTAAAATATAGGCGTAACGCGTGACGGTTTTGGAGTGGAGCACAAGTTAGTTGGTATTGGGCCAAGTCAAATTTGAAGTTTTCTTACATGTGAAATTAAGCAGCTGAACGAGAGAGAAGAGAACGTATGGAATAATTCGATCGGTGGGAAGCTAAGGAAAGGAAGGTGCGTGCATGCTCCATTATAATTTCACACTAGTCACAGCATTATAGTTTCCCGCCAAACCCGACGGTGGGACGAGTTCTATTTTAAGGTGATAAAGTTGTCGAATTAATATGTGAGATATATCTCACACACTCCCCTTCACGTGTAAATCGAAAAATATATTGGAATTACTCGTGGCTAGATATACATCGGTCGGGCATCATCGTGGCCTTTTAAGGTGTTATTGACTCAACTTTGACATGGTATCAGAGCATGCTCAATACGATGTGATTGTCCATCCGATAAAATTTTCGACTTGCTCAAAGATGAAAATCTTATTAAGGTAATTGAGTAATCCAACTTACATTTGTGATTTAAAATTTATTTTCAATGTATTTAATTAAATACAAAACTAATTTATTTTCAATTTATTTTCAATGTATTTATATATAAGAATGACAAAACTAATTAAATCAGAATCATAAATCGGGTAAATTAAAAGTATAGTCAACAAGTCACGAATCGTGTTCAAATTTTTTGGTAGCAGATTTTCCAACATGAATGCAGTATGCAGAGTCAACGATTCGGCCGCACAAAATAGACTTTTTGTTATTATACGTACATGTGTTAAAGATACACTATACTAGGATATTTTTGTATCTAGATTAGTAAGATCGATCAACATAATATATGATATTTTTGTATCTACTTTCTAGGACACGACAGATGTTTCCTTCGGATTTTAATTGCTTTATGGTTGCTTACCAATATTTGCGATCGATCCCGTGCCTCGATTTCCAAACACATTTTTCTAATAATCCTATTTGACTAATTTTTTTTTTGTTTTACATAGTTTTTGATAAAATAAAATAAAAAAATAGTAGTAGTAATAAGGATAACTTAAAAATTATGAGATGTCCATCGATTATAATACAATTTCATGTGCCGGGTTTGAAATTTTTGCACCAAAGTAATTATTTAGTGTTATGTAGTACTTTTAAACCGATTACTGTAGTTATATGTGTGTTATTAGAGCAATCATTTATTTATAATTTTCAAATAACTTGGTAAAAATTAGTTAAATTTTAATGTGAATTTTATTCTCGTTCTTTTTTAAAAAATTTAAATAAATATGTTAAATATTTTATATAGGCTGAAAATAGATTTTAAACCTTAAATATAAGTTGGATAATCATATCTTATTGCTTTAAAAAAAAACCTGTTAATGTGTTATTGACCTAATTTTGATATGATAATTATAGTATAAGATTTGTTTTTATACGATTTTAATCATATTTTTTAATATAAAATCTTGTTATGTACATTGTTTATTTTATATTTTTATCGAATTTAATAATTATTTTATGTTAAAAATATAAATATTTATAATTATTTTATTTTAAAATATCGAGTCATTTTGGTCCGTAGCTCGTCACCTTGCCCCGGCTGGGCTGGGAAAATCCAGGCTCGAAAATTTTTGAATGAAGTAATTGTGAGGCTTTTTCATTGATAATTTGCCTATTTTGGGTAGAAAATACTCTCTTTATACCAAAAAAATGAGCGTAGGGGGGTGTGCACGGTTTTTAAGAAATATGTTTAGGAGTATCGGAAGCGATAAACACACGAATTAAGACTCGTTGATTCCGTAGAATACCGAGAAATAATTGATCAAAGATCGTTGATTCTTTCAAATACCGATATTTGATAAACAAAGAGAAAACACTCTTTTATTTCATATTAAAAAACGACTAATTAATTGAATAAGAAAAACGACATATAAATAAGTACTGAAACCCTAATAAAATAAATTAAAATAATAAATAAAATAATACTAATAGCTTGGGCAGGAAGACACAATATTTTCCTTATTTGTCTCTGCATCATTCTCCCCCTCTAGGAGAAGGTTCGACCGCGAACTTGAAAATCGAGCTCGAAGATGCCGGGATCAAACACCAATCGTCGGCAACCCTGAGGGCACAGCGCAAGGGCATCAGCGACACTTTGACGTGGAGTAGGGACAATGGCTGAAAGAACCGGCGCAGGGGCAACAACTTGAGGAAGCGACGTACGGTCAGCGGCAACGACATCGGGATGCATCGCAAGAACATAAGCATGCAAATATGGTGCAGGGGTGATATCATCTCCTTTCAGCGCAAGAGTAAAAACATGTTGATGTGGTGCAGGGGTAACATCATCAGAATTCAGCACAAGTGCCACGGGGATTTCCGAAAAGAGTTCTTCATCAAATTTAGGGGGACCATCATATGTGGATGACTCTTCATCCACACGTAGCGTGTGAGGGTGAGAGAACGGGCAAAGATTGTGGATAGAAAGAAATCAAAGATTGTGTCTTGCTCTCTAAGTTATTAGTATTTTATTTATTTTAATTTATTTTATTTTATTAGGGTTTTAGTACTATTTATATTTATCGTATGTCATTGAATTCATTAGTTGTTTATGATGAAATAAAAAGGTTACTCTGTTGAGGTTTTCTATCAGGTTTCGGTATTCTTCGGAATCAACGAAAGTTAGATGTTTTAATTCTCGGGTATTCGTAGAATCAACGAGTTTTAATTGTGTGTTTATAGCTTCCCTGCGTCAGTTGGTATCAGAGCCGGAACGATGCCTCCCCGTCGCCAGTATGCTCGTGAATCCGCCGTTGAGGCCGCAGCCCGTCGCGATGCCGACGTCGCCGTCTTAAGCCGTCAGATCGCAGCCCTTGCCGTCGAACTCGAGGATCTCCGTCTTGCTATCACCCATGGTCTAACGAAGGCTCTACACCGAACGATCCCCGTGCTTGAGCGCACCCTTGACGATTGGTGTCCTCGCCAACAACACCTACCCTCGTCGACGCTTGGAGTCCCCTCCGTCAGCGTGGAGTCGCCATCGACCTCGACTGTAGTATGCTGCTTTGATTGTGGCGCGACCAGCCCTCGTCATGAGACTTGTCCGTTCTCTCACCCTCACACGCTATGTGTGGATGAAGAGTCATCCATGTATGATGGTCCCCCTAAATTTGATGAAGAGCCCTTTTCGGAAATTCCCGTGAAATTTGTGCTGAATTCTGATGTCGTTATCTCTGCACCACATCAACTTGTATTTGCTCTTGTGCTGAAAGGAGATGATATTACCCCATATCATCATGCTCATGTTCTTACGCTGCATCCTGATGTCGTTGTCGCTGACCTTGCGTCGCCTCCTCAAGTTGTTGCCCTTGCGTCGGTTCTTTCGGCTATTGTCCCTGTGCCACGTCAACGTGTCGCTGCCCTTGCGTTGTTCCCTCAGGGTTGTCGACGTTTGGTGTTTGATCCCGGCGGCTCCTTACTTGAGCTTTCAGGTTCGCGGTCGAACCTTTTTCCGAGAGGGGGAGAATGATGTGGATAGAAAGAAATCAAAGATTGTGTCTTGCTCTCTAAGTTATTAGTATTTTATTTATTTTTATTTATTTTATTTTATTAGGGTTTTAGTACTATTTATATTTATCGTATGTCATTGAATTCATTAGTTGTTTATGATGAAATAAAAAGGTTATTCTGTTGAGGTTTTTTATCAGGTTTCGGTATTCTTCGGAATCAACGAAAGTTTGATATTTTAATTCTCGGGTATTCGTAGAATCAACGAGTTTTAATTGTGTGTTTATAGCTTCCCTGCGTCAAAGTATAAAAACAAATTTATGGAGTAAACTGTATAAATAAGGGGGTGAGACCATTATTTTGAGACAATAAAAATGTGAAATATGACATTTTCTACTTATTACCCAAAAAATATGTGGAAGCCATTACATGTAAGATGATGTGGCATGAGTGAGGGGTTTGGGTTATTAGTATTCCTACATAGGTAGACATGAAGTAGTGGATAGTTTTGAGTAGTTTTAATATTATTTTTAATCATTAATTAATTATTGTGAATAAATATAATATATAAAATTTAATAGTTGAATTATAAAATATATTTTTAAGTTAGGATCCATTGTATGAGGTAGAAGTTTTTTAGGTAGAAGTTAAATAATTTTTTACGTGTTAAATAAGTGTATAACTTCTAACCAAAACAAGCTCCACTCCATTGGAAATGCTCTAAATTGTTGTGCTTATATTTTTCTTCATATATATATTGAGGAAAATGAAAAAAGTGTCACGTACAATTTCTTAAGAATCACTTAATAGTAAGATAATAGACAAAAGAATTAGATTATACTATAATGTGTTATAAGATAATTACTTTTTTTTCGAAAATGTCCCTTAATTAATTATAGTAATATAATGTGTATGATGCACACAATTATTGTTTAAAGGTATGTTGAAATTCCTGAATTGTCGGCATGAAATGGGCCTCGGGAGGCTCAGATTGCCGGGAAGAGGATGGACAGTTGGCCCATGGACCACTCGCATTGTTCAAAGATTAGCAGACCAATGTTTCTTTGTGGGGGCCCAAACTGGTTTGCTATTTCGACAACGTATACATCGATCATTTCACCAAATAAAAAAGAGTCGGAATATCGAATCAGTATACGAGTGATATGTCACAACCAAATTTTGAAGTTCGAATTTAACCACGGATCCAAGAGTGGAAGTGGATTTTGACGAGAAAAAATCATTTTATTTTTTCATAGAAAAGTTGAAAAAATTGGGATAGGTTACGCACTTACAAACCTTGATCCATTTTACAAGGCGTTGTGCTTGTGCTGTGAAATAAAGATTTGGGCCACAAAGTTCAATACAAAAGATGGTATTGGTATGCATGGGGTATCAAAATGGGCCACACCTAATGTAGGTAGGCCCATAACATATTGGGCTGATCCAACAAATAACCTAAGTATAAATAACTAAAGGTCGATCATTTAATAGTTAAATTTTAGTTTAGTTATTTTTTCATAAATTTTTGTATATTGTATATACAGTAAAACCTCTATAAATTAATACTCGATAAATTAATAACCTCTCTAATATAATAAAAAGTTATGGTCCCGACTCGGGCCTTTGAAAAAAATTATCAAATTCGATAAGATAATATAATAATAATTTTTTGGAAAACTTCTTTATAAATATAAGGTCCCATTAAAACTCTAAATTAATAATTTATAAATATTACAATTATAAATATTATTATAATTTGCTAAAATATGAATTTATTGTTATTTGATTTTAATTGGATTTTATTTAAAATCAAATGTCTTTAATATTTTATTTTCATATTGAAATTTATGTATTTTTCATTTATCATGTATTTATTTTATTTTCATATTGAGATTCTACTTTATATTTTTATCTATGTCATTTATTGTTGAATCATTTTATTTTTGGTGCATAAATATATTTAAGTGTAACGAATTAATGTAACATGCTTATTTAATTAATTTCAATGAATGATATACATTGATATATATTAGTAGTTAATTGTATATTATTACATTGAATCGATGATACATGAATATACTTTAAGTGCAACGATTTAGTAAAAATATGTATATATATATGTAATTAGTATTAAAGAATAGATAAATGAATATAATCTATGAAACATATGAATTCATTGATCCCAATACATATTTGCTTAAATTTCATAAATTTATAAAAAACACTCTTTTAATTAATAAAATATTAATTTATCCATATATTAATACTTCTTTAAATTGATAAAATTTTATAGTCCCGACCTTATAATTTATAGAAGTTTTATTGTATCATATGTCACTACAAGAAAACTGAAAAATACTTATGGAATTTCGCTGGCAGACCATGTCCGTAAGGAAATGCTTACGGATACGCCGTAAGCATTTGCTTACGACCCTTAATTCGTAAGGAAATTCGGTGCTAAAATTTTCCTCCAATTTTGCTTGCGAATTTACTTACAGATGCGTCGTAAACATTTTCTTACGATTCTTAAGTCATAAGGAAACTCGGCGCCAAAATTTGCCTCTAATTTTGCTTACGACTTACAGTTGTCGTCAACAAATGCTTAAGACTTTAATGTTGTAACTAAATAATAAAATGTCAAATTAAAATGAGAATTAAATAAATTCAATTAAATGTTCAAAAAAAATATATAAATTTAATTATAAATATAATTAAATTAATAATAAAATTAATATTAATAAAATATAATATTTAACATCATAATTGTTGGGGGATAAAAATCCGATCTAAGGCACGTGTCCAACGCCACGTCAGCTAACAAGGAAGTCAACCTACGAGAAAGTCGAAAAGGACGCCAGAATCGCCCAGACCGTTATTTTCGAGAAGATGCACTGAAGAAGTTGCCCCGGCCGAGACATGAGGGATCGCCCTAGCCAGATATGGAAAATGCCCAGACAGTGAAACAGAAGACTGAAGGATGAAGTCCGAGACCGCACTAGGGATTGCATAGGCCGTATGTCAGAACAATGATTAAGGGAAAGTTATGGTTTAGTGGAATTATCAAGTGAGTTTTGTCAAATTTCAAATGGGGGTGTTCAAGTGCGGTCCCACGCCTAGCGCACACACGAGAGCGGGAGCTTGAATATGCACTAGAGAGCCTCAATCTATCTCAAAACCATATGGTACTAAGTAGGAGAACTCCCTAGGCTTATATCATAGACTCCCCTCTCACAATTATTCGATGTGGGACAACTCACAAGTGGCCTTCAACACACCCCCTCCACTTGTGAGTCCTAGTCAAAGGGTGGTTATAACCACTCACAAACAGGATCGAAACCTGCTCTGATACCATGTCAAATTTCAAATGGGGGTGTTCAAGTGCGGTCCCACGCCTAGCGCACAAACGAGAGCGGGAGCTTGAATATGCACTAGAGAGCCTCAATCTATCTCAAAACCATATGGTTCCAAGTAGGAGAACTCCCTAGGCTTATATCATAGACTCCCCTCTCACAATTATTCCATGTGGGACAACTCACAAGTGGCCTTCAACACACCCCCTCCACTTGTGAGTCCTAGTCAAAGGGTGGTTATAACCACTCACGAACAGGATCGAAACCTGCTCTGATACCATGTCAAATTTCAAATGGGGGTGTTCAAGCGCGGTCCCACGCCTAGCGCACAAACGAGAGCGGGAGCTTGAATATGCACTAGAGAGCCTCAATCTATCTCAAAACCATATGGTTCCAAGTAAGAGAACTCCCTAGGCTTATATCATAGACTCCACTCTCACAATTATTCCATGTGGGACAACTCACAAGTGGCCTTCAACACACCCCCTCCACTTGTGAGTCCTAGTCAAAGGGTGGTTATAACCACTCACGAACAGGATCGAAACCTGCTCTGATACCATGTCAAATTTCAAATGGGGGTGTTCAAGTGCGGTCCCACGCCTAGCGCACGCACGAGAGCGGGAGCTTGAATATGCACTAGAGAGCCTCAATCTATCTCAAAACCATATGGTACTAAGTAGGAGAACTCCCTAGGCTTATATCATAGACTCCTCTCTCACAATTATTCGATGTGGGACAACTCACAAGTGGCCTTCAACAAGTTTAATGGTCCAATAAAATGTCATTATATGTCTTAAATTATACATGCATGGCTGCAAGGTGTTAAAAAAATAGACTTGTACTGTAAGATAGGGTATATAAGGTGGGATTTTGAGTGGAAAAGAAGAGTTATTTCATTTGTATAATTTTACACTTAAAAGAAAAGAGAATAGAAAGAGAGAGCATCAGAGCTCGAGATCTTCATCTTCTTCGTATAGTGTTCTTCATTTTATTTTCCAGAATCGGCCTAATCTCCCTTCTATAATCATGTAAATTGTTGTGTTGATGGAACCAGAACACCCTGTCCAGTAAGTACTCATGAATTAATAAATCGACTACCAACAATAATGTAAATAAATTAGAAGTATAATATGAATATTTATATTATATATAATTTAATATAATATATTTATTTTATTAATTAATTTTTTTTTAAATTTAAATATTTTATTTAACTTAGTTATTTATTTTATCAAATTATTATTTTATGATATCTGCATTTATTTATCAAAAGTATTCAATTTATTTAATATAAATGTTGTAGCCTAACGGTTCAATGCATCCCAAGTGTGGTTAACTGACCTTCATATACAATTGTAGAAAACAAAAGGTTTTGGGTTCAATGCCTCACTACCCTAAGTAAACAAAATAAATAAATTATACTTCTCTAATTTACATATTTTTCTTTTAGATTTAAAATAAAAAATACTAATTCTTTTTACTACCAAAAATTTGTACTCTTCTATTTCACATAAGTTGCAATACTAAAAAAACAAATATTGAGGTGTATTATATGGAGTAGTTTTATTAGTTTAATTAAATGATAAAACTGAGATTATCAATTTCAAAAATTATATTGTTCTTTGGTAAAATACAAATACATCACTACCTACAAGTATAACATACTATAATTAAGAAAAAAAATGTCTTAATTTTTTTGATAAGTTCTTTGAATTTTTTACTACATAATTTTAATAGTCAAATTGTTCTAGAACACTTAATTTTTTTTTTTTTTTTTTGTGTTGCTTACCATAACTTCCAAAAAAACACTCAATGACATTTGACATATAGTAGCCTGTAAGAATCGATTAAATAAAAACAAACATGGGAATACTACATTTATCTTATCACAATAGACACACTTTCTTTGTAATTTTCAAAAGAAGTATGATTATTGTGATGTGACAAAAATAGTAGTATTAACTAAAAAAAAAAAGTTGCAGTACTTGCATTGGCAGTGACATATATACACTTTATGTCACATATCAATGTTCACATCTCCTTTACAAATTAGAAAGGAGAGAAAATTATTAGTTTGAAACAAAGATATTATTTAAAAAAACTCGCTGTGAGCTGGACGGAAAGGAACACTGAATAAATAAATATAAGTACATTTAACTTTTGATATATTATGAGTGAAAAATAGATATAGATCGTATTTTTTTCTTCAAGATCTTTAGTCTAAAGCTAATTCACGCTAGCAATCATTTATTTTGAGAAATTTATTTCAAATTAAATATAATTTTTTTCAAAAAATAATTACTTTATTTGATCACGCCACCAATAATTCATTTCAATTTAAGAATAACAAAATGATACTCATTAATAATAATTTGTTTAAATGACAACAATGAGAATGCGAGTTAAATTAATTATAACAATCTATATCATGCTTAACTAATTAATAATTTTCCCTCCTAAATATCAATTAATTACCTCGCGAGCATGCTTAATCTGGCATGCTCATTAGACTTTCTTCAAACTCTCCCTTGTTTTTTATTCACGCTGTCATTAATTAATTACTAATTCGGTAGTATAATATTAATATATACTGTATGAATTATTTTCCGTTTTCTCGAGTTGTATATATAAGTATGTCACTCTTATTTACGTTTAATATAAATGTAATCAATTCCATACACAAATATATATAATTAGAAGAAAACCAAATCAAAAGTTTTTTTTTTATTTTTTATTATGAAGGTTGTGCTATTATTACTGGCAATGCTAGTGTGGGCTTGTGAAGCTGCTGACGTGGACACGACCGCCGACTTGATGATGGTTGAAAAACACGAGAAATGGATGTTTAAATTCGGAAAAATTTACGAAAACCAAGCGGAGAAGGAGAAGAGATTCAATATATTCAAGATGAATGCGGCCCAGATCAAGCGGTCCAACAAGGCAAATAATCCTTATAAGCTCGCTCTAAATCACTTTGGTGATTTGACGAACCATGAATTCTTGGCGCTTCATACGGGATACGTAGAAACCCAACGATTTGGAACCAAGGTTTCGACGACCTCGTTTCAGCACATGAACTCCGATCATAGTATTCCACCCCGGCTCGACTGGAGAAACGAAAGAGATGTCGTCACCGCGGTTAAGTCTCAGGGCTCATGTGGTAATTTATAAATATAAGAATACATATATTTATTTCTACATATTAATTAAACTGCTCGCGCGTTTAAATATTTATATAAAAGTAAATTATATATGCTGCAGGAGGCTGTTGGGCATTTTCTGTAGTTGCTGCGGTGGAGGGTATAATCGGAATCACGACAGGGGCATTGACTTCGTTGTCCGAACAAGAACTCGTTGACTGCGACAAGGCCACCGGGAACAACGGTTGCAAAGGCGGTTCAATGGAACTCGCATTCAAGTACATAAGTCAACATGGCCTCGCGACTGAATCCGACTACCCTTACACGGGAGTCGATTCAAGAAGGTGCAACAAGAAAGGCGCCACATCAGCTAATAAGATTAATAAGGATAGAAAATAATATTGATTTGTTGTAATCTTTTCCTAGTATAAATCCCTTAATTTATGGGATTATTTGTTGTATCCGTCCCTATAAGTAGTGATAATGAGAAACACAAAATCATCGGTGATATTATTCACATTCTCTCATGGTATCAGCCTAAACATCGGACCTCTCTTCTTCCTTCGTTCTTCATCTTCCTAAGCAATGGCTCCCTCTTCTTCTTCTACAGAACCGATACCTATCACCACAATGATACATATGCTTTCCATTAAACTCACTTCCTCCAACTATCTCCTCTGGAAACGACAGGTACTACCTATGCTAACAAGTTTCGATCTACTTGGTTTTGTAGATGGCTCTTTCCCCTCTCCAGCCCCTATGATCACTGTTGATGGTAAAGAATCTGTGAATCCCGACTACCATGATTGGAATTCTAGAGATCAAAAAATTCTCGGCATCCTCTTCTCCTCTCTCACGGAAGAAGCAATGGCCGAGGTCGTCGACTGCTCTACCTCACGCGCTGCTTGGCTTGCCCTCGAACGTGCTTTTGCCCATTCTTCTACCTCTCGTGCAAATCAACTCAGAGAAGAGCTCCTCTCGCTCCGTCGTGGCTCCCTCTCGGTCCAGGATTATGGAAAGAAATTTAAATCATTGTGTGACCAATTATCGGCAATTGGACGATCGGTCGACGACTCCGACAAGAGTCATTTTTTTCTTCGCGGTTTGGGGCCGCACTTCGCAAACTTTGCTGACACACGGATGGCCCTCGAACCGGTGCCTGGATTTACAACTCTCCTACACCAGGCCATACAATTTGATCTCATGATGAAAGCTATGGAAGCATCCCCATCTCAGTCCCCAGTCGCCTTTGCCGCTGATGCTCGCCGCGGTTCGGGCCCTTCTCAGAACTTCTCACGACAGCCCGGATCTACACCACGCCCAAACTCCAGCAATCGATCATATCAGAACTCGGGCCCTCGTGGATTCTCGCCCTCTGGCAATCAGTCCGGTGGTCGCGGAAATGGCTTCGCGCGTCGTCCTCCTCGCTGTCAATTGTGTACCGGGGAGCACTATGCAAATCAATGCCCAATTTTTCTCAACAGGTGTACTGCTGCTCCCTCTTCTAATACCTATGCTGCTCCCTCTTCTAATATCTATCGTCCTCCAACAAATAATGTGGACTTGGCCCAAGCCTTCCAGGCCCAATGCTCCTTATCAAATCAGCCCAAGAACAATGTACCTGATTGGTATGTGGACTCAGGGGCTTCAGCCCACATAGCAGCCCAGCCCGGTGCACTTGATTCAGTTGAACAATATTCTGGAAATCAATCTGTCGTCGTCGGGAACGGTACATCACTTCCTATATCTCATATTGGATCTCGTAATTTATCTCATAATATTAAATTACTTGATGTGCTTGTGGTGCCGCAAATTACAAAAAATCTGTTATCCATCAGCAAATTAACTGCCGACTATCCTGTTGATGTGCTTTTTTCTGATAAGAAATTTACTATTCAGCATCGGCACAACAAAACATTACTGGCTCAAGGTCGATGTGAACATGGCTTGTATGTTTTGGATCGTGGCACCTCTGCATTTCTCTCCAGTGTTCGCTCCACCAAATTGAAAGCTAGCTTTCATTTATGGCATTTACGTTTGGGGCATGTCCCATTTTCTATTATTTCTTTATTACATAAGCATGGACATTTGGTTGTTACTTCTTTATTACCGAATCCTGATATTTGTGACTCTTGTCTTATCATCATGATGCTTCAGTTATCTTCCTTCTGTTGTATGTTGACGATATTATTATCACGGGCAGCTCTCCTGCTTCAGTTCAGAAGCTCATACACCACTTGAACATGGAGTTTTCGATAAAAGATCTCGGGACACTAAATTATTTTTTAGGTTTGGAAGTTTCATCAACCTCACATGGATTATTTGTTGGACAAGCCAAGTATGCTCATGATATCTTGGAGCGAGCTCAACTACTTGATTCCAAACCTGTCAGTACACCCCTTGTTGCCGGTTGTTCCATTACTAGTGAAGGTCAACCCTTTGCAGACCCGACCCTCTATCGATCTCTTGTCGGAGCTTTGCAATACCTTACCATCACTCGACCGGATCTCTCTTATGCTGTTAGTCAAGTTAGTCAGTTTTTGCACCAACCCACTGTTACTCACTACGATGCTGTCAAGAGGATCCTTCGGTATGTCAAAGGGACCTTGCACTTTGGTCTTTCTTTCACATCCCGCTCTGAGCTATCCATTCTCGCTTACTCAGATGCTGATTGGGCTCGTTGCCCTGAAACCCGACGATCAACATACGGATATTCTGTATTTCTCGGTGGAAATCTTATCTCGTGGAGTGCAAAGAAACAACCTACTGTTGCTCGTTCAAGTTGTGAATCGGAATATCGCGCCCTAGCAAACACTGCTTCAGAAGTCCAATGGCTACTTAGCTTACTATCTGAGCTTCGAATTCCGACATCACGACCAACACTTCTATGTGATAACTCGAGTGCTGTGTTTCTCAGTCAAAATCCTGTTGCTCACAAACGAGCAAAGCACATTGACATCGATTGTCATTTTGTTAGAGAACTAGTCTCCTCTGGGCGCCTCCATACCCAACATGTACCGTCTCATCTTCAGCTCGCCGATGTCTTCACCAAAAGTCTTCCTCGGCCAGCCTTTGAGTTATTACGATCCAAGCTCTGCGTTTTGCCTCACCCCACGCATTGCTTGACGGGGGTAATAAGGATAGAAAATAATATTGATTTGTTGTAATCTTTTCCTAGTATAAATCCCTTAATTTATGGGATTATTTGTTGTATCCGTCCCTATAAGTAGTGATAATGAGAAACACAAAATCATCGGTGATATTATTCACATTCTCTCAAAGATTAAAGCGTTCGCGGAAGTTGAGTCGAATAATGAGTCGGAGTTGATGAGGGCTGTGGCTCAACAACCGGTATCAGTAGCCATCGATGTTAGGCATTTGCAGTTCTACAAAAGTGGGGTCTACAACGGATCTTGTGGGACCAACCTAAACCACGGTGTCACAGTGATTGGCTACGGGACAGCTCAAGGGAAAAATTACTGGCTGATAAAGAACTCATGGGGAACAAAGTACGGAATGGAAGGGTACATGAAAATTCAAAGGGGTATTAATGATCCAAGAGATAAATGTGGGATTGCCATGGGTGCTTCTTATCCAATATTAGTATAATTAATTCAATATACACAAAACAAACACAATGAATAAATAGTGCAAGTCATGAGTCATGACTATTTTATACACAAGAGTTGTAATACAATGATATACTATATGAATAAATATTAACATTATACTAAAATAATTTATTATATTTAATTTGTGATCATATATTATATGTAAACATAGTCTTAGAAAAGTATGACATTTATTCTTTACCGAAGGAAGTATTTGTTATTATAATTTTTCACAATTTACAATGTGAATAGGCAAAATGGCGAGAGTTGAACGATATAAAAAAAAAATACACTCGACATCATATTTAAAATAAATATTCTTTTAATTTTTTCACACAAATCAACTACCTTTGTCCGGTATGTCATTTTGATTATTGAAATATATACATATTTTTTTGTGATTTTCAAATTACCCTTGAACAATATGAAAAAAACGTGCATTACTGCTTTTTCATTAGGAAATACAAGATAATTTAATATATACAAAGTACTTTGTTGATTTGTATGAAAAAATTAAAAGAAAATAATTTTTTTTTTTTTAAATATGATGCCATTTTGCCTATTCACATTGTAAATTGTGAAAAATTATAATAACAAATACTTCCTTCGGTGAAGAATACATGTCATACTTTCCTAAGACTATGTTTACAGGGAATTGAAGGCGTGACACTCTCCCCTTGAACTTGAAGATAAAAACAACATAAAATAATTATAAAAAAAAAAGATAAAATGAAATTAATCTAACAACTTGGTAAGATTTTTATTTGCTTTTTGGTCTACGTGTCCTCATATAATTGGTCCAATATATAATTTTATTTAAGTTCTGTATATATATAATAAATACATAAAAATGATAAAATTAAAATAATTATTTCCTTTTATAAAGTGTGTCAATTATTATTGGACATTGTAAAAGAATATGTCATCTATCTTTGGAGAGAGTAATTATCAATTTCTTATAGTATCAATATACTCCATAATTTAATTTAATTTAATTTTTATGAAGACTTTCATTTTCCATTTTATTTTATTTACGTAAAATTCTTTTTATGCATTGCGATAATCGACACAATTTAAATTAATTTTTTTGAATGACAAAAATGCAAATAGCTAAATTAATTATAACAACCTATCACATGCAAATAGCGTTAATTATAAGTTATAATTAACAACCTATATCATGCTCACGGTCACGGTCCACGAGTCTTCTTCAAATTAATTAATTATGCATGCTTAACCAACAATAACATGCTCATTAGACTTTTTAATGAATTAACTAATTAATTAGTCGATCGTGTATTTTTTTCTTCTAAAAATGTTCAATTAGATTAGTAGAGAGGTAGTATAAATTATATATATATATATATATATATATATATATTAAATTTATACAGTAATATTATATAAAAGAAAACCAAAAGAATAAGAAAAGGAGAAAAAACTATAATTACATGGGGTCGAAACCCTTGTGTAAGCTTACACTAATGACTGTGTTGAAATAGTACCTGCAAAATCAGAAAAAAAAACAGTAACACAATAAAATCGAAACAAGGCTGAATCGCGGACTAGGTCGCTTTCTTTAAGACGTTTCGCGGCTCTGCCCAATTGTGCTTGCAGAAGATAGCAGCGTCGTCCCCAGGATAAAACAGCCTCTCTCTCAATCGAACTTAGCACTTAGATCGATTGAATCACACAAATCTTTCTGCTCAAGTATCTTTTTCTTTTTCAAGTTGTAAGTTAATTGTTGTTGAATACTGAAAACCAGGTTTTATAGGGGTGTTTTTTTTTTTAAAAACGTTTTCAAAACTAATTGCTGCAATAATGAAAATAGAATAAAATATTTTAGGGGAAAGACCCCAAGGACCCCCAAGGCCCCGAGGAACTAATTGCTGCAATAATGAAAATAAAATAAAATATTTTAGGGGAAAGACCTCAAGGACCCCCAAGGCCCTTATTAATATATATATATATTATGGTCTTGCGAGGGTTTGAACTCGCGTAGTCACCCCCACTATCGAAGCAAATAACCATCGGGTTACTTACTCGTAATTGACATAATATGTTAAATATATAAATATATATATTTTTTCCAACAATCCCCCACTTATATATTTATATATATTTTTAAAATAATCTTTTGAGCAGTTCATCATAGTGGAGTGCATAAGTGAAAGTATCTTTCGATTTGAACTTCAACATAGTGATATATTTTTTTTTCAAAGTAAGAGAATTAAGAGTGACCTAGGTCTGGAACTCAGAATTCTTTGGTATACTGAAATTATACATCACACACACCACTTCTATTTGTGTAATTCCATGCCAGCACAATACGGCCATGTGCTTGTATCCCAGTCTAGTGAATGTTTCTAAACTACTTGCCCAAAGTCAGTTTATTAAGCGGCCACTTTACATTCACATAGGTAAGTTCATCAAGAGTGCTCCTGAGCTAAACACTCTACTTAAACTTAAGTATGAACTTATTAAGAGTAATCACTCAACCTTTAGTCGCTCTAGGAAATCATGCTTTAATGGAAGGGACTAGGAGTTATACCCCTTATCTATAATTCGCATGATAGTTCATTTCCTCAGGTGACTCGTTTTTCCCATTGAACCCATGTCATGGGATCTCCATTCCATGGGTTGGGTGTCCATCACAAGAGGATCAATTTTCCATAGGCTTTAGTCCCATCCCTTTAGATGTATTCCACACCTTTTCACGAGCTAGTCCTTTCGTCAAAGGATCAGCTAAGTTATCATCAGAACGTATATAATCCACTCTTACAACTCCAGTTGTAATATATTCTCTTACCGTATTATGTTTCCGGCGAATCTGACGTTTCTTGCCATTATAATAACGGTTCTTTACAAGATCGATAGCCGCGGTACTATCACAGTGGATTAATATGGCTGGAATCGGTCTATCCCATAAAGGAATATCTGACAAGAGGTTCCTTAACCAACTTGCCTCCTCACTTGCTGTGGCTAGAGCAAATAATTCTGACTCCATAGTGGATTGAGCTAGAATTGTTTGTTTCTTGGATTTCCAAGAAACTGCTCCACCAGCAATTTTGAACACATAGCCACTAGTGGCTTTAGAATCGTCCGAGAAGACGTTCCAATCAGCATCGCTATATCCTTCAAGGACAGCGGGATCTCTTACATAATGTAAGCACGAGTTCATGGTCCTTTTCAGGTAACGCATGACTCTTTCAATAGCATACCAGTGTTCCAAACTTGGACAGCTGGTGAATCTTCCAAGTACTCCAACAGCATATGCAATGTCAGGTCTAGTACAATCAGTAGCATATCTCAAACTTCCAATAATACTAGCATATTCTTTTTGTCTAATGCTTTCACCTTCATTTTTCAACAATTTCACAGAAGGATCAAAAGGAGTACAAACAGGTTTACAATCATAATAATTGTATTTTCTCAAGATTTTTTCAACATAATGTGATTGATCTAAAGATATTCCATTTTCAGTTCTAGTAATTTTGATTCCAAGAATAACATCAGCTTCTCCTAAATCTTTCATGTCAAAACTACTACTTAGCATGCTTTTTGTTTCATTAACCACGTCAAGAGTTGAACCAAAAATCAGAAGATCATCCACATAAAGGCATATAATAGTACATATATTATCCACACATTTGTAATATATGCATTTATCACTTTCATTGATTCTAAAACCATTGCTAATAATCAAAGAATCAAATTTATCATGCCATTGTTTAGGTGCCTGTTTTAAACCATATAAGGATTTATTCAATTTGCATACTTTATTTTCTTGGCCTGAAACAACAAATCCTTCAGGTTGGTCTAAGTAAATTTCTTCATCTAATTCACCATTCAAAAATGCAGTTTTAACATCCATCTGATGTACATATAAATTATGAATAGCAGCTACAGCAATCAAAACTCTAATTGAAACCAACCTAGAAACAGGCGAGTAAGTATCAAAGAAATCCACATTTTCCCTTTGTTTGTACCCTTTAGCTACGAGTCTAGCTTTAAATTTTTCCACAGTTCCATCAGGTTTCATTTTTCTTTTTAAGATCCATTTACTACCAATAGTTTTACAACCAGGAGGTAACTCAACTAAGTCCCAAGTTTTATTATTTTCAAGAGACTCAATTTCATTATCAATAGCTTCTTGCCAAAGATCAGCATCAGGAGAGCTAAGTGCTTCTCTTATAGAAGTAGGATCTTCTTCAAGGTTAAACACAAAGTCAGGACCAAAGTCTTTACTAATTTTAGCACGTTTACTCCTTCTACGTTCAGGTTCAAGTTCAGGAACTATGACAGTAGGGGAAGGTTCTGAAATACTAGTACCCCCACTATTTCTTAATTCATTATCTAATACTTTGGGCTTGAAAGGAAACTTATGTTCAAAGAAATCAGCATCAACAGATTCAATAATCACCTTATTATTAACGTCATAAAATCTATATGATTTACTGTTTATTGAATATCCAACAAAAACACATTCATAGGCTCTACTAGATAGTTTAGACCGTTTAGGATCAGGTTTCCTGACATAAGCAAGACATCCCCAAGTTCTAAAGTAAGACACGTTAGGTTTTCTGCCCTTCCAAAATTCAAAAGGAGTAATTTGAGTTTTAGCTTTTGGAATTCTATTTAAAACATAGCATACAATCATTAAAGCTTCACCCCACCAGTGAGTAGCAGCACCAGAACTAATTAATAATGCAACAACTAATTCAGAAAAGGTTCTATTTTTTCGTTCAGCTTTACCATTCATTTCAGGTGAGTAAGGAGCAGTAGTTTCATGTATAATCCCATGTTTTCTATATATATCATTAAACTCATTTGAGCTAAATTCAGTTCCTCTATCACTTCGAAATCTTTTTATATTTCTACCAAATTGGTTTTCTACTTCAGCAATATATTGTTTAAACATGTCAATAGCTTCACTCTTATGTTTCAGTAGATATACATATGTGAAGTTGGAATAATCATCAATAAAAGTCATAAAGTAACGTTTTCCATTTCTAGTCAGGGTTCCTTCAAATTCACATAAATCAGAATGCACAAGTTCTAAGAGTTCAGTTTTTCTTTGAACAGATTTATGGGACTTCTTAGTAATTTTAGCTTGACTACATATCTCACATTGTTCAACATTTTCAATTGTCAAATTAGAAATTAGTCCAAGTTTACTCATAAGCTTAACTAGTTGTTTGTTCACATGACAAAGTCGAGAATGCCATAAAGTAAATGTGCACACAGAGTAAGAAGAAGACACTTTATTCATTTCAACATTAAGCTTAAACATGCAATCAACAGCATAACCTTTACCGACATGGACTCCATTCTTGGTGATTGTATACTGGTCAGATCCAAAGGTTTGCACAAATCCAGCTTTGTTGAGAAGATAGCCAGACACCAGATTCTTTCTTATTCCAGGAGTGTGCAGCACATTCTTCAAGGTTAGTGTCTTTCCAGAAGTGAACACCAGATCGACCTCACCAGAACCTAAGACGTTCGTGGTATGAGAGTCTCCCAACAACACTTTCTTTTCTTTATCTTCTGTTTCAGAGTAATTCTTAAACAGGGATCTATCATAGCACACATGTCGTGCTGCACCAGAATCTATCCACCACCCATCAGAACCACCAATCATATTAACCTCAGCAATCATTGCTACAAGAGGTTCTTCCAGCATATTTGCTTGGGGAACATTTCCTGTTCGTTCCCGTTTAGGGAAACGACAGTTTCTGGCCAAATGACCAGGCTTACCACAATTGTAACACTCAAATTTGTCTCCATTGTTCACATTCTGCCTTGTAGGAGGCTTTGAGGAGCTTGAAGATGGACGTTGATTCGGGTTTTGCTTTTGTCCGCCATAATTTTTCCGATTCTGGTTAGGCTTCATGGGCTTCTTTTGTGGCTTCAAGGCTGCATGGTTATTGTTCTGATTCTTCTTGGTGTTGGATAACAACATAACTTCTTCATTCTGATCTTGCTTCCTGTGTTCATCTTCAATGCGAATGTGGAGAATCAGACTCTCCATTGAAAGCTCCTTTGATTTGTGTCGCAAGGTGTTTTTGTAATCTTTCCAGGCAGGAGGTAGTTTGTCGATCACCACAGATACTTGAAATGGCTCACAGATCGTCATTCCTTCCACCGTAATCTCGTGGGCTATTTTCTGAAGTTCATGGACTTGAGAAATAATTGGCTTGTCATCCACCATCTGATATCTGAGATATCGACTCACTGCATATTTTTTAGAACCTGCTTCTTCAGTATCATACTTTTTCTGTAAAGCATCCCAAACTTCTTTAGCAGTGGTTAGTGATGAATAATAATCATACAATTCATCATTCAAACCATTTAAAATAAAATTTCTGCAAAGAAAATCATTTTCGACCCAATCTTCAATAGCTTTTGTTGACTCTTTGGTTGGAGGATCCACCACAGCAGGTTTGATAGAATTGGTTTGTTTTTCGCACTTCTTTGTGTGCAAATAGAAGAACATCTTATTCTGCCACCTCTTGAAATTGGCACCCGTGAACTTGGATGGCTTGTTGTTGTCGCTTGCTTCGAACTCCATGACAGATGGATACGTCTTAAAATTGTTGAAATAGTACCTGCAAAATCAGAAAAAAAAAACAGTAACACAATAAAATCGAAACAAGGCTGAGTCGCGGACTAGGTCGCTTTCTTTAAGACGTTTCGCGGCTCTGCCCAATTGTGCTTGCAGAAGATAGCAGCGTCGTCCCCAGGATAAAACAGCCTCTCTCTCAATCGAACTTAGCACTTAGATCGATTGAACTTATTAATATATATATATATATATATAATATATTATGGACTTGCGAGGGTTTGAACTCGCGTAGTCACCCCCACTATCGAAGCAAATAACCATCGGGTTACTTACTCGTAATTGACATAATATGTTAAATATATAAATATATATATTTTTTCCAACAGACTGTCATTATATTGCTCCAGGCATGCTAGTCATGTTGATGTGGGCCTGTCAAGCTGCGGACAACTCAACCGCCAACTTGATGATGGTTGGAAAACACGAGAAACGGATGTCTGAATTCGGAAAAATTTACGAAAACCCAGCCGAGAAGGAGAAGAGGCTCCGTATATTCAAGAAGAATGTGGCCCATATATTGAGTCATCCAACCGTGCACTTTGGTGACTTGACGAATGAGGAGTTCTTGGCGCTTCATACGGAATACGTGAAAACTGGATTTGGATCCGATGTAGCACAAGCACAAGCAAAAGTACAACTCTCATGTTCTTCCAACTTAGAGGATATATGAAAATTCTAAAGGACGTACAGCGGTGATCCACAAGGTAAATGTGGGATTGCCATGCAAGCTTCTTATCCAATATATATATATATATATATATATATAATTAACTAATTAATTTATCATGAATATATTGTACGTAACACAATTGATACTACATACTCCACATAGTCCTTTTCCACATTAGTTATGGCAATTCTTTTGTAAATAACAAAAAGGACAACTGCTTTGAAAGATTGATAGTTACTTGCCGGCCCGCACAACCCGGCGGATCCAATTCTGGCCCACACAGAACAACCACAAAAGTTGAAAATGTGGGCTATTTACAAACCGTGGCCCATTGTGCAAGGCCTTGTGAAGAAATATTCGGGCCGCGGTCCAATGCAAATGTTGAACTGTAACAATGTGCCAAAACTAATGTAAGTTATTGAAGTGAAGATTTTGTGTGTTGAAATCACTTTGTAATTTATAAGAGTTGATCTCACACTTTTTTGTTATTTCGATTTAGTCCCTAGCTATGACATAGGATTAGGAGTTTGGTGTCTTTTATATAAACGATACATGTGTGTTTGTTTATTATCAAAAAATAAAATTATCATGTTGAATTTATGAAGTAAAAAACAGAGGACATAAGAAAAACGAAAAAAAAGAGATGAAAGAGAACCAATAAAAAGACAAAAAAGATATGGATTGACAATATGTACTTTAACCATTTGGGAAAGTCATTTTCTGACTTTCTTTATATAAAAATTCAAAATGAATGTGACGTTCTTATTACAACCTTCCAAAATGGTATCACATGCAAGTTGAAACATACACACTAGGGGTTCTATTTTTATTAGGAAAGAAAATTACATAGTTAAGATCATATACTACAAGAATTGAATATAGCTAGCTAGCTACTGATCATATATGGTTATTTTCCGGATTGTGTTTGGACAACCTTGAGAATAGCATGATTCAATAGTACTCCCGCGTCGTCGATGTTGTTAGCCTCGACGATTGCTTCCATCCCAAAAAAGTTATCCTCCTTAACCCTAGCTTGCACTACATTCATGTTCAATCTCTCAAATGTCTCCAAGATTGAAACCAACATTGCTTCGCCTTTCTTGCACGTTACCATCACCGAAAAATATTGTGTCGCCCCTAGCTTCTCCACTTTCACTTCCTGTTGATATTAAAGGCATACACACGCATATTATAAACTTAATTTGTCTGACTACGAATGTATTCACTAGTGAAAACTCGTGCGTGGAGTGTGTGAGGGAGAGAGATTTTAATTTGAGTACTTGGATGTGGTCTACAAGGTATTGGTACTCTCTTTCCATCGCTTCGACTTGGAGCTTCAACTTGTTGATGTATAGAAAAGCATCCATGATGATGGAGTTCTTCTTCACCTTCAAAACCAACAATATATAAACACCAACTTGAAATTGTAAAAAATAAAACCACAACATAATATATACTCCTATATAAATGACAAGTAGAAAAACATGATCATTAATTACAGATTTTGATTTGATTAGATCTCTCAAAATATGAAGCTTCTTCCTTTGCATTTCAGATGCTTGTGAGTGATTGTGTTATGTTTATGCTATATGTAGACTGAAAATATATAGTACTACTATACTCTATAATATTACTATATATGTCTTATTTTATCCGGAATGAATAAGTTGATGGATGAATATATGGATGGGGTTTTGGAGTCACGGAATTTCGAGACATGTAGCACCGACGTGAATCGTGATTTTCTTTTTGTCGTTATCCAATATAGGAGTATAATTATTTTTGTGTTGTAAATAAATTTGGAAAGCACTTTAATTATTACTGCTAATCAACAATCAGTGATTGCGACACAACATATCATGTCACCTTGACAAACCAATCCAATTGCAACATGATTCAAATTTGGTTTTACATGCAATTTTTCTAAGGATGGTGATAATCGGGCTGAATCTGCCCATAACTATAAACCTCTTAATTTTTATTTTTTTGACATTTGTTATTATAATATATAAAATATATATTGTAAAAAAAATAAAAAATAAAAACTTTAATTAAAAATATTGCATATTTTTATATTTACACTAAAAAAATCAATTAAATAAAAATATATATTTTAATATATAATAATAAAATATAAAAATTTTATTTTAAAATATTCATTAAACTTATCATATTTATAGTTTATATAAAAATAAAAATAACAAAAATAAAATAATTTTGGGCAGTTGTTCTGCCCATGGGCAGAATCTGCCCATATAGCATTATCGTTTTTATAATTTACTTATATTTAGCTTTCGAAATACATTAATAGTACTTCTTCCTATTAGTAAATATAATACTCTTTTTTCGGCCACGAAAAAAAAAATGTTATTTTTTAAACTTTTTTTACCAAAAATTGAAAGGTATAAATGTAATTTTAAGTTAAAAAGTAAAACAGTTGGGAGTGGAGTTGAAAAAGTAGTTAAATAAAGTAGGAGTAAAATTATATTTTAAAATAAACAAGTAAGAGTATTTTTTTTTTTTTTTGTATTATTGTGAACTGTTCATTTAAAGAAAGTGGTCATGTTATTATGAAATTGAAGGAAATACTAGTTTATAATTTGCTTAATATAAATGTGCCCACAAAAATGAACATATTATTTTATATATACTCCAAGAATTTTCGCAAAGAAATTGTCAAGAAAAAAATGTTTTTATGTGTTAAATAATTTAAAGTAAGGGTATAATAAATATTATTGTATAAGTAATGAATTCGTTAAGTGAAATAATAATGATATTAATGTAAATAAATGAGTCTTAAAAAGATAAAATTAAAAAAAAAAATGTATTTTTATGGATGTGCAAACTGTGATACTGACTCAAAAAATATGGAAGTATGCACATTTTTGTTGTGAACTTTGAGAGAGAGATTAAAAAAAATGTGCAAACTTTTGTGATTAGAAATGAATATAAATAGTCATTTTGCCGCATGAATAGGCGGAGAGTATATATAATAGGTGTTATTTTTTAAGTAATAAATGAATTAAGTGAAAAAATAATTGTATTAATATAAATAAATGAGTATTGAAAAAATAAAATTTTGTGAATATGCAAAGTTTTGTGAGATTGACTAAAAAGAAAATATGAAAGTGTGCAAACTTTTGTTGTGAATTTCTAGAGACAGACTAAAAAGAAGCTGACTACAAAAAATGGCAAACTTTTGCGATTAGAATGAGTACAAGCGCATGAATAGGTGAAGAATTTAATGCCCCCAAATTTGGATTATAATCCAAAATTCCAAATATGTACGGGAACTAGAGGGATGATAAAAAAACAAAAAAACAATATTCCGTTGCCGGGACTTGAACCCGGGTCTCTCGGGTGAGAGCCGAGTATCCTAACCAACTAGACTACAATTTGAATTTGAACATTTTACGGTGCGAGATTCTAACTCATTGTGTCGTTTTGGATTTAGTACTTAATCAAGTCAAATGAACATTTCATCAACCAAAACCATGTAAAATCACAACTCTCATTCAGCAGTTTACAACAGTAGTAGTACAAGATAAATACACCAAGCACTCCTCCACTTTTCTTCCAGTAAGATTAACCAAAAAAAAAAAAAAGAAAAAAAAAATGCCGACCAACTGCCGGGCAAATGAAGATTCATGGTACAACAATCGATTACCAACTGTTAGACACCCCAAGTTTCATGGTACAACAATCGATTTCCAATTCATTTCACTACAACATATTTACACGGAAAAACCACGGGAGGACAAATGCAATAACCAAACACGCCATTAAGAAGTTACACAGAGGCTGCCCACGCAAACACCTTCTGTTTCCATCGGTCGAGCTACTGTAAGCACCAGCAGGTCTATTCTCGTTCCACTCGGCCATAAATCCTGTTGTATCACCAACACCCGTGATATTCTTCGCAGTCTCGCCACATATTTCACACAATCTGCATATTTTAATAATGGATCAAAAACGCGCATAAGATTTAGGGGTTGCTTGGTGATTACGCGAATAAGAACTTGGGCATGAAACCGAAATCGACAAACCAAACTAACTCACATTATGATCCAACTAACAACTAAGATGAATTTAATTTCCAAGAAAATTTAACTCAAAATCAAATCAAATAACCATATAGCTACCAAAGCAGACAAAATGGAATGGAGTAAAAATGAGAAATACCTAATTCCTCTGACCCTAAACCAGGCCTCTGCGCAATGCGAATGGGCGACTCCGAGTTCCCCTTTGCATCCACAGCCGAGCTCCATGAGCTGATCGGCCGGAGACCTGCCGCTTTCTTTAGCGCTCAAATGGCATATTCTGCACACCCTCTGAAAATTCTCATTTTCCCCAATTACAGAACCCTTGCCGTCGATGATATCGATGGCGCAAGAGGAGCCCTGATTCCCATCGGCGGCGGCGGCGTCACTCGACGACTTAGTATTTGAATCGCCGTCCCCGATTGCTATTGCCGTCGAGTTATTAGTGTCGCCGGCGGTAAATTGTTCGGATCTGCGAGTGATATCTCTCATCTCCAGATCCATCAAACCCTAAACGATACAGTACAACAAAAGAAGCAACTCGGATCTAGGGAGAGAGAGAGAGAGAGGGATTGTTTGAGAGCTGGAAAATCGATATGATCGGAAAATTGACAGTTGACTTGTCACCTCTCACCCAACGACTATTCGATCTCTAATTCGCTAATCTCTGTAATTATTAATATACAGTAATAATGGAAAATTCAACATCTTAAAGATAAATTCAGTGGTGGGGTACAGAATTTTCGAATCTCGGTGTTTATATAAACGCGTTTGTGGATGACGATGTACTTAGTATTTTAAATGGCACAAATGTTATTTTTAGTTTTCTTTTTTAATGGCATAATTTCAACCATGTACTTACTTAGTTTGTAATATAAAGGAAATATTTTTAATTTTCTTTTTAAATGGCATAATTTCAACCATGTAGTTAGTTTGTATAAAAAGGAAATAAACAACCAACCATGTACTTAGTTTGTATAAAAAGGAAATAATCAACCTCATCTGATTCAAACATTAAAATGCTGTGAAACTAATTTTGGATTATCATGTTTTTGCATATTCACCAAATAGTCCTTTTTTTGGCAGGGCGTATAGAGCGAACTACATCGAGTATGTGACACGATAATTACTGTGTTTAATTAAGCCGGGAGTGATTAGACAATTATGGAAGTATTAAATGAAATCCAACAAACTTATGAAGTTGCTTGTTGAATTCAAGTAACAAGTTTGGTAACAATCAATATCAAGATGTACTTACTTGACTAATTACCCAGCATTCATAACCACATAATCGATAAATTATACAGTACTGTCTATAAGAACAAGAATGAGAACGAGAACATTGCTGAGAACAAAAAATCCGATCAAATGTATTCTATTCAAATCTTAGAACACAAACTAGGTTAGGTTGATACAGCTTTTTTTCGGATGAGCTACCAAAAACTAAGGACATAAAGATAGTTCATATTTTCCGTGCCACTGAACATATGTACAATGAAGCAGCATGATTTTACTTACCTGGCACCAACAGATGCCTCCAAATGCTAAGGCGTCTTCCTCGACTCCCATGGTTCTTGCAAATCTCACCATTCACCCATCTTCCGTTTCTGTATGATGAGAAGATGGATATATAAGGATGGCTAAGATTTGAAAGAATTTCTGCAGTTGAATGTTTTCAAAATGTCTATGATATACCTTTGAAAATATAATATAAGTGTGTAGATATAAAGGATAACATACCTTGTATAGTTTCCATGTTATCTTCCTTATAAACACCAAGGGGCGAACCATGTACAGATAGAAGCACCTCACCACACTTTGGAAGCCTCACAGATTTCGGTGTTACCCCAACAGAAAACCTATTAGTATTACTCGCCTGCAAATATATTATTACAACAAACATATTCAAGATACTATGAAGTTGAAATATAAACAATACCGATATCTGATCAGTGAGCAAAATCAAACTTTCAAGAAGGTGAACAGATATTTATGCCACAGCTCTCCCATAGAGATAGATAACATTTTCTGAATGAGGCGGCACAAAAAAAGAGGAATTACATAATATCTAAAGTACGTACATTCGGAGTTTGCAGCCCATCCTTTATTTGAGATTCAAATGGCTCTTCCAGGACCTGAAAACACGAAACATGCCAAATTTCAAATTTAGTCGAAGAACAAGTTGATACAAATGCAGAGGCTAGGGGCATGTTAGAAATAAAGATTTGTAATATTGACGAGTAAAGTTGAACAAGCACATACAAGACTCCTGATTCCCAGTTGATCAGCACGAAAAGCACCCGTTTTAACTGCCCACAATAACAAGAAAATTGCATCAGACACAAGAAAATTGGAACGATCAGATAATATTGCCAGCAAAAAAAAATGTGCACCAGATTTATTTGAGAAATCAAAGCCACCGGCTAAAGAATGAATCTCAGTGGAGTAATTCGGATAAGCCATCGACAGCCGATGTAAAAGAGAAGCGTGTAGTGTTCTTTCATCAACAATGTTATGTTCGTCTATCCATTTCACATCCTTACCAGATTCTGCCAAGGATAGGTTTGGAAGGTTCTCCTTAAAAAACTGCAGTACAGGCACCTGCAACTGTTCCTTGCTGAAATTGGATTTAAGCAACCTTATCTTAATCCGCAATTGTTCGATTTCCATGTCTCGGATAGCCCTGATAGCAGCACTTTGACGTTCAACTGGTGAAAATAAATTGTTGAAATCTAATAATCGTAATGTACATGAATTCAACTAAAAATTACAGTCAAATAACATTTGACATTACAGTAGAGCACATGAAAGAAATAGATACAATTTTTCCGGAATGATAGACATTTCAGGAGAATATTGCACGAAAAACTAAACAAGTGCAAATATTCTCGATAATAATTAGCATAATTGCGGGTACGAAACATCTCAAAAAGATTAATTTAACATAGTAACATTTTTCACTCAATTTAGTTGAAAGTAATAGCTATCCTACAATTCTAACACGCCTTAGTTTCACCTACATTTATATGATAAAAAGATTGAGTCGTCAAACTCGTAACAAGTTAATCAAGATATATCAAAAGATAAAATCAACACCTTCATGATCTTGAAACGCCTCTTCTTTCTTATCTTGTGGGGCTCCATCTTGTTCGGAATTGTCTTTCTTGCTCACCGGTTGTTTAGTATTTTTTCGGCCTTTTCGTTTAGGCATTGACAAATCCCTAAAGGTAAAAAGAGAATTTGTTATGCAACAACACCACCATAAAACAGATACTCAGAATCCAAGATATCATTAGGCAAAAACTGATTACGGACCAAGCTCTATAAAAATTAAGCTCAGCCGAAATGTCAAAACAAATAACAACCCGCCCGAAGTGGGTTTAGCAGTTAGATATCAGCTTTCCAAACAGATCAAAGTAAACCCAGATTAGGGTTTCTGATTTCACAAAGAAATCGACACTTGGGAAGCTCAACTATGAATCGAAATTGGTGCGGCGTACATGTATAGTTACAGGGTCGTAAAACCCTTTTAAGTTTTAACAAACAAAAACTATCACCTTCATAATTTCACAACCCAGCCACACAAAGAAAACACAGTCGATTAATTGAAATTGACGAGTAAGCGCAATTGAGAAAAACCCATGTGCAATCGCGAAGGAGAAAGTGAAGAACATAAAATTAGGGGGAAATTGAAACCTTACTTACCAGCAATTGAAACCAGACACGCCAATGGGAGGAAATTCCAGAGACGAGGGAAAAGGGAGGAGGGAAAAATGTCAAATTCAACTAGGAAACATGGGAAGTTGCTGAATACTAATAAATCATTAGCAATGAAATGTAGATGTTTATGGTAAAATAATTAATTTATTGATTGAATATTTGAACGTAATTGACAATCATACTGTAGCAATTTTTAAAACAAAAGTGTTATTAGCAATCATCTCAATTCAATCAGGTCACTCGATTGGTTGAATTCTTCCAAACATCTTTAAAAGAATTGTGATAATATAACACTTTTAAAAGTGTATTTAATTTAAAATATTACTCCCTCCAATCTTTTTTAATTATCGTTCTATCATTTTCATAATTTTTAAAAATATTTTTTTACCTAATATAATCCTATTTAATAATATTAATTTATTATTATTTATTTAACGTTTATCTCTATATCTTCTCATTCTTTTTTTAATTTATATAATATAAATATAAATTAATTAATTATAATTAATGAGATAATAATTAATGAGGCGTATATATGGATAAAAACACAACGACCACAATTAAAAAGAAAATTTACAAAAACACAAAATGTCAATTAAAAAAAAAAAGGAGGGAGTAGTTTTTTTAAATTATAATTTGAAGTACTACAAAATTTAAAATACATTAATCAAAATACATTTTTTCCAAAATAATTCTATTTTAAATTTTTTGGTTTGGCGCTACCAGGTGATATTAACAAAGTTAAAAAAAATCATAATTTTTTATTAAATTTAAATATTATTATAATTAGAAAATACAAAATTAAATTTATATTTTATCATTGTTATTTAATAATTCTAGTTATGAAATAAAAATCTTAAAATTTTAAATATTCAATCAAATACATCATAAATTATTGAAAAATAGGCAAAAGTTGTTAACAGCACTTAAATTGAGAATTCGTAAGGTTCAAGATTCGAACTCGAGACATTGCAATTAACCTAAACAAAAAATTAAAAAAATTAAAATTATTAATATGGAATTTAAGTTGTAATTTATTATGTAGATATATTTTCGGGATACTATAGTTGAATCTCTCGGAAATTTTCTTGCAAAAATTTATATACCTTAATGTGTTTAATTCAATTGTTCAAGCAACTTAACTAACAACCCTTAACATCTCAAAATATTCTATTATATCATTAATGTACTTTTTTTCTAAGTAATACGCGTTGATCCAACAATTTGAGTTTGATTGACATTATTAATTAGTACTAGGTGATATTTGAAGGAATTTTTTTCAGTTCACCATTATTCAGTTCATCTCCTTACATTTAGAAAAAAAATACATTGAATTTAAATCAAAATCATTCATTCATATATTGAGAAAAAATAAATGTTGAATTCAAATCAAACTTATTCAATTTAATTCCAATAAAAGAACGAAAAATGACAGGTGGGAAGCTAGTTTCATAGCATCTTCAATGGTGTATCCCATTTTGAGGCACAATTTAATTGATATATCACAAAATAATTGTACTATCAATTTGTACTTCATCGTCTCAATGGTGTGAGGTACAATTTTTCTTCTTCATGCACGTGGAACTCACAAAATGAGACACAAACAACTTGTAACTAATTGATATACTATTATTTCTCTCTTAAATTGTACATTTAGCCCCAATAGTGTACCTAAGTATAATTTAATGTCACGTAAGAATTATACCTACCATTGGGGATGCACTTGTAACTTGAAACTGATTGCCAGCTAGCTACACGGGTTCTCCCTCGGAATGAGCAATGGGCTAGGCCGGCTAGCTAGGTAGAGAGGGAACTGCTTCTTATCTTATCTTGAAGAAATCATGGGATGGCCAACACTCTTTTTTCTTTTAATACAGTAATAATATCATAAACATTAAACTACATTTGTGTTTTGCGAGTTGACCAAGTGTAAAAGGAATTTGATTGTTGAGTTTGGTTGACTCCCAACTTATTCAGACTCGTGATACTATAAAAACAATTTAGATCCATCAAACAGATGATTAACGCGCTTAACTTTGGAATAATTAGTTAGGAGTGCTCAAATCAGAAAGTGCTCAATTGTATGTAACAATATCACTTCAGCAACATTTGCTTAATTTGGAACGTTAAAATTACTCTATTATTCTGTAAATCCATGTTAACGCAACATATTTTGGTCGATATCATCTGTGCAAAATTTTAGAAGTGTCCATGTAAGTTAAAAATGCGACTCCCAACTTTTTCCAAATGTCTCACAAGAAATGCCATTTAGTTCATTTTATGCAATACTAACAAGGTGAAGATTGATATGAAAAATGGAAAGGAAGCGAAGTAGAATTATATGTATATTAACATTTAGCAGCAATAACAACTTTTCACAAAACGTTAAGTGCAGCAAGTAATAAAAACGCAAAATAAGCAGATACAAAATATAATTAAATTGAAGAAAAAAATAGAAAAAAAGGAACCCACCATTTTGGTTTCGGCTGGCTCCTTCTGGGCATCATTTTTATCTATTCATACACTCCACAAATCTTTGCCTGTTGCTTGCTTTCATATACACAAATACGATCTTTCCCTCTTTCCCTGTTATCCCGCCCGCTGCTGCTTTCAGACGAACGGGCAATTGCCTAGGTAAAGGGGAAAAAACACAAAAAAAAACTGCTGGTATAAATAAACAATCAAGAGGCAGGGGGGGCCCTTCTTCCTTTGTCCGTGTAAAGCTCAAGAGAATGCAGCTGGTTCGGCGGCTAACCATCGGTTAGAGGTGATTTTGAACCACTCACACGGTTGCGTACATACTACGTCATGCCTTCATAGGATGCAAAAAAATGTAGACCCATTTGTCTTTTCACGTGGTCGGGTATCAGCTTGTTGATCAGATCTGGCGATGCACCACTCATCTACAAACACAGAACCAGAATAAATAAATAAATATAAACATATAAACATCCAATCTTTTTAATTATAAAACTAGCCTGAGCTTGTGCCTAAACACTTCTCTTGTATAAATTACATATACCTCCACACAATTATTTTTGGCCTACAAAAGTGCCTCTTATAAGGGGGATACTGATTGCAAATTCAGAAAAGAAGTGTTTTTTGTAATTATGACTTCGTTTTAATATTTAATAAAATAAAATAACTGATGGCGTTCACCTCCTGTTTGAAGTTAAATAGAGAAGGCAACGGGCGGCCATTTGGCAGTTTAGCATTAGGTTCCCGTAGCTCATCAAAGAAAGGATGAGCAATTGCTTCTAGCTGCAATAAGAAGCATCTTGTCAAAAACTAAATAAACAATTATGGCTTTGTAACTACTAGCATAGGCTAATCGTACATTAGTATGAGATCAAGTATCAGATACTAAAATAATTAAATGCAAAGACCAAGAAAAATGATGATGAAACTCACTGCAGTGCAACGGAGATTTGGAGAGTACTGCAGCAACCTGGAAGCAAGATCAATAGCTTCTGGAGGCATCCGTTTATGAAAAACCTGGGATAATGGCACAATACCAACACACACATCAATTTACCAACAAAAAATAGTGGAAATATAAAAAGATTGCATTATATAAGATATACATCACAGATTGCATTATATTTATGGGCAAGTAACGAATAAGAAAAGACTTCCATGGTTTAACATCTTTCATGATAGAAAATTGAAACAATACAAAATAAATTCTTATTCTAAGTGCTTAAATAATGCTTCTAATTAGCACATGTGCGCCAGTAATGTCATGATCAGTATTGAACACATGAATATAAAATTTGACAACTACGAGCAATATATATAGCTTCTTCTCCGAATCATACAGAACTATAAATCTTGAACATGTACCTTGTGCCAAGGATGTGCCTTTATTTGAGGAAACCTAAAATCAGTGTAGTTAGGATTCATGCAACGAATTTCCTCCCGTGTTGGGGTCCCAAGAACCTTTAAGAAAAAAATGATTTAAGTCAAAACAATAACCCAATATTAAAAATGACTTGCAGAAACAGTCACAAAAACTTACCTTGATTATCTCCACAAGCTGACCCACGGCATTTTCCCCAGGAAACAAAGGCTGTAGAATATACATTTTAATGTCAGATGAGCATATATTACAATGAATTGCCATATTAAAGGAAAACGGTAGAAATAAGTAGGCTACTCACTTGGCCCAGAAGAAGCTCAGCAAGCACACAACCAGCCGACCATATATCAATTGAAGTAGTGTATTCCGTGGCACCAAAAATTAGTTCAGGAGCCCGATAAAACCGTGAGCATATGTATGATATGTTTGCTTCACCTCTCACCTGTTAAAAACAAATATTAGAAATACACAAGATTTGACACAGGAAATAACTTAAGTATATATTATCAGAACTCAGAAGGAGTATCACTTACCAAGACTTTTGCACTTCCGAAATCGCATATCTTCACCTGATGAGTTTGAGGATCAACCTATCAAGAAAGCAAAGTGCATCAACAAAAAGACATGCAACTCAAATTCTCAGTTGTTAATTAACTTCAAAGTATACCAAAACATTTTGAGGCTTCAAGTCTCTATGGCACACCCCAGCAACAGAATGCATGTAGGCCAAGCCTCTGAAAATCTGCAAAATATGTTTTGTTTAACACGTTGAATTTATACAACCATTAAATTAGGCACAATATATAAGAAATTATGGTACTTACTTGGTAGGTATAAAGTTTCACGTAGATAAGTGGCATTTTCTGGTTCCCATCACTATAGTGCTTCAGAGCACGAAACATGGTATCTGGTACATACTCCATAACTAAATTGAGAAAAAGCTCATTTTGGCTCGTAGTTGAATAAAAACAGTGTTTCAAGGAAACAACATTCGGATGATCCATAGTCCTCATTAACTGTAGTTCTCGGTTTTTGTATCTTCTGTCTTGCAAGACCTTTTTTATAGCCACGGTCTCCCCCGTTTCAATGCATTTTGCCTGAGTGCAATCCAAAAATAAGCTTATGAGAAAATGAAATAAAATAAAATTAAAATAAACATTAATGGTTCATATATAGGCATACCTGAAACACAATCCCAAATGAACCAGTCCCTACCACTCGCTCTGCCATGTAACTAACTGTCTGCACAATTCACACAAATAAACGACTTCAGATATGAACACAACATTTCTTCAATATTATCTATTTTCCTTATCAAACAAAAAAGACGTGCGTATCGCTTCCAAGCCTTCCACTCTAACAATTCCTCGTACATCTATCTAAAATTAACTTGTGCAGGGTAGCTCTCTATATTCCAGAGCAAGTTTTAAGAACTTGAATCCAAAGTAGATAATGCAGTTCATCCATTTATTTGTAATTATAAGCTTTACGAGTCGGCTTAACAATCTTGCAAACTTTTAATTGTTCTTCAACTAACATCTCAGACATGCGAACCGAAAATGATGGTAAGAAAAAGGGACTTACCTGCTTTGGTTCTCCATTCTTGCCCCCGATGGTTGTCGAAATTATGTGACCAGTTACTGCATCATTCTTATCTATCACAGGAGCAGACATCTCCTGTGAAATTACAATCACAAGAGAAACCACATTACAAAAGAATATTACAGTACTAAGCAACCCCTTCTCTAGTTCTCTAAATGGAAATATGACAATATTTTAGAAAACACCCTAATAGGAAAATTTAGTCGAGATCTCGAGAAATAAAGCAAAATATCCAATCACCCACCTCTCACCCCGACAATACGAATCTAACACGGCGAGATAAGAAGAAGAAAAAAAAAGAAAAAGAAATTCCGATCATTTATTCAAATATCAAGGTAAAAATTGAGCACCAAGCGCGCAGCACATTTCAAGGTCAAAAAAACTACTGATCGGAAAGAAGGGTAGATCTGCAATCTTCAGAGGGAATCAAAGACGGGAAACGAGATCCACAACATAAGTAGAATGCCCTCTCCGAACTTCCGACCGAAATTAAAACCAGAGCGAAAAAGAGCAGAGCTCACCCTGTCGTCGGCCATGGAGAGGCACGGAATTCGGTCAAAATTTGAAACGCGGACTTTTCAACGAAACCTCCAGCTCCTGCTCTAGCTCCACGATTAAAAAACTTGTCCAGAATCCAGATTATGGCTCAGAGGTCATGATTGTCGGCAGAAAAAAGGAAAAACCAGAATTGCTGGGCGAGAGAGAGAAAGAGAGAGGATGGCCAGGGCGAGGGGGATAGGCTAAGGCGCAGGTGCAGGGACCCATTAACCAAACAGCATCCCATGTGATTACAGCTCTACACCTTTTTTTTTTCTGAGAGATAGAGAACTTGACAAAAGGACCCCCGGAATTTGCCTGTAATTACGATGTCGGGACTGGACTTATCATTGGATGAGGGTGTCGTCTGATATTGGAGAGGCTTTGCTGTATGTCTATCAAAAACCCTACTTACGAGCTGATGCGACTTTATGGGCCTATTCTTTAATTAATGGGCTTACTTTTCTGTACTATATAATGGCGATCCAACTTGGGTGTTAAAAACACACTTATTTTTCTCAAGCAAAGTCTGTAATTTGATAAAGTATTTATTTAAAATAAAATTATGTGCAAATGTACAAGTATAATTATTAAATACTCCTTCCTCCTTTGTTACAAGAATATTTTCATATTTTTTAACACGTAAATTATGAAATATTATTAATATTATGGTGATAAAAAAAAGTAATTTGACATTTAAAGTGTAAATATATATGTGGAATAGAGTAAAAAAATAGAAATATAATTATATTTTGAGCTTAAAATAAATAAATATATTTTTTAAAAATATATGTAGTAATTATTATGAAATTTAATACCACTAAAATACAAAATGATATTTTTTAATGAAATAACATCACAAAATATTGTGTAACTTAACTCAGATTCTTTAAGTTTATAAAAAAATTAAATTTTGTGGAGGATGGGAGGACGAGGAGCCATTGGGCCTGCACATGATGATGGAGGATGGGAGGACGATGATGAAGGGGGAAGACGATTCAGAAAAAAAAAAGAGAAATTATGGTATCGGAATTATGAAAAGAATTTTGAGGGGGGGAATTTTATTGGGATGTGAAAAAGCTGAAAAGATGATGGAGGATGGGAGGACGATGATGAAGGGGGAAGACGATTCAGAAAAAAAAAAGAGAAATTATGGTATCGGAATTATGAAAAGAATTTTGAGGGGGGGAATTTTATTGGGATGTGAAAAAGCTGAAAAGAATACAGCTTTTTTGTACTGTTTGTATACTGTTTAAGTATTGCGTTACGCAAAAGAAAAAAAAACAATATTTAATATCGAAGAATAAAAAATTAATAAATGTTGGAGTGTGAATGCATTCTGGGTATGCGATTGGTCCCCTGGGGAGGCTGCGCTTCTCGTTTTATATATGTATAGATTATTCAACTAAGTTGTGTAGGAGGCTCACACAATTGAATTGACTTACAAATACAGTTTAAATACAAAAGTTTAAAATTCCACTCAAAATCGTGAATATTTCATAAATTTAAATTTCAAAAATTAAATATATAACCAAGCTAAGTTACCAGACGTGCTCAAATGTGATCATATGTGTGGGATTGAGGGAGTATAGATGAATTGGGGGTGAGAATTATGAATCGGACTGAAGCGTATACATTTAGGTTGAAGTTGAATTTAATAAATAAATAAAATGATTTTTTAAAAACTAAAAAGAGTTGTTGCATTTGATTGCAGAGTCGAGCGGCTTCGCTCGCTGGGCGGTTCCACGATTTCGGGAGATCGGATTCGGTGTTAAATGTTGTTGTTCATGGCTGACTACTTGACCTGTCTGATCGACATAAATCCGGAAGGGATTTAATCAATTGTAATTTTATATGCAAGATGTCAAGTTTTGCAGGGTAGGTGTTTGTGAAAATGACAGTCAGTGTGAGCTGATCCCCGATCATCTCAGCCAGTCTCCGAATCGGTTTTCTGATGTAGAGACCAGAAGGAAGGCTGCCACTAGTCTTCTTAGGCCTTCAAGTCTTAATGGTTGTGGTTTCGATGGAGAAGATAGGGATGGTGTTAAGCGATTGGAGCTGAGATATTTGAAGTAGAACTAATGGTTGAGGTTAAGCGAAAAGGAGGGTATACAAGGAATTCTGTCTAATGAGTTGCTAAGTATTGTGATGGGGAATGTTGTTGATTTTTCTTCGTACAAGACTTTGGAACACTGAACCAATTCTATCAAGTACGCATTATATTTTCTATGCAACTGTTAAATTTGTACGTGTTCTGTTTTTTTTCCTTTTACCTGAGAATATATGCTGATGTTAGGATGCAATCCATTTTCTTTCTTGATTCCAGTAGTGGTTGTTTCTTTCATCCGATTCACAACCTTCTGTGCTCAGATTTTTCGTTCCGTTAGGCTGTTGAATATAAAAGCAAACATAGAATGAAATAGGAATTACAGTAGTATTTCCTTGTGTAATAATCTGTTGAGGTTCTAGTACAGTCTTAGTTACTAGAACTAATAATAGGGAACTTATCCACATAATATGTAAAACTCATAAAAGGCAGTAAGTACAAATATGTTCATCAATATAAAAAAGAAAAGAAAAGCAACTTATTATTTACAGGTCAAGGCTATTTGCACGGCCCGAATTAAACATGTTCTTCCTTCACTGCAGGTTGCTCACCACCCTGCCAACTCCAAATGACGTCCTTAAGCGAAGGCTTCAGCTTCTGATCTCGAAAGTTAATGTACTCCAATGTGTCTCCCGATGTCTTCTTCACCTCTATCATGTGGAACGACGGCGTCACCTCAAAAATTTCCGTTTCTATCCCCAGCTGTCCCTTCCTCCCTCCCCTGTTCCCCTGCATCTTCACCAACCCATCCTTCTTCTTGATCTTGAAGCTCACGTCCACCGCCAGCTCCTCCAGCTTCGCCACCACCATCGACGGCGGCTGTTGGGTCGTGAACCACGCCTGAGACTTCGACGAACCGCTCGCGTTCTTCTCAAACAGCCCCGACAGGTCAAACCCCTGCGAAAGCGATATGATGTCAAACGCGTTCATGCAGTGCGGCTTCGATTCGACGTGATCCTCGTTGTCAGAGTCGACGATCTCGAGAATATCGGACGTTTCGTCCTTTTCGACGCTGGAAAGCTCGACCCTCTTGAACCCCTTCTTGAACCAGGGGCTCTCCATGACCCTCCGAAGCGTCACTCTCGAACTCGGGTTCGGAGCAAGAATCCTCGACAGCAGCTTCTTCACCTCCGGTGGGAACCACTGCGGGCACTTGAAACTCCCCCTGCAAATCTTCCTGTACATCTCCATGAGATTCGAGTCCTGGAAAGGAAGGTAACCTGCTAGAAGAACGAACAGAATCACCCCGCACGACCATACGTCTGCCTTCTCCCCTTCGTACCCTCTCTTGTTGATGACCTCAGGCGCCACGTAAGCAGGGGTCCCGCAAGTCGTGTGTAAGAGCCCGTCCTGCCCTTTCGAGTCGAGCAGAGCGCTGAGCCCGAAATCAGACACCTTCAGATTCCCGAGCTCGTCGAGGAGGAGATTCTCCGGCTTGAGGTCGCGGTGGTAGACCCCGCGGCTGTGGCAGAAGTCGACGGCGGCCACCAGCTGCTGGAAGTACTTTCGGGCGGCTTCCTCTTTCAGACGACCCTTGGCCACCTTGTTGAAAAGCTCGCCTCCTTTCACGTGCTCCATGACGAAATAGATCTTGGATTTGCTGGCCATGACCTCGTGGAGGTGGACGACGTTTGGGTGCTTGACGAGACGCATGACGGAGATTTCGCGCTTGATCTGGTCCATTAGGCCCACGCGCATCATCTTCTCCTTGTCGATGATCTTGATGGCCACGCTTTGACCAGTTTGCAGGTTCCGAGCATGGTGGACCTTCGCGAACGTGCCCTGCCCCAGGTGCTTCCCGATTTCGTACTTTTTCATCAGGATGTTACCTTTTCGATCCATCGCTAGCTAGATTATTGGTTGTTGGTGCGACGAGATCCAACCGTTGAAGTTTGGATTGGATCGTCGCACGTTGATGGTATGCGGTTGTTTGTTATATGTACAGAGAGTGGTTTTTTTGAAAGCTTTGCCCTGAGGCAAGGTTAAAGAAAGTGGGGCAAATGCAGAAAAGAAGAATGAAGGTTGGGAGTAATATATCAGCTTAGTTTCAGGTAGGCTTTCTAAATATAGTAAATAAATAGTGGTGGATGATACATAGGATTAGGAGGAGCTCATAATTCTCTTATTTACATAAATAATCGAAATATTACATAATGACCCCAGGTTTTATTTAATATTGCATAACACTAACTAACTAGTATAACTACCCTAAGATAAAGAAGATAAAGAAGAATAAGAAGAATGTCGTAGTACTTGATCTTTTTGACTGAAATTAGCTAAAATGAACTGAATAAGTTTGACTAATACGAGTACTAGTATGTCCTAGTCAAATTTTGTCCAGAATATAAAACTCATGGGAATCTATTTGCACAAAATACAACATTTAAATTGAATTTAAAAAAAAAGATTTTATTTATTTAAATATGTATATAGTCAAATTAAATAACCTTTCAATTCAATTCCATACGAAAAAAAAATGTAGTACTACATTAAAAAATAGAAAACGAATCTAAAAATAACCCTAAATCTTTTGCGAATTTCAAAGTACGTATCAGAATAGTTGGCCGTTGAAGGGACTAAACTCGGGTGGAATCAATAATCATCCATTTTGATCCGGTCAACACGACCAAATATTTTCAAAAACAAATACTAGTATTATAAATAGTAGAAAATATATTTAATTTGTTCCATCTAGCTCATTAGAAACTTTTACCTCCTATCTCTCTCCCAATTCTGGAGGGATGAAAAACAGCATTAGATGCTGCTTATCTTGCATCCTCCCATGCGGGGCATTCGACGTGATCCGAATAGTGCATGCTAACGGTCGAGTCGATACTATAAGCGCTCCCGTAAAAGCACAAGAAATCATGAAGCTGCACCCCAAACACGCCCTTAGAAAAACCTTGCCGCCGTCCGAACAACGGGCACAAAATAAGGTCGCCATCGTCCCGCCCGAAGCTGAGCTCAAGCGCGGTAAGATCTATTTCCTCATTCCCCTGCTGCACCCAACAGAAAAAGCTCGACCAAGATCGATGGTCAAGAGAAGAGTTCAAGAGGTGTCGGGAAATATTAATTGTAATAATTGTTATATGAGTGAGAGAGTATCGACAAAGAGAGATCGCCGGGGAGACCGATCACCAGCAGGCGTGTGGAGGCCTCAGTTAGACAGTATATCTGAAACTCAGATGAAACCTTAATGCCAACTTTATCTGTCTTAGACTAATTGTCATATTTTGTTATCATTTTTTTCTCCATTCTTTATAAATAAAAAAAGTTGTTGAAAGTATATACTGTACCTATTAATTGTCTCATATTTGATGAAATTAAGTTCCATATTTGTTGAAAGTGGGTGTGGCGTGTGGGGTTTCATGACTAAAATCAATTGATAATTACTATAGATCCATAAACTTATAAAATATGCTCAATTTTCATATCATTAATTAAATTAATTTTAATTAAATAGATTATTAATTAAAAAGAATATTATTCATCAAATTCAAATATAGTGCTCCACTCTACTAGACGGTGTACATGAATTTGATCGGCCCATTGTCCGTTCACCTAAGCCCACAAACCCAAACCCTTTCCGATCAAACAATCCGAAATCCAAATCATGAGCTCACGCGGAGATCGCGCGCGCGACGATTACCTCTCTTTCGCCAATTTGCCCTCACCTTCGCTTACCCCCAAATCTCTCTCCGTAATCGTATTGCTTTTCCCTATAACCTAATTTCTGATTGAACCTAATTTTTTATTCGATGGCCGATTGGACGGAATCGTTGTCTCCGGCGATGGCTTACAGGCAACTTTCGTTCCGGGAAGACTGCTGGTCGGAGGAGGCCACGTCGACTCTAATCGACGCCTGGGGCCGCCGTTACCTGGAGCTCAACCGCGGAAACCTCCGCCAGAAGGATTGGCAGGAGGTGGCCGACGCCGTCAACGCCCGGCACGGCCACACAAAGAAGGCTCGCCGCTCCGACATCCAGTGCAAAAACCGGATCGACACCCTCAAAAAGAAGTACAAGACCGAGAAGGGGAAGCTAGAGTCGCCGGCCGCCGCCGCCGCGGCGTTGCCCTGGCCCTTCTTTTCCCGCATGGACCTCCTGATTGGATCTAGCTCCAACAAACACCAGAACAAACCCGCTCCTCCTCCGATGGCCGTACCCCTGCCCTTCCGCAAGCCACTGACTACAGCAATGTTCACGCCGGTGATCTTGCCTCAGAAACGCTCGTTGCCATTGCCGTCGACAGATGAATCGTACTTCAGGCATCACTACTCAGCTGACGAGGAGGAGGGGAGTGGTAGTGGCAGGGCTTTTGGGGAGGAGAAAGGTGGAGGAGAGGGAGGGATGGAGATCTTAGCTAAGGCGATTGAGAGGTTCGGAGAGATATACGAGAAAGTGGAGCATATGAAGCAGAGGCAGATGGTGGAGCTGGAGAAACAGAGGATGCAGTTTGCAAAGGATTTAGAGGTTCAGAGGATGGGATTATTTATGGATACTCAGTTTCAGCTGGAGAAGCTCAAGCATGCCAAAAGATCAGGATCGTCGGGAGGTATAATCGATCATTTCTGTTTTTTCCATGATTTAGCACAGCAATTTGGCCCTTTGGTATGGTTACTTTTATGCATTGTTGTGATCAGTTGTCGATTGTTCGTTAGAAGTCGTATAGAATTGTGAAAATCGAATGTGTTTTCGTTAGAGGTCAAACAAATCTTCCTCCGAGTGAATAATTTTTTGTGTGAATAGAAAAGCATATGGCTCTGTATGTTGAGAATTAGAGGCTGAGGAGAGGAATTCGAAGGCCACCATATGTTACTACTAGCGAAAAACTCAGTCGAGATCTTGAATGTGATCCTTTTTTTTTTTATCTTCAGTTCAATAGGTTAAGTTGCATAATTGGGAAAGTGATTTCGCCTGTCAATCTGAAGTGTGTGTTTTTGGTACATGTCGCCTCAAAAAAGCAGTTTATAAGAGCAGGAAATGCTCTGTAGGATGATCCAGCACTCGATTAATATGAAAATATGTATGTTCGATATTAATATGAAACCGTATTTTGTGATACATTTACGTCTCTTACTATTTGACTGTTATTTGCTGCAGATATGTATAGTTAGCCATGAGGAAGAAGTGATGTTGACGGGTAAATCGCATTTGTTCTGTTCTGTGTTAATAGTTGAAGAGATTTCTCTTTGGAGCATATTGTTTGGCACTCAAATCTTCCAGTGGAAGGGTTCATGTTCCTATGAACTATTTTGACTCCCTCAACCTCTTCTTATTCCTTGGTTAAGATCTGATTCTCACAATTCAATTCAGAAGAAGCTGGTCTTTGTGTGCAGAAACAAATATGATTGTTTTTAGACACATTAAGTTAAGCACGATTATACTATGTATTTTTGTTTAAACATGATGCCGATTTAAAATTAAAATAAAATAGTCGGGATAAATGTACCTAAGAGAAAAAAAAATCTCCATTCAAGTTATTATGAAGCCCTAACAATTTTTGCCAATTCATATGATCACAAATATGTATATACTCCATTCGTCTCGTATCAATAATCAAACTACTGTAACCATTAGTTTGGTGTCTCATATCAATAATCAAGCTACTGTAACCATTAGTTTGGGATGAGATGAGTATATATTACTGAGAAATCCTGAAAACTGATATGATATAAAAACATTGGTATTTATTATATCCATAAATTAACCTAAGTATATTATACATACTCCTATATAACTAACCATCCTGAAATGTCACATACATATAGTATACAACATATTGCTATGATATATATATATATATATATATATATATATATATGTCTGATCGAGCTCCTTCAGCAGCTTTAATGTTCAAGATCATCATCATCATCATCATCACTTCCGACTATATATATATATATAAATATTATCTATTTATTCGGAATTACCAGAATCTTAAGTTAATTTTACATTCGTATGTTTAATTAAAATAGAGGAGAATTCAAGCGATTAATCGTCTTGAATTCCATCAACCTTTTCCTCGCGACTTACATGCTGACCAGAATCCGATCCCTACAAAAGAATTCAAGAAAAGGAGCTCTCATTATTCCATTAAACAAAAAATCAATAATATATAGTACTATGTATAATCCATATATTTGATCTAAGTCCGCCCGGTTGAATTGTGGACCGGTTAATTCCTTCAGTATATCCAAATTGTAGCTTTCAATCTAGACGACCATATTGTGCACTTGTAATCATCTGCATCCACATATATTCTTAAAACTTGAATGGGCAAAAGTTCAATTTCTCGCCACGTGAATATCCTCCCATGCTAGTAGATTTGAAGAATTTTCAAGAGAATTATAAGAAACCCTAGAATTCATCTTCTCTATTCAAATCATGAACAAAAAAAAACATTACAAATTATAGTGCAACTTTCTTCAGCAAGGCATGCCGATCTTAATTATCCATTGGATAGTATGCCAATGCCAACAAGTAAATGAAAACTGAAAAGGCATATATGTTATGATGACATGCTTGCCTATAAAGGAAAGGACAGCCCATTTAAGAAGAAGATGATCAAGTAATGTTCTCGGACCCAACCCTTCAAGTGTCACAATTACTCGATCCTCTCTACTTTTCTGTCTATCCAGTCTTGAAAATGAATGCCTCGATCTCCTATTAACCTATTGAATATGAAGTACGTACTAGCAAGTGATCATGTTGTTAAACTATCTAAAGCTCGCGGGCATCATATTCTAATTTAGAGATTAATTAATTTTATTCCTCATCACTTCACTACGGACAAATCGTCGGTCTTCTAAACAACAAATAAAATAGATAAAGGAATAAATAAATAAATATAGTATTATATGTCAGGTTGCGTATAAATTGGGCTGAATTTGATGTAAAAAGTGGGGAAAAAATGACAGAGAGACAGTATGATAAGCTGTGAGGTCTCACAGTGGACACAAAATCTTTTTCGAATCCAAAAAAAAAAAAAAAATGCTTCAAAATGGAAATTATTAATTTATCAAAAAATCAGAACAAACAGTCTTTTCCATTATTTGAGAGAGAAAACAAAACACACAACAATTAGTACTGTCTGTGTATCATCATTTTAATTATTAGATCCATATATCTTTTCATTTCTTAAAAATTAAATGTAATAAAAAAGAACTCCCAATAATCCAACCAACAAAATTTTGATTTTTGTTTAGGGTTTCTGGAGATCTAGGGTTTCCTTACCCTCTGCGATGACGTGGCCAAATCAAAATCATAGGAATTAAAGAATTGAAGAAAGTAATTACCGCAGCAAAATCAAAGTATATGACGGATCAATTTAAGCCGTTGATCACGCCGTCGTGTCGATAATAATCGGCGGCGGCGGCGGTTCGATTAATGATCTTGTTCTTGTTGTTCTTTTTAGTTTTCTTCTTGTAGGCGATCCCTCTGGCCTTTGCCTGGCCGTCCTTGACCTCCCTGAGGTAAACCCGGATCGATCCGTTCCCGAAGGGGTTTGTCTCCGGCGAGCCGCCGTGCTCCTCGTAGGCGGCGCGGAGGCGGCCGATGAGGGCGTCGAGGCTGCCCCAGGCCTGGCGGAGCGGGCAGGCGCAGGGGGCGGGGGGGTCGGGCTGCCCGAAGAAGACGCAGCCATGCAGGTGGACCTTCGTCTTCCCGAACTGGTCCAGGTACCGGAGGAACTCCAGCACGTGCCTGAAGTTGCAGTCGGAGAGGCTCACCGGCGGCCGCTGGTTCACCAGGTACTGACCGAACGTGTTCCAGTCTCTTCTCTTCTGCGACTCGTACCGGCTCAGGGGCGGCGCCGCCGCCGCCGACGAAGACGAGGGGTTTTCGGATGGGTTGTTCATGTTTGCTTACTTTTTGCAATCAAAATTGAAAAGGGAAGAAGGAGAGAGAAATAGCTAGCTAGGTGAAATATTTTGAGTGATTTTTTTTTTTTATTTTTTTTTAATATATTTAGTAATTATAAGTGTGTAGTATTATTAAAGTAGTTTTTATAAGTTAGGCTGATCGATCGATGGGGGGAGAAAAAGACGAATTGAAGATATTACATCTTAGAGTCTCTCTATATATATATTGAATTGAAGGGACATTGTTGAAAAATAAAAGGGAAAACCTTTTAAATGTAGTTTAAATTAAAAAAATAAATAAAATAGATTAATTAAGTTGAAAATTTTAGTTTTAAGCTCAAATATAAGATCAACAATTTTATTGTTTTAATCAAGTTTTTTAAAGTGTTATCAACTAATTTTAATATGATAATATTAGTATAGATCAGACTCAACAATATAATTGGTGCGCCAATCGATTAAAATTTCTGACTTGCTTAAAGATAACATTATATAAGTTCATGAGTAGAGCTGATAAAACCGAGCCTACTATGAGTTAGACAATCTATACATTTTGGAATAGAGAAAATAATAAAAGTATCAATAAAATATAAGTAAAATTATATTTTAAAGTAAAAAAACTAAATTATTTTATGTGCAAATTTTTGTAAAGAGATAGAGATTCCTAGTCATGACCTAATAATGTTTTCTTTTTTTAATCAATTTATGATATGAGGACTAAGGAGTAATGTAATTTTTTAAACTTATAAGCTATATAGTAGTACTTAATTTTCAAATATATTCAATAATTTGAGATAAATTAAATTTACAAATGCACTTTTCTCTTTTTCAATTTTTAATACACTTCTCATTTGCACAATATTAAATTCGATCACGATTTTCGTCTTGAAAGAGATGTTCGAACCCACCAGACTGAGCATTAACTTGAACTGACGCCGTGAGGAATGGATTGACGCGCGATCAAGAAAGAGATCGGAATCAACATGGGAAGTTCTATTTTAAAATTAATTAATAAGAAAAACAGCATAAATTTATAAGTTTGACTCTCTTTGCGAACATAATCAATGCGTGACAATTTATACATGCACATTTTTCTTTTTCTTTGTTCTTTTTAATATGTAATAGTAAAAAATATTTATTCAAAATCCAATAAATAATTTGCTTGAGAAGTAAATTAAGTAACAAGTACTCATAAATCAACGACGATTTCTTCCATGGGGTTTAAAGTACGTACCTACGAGGCGCCACTAAATACTTGCATAATATTTACAATTATACTCGGTCCCAAAGCATTAATAATTCAAAAGTCAAATTATTTTTTCTCATCACACTTTGACTAGTAAATTTCTCAATTACTACTAAAAAATGTTGAATAATGAGTGATTTATTAATTTGTTGGTAAATCATTATATTATTAATAAGGGATCAATTAAAAGACTTTTATTGGGAAAAAAAGACAATATGTTGGATATTTTATACTAGGATAAATAGTATTATAACTTATTATTTTAACATTTAAAAGTATTCCTTATGCAATTCACACGCACGCACACACATGTATATATATATATATATATATATATATATATATATATATATATATATATATATATATATATATATATATATATATATATATATATATTTATTGAGAAAAAACGGTCGAAAACAAACGCGAGCTCCGGCAACACTGAATCCCACACAATAACACTGAACCACTGAACCCAACACTAAAATCTCACACACGTCGAAAACACTCAACACTCACCACGCCGCAAGTTTGTATTGGGTATTTCGAACACAAATACGAAGAGAAACAAACACACAACAAACGATTTTACGTGCTTCGATCACCGAAAAATGATCTACGTGCACGGTGGAGGGGAGAGTGTTCTAGTATTATACGAAGCTCAAAAACAATTGTACAAAGCTCTCTCTTAGGGGTGTTCATAAATAGGATCGGACCGGAAACCGGACCGGTTGGTCCGGTTCGGTCTGGACCGGTAAAATTCAGGTCCGGTTTCAGGTGCACATAAAAATGAGATTTCGGTTTCCGGTCCGGTTCCGGTTAAAAACTGGTAAAATCCGGTCCGGACCGGATTGAACCGGATTTTAATTTATTATATATATATATATATATATATATATATATATATATATATATATATATATATATATATATATATATATATATATATATATATATATTATTTTTTAATAATATTAATTGTTATATTTAAAAAAAAAAGAATAAATAAATTCATAAATTGTGTTTTTTATTTAAAAAATTTCTATTTATCAAATATAATTTTTTATTAACTAAAATTTCACTATATATTAAATTATTAATATGTAATTTAATTACAATATAATAAAATAATCTAAAATTAATAAAAAAATATATATTTTTTAATTTATAAAATATTTATTTACTTAAAAATAATAATGTTTCATATTTACTGAATAAATTTAAAATTTATAAATATAAAAATTAAATTAAATTATTATTTTATATTTAATTTATTTAATTTTTAAATTATTCCGGTTTTATCCGGTCCAAAACCGGACCGGACCCGAATTTACCGGTTCGGTCCGGACCGGTATTATTCCGGTCCGGTTTCCGGGTAATGCTTTTTCATGATTCCGGTTCCGGTCTGGTTCGGTCCGGTTTTGAACCGATGAACACACCTACTCTCTCTAGCTCAATGCTTGCATATCAATCACAAATACTAGTCATTATATGCTAAAACTGAAACGCACAAAATCGATGAACACATCATAGTTATCGAACCTCGCAAATCTCGACCGTGCGATGATGCGTAGCAATTCCATGTGCGTTGCGTAGATGAGCTGTCAAGGATCACGTAGCATCAAGAATCATCTCGAATGGAGAAGAATCAGCTCAGAAATCGCCCGCCCTAGACCGCTGCACCCGCAGCCAAATCAGACGTCAAACGACGTCGTATTGATCTTGCGCGAAATTTGAATCTGGGCAAAATTACCAATTTGCTCCTGAAGTACACATTTAGTCGATTTTGCGTCCGAAAATGATTTTTCGTGTACATTTCAACTATATATATATATATACACACGTGACATTGTGACAAAATGAATTCACTATTATTCAAAAAAAACTAAAATTAAGTTAAACAATTAATTTTATATTTATTTTAATAGTGAGAAATCAACATAATATAAAATTACTGAATTGGAGGAATTTTAAATTAATATTTTAGTCAAAATTTTGGTATAATAATATATTAATATTGAACATATTAAATAGGCGAAAAGTGGAGGGGCCGGCCAATATCATATTAAATTATCACCATCACTTAATTTCATACTACTTGTATATATTCACGAATATAATTACCTATTTTAACATTTTTTTCATTTAAAAAAATTAAATGCACGCGCGTCGTTTACTTGTTAACGGCCAAAATTAAGTGGACGTTTTTCGTGGATAAGCTTGATAATTTCTTTTTAAAACTTTAATTTTAGCCCCACTCCCCAAAAATGTAATTTGATTGAACTAGATTTAAATTTAAGAGAAATTTTGGATATAGAGTAATATTGTAAATTTTATTAGAACTAAATAATTCAAGTTTTCTTAATTATTAATAAGAGTAGTTTACCAAATTAATTTTATATTAATAATAAATATAGGAAATAACTTATTTAATAATGTGCCTTTTTATTATAATAACATGAAAATTATTATCCTAAAAACTAATTAAAGTAAAAATCAAAACACTCAAGTAAAAGTTTTATTTTATAAGGTATAAAGCCTAAATAGATATATTAACAAGCCTTTTTTCTAAAACAACTCTAAATTTAAAGATACATTAAACTCCTATCATCCTTCTAAAATGTTTTAGGACATCTATCTCAAAAAATAATGTACATTTTATTAAATTTATTTTAATATAATTAATCTTCCTTGAACAATTTTTTTAAAAAACAATTTCATTTTATAATAAAATTTTATTTTGATTTTTTTCTTACCTTTTAAACATAACTTACAATTATTTTATTTTTTATCTTAAAAAGAGATATTAGAAAAATAATGAATGACCATGTTTCTTAAGGGAAAAAAATAAATCTCTAAATGGATCGAGATATTAAAAAACAAGGTATATTAGTATTATTTGTAAAGTGTTATAAACTCAAAAAAATTTGAGAGAGATTAGAATAAAAAAAAATATGAGAGAAGAATGAAAATTGTTTTCATATCATACCGTTTTTTATATGATATAAAGTAGAGTTTATGTTTTATTCACTTTAAAGCTTAACTCATTCATTAATTGCAATATTTATAATATAAAATAAATTTATGTGATTGTTATTTTTTTTTAATATTGTATTGAGTAATTATTTAAACACATTAATCAAAAGCAAAAAAGTGAATCACTTTAAAAAAACAGTAATTTCATACGTACGGAGGAATGGAGTAAAACCCATTTGACTAGTCGTTCTATGAGCTCGTGAAACAAGTAATAAAGTGCTCTTGCTCGACTCATTATTAACGAGCTATTTGAATGGTGCTCGACCCATTTATCTTAACGAGTTATTTGAACTTGACTTGAGCTCTTAAAACTACCACTAAAAATTATACTCGACACATATGTAATTCAGAAAAAAAAAAAAAACTTAATTTTTTTTTTGCAAATAAAGTATGCATAATAAGTTAAAAGTTCATGATAAAACGAGCAGAATCTGTCTATTGACATGATTTTTTTAATCATTTTTTTGACATGTACATTATAATTAATTACACTATATAAAATATATATTCCACGAAACAATAAAAATAAAAATAATTGTTTAGTTAACGATAATGCATATCTTTATATTTATCATAAAATAACTAATTGAATAAAAACAATTTATTTAAATATATAATAATAAAAAATATATTTTAAGAAATTTATTAATTTAATTATATTTATAATTATATCAAAATTAAAAATAAATAAATTTTGGTAGTTATGTCTTCTACCTGCATGATAAAATTACCTTAACCACGTTGTATCTTCACAAATATGATTCTTATACTAATATACTATTATACTCCGTATGTATGTTGTTGCAAATGAACTTGGTAGTAGACGTAATTATTTAAATATTAGGTGGTTGTTTTTACTATTCTTTAAATACTTCATTTATTATGCGGTTGGAAAAGAGGGAAACATGGTCATATTCGTACTTCTGGGTTTCATGATTTTGACAGACATTATTCATTTTATTATCTGACCAATAATAAATGTCTATAATTTCAAGTAGTATTAAAAAAATGTTTTTTTAATCATACAAAAACCAAATATTACTCTCCTTTATATATAAAAAAAAAATACTGCAGTAGTAGTATAACTAATTCTTAATTATTAAAATAATAAAAGAAATAATCATATTTTTCTAATAATTCATTCAATAAATTGCATGTATGCTCACTTGCTTCATTTTGTTAATTATATAAAGATCCTGATCATATTACAAAAATATTGAATGAATCTATTAAAGATTTTTTTTTTTTTTTAAGTGATTATAAGATAATTTCAAATTGGCTATGATTTGAAATTAAAATATACTGTATTTAGACAAATACACAAACACGGAGAGAGTGAACATTACATTACAAAGGAAAAAGATGGAATCCATTTATAGGTAATAAAAGACAACCGCAAACACTGGAAATTTGATTATAAAGCTAAGCACTCGACCCAACTAATTCTTGTCGGTGAGAATTGAGATGCACAAGTCATACGACATCCAAATTATATATAGTACTCTTTTCATCAGTTTTATTATAATACAGTAAAACTTTTTTCTTAATTTGTACACATGTACATGTAATTATAAAATGAAAATAGTATATAAAATTATATATACTACATATATATTTTTGTTCAATTTGAACAATTTACTTTTTTTTTTATAATACTCGTATTACTTACACAGTACTTAACATAACTTCACAACACCCTAAAAAAGTTATACTACCTCTGTCTCAACTATATATGCACAGTTGATCAACTGTTCTCATGTTTGACTGTCTATTACTTATGATAAAAAATATATTAAAATTATAAAAAACTATTAAAATAAATTTGAACAGAAAGAAAAAATAAACTAATTAATCAAATATAATTGAGGTTATTAGATTATTGAAAACAATTAAACACTTTATTTATAATTATTTTATTTTTTAATTTCGAACTCGAGACATTGCAATTGACCTAGACACAAAAAAAAGTGTGAACCATAAAAAGAGATGATTGAATCCTATTACTTGTTTTATTTTTTATTTAAGTAATTCCTTCGTTTGAAATAAAAAAAAAAATCAAACAAATGGAATTGATGATTTGATTTGATTTGATAAGAATTTAGTTCCGAAATCTTGTAGAAACAAGTCGTGATTGGAGTGTTGCATTGATTTAATTAAGTTATGTAATTTGACTAATTTCTAATCTTAGCAACGTATACAAGACTTTTAAATTTAGAAAATGAAAAATAAACAAAACTGGCTCCATGGAGTACTTTGTCAACATTAATTATGAGGTCCTTCATTTTTTCATACACAAAGCACGTTTTCATTTCATCTTTATTATATTTTCGACCACAATAAAGGACGTTTTGCACACAACATTTAAAGAATTTTCAAGACTACTGCGGAAAAAATGTGCTTTAGATGATCATCAAAATTAATCCCATACTGTATATGTGAACGAGACATGACACATATATTAGTAAAAATATTAATTTTTGATATTTTTTCGATCAAAATAAAGTAAGTGTGATTCAAATTTTTAAAAAATACTATTTCCGTCTATGAGTAATACAACCTTTTTTTTTTTTTGAAAAACAAAAGTGTCTATTAGTCATGAAAATAGAGTAGTTAAAAACATTAAAACAGTAAAAATAAAAATTGTATTTAAAAAAAAAAGTAATATCTTTTTAATTTTAAAATTGAAATGAAGCTTCTTGTACCAAAATGTTTAATAATGATAAAACAAGTTTAGGTTACGATTAAAAACCGACAAGGTTTTCTTTAGGACAGGTAGTTGGGCAGTCTACTTCATTAATATTTAATATAAAAAAAATACTTTTCTTTTAACTTATTATTATTTATATTAAGTTGTAATATGAAAAAAGTGTAAATATTATTGCAAAACTAAGTAAAGCGATATTATTCATTTGCGTATTTTTTTTATTTAAAAGATCACGGAAAGATTCTATAAATTAAAAAAATATACATTAATTCACCAATATATTGGTGAATATATTTGATTCACCAATATAAATGTGAAATTACTAAATTTCTTTAATAAACTTTTAAATAAAACGAAATATTAGAGCATTAGTCAACCTCGAAATTTTGGTTTTGATTTCCCCAAAAAACGATTCCATTAATTTTGTAATAAATCGTTACCGAATCGAAACAACGAGCGAGCACACTTTAATTCTTACATTAGATTTGTGGGTGCACGTGATTGGGCCTACCAATTGTCTGCCATCCCATTTGCTGGGCCCACTTTAATGATTATGGTTGTAAATAAAAGATGATTCATTAATCAGTAGATAGATTGCATAAAGCCCAATTCTTTTGACTACTGTGTCAGTGTGAGAGAGGCCCATGCCAACTAAAAAATCAATTTTGAAATACAGTATATATAGTAAGACTAGTACTACTGTACTAGTACATACTATATAGTATGTGTGATGCGAACATCTTCTAGAACCTTCACCATGACCACACTAACATAGTAACATAAAGGGCGGAGCGAGAAAAACCTATAGGATAAATTTAACATATTTTAACATGTACATGTGAATTTTGAATAATATAAAAAAAATTAAAAAAATTTACACATAATTTATCCGATTCAATCAACCCACCCTTCATGGAGTACTTTAAACCAAACCACAAACAAAAGAAAGAAACACAACACATAATCGAAAAAAAAAAAATGCAAAACCATGAAATAAGTGGCCTTAATTTCTTATTTCATCAAACAAAACATTGCAGATTATTGTATAGTATCAAGTTTTACGTACAAATACAATTGAAAAAGAGGCTTATAATTAAATCAAAACAATTAATCAATAAAAAAAATGATCAATAAGAAACGAGTCAAAACTCGTTAGGGGGGATGCGGAGTTCCTTGATGAGTGCAGCGCAGGGTGGATCGGCCACCTTCTTGGTGAAGCCGAGAGGATTAGCCTGTCTTGTGTTGTCGTGAAAACCGCTGTTAGTGGTGATGGTAACCTTGGAAGAAGGCTTGATAGCCCAACCCTCGTTGGGGATCTCCTGACAGTCGGCCCTACTGCTCTTCACTAACGTCACTTCACACTCGTCGTCTCCATGATCACCTTCTACCACAAGTCTGTATTTCCCGCTCGGATCAGTTACTCCGTCCATCGAGTATGTCAGGTTGCCCTTCTCCTCCCCTCTGCATTCCAAACGCACCCCCGCCCCTATATATATATATTGTTGAAATTATTAAATGTAAATTTATTAAACGTATCTTCTTAGAAGAAAATGATAGGTTATGTATTCTAGTTGATACGCGAGTCTATATCTTATAATGGCTAATTACTATATGGGTCATCTTTAAATTTTTCTAACAGTTGTGTATATATTCATAAGATCGATCAATCACGTGGATATATATGTACATCATATACGTACCTGGCATGAGCTCACTGAGTTTGTTGATGAAATTAGTGCGGCAGACTTCGCAGTAAACCTCTCCTTCAACGACGAATAGTGACGTGTTTTCCGAGTTAACTGTGCCGGAGAAAGACAGCAGGCACAAAACTCCGACGAGGACGAAGAGAATGGGGATTTGGGTTAGGCTTGCCATGTTTTCTTAATTACAATAATTGTAATATATATATATTAATTTTGTTTGAATATATGGATTGATCGATATTATTATTTGTGATGTGTGGGTGTTTATATATTGGGGTTTGTTAGTTATGTGTTTGAGGTAAGTTTAGGATATGCAAGTTTTGACATATGTGGTTCAAGATTAACATTGCCAATATTTACTCTATACCATCCATTAATTACTGTACGTGTAATAATTATAATTTATATCTCGTTTTGAGCATAAAATGTCCAAGAATGGAGAGGTAACAAAACATGAAATAACAAAAATACAATATGGTGATTTAATTTAATTTAGCATTAATAATTGGATAAGTAGGGTGCATGGCAATCCCACATGTACCTCGAGGATCAACTATATATAATATCCTTTTGGATTCTTTCTCTCCCACGGACACCGGTTGCATTGCCACGGCCTTCATCAACTCCGCCTGTTATTGGTCTGAACCCTAGGTACCCATCAATCTTGCCGACGCGATCGATGAGATGAGGAGTACTAACTCGGGTATTTGTTTGCACTTGCCATTAGTACTATAATCGGATTTCTTCACGAGCCCTCCTTTCCTCGTTATGTACTCAAATGCAAGTTCCATTGAACCACCATTGCAACCTTTGTTTATGCCGATCCTGTCGCAGTCAACGAGTTCTTGTTCCGACAACAACGAAGTCAACGTCCCCGTCTTGATTTGGACGAGCCCTCTAGTGTAGCAACAGTTGTAAATGCCTAGCATGAAGCTGCGTGCATACATATATATAGCTAACTGTTAGAAAAATTGGGCAACTAGTCATTTATATTAGTGAGTCAAATATAATTTAATATAAATGCTCCAACTGTTAGAGAAGTTAGACAACTTGGCATTTACCGTAAAATCTCTATATATAAATTGATACTCATACATTAATAATCTCTCTAAATTAATAGAATCTTTCGGTCCCAACTTGGTCTTTTAAATGAAAAAAATACTCGAAAAATTAATAATTTTTTTAAATTAATAAAATTTCACGGTCCCGAGGCTATTAATTTATAAAGATTTTACTGTATATTAATAGATCGAATAAATTCTGTTATCGATCGATTGATCTGTATTCAAAACCTCTAAATTTACGTACCACATGTACCCTGAAACTTAACCGGAGTGACCGCTCCTTTCTCTCTCCAGTCCACGCTGACGGGAACATAAGAAATGGGCTCGGAGGAGTAGTTAATTGATGAAGTCGAAACCTCGGAGGATCCATTTATGTATCCGGTATGACGTGCCAGGAATTCTTCGTTTTTCAAGTCACTAAACTCGTTATGAGCGAGCTTATAAGTACTCTTGTTAGCCCCTGCAGCCTGCAGGTTGAATGACTCGATGTAGGCTGCATTCTCGTTGAATATTTTGCATCTCGTCTCCTTCTCTTTCTCGTCTTGGTATGTTCGTTTGAATTCAGACATCCATTTCTCGTGTTTCTCGACCGATAGCCAGTTGTTGTGGGTCGTGTCGGACGTGGCTCGACAGTCGGCCCACGTTGCAAACTGCAGTATCATCGTAACCAATATTGTAGTAAGCTTGCACATGGTTTTCAACCCCATCTTCATATATAATTATATGATCATGAATTATAATATATAAGCATGAGCTATTTATACAACTTTGGTGACAAGAATACGAGTAATATTAATTAATATTAATTATTAAATCTTCATTATAATATTTATGGAACTCACTAGACATCACTTGATTTTATTACTACATTTTAGTTTAAATAACTATTTAGCGAAAGAAGTATTATATTTTATAATATTTTAAATTTTACGCATAAATTATTTTTACGATTTAATGTTTCATTTTTTTATAGATTTTTTATTAATAAAAGTACTTTAAAATTATAATTATAAAATGGTGTAATAACTGGTTACCTAATATAATAAATATTAATTCATAATCCTAATATAATAAATATTAATTCATAATCGGTCGTGTAAATTAATAAAATTAAAATAAAATTATATAATCTGCTTTTATTAATAATTAAGAAAAAGTGAGTCTTTTAATTTTAACGAAATTTTAAAAACTCCCCTTTATCCAAAATCACCCTAGTTTAAAATATTAGCATCTCTAATCACACTAGGTGTACGTGTACACATTTAAATGGTATTTTTTCTCTAATTTAGGCGTCGAAAAATAAATGTCTCATTTGCAGGAGAGAGTGATCGGCGAGAGACTGAGAGGTACAATTAGAAAGACCAATTAGAAAGACAAGATGAATCCTAAAAAATAAAAAATAAATAATTATGTTACGTTTTAAATTCATTAAACATCATAATTTTAATTTTGTAGTAATTAAGAAAATTAAATTAATTATACTTAAAACAATAATAAATCATTAAATAGACTTTAATTACTCTACAATCATTAAATTCGGTAGAACAATAATAATTTCCATTAATTTTGTATTAAGAAATTTAATATTTTTTTAAATTTTAATAGAAAAAAATAATTAACTTAGTAGATAAATTAATTACTTAACAAATTAGAAAATTAATTAATTTTAATTTGGTAGGTAATTAAACTACTTACTAAAATTAAGTTGATTACATTTAAACTGCCTACTAATTAAATTTTAGAGTCCATTTATTTTTGTTGTAGAATTATTTAAGTTGATTACATTTAAACTACTTACTAAAATTAAGTTGATTAGAGATCTCCAATGTCCAATGGATACTTCTTATTAAATACAAAATTTTGCCACATTCATATCAAAAGTAAATTATACACATTCATATTTTCTCTCCTAATTGTACATACATTTTTAAGTAAAAATAAATAAATTAATTGTGAGTAAAAAATTTCAAAAGTAAGTAAAAAAAAAAGTAAATTTATATTTTAAATTAAAAAATAAAATATTTATTTCATTTTTTAGTGTGTTCATATAATTAATTGGTTGGAACCAATGGCGCCTAAGCCCGCCTAGGAGCGGAAGTTAACCGCTCGGATTTTCCATTATGGGCTAGGTGTTAGGCGAGGATTAGGCAGCCTTATTAAGGTAATTAATTATATTAAACATAAAAGTATGACAACATGCATCGTACGTTGTAGTAAATCTGTAAATAGAAAAAGTAAAATGTCATATAGATCACAAACCGATATTCGATCAAACTAATAGTAAGTAATACCCATGCCGGCATGCATATTGGAATACTTGATCGATTAATTTATTTAATGATCAGCTAGCTATGTATTGGGTCCCACACTTTCCGTTGAAGACTCCTCTCTTGTAAGACTGGTCAATGCCTACAATTACTGGTTGGCATTGATCAAAGCCATCTCATTGTTCGTCTCCCTGTCGATCGATCGCAATCAACGAGTTCTTGTTCCGACAAGGAAATCAATCCCCCTGTCTTGATTAATTTCATTGATGATAATGTTAGCTATATCTCATTAGGAGATGGGATTTGGGATCCTGGTATAAGGGGTTTGATTAATTAATGTTTGAGAAAAATATTTTTGGTGTTAAGTGTGGTAATTGAATGATAATTGATCTTAATCACCAGAGTAAGGAATTAATGTCGATTGAAAATAAAACTGATTGTGACCAATTGATCTTATTTTTGGTTTCAGTGTTCAATTTACTGCATTTAATTACCAACACACTAAGGAACAAAAATGAACTATATATTAGAGAACGAATTGAAGGGGCGTACAGTGCAAGATATATCTAACGGTGAGAAAGTGCACTGCTGCAGTGCATTTTTGCACTGGACGCCCCTTCAATCCGTGCTTCTCTAGGGATGTTTAAACAATTTGCACTTTGATCGAAAATGTCAAAGTTTTTTTCCGAATTTAAATAAATGGTTGTGTGACTTGAGAAATGATCATATCTGAAAATCTATCTTTAACACAATATCATTTACTTTGCATCAATTCTTAGATCTCGTCTCCACTTACTTTTACTTTCTATTTTCATTTTCATTTTCATTTTCTTGCTTCTTTGTCTTCCATTTATGTTTTGCTTGAATTGCCTACAAAATGATTTTAGAACTTCTCACACTTATCCCTTCTTCGAATTGATAATTCTGAGTGTTCAACTTTTACAAAGTTCTCTCGATTTTAAAGCGAAGTTAGCGAAAAAAAAACTCATTCTTCATTTTTCTCTAAAACAAAAGTAGTATTAAATTAATTGATTTCAACTAATCAAGTACATTAATTGATTGTACTCCAATATTATTATACGACTTAAAGGCGTCTCTTAGAGGAAGGGAAATGTGTGGTAATTAGAAGAACGGTACGTATGAGCGACTTAATTTACTTTATTTTGATTAAGACATGTTAGTACTCATCGATGGAGTAGGTATAATAGTGAATTAGTGATATGCTAATAATAAAGATTAAATAAGTTCTTTTAGTCCTAATTCCCAATATAATTAGTCTTAAAACATTGTTTTGATTGTGAAAATTCGCACTAATTAAGCTCATATAGTCATATAGGCCATAGGCCATAGTATTTTCGCAACTAAAATATGTAAAAATAATACTGTATCACCTCAAATAAGTGAATAACAGTCCACAGTAATAGAATGAAAAATATTTTTCTTAAAAATTAAAAAGTAAAACTATACTAGGAGTAAAGTTTTATGATAATAAGTTTACTTATATTTTTATTTAAAAAATAACAATTTATTTATGATAAAAACACCTTCTTAATAGTTTTTAACAATTTAATAATCAAGGGTTGTTATCTCGATTGAGCGATTAAAGTTTCTAAGGTTTCAACTCCAAAACATTGTAATTGACCCTATAAAAAAAATTAATTACACAATTAACTATATTAAATAATTAAAGTCAATCAATCTCATTCTACATTATAAAATGCATTACATTATTCTTTAATCTCATTCTTTAATAATTACCTAACTCTATATAATGATATAAAAAAAGTATATATATATATATATATATATATATATATATATATATATATTACAATTTAAGTAATTTAATAAATATAATATTATTATTATTCCCTCCGTTCACTATTAATAGACACACTCTTTTTGTAAATTTATAAAGAAGCGTACCTATTAATAGTGGACGTAGTATATTTTTTGAACAAGAATAAAATATAATTTCATTTCGATTTGACTAAAAAAAACATTTTGTGTAAAATATTATGGTGAATCACAAAAATGATTAGCATGTATAAATATTGGAATCAATCTAATCAATTAATAATTTTATATATATTTTTAAAAATATGTTATTAATTAGTTTAATTAAGGAAGGTTTGACAAAAAAAGCCATTGTTGTTACTGAACCGAATCTAATTAAGAAATTGATAGATTGATGAAAAAGGATACCTCTCTCTACTCTACACCTACCTACCCTACCTATCTAAACTAAGTCAGCACTCAAAATTATTGAAAGTTGATAATCGATCCTTCATTAAATTGTTGTTTCACTCTCCATCTAAATGTGGGTAACAAACGTTGCTAACTTCTATGATCCATATGATCAAATGATTTTGTCTAGTTACTCAACTTCTTTAACAGTTCGAGCTTTTAAATGA